>CM046946.1:32526260-33886605 GCA_025698515.1 Gossypium sturtianum | reverse complement strand
CGGCGTTTTTCTAAAAGCGCCGCTAAAGCCCCTACCTATAGCGGCGTTTTTAAAAGCGCCGCTAAAGCCCCTACCTATAGCGGCGTTTTTTCTAAAAGCGCCGCTAAAAGCTCCCTACCTATAGCGGCGTTTTTTAAAAGCGCCGCTAAAGCCCCTACCTATAGCGGCGTTTTTAAAAAGCCGCTAAAAGCCCCTACCTATAGCGGCGTTTTTCTAAAAGCGCGCTAAAAGCCCCTACCTTTTGCGGCGTTTTTTTAGAAAGCGCCGCTAAAAGCCCCTACCTATAGCGGCGTTTTTTCGCAAAAAACGCCACTAACTTTTGCGGCGGTTTCTATAGCGGCGTTTTTTGCGGCGCTTTTAAAAGCGCCGCAAGTACTATTAGTGGCGCTTAAAAACGCCGCTAAAGGCCCAAAAAAACGCCGCTAAAAGTCTGTTTTGGTGTAGTGTCAGTGACAGTTGGAGCCAGCAATATCAGTACCAATAAACTATTATCAATACCACATGAAAAATATCGATACTGGATCGATACTTAGCTAAAATGTTTAAAAAACATAATGTCAATTTAGTACCTATTTTTGAAGGGTATCAATATTTTAGAAACTATCGATACTTTTTGGCCTGGAGTTATACTGACTTGTTTTAAAACAATTTTAACTTTGATTGAAAAAGCTTAACTCGATTGAAACCATTTTAACTTAATTAAAAGTTTATTTAAAAAGTTTTCTAATAATTCAAAATAGTAGGTTCAAAATTATATCTCTTAGACTTCATTTGAAATATAATCTTACCAATTTTGTTCAACTTTAGATTTTATTCAAAAACATTCCAATTTGTTATATCAAAACACATGATCAAATAAAGCTTGATATAACAACATACATGTGGATTACTAAGTGGATGACACGTCAGCATTTAATTAGTTATTTTAAATTTCAAATTTCAAAAAAAATTATAAAACTAGTTTTAAAAATTAAAAATCATTAAAATTATTTTAAAAGATTAAATATTTTTTAATTTTAAAAATTAATTAAATGATAACATTTCATCCACGTGGCAATCCACATGTATGCTATGTTAGCAATGTTAACAAACATTAAATTTCTATCCATTTTAAGGTGATTTAACAAAAAATGAAAGTTCAAAAAGTAATAGAGGCGAAAAATTAAAATGAGGGCTAATATATATATATATATATATATTAAGATGGAAGGCCAAAAAAAAATCAAATTAGCTTTTAACACTTATAAATATATATATATATATATATTCAACAATGTAAATCTCGAAAATACAAAAGAAAATTATGGCAAATTTTTAGTAGAAAATTCGAAGATTCATGTGCGTAAAACTCGAAATAGTCCAACTTTGAATTCTCTTTTTTATTTTTATTTTTATTTTTTAAAATCTTTCACTTAGAATTTGTTTTTCTTTGTGAAATTGTTTGTTGCTTTTAGTTAACAAAATCACAAATTATTTGCAAAAGTATAAAAAAAGTTTCTAAAAATTTAAAATTAATAGTTTTTGTGAAATTTTAAATTTTAATTTTAAAATGTTTAAAAAAATTATTTTTATGTATTTTTTAAAGAGTAAAGATCTAATTAACAAAAACTATAAATATTGAGGGTGAAAAAGTTATTTTACCTTTTTTTATAATTGTCATATAAACAACTTTAATGGCAAACTTGGATGGAAGGATCAAGATTTTTAAATGAAAAAGTATAACTACTCAATGTCTCAAAATTAAAGTGTAAGAACTAAATTTAAATTTAAAAAATATATATAAAGACTTTCAACATATTCACCCCTAAAATAATATGGAATACTATAAAATTTTAGAAAATTCAAAATATAATATATATTTTTTTTCTAATTTATTTTTATACGTGATAAAAGGTTAAATTTTTTTATAACTTTTGTATATTATAAAAACAATATTAAAAGGTAAAAAAATTTTAAAAATTATATTATTTATATTGTTAATTTTATATAATTATCATGTTATAAAAAATAAATTTTCATAAATTCAAACAAAAATTATTTGTTAGAATTTTTATATTTTTAGAATTTATATAATTTATACATATTTATACTAATAATAATACCTTTGACTGAGTTAGTACCATAAATTAACCTAACACCAACTTAGAAAAAGAAAATCTAAAATCCGCTTTTACAAAAATAAAGTTTTGTTATAAGAGTATTAATGACTTTTAATAATTTATATATGTAACACCCCAAACCCGACCTAGACGTTGTGGCCAGATCTAGAGACGTTACCGTAAAACGTCTGAAAATCCAGAATTCGTTTGCTTTGAAAAAAAAAACGCCGTAAGCTATTTTTACACAACAATCTAATTTATTTGAGAGCATATCTTACTTAACTAATATATAGAAAACATCGTTTGATTACACTTTCCAAAATATATATGTTTACAGTGGAAATCTTTAGAACGTTAAATTTTGTAAAAACACAGTTTGTTGTTTGAAAATCCTTTATTTTGCAGAAAAACGAGTGTTGTTAATAAAAACATTTAACAATTCCAAGCAGAAAAACATAAATAAAGTCTAAAACCAAAACAGCCATAAAAGTTCAAACAGTCCAAAAAGTTACAAAACGTAAAACCCAATTTTAAATAAATCAAATGATCCAAAGAATTATAACGAGCTCCTGTCGCACCGATCCACCTAAGTCTGAGGGTTACCTAAAAGTGAAAAACAACAGAAAGTGAGTTTTCGAAACTCAGCGTGCAACATATTTTATAGAAATTAATCAGATGTATTTATAGATACATATATATATTAGAAACAGAACTTTTCAGAACATAACAGATGCAATTACCAAAAATATCTCCGACCATCCTAACACACCATCTCCGACCATCCTAACACACCATATAGGGTATTATATACCCATCCAACCCTACACACCGTTTAGTGCCGGTATGACACTTTCCAGAATATTTGCAGCAGAACTGCCAATGTATTAGGTGATCTATCGCCGTTTATAGAAGCTTATATATAGGTGGCTGAGCCACCAAATACGGCAGGTTATTATACTGCCCACACTTCCTCCATATATCAAATCTCATCCCAGATGCAAATGCAGTACAAACAGATATCTAATTTATTTACGATGTACATGTTTACAATGACAGTAACATATATAACGTTTTTCAAACTAAACATGGCATATACAAGCTTTACCCATTTCATATCACTACAAACATACGTATTTGTATCCAATTTTCACTAACAAATTATCAAAATTTGTGTTTTATAGCTTATGTAATAGCATACTGACCCTACAGAAGGCCTATGTTCGATCCAAACGACGTTTACGGCCCTAGGAAAAAAATTAAAATTTTGGGCCCACACGGCCTAAATAACCAGCCCGTGTGGCCTACACGGTGTAACATACGCCCGTGTGGCCTACACGGTGTAACATACGTCCGTGTGACCCACACACCCGTATGGCCCACACGAGCCAAATAGTCCAGATTGTGTATCTCACACGGTCCAACACACAGCCTACCACATGGCCGTGTGGCGTGTAACCCCTCAAACCGGGCCTTAACGTTACGGCCCAATCCAAGCGATTACATAGGCCATAGAAATGGCGAAAACCTTGAGTTGAAGAAAATGGATCTAATCTTTGAAAAACGCGCTTTAATATTTCCTTTTTATACGTTGTAGTAAAAACATTTCTTCGAAGAAAGACTTATCATTGTAAAACATTGTTTTGATCGTAAAAAAATATTCAATTAATTGAGTTTATGGAAAACAAATTTTATTAAGAAAACCATTAAAATGTTTAATCCATATAAAAAACCCATGCAAAAACATTCAATGTCCATAGTTTTAAAAACAAAATATCTCATGCCACAGTTTAATAATTTTCCACAAAATAAAATCCAAAATATAATCATAAAGTCCATAAAAGTCCCAAATTGTCTTAAAATTCCATAACCAAAAAACCATTATTCCGAGAGCCTCTCCAATGACCGATTCTCGGTCCTAGTTACGAGGATTACCTGAGACATACGAGTAATATGGGTAAGCTTTAAAAGGATCAGTGTGAGATCGATACAAAATATATACACATATAATATGACATACATTTCAACACATCGAATAACACATCCAAAACAATATATATACAATTTTCACAGAAATCAATGTTACTTATAAAAGAACATACCGAGACATGTTTTTGTAACAATGCACATTTTAAAGAATTTCCTACCCATCTCCGCTACACACCAATATCGAGTTCCCCAAAACTCGTCCATCCAGTAACACACAATTTGTGGACAAGCCACCACATAAATGCCGAAAACGGCCACATAACACATTGTGCACAAGCCACCACATAATTGCTGATAACGAACCACATAATTGTAGATAAACTGCCACATATTTTTCTCCTTTCACAAATCCCACCCCATGCATATGATATGACCATTTTCTCATTTTAATCAATTCACGTTAACATGTAAACATGCTTTACACATAGGATCACATATCACATGGTCATATTCATATTTTCATATTCGCATAACGGAATCATAACGATACACAAGCCATACATCATATGTCAGAGAATGAGATCTACACATATATCAATATCACATAGATGCAATTTGCACAAACATCACAATCACATAATATCATCACATCACACAATATACTTTTCGAGAACAACAGATAGGGTCACTTACTTGGGTTTCTCATCGATAGGGTTTTCAACCCTCTTTATGATTACTTAGCGTACCCGCGCATAAAAAGTTATTAACATACTAATATAATAAAAATAAACATTCATCACACATCATAAGTTAAAGATCCCACACCTTATTGTAGATCTAAACCGTACACTCCCTTTGTAGAGGCCTCGCTTGGATCTAATCCCAACCACAAATCTAATCACACAAATATATCTTTTTAGTCATGATCTAATGAAAAAGAAGTCCTTTAATATAAGATCTAATACAGGAAACCTCACCAATACTTTCCTTTAAATTGAACGCTCTGATCTGTTACTCTAACGATGCCACACTATTGGTTTCCCGGAGGGTTGTTGTTCGGTCCTTCATAACACATGGAGATTGAAAGTTAATCTCAAGAAAGAAATTATAGTTGAGACATTATTTGAGGAGGGGAAAGTAAGGAAAGATGATGATTCCATCACTATGCATAACTTACACTACTAAATAGCATAACGAAGTCGGAGATAAATCTCGGAGAAAAGTTCAGAGGTTTAATGATCTACAAGGGATCATGTGATCGGTGAGATTCGTACACAAGTGGAGTAAAACAAATTAAAGAATGAGTCAATTGGAATAAAAAGGTGAAAGAAATCGGAAATGGGAGGAAAAGATGAGAAAAAACCAAATCCCGATAAAAATCGGTGTTGGCGGTAATGGCGATGGTCCGGTGGTAATTCATGGCGGCGATGGCAGTGACGAAGGGTGGCGATAGAGGAGAAGATGGGGTGTTATAATATCCCGCTTTTCAGTGGTGTTAGAAACAATGGTTTCGGGACCACGATTCCAACGAGTCAGTAAATATTTTAATTCTCAATTAAGGTGTATAGGGTTATTTTAAGGTCACATTAAATTTTCGTTAAAAAATTTTGAAGTTTAAATGGTTAATTAGGTAAAAAAGGATCAAATTGCGAAGGATGCAAAAGTGGATTTCTAATAGTGAAATGGATTAAATGACCTTAGAATTTTAAATCAATGGACTTATTTGGTGAATATGCCATACATATTGTTAGTGGACAATAATGGACAAGGTTATAATGAAATTTAAAGTTAAATTAGTAAGGGTAAATTAGTAATTAGTTAAATAAATACAAAACAAATAACAAAAGACTATCATCTTCTTTCTTTTGCTTTTTTTCAATCGAAATCTCCATGAAAGGAGAAGCTTAAAGTTTGGCTAGGGTTAATTCATTGCATGGTAAGATTTTGTGACTTATTTTTAATGATTTTTATGTTTTTGAACTCGTTTTAGCTTAATCTACTTAGCCCAAGGGTTAATTTGCAAAACTGTTAAATGTTGAGAGACTTTTCATGATTGGATTTGAGGTGTTTGTGAAAATTTTTTATGGATTGTTAAGCTTAAATTGTGAGTGAACTTATTAGGTTATGAGGTTTTTGTGATTTTGAGAATTAAAGATTGAATTGTTAAAAGTGTAAATCCATGGGTGTTAAAGTGAAATATTAGTAAATATGGGCTGAATGGAATGTATAGTAAAATCGGTTAGTATGGTTTTGGTTTGGAAGTAGTGAATTTTGCAAGTTAAAGGTTTAGGGACTAAACCGTGAAGAATGTAAAGGTTTAGGAAAAATGTGTATTTAATGAAAAGTTGAGGGTCAAATGCATTGAATTGATAAAGGATGTGTATAAAATTAATAATTTGTATTTGATTATTATATTGATCAAGAACTGGGCCAAAAAGACATTAACTGAGGAAAGGAAAAAATTATGGAATAAGTCCCTGAGTTTGTAATCGGAAGTATTAGTAGGTAAGTTCTTAATGACTTATTTCTTATTACAATTTACTTATATTTTATATTAATATGTTATATTTAAACAAGTTATATATATGAATGTGAGAAATTACCTTGGTTATATGTACTATTATGTCTGTTGCAAGTATTAAATAAACGTGCATTTGATTAGGAAGAGAATTGTAACGATGTTCTGTAAATTTGATTGAGTTAATATTGAATGCATATGCGTGCCCCTGTTTGCACTTTGGTGCCTCTGAATGCACATACGTTCCCCTGCTTTTGTTGTTCTTTATTGGAAGAGTCTTTAAGAGATAAGTTAGGTAGCATAACAGTTTCATCAAAAACATCTCTGCTAATCACAACTTTTCTATTTTCAAGACACCATAACTTATACCATTTTACACAAACTTTATAACCAAGAAAAACACTTTTAATGGATCTCGGTTCCAATTTTCCATTATCAACATGAGCATATGCAGGACACCCAAAGATCCTTAAATCAGAATAATCTGTAAGATTACTAAACCATACCTCTTGTGGAGTCTTTTTCATAATGGCAATGGATGGAGATTGATTGATCAAAAAGCATACAACAAAGGCTGCTTCGACCCAAAACGGCTTTGGTAAATTGGTATTCTATAACATACATCGAACCTTCTCCATGATAGTTCTGTTCATTCGTTCTACAACGTCGTTTTGCTGTGGAGTATGACGAACTGTCAAGTGTCTCACGATCCCTTCTGACTTGCACAGTTCATTAAACTCATCAGAACAGAACTCTAAGCCATTGTCTGTGCGGAGGTGTTTTATTTGTTTTCCCGTTTATTTTTCAATCATAGTTTTCCAAGACTTAAATGCAGAAAACACACCGTTTTTCTGCTTCAAGAAAAATGCCTAAACTTTTCTAGAAAAATCATCAATAAGTGTTAGCATATAATTAGCTCCACCTCTCGAAGGCACTCTGGATGGCCCCCCAAAATTAGAATGAATATACCCTAATGTTCCCTTCGTGTTATAGATTCCTCTGGTGAATCGAACTCTCTTTTGCTACCCAAAAATGTAGTGCTCACAAAACATCAATTTGCAAATTCCTTACCGATCAAGAAGTCTTCTTTTGCTCAATTCTGTCAGGCCATTCTCACTCATATGCCCTAGGCGCATATGCCAAGGTTTAGTAACATCATAATTTGATAAGGAAGAGGAAGCGACAGTTGCATCACCAGTAACTATAGAACCTTGCAAAATATAAAACTTGACAGTCTTTCTCTTCCCTTTCATCACAACAAGGGAACCTTTGGAAATCTTCAAAATCCTACTTTTATCTGTGTATTTGTACTCTTTTGAATCAAAAGTACTCAACGAAATCAAATTTCTCTTCAATTTTGGAACATGTCACACGTCACTAAGTGTTCTGACAACTCCGTCAAACATCTTAACTTTAATTGTTCCAACTGTAACATCCTGAATAGGGCCTATGCATTTTCAGTTTAATTGTACGAAATGTCAAGTCTCAAGTACTATGAATAAATTTTTGAATATTTTGGAAACCTAGAAATGCATGGAAATGGAAATGAACATTTTTGGAAACTTGAACATTTTGGAAACTCGAACATTTTTGAAACACGAACATTTTGAAAACACGGAAATGTAAGAAAATGGTCAGACAAACAGAGCCGATCAAAAATTTTAGGAAACTTAGAAATGATGCCGAAATGTCAAATTTTAAAGTTCAAAATAGGAAATAAGGGCTAGAGGGCCTTAAAAGAAAAAGTTGGAGAAGTTTGACACACAATCGGGCTTGGAAAAGTGGCACTCAAGATGTCACTTAGGGCCTAAGGAAGTGGCGTCACATGCGGGAAATAGGCTCGAGTTCGAGTCACTTGAGAAGCAAATAAATAAGTTTTATTTTTGCTTCCTGCATAAGGCTGAGGTGGACGGCATGGGTTTCTAGAACAGGGAAGAGTTTTATTTGCATAAATATGTGAATAATAAGTGATAAATAAAGGATTTTCTTTTAAGAAAATTGAGGAGATAATTGATGGATTAAATGCTTTTATCTTTTAAATAAAAGAGATAATATTATCAAAAGAGGAGTGGTGGCCAAGTAAGGGACTCCTAGGCTGATAATTTCGGCTATAAAAGGAGGGCGGGAGGGCTACTCATCAACGTTTGCTTTCTCTTCCTCTGTGCCGAAATTTTCCTAGCTCTCTCCCTCTCTGCCGAATTTTTCTTTAAGCAAAATCCATCTCCTCTTCTTCTATTTTCTTCTCTGTTTCTCTTTGTCAAAGCCGAATCTTTGTTGATTCTAAGTAAAGGAGCAATCAACTACGACATCTAAAGGGGTCTACAACTGTCGAATATAAGGATCAAGGATCTAAGGTAAGATAAATTTATTTGATTAAGGGTTATGATGTATATGTTAGATTAAATCTAACATGAAGATTTCGACAAACATATAGGGCAAGGAATCCTCTTCAGATTTGGAAAGCGTAAGGTAAGTACATAGATCTAATCGGCCAAGGCTTATTTTTGGTATTTAGAATTATTTTTCATTGATCCAAAAGTCAGAAACTGACAAAATTACATGATTTAGTGTTAGCCGATTCCAAGGAAAAGGGATACTAGTAATTTTTGGAACTTGATCAATCAAATCGGCAAGCAAGGTAAGTAATACAAATCCTACTAGGATTTGGTTTTTAAGCCAAATAGGTTTGTTAATAGGTTTTAATAATTGGCCGAATATAGGAATTAACAGATCTAAATTTTAGATCGGTAGATCGTTCTTCGGGATTTCAAGGAATCTATTAAGCCAATCAGGTGTGTACTCACACTAACTTTCAATATATCATATGGCAATTATTTTAATATATGAATATGCATAAGAATGTGAATGTGGCTAAGTACCACAAATGTGGTAAGAGTACCAGTGCACGTTTCCTACTTTCGATAGGATTACGAATATGTTATATTGTTAACATGTGAATAATGAGAAATTAAGTATGTTATGCATTTATGGGGCATTCGGGATATATGAGAAAGGGAAGAAGGTGTTGACTTTGGTCTCACCAACGGAATATGGTGACTACGGTCACAAAATTTGAATATGGTAACCGGTTACATTATCCGAATTTGGTAACCGGTTACATTATTTGAATATGGTGTCTAATGACACAAATTATATGGGCGATGAGCACGTCGATCGCAATGATCGCGCTTCGATGGTGTGTAGCGGATGGAGGGTTGACTTAGTAGTCCCACGGTGACCGGTGTACGGGTGGTGTGTAGCGGATGGACCATTAGGCTTGGGTTTGGGTTGCATCATTTATTTTATATGAACATGAACTTGATACGAACTTATATGCCCGATTTGTTGAAGGTTAATGTTGTGTACACATTGAGTCTGTTGACTCACCCCGTTGTGGGAACTATTTTCGTGTGATGAACAGTGTGATGGGACCGGACGGTAGACCTTGAGGTGGCCATGCTTCACTTGAAGACTTTATTTAGAATTTGGACTTTATATTTTCTAAGTACATTTAATTTTATTTTGGGGTTATTTGATGTAATAAGGCCATAAGGCCCAAGTGGATTTCCTTTATTTCTGCTTTATTTTTAATTATTTTGTTACAAACGATTGTTGGATTAAATTTAAGTGAAATATATTTTTATAAACCTAAAGAAAATTATTTTGTCACCTTAATAAAATTGGATTTTCTTAAATTAGTTAAATGGGTTTCCCAACCTAAGCCCAATCCAAAACAATATTTCCTAAAATTTTACAAATTTTCTCTAAGTAATGAAGAATTCGAAAACCGGTTTACTTAAGGAACATACCAGATCCGATCCAGGCTCGTGGGCCGGGTGTGGGGTGTTTCACCAACACCTATAATTTTACACGAAGCATTATTTCCCATCAAAATAACATCTTCAGACACTGTTTCGTAAGTTGTAAACCAATTCCGATTGGGACCCATGTGGAAGGTGCAACCCGAATCAAGAATCCTCTCCTCGCTCACTTTAGAATTGTTGTTAAAAACGACTAGAAGTTCACCATCGCTGTAGTCTTCTACAACATCAGTTTCACTGAATTTTTCTGGTTGTTTTTTCTTTTGATTCGCAGCCTCTCTTTTGATCTTGTTTTGTAGCTTATAGCACTCAGATTTAATGTGCCCTTTTTTTCTTGTAGAAGTTACAAGTTTTACCTCTGTTTGAAGACTTCGATATACCCTTAGACTTACTGCAACGATTTCATTCCTGTGTCCTTCATGATCATCATCAGCATTCTGATCTTGTCTCTCACGAACAATGAGACCCTCTCCCTAAGAGTCAGGTTTAACCACAATATGCTTCATCTTATCATACGAGGTCAAAGAATCATAAACCTCATCAACTGTGAGAAACTCGCAGCTATATAAAATCATGTCTCTAAAAGTTGAATAAGACGAGGGCAACGAACAAAGTAGAATCAACCCTAGATCTTCCTTATCATACTGAACTTCTATGGCCTCCAAGTCTGAGAGAATTTCTTTAAACACTGTTAATTGTTCGTGCCACATTTTCCTCCAAATGATGAGTATAAATACGCTACTTCATATGCAGCTTGCTGGTTAGAGTTTTTAACATACATATTTGTTCCAGCCTCTTCCATAATGCAACGATAGTCTTCTCCTTCATCACATCCTGCAAAATTTCATTAGACAAATTTAGATGTAACTATGTTAACGCCTTTCGATCTTTACACCTCTTCTCTTCCTCCGTCAATGTTGAAGGCATCTTATCTATCCCTAGCAGGGCATCCTCTAAGTCCATCTGTGCAAGAACTGCATGCATCTTTATCTGCCACAACACGAATCTGGTGTTGCGATCCAACAGCAAAATTTCATACTTCAAAGACGTTATTACCGTGATTGAGATGAACAACTTGGAAGCTCTGATACCAATTTTTGGAAAAATAGAACGTCGATAATGACAATATATCGCAAAGAAAAGAGAAAGAAAAATAAAGAACACACAAATTTTTACGTGGAAACCCTTTCAGGAAAAAAACCACGGGCAGAGGGGAAGATAATTCACTATGTCGAATTCGAATGATTAAAAGAGGAGTAGACTATGTCTATTTATAGGCTTGTAAAACCATATTCTAATAGGAGTGTAGTAAGGTTGAAACACCTTATTCTAATCAATATCAAATAGATGAAGTGTAATAAGGTTAAAAAAATATTATTCTAAAATAAAATAAAAGAAGTGTAGTTCTATATGAATTTTATTTTTATTTTATTTTACCACTGTACTTTATTTTAACAAGAATTCAAATTACTCAATTTTAACAAGTACAAATTAAGAGATTAAGTACTTGTTAAATATATAATTAAAAAATATAACAACATATCTAAATAAAGTGGTAAAATTGAAGTATATTTTATAACTTTAGTGTATTCATCTGACTTATTTTAAATCTAGTATACATAAGTTAAATAGGAATTTATTGGTTCTTGGAAATATTATCATGAAATGATATAAATTAGAATTTTGTGGTTGGATAAGGAAAGATTCTTGATGTATAAATATGTGTCGCATATGATCATAAGCTTCAAAATTATGTGCAATATTACTGGTGAAGGAAAATAACGACATGTTTGGTTCATTGGAATTAAATAGGGTTGTAATGGAATAGAGTTGTAATTAGTAATAGGTAGATGATTACTGTTATTGTTATTAGATTTTAATAAGATTATTATTAAATATAATTTAATAAAAATAAAAATAAATAATTTTATCATATTTTAATATAATTATTATTAAATATAATTTAAAATAATAATAATTTATAATTTAATAACATCCTTAATATATATTTTAATATAATTTAAAATAAAATATTTTATATTAAATTTATTTAATATTTAATATTAAATTGTTTCAAATATATTATTTTTATATTTTTTGAGTCTAAGTTCTAAAGGGCTAATCTGAAAATTAATCTTATTTTGTTATTTAAGGTTAAATGGAATAGTCATTCTTTGGTGATACCAAAGAATAACTATTATATAAGAACAAGTAATAGAGAAATAATAATTATTTTATTGAATGGGTATTATAATTAACTAAATAAAAAAATAATTTACTATTCAATGAATAAAGGAAGAATGATATTCCATTCTCCTAACCAAGAAAATATTCTTGGCAGAGGGGAGTCGGCCTCGTCACTCAATTAGACATGACAACGCCCTGAACTTATATGCATGAATTCAGAAGTGATTAATAAAGGAATTTGGTACACCCTACAATGCCTCGTTTCATTCATTTCCACTGCCACTTTCATGCATATTATTAGCTGCATGCAAAAAATCGCAAGCTACACACGTCATAGACATTTAAGAGTGGTAGGTATCTATATACATGGCTTTTCCTCCTGAAAAGCCAAAGAAAACATATATATTGGTTGTAGCAATTCTTTTACTAAAGGTATAAAATGTAAAAATGTAAAATCAGAACAATCATCAAAGGAAATATCGTAATAAAAGCCTTCATCAACCCCCCATAAAAAATCAAAGGTATTTTCGTTGAAAACTCATATGGGATGATGCAAGCAAAGGCGTCAGTTTCTTATCCTCTAAATGATTGGCTACTCTTTTGTCCCTTTTTCAACCTAAATATATATATATATATATATATATTCAAATCATCTACGTAACCATCCTGCAATTGCATACAAAACTATCCAGCTCCAGGGTCAATATTATTGCCTGATTTTTTTTTTTTTTAATTTCGAAATTTTATTTGTTATTCTATATATTTTTATTATTTTTTATATGTTGTTTCAGTTCATTGGTGCGTTTATTATATATAAGCTATACAAATTTATGGATTGTCTTTTTTTTTTTTTAAATGTTGCTGCTTGGCAAAGGAAAGGTAGCTAAAGTCTCATGGATGGTCGTCCACCTTTTAAATGCCATTTTCATGGCTTATCTTTTTAGACTTTATTCTAAAGGTAAATGAATTCTCCCACATCCACCATAGCTTGCAAAAGTGCCAATCAAAACCCCATTTTCATAGTCAAATGATTGTTCCCATGAGATGAATCCAGATACCCTTTTTACCAAGGTTTTTATTAGAAGATTCTTGAAGCTGATTCACACACAACACATATGTATAGCTTCTTAATTACTACATTATTATTTGATTTATTCTTCAAATTCTAAAAAAGTTTTTGGTTATAATATAATGATGATGTTTATGAAGATGAAGATGATCATTAACTTCTAATCGCTTCTTTCTTTTGGTCAGCGCTGGAATTGATGTTTATTACTTAATATTATATCAACCAAACACAATTTAAACGATTTGCAAATCGCCAATAATATCATATCTGAATTTACTACAATTGTTCTAATTTAGATTAAAGGCTTTACACTAGTCAAATTAAAACTTTGTTCATAATTGGACTAAATCCAATCCAAATTGTAATTTTTTTTTTTTAAAGAAAGAGTTTATAATTTTCTATTTTTCTAAAAAAATTATATATCTTTATTTTTATAATTTTTATAAGCTTTAATAATTTTTGGATATTTTTTATAAGTTTTTTAAAGAATTTTATGTAATTTTTTGAAACTCTAAAAATTTGTTAATTTTATTTTTTGAATTTTTGAAAAAATTAATTTTTAATTTTTGAGAATTTTTATTTATTTTAATAATGTTTACTTTTATATCTAGATTTTATAAGTTCCAAATCTATGATTTGTCAAAATTTTAAAATAAAAGGAAAAATCATTGATGGAACAAATTGCTGATTTTAAGTTTGACACCAAAGTAAATATAGATCTCAAGACGACTATGTTTTGGTTTTTCAATTTATTATTTCAAACACTTTTTTGAGTTGATGTGTTGAATAGTTCAATTAATTTGAATTTTTAATTTTCTTTAAATCAAATGAAATTTTGCTGAATACTTGAATCTAATCATGAAAGGAAGACAGGAAAGGAAAAGGAAAAGAAAAAGGAACCTTTATTTTGTGTAATTATTTCATTCAGCATTATTGGGATTTACTGTGAAGACGATGTCGGTAAGTAATTACAAAATGAAGGTAATAATGAAATTCAATATATCTCACCGTTCCTTTCTTTCTTAATCATCATCATCATGCTTTCCTTAATTCAAATTAAGTGATGCATTTCCACATAATTAAGATAAGGCATAATGTTAGTGGACAATATTAATAATCTAGGAAATGATTTCGAGTGAGTTTTAATTTGGTTAGTAGTTTCATTATTATAATACGTGAATTCGAATACATTTAATGACTCAAAAATTATGAAATGAAATGAGCTATGTTCAAGATTTTGAATTTCAAAACTATTTTAAAATTGCTTGATAACAAATATTAAAAACCATTTGATAAAAATATTCTAGGAAAAACTATATAAGTAAGGACTTGTTCAATAGCCCATTGAAAAAAAATTTAATAATTTCAACAATTCAAATCTAAAATAAAAATAATCTTGACAGAATTTTTTTTATAATAAAGTGTGAAAAATAATAAGTAGATATGGAGAATATTTCAGTTTAATCAATTTTATTTTTTTTTTTTAATATTATACTATAAAAACTTTACATTTACATTTTGATTTTTGTTTAGAATAAGGTGAAATCTTTAAAAATTAAAGATAAATGTTGAACATATTTTTTTTATATAATTTAATTATATTTCATAATTAATTTTAAGTAATATATCAAATAATTTTATAACTTAAATTCAATACTTAAAATTTTCTTTTCAATACAATATTAGCGGCAAGGGATGAAGGTAACACAGTTTGAACCCATGCCAAACAAGTGTTTGATAAGAGTTTTAACCACCACTACACTTCATTTAAGTCAAGACATTTAGTAATTAAATTTTCAATACTTAATATTTTAACACTTAAATAAGGAGTGATTAATCACTTGCTGAAAAATACATTTAACAAATTTATATTTAATTTTTTCTTTTACATTATGTATTATCTTTTAAATTAAAAATCAATCCACAATAATATAAATTAATTATTGTATTATATTTGGATATAGTTAAAAATATCTTTTAAATTTTATGATATATTATAATTAACACTTAACTTATTACCAAATATTTTTAAATTCAAATTAAAATGAATAGTAAAAAATAAAATGAAAGTTTTTCAAAAAAATATATTTATATTCAACACTAAATTTTCTATAATAAACCCAACAATTTTTATAATTCAAGTTAAATACTTATTAAATTCAATACTTAATCTTCCGGTGTATCAAACTTCATATAAATGTGAATTTTAAAATAATTCCTTCAATTTATAAATCTATTAAAAAATTTTCTCAATAACTTCTCTGTGTAAAGAAGCAAGGCGGCGACATACATTCAAATGGAAGAACATAAAAGGAACTGGGGTAAATGACCAGAATATGCCATTTTTTAAAAAAATTTACGGAAAAGGGCCGAAAAAATAATTATTTACCGGAAAAGGCCATTTCCTCTGAAAACGCGTCCACGTCAGCTCGTTTTCAGGGGATGAAACAGAAAAGCACGTCCACGAGGAGCGCTTTGTGCCACATCAGCCAAAAACGCGTCCTTGAGGGCGCGCTTTGCTGATGTGGCAAAAGCGCTCCCTCGTGGACGCGCTTTTGCCCTTTCCCCCCGATGGGTTTTTCAGTTGTTTTTAGGGTTAGGGTATGGGTTTTTAGGGTTTTAGGGCTACGGTTTAGGGTTTTTAGGGTATTAGGGTTTTGGGTTTTAGGGAAAATTAAAAAAATCAAGCAAATAAAAGCAGTAAAAACCATTCTACTCTAACCCCATCCATCCTTTCCCATATCCCCTCTCGAAATAAACTTAACTTAATTTTCTCTTATCTTTAAAATTGATAGCGTATGCTGTAAGAAACATCAGACAAATTTTTACCGCCGTAAAATTGTAGACATGATGACACGCCCACGCCTTTTCAATCGCACTCTCTCTCAGAAAAGAAAAACCCACCACATTCAACATCTTCTCCATCCCATTTCAAAATACCATCGCTTCTCATTCTCTTTACACTAAAAGGTTTCGCTTCTATTATTTCTTTGTTAAGAGTGAAGATTTAAAAGTTTTCTACTCTACTCTTTGCAAATAACTTTTCCAGTATATATATTTCTTTTTCATTTTGTTTTCTTCTCGCTCCTTTTATTGCATCCCCGCCATTGGAGCTTCTGTTTTTAGCCCTGGAGTTTTTCGACTTGTTTTTTGGTTTTAATTGTGTGCAGGTGTTACATTCACTTCCTATGTATTTTTTTTTGTCTTACAAAGATTCTTTTATCTTCTTTTTCACTATTTTTAAGATTTGCGTGCTTTTTTGAACTATTCCCTTGTTTTCCAAGTTTATTTTTGTGGGTTTTGCCTTGTTTTTCTATTCACTTCTTCTTTAGCGTTGCAATGGATTTTTAATGTGTTTTGCCGGGATTTTTAACGCTCATTTGGGTGGCTAATGGTGTAACTGGGGTTTAATCATGGTGTCATCGTGTCCAAAACCAAAGTGAAAGAGGGACCTTTATCTAAGTCTAAGCAAGCAAGACTCGTTGTTGGCAAAGTTGTGCGGCATGTTAAGGTTCATCCCCGAGGAATTTGTTCTAACCAATGCAGATCGCTTTTACTCGAGAATGGTATGAATGTCGTAGTGCTATCAAGGAAGCTCCGAGATGTTACGCACGATTACTTTGCACAAGGATTACCGCGAGAGTATTTCAAAGGATCATGGGATGGGCTTGGAACGAGGAAACCTTAGGCATAGGGCAACATATGAGACTAGCGAACCTGGTTAGGTGTTTGGGAAAATGGGTCAACATAGCCAAGCAAATATATAAAAAATAAATTACAATAAAAAAAATAAAAAATAACTTTTATTTTATTAAATATATAAAAAATAAATTACAATAAAAAATAAAAAATAGCGGTCAGAATCAATGTTGGTGCAGGTCGGAATCAGTGCCACATGGGGGTGGTCGACAGTTACGCGCTGGATTCCTCCTTCTTCTAGCTTCCGGCGGGGATTGTGGAACCTCAGGTGGGGATTCTAGTTCCTCTGGCAAGGGGTCTGGTTGTGGGTGTTGGGAGGATGACCCACCTTGATAAAATAATGACTAGGGAGGTGTTTGCATAAACCATGGCGGAGGTGTCTGAATCCCATAAGGCGAAGGACACTGGTAAAAAGAAGAGCTCCCCGACGGCGCCTCGTGCGATCCCTCATACGACGGTGGCCTCAAGATCGGCTGGCCAGTCGGAGTAGTCGGGAACGGACTCAAACCGGCCCATGCATTCCAACCTGCCGTGGGACTTGGAAAAAGAAACATATAAGGGTTAGGATACATATAAGGGCTAGGGCGCGACGGCATAATCGAAAAAGGCTGTGATGTGGGTGTCGTCGGCTGAAGTGTTGGGCCCGGTGACTGTATGGGCACTGTTGATGGGCCCGGTGGTTGTGTCGGCGTTGTTGATGGTCCCGTCTCATCACCCATTCTCCTTGGATTTAAAGGGCCCCGTCGTTCCCTTTGTTCACGAAGTTGCCGTCGCCTCTCCTCTTCCGACAATAAATACGGCTTGCCATGGATCCTAAACCATGGCATGTATTCCGGCACGCACGCTAACTCAGGAACGATGATCGGTGCCCGAGTAGGTATATAATCATACCGATTCTCCCACAATTCGATATATGCTGACCAAAATCTTGGCCAATCCGTATACAACTGCCGTAAGTCGACTTTGTGCTCATCATCGAGCACCTCAAGTGCCACAGGAATCGGTTGTTGGAATCCAAATTGACGCAGAACCCGATCTGACTGGTGCATCTCCACGGTGGCATAGTTGATTAATGGGACCTTCACATGCCAAATGTTCAGATTTTGAAAGAACTCCTCCGGAATTACTGCCTGAATCGACGGATCCTCGTATGGTGTCCATTCAAACTATATTAACATGATAAAAATATTAGTTATATACTAAATACTAAATACTAAATACCAAATACTAAATACTAAATACTAAATACTAAATACTTAAACGACTATTTTATTACTTAAAATATATTTTATTTAATACTTACTTGTGCTTCCGACCGTTGCTCTAGTAGAAGCCAGATATCTTCAAGCGATGTATGTATTCCAACATAACTCACGAATGGTTCCACCTAATTAAATAAATTTTTAGCATACAATTATATTTTAAATCTACGTAATAATTGTAAAATCTAATATTAAATTTACCTCGTTATGAGTGGGAATGTATATGGTCGGTCGACTCGAGGACATAAAAATGGAAATCAAATCGTGCCCATGATTGCAGTAGTGATAGGCAACCTCCGATTTTCGCTTTATTCGGCCGCCGCCGCCCGCACATCTCTCGATACAATTTTGCTAGCATGGCGCACTTCAACTCAATTCACCGGCCGCTCTAAAATCAACGAGTTTCAGCAGACCATCTCGGATGTACGAGGTTTCGTGACAAGTCCGCATCGATAGCCTCCAATCATCTCAAGAATGTATGCCCGAGCATACCGTATTCTTTCTATTTCGGTCGAATCATTATCCGGCTCGGGAATGTGTCTCGTAATCCACCCATCTCGATCCGACCACCATAAATGTTATCCGGAATAGCACCCAAAAGCTCAGAGCATACGGCTCCTTAATCGCCAGAAGTTGCGGCCCGGTGACTACGCACTCCATCCACCAAGCAATCCTAATTACAAATGCATGTCTTCCGAATGATAGTACACTCTCGCATGGAAGATGGAAAGTGTGCGCGGGTCTCCACTCTCTATCAACGCACCGATTAACTTCAGTCCATTTGGCACCCCGCCTATCGTGGCCACGTGCCAAAAACTCGCTTCCGCAGTAATTTCGATCGTGGCGATGATGGACGACGGGCATATTGCGAATATAGCATTGCAACACCCGATCTACTGATCGCTTAAAAAAATTATAAAATAAAATTTCATTAAAATTGCATAAACCTAAAAAATATTAAATAGTATTGAAAAATTAAAATTAAAACTTACCATTGTCATTTGATCGACGAAGATGTGTTTATTGTCGAGACGAATTAATTCTCCGGCCATTGCTAATACGATCGAATATTTTAAAATTTATCAAAAAAATATATTTCAAAAAATTTAAAAAAGGGCTTTTTTGTAAATATTAAAGGACTATTGTGAAATTTGAGAGGAAGTTTAAAGGAATTTGAGAGAAATTTGAGAGGAATTTGAGAGAAAGTTGAGAGAAAAATGAGTAAGGACTTTTGTGTGAAAAAAATAAAAGGGTAGGGGGTTTTTATAGTTTTTTTTTTTTTACCGTTGGAAGCCCAATGGTCAAAAAAAATTTGATCTGCAGGGAAAAGCGCGTCCACGAGGAGCGCTTTTGCCACATCGAAGAAAGCGCCTCAAGGACGCGTCGCTGGCGATGTGGCACAAAGCGCCTCGTGACGCGCTTTTTGTTTCCCTCAAAACGCTACCGGCGTGGACGCTGCGTTTCGAGAGAAATGGCCCTTTCCGGTAAATAATTATTTTTTCGGTCCTTTTCCGTAAATTTTTTTAAAAATCGGTATATATTAGTCATTTACCCAAGGAATTGGGGTGTTAAATAAATTTGACAATTTAACCAAATTAATTTTAATTAACGATTTTTTATTCAATAATTTGCAATATTTTTTTTATTATCTATATTGATATATTAATTGCCATTTAAGTTG
Organism: Gossypium sturtianum; assembly: GCA_025698515.1. Classification (NCBI taxonomy): domain Eukaryota; kingdom Viridiplantae; phylum Streptophyta; class Magnoliopsida; order Malvales; family Malvaceae; genus Gossypium; species Gossypium sturtianum. The sequence goes on along the minus strand of CM046946.1, from coordinate 33,866,343 downwards.
CCATAAAAAGGTCTGTTGGCTGTTGTTGAAAGCTTTTTCATGCCCCTTTCACTAGACACAGAACGTGCATTTTGAATTTGATTTATTCTAATGATCTAATTATGGATTTATCATTATTATTATAAAAAAGAACCCCCCTCTCTTCTAGATTCTACGAATTCATTTTTATTTTTGTATAAAATAGATTAAAATTTAAAGAAAATTCTTGCATGCACTGAAATTTAAAAATTTTACAGATGTTTTTTAAGAAGTGGGTGAGCCGATTAAAGTTATGTCTTTTCTTTAGGTCCAACCTTCAAGATTGGGACCACACCAATCAAACCTAACCAAATGCCAAAATCATAATTCCAGATTGATTCTAATCTTTTCAACTTCTCTTTTTAAATTCTAAAATTGATTAAAAATTCCAGGAGTTGACAACATTCCAAATACATTTTCAACTAATTTTTGTTGTTCCGAATAATTAAACAAATAAATTTCAACATATTACCTTCACCAAAATGATCGATTAGCATTTAGCATTTAGAAAAAGTTATTTCCATTACCCCAATTAATAAAATTTAGACACAAGAAGCAACCAACAAACACCCCAGCTCCTAGCCAAGCCGGCTCTAGCCGGTTCATCCCTACAACCTCTAGCCTATTACTTGCCGTTTATATGGTTCATTTTTCGGCTCTCTATTTACTTTTATCTCCCTAGAAAGTTCTGTTATTTACATTTGTCATTTTTTATTTTTTGGGATCTCATCTTTCATCCTGCACCGTTGATTTTTCCCTCACATGACAGAACAGGCGTTCGGATTTTCGTCACTGAACATCTGAGGTGCGTGAAGGGGATGACGTGGATCAATCATGTACCCTTGATTCACATATACAGGATGAGGATGCATATACCCTTGATCCACGTATCCGTACTGCTGTTGATTCTGATATCCCTCAATCGCATAACTCGGACCACCGTACTCCTGTCCACCCGACCAGTACATTGGCTGCGGTGGATACGCATATCCATGATACTCCATCTTGCTCACCTCCATCTTGGCTTCACCACCGCCTTCCTTCTTCTCTCCGCCGCCTTCTTTCTTGTCCCCGCCTCCTCCTTCCTTCTTCTCGCCGCCTTCCTTCTCTCCACCTCCTCCTTCCTTCTTCTCGCCTCCGCCTGCAGCAGCAGCAGCTTCTTTTCCTTTCTCTTTGTTATCACCGCTGGCGTCATTCTTCTCTCCGCCGTCTTTCTTCTCACCGGCATCTTCTTTCTTAGGGGGAACCACCTCTACATTTCGTCTCAACTTCTCCCTGAGATAAGGAACGAGGTCTTTCACGTCCATTGTGCCTTTTACGGTTACTAAATCTTTAGCTCCATCCACGTCCACTGATTGAACTCCTATTTTAATTCATTTAAAAAAAAACACACATGCATCAGGATCACGTTGTGTAATTAAACAACACCGTCATACGCTATACGCTACTAATTAAATATTGAATTAATTCAAAATTAATCACGATTAAACTTACCATTAACCTTCAAGATGATTTTGCGAATTTTGTGAATGCAACCGTCACAATGTGTTCTAATCTTCAAGACCACCGTACTCTGTTGCCAAACAAAAATGAATCACAATTAATTAGGCAAAACTCTAACAAATCAGCATTCATAATTTTAAACCAAACTCTAATTGAACACGTTACTAAATTTTTAATTTTCCGATTTGTACAACTCAACTTCTCCAGATTCTTCGCATGACTAACATGCGCACGTTAAAACCGTTTTTTTTCTTTTTTGGGTGAAATTACCTCTTTAGGTGGCTTTTTCTCTTCCTTTCTCTCTTCAGGTTTCTTCTCAGCGTCGGGCTTTTTATCACCGCCGGCGGGGGCGGCATCCTTTTTAGGTTGAGGAGAAATTAGGTCGACTCTCTTCTTGGTTTTCTCAGCCAATCTATCTCTGATTTTGGCGGGATCCACTTTGCCAATCACCGTTAGTTTGTTGGCTCCACAATCCGCTTTCACATCTTCCACACCTTCACCGACAACAACAACAATCCGTGTTAGGTAATATTCAATTAGATTTCCACTTACTCCAATGTCTGAAATTATTTCCTCTTTTTTTCCCCTTCTTTCTAATTAAGGTTGAAAAAAATTAGCACCACAGTCCATCCCTTATCCAATTCCTCGATCAACACGGAAAATTTTGACGAACAATCCAAAAGGAGTAAGCTCAAGGGAATTCCCTTAAATATTTTGACAAGTTCCGAAACTTATTTATGATTATTCAATCATAAATTAATTACCTTCATAATGCTTAATCGAGCGTTTGATCTTCTTGGCACAGCCTTCACAATGCATATCAATCTTGTATACGGCGGTGACCTTGCCGTCATCTTTCTTAGCGCCGGAATCGGCGGCGGGCTTCTTCTCGGCTTCAGGTTTAGATCCTTCTTTTTTCTGGTAAATGAATAACAAAATAATATTAAGCACAAGAAAGAAAAAGAAAAACTAAAAAATTTGGAGGATTGAAAGGAAAAAAGGAAAACCAGAGAGGATCAGTTAGATAAGAGCTACTCACTAACCTCACCCATTGGTTGACTGAATTATTATTCGTTATAGCGATTTGGTTCGTTTTTAGTTGGGAGATTGAGAGGATTAGTAATGAGCTGTTTGAAGAGAAAAATTGGAGGCAAAGAAGAGAATATATAGAGAAGTGAGGCGGTTAATGGGGTATGTGTGTATGTATGTATGTATGTATGATGATGTATGTTATGTATGACGGTTGAGGAAGGAAATGCATGTGATGATGATGATGATGATGGGGATTTGACATTGGGTATGGCATTTAAGTGATGAAGTCATGAAGGGTGGGCTACAGTTCGGGTTTTGAGATTACAAAAAAAAAAAAAAGCTTGGAGCTTCAGTTGGCCGTCGTATTAGACCAAAGGTTGTGAGAAACGACGGCTTCATGACCAATCATAATCCACTTTTTGACTATAACGTGACCGTTTATTTGAAATAACTTGAATACCCTTATTGATATCATATTTAATTTATTGCTGTTGGGTAATTTTAGGATTTCATTATATATTCCACATCTGTGAACGGGACTAAGGCTTAGTTTGGATAGACAGTGTGTTTATTTCCAGTGAGGTTAAAAATAACGGTGGCGGTGAGATTAGTTACTGTAGCGATGAGATTGGACACTGTAGCAGTGAGATTAGAAATAGCGGTGGAGTGTGTGTTTGGATTCAAACGCAATTTGCAGAATGTGATGGTGAAAATAAAAAATGACTATTAAGGATATTAGATTAGAATTGATATATAATAGAAGTTTTTAAATTATTTTACTTATATAAAATTATTAAAATATGTGAATTTATAAATTTATTTAATAAAATATTAAAATGTATCTTCCAATATTTTATTATAAATATTTAATGAATTATATAATCAATTTATATTATTTAATAGATAAAATGAAAATGTATCTTCCAATATTTTATTATAAATATTTTAATGAATTATATAATCAATTTAAATTATTTATTAGATAAATATTTTTTAAATTAGATAAAATTATTTTTTTAAGGTTGGGAAATAAATTAATTTAAGTTTCAAGGATAAAATGGTAAAATAATAACTAAAAGTATGGGTATTTTTGTCTCTTAAAAATACCTACTATCCCACTGGGTTTAATTATCTTTAAACCTCTCACCACTTTTTCAAGATATCGGTGTGGTGAAATCATTTTTCACCGGGTGTCTTTGTTGAACCAAATAGCATACCAGTGAGTTTGGTAGCCCCAACTGCACCACACTGATGTTAACAGCTAAACCAAAGGAGCCCTAAATTGTTGATGATTTTGAAAATCCAGCGAAGAACGTTTTACTAGGTCCGTAATTGAAGTGAACCCACAGTAGCGGTGTGCATGGCTGGGCCGGGCAGGGCTTAATTAAAAAATTTGGCCCGTTTGTTAGGTCTGGGCTCGACCTGGTCCAAAAAATAGGCCTAAAATTTTTTTCAACCCCGACCCGGATAAAAATGTTAAAACTCGGGCTCGAACCGGCCAGCCCATATTAATTTTTATATTATTTTTAAATATATATAATACATCAAAAATACTAAAAACATCAAAATAAATATTTCCCAACAAATTGAAAATAAATTTTAAAAAATATGTATACTTAAATAACACTAAGATAGATGTAACTTAACAAGCAAATGCTTCTAAAATAATAACAAAATTAACAAATGCCTTTAAAATAATAACAAAATTAACAATAAAATAAGTTTTATACAATAACAACAAAATATTGGCAACATAATAATAAAATAGTAGGAAAATAGGGAGAAAACAATAAGAACATAATATTAAAAAAAAAGAAAGACTTTTTTGTCATTTAATGAATTCGGGTCGGGCTGGGCCCGGGCCAAAAATGCCTTACTTGAGGCCCAACCCTTTTTTAAATGGGCCTTATTTTTTGCCCAAGCCCATTTTTCGGGCCTATATTTTTGCCCAAACCCTCCTACATTTCAGGAGGGCCTTCTAGCCAGGCCGGGTGGCCCGACCCATGACCAGGTCTAACCCACAGTAATCAAGATTCCATAACAGTTTTTTGTTTTTATTTTGGTACAATTAGCTTTCTATTTAATTCTTTGTGGTTTTTAATTTTTGCATTATTTATTTTTATCAAAATATTTTAAAATAGAAAAAAAATTAACAAATGTTAATTTTTATTGATATGGCATACATATGGATTGTCACATAAATGATATGTCAGCATTTAATTAATTCATCTAGTGGGAGGAACGCTGTTCGAGTTGAAATCAGACTTAATTCATATATTGTCCACTTTTCGTGGATTGCAAAATGAAAATTTGCATACCTATCTTAAAGAATTTCACATGGTTTGCACAAGCATGAAACCTCAAGGAGTGATCGAAAATCAAATTAAACTTCGTGCTTTTCTTTTCTCGTTAGCCGATTCTGCTAGAGAGTGGTTATTTTATTTACCTCCTGGTTCAGTTAATACATGGTCTTATATATCTCGTTTATTTCTTGACAAATTTTTCCCAGCAACTCGGGCAACCGAATTAATAAGATACATTATAGGAATTTGGCAAAAGGAGACTAAATCACTCTATGATTATTGGGAGCGGTACAAAAAATTGTGTGCAAGTTGTCCACAGCATGACCTGACTGAACAATCGCTTTTACAGTATTTCTATGAAGGGTTACTTCCAATGGAGATGAAGAAGATAGATACTGCTAATGGAGGGGCACTTGTAAATATGACGCCTTAGAGAGCAAAAGAGCTAATTTTGACCATGGCTGCGAATTCTCAACAATTCTAATCGGCTACAGAACCCACGAGACGGGTTCATGCGTTAAGTACTCTATCTTTAAAAGATAAAATTGATAAGTTCACTAGTGTAGTTCAAAATTTGCTTACAGATAAAACAAGCTCAGCACGGTTTGTGGAATTTGTGCTATGCCAAATCACCCGACAGACTCATGTCCTATTTTACACGATGGTTCAACAGAACAAGCGAATGTTGTTGGAAACTTTTTAGGGCCACCCCAAAGGCAATATAATCCCTATTCGAACACCTATAAAGTGGGGTGGAAAGATCATCCAAATCTGAGTTATGGGTCGAATCATCAATTTAATCAGCCATACCAACAAAGGCCGCTTTCGAATCAACAATTACTACCTCCAAAATCATATTTGGATGTCATAGTGGAAAAGTTAGCCAATAGTATTAAAAAATTTCAACAAAAAATTGACATGCATTTATAGGAAATAAATAAGCAAATGAGCAAGCTTGCGTTCACGGTTAGTGGTTTGGAGTCCCAAGGTAAGTTGTCATCTTAAACTGAACCTAATTCTCGACATAATACAAATGCTATGACATTGAGAAGTGGAACAGTTTCGGAGTCAGCTCCTGACGCAAATCGTACCTATAACCCAAAACGGGAAAAATGGAAGCCCGATCCAGCATCCACTACAGATTCAACCCCTCATAAGTCATTTGTAGTACCTCCTCCATTTCTTGGAAGACTCGTCTAATGTAAAAAGGAACAAGAAAAAAAAGATATCCTTGACACTTTTCGAAAGGTAGAAATAAATATTTCTCTTCTTGATGCGATTAAACAAATTCCACAATATGCAAAATTCTTAAAAGAATTATGCACAAGTAAGAAGAAGCTTCTCGGTAATGAAAATGTGAGTGTCGGAGAAAATGTCTCCGCTGTTTTACAAAAGAAAATCCCACCAAAGTGTAAGAACCAATGTATGTTTTCTATATCTTGCAAAATAGGTAGTGTTGGAATTATAAAAGCCATGTGCGACTTAGGTGCATCTATTAACGTCATACATTTGTCTATTTATAAACTACTAAACACGGGTCCTTTGAATGAAACATGTGTAATCATTTAGCTTTCAGATAACTCTGTAGTGTATTCGAAAGGAGTGATAGAAGATGTTCCTGTCAAGGTAAATGAACTAATTTTTCTTACAGATTTCTACATCATCGACATGGAGGATGACAACTCGGCTAGTTCTTCTGATATACTATTTGGGAGACCATTTTTTAATACTGCACAAACAAAGATTGATGTATGGAGTGGAATACTTACTATGGAGTTTGATGGAGAAGTGGTGAAATTTAATGCTTTTGAGGCCATGGATCGTCCCAGCACGATTACGAATGTTTCTAATGTTGATAGAATTGAGCCTTTAACTGAGTTGCATTTTGAGTATCGTGAAGAAGACGAGTTACAAATTGTTCTTTGTTGAAGTCTAGATTTTGATACTATGAAAGAACTAGAGGAATGAATGACGGTCGAAGAGTCAATTTGCGAAACGGTTACTCATATGGAGGCATCGTAATTTTAGAGAAATCCAGGCAAAACCTTTGAATTTCTCATTCGCAAACTAAACTTTTACTATCTATTTTGCTGGCCCTAAAATTGGAACTCAAACCATTATCAGAACATTTAAAGTACGCCTTTTTGGGCGAAGGAAATACATTGTCAGTAATAATCTCAAGTAAACTCTCTAAGTTAGAAGAATAAAATTTGGTTCAAGTTCTTAGATATTATAAAGGGGTGATCGGATAGACAGTTGTCGACATTAAAGGTTTGAGTACTTCAATTTGTATGCACAAAATTCCAATAGTAGAGAATGCAATTCCCAAAAGAGAAACTCAAAGACGTCTCAAACCACCAATTATGGAAGTGGTAAGAAAAGAAATTCATAAATTACTTGACGCTGAAATGATCTATCTCATTTCTGACAGTAGTTGGGTTAGCTCAGTTAATGTAGTGCCAAAGAAAACCAACATGACCGTAATTAAAAATTCGGCAGGTGAAATGGTTCCTACACGAGTCCAAAACGGATGGAGAATCTGCATTGATTACAGGAAGTTGAATGTTTTAACTCGAAAAGATCTTTTTCCACTTTCTTTTATTGACCAAATGCTTGAATGTTTAGCCGGTAAATCTCATTGTTGTTGTCTTGATGGTTATTTAGGGTTCTTCCAAATACCAGTGGCACAGGAGGACTAAGAAAAGATGACGTTCACATGTCCTTTTGGCATGTTTTCCTACAGACGAATGTCGTTTGGTTTGTGCAACGCACCAACCATGTTCCAAAAGTGTATAGTAAGTATATTTTCTGACTACGTTAAGAATATAATTGAAGTATTTATGGATGACTTTTACTGTGTATGGTGAATCTTTTAATATATGTCTGTCGAATCTTGCCAAGATTTTAGAAAGGTGCCTAGAATTTAACCTTGTTCTGAATTATGAAAAATGTCATTTTATGGTTGACAAATGATTAGTTCTAGGCCATATCATTTCTGCTGAAGGAATTTCGGTTGATAAGGAAAAATTGATGTTATTAACTCACTTCCATACCTTACGACTGTGAGAGAGGTTCATTCTTTTCTTGGTCATGCAGGTTTTTATAGGCGATTCATTAAAGATTTTTCAAAGATTTCACAACTGCTCTGTAACCTCTTACATAAAGATAAAGAATTTGAGTTTGATCAATCATGCAAGGATGGGTTTGACACACTCAAACACAAACTTATTTTGACAACCATAATACAGCCACCAAATTGGAACTATCTTTTCGAAATTATGTGTGATGCAAGTGACCACAGTGTAGGAGCGATCCTTGGGCAAAAAATCGAGAAGGAACCGCACGTTATCTCTTATGCATCTAAGACCTTGGATGTCGCCCAAAGCAACTATTCGACCACTGAAAAAGAATTTTTAGCTATTGTCTTTGCTTTGGAAATGTTTCGATCATTTTTATTAGAAACTAAAATTGTTGTTTCTTTGACCATGCAACTCTTAAATATTTACTTGGAAAAAAAAAGAAGCGAAGCCAAGACTTATTAGATGGATTTTTCTTTTGCAAGAATTCTATCTCGAGATTAAGGATAAGAAAGGGCGTGAGAATTTGGTAGCTGACCATTTGAGCCGAATACCCCTATCAAAAGACATCACTCCTCTTAAAGACGATTTCCCAGATGAAAGTCTACTTTCTGCACAAACAATTTTTCCTTGGTACGCAGACATGGTAAACTACCTTGCTACAGGTATCATTTTTCCTAATTTATCATGATCTAAAAATGATAAGATTAAATGAGAATCGCGATACTATATTTGGGACGACCCCTACCTTTGGAAATACTGTTCTAATTAGGTAATTCGAAGATGCGTTGTAGAAAATGAGGTAAAATCGATTTTAGTTTTTTGTCATTCTTATGCATGTGGTGGGCATTTTGGCCTTAAACGAGTTGGACATAAGATACTTGAATGTGGATTATTTTGACCACATATTTTTCGTAATGTGTATTTATTTTGTAAAACTTGCGAAAGATGTCAAAAGGTAGGAAATCTAAGCTAAAAGAATGAAATTCCTTTAACAAATATACATGTATGTGGAATTTTTTATGTATGGGGTTTTGATTTTATGGGACCTTTTGTTTCATTGTTTAGTAACATTTATACTTTGCTTGATGTTGACTATGTGTCTAAATGGGTGGAAACTAGAGCCACCCATCGTGATGATGCTAAAACTGTAGTAGGATTTCTAAAAAATTCCATTTTTTTTCCAAATTTGGCACACCAAGAGCATTGATCAGGGATCGAGGAACACATTTCTACAATAAGGTAATCGACGCACTTTTGAAAAAATATGGGGTAGTACAACAAGTTGCTACGGCTTATCACCCTCAATCAAACGGTCAAGCAGAAGTGTTAAATCGAGAAATCAAATTGACTTTGGAAAAGATCGTTAAGCCAGATAGGAAAAATTAGAGTTTGCGAATAAATGATTCACTATGGGCTTACCGCACAGCTTATAAGAGACCCATAAGTATGTCTCCTAACCGACTTATATTTGGTAAACCATGTCATCTTCCTGTTGAATTAGAACACAAGGCATTTTGAGTTGTTAAGCAATGCAACATGGAGCTGAATGTTACAGAAAAGTATCGAAAATTACATATTCGGGAGCTTGAGGAAATTCGACGAGAAACATATGAAAATGACCAAATTTATAAAGATAAAATCAAAGGCATTCCATGATCAAAAGATAACTCGTAAACATTTTTATTGGGCAGAAAGTACTACTTTATGACCCTACACTAAGAATCTTTTTAGGTAAACTTTGAACCAAATGGTTAGGGACTTTTGTTATTACTCACATATTTTTGCATGGTGCAGTCGAAATCAGAAGTGAAGAATCCGGGAAAGTCTTCAAATTCAATGGACAACGTTTGAAGCCTTTTTACAAAAGTTTTCAAGTGCACATGGTCAATGAGTTAATACTTGAAGACCTGATTGAATAAACTTTCAGTTTTCAAGAGCTAACGACGTTAAACAAAAGCGCTTTTTGGGAGGCAACCCATATTTATTTATTTCAATTTATTTTTAAATTCAGTTTAATTCATGCTGAAAATAAAAAATAATAAGATTATCATTTAACCTACTTCAATGTGTTATTTTCCAAGAATGTTGGTGAAGGCTATCATTTTTCTGAAAGTCGAATCCCAATCGTGGCATGGACATGCCAAGCTTAGTGCTACGATTTTTCTTCACATAACCACACCTAACCCAAATCCACATAACCTACAAAATAAAAACCCTAAAACCAATCCAACACACCAAGCCCGAAACAAGCCCAAATTAACCCCCCAAAAAAGAAAAATAAGAGAAAAGGCCAAACGACCAAATATGGCCCAAGAAAAAAAAGAGAGAAAAAAACTGAAACTGAAAAAAAGACCCCAAGCCTGAAAACCCCTTACCCTTCGTCTCCCTTTCTTCCTTTTCTTCTACTCTCAACAAAAAACCTAACTCCATTAACACCTTCACACCGCCGCCAACATTATACGCCGCCACCACCACATTGCTTCACCATTACCTAGTGCCATCATCTCCAACGTTTATTTCCCTCTCCATAGTCGCAGTCGACAAAGCCAAGGTTCACACTTCTTTCAACTAATGCCGCCACCGTTTGACAACTCCTCCATCACCTCTCCTCTTTTCTCCACCAAAACCACCGCACCTCTATTCCCCACGAAAACACTACCTCCTCACTATAAAACACCATCGTTCTTCAAACTTACATCCCCAAGAAACGCCGTCGACCTTCCACACACCAAACCCACACTCCTTTCTCCATATACATCGTCGCCTTTAAAACCCTACCACAACCATTTGAGAACCATCACTACTGCCCGTAATCACTATGAACCACCGCTGTGAGCAGCTACAGTCGACATCACCGTCCACTACTAAAAAACCTGAAATGTCGACCATGGTTCGCACTAGAAACCAAATGGCCGATAGTTTTTTGGTTTCATTTAATCGATGTCGACACCGATATTCAGTGCCACCAGTCATTGACATTGAGGACAAAGATTCGGAATCATCTCCACCACCATCAAGACAAATCGTCGGACCAAGTCGAAGCCACCGTCAAAGGAGCCCGATATTAGTTAAAGTAGACGACCCACAACTCCCTTCGGACAATTTCGACGGTGAAAGGTATAACGTTCCAGATTTATGAGCTGTATTTCTGTTACTTACATATCTTACAGGTTGTTACGAGGGAACCAGCACCTCAGACTACCACGACATAGAACCAACGAATTGAAATGTGCAATAGCCTTTGCGCCAAACAAGATCAGCCACCGCACGTGCTCGATGAACACCATCTTACCTGCCCAATGATGAGCTAGAAATAACTCCAACCAGTAGTACTGAGGTTGCTGATATGCCTAGTCCACCAAATAGTCCGGCCAAAGAAGGGTTCCAACCATGTAGGAGTAATAGGCGAGGCCAACGAAGGCGTACTTACACAATGCCGCTGGAAGATAGGTTTCGAGGATTTCTGAATTTTACATCCTTAGAACACCTCATAAGATATGACGAAATTCGACATCGCCCACTTGTAAACTCTAAATTATAGAGGTTTTTCTTAGTATTTTATGGCACCTTTTTACTTAAAAATAATATTAATCCTGAGTATTTGATCACTAACTGAGTAAATTTTGTTTTTATTTCAATAATGGACATGATTTAAGGAAGAATGTAATTTTATGTTATTTTGTATTAAATTATTGCATAATTTAATTGTTCTTGCTACATATTAATTTTTTACTTTATTTAATGCAATTGGACTAAGGAAATTATGCATGATTTATTTATAAAATAAAGTTACATGGACATGGCCAAATTCACTCTACATGGACGACAAGCACATGTAAAATGGGTCATGAATAGGTTGCTTTTGATCCAATTAAAAATGGATCAATTGATGGACAAGTCTGATAAACAATTGGGTCACCAAACCGTCCAAACAAGAGAGAACAAGCCCAATTCGGCATGACATTTATGAGCAGCCCAAAAATCAGTTTTAAGAGATTTACTAGAGGTCCCTATAGTTGCAAATGAATAAGAAATTAGGCCACAATATTTGGCCTTGAAATCGTCCAACCCTTAATTAATTGAAGTATGATTTCATGTTTGAATCAAGCAACCAACATCCATTTCCTTCTACAAAATATGCCCGACCAAGCAAAGGAGTGAATGGGGGGATTTTTCACATTATTTTTAGTAAACTCATCCACCAACCTTCACTATAAATACCCACCTCCATTCCTCATTTCAATCATCCCTTCATCCCTAAATTATTCATCATTTCATAATCCTTTTTCATTTATCATTTGTTTCATTTCTTCCCATGCACAAGCATCCATAATCTCCTTCTCCCTTAGCCAATAAAACCTTGAGAAGATACTCTCTTGGCCAGCCACCTTGAGAAGCAACTTGCAAAAGAGAAACATGAGGATTGGAGGAAGCTACTTCAATCAGATTCTGCAGAATTGCCGAAACAATCAGAGTGTATCCTTCCTTATCATTGTTTTCTTTTAATTATGTTTGCAATGTGTCGTGTTATCTTGTCATCAACGATGGTAGCTTAAATTTGTTTAGCTAGAATGATGGCATTAATTTAATAAAGTTCATTTAAATTGTGTTTATGATGTTCTGTGCCTTATTCGTTCATGTTTTCAATTAAACTCAAGTATGTATTTCATTCTTTCGTGATTAAATGTATTAGAATTAGTTGATAGATCCTAACCAGACGACGACTAATGGATGCAATAATTGAAAAGTGCATGCTTAATTTAGATCCTAACCCGACTAAATTGAAGGTTCATAATAACTCGAAATAGCTCTATTATCTTGCATAATTTTTAGGATTACGTGATTAAATTTTTTCAAACCTAACCCATCCCTATTACTTCACATGAATTCTAAGAAACCCTTAGTTGAATATGATCAGTAAAATGCATGTTTTTCTAAGTAAAATATTCTAAAAGGACTTAATTTTTGTTTCAAACTCATTAAAGATCGAGTTGTCTGGGATTATTTTTTCGAAACATTGTAAGCATGATGAAAATGAACTAAATTGAATAATGTGACTATTCTAGCCTATGCATGTTATTGTTGTTGAAATTTGTAATTTTCCTGCTAAACCTATCTCATTCATTCTATTGCTTACATTACATTTAGATTAATTTGCATTAGCAATCATCTTGCATCTAGTTAATTATTCTTTATATCCATCACTCAAAATATTATGTTTTTATCACCAACTTGTGAACTATAATTTTACAATTAAGTGATTAACATACACAGTCCCTGTGGAGACGATAACTCTTTTACTTACTTATTACTTGATAACGACTGTGTATACTTGCACAAACCATGCGTTACACCACTCCCAGTCTGTAAGAAAAATTCTCTTTACACTCTTGATATGCTTAATATATGTGATGATGTATTGAACTATTTCAGTGCTATTGGCTGGAATTCATTTGCAAATATTTCATGTGCTGCGTATTACGAACTAGCCTATGAGTTTTATGCAATGTTTAGCTTCAATATTAATGCATTGTGAATTGTTGAAAATTGAGATATTGTTTGTTTCCGGTTGCTTGGTAAGGATTTTAAAATGTCAATTTCAGATTTTAACATCGCCATAGGTTTTGTTGAACCTGACAATATTCAAACTAATTCATATCATACTGCTTTATTGGATATAACAGGTAATTTTGATGCTAATGCTACTTATTCTGCTTTAACTCAATCTAGGAATCATCTTTATAATCCTAAGACCTCTAAGGACTTGTTAGTGCATGAACCAACTTTAAGATATATTCATCGATTTTTAGCATTTAACTATTTAGGTCGAAATGATTCATCATCTGTTTTAACCAAGACAAAATTATTTTTCTTGTGGTGTATGCATTCTGGATATAAGGTTAATTTAGGATATTGGTTTGCACGAAATTTTCATGTTGTTTTATGCTCTAATCGACCACTCATACTTGGCCTATATATTACAAATTTAGTCTCTCAACTTTTTCCCTCTAAAGTCGATTTTTCCTCCTTTACATGTGCATATACTATGGATCATCTAGATGAGTATTGTTTGGATTCTATGGGTTTGCTTGCCGGCACCCCTACTGCGTATTATTTTGTTCCTCCAGGTATATAAACTGCTCACATTAATAGGGTCTTTCGCCAACGTCACAATTCCGCTACTAGGGAGCCAAAAAAGTAGCCTCCTTCATCAGTAAATGAACGTTTAAGTCGCATCGAAGCTCACCTTGAAACAATGGAAACCCAAGTCTCCACGATTCTCACCATCTTGCAAAGTAGTCACTCCCAACGCTGACGACCACATTAGATATACACGGGGAGTGCACTTGACCTTTCTCTTTACTATACTTTAATTCTTGTACAATATGCTTGAGGACAAGCATAGGCTAAATAGAGGGTGTTGGATTAGTAAGTAATCATGATTTTTCCTCTTTCGCATGTGTTAATTCTTATGTTGGGATTATCCGTTAATTTGTTTGACATTGAGCCTCTAATTCCTATGCTTAGTCAATTTAGATAGTTGGGTGATTCTTGAATTAAAGTGTTCATTATCTAGTTTAATCGACGTGTGTGTTATAAAGTTGAAATATTGTAATTAGATTGTTTCAAGAAAATTGATTCTTTATAAATTTTCTTGGTAAGTATATCATTTTTAGTTATTTGATTTTAAATATATTTGCTAATGAAAAGAAAAAGAAAAGAAAAGAAAAATTAATCCTACTCCGCTGATGGCTTAAGTTATGAGTGAAGATTTTGAGAATGCGACCGAATTTAGTAACTGGGATGAGGTGCTTGGGTTGTCATATCATTTCGTATAAAAAGATTCGAGTGACGAACCGAAAACTTGTAAACACTCCGCTAACCGAGTTACCATGAGTAGGGAAAAATAGTTCGTTTGGAGACATGTCAAATTGAGTAACTGGGGTAAAATGCTAGGGTTGCCATCTCATTTCGCGTGAAAAGGTTTGACTATGTCCCAAGTTTGCTGCATAATTAATTGAGAATAAATACCTTGCAAAGTTTTGTTCAATTTTAATTTAGTGAAATGATTGAATTTACATGTTTAAATTTTATTGACATTTATTGATTAAACTAAGTATTTGAATTTGTATTCATTTTTCGCCTAAACTATTTTCATTTATCAAGGTTGCGGAAGAGAGGCTTGACTTTTGATAAATTATTGGATAGTTTCTAATGTGGGAACATACAATATGCTTGAGAACAAGCATAGGCTAAGTAGGGGGGATTTGATAGCATGTTAATTTTGCATGTTTTATATGTTTAAATCGATTAATTCTTGAATTAAATCCTACTAAGTTGGTGATTTTATGTTTAAATTCTGTTAGGAACGCAATTGGGATGCTTTAAGTAAATAAGAAGCATAAAATGACTAAATTGGAGCAGGAAGCAGAATGCGAGGGCAGAAATACAATTCCAAGAAGTGTAGCCTGTAAAAGAAATAAAAAAAATTGAAAATTTCAAATCTATTCAAAATTTTGTTAAGGAAATCTTTATCTTTATTTTCATTTTTAATTTTTATTCTTTTATTTTAAATTTGAAAAGCTTGATTTTAGGAGGGTAGTTTATTAAGAATTAGTATAAAAGGGAAGTAAAAGGGGGTATTTAGAGACAACTTGCAATGGAGAATTAATTTCGATTCTCTTGTAATTTCTGAAAAACTTCAATTTAAGGCTACTATCACCTTTCTTTCTTTTATTATTATTATTATTATTATTATTATTATTTGGCAAATTTACTATTTGTTTCCTTCTACATTTCTTCCTTTATTCGTTCCACTACTTAAAAACCCAACTCATCATGATCAATTTCATGCTTAGCTAAACTTCTACTTAGCTTTAGGCCGGTATTCTTCCCGGTCAAGAATCGTGAGAAATGAATCTGCATTAGAAAATATTTCATAATAGTATTCACCATCTCTCTGGAATATGAGATGGTAAAAATTCGTCCCTTAAAGTTAATTCGATTTCAACACAAAGTGCACGTCGGGTTGGAGTTATTTTGGCGTATAGTTGAGAAGTCGAGTCGGTCATATTGTATTCGAATTTCTGTGAACAAATTGGTATATCCTGGCAGGGTCATACTAGTGGGATTTTTTGTTAAGGGAGATAGTGATCGGGTTTAAACAACCAACACGGTTGAGGCCGTTGAATCGAGTTGGGTTCTTTAGAACGTAAGGTTGCCGGGGTCTTGAATTGCGACCGTGTGTATCGCGGTTAGATAATCGGTAAGAGTTGGTTTGCAGTTCGTATCGAAATCAACTACAAAAGGAATAATTGACGATTGGGACGTTCTTAGTCGTTATAACCAGCTTATGGATTAGAAGAGAAAACCCATTTTCAAGGATCGATTCAAAACCAGAATTCACCGAGTCTAAGGCTAAGACTTTATATTACTGCTTACGAAATTCAATTCCATTTTTCTATTTTATTTTATTTTATTTATTAATATAATTTTTTATTTCTATTATTTCACTTTATTTACTTTCTAAACATTTTCATCTCCCCTTACTTTTTTTCCCAGCAAGTTTGCCACGAGTTGTGGGCACGATTATTGCCGCCACAATAATTCTGGTCGCAAGAAAAGGCGAAATTAGATAACCAATCCCTGTGGATTTGACCCTACTTCTCTATACTGCTATTTAGTATTATTTTGTCGTAGGAATTTATATTTGGTAGCTCGATACACATTAGTTATTTTCAATTAAGTTAATTTTAAAGTTTTTTTAATTTTAAAATTTTTAAAATTATTTTATTTTGTTGATATAAATAGGTGGATGGTCTTGTTTTGGAGGGGTTCATACACAATTTATCAAAGAGCCCAGACAATGAAATTCATGGTTATTTGCTAGATACAGGATTCTTACATGTGTCTCGTACGCTCGGGGGCTATAAATTGGATTTTACACTTATTAGCACGTTGGTGGAAAGATGGAAACCTGAGACACACATATTTCATTTTCCATGCGGTGAGTGTACAATCTCGAGGACGTAGCTTTACAACTCGATTTATCAGTAGATGGACCAATCATTACAAGGGCAATGGTCATTCCCGGTAAGGAGGACCTTTGCAAGGGAGTTTTAAGGAAGGTGCCCAACAAGTTTCAAGGTGGTTGAATAGTGGTTGGAAGATATTTTCAAAGACCTTCCTAAGGATGCGATTAATATCGAAAAAGAACAATACACCTGAGCATTCATCCTAAGGTTAATCGAGGGCATTCTAATGCCCGATAAATTGACTTCAAAGAATGTGGTCGACTAAGTTGAGGATCAGTCGTGTTGGCCACATTGTACAGGGAGTTGTGTTAGGCGACGGAACCGGATAAGATGTCAATCGGGGGTTGCTTGCTCTTGCTATAGTCATGAGTGTGATGGTGACTACCATTTTTACATCCTTGATTGTACGACCCTTATACATTCCCATTGATGAAAAGGTAAGATTCATTTCATAATAATATATAGTTATCATAATAAATGTTGTTTATTTATTATATATTTGAATTAACATATTGTTTGAGTAGGTGGAACCATGGGCCAAGTAATGTCGAATTACCAGAGCAGCTCGAAGATATTCGGCTACTGTTAGATCAACGCTCGGAACCCGAGGTTAGTTATTGAAAATTTCAAACTTATAATAACTACACAATGATTTGGAATTTAAAATTTTGTAGACAAAAAAATTTATAATTGTGTACTACAGTTTGAAAGGATGTCATATGCCGATTCGAATATTATAGAATGCGTCCCGCCCGAATTTTTGGTCACTTGAAGTATGTGGGATGCAAAGATGCGGTTGATAGTTTACACGACAGGGGAGATGCATGAATCAGATTGAGTGATGCGACAGTTCGAGTGGAGGGAAAAAATTTTGCCGACACCGCAAGACATCAAAGCACTGCACAAGCTTAACTTGCGGGGGAAAATATACAAAAAATGGTGAGAATTCCACAAAGACTATATTGAAATTTGGGATCATAGGATGGATTTCATACCCATTCGCGAACCTTTTTTCACATCGAACACGGTGACCTCTATGGAGTACATACCTTGTTTTAGACTCGCTGACAAGCCATATTTGCTTTTGGTGGAGGCAAGAAGTAAGCAAATTCGTCCAAAGAGGTGACGAAGATTGCCGCAGCATCGTAGGTCCAGAGCAAGTGCCACGACGGGTTCATCATTGACTCTAACCCAACAAGGGGCACCGATGTTTGCACCACATCCCGGTCAGTTCCCTCAATATATTCCTACTCCTTTCACTAATGCCATGTATTTTTCACAAACACCACATTATGCACCATTGCAGCATCTTGCATCTACACCTCCTACAGGTGTGTATTTTGCTATACCTCTGTCCCCAGCATATTACACCCCGCTGCCGACATTAATGCCAACACAAATGTCAGCATTAATATCGACATCAATGCTGAAATCAACAACAACGATTCCTGGATATTATGTGCAACCGGGTTTTATGACATCGTACGGTTATTCATTGATAGTGTCACAAACACCCAACGCGTCATTATTTTATCATGGTGGCTCATTGTCGCAAAGACCTTTTAGTAGAATAGAGGACACACGATGGGAGGCTAGTATGACACCGTACTAAACCACAGAAGAAGGAGATGGAGACGAAGACGAGGGTGGAGATGAAAATGAAGACGAGGGTCGATATGAAGATGAAGATGGGGGTCGAGGTTGTAACACCCCAAACCCGGCCCGGACATTGTGGCCGAATCCAGCGTGTCACATTAAAGTGTTTTTGCGAAAAACCTTGTTTTCATTGAAAACCCTTCTTAAAGAATTTTGATTAAAAACCCAGATTATAGTTGTCTCCAAAAACGGTATAAATTTGGAAATCTGTCTTTTTGATTATAAGTTAACAGGTATTAAAAATAAAACTTTTTACCAGTGGAAGCTTAATTTTGAATAAAAACCATTGTTTCCAGAAAAAACTTGATATAAATTCAATAGAAAGTAAAGCAATCAATGTAACGATAAGCAAGGGAGGCCTTATTACAATCCGAACTTAAAATAATCAAAATACTTAAAACGATAAAGAAAATCAGGAAAAACGAAAATGTCTTGCTAGCTGGCCACCTCTGAGTCCCTCCATTCGTCGAACCGACTAATGAGGATTTCCTGAGAAAAAATATAAGGGGGAGTGAGTTTCCAAACTCAGTGTGTACAACCCTCAGCAAACAAATAGTATACAAGCAATCAGTTGGGCCAAAGCCCTTGTCATAATATCAACATCTTAAACATATCACATATGCAATGCAGTAAAAACCCTTCCCAATAATCCATCCGCTACACAACATTTCCCTTCCAACCTTATACACCTATGGGGATTTCTAAATCGACCCACCCATCCGCGACACAGTAATGGTAGCCCGGTTGCGGTACTACCTAACGTTGCAGCAAAACTGCTAGTCATATATTGGGCTTTAAAAGCCATCGATGGATCCACGGTTGTCAAGCAACCATGCGATCCTCATATACTTCCTCCGTTCCATAATTCCCACCCACATGCAACCTAGGCAGTACATTATTTGAATGCACATGTCGCACCCATAAATCCTAAGTTTAACTCATAGGGGTATTTTAGTCATTTTCGCCTTTAGGGCATTTCGGTCATTTTTAAGTATTATGGATTTAGTACTTACCTGGGTCCGTTAACAAGTCCCCGTTGGCCAAAGTGAACAGATACTATGCACCAGGTAGGATTCCAGAGAAGAGGAGGTGGGTCATTGAGACCGCTTAAGTACCAAGCTCTTCCTAGATTCAATCCTAGACATGCATATACCCATTACCACACTTCAACCTTATGACTCGTCCACGGTTGCAATTATGTGTTTAAGTTTTATGCATGTTTTGGCAGTTATCAGATACTAGGCCCAAACCTAGATATAAAGCCCACTAAGCCCAACTCGCTCGTATGGCCCATCAGGCCCAAATCACATTCATGTGGCCTATTAGGCCCAATCGCTTTCATATGGCCCATTAGGCCCAAATCAATTCCAGGTCATGTTACCTGCATGACTAATTCAATCCATACAGAGAAATCAACAATTCCACATATCTTAACCCTAGGGCCCACCGGCCATTTAGCCACTTTTGGCTTTTCGGCTTTTCGGCGTTGCCGATATCGTGTATGTGTGTAGTGTTTGTACACACCTGGTAATAACGCGTGCTGCAATCCCCTTAATCACGAACCTACAATCGACATCACTTAACGATTAATCATGGGCTTAATACATACTTTATCAAAAACTGAAACCTCACCGTAACCTTACCGTGTGCGACAAGCCTTAATAGTTTTCCCTTGACCACTAATCGCGAAATTTTTCTAAATTTGCATTAATCTTTCATCATTAAAACCAAAATAGTAGGGGACTCGTATCCATCACGAATCACCCTTATAAAATAAATATCCATTCGGCCAACTACCTAAAATCAATGAAATACATACCTAAACCTGAAATGTGGCAGAAATCTGAAGCACAGAGATTTAATACTAATTCCCTATCCAAAACCGATTAGGAGAAGTGAGGGGAACGAGTAATTGGTATTATCAATATTAACCGAAACAAAGAAAAAGAAATACTTACACTTAAAGGAGTAATCGGCCAAAGGTAGATTCGGCTATTCCAAAGGTAGACCAAAAAGGAATTTTTTTTGAGAAGAGAAAGAATGGTGAGCAAGGGAATTTGGGAAAAAAAGATTCGACAATTGCAAAAGAGGAAAAAGAACTAGGAAGAAGGAGAAGAATGAAGCATTCGGTTTGGTAAAACAAGGGAAACTCTTCAAAAGAATTCGGCACCCCCTATAAATACCCAAAGCCGAACCCCTAAAGTCCCAATTGGCTCCACTTCATCCACATCCCATCTCCTAATTTTTCTCCACGATAAGCTCTCCTATCCTCTTCCTATATTTCCTCTTCTGATCACACTCCTTAGAGTCCATCTTCACGCCACTTTTAACCTTCTAGAAGGCCAAAATTAAACTCCTAAAAATACTGAGCTAGGATTCAAATCAAGGACCCATTAACACATAATTAACTCCTGATTAAAAATTAAGCACACATTCACATAGAAGTCGCAACAAGAAGGTTCGGGATTTTTGGGGCGTTACAACTCTACCCCCTAAAAGAAATTTCATCCTCGAAATTTTACCTGATCCGAATAGTTGAGGGTATTGACGTCGCATAGTTTCTTCAGGTTCCCATGTAGCTTCCTCAGCATTATGATTTCGCCAAAGTACCTTTACTAATGGGACAGATTTCCTTCTTAGCACCTTAACATCTCGATCAATTATTTGCACGGGCTCCTCCTCGAAAGTTAGGTCTGGCCTAACCTCGATCTCCCCAACCGATACGACATGTGAGGGGTCTGAACGATAACGTCTCAGTATGGACACATGAAACACGTCGTGAATTTGGCTTAGCTCCGAAGGTAATTCTAGCTGATAAGCGACTGGTCCAACTCGCTTCAGAACCCGGTAAGGCCCAATAAACCTAGGGCTTAACTTTCCCTTTTGCCCAAACCTTAACACCTTCTTCCATGGTGAGACCTTAAGAAAGACTAAGTCTCCTATTGCATACTCAATCTCTCGACGCCTAAGATCAGCATACGATTTCTGCCTGTCTGAGGCCTCCTTTAACTGATCCGGAATAAGCTTTACTTTGTCCTCAGTATCTGCTACCAATTCAGGGCCCAAAACTCGCCGTTCGCCCAACTCTGTCCAACAAGTTGGGGTACGACACCTTCGCCCATACAGCGCTTCATACGGTGCCATTCCAATACTTGCTTGGTAACTATTATTGTACGCAAATTCGGCTAATGGCAAATAATCTTCCCAACTACCCCGAAACTCCATTACACAACCCCTTAACATATCCTCGAAAACCTGGATTACCATTTCCGACTGTCTATCAGTTTGAGGATGGTACGCCGTACTAAAATTCAACCTAGTACCCAATGCCTCATGCAGCTTCCCCCAGAACCGTGAAGTGAAATGTGGGTCTCTATAAAAGATTATGGAAACTAGCACTCCATGCAACCTTACAATCTCCGCCACATACAACCTAGCCAGCTTCTGCAACGAGTAATCAGTGCGGACCGGTATAAAATGGGCGGTCTTAGTCAACCGATCCACTATAACCCAAATCGAATCTTTCTTAGCAGGCGTCAAAGGTAGCCCACTAACAAAGTCCATCGTAACTCTTTCCCACTTCCAAAGTGGAATCTTTACTGGTTGAAGCAGTCCCGAGGGTAACTGATATTCTGCCTTCACCTTTTAAGAAACCAAACATCTACTTACGAACTCCGTAACCTCGCGCTTAAGTCCAGGCCACCAATAAAGCTCACGCAAACTCCGGTACATCTTGGTTCCTCTAGGGTGCATAGCATAAGGACTGTTGTGCGCCTCCTGCAAAATAGTCTGCCTTAGCTCAACATCCTTTGGTATACACATTCTTCCACGAAAACACAGCACTCCTTTACTATTCATCCCAAAATCTGACATCTCCCCTTTTTCCACTTGCCTAAAACGAGAACAAAATTTCTCATCCAATAATTGCTTACTCTTTATCTGCTCAACCCACACCGGCATTACTTGAAGCTCAGCTAGCAAACTACCATCATCAAACAAACTTAACCGGGCCAACATAGCCCTCAAGTCCGATATAGCCCTACGGCTTAAAGCGTCGGCTACCACATTCGCTTTGCCAGGGTGGTATTCGATCGTACAATCATAATCCTTCAATAATTCCACCCACCTATGTTGCCTAAGATTCAGCTCCTTTTGGGAAAGGAGGTACTTCAAACTCTTGTGATCCGAATAAATTATACACTTCTCCCCATACAAGTAATGCCTCCATATCTTTAGCGCAAAAACCACCGCAGCTAACTCTAAGTCATGGGTTGGGTAATTCACCTCATGAGTCTTAAGTTGTCGTGACGCATATGCAACCACCTTTCCTTCCTGCATCAACACACAGCCTAAACCCACATGCGACGCGTCACTATAAACCGTAAACTCCTTCCCAGGCTCTGGCTGAATCAACACAGGAGCCTCAGTTAAAACCTTCTTGAGCTTTTCAAAACTCTCTTACTGCTTGTTCGTCCAAATAAACGGTACCCCTTTCCTTAACAACTTAGTTAAAGGTACAGCAATTAGTGAAAAGCCCTCAACAAACCGCCTATAATACCCTGCCAAGCGCAGAAAACTCCGAATTTCAGTCACTGACTTAGGTGTTTTCCAATCCAATACTGCCTCAACTTTCCGAGGGTCCACCCTAATCCCCTCGGTGACACCACATGCCCAAGAAAAGTAATCTTCCTTAGCCAAAATTAGTACTTACATCGAATTTGGCATATAATCGCTTCTCCTTAGAATCTGCAACACAATCCTTAAGTGTGCATCATGCTCTTCCTCATCTCTTGAGTATACCAGGATATCATCTATAAAAACTACCACGAACTGGTCCAGATAGGGTTGGAAAACCCGGTTCATGAGATCCATGAAAGTGGCAGGTGCGTTTGTTAGCCCAAATGGCATCACCAAGAACTCGTAGTGTCCATAACGAGTTCTAAAATCTGTCTTATACGCATCCGTCTCCTTGATCCTCAATTGGTGATAACCCGAACGCAGGTCAATCTTTGAAAAGACCAAAGCTCCCCTAAACTGATCAAAAAGATCATCGATCCTTGGCAGAGGGTACTTATTCTTAATGGTTAACTTATTTAACTACCGGTAGTCAATGCACATCCGTAAGGACCCATCCTTCTTCTTCACGAACAGTACCGGTGCTCCCCATGGAGACACACTCGGTCGAATAAACCCCCTATCCAACAATTCTTGGATCTGCGCCTTAAGTTCCACCAACTCTTTTGATGTCATCCGATAAGGGGCGATGGACACCGGAGCCGTACCAGGTAACAGTTCAATTCCAAACTCTACTTTTCTATTGGGCAATAGCCCAGGCAGTTCATCGGGAAAGACATCAAGAAATTCGCTAACCGTTCTTAAATCCTTAATAGTAGGACCCTTAAGCTCCGTATCACTTATATAAGCCAAGTAGGCCTCGCAACCCTTACGCACCAACTTCTCAGCCCTTAATGCCGAAATCACATTCGACAAATAATTTCGGCGCTCACCAATTACTACTACTTCCTCATCCTTCTCCGTTCTTAACACCACTCGCTTTGTAGCGCAATCTAAAGTTGCTCGGTGTTTCACCAACCAATCCATCCCCAAGATAAGATCGAACTCACTAAAAGGTAATTCCATCAAGTCCGCTAAAAAGGTAACCCCTTGAACTACTAAGGGTACATCCCTATACAACTTATTCACTTCCACCGACTGGCCTAAAGGATTTAACACAGTCATTCTATTTTTAGTAATTTCAAACATATCACCCAAAAACTCAGTCTTATTGCATGCCACATACGAATGTGTCGATCCAATATCAATTAGTGCAGTGTAAGGTAACTCATGAATTAAAAACATACCCGTTATCAAATCTGGGGCATTTTCGTCCTCACGGCGACGAGTAGCATAAACAAAGGCTGGCTGCCTCGCCTCAGCATGGTCTACACCTCCACCCGGTGCTCCACGTCCACGTCCATTGCCATTACCGCCCTTAGCCTGCCCTCAGCCCCTTGGCGGCTGTTGACCACCCCCCGGTGGTTGAACATTAGCCTTGCCCACGGCTTGCACCTGAACTGGCCTTCTAGGGCAATCTTTGATCCTATGCGTCATGGATCCACAACCCAAACAAGCTCCTGTTTTCCTCCAACACTCGCCTGTATGACCTCTCCCATAATCAGTACAAGGTGGTATCCCCGAATTAGCAGTAGAGGGCCCAGCTCTTACTGGCCCATTAACTCTGGCCTTAGCCCTAGGCCTTTGTCCAACACCAGAAGACTCAGCCTCCCTTTTATTCCTACCCTTCTCTTTTTCCCGGTTTAGGTGCTCAGTGCGCTTCACCTCCTCTGCTATCTTTGCCTTCTCCACTAACTCTGAGAATACTCGCTCCCTCTGTGGAGCTATCAATACTCTGAGGCTATCTCTAAGACCATCCTTAAACCTAACGCAACGCTCATAGTCCGTTGCCACAATAGCCCTTGCATACCTACTAAGGCGTAGAAACTCCGCCTCATATTCCGCTACAGATTCGTTTCCCTAGGTCAAGTTCAGGAACTCCTTCCTTCTAGCATCAACATAGCTTGTACCCACATACTTCCCTTGAAACGAAGTTTTGAAAAACTCCCAAGTAATCTGCTCAGGTTGGGTGCCCTCCTTCACTGTCAACCACCACTGATAGGCTTCTTCCCTAAGCAGTGACACTGCCCCTTTCAATTTTTGCTCCGGTGTGCAGTCCAAGTCATCCATTATGCTTTCTGTGGTCTCCATCCAGTATTCGGCCACATTAGGAGCCACGCCAGTAATACCCTTAAAGATCTCAGCCCCATTAGATCGAAGTCGCTCCGGAATTGCCCCCCGATTTCTAGTACCATTATTGGGCCCAGCGACCCTTTCCAAAATCCTCAGCATTGCTTGTGACAATGCTTCTTCTCCAGCGGCCCGATCATTCGGCCCCGTTTCAGCCACAGGTGAGGCCGGAGCCTCTCCTACTTCAACATTGAACATATGGCCCGATGCCAATGACTCAGCCCTAACACTTCCGCGACCTCGATCGCGGCCCCTTGCACCTCTTCTAGCTCTCATTATCTGTATTAAAATTTTTATGAAGTTTTAGTTAGTTCCAGTATTTACGCCGATGTCTTATGAGAGTGTTAAGTAAAGCATTGTTTCGTAGTCGTAAATCCTCTACGGTTTTAGTTCCCTATGGGCTTTAGTTTTACTCTAGGCATATTCTAAAAGTATCCCACTATCCATAGTATAACAATTCAAAATAACTAAGTATCAAGAGAACTTACTTGGTTCGACGTCGGAGACTCGGTGTGCCACCCAGCATGGATTTCCAAAATATTCTACTAAAATATTTGAAATCAATAATAAGGCCTATTTTCACAGCCCGAGCTTTACAACCGGGCTCTAATACAACTAAATGTAACACCCTAAACCCGGCCCGAACGTTATGGCCGAATCCAGCGTGTCACATTGAAGTGTTTTTGTGAAAAACCTTATTTTCATTGAAAACCCTTCTTAAAGAATTTTGATTAAAAACCCAGATTATAGTTGTCTCCTAAAACGGTATATATTTAGAAATCTGTCTTTTTGATTATAAGTTAACAAGTATTAAAAATAAAACTTTTTACCAGCGAAAGCTTAATTTTGAATAAAAACCATTGTTTCCAGAAAAAAACTTGATATAAATTCAATAAAAAGTAAAGCAATCAATGTAACGATAAGCAGGGGAGGCCTTATTAAAATCCGAACTTAAAATAATCAAAATACTTAAAACTATAAAGAAAATCAGGAAAAACGAAAATGTCTTGCTAGCTGGCCACCTCTGAGTCCCTCCATTCGTCGAAGCGACTACTGAGGATTTCCTGAGAAAAAATATAAGAGGGGGTAAGTTTTGAAACTCAGTGTGTACAACCCTCAGCAAACAAATAGCATACAAGCAATCAGTTGGGCCAAAGCCCTTTTCATAATATCAACATCTTAAACATATCACATATGGAATACAGTAAAAACCCTCCCCAATAATCCATCCGCTACACAACATTTCCCTTCCAACCTTATACACCTGTGGGGATTTCTAAATCGACCCACCCATCCGCTACACAACAATGGTAGCCCGGTTGCGGTACTACCTAACGTTGCAGCAAAACTGCTAGTCATATATTGGGCTTTAAAAGTCATCGGTGGATCCACGGTCGTCAAGCAACCATGCGATCCTCATATACTTCCTTCGTTCCATAATTCCCACCCACATGCAACCTAGGCAGTACATCATATGAATGCAGCATGTCGCACCCATAAATCCTAAGTTTAACTCATAGGGGTATTTTAGTTATTTTCGCCCTTAGGGCATTTCGGTCATTTTTAAGTATTATGGATTTAGTACTTACCTGGGTCCATTAACAAGTCCCCGTTGGCCAAAGTGAACAGATACTATGCACCAGGTAGGATTCCAGAGAAGAGGAGGTGGGTCATTGAGTACCAAGCTCTTCTCAGATCCAATCCTAGACATGCATATACTCATTACCACACTTCAACCTTATGACTCGTCCATGGTTGCAATTATGTGTTTAAGTTTTATGCATGTTTTGGCAGTTATCAGATACTAGGCCCAAACCCAGATACAAAGCCCACTAAGCCCAACTCGCTCATATAGCCCATCAGGCCCAAATCACATTCATGTGGCCCATTAGGCCCAATCTCTTTCATATGGCCCATTAGGCAAAAATCAATTCCAGGTCATGTAACTTGCATGACTAATTCAATCCACACAGACAAATCAACAATTCCACATATCTTAACCCTAGGGCCCACCAGCCCATTTAGCCACTTTCGGCTTTTCGGCGTTGCCGATATCGTGTGTGTGTAGTGTTTACACACACCTGGTAATAACGCGTGCTGCAATCCCCTTAATCACGAAACTACAATCGACATCACTTAACAATTAATCATGGGCTTAATACATACTTTATCAAAAACTGAAACCTCACCGTAACCTTACCGTGTGCGACAAGCCTTAATAGTTTTCCCTTGACCACTAATCGCGAAATTTTTCTAAATCTGCATTAATCTTTCATCATTAAAACCAAAATAGTTGGGGACTCGTATCCATCACGAATCACCCTCATAAAATAAATATCCATTCGACCAACTACCTAAAATCAAGGAAATACTTACCTAAACCTGAAATGTGGCAGAAATCTGAAGCACAAAGATTTAATACTAATTCCCTATCCAAAATCGATTAGGAGAAGTGAGGGGAACGAGTAATTGGTATTATCAATATTAACCGAAACAAAGAAAAAGAAATACTTACACTCAAAGGAGTAATCGGCCAAAGGTAGATTCGGCTATTCCAAAGGTAGACCAAAAGGAATTTTTTTTTTGAGAAGAGAAAGAATGGTGAGCAAGGGAATTTGGGAAAAAAAGATTCAGTAATTGCAAAAGAGGAAAAAGAACTAGGAAGAAGGAGAAGAATGAAGCATTCGGTTTGGAAAAACAAGGGAAACTCTTCAAAAGAATTCGGCACCCCCTATAAATACCCAAAGCCGAACCCCTAAAGTCCCAATTGGCTCCACTTCATCCACATCCTATCTCCTAATTTTTCTCCACGATAAGCTCTCCTATCCTCTTCTTATATTTCCTCTTCTGATCACACTCCTTAGAGTCCATCTTCACGCCACTTTTAACCTTCTAGAAGGCCAAAATTAAACTCTTAAAAATACTGAGCTAGGTTTCGAACCAAGGACCCATTAACACATAATTAACTCTTGATTAAAAATTAAGCACACATTCACATAGAAGTCGCAACAAGAAGGTTCGGGATTTTTGGGGCGTTACAGAGGTGAAGATGAAGACGATTATCACGACCAATAGAGGAGTTGACACCCCAAGTTGTACATAGAAATCCTATCCGTAACCGTCAGCCACTACCCTGTGGCACACGTTCTGCCCAACGAAATCGATGATATATTTTTCATTTAATTTTTGTGATGTAAATATAATTGATATCAGTAAAATATGATCATTTGTTTTATATTTTTCTTGCAACTCATAATTTTCTTTGTTAAATTCTAATATATATTGTATGAATTTTTTCATATATAATATTTGATATGAAACATTAATGATAGTTTTATAAATATTGAGAGGTAAATAACTACACTTAGTTTTTCCTTATTCGTTATTTCACCATGGCAAATAAAATAGTGAATGAGATAATTTTATCATCCATCACAAAATTTCTATGAAAAGTTGAAAGAAAAAAGTGTAATGTGACATAGAAATACCGGGTGATCGCATCGCGCACTTGCTGCAATACAAGTATGTGGACTGGTATACTTCTTTATTGTCCACAAGCTCATCTTCTTCCAAAAAGATGCCATGATTTTCCATTGGCACCTCCTGTCGTGCATTGTGCACTTTCCCTCGAATATCTCTGAATGATATTTTGCGACATGATAGTTCATGTCGTTTTTGAAGCTGTACCACTTAAGTGCAGCAAGAAAAAACATCTTTTGATGGATACACCATGCTAACTTCTAATACCCAGACATTTAACGATGAGATTGCATGGCCAGGTCTTCTGTGTGGAAACTGTGAGAACTCTAAACCACCCTCAATTGGGAGGTTGATGTTATACATGTCAGTTAGAGGTTCAAATGCCCTGAATTGTGTATTTGGATCTAGTGCATTGTCCAAACCGTTATCATCAAAACCGCAAGGTTCTGGCTAAGTTGGAACCTACTCTGGTTCAAAAAAAAATACTACTTCTGAACCATCTTGTAACAGCCCAATTTCGGTGAAATCGAAATAGTGGTTTTGGGACCACAAATCCGAGCCAAAAATAAAATTTATTTTAATTTTATTTTGTGGTCCGTAATATGATAGAAATGTCTTGTGAAAATTCTGATAAGAAAATTTTACCGGTTATGTGCTTAATTACGAGAAGGACCAAATCGCATAAAATGCAAAAGTTGAATTCTAGTAGCTAGAAGGATTAAATAGCTATGGAATTCAAAACTTGAGGTCCTTATATGGTAATTAGACCATTAAAGAAAAGTATGTAGATATTTTTGATGACTCATCCACGGAAATTTAGAACAAGGGCAAGGATTAAATTGAAAAGTGAATTAATTTAAATAATAAAAAGATGGTAAAAGAATTATCATCTTATTTTCTCATCTTCTTCCTCAAAATATTCCATGGAAACCCTAAGAAAGAGAAAGCAAGCTTTCTTGGCCGAATTGGGTAAGTTTTCTTGTCCTGTTTTTAGTAATTTTGATATTTTTGAAACCGGGATAGCTTAATCTATCTATTTGGGGGATTAATTTGAAGAGTTATCAAAGTATGGAAATTAGGTCATGGAGGAATATGCTGAAAATTTGAAATTTATGGTAGAAAATGAAAGGTTGTTGATAGATAAACAACTTTTACAAAGTGATTTTTGATGAAAACATGATTTAGGGACTAAAATGTAAAGTTGTGAAAATTGATGAAAAATTCTAAATTTTTATGAATACATGTGCTTTAAATTTTGTGATGGAATTTTGGTTAGACTTGGAAAAGGGAGAAAATTGCATAAATTTCATTTTTCGAGACTAGGGACGAAATTGGAATTTATGGAAAAGTTAGGGGCAAAATGATAATTTTTCCTAGGATGTAAATTGAGTCCACTTGTATATGAAATGTGATAAATTGATGTTAAATTTACTCGTATAGATTCGGATAGACCAAATTCGGAGCTAGAACGAGGAAAAGAGGAAAATGTCGGATTAGTAGATTATATGTACACGAACATTTGTCGAGGTAAGTTTGTGTAACTAAATTGTGTATATTTATATGCTTGAATTAAATGTTGTGCTTGTGAATTGTATAAATATTATATGTATATGACATTGGAAATATACCTAACGAAGCCCGATCAATAATAAGACCTGATAAATGATAAATGATAAATGATAAAAATGTTACTTATGTACTTGAAATGAATATGGAATGTGTTTATTTGAATTATGTGAATATTATAAATGTATGAAATAATCACATGCCTGATAATGCTTGGAAAATGTCAAATTCCGTTTGAATAAATGGAAAATTTGATGGATATGTGATTTCCCGAAATAAATGAGGTCTTGCATTTGTTGCAGACGGGATTTAGTTGGATTAATAATCCTATTGACCTCATTATAGAAAGGATTTAGCCCAGACAGTAATCCTGATATAAGTCCTCTCGAGCATATCTTATGGACTGGATTCAGCCAGGAAGGGTAATCCAGATCAAGCTCTTTAGAGCATTGTCATAAAAAGGATTTAGCCTGGACTGGTAATCCTGGCTAAGCTCTATTGAGTATATATATATATAAATTGGAGACAAGATTTAGCCTAGACTGGTAATCCTGTTGTATATATGTGTGGCTCGAGAGTGTACTCTCTGAAATAGTACCTTATGGGTACCATTGGACATGAATTGACGGATCCTGATTTGTACACCTCGAGTGCACTACTTGTGTATCCATCGATATTCCGAATAAATTCAACGGGTAAAAATCATGACATGAGAAAATATGAATAAGAAATGAGTTATTACACATATATGTCTAAAATACATGAAAATGATGATACATGACAATTGCTATAAGAAAACATGAGATGATGATACTTGTACATGGAATTCATTTGATGAATATGTTCATCCTTGATTATAGGCTTGTATACTTTGAGTGTACTACTACTCGTGTAACGTTAATATTTCGAGTAATATGAGTAAAGTTCTTATATGAAATAATCTGAACCCGAGATGAACTATTATGAAATTATACTTGTAATATAAAGAGATGATTTATACATGTTAAATGAATACATGTTGTGGAAAGCATATGTGCCTGGAAACTTGATTGTTGTTGAGCCCAAACATGTTTGATGTTATTATGGAATATATGACTAACAAGGGAAATGAGGATATGTGTAGGGCTTGAGGTCGAATTGAACGAATGTGCCTTACATAGTTACCACAAAATAGAATGAATGGTAAGTTAAGTACCATGTTATACGAACTTACTAAGCATGTAATGCTTACTTAGTTTTATTTTTCTGTTTTATAGTAAATCGGATGCTCGTTGGATTGGAAGCTTGGCGAAGATCACTCACACTATACATCGGCCCATGTCGGTACAATATGGTAAATCAATTATGGTTATAATGGCATGTATAGGACAACTTGGCCATTAGTGGCTTGATAATGATGTTTGTAATCTAGCCATTGGAATGGCTAGTAATGGTTGTTTTGATATACTTATAATGGTATAACATGTTGAATGATGGAATTTTTTTAATTTGAATGCTTGAAATGGTTTGTATTTGGATATAAGTTTTAAGTGCAGGTCAATGGTGTGATTTTGGGTGAGAAATGAAGCTAGAATTGGCTTTATTTTATCCACACGGGCAGACACACGGGCATGTGTCTAGACCGTGTGTGATACACGGCCTGGTACATAGGCGTGTGGTTAGGCCGTGTGTCCCCTGCACCTTAAATTTGAGAAAATAGAATGCTCGGAATTGAGCACACGGGCAGAGACATGGGCGTGTGTCTCAGCCGTGTGTGCTACACGGCCTGGAACTCGGGCGTGTGTCTTGGCCGTGTGAAACCTGCACCTAATTTTGAAAGAATTTAATTAACCTAACGGCCTAGCACACGAGCGTGTATCATGGCTATGTGCACAAGTCAGAGAGTTATACGGGGTTGAATACGGCCTGTAGCACGGGCTTGTCCTAGGGTCACATGAGCGTGTCCCTCGGACCACACGGGCGTGTCCCTCGGACCACACGGGCGTGTGAGCCCTACAACTTGGAAAATTTTTGTAATTTCGTGAAAAATTCTTAGAGTTTCCGATTAAGTCCCGACTCGATTCTAATACTCATATTGTGTAACAGCCCGATTTAGGGGCTAGTCGGAATAGTGGTTTTGGAACCACTAATCTGAGGTCAGAGAAAATTATTTTCATGTTATTTTATGAGTTAGAGCATGATTATATAAGTGCATGAAAATTTTGGTGCTTTAATTTTAGCGATTTCATGCTTAATCGCGAAAAAGGACTAAATCGCAAAAAAGTGCGAAAGTTCTATTTTATAAGCTAAAGGTGTCTAATAGCCATAGAATATTATTTGGAGGTATTTAAAGGGCAATTAGCCCCTTAACTCATGGTTGGCCGGCCATAGGGGACAAGGGAGTCAAAATTGTCAAAGTTGGTAAAGGTTTGGTGACTAAATTGATTGTTTTATATTAAAATAAAAAAAGAAAAGATATCATCTTTTCTCATTCATTCTTCCACTAAAAATTAGCAGCAAATAGGGGTTTGAAAGCTTCAAAAATTTCAGCACACTCTTCTCCTTACAAGTAAGTGTTCTAGTGATCCTTTCTTGATAAAAATTGTACTTTTGGAACCCCTAAAGCTTAAGCTTTCTAAAGAGGGGACTGTTTTGTAAGATGGTGAAGAGTTTAGAGTTTTTCCATGAGAGCTTTTAAGTAGTTTGCTGCATTTTTATGGAAGAAAATGAGTCTTAGTTGTTAGATGAACAACTTTTGTAAAAGGTGTTACCATGAAAACACCTAAAAGGACCTTTTTGTAAAGGTTGTAAAATATGTAGTAAATGTGTGAAATGTTGAGTTTTGATGGTAGCCATAAGAGAAATAAATGTTCACCTAGGCTCGATAAAGGTAGAAATTTGGTTAGAATTGATTTTCAAGCCTAGGGGTAAAATGGTCATTTTGCAAAAGTCTAAGGGAAAAATAGTAATTTGGCCAAAATATGATTTTTGAAATGAAATTATTAATGTGATAATGAAATGAGCTAATTTGCTATTATAGGTCAAGAAGAACCAAGAATTTACCTCGACCGGGGAAAGAACAAAGTATCGGACTAGATCGACGATCTAGCTTATTTTCAAATCGAGGTAAGTTTGTACGTGATAAATTCAACATTTATGCTAGTATGTTTGAGAATGTTTGATATTATAATGATACATGACATTCTATGGAATTGAGTATTGGTGTTGAATGAGAAAGATGATAAAAGTTGAGATGTTGAAGTCCCGGTTGGACTATAATAAATGTGAGAATACTATCATCGAGACATGAGATGGATAAGGTCCCGTGTAAGACCATGTCGGGGACATGGCCTCGGTACCGAATTGATATTCCGTATAAGACCATATCTGGGATATGGCTTCGGTATTGAATATGTAACACCCCTAACCCGTATCCGACGTCGGACTGGGGATAAAGGCGTTACCGGACAGATCAAAAACTTTAACAGACAATTTCATAAGATCATACATCAATTACAATCATAGTGTCCCTTAAGTAGGTCATTGAAACCTTAAGTATGCTCAGAAATAGGGTCGGGACTAAACCGGAACACATACAGAATCTCATGGAAAAATTTAAACTTTTCTAAAATACAGGGGAGACACACCCGTGGGAGGAGACCGTGTGCCCTCCACGGCTTCTAGACACCCTCGTGTCCATCCGTGTCTATATACTGACTATATCAACACGGTCACTAGGCACGCCCGTGTGCCATGGCCGTGTGCTACTAGGCCATATACTGACTTCCCCACCACGGCCACCAAGCACGCCCGTGTGCCATGGCTGTGTGCTCTTAGCTAGCTACTGACTTGCACACCAAGGCTAGCTGACACCCCCGTGTCGAGGCCGTGGGCTACTAGGCTACATTCTGCCAATTCACCCACGGTCATTAGGCAAGCCCGTGTGCCACAACCGTGTAACATTATAGGCCATTTACAAGGTCAAAATGCCACCCATAAGGGTCAAACCTACAAGCAACATATATCATCCCATTTCATTCACATATAACCACCAAAATATACCAAATAGCCATCCCAAATCATGCATATTTGATAACTAAGGAAATCACACAATAATACATTCAATATCCATTCTATCTTTACATTCAAAACCAATTCCAAACATACCAATTTGCATGACCAAATCACAATTATGCCCAAACACCATTCATCTATATACTTACCATATCATAACCATTTCATATATCAACTAATCTTACCAAAACAACTTCACATATCACATTCCTTTAAGCATATTACCAAAACATAACTAGCCAAATCACATGGCTAAGTTCACATAACAAATCATACCAATGACTAGCCTATACATGCCATATCTAGCCATATACATTTTCAAAGTGTACCAAAATAAGTTTAGTAGTGTGATGACGATCCGTGACGGTCCCGAGCCTTCAGTAGCTTTGACGACCAATAAAACAGAGAAAACACACATAGAGTAAGCTTTCCAAAAGCCTAGTAAGTCAATTATACAATCAAACTTAGCATGGATTTCACATAACCAATTTAATAAGATGATCAATATGGTTCTCATGACAAAAATCACTTCATTCTTTCTAAAGCTTATAGTTCATATAGTCAAGACTTTACATATCGTATTATAAATCCCATATACATAACATCATGATATAATCACACGGATACTTACCTTATATACACAATTAGTGTATAAGCAACGTACACAAGCGGATGTTCATTTATTAATTTTATCAAAGTTCGGATTTGCAATTCGTACCATAGACTTGACTGTTGAACCGTAAAGAATCTAGTAGGATACTCAGAAAGCTCGAAATGGTCGTACAATGCCAACGCCCCGCAGGCGAGGTCTTACATGCACTCGGACATCAATGCCACCGTCCCCGCATGGTCTTACACGCGAATCAATATGATGCCGATGTCCCGCATATGGTCTTACACGTAAACCTCATATCGATGCCAACGCCACGCACGCGTGGTCTTATCGCGTAAAACTCATATCGATGCCAACGTCCCGCACGTGGTCTTACACGTAAAGCTTATGTCGATGCCAACGCCCCGCACGTGGTCTTACACGTAATCGATATCGATGCCCTTTGTCCGCATGCGGTCTTACTTCGTATTCGAGATATTGATGCCACCCCCGCAGACAGGTCTTACTCGTATTCGAGATATTGATGCCACCGTCCCGCATGTGGTCTTACTCGTATTCGAGATATTGATGCCACTATCTCGCATAAGGTCTTACTCGTATTGACATCGATGCCCTTTGTCCCGAGCGGTCTTACTCGTATTCGAGATATTGATGCCTTTGTCCCCGCATGTGGTCTTACTCATATTCGGCTATTGATGCCCACCGTCCCGCATCGGTCTTACTCGTATTCGAGATATTGATGCCATTGTCCCGCATGTGGTCTTACTCGTATTCGAGATATTGATGCCACTTTATCGCAGGTGGTCTTACTCGCATTCGAGATATTATTGCCATTGTCCCGCACGGTCTTACTCGTATTTAGATATTGATGCCCTTCGTCCGCATGTGGTCTTACTCGTTAACACGAATAGATACCTTTGTATTCCTAAGTTAAATGCAGGATTTCTCGGACTTATCATTATATCGACCTTATCCCAAAATTCATATACATAAGCATCTCATAAGCATTCATTATCATTTATAGTCATGGAAATAAACTCAATTCAATACAATAACATTTATTTGCAATATGACTTACCTCGGATTCAGTTTATCGGAATGGATACGGCTACTCGATTATTTTCGCTTTCCCGCGATCTAAGTCCGTTTTCCTCGGCTCTCGATCTAAACATATTCAGAATTTAACCCTTTTATTTAATAATACATTCAATTCAACCCAAAAATACTTATTTCGGGCAATTTGCAAATTAGCCCTCATATTTGCATAATTTATCAATTTAGTCCATTTTTCTCAAAACATCAAATTCACCAAATTTGTTCACACACATGCTTAGCCAAATGTACATATATATCATTCAAGCCCATATTTTCCATCAAACTAGCAATTTAGTCCTTCAATTTGCTATTTTCACAATTTAGCCCTATTTAGCTAAATTCATCAAAACTTTAAGAACAAAACATGTTCATCTAGCTCAAAACTTTCATTTAACATAATAAATCATCATAAAACTCAACATATCAACAATGGCATCTCACACAAACAGCATCAATACACAAAATTAAGACATGGGCTTGATAGTAGACGAAGCAACGATTGCAAAAACGTAGAAATTATCGAAAACCGAAGTCAAAACTCACCTTAAATTTTGCTTGATAGAAGCCGAAACCTAAGATGGTTTTCTTCTTTTCTTTCTTTTATGTTTTTCGGCAAAGTGGACTAAAATGGCTTTATTCATGCCATTATTTCTTTATAAATCTTATAATATTAAAATAATATTAATATAACTTATAATTTAATCATATAAAAGCTTAATTTATATATTTCATATATATATAAGCATGTTAAATCCACTATAAAAAAATGGGTTATTTTCCTTTAAGGACTCCATATTAAAGAGCCACTATCAACTAAACACTTTACACTATAGTTTGTAACTTTTACAATTAATACAATTCAATCCTTTTGTCAAATTAAACACACAAGCAGACAAATTAGCTTACGGAAATTTAACACATGCTCATCACATATTAACAAAGACAGAAATAATATTAAAATATTATACAGACTGATTTGTGGTCCCGAAACCAC
This sequence comes from Gossypium sturtianum, assembly GCA_025698515.1. NCBI lineage: Eukaryota > Viridiplantae > Streptophyta > Magnoliopsida > Malvales > Malvaceae > Gossypium > Gossypium sturtianum. Next base: position 33,829,111 of record CM046946.1, on the reverse strand, counting down.
TTTGTTCCAACTAGGTATAAACCGGATCTGTTATAATTCTCCCCCTTAGGGATTTTCGTCCCGAAAATCTTACCGTTAAGCAGTCGGATATTCTTTGTCTCATTGAATCTTGAGCTCCCATGTTGCCTCTTCAATTCGTCGTGTCGATTCCATAATACTTTTACTAATGGAATTTTCTTATTTCTCAACTCTTTTACTTCACGAGCTAAGATACGGATCGGTTCCTCTTCGAATGACATATCAGATCGGATTTCAATCTCAGACGGAGCAATCACATGTGACGGATCGGATCGATATCTACGGAGCATCGAGACATGAAATACATTATGAATCTTTTCTAACTCAAACAGCAACTTTAATCTATAAGCAACAGGCCCGACACGTTCAATGATTTCATACGGTCCGATGAATCTCGGACTCAATTTGCCTTTACGTCTGAATCGAAGCACTTTCCTCTACGAAGACACTTTCAAAAATACTTTGTCGCCGATTTCAAATTCTATATCTTTTCGTTTCAAGTCTGCATAAGACTTCTGACGATCCGATGCTGCTTTCAAATAATCTCGAATCAATTTCACTTTCTGTTCTGAATCCTTTATCAAATCAACCCCATGTAGCTTATTTTCACTGAGCTCGGTCCAAAACAGAGGCGTACGGCATTTACGTCCGTACAAAGCTTCATGAGGTGCCATTTTGATGCTTGACTAAAAACTGTTATTGTATGCAAATTCAATCAAAGGCAGATATTGATCCCACGAACCATTAAACTCAAGTACACAACATCTTAACATATCTTCGAGAATCTGAATGATCCGCTCGGATTGACCATCTATTTGTGGATGAAAAGCAGTACTGAAATGCAGTTTCGTGCCTAAAGCTTCTTGCAGTTTCTTCCAGAGTCTCGATGTAAACCTCGGATCTCTATCTGACACAATGGATAGTGGCACCCCGTGCAATCTCACAATCTCTGAAATATAAAGCTTAGCTAATCTATCAAGTGAATAATCAGACCTTACCGGAACAAAATGGGCAGATTTCGTCAATCGGTCAACTACGACCCAAATCGCATCCTTCTTTCTCGGAGTCTGAGGCAAACCAGAAACAAAGTCCATCGTTACTCTATCCCATTTCCATTTGGGAATCAGAATTGGTTGTAGCAAACCAGACGGAATCTGATGTTCAGCTTTCACTTACTGACAGATTAAACATTTCGAAACAAAATCAGAAATGTCTCGTTTTATACCTGACCACCAGTAATGTTGCTTCAAATCATGATACATTTTAGTACTCCCCAGATGAACAGATAAACAAGTATTATGGGCTTCACTCAAAATCAACTGAATCGACTTTGGATTTCTCGAAACACAGATACGATCTCGGAATCTCAATCAATCATCAATAATTTGAAATTCAGATTCAGAATTCGAATTACACAGAACCCGTTTCGCTAACATTTCGTTGTAAATTTTCTGAGTATCACATATCTCCTAAAAACAACGGTTTCGCTCTTAGTTCAGCCATCACGAACTATCATCGATAAATCTAATCGAGCATTCAAAGCGTGAGTGCAAATAATGATTTTCTACTCAATGCATCAGCAACAATGTTTGCTTTACCCGGGTGATAATCTATTACAAGCTCGTAGTCTTTCAATAACTCTAACCATCTTCTCTGTCGCAGATTCAAATCTTTCTTTTTTCACAAATAGAACACGAGCACCCCAAGGTGAAAAACTCGGTTTTGTGAACCCTCTGTCGGTTAATTCTTGCAACTGTGACTTTTAACTCTTTCAATTCCATTGGTGCCATTCAATACGGAGCTACCGAAATAGGTGTAGTACCCGGCAACAACTCAATACCAAATTCAACTTCACGTATCGGAGGCAAACCTGGCAATTCTTTTGGAAACACATTAGAATATTCACAGACAACAGGCACCGATTCTATTTTCTTTTTAGACACTTTCAAATCAATCACATAAGCAAAATATGCCTCATAACCCTTTTTCACATAACTTTGAGCTTTCAAAACCGATATCACAGCAGACAATCCATTCATATCATTAGACTCAATCCGCACAATTTCATTATTCGAACATCTCAAATCAATAGTCTTTCTTTTACACATTCACCTGGCATCATGCAAAAATAACCAATCCATACCCAGAATAATATCGAACTCATCAAATGGCAAAAGCATCGGATCGCGAGGAAAGCAGATATCTCGAAACATTAACGGACGGTTCTTGTATACTTTGTCAACAAGAACACTTTTACCTAAGGGTTCAATACTTTTATAGCAAACTCGATGTAGACTTTACAGCAAAGTCTTACTCGAATACTAAGTTCATGCATATATAGAAATGAGTAGAACCGGGGTCTATCAAAGCAATCAAAAAGTATCATAAAGTGTAAAAGTACCCCTTATAACATCCGGAGATGAAGCTTCCTCCCGAGCTCGGATAGTATACGCTCTGGCAGCGCTCTCAGCTTACGATCTCGCAGCAGTATCTCTAGTAGTTTCTCGACTACCAGCGTTTCTTGCATTTTGGGAGATCTACCTCTCATTTGAAATATTCTCGGATCTCGGGTTACGAACAATCTCTTGTTCAACGGACTCAGGCGATCTCGGATGAAATGGTCTAATGATCCACATACGAAACAAGCTCGGTCATTTAATCTGCGAATTCCCGGATGCCTTTTTCCACAATGTTTACATTCAGGTCGCTTGAATCTGACATTTCCAATACTAGTCATTGAAGTTGTTGGAGCATTGGAGCTTAACTGTGATCTAGCTCGATCTCTACTCGAATGCCTCACATTAGCCTTTGAACGGCTATGTTCATCTCAGAATTTCCTCGAGGTAGACTGAAATGATTTGCTCATAAATCTCTTTTTCATATCTCTGGCTTCAGACTCAGCTTTGCATGCTCGATCAACTAGCACTACGAACTCTTGTATCTCCAAAGTACTAACTAGCAATTGGATATCTTCATTTAGGCCATCTTCGAATCTTTTACACATTATCGTTTCAGTCGAAACGTATTCCCGAGCATACTGACTTAATCTTATAAACTCTCGTTTGTACTCAGTAACAGACATGTGACCTTGTTTCAATTCCAAAAATTCTTTTCGTTTCTGATCAATGAATCTCTGAATAATGTATTTCTTTTTGAACTCAGTCTGAAAGAAATCCCATGTGATCCATTCTTTAGGAACAACCGAAATCAAAGTTTTCCACCACCGATAGGTTGCATCTCGTAACAAAGAAACAACACACTTTATACATTCTTCAGGAGTCAGTGACATCTCATCAAATACTCGGATAGTGTTTTCTAACCAAAACTCGGCTTTCTCAGCATCATCATCATTAGTAGCCCGAAACTCTTCAGCCTCATACTTGCGGATCTTGTCTACCGGAGGCTTATTCAACAGATTTATACCCATCACTGGAGGCACAACTGAGGTTTGAGGGGGATTAACCGGGGGCGGGGGTTGTGAAACAGTCGGGTTATACTTTACGAATTGAGTGAACCATTTACTCATCATCTGGAAGAAAGCTTGTTTAGCTTCTCCCTCCTGACCGCTAGTAACCGGTCTCGAATCAGAGGGCGTTGTCCCTTGCGTGGGAGCAGGCGCATTACTTTCTACGTCGTCAGCTACGGCTCTTTCGGGATCCATTACTATACAGAAATCACATTTTATACGTCAGGATTCATCACACTATCACAATTCAGAAATATGGCATGTATAGCTAGACTCTGACATGCTACTTAGTCTGAGAATCGGCTAAACCGTGGCTCTGATACCAACCAAATGTAACACCCCTAACCCGTATTCGATGTCAGACTGGGGATAAAGGCGTTACCGGACGGATCGGAAACTTTAACAGACAATTTCATAAGATCATACATCAATTACAATCATAGTGTCCCTTAAGTAGGTCATTGAAACCTTAAGTATGCTCAGAAATAGGGTTGGGACTAAATCGGAACACATACAGAATCTCATGGAAAAATTTAAACTTTTCTAAAATACAGGGGAGACGCACCCGTGGGAGGAGACTGTGTGCCCTCCACGGCTTCTAGACACCCCCGTGTCCATCCGTGTCTATATACTGACTTTATCAACACGGTCACTAGGCACGCCCGTGTGCCATGGCTGTGTGCTACTAGGCTATATCTCGACTTCCACCACGGCCACCAAGCACGCCCGTGTGCCATGGCGTGTGCTCTTAGCTAGCTCTCGACTTGCACACCACGGCTACCTGACACCCCCGTGTCGAGGCCGTGTGCTACTAGGCTACATTCTGCCAATTCACCCACGGTCTTTAGGCACGCTCGTGTGCCACAACCGTGTAACATTATAGGCCATTTACAAGGTCAAAATGCCACCCATAAGGGTCAAACCTACACGCAACATATATCATCCCATTTCATTCACATATAACCACCAAAATATACCAAATAGACATCCCAAATCATGCATATTTGACAACTAAGGAAATCACACAATAATACATTCAATATCCATTCTATCTTTACATTCAAAACCAATTCTAAATATACCAATTTGCATGACCAAATCACAATTATGCCCAAACACCATTCATCTATATACTTACCATATCATAACCATTTCATATATCAACTAATCTTACCAAAACAACTTCACATATCACATTCCTTTAAGCATATTACCAAAACATAACTAGACAAATCACATGGCTAAGTTCACATAACAAATCATACCAATGACTAGCCTATACATGCCATATCTAGCCATATACATTTTCAAAGTGTACCAAAATAAGTTTAGTAGTGTGATGACGATCCGTGACGGTCCCGAGCCTTCAGTAGCTTTTATGACTTATAAAACAGAGAAAACACACATAGAGTAAGCTTTCCAAAAGCCTAGTAAGTCAATTATACAATCAAACTTAGCATGGATTTCACATAACCAATTTAATAAGATGATCAATATGGTTCTCATGACAAAAATCACTTCATTCTTTCTCAAGCTCATAACTTACCATATATACATATAGTTCATATAGTCAAGACTTTACATATCGTATTATAAATCCCATATACATAACATCATGATATAATCACACGGATACTTACCTTATATACACAATTAGTGTATAAGCAACGTACCTGAAACGGATGTTCATTTATTAATTTTATCAAAGTTCGGATTTGTAATTCGTACCACAGACTTGCCTGTTGAACCGTAAAGAATCTAGTAGGATACTCAGAAAGCTCGGAATGGTCGTACAATGCCAACGTCCCAGACGAGGTCTTACAAGCACTCAGACATCGATGCCACTGTCCCAGACAAGGTCTTACACGAATCAATATGATGCCGATGTCCCAGACATGGTCTTACACATAAACCTCATATCAATGCCAACGTCCCAGACGTGGTATTACACGTAAAACTCATATCGATGCCAACATCCTAGACGTGGTCTTACACGTAAAGCTTATATCGATGCCAACGTCCTGAGGCGTGGTCTTGCGTAATCGGATATCGATGCCTTTGTCCCGGATAGGGTCTTACTCGTATTGAGATATTGATGCCCTTTGTCCCGCAGCACGGTCTTACTCGTATTCGGATATTGATGCCTTTGTCGAGCGACGGTCTTACTCGTATTCGAGATATTAATGCCCTTTGTCCCCAAGCGAGGTCGTACTCGTATTCGAGATATTGATGCCCTTTGTCCCGAGCATGGTCTTACTCGTATTCGAGATATTGATGCCTTTGTCCCGCAGTGGTCTTACTCGTATTCGATATTGATGCCTTTGTCCCGGATAGGGTCTTACTCGTATTTAGATATTGATGCCCTTCGTCTGCAGACGGTCTTACTCGTTAACACAGAATAGATACCTTTGTATTCCTAAGTTAAATGCAGGATTTCTCGGACTTATCACTATATCGACCTTATCCCAAAATTCATATACATAGCATCTCATAAGCATTCATTATCATTTATAGTCATGGAAATAAACTCAATTCAATACAATAACATTTATTTGCAATATGACTTACCTCGGATTCAGTTTATCGGAATGGATACGGCTACTCGGTTATTTTCGCTTTTTTGCGATCTAAGTCCGTTTTCCTCGGCTCTCGATCTAAACATATTCAGAATTTAACCCTTTTATTTAATAACACATTCAATTCAACCCAAAAATACTTATTTCAGTGCAATTTGCAAATTAGCCCTCATATTTGCATAATTTATCAATTTAGTCCATTTTTCTCAAAACATCAAATTCACCAAATTTGTTCACACACATGCTTAGTCGAATGTACATATATATCATTCAAGCCCATATTTTCCATCAAACTAGCAATTTAGTCCTTCAATTTGCTATTTTCACAATTTAGCCCTATTTAGCTAAATTCATCAAAACTTTAAGAACAAAACATGTTCATCTAGCTCAAAACTTTCATTTAACATAATAAATCATCATAAAACTCAACATATCAACAATGGCATCTCACACAAACAGCATCAATACACAAAATTAAGACATGGGCTTGATAGTAGACGAAGCAACGATTGCAAAAACGTAGAAATTATCAAAAACCGAAGTCAAAACTCACCTTAAATTTTGCTTGATAGAAGCCGAAACCTAAGATGGTTTTCTTCTTTTCTTTCTTTTATGTTTTTCGGCAAAGTGGACTAAAATGGCTTTATTCATGCCATTATTTCATTATAAATCGTTTAATATTAAAATAATATTAATATAACTTATAATTTAATCATATAAAAGCTTAATATATATATTTCATATATATATAAGCATGTTACCGTCCACTATAAAAAATGGGTTATTTTTCCTTTAAGGACTCCATATTAAAGAGCCACTATCAACTAAACACTTTACACTATAGTTTGTAACTTTTACAATTAATACAATTCAATCATTTTGTCAAATTAAGCACACAAACAGACAAATTAGCTTACGAAAATTTAACACATGCTTAGTCACATATTAACAGCACAGGAAATAATATTAAAATATTATACAGACTCAGATTTGTGGTCCCGAAACCACTGTTCTGACTAGGGTATAAACCGGACTATTACAGAATATGAGAATCGTATAAGACCATATCTGAGATATGACATCGATACTTGAAGTGAGATTTCGTATAAAACCATATACGGGATATGGCATCGGCACTCAGAGGTGACCCCATATAAGACCACATCTGGGATGTGGCATTGGCTTTGTGTTTATGTTAATGACGAGGAATATGCGTCTTGAGTATCCCTAGTGAATTAGTGGGATAAATAGATAAGCTTGGAAATACAAATGAGATTAGTACTAAAGTCATGTGATTGAGTGAATACAGGTACACGTGAATAATTTACGAGGAATGATTACAATATGTGGCATGGTATATGCTAGATAAGAACAAGTACGAGTAAGTTATGGCAAAGTGCTTATGACTTTGTGTGGTTATCTAATGCCATGAATTGATGTCTTTATGAACTTATTGTTGCTATCTATTTTCATGCAAACTTACTAAGCTTTATGCTTACCCCTCTCATTTTCCTTTATCCTTGTAGTATTGCCAAGATAATTCGAGAATCGTGGGACATCAGAGTTCAGAAATCACACTATCGACTTCTCTTTGGTATATCAAGTTAGACTTATTTTGAGTATGGCATGTATAGGACTTGAGTATTTTGTTATGTCATTTTGATAGCCAAAGTGTTGGCTATTTATGTTATCAAAGTCATTTTGTAAATGGTCATTGGAATTGGGCCAATACACGACAAGTTTATTTATATTCAATGATGATGAAATTACGAAGTTTATGCTTGTGTGGATGCTTTGAATTGAGTTTTTGGAAGTGCCTTAGGGTCATGAGTTATGTTGAAATGAATTGGTATAAGTATGGTTGCTATGTAGGGTGGCATTTGGCTTGGAATATAGCCTTTTTAATGTCCACAAGGGTAGATATGCTGGCGTGTGTCTAAGCCGTGTGTGACACACGGTCAGCCCTATGGGCGTGTTGATCGGCCGTGTGTCCTCTTGCATGCTAGGTTTGCAAGTCAGTATGCTCAGTAGTAAACACACGGGCAGAGACACGGCCATGTGTCTTAGCCATGTGGGAGGCACGGCCATAGACATGGGCGTGTGCCCAGGCCGTGTGAAGTCTACACCTAAATTTTGGAATTTAATTCGACACATGGTCTAAGGACACGGGCGTGTGCCTTGGCCGTGTGACCTTAGTGAGGTGATGACATCATAAATCGAATGCCATGGTTTTTGCACACGAGCTAAGACACGGGCGTGTCGAGGCCGTGGGAGGGACACGGGCAAAACACACGGGCGTGTGAATTACCACACGGGCGTGTCCCCCTCTTCACACGGGCGTGTGGTCCCTGTTTAGGCAAAAAATTTCTAAAAGTGGAAAAGTTTTCGGTTTAATTCCAGAACCTTCAGAATGTATGTTTAAGGCCTCGTAGGCCCTTAATAAGGATGTTATGAATATGAATGAGAAGCTTTAAGTTGGAATGAAATTTTATAGCCCAAAAGTTGTATGTTCAAGTGAGATAAGTCTAGTAATGCCTCGTACCCGGTTCCGGTGTTGAATACGGGTAAGGGGTGTTACATATTGCACCTCGAGGGTCCATTTAAGGGATGTTATGAATAAATCTCAGGAAATGAATAGTATTTACATGAACTATATATAAATATTCTGAAAGTTTCGATAATACTACGTAACTCTGTTCTGGCGACAGGCACGGGTTAGGGGTGTTACACATCTGGCCTGGACTACCGAATTGGATCAAGGTCGAATTCAGATCCATGAACATTTGCTACCCTTTCATCCGCGCCTACATCTTCTTCCTCAGCTGCATCTTTATTGTCATCTAAAACCAAAGGGTTCGATGCAACCTCGCCGGACCCGAACGTAAGGAGTAAATCACCAGTTTTTCTATACCCCATGTTACGGTCAACATTTGCACTGGATTACCAACCGGTGTAGGTCGATGACATACCGATATAAGTGCTTTCGCCCTAGGACAGCAAACCACTGAAGTTGAAATCAGATGCAGTGATTGAATGTCATGCCTAGGTGTTGAGGTTTGGGTTACACTTATACCCCAACTGATAATGGTCACCGAAGTTGAAATCGGTGCTTGAAATCAAAGAATGTCTTCCCATTGATGATTCGGGGACATCATAATGGAAGTTTTGTAACAAAGTTGTGAACCTACTACACAACCGTGTTGTAGGAATTTCTACTTCTGCTTTGGTTCTCGCATTAGTCGCAATATTGGTTGAAGATAGAACAACTCCATCCCTAGGGAAACTTGACATATAACTTCATTATAGCATTTCTACTTGAGAAATGTGAATATATAACCACCTCCAAGTCCAGCTTGCCTTTCACATTAAATAGCTCATACTTAAAGGGGTTCACTGATGCCAAATATCTACATTTTAAGCTTCAAATTCTTCCCCAGTTTGAACCCCTAACTTTCCTCCTGATTCTAGTTCATAGCTCACGCAATTGAATAGTACAATTGAAAGCCAATTCCATGGACTGGGCTCCTGCAAATACGACCCTGATATTCGTATTAAAAATTTGATTATTGTAATAAATTACGAATTTCACTCGTTAACTCATTTCAATTTAAAATGAATTAAATATTTAGAAAAAAATCTTCAGATGGTTATCCAAAGAAACGCAGACGACACTCAGAATGCAACTCTTCAAATAAGAACGAATTTACTTGTGTCTAAGTATTGATTACTTCGATAGTTTAATAGCAAAAAAGAATGAGGAGAGAGGGAATGCGTGCTTCAAAATGTGTTTCAGAAGACATATTTTCATTCAATAATAATAATGAAAGAGACTTCTATGCTTGAAAACGTATTTCAACAAAATCAATTTTAGCAAACACATGCTTGAAAGAGTTTTTAGTGTGCTTGAAAACGTACCCGAGATTCTTGAGGGTAGGGTACCCTGGCAGACTTTGAGTGGTGGTGGACAGAAAGCATGCCCATTTGGGCGAGCTTTCCTACTAACATGTCAGGGAAAGCACTCCTAGCTAGACGCCCTTTCCACTAGATACAAAGAAAGCACGTCCAGCTAGGTGCGCTTTCCTTGATATGTCAGCAGGAAAGCTCGCCCTGCTGGACGCGCTTTCTGTCCACCACCATTCAAAGCCTGCCAAAGTGCCCTCATCTCAGGAATCCTGAGTAAAATTTGAGGCACTTCTTTTAGATATTCGATGAAAACGCCTCTTATGTGATGCATTTTCAACCACAGGTTATTTTTTTCTTTTCAATCTCACCTCTCCCCTACGCCTATAAAAAGAGGGCTCCCCCTTCATTCTCTATTATCCCTTAACCCATCATATCTCCCAGCCATCATCCTTCCACTTTACAATATTTCTCTCTTTTGGTTTTCTTCTCCACTTCAGTGTTCAAAATTTTCAATTGATAATATTTATTCCTATTTAAGGTATTATTGAGTCGTTGGTGATGAGATGAGACCATTGCCTCATAAACCTATCTTATGGAAGTCGGGTTCCAGGGTGACGATGCTTTATACGGTCACAAGTGGAAGTCTACGTAGAGGTTTCGATCGATGGCCGTTATAAATTCATGGATCGAAGTATAATTAGGGAGTTAGTTGACGGTTGTTATGCGGACACGAGCTCAAACTTTTTGGATACCTAAAGATGTTACCTTATAAATATCATACAGAAGTTTGAGGGCATAGTCATAGGGAAAAACTATGGGGCTTCCCGCTATAATCAACGTAATTTTTTTCTCCATTTCCACGCTGCCGGTATCTTTAACCTTCTTTCTTATCCGAAGGCCGACATCGTTGTAACATCCCAAAATAGGGCCTAGTCAGAACAGTGGTTTCGAGACCACAAACCCGAAGTAAAAATATTTAATTTATGATTGTTTTAGAGTCTATGATATGTTTGAGTGATGGTGTGCAAATTTTGTTAAGTAATTTTTATTGATAAAGTGCCCAATTTTATTATTGGGATTAAATTGCATTAATTGCAAAATATGAGTTCTAGAACATAAGTACTTGTTTTAAATGGGGGTTTAAACTAGAGGTCTTTAAATGGAAAATAGACCATCATATTTTGTCATGGAAAAAACTAGTCATGGAAGGGTGAAAATTGAAGGTTTAGTAAAAATGGCATTTTTGTCATTTGGGTGTTTTAAGGCATAAAAGACAAAATTGAAACCTAAAAATCTGCTCATTCTCTTCTCCATGCTGCCGAAATTTTCAAGAAGCCATGGCTAGGGTTTCAAGCTTTTTCAAAGCTCAATTGTAAGTGCATTTGAGCCTCGTTTTTAATGTTCTTCGTATTTTTGAGATCCTAGAAGCTTAACCTTTCTATTTTTACCATTTATTTGCATGAAAAATGAAGTTTAAAAATTGACCCATGCTAGATATTTGTGGATTTTGATGTTTAATGGTAGAATAAGGGTGCACGAGGTTAGGAGAATGATTTTTGCTAAGTGATTTTCGTTGAAAATGGTTAAAACGGGTTAATTAGTAAAAGTTGTAAATGCTCCTAAAAGTGTGAAATAATAAGAATTTGAGGTTGCTTTGGAAGAGAAAAAGGTTCGACTGACCTTGAATTTTATAAAAATTGAATAAAAATCATATTACAAGCCTAGGGGTAAAATCGTAATTATGAGAAAGTTTAGGGGTAAAATTGTAAATTTGCCGTAGTATGATTTTTGTATTAAAATGATTAATGTGAGTGATAATTAAGTGAAATGTGACATTTTAGATCAAAGAAATTGAAATTTGGACCAAGTACGGGGAAATGTCAATCAAAATGACCGATTTGCGTCGAGGTAAGTTCATATGGTTAGTCTATAGTGAACTATTATTAAATTTGAATTGAGATGATGTATTGTTTTATATATGTTTGTTATCTAATCATGACTTTATGAAAGTACGAGATTGGATTGAAGGATCAATCGTGAGAAATGCAGGGTCAAGTACATTCGTATTACGACTCGTGATAAATTGACGGAAAAGACCATGGTTGGACCATAGCAGTGAGTGTGCCAGGGTAAGACCATGTCTAGGACATGGCATTGGCCTCAAGTTGTGTCAGTGTAAGACCATGTCTGGGACATGGCATCGACACCGAGATGAGTATGAGCTAGTGTAAGACCATGTCTGGGACATGGCATCGGCTCGAGATGAGTGCCAGTGTAAGACCATGCCTGGGGCATGGCATCGGCACCGATATGTGATCCCATGTAAGACCATATCTGGGATATAGCATTTGCGTCCTACCATGTGTACGAGATATCCCGAACATCCCTAATATTACAAGTAGTTCAATAGGAAATTCAAGGAGTATGCTCAAGATAAGTAAGAATAGGATATGTGACTACTATGACTAGGCACAGGTATGTATACGAGACTCATAAATAATGTGCTCGAATTATGATGCATTATTGATAAGGATGCAAACGAGTAAGATGTGTCTATGATCACTTGATTGTTATGTGCCAAGTTATAACATGCTTTGGTGTAAGTGTGTATAAATGAAAGTGAACACAAAGAATTAATGAATGAGTGAAATTGACATTGAAACAGTTGTGGGCAGCAGCATTAGTATAACTTTGAAAAATCACCAAAAATGGTGGAAATTGAATTAAAGGCTGGGTGAGATATGAAATTAAATCTTAATGAGTCTATTTTTTTTTTTATAAAATAAACATAGTAAGCAAAAGAAGTGTGAATTATGAGATATTTGAATTTTAGTGAGACAGGGTCAGAATGAGTTTCAGAATCCCCTGTTCTAACTTTGGAAAATCGGTAAAAATTTTACAAAAATAATTATGGAGTATAATTCATATGCTTGAAATCCTTAATAAGTCTATTTTCAATTTAAATAAATGAGAACATCATATGAATTTTATACGAGGAGAAAATTGATTCGTAGTGAAGAAGTGTCAGAACTATTGGACAACGAAACATGGGTAAATTTAATGAATAAACTGTACTAATTGGATAGACCAAAAATTTTGAAATTTCTATGGTAAGAATTTATGCGAGTCTAGTTTCAGGGAAAATTAACGGTTCTTCATTTGGAGCTCTGTAGCTCGAGAAATAAATAATTTAGTGACAGTGAATCAAGTAGACAGATTAATGTGAACATGAGTAATAAGGTGTGAGCATGTGATATAATGATTATATCATCTTAAGAAATTATTGTGAGGATTTATCCACACAATTTATTAATTTCTTATTATTTGCATATGAACTTACTAAGCATTTATGTTTACTTCCCCTCTCTTTTCCCTTGCCTTGTAGTATCGCCTAGTTAGCTCGGGGATCGGTGGACGTCGGAGATTCGCTCACACTATCAATTAAAACACTTGGTATATCTAGATACATTAATTTTTGGGTTATGGCATGTATAGTAGGCTTGGTCGTTTTGTCATATATGTCATATTTCTTATGGCCTAAAATGTTGGCCCTTATTTAATAAATGTTCATTTTGGTTAAGGCTATTTGGAGATGGCCAATATTGATGGTTGTTATACGCCTATGATGTGGTTATTCATGTATGTGGTAATTGCATAATTGATATGTTGTAGATGTGGTTTACAAATGATTTCATGAATGATGACGTGTATGGGAATGTGTATGCAAAATTGGATATTCGGATGTCCAATTATAGTATGATACATGTTGATGAAATTGATACAAGAGAGTTTACATTTTAGAGTGTGGGGCGGCTTGGAAAATAGCCAACTTCCAGGCCACACGGGCAGAGACACGGCCATGTGTCTCAGCCATGTGACAGACACGGTCTAAGAGCATGGGCGTGTGCCAAGGCCGTGTGACCCTATTTTGATGATGACGTCATAAACAGAGAGTTACACGGGTTAGGGACACAGGCGTATCCCAGACCACACGGGTGTGTGACCCTTGTTTTGACAAAATTTTCTAAATTTTCCCAAAAGTTTCTAAAGTTCTCGGTTTAGTCCCGAACCATCCTAAAGGATGTTTTGAGCTTTATAAGCCCATATAAGGGACAAAATGCATGTGTTAGAAAAGTTTTAAATTTGACGAAATTTTATGATTTAGTTTTACATGTTTAAGAAATTTTAAGTCCGGTAACGCCTCGTACCCTGTTCCGGCGTTGGATACGGGTAAGGGGTGTTACAATCGCCGTGGATGTAGGAGGACTCTCAGACAAGCAGCGACTGTGACAGTGGAATAAAGATGATGTTCCTTTCGGGGCGACAACAATTGCTGTTATTAAACAACCCATTAATATCTACAACCGCTGCTGCGCCAACCCGTGTTTGACCTCTACTCTGCAAGAACATCCTCTCTCTGCCTAAGAGCCCTCTTGTGTCTAGCTCGGTGTCAACTTTCGAATAAGAATAAAAGGTTAAAGATACCGATTTCTTGTAAATAAAGAAAAAAATTACGTTGATTACACTAGAAAGCCCTTCGTTTTTCCCTATGATTATGACCTCAATCTTATGTATGGTATATATAAGGCATCATTTGTGGGTATCCAAAAAGCTTGAACTCGTGATCGCATAACGACTGTCAATTGACCCCCAGTTATACTTAAACCTGTGACCACATAACGGCCGACGATTGGGACTTCCAATTAGGCTTCGACCAGTGACCGTATCAAGCAATGTCACCCTGAAACCCGACTTCTATAGGATGTGTAACAGCCCAATTTTTTTGATCCTAATTGAAACGGTGGTTTCGAGACCATGAATCCGAGTCAGAAAAATATTTTAATATTACTTTCTATGTTTATTATGTGTGAATTGGTGTATGTGAAATTTTCGTATTAAAATTTAATCGTTTTGGTGCTTAATTGTGAAAAATGGCTTAATCGCATAAAAAGAAAATTTGGTGGTTAAATGTGTAAGTACCAAATTGATGATGGTTTTATAAATTAAAGTATTGATAGGATAATTTAGCCATAATTGAACATAGTGGCCGGCCAAAATTTGCATGAAATAGTGAATTGAAATTTTTTTATTATATTTTATGTTATAATGATATAATTTAATATATGATAATATATTAAATTGAATAAAAGATGAAAAGTGCTCATCTTTCTTCTCAAGTGACCAAAACTAAGAGAAAGAAGAGAAAGTTTAAGCTTTGCAACTTTCGGCCCTTACATGCTTGATTAAGGTATGTAATTGAGTTCATTTTTTGATAATTTTTACGTTTTTGAGATCGTTGCTATGTGATTTAGCTAGCCCATGCTTGAAATTTTGAATTGGATGTGTATTTCGTGAATTGCCATTGAAGAAAGCTTGTTGTTTTTGTGGTTTGATGATGAAATATTGATTATATGTGTTAGATTAACAAATTTTGTTTTTGAATTTTTGATGAAATTGAGTAATTTGGATTAAAATGCAAAAATAAATTTTTGATGGACTAAAATGCAAAATAAATGAAATGTATGAGCTTGTATTAGGACTATGAATATTCGGCCCTAAAGAAGTGTGGTCAAATTTTGAATATTTTGTATTTTGTGCAATAGGGACTAAATTGTGAAAATGTGAAATATTAAGGGTAAAAATGTAAATTACCCATTTATGCGTATTTGGACTAAATTGAATGAAAAAATATTTTAATAAGATTAATTTGAAATTATTTAGACCAAGAACAAAAAGGATCGGGATTAGATCGGGGAAAGGAGAAGTTAATTGAATAGTCGGAAAACGTAGTTCGTCGATACTCGAGGTAAGTTTTTAAGCAATTGAATTGAATTAAATTTTCCTATAATGATGCATATGTATTTAACAGTGGTAAATTTGTACAATATTGATATTACCGAATGGAATATTAGTTGGGAGATGATTAGAGTTGAATGTAATGTAAACATATATGTTAATGGTATAACTATATGTGTTATTGAATTGAGAAATAGATATAGCCGAATGTGATGCATGCTTATATAAAAATGACTTAGCCGAATGTAATGTTGATTTGAAGATGAAATAAGCTAAATTGTATATATGCAATTGAGATGTAAGTTCATGTATATATAAATGAGAAGTAAGTTCGGGAAATGCAAGAATGTATGGAATTTAAATACTGAGCACTAAGTGTGCGAAATCGGTCAATGGGCACTAAGTGTGCGAAATTAAATACCGAGCACTAAGTGTGCGAAATCGGTCAATGGGCACTAAGTTTGCGAAATTAAATACCGAACACTAAGTGTGCGAGATCGGTTGTTTACAACTAAATGTGCGAGAAGTTAAAGGTAACAGCACTAAGTGTGCGATACGTTACAAGAATTTGGCACTAAGTGTGCAAGGCATTAATATGACGACATTAAGCATGTGATACGTTAATAGATTTTTGTATGGAGTGTGCAGGTTTCTCGATCTTTTAATTTTAATAGTTAACGAATGTACTTAACAGAATATAATGACCAGGTATGCGAAGATAAATCATCTTTTGGATGATAAGTAAGTTTAGTTGTTGAAATGATAATTAAAGTATTATACATATTAATATGTGATTTATATGGATTGAAATGTGAGTATGAACTTGAGTAGTATATATATGTGTATTTGTTACGAGGTGAGAAGAGGACTATAGATCTAGATGAATGTTATTATTAAATGTTGGGATATTGACATTAAGGTTTATGAAATGTGAAAGTTGTCTATTATAATGTTTGATATATTGTTTTATAATTGCTTATAACTTACTAAGTCATTAAAGCTTACTTGGTTCTTGTTTGCTCGTGTTTTAGATTTACTTGGGTGATCATTCGTGCTGGGGATCATCATTAAAGCTCGTCACACTATCATCTATATTTTGGTACCTTTTTGAGGTTAAACTTAAAGTTTATGGCATGTATAGGTTATGTTACTTTTTGAGTTATTCCGAATGGTGTGTACACAAATATATGCCATGCGAATATGGCTGAATTGTAGTGTTTTGGTCTTAAGTGAATTCGGCTATGATGTTAACTTAATATGAAACTATAATTTCTGATGTGTTTATGTTTGGTATTTGAATATGTGGCTTGATTGATCATTAAGTTAAATTATAGATATGAAATTTCGACCACGGTGTTTATATGATGCAGTAAATAATTTCATGATAGGTAAGAATTGTAACAGTCCGGTTTATACCCTAGTCGGAACAGTGGTTTCGGGACCACAAATTCGAGTTCGTATAATATTTTAATATTATTTTTTGTGCCGTTGATAAGTGATTAAGCATGTGCAAAATTTTCGTAAGTTAATTTGTTCATCTGTTTGTTTAATTTGACAAAAGGATTGAATTGCATTAAATGTGAAAGTTGTATGCTATTTGTTAAAGTATTAAATTGTGATGGCTTTTAATAAGTGAAGGCTTTATGTGTCAATCTAAGCTTTATTTTGTTAGTGGACGGCAAGCTATTAAATGAACGAGTTTTATATGTTAAAAATTATGGTTAATTTATATATTAATGATATATGATATTTTATAGTTTGATAAAATAAGAAAACAAGAGTAAGTGGCCTTAATATTATCATATGTTTGCTGAAAAACAAAAGAAAAAGAAAGAACAAAGCATCAAGGGTTTCGGTTATTCCAAGCTCAAATTTAGGTATGTTTTGGCTTTAGTTTTTGATAATTTTTATGTTTTTGAGATTGTTGCTTAGTCTACTATCAAGCCCATGTATCAATTTTGTGTATTGATGATGTTTGTGTGATATGCCATTGATGATATGTTGAGCTTTGAGATGATTTACGGTGTTAAATGAAAGATTTGAGCTAGATGAACATGTTTTGTTCTTGAAATTTTGATAAATTAACTAATTAGGGCTAAATTGAGAAAATAGTAATTTGAAGGACTAAATTGCAAATTTGATGGAAAATATGGTCTTGTATGTTATATATATGCATTCGGCTAAGCTTGGATGTATGATGATTTTGTGAATTTGATGTTTTGAGAAAAATGGACTAAATTGATAAATTGTGCAAATGTGAGGGTTAATTTGCAAATAGCCCTAAATGTGTGTCCTTGGACTGAATTGAATGAATTAGTGAATAAAAGAGTTAATTCTAAATATGTATAGATCAAGAACCGAGGAAAAGCGGACTTGGATCGCGGGAAAGCGATAATGGCCCGAGTAGCCGTTTCCGTTTGAAAGAAATCGAATCCGAGGTAAGTCATATTGCAAATAAATGTAATTGTATTAAGTTGAGCATATTCATATGCCTATCGTTGATAATGAATGCTTATGAAGTGTTATGCAAATGAATTACGAGATAAGATCGACTTAGCGACAATGTCCGAGAAGTCGTCACGAACCTAAGAATAGATAGGTATACATTACGTTTTATCATGTAAGACCACGTGCAGGGCGTTGGCGTTGATTTGAGACCGTGTAAGACCACATATGGGGCGTTGGCATCGATATGAGCTTTATGTGTAAGACCACGCGTGCTGGGGCGTTGGCATCGATATTATCTTTATGTGTAAGACCACGCACAGGACATTGGCATCGATATTATCTTTATGTGTAAAACCATATGCAGGACATCGACGATCGTATTGATTTGTGTAAGACCATGCGGGACGGTGGCATCAATATCGAGTGCATGTAAGACCTCAAATGCAGGGCGTTGGCATTGTACAACTATTCCGAGCTTTCCGAGTATCCTATTAGGTTCCTATCGGTTCAGCGGGCAAGTCGTGATACGAATGGTTAAGTGAATTGTATATCCGTTTTGTCACGTTGAATTATACACTAAGTGTGTATATAAGGTAAGTACCTATGTGATCTTACTATGATGATTATGTATATTTGAATAACAATATGAAATGTGAAAGTAAGCATGAATGAGCTATGTTTATATAAGACATTTGAATTGATGAATGCGACAAATATGGCCAAGTACATGGACCAAAGCATATATGTGATAGTTTGCTAAGTCATTAAGATGTACCAATGTACCTATGTGCATATATGCCTTTTGTGCTAAGTTTGTTTGTATTATGACTTACTAAGCTCTTGGAAAGCTTACTTTGTGTGTGTGTTTTCTCTGTTTATAGGTCGTCAAAGCTACTGAAGGCTCGGGACCGTCAAGGATCGTCATCACACTACTAAACTCATTTTGGTACACTTTGGAAATGTATATAGCTAGATATGGCATGTATAGGCTAGTATTTGTTATAAGTTTGTTATATGAACTTAGTCATGTGATTTG
This sequence comes from Gossypium sturtianum, assembly GCA_025698515.1. NCBI lineage: Eukaryota > Viridiplantae > Streptophyta > Magnoliopsida > Malvales > Malvaceae > Gossypium > Gossypium sturtianum. The sequence goes on along the minus strand of CM046946.1, from coordinate 33,809,868 downwards.
GCTAATTATGAGTTGATAATTTGCTTGAGTGAATGGGATATGTGAAGTATGTTTTGGCATGGTTATTTGATACATGAAATGGTCAAGTAATGATTAAGCAAATGAATGAATTATACTTGTGATGAGATGAGTTTTTAGTCTTGTAATTTGGATTGTTAATTTGGTATGTTCTTGGTTGTCAAATAGGCATGAGATGTCTTGATGATTTTGCTTGTAGGTAAGACCCATGTGGGTGGCATTTTGGCCTTGAAAATGGCCTATTTTGCCCACCTGCGGTTGTTGCACCTGGGCGTGCCTAGTGACCGTGGGGCTAAGTCAGTAGCTAGCCTAGGAGCACACGGCTAAGACACATGGGCGTGTCTAGTAGCCGTGTGAAAAAGTCAGTATATGGCCTATGAGTGCACGGCCTTAGCACACGGGCGTGCTTGGTGGCCGTGGATGTAAAGTCAGATTCAACCATGGGGAGGACACACGGGTGTGTCCAGCAGCCGTGGGAGGCACATGGCCTGCCTACACGGGCGTGTAACCCCTGAAACTTCGAAAAGTTTTAAATTTTCGTGAAATTGTGTATGTGTTCCGGTTTAGTCCTGACCCGGTTTATAAGTATGTTTTAGGTCTCGATGACCTACTAAGGGGACATTATGTTGAAGTTGGTATACAATTGTATGAAATTTCTGTAAGTGTTTCTGATCTGTCCGGTAACGCCTTTAACCTTAGTCCGGCATCGGATACGAATTAGGGGTGTTACATTTGGTTGGTATCAGAGCTACAGTTTAGTCGATTCTCGGACTAACATAGCGTGTCAGAGTCTAGCTATACATGCCATATTTCTGAATTGTGATAGTGTGATGAATCCTGAAGTATAAATGTGATTTTCGTATAGTAATGGATCCCGAAAGAGCCGTAGCTGACGACATAGAAAGTAATGCGCCTGCTCCAGCGCAAGGGATAGCGCCCTTTGATCCGAGTCCAGCTACGAGCAGTCATGAGGGAGAAGCTAAACAAGCTTTCTTTCAGATGATGAGTGAGTGGTTCACTCAATTCGTAAAGAATAACCCGACTATTTCACAACCCCCGCCCCCGGTTAATCCTCCTCAAACCTCAGTTGTGCCTCCGGTGATGGGTATAAATCTGTTGAACAAGCCTCCGGTAGACAAAATTCACAAATACGGGGCTGAAGAATTCGGGGCTACTAATGATGATGATGCTGAAAAGGCCGAGTTTTGGTTAGAAAACACGATCCGGGTATTCGATGAGATGTTTTTGACTTCAGATGAATGCATAAAATGTGTTGTATCTTTGCTTCGAGACGCGGCTTATCAGTGGTGGAAAACTTTGATCTCGGTTGTTCCAAAAGAACGGGTGACATGGGATTTCTTTCAGATTGAGTTTCGGAAGAAATATATCAGTGAGAGATTTATTGAACAGAAACGAAAGGAATTTCTAGACTTGAAACAGGGCCGTATGTCTGTTACGGAATATGAATGAGAGTTTGTTAGACTGAGTCAATATGATCGTGAATGTGTATCTACTGAGGCGATAATGTGTAAAAGATTCGAAGATGGCCTTAATGAAGATATCCGTTTGTTTGTCGGGATCTTAGAAATAAAAGAGTTTGTTGTACTTGTTGATCGAGAATGCAAAGTGAGGCACTTGGAAAAGATAAAAGAAAGGTGAGTCGAAGCCGAGAAGTGAGAAAGAGATTTGAGTAGATCATTTGATCTGGTTCAAAGAAATTTAGAGATGATCAAAGCCGTTCGAGAGTTAATATGGGATATTCAAATAGGAATCGAGATAGATCATAAATGAGCTTCGAAGCTCCGGCAACTTCAGTAGCAAGTGTTGGTAATGTACGATCCGAGAAACCAGAATGTAAGAATTGTGGGAAAAGACATCCAAGAAGCTATAGAATGAATGATGTGAGCTTGTTTTGAGATGCGGATCACTTGATCATTTTATCCGTGATTGCCACGAGTGCATCGAGCGAGAAAATGTTCAGAATCTGAGATCTGATAATGCATCTGTGAGAGGTAGACCTTCGAAGAATGTAAGAAATGACAGTGGTAGTCGAGAACTACGAGAGAGGCATTGCGAGATCCGAAGCTAGGCGCTGCGAGGCGTATGCTATTCGAGCTCGTGAGAAGCTTCATCTCTCGGATGTTATAACGGGTACTTTTAATCTTTATGATACTTCGGTGATTGCATTGATAGACCCTTGTTCTACACATTCGTATATATCCATGAATTTAGCATTCAATAAGACTTTGCCTGTAGAGTCTACTGAGTTTGATATAAAAGTATCGAACCCCTTAGGTAAAAGTGTCTGGTTAACAAAGTATGCAAGAAGCCCATGCATTAATGTTTCAAGATATTTGTTTCCTGCTAATTTGATGCTTTTTCCATTTGATGAGTTCGATATCATTCAGGTATGGGTGGTTGACATTGCATGTGTGGTTGTAAATTGTAAAAGAAAGATGTTGATTTGAGATGTCCAGAATAATGAAATTATGCGGGTTGAGTCTATTGATTTAGATAGATTGCCTCTTTGTGATATCTGTATTAAAAGCTCAGAGATATGTGAAAAAGGGATATGAAGCATATTTTGCTTATTTAATTGATTCGAAAGTATCTGAAAAGAAAGTTGAGTCGATGCACTGTTGTGCGTGAGTTTTTACGATGTACTTCTGAAGAATTACGGGTTTGCCTCCGATTCGTGAAGTTGAGTTTGGTATTGAGTTATTACAGTACTACACCTATTTCGATAGCTCTGTATAGAATGGCACCAACAGAATTGAAAGAGTTAAAGTCACAGTTGCAACAATTGACCGATAAAGGGTTTGCTAGATCGAGTTTTTCGTCTTGGGGTGCTCCAGTTCTGTTTGTGAAAAAGAAAGATGGCACGATGAGAATATGCATCGATTATCGTCAGTTAAACAAAGTGACCATAAAGAACAAATATCTGTTGCCTAGGATTGATGATTTATTCGATCAGTTAAAAGGAGCTACTGTATTTTCCAAGATTGATCTGAGATCGAGGATACTATCGATTGAGAGTGAAAGATTCGGATGTCCAAAGCGCTTTGAGAACAAAATACGGCCATTATGAGTTTCTAGTTATGCCATTTGGACTAACAAATGCTCCTGCTATTTTTATGGATCTGATGAACAAAATTTTTAGACCGTATCTAGATCGATTTGTTGTTGTATTCATTGATGACATTTTGATTTATTCACGTGATGAGACCGAACATGCTGAGCATCTGAGAATTGTGTTGCAAACTCTGAGAGAAAAGCAATTGTATGCGAAATTCGGCAAATGTGAATTCTGGTTACATGAGGTTAGTTTTCTGGGGCATATTGTGTCAGCTTCTAGGATTCGAGTTGATCCGAGCAAGATTTCTGCTATTCTGGATTGGAAACCTCCGAAAAATGTATCTGAAGTCCGTAGCTTTCTGGGCCTAGCTGGTTATTACCGTCGATTTGTGAAAGGATTTTCAGTGATAGCTACTCCGTTGACTAGATTGCTTCAGAAAGATGTTAGATTTGAATGGTCGAACAAATGGCAGAAAAGTTTTGATTAGTTGAAAACTCTGTTAACTGAAGCTCCAGTTTTGGTACAGCCAGAATCAGGTAAAGAATTTATTATATCTGGTGATGCTTTGTTAAAGCGGTGCAGGATGTGTTTTGATGCGGGAAAGCAAAGTTGTAGCTTATGCTTGAGACAATTGAAGCCTCATGAAAAGAACTATCAACACACGATCTCGAGCTAGCTGCGATTGTGTTTGCACTAAAGATCTGGCGCCATTATTTGTATGGTGAGAAATGTCACGTATTTTGGATCATAAAAGTTGAAATATCGATGACTCGAGAAAGATTTGAACTGCGTCAAAGAAGATGGCTAGAATTTGCTAAAAGACTATGAGCTTGTGATAGATTATCATCGGGTAAAGCAAGCGTTATTCTTTGATGCATTGAGTAGAAAATCATTGTTTACACTACGTGCTTGAATGCTCGATTAAATCATCGAATGTAGCTCTGTGATAATTGAATTAAAAGCGAAACCATTGTTTATACAGCGGATATGTGATGCTCGAGAAATTTGATAATGAGTTATTAGCTAAAGCGAGTTACGTGTGATTCGAATTCTAAATCGAATTTCGAGTTGTTGACGATTGCTTGAGATTTGAGATCGTATCGTGTTCAGAAATCCGATTTGATTTGATTGATTTTGAATGAAGCACATAATAGTCATCTATCTGTTCATCCGGGAGTACTAAAATGTACCATGATTTGAGGCGACACTATTGGTGGTCCGGTATGAGCGTGATATTTACGCCTTTGTTTTAAAATGTTTAATGGCCGACAAGTCAAAGTGAACATCAAGTTTAAATGCAGGTTGCTACAACCGATTCTCGATTCCGAGTGGAAATGGGATAGAGTGACAATGAATTTTGTTTCTGGTTTGCCTCGGACTCAGAAAGAAATATACGATATGTGTCGTAGTTGATCGATTATTGAAATCGCCCATTTTATTAGGTAAGATCGACTATTCACTTGATAGATTACGAGCTTTATATTTCTAAGATTGTTAGATTGCACGGGGTGCCACTATCTATTGTGTCGAGATAGGGACCCGAGGTTTACATCGAGGTTACGGAAGAAATTGTAGAAGCTTTAGGCACTAAAGCGTATTTCAAGATCTGACTTTTCATCCATAAGCAGATGGTCAATCCGGCGGATTATTGATTCTCGAAGATATGTTAAGATCTTTGTATACTTGAGTTTAATGGTTCATGGGAGCAGTATTTGCCATTGATTGAATTTGCATACAATAATAGTTTTGATCGAGCATCAAAATGGCGCCATATGAAGCTTTGTACGGACGTAAATGTCGTACACCTCTGTATTGGGTGAGCTCGGTGAAAATAAGCTACGGGGTAGATTTGATAAAAGACTCGAGCAGAAAGTGAAATTGATCCGAGATTGTTTGAAGGTGCATCGATCGTCGAAGTCTTATGCGGACTTAAAGCGTAAAAGATATAGAATTTAAGATCGGCGACAAAGTATTTTTGAAAGTGTCACCATGGAAGAAAGTACTTCGTTTCGGACGTAAAGGCAAGTTGAGTCCGAGATTCATCGGGCCGTATGGAATCATTGAGCGAGTTGGACCTGTTACATATCGATTATTGTTGCCTTCCGAGCTAGAAAAGATACATAATGTATTTCATGTCTCGATGCTCCGTAGATATCGATCCGATCCGTCGCATGTGATTACACCATCTGAAATTGAAATTTGATCCGATTTGACATATGAAGAGGAACCGATTCGTATCTTAGCTCGTGAAGTGAAAGAGTTGAGAAACAAAAAAATTCCGTTAGTGAAAGTATTGTGGAATCAACACGGAATAGAAGAGGCTACGTGGGAGCCGGAAGATTCAATGAGACAGCAATATCCAACTTTGTTTAACGGTAAGATTTTCGGGGACGAAAATCCCTAAGGGGGGAGAATTGTAATAGTCCGGTTTATACCTTAGTCGAAACAGTGGTTTCGAGACCACAAATCTGAGTCCGTATAATATTTTAATATTATTTTCTGTGCCGTTGATAATTGATTAAGCATGTGCAAAATTTTCGTAAGTTAATTTGTTCGTCTATGTGTTTAATTTGACAAAAGGATTGAATTGCATTAAATGTGAAAGTTGTATGCTATTTGTTAAAGTATTAAATTGTGATGGCTTTTAATAAGTGAAGGCTTTATGTGGCAATTTAACCTTTATTTTGTTAGTGGACAGCAAGTTATTAAATGAATGAGAGGATTGAATTGCATTAAATGTGAAAGTTGTATGCTATTTGTTAAAGTATTAAATTGTGATGGCTTTTAATAAGTGAAGGCTTTATGTGGCAATTTAACCTTTATTTTGTTAGTGGACAGCAAGTTATTAAATGAATGAGTTTTATATGTTAAAAATTATGGTTAATTTATATATTAATGATATATGATATTTTATAGTTTAATAAAATAAGAAAACAAGAGTAAGTGGCCTTAATATTATCATATGTTTGCCGAAAAACAAAAGAAAAAGAAAGAACAAAGCATCAAGGGTTTCGGTTATTCCAAGCTCAAATTTAGGTATGTTTTGGCTTTAGTTTTTGATAATTTTTATGTTTTTGAGATTGTTGCTTAATCTACTATCAAGCCCATGTATCAATTTTGTGTATTGATGATGTTTGTGTGATATGCTATTGATGATATGTTAGCTTTGAGATGATTTAAGGTGTTAAATGAAAGATTTGAGCTAGATGAACATGTTTTGTTCTTGGAATTTTGATGAATTTAGCTAATTAGGGCTAAATTGAGAAAATAGTAATTTGAAGGACTAAATTACAAATTTGGTGGAAAATATGGTCTTGTATATTATATATATGCATTCGGCTAAGATTGGATGTATGATGATTTTGTGAATTTGATGTTTTGAGAAAAATGGACTAAATTGATAAATTGTGCAAATGTGAGGGTTAATTTACAAATAGCCCTAAATGTGTGTCCTTGGACTGAATTGAATGAATTAGTGAATAAAATAGTTAATTCTGAATATGTATAGATCAAGAACCGAGGAAAACGGACTTGGATCGCGGGAAAGCGATAGTAACTGAGTAGTCGTTTCCGTTTCAGTAAATCGAATCCGAGGTAAGTCATATTGCAAATAAATGTAATTGTATTAAGTTGAGCATATTCATATGCCTATCGTTGATAATGAATGCTTATGAAGTGTTATGCAAATGAATTACGAGATAAGATCGACTTAGCGACAATGTCCGAGAAGTCCGTCACGAACCTAAGAATACATAGGTATACACGTACTGTTTTATCATGTAAGACCACGTCTGGGACGTTGTCATTGATTTGAGACTTCGTGTAAGACCACGTCTGGGATGTTGGCATCGATATGAGCTTTATGTGTAAGACCACGTCTGGAACGTTGGCATCGTTATTATCTTTATGTGTAAGACCACGCCTGGGACATTGGCATCGATATTATTTTTATGTGTAAGACCATGTCTGGGACATCGACATCGTATTGATTTGTGTAAGACCCTGTCTGGGACAGTGGCATCAATATTTGAGTGCATGTAAGACCTCGTCTGGGACGTTTGCATTGTACAACTATTCCGAGCTTTCCGAGTATCCTATTAGGTTCCTATCGGTTCAACAGGCAAGTTTGTGATACGAATGGTTAAGTGAATTGTATATTCGTTTCAGGTACGTTGAATTATACACTAAGTGTGTATATAAGGTAAGTACCTATGTGATCTTACTATGATGATTATGTATATTGGAATAACAATATGAAATGTGAAAGTAAGCATGAATGAGCTATGTTTATATAATAAGACTTTTGAATTGATGAATGCGACAAATATGGCCAAGTACATGGACCAAAGCATATATGTGATAGTTTGCTAAGTCATTAAGATGTACCAATGTACCTATGTGCGTATATGCCTTTTGTGCTAAGTTTGTTTGTATTATGACTTACTAAGCTCTTGGAAAGCTTACTTTGTGTGTGTGTTTTCTCTGTTTATAGGTCGTCAAAGCTACTGAAGGCTCGGGACCTTCAAGGATCGTCATCACACTACTAAACTCATTTTGGTACACTTTGGAAATGTATATAGCTAGATATGGCATGTATAGGCTAGTATTTGTTATAAGTTTGTTATATGAACTTAGTCATGTGATTTGGCTAATTATGAGTTGAGAATTTGCTTGAATGAATGGGATATGTGAAGTATGTTTTGGCATGGTTATTTGATACATGAAATGGTCAAGTTATGATTAAGAAAATGAATGAATTATACTTGTGATGAGATGAGTTTTTAGTCTTGTAATTTGGATGGTTAATTTGGTATGTTCTTGGTTGTCAAATAGGCATGAGATGTCTTGACGATTTTGCTTGTAGGTAAGACCCATGTGGGTGGCATTTTGGACTTGCAAATGGCCTATTTTGCCACACGATTGTGTCACACGGGCGTGCCTAGTGACCGTGGGGCTAAGTCAGTAGCTAGCCTAGGAGCACACGGCTAAGACACACGGGCGTGTCTAGTTGCTGTGTGAAAAGTTAGTATATGGCCCATGAGTGCACGGCCTTAGCATACGGGCGTGCTTGGTGGCCGTGGATGTAAAGTCAGATTCGACCACGGGCAAGGTACACGGGCGTGCTTGGTGGCCGTGGATGTAAAGTCAGATTCGACCACGGGGAGGACACACGGGTGTGTCCAACAGCCGTGGGATGCACACGGCCTGCCTACACGGGCGTGTAACCCCTAAAACTTAGAAAAGTTTTAAATTTTCGTGAAATTGTGTATGTGTTCCAGTTTAGTCCCGACCCGATTTATAAGTATGTTTTAGGTCTCGATGACCTACTAAGGGGACATTATGTTGAAGTTGGTATACAATTGTATGAAATTTCTGTAAGTGTTTCTGATCTGTCTGGTAACGCCTTTAACCCTAGTCCGACGTCAAATACGAGTTAGAGGTGTTACAGGAATGGCATTATAGGTTATGTATATTTTGGTTGAGCAATATAGTATATAAGTTGATATATTTAGTAATGAGGATTGTATGTGATGATATGATGATCACTTGACATGAAATTGGTTGCTAAATTGTGTGTGGGATTATGCTTAATTGTGCTTGTAGGATTGACCCTTGTGTGGGTGGCAAATTGGCCTTGTAAATGGCCAATTTTGTCACACTGATTAACACAGGCGTGCACAGTGACCAGTGGGGCTAAGTTAGTAGCTGGCTAAGAGTACACGGCCTTGGCACACGGACGTGCCTAGTAGCCGTGTTGTTTCAACAGGATCGACCACGGCCAAAGTACAAGGGCGTGCTTGGTGGCCATGGAGCCAAGTCAAAATTGACCCCGGCCAAGGTACACGGGCGTGCTTGGTGGCTGTGGAGTAAAGTCAGGTTCGAACACGGGGAAGACACACGGGGGTGTCTATCAGCCGTGGGAGGCACACGGTCTACCCCCACGGGCGTGTAACCCGTTAAACTTTGAAAAGTTTTAAGTTTTTGAGAATTTCTGTATGTGTTCCGGTTTAGTCCCGACCCATTTCTAACACGTGTTTAAGGTCTCGAAGACCTCCATAAGGGATTATATACTTATGAATGAATATGTTTGATTGATGTTTGACCTTGTGTCGTGAAATAGTAATGAAACATTCTGATTGTCTGGTAATGCCTCTTAACTATATTCCAGCGACGGTCTCGGGTTAGGGGTGTTACATTTTATTGGTATCAGAGCTACGGTTTAGTCGGTTCTCGGACTAACGTAGCGCGTGTGAGTCTAGCTATACATGCCATAAATTTTTTTATTGTGATAGTGTGATGACTTCTGACAAATAAATATGCCTTCCTACTTTCTTATAGTAAATGGATCCTGATCCCGAACGAGCCGTAGCCGATGATGTCGAGAGTGTGGCGCCTGTTCCCGCGCAAGGGACGGTGCCAGTTGAATCTCGACCAGCTACGAGTAACCAAGATGAGGGGCTAAGCAAGCCTTCTTTAGGATAATGAATGATTTGTTTAATCAGTATATCCGGACAAATTCGGCTGTTCAACAACCCTCTAACCCTGATAATCCACCTGTAGTACCTGTGGTACCTTCGATCATTAATCCTGAGAGATTAAATAAGCCTCTGTTGATAAAATCGAAAGCACGGAGTGAAGATTTTAGAGCCACGACTCACGATGATCTTTGGCGGGCTGAATTTTGGCTCGATAATACTATTCGTGTCTTCGATAAACTATCCTGTACACCCGAAGAGTGCTTGAAATGTGCTATATCTTTATTACGAGATTCTGCCTACTATTGGTGGAACACTTTGGTTTCGGTTGTTCCGAAAGAACGGGTGATAAACCGAAGTAGTAACATATTTTAATCCCACATTTAGTATGCTTTTGGATGAATTATCCCTTGATTTATGTAAAAAGGTGCTCTTAATCCTTTCTTTTCATGTCTTATACTCAGAAAAGCACCCAAGAATAAAACGAACGAGAAACGGGCTCAAAACGGACCAAAATGGGCCAAAGCATGAAATCGACACGGCCTGGACTAAAGCCCACACAGCCGTGCCTCCTCAATATACTAGAACACGGCCTAATCACGATCTCTACGGGCGTGTCCTAATTAGAAGTCCGAACACGGCTTGACCACGATTCACACAGTCGTGTGCCATGGCCGTGCCTCTGCCGTGGAGAAGAGCAATTTCACTCGGAAAAGGATACTTTGGGGCAAAGAAACACATTCCAAAAGCCTATAAATACACCCTAAGTATAACTTTGAAAAGGGAGTCGACGGGCGATCGACTAGGCCAAGGAGCCGAGCCGAAAAGGTCAGATTTGTGGGAAACTCTCAAGGGATAGCAAGTTGATCCATCTCAAGAAGCCGGAATTCTACTCAAGACGGAGGATCTCCTCTTCAATTTCTTCAGGGGGTTTTAGGGATTTCTTATGTTTTGTGTTATCTTTTCTTCTGAGATGTTTTTCTTTAATATTATGAACTAAACCCTTGAGATACGAAGGGGATGAAACCTAGATGAATCTTGTTATTGTTTTCTGAACTATATTATAAATACTTGATTTGTTCTTAATTATGTGTGCTTAATTCTTGTGTTGATATTTCGCGGATATTAATTCAAGTATGATGTACTTAGGTGGAGGAGCAAAAGTCCCTGCTTAAGAGTAGATCTAGCATAATTAAGCGGAGTTGATCACACGCCTAGAGATAGGGTGACGAGATTTTGTCGAATTAGGGTGAAACCTAATATGGGATGTCCATAGATCGATTTACTGCTATTCTAGGGGGTTATTATTCGAGAAAGAGATTTTCGTTAATTAAACTAGGGTTAGACGTTATTCGCCTCGAGAGAGGGTTTAATATACGTTAGGGAGTCCTACGGATCAAGTCAAGTGAATAAATCGTCTGGTTCAGTGTTAGATAACAAGTGAAGTCTAGGTGGATTCTTTCTAAGGGTATCGTCTTAATCAACTGAGTTTTTCCCAAGTATTTCCCCAATTCATTCTTTTTTGTCTTTGTGTCTTTAGCTTAGTAATTAGTTAATTTAGATTAATAAACAACTTCACTTATTCTTAGGCTAAATAATAAAAAGAAAGTTAGTATTAGTACTTTTAGTTCCTTTGGGTTCGACAATCCGGTCTTGCCTAAACTATACTACTGTTCGATAGGTGCACTTGCCTCAATCGTTGTCATAGTTAGTCTCCAGGTTTGATCATTCTCATTATAAATTTTAAAACTCTGACTTCACAGCGATCAAGTTTTTTGGCGCCGTTGCCGGGGAACTAAAATATTAAGAAAGCTCTATTTTTATTACTTTAGCCATTATTTTTTTTATTTTCTGCAATTTACTTTCATTTTTAGTTTTAATTCTAAACTTTGCTAAATTTTTCTTTCTTTCTTTTCCTAGCAGGTACCTCTAGTTTATGACTAGAAGGAACCCGAGAGGACCACTAGTATACGACAGTGATATTGAAGCTACCGCTCAAAGAAATCACAGAGAAATTAGGCGAGTCCTAAATTACCAAGAAGAAGAGCGAGAAGACAGATCCAATCCTACTAAAGGGATGGACGAAAATAATCCACCACCACAAGATGTGGCAGAAAATAATGCTCCGCGTACTATGTTTGATTATGCTAAACCTCATTTAACAGGAGCAAAATCTAGTATTGTTAGGCCTGCTATAGCCACTAATAATTTTGAATTAAAGCCTAACACTATACAAATGATTCAACAATTTGTTTAATTTGATGGTTTGCAGGACGAAGATCCAAATACTCATATAGATAATTTTTTAGAGTTCTATGATACCTTCAAAATAAATGGCGTTTCTGATGATGCCATAAGGCTTCGGTTATTTCCCTTTTCATTAAGGAATAAATCCAAGCGATTGGTTAAACTCGTTACCACGGTCAATCACCACATGGGATCAAATGACAGAAAATTTTTATTAAAATATTTCCCACCTGCCAAAACGGCCAAATTACGGAATGATATCTCTTCTTTTTGTGCGAGATGGATTTAGAGACATTATATGACGCATGGGAGAGATACAAGGATCTCTTGAGAAGGAGTCCGCACCATGGTTTACCCTTGTGGCTCCAAGTCCAAACTTTTATAACAGTGTAAACCCCTCAACGAGGCAACTAATTGATTGACCACGGTGGAAACCTAAAAAGCAGAACTCACTGAGCGACTTACGAGTTTATTGAAGAGATGTCAGCTGAATAACTATCGGTGGCGAGTTACAAGAACCAAACCAACAAAATCCACGGAGTTTTCAACATAGATGCATTAACCATGCTATCAACACGGTAGAGATGATGAATAAAAAGATTTATAGTTTGTGTTCTTCGCAGTACATCCGATGAATGATTGCAAGCGCAAGTGGAACCGTGGCGAATCTTGAGTACCCACCCTACCAACACGCACAGAGAGCGTGCACGGATGAACTATATAGGTAACAATTTGAGATCTAATGATAACCCATATAGTAATAATTATAATCCGGGTTGGAGGAACCACCCAAAATTTTCGTGGGGAGGTCAAGGAAATCAAAGACAGCAACCTCCTCAAAATTACCAAAATCAGCCCTATCCACAGGAGAAAATGCCGAATCTTGAAGAGATCTTGACAAGATTCATGGCATCCCGAAAATCGTCTCCAAGACACTGAAACCACCCTTAAGACCCAACAAGCATCGATCAAAGGGATCGAGAGCCAAGTTAGGGAAGTTACTAAGTCAGTTGAGGAAGTTTCTAAGTCAGTTGGACAACTCGCGAAGATGATGTCTGAACGATCGCAAGGGCGTCTACCAAGCAACACTAAGATTAATCCAAAGGAGCAAATCCAAGCCATAACAGCTCAAGAAAGTGAAGGATTAGACGAACTTAGTCCAATACAAGGAAACGATGTGGAAGAAGGTAAAGTTGAGGTAACACAAGAAAAACCAAAACCGGTAATCAAGGAGTACCAACCTCTCATACCATATCCCGAAGCATTAACGAGAGACGACACAGAGGTACAGTTTGGTAAGTTTATTAAACTTTTAAAGAAATTACATATTAACTTACCGTTACTTGAAGCTCTTTCACGGATGCGATTCTAGAAAATTTTTAAGAGAACTTTTGTGAGCTAAGGAGAAGGATGGGCGAGGCATCATACGTGGAACTAAGCGCAATGTGCTAAGCAATCTTGCAAAATAAAGCGCCACGGAAATTAAAAGATCCGAGGAGTTTTACAATTCCATGCTTAATTAGTAGTTTATCTATTGATAATCGTTAGTGATTTAGAGGCAAGCATAAATGTCATGCCTTATAAATTGTTTAAACAATTAGGTCTAGGAAAACTCAAGCAAACTAGGATGAGCATTCAATTAGGTGATAAAAGCTGTTAGAATTCCTAGGGTATTATCGAAGATGTTCTTGTAAAAATTGACAAATTCGTTTTCCAGTAGATTTTGTTGTCTTAGACATGGATGAGGATAATTCGATTCCCTTAATATTAGGAAGACCCTTTTTAGCAACTGCCAGGACTAAAATTGATATTGATGCAGGAGAACTCATACTCCGTATAGGTAATGAGACAGTCACCCTCAAGGCTCTTGACTCAGCCAGAACATCGAGTAATCAAGGTGAGAACGTAAATTCTACTAATAACCATTCGGTTAACCCTTCTTTTTAGGAAGCACCACAAAAGAATACAACTGAACCCAATCCTAGACCCAGTGTTAACAAAGAAATAACTCATGAGGAACGAGGGATTCAATTTGATGATCTAGACGAGTGGAAAACACACTTCAAAGAAAAATTAGGGTTACACCACGAAGAACCGAAACCACACAAGGTAAAATCGAAGGAGCCCCCAGAAGAGCTCCACGAAGCAAACCACTTCAAAATAGGAGATCAGGTATTGTTAGACAAGGCAGATCCTCAAATATCTCCTCCGGACCCTAACACAAACAAAGAAATACCTTTTAGGGTAACCAGTATTTTCCCATACGGAACAGTCAAGGTAAATAATCCTATTTTTGGTACTTTTACTATAAACACATCTCGACTTAAACTTTTTCACGAGGATAAAACTAATAGCATGAGGAAAGACTTCCAACTCCTCAAACCACCCTGAAGATGCAAACGAGAGGAAAGTCTAGCTTAAGACTATAAACGAGCGCTTCTCGGGAGGCAACCCGAGCACTAACCTCATTAACTTTTACATTTTTAGTTTTTCTTATTTTCTATTTTACCCTTTCTTTATAGTATCTAGCTTTAAACTAACCAAAAAGTGTAGATTTCAAGTCCACACGGTCTAGCACACGGTCGTGGCCGTGGCCGTGTGGATGTCCCAGATCGCCATACTGACATGGCAGAGGTGGTACGAGTTAGAGATAATCAAATCTCTGACGTCACAGGCTCCAACCACCGCCCCACAGGCACCGACAGAATGCCACGGCCGTGCGACGCGGCCGTGGACGATACTGACTTATCACCAACAGGCGTGGAAATCTGTAAAATGGGCGTGTGTGAATCAACACACCTAGACACACGGCCGTGCGATGCGGCCGTGTGAATCGATACGCCCAAGGAGCACGGGCGTGGGATGGTACCAGGTTTGAAAATCTATTTAATCCCCCCTCCCTTCCCTCTTCTCCTACTAACTTTCAACCTTCACCTTTTCTTTTTATTTTTCTTTATACCCTTGAGCTACATCAAAACAATGCCAAAGAAGCAGAAGAAGCCAAGCACAGTCTCTCTCACGGAGACCAATCTACATAAGTTCATGCCGGCTGCTTCAATCACTCGCCAAGCCAAGGGTCTTTGAGACCAATTATCTGTTCTTTTATTTTTATCTTCTCCTCTATTTTCCTTCTCTTTAACACTCTTATGCTCAATTTAGTTTAATTTATCTTAGTTTTTTGATTTTAGGTTCTAAAGGCTGCTAGGGAGTCACGCCACGACCACCACCATATCCTCAGCCTTAGAAATCACATCCAACAATAAGGACTCTACGGTCCATTCATCTTTTCTTTTAATTTTAGTTTCATCTTTATTTTTCTCCACTTTAGCTTGCTTTTCCTTAATTAGTTAATTAGTATAGTTTTAATAATTATTAGTATATCCTGGCTAATCCTACATGAGCTACCCAATTTCTTCATCTAGCGCAGGATCGTCATCCAAACCGCCCCTCCAACTTATCTTTCACCACGACCACTGCCAACTCAAGGAGCTCATCCATAATTCAGGGAGTTTCACTTATCCCCATATCTTCTGATCTGAACATTAGATTTATACTATCTAACTTTGTACATTGAGGGAAATGTACATCTTAAGTGTGGGGGGGTGAACAACCTAAAAAGGTGCCAAACTTTTTTCATTATTCTCAAATTTCTAAAATTAGGTGCCAAAATTTTTGCATTGTTCTCAAAATCCAGAATTTAGTCTTGTTTTTAAGTAAATTTCTCATATTACTAATTAGGATGAAATTTCTAATGATTTATGATTTTTATTGTTATGTTTTAGATTAAGTCATTGATAATTGTGCATTGATAATTAAATGCTAAGATTACTAGAGAATCAAGCATGATAAGTCTATTTTTCAGAAATTAAAAATTTTCTAGGTTGTCGAACTGAGTTTAAATGTTACTTTGAAGTTTGAAACTTGCAAGGTTGATGTCAAAATACCCATAATTTTTGTGAGATTTTGAGCCTTATAGAGCATATATTCTTTTTCATGCTCACTTTATTGATTATGAGTATGTCAACATTGATTCGTTATTCTAGAACTTGCCTCGTTTATACATATCGAGACCACACCTATGATTTAATATACAGAGATGATTAAGGCACCTAGGTTTTAACCCACTAACTCCATTAAAAAGCCTACCTTCACAATTAACCCCTAGTGAACCCCTTTGATCCTAACAACTATTTTTATTGACATAACTGCTAATATTAACCCAGAAACCCTTTGTTTTTGTTATCACCATTCCTTTTGACAACCCTTATATCGAGATTTGATTTGATTAATAGCCTAACTATGTTTTTATTTCAGTAATTTATCCTTTGTTATATATTACTTGATTTGTTCTTAAAAAAATCGAAGTATATTCATTATTCATTATTAGTTTGTGATTAAATGAGCTTATACGTTTGAATTCCAAATATTGAAGAAGAAGCTCGTATTATTAGTATTATTAGCTTTCAGTTGATGTAATTATACAGTTTATTGTTTCTAGTTAGGTATTTTATCAATTCAATCTCGATTCTAACCCTCTAATTCAGCCTTTATCCACACCTTAACCCTAGCCCCATTACAACCCTGACAAAGACCTTTTGATTTGTGCATCATCTCATATTATAGTGGTAGAGATTTGATTTTTAGGCAAGCCTATGGGATTAACCTTTCAGGTTCGACTTTTGAGCGTTTTTTCTTGAACCTTAAACACTTTGAGTGATTTGAGTGAATCTCTAGTGAGGATGTCAATCCTTGTCGGTTTTGAATTAAAGGTAATTATTTAGATAATGGGAGACACATATATTTTCGAGCTACAAAACTATGACTTAGATTGTTTGAATCCTTAGGACTCTTTGAATTGAATTATCCATATATAAATTATCTATGAATTATGATAAGACATTGTTGATAGGAATTATGAATTATTGAAAGTTCGTTTTAATTGTAAGTTGAGAATTTTGCTTGAGGACAAGCAAAAGCTTAAGTGTGGGGGTATTTGATAAACCGAAATAGTAACATATTTTAATCCCACATTTAGTATGCTTTTGGATGAATTATCCCTTGATTTATGTAAAAAGGTGCTCTTAATCCTTTCTTTTCATGTGTTATACTCAGGAAAGCACCCAAGAATAAAAAGAACGAGAAACGTGCTTGGCCAAAGCATGAAATCGACACGGCCAGGACTAAAGCCCACACGGCCGTGCCTCCTCAATATACTAGAACACGGCCTAATCACGATCTACACGGGCGTGTCATCATTAGAAGTCCGAACACGGCTTGACCACGATTCACACGGTCGTGTGCCATGGCCGTGCCTCTGCCGTGGAGAAGAGCAATTTCACTCGGAAAAGGATACTTTGGGGCAAAGAAACACATTCCAAAAGCCTATAAATACACCCTAAGTATAACTTTGAAAGGGGAAGTCGTGGCGATCGGTTAGGGCAAGGAGCCGAGCCGAAAAGGTCAGATTTGTGGGGAACTCTCAAGGGATAGCCAGTTGATCCATCTCAAGAAGCCGAAATTCTACTCAAGACGGAGGATCTCCTCTTCAATTCCTTGAGGGGTTTTAGGGATTTTTATGTTTTGTGTTATCTTTTCTTACGAGATGTTTTTCTTTAATATTATGAACTAAACCCTTGAGATACAGAAGGGATGAAACCTAGATGTATCTTGTTATTATTTTCTGAACTATATGATAAATACTTGATTTGTTCTTAATTATGTGTGCTTAATTCTTGTGTTGATATTTTGCGGATATTAATTCAAGTATGATGTGCTTAGGTGGAGGAGCAAAAGTCCCTGCTTAAGAGTAGATCTAGTAATTAAGCGAAGTTGATCGCACGCCTAGAGATAGGGTGACGAGATTTTGCCGGATTAGGGTGAAACCTAATATGGGATGTCCATAGATTGATTTACTGCTATTCTAGGGGGTTATTATTCGAGAAAGAGATTTCCGTTAATTAACCTAGGGTTAGACGTTATTCACCTCGAGAGAGGGTTTAATATACGTTAGGGAGTCCTACGGATCAAGTCAAGTGAATAAATCGTCTGGTTCAGTGTTAGATAACAAATGAAGTCTAGGTGGATTCTTCCTAAGGGTATCGTCTTAATCAACTGAGTTTTTCCCAAGTATTTCCCCAATTCATTCTTTTTTGTCTTTGCATCTTTAGCTTAGTAATTAGTTAATTTAGATTAATAAATAACTTCACTTATTCTTAGGCTAAATAATAAAAAGAAAGTTAGTATTAGTACTTTTAGTTCCTTTGGGTTCGACAATCCAATCTTGCCTAAACTATACTACTGTTCGATAGGTGCACTTGCCTCAATCGTTGTCATAGTTAGTCTCCAGGTTTGATCATTCTCATTATAAATTTTAAAACTCTGACTTCACAGCGATCAACGGGTTACTTGGGATTTCTTTCAGACGAAGTTTCGCAAAAAGTATATCAGTCAGCGATTCATTAACCAGAAACGCAAAGAATTTCTTGAATTAAAACAGGGTCGTATAACCGTGTCTGATTACGAGCGTGAGTTTGTGAGACTCAACCGATATGCTCGAGAGTGTGTTGCAACCAAGGATGCTATGTGTAAAAGATTCGAGGAAGGACTGAATGAAGACATAAAATTGCTTGTCGGTATACTTGAAATAAAAGAGTTCATAGTACTTGTCGAGCGAGCTTGCAAGGCCGAAGAGCTCGGAAAAGAGAAAAGAAAAGCTGAGTTCGAAGCTAGAGATTTTCGTAAGAGATCAGCAAGTAAAACTTCTCAGATGGAATCAAAGAACTTCCGAAATGACAGTAGCCGATCTAAGACTAATGCTGGGATTTCTATACGAGAGCGACCACCAGTGAGTTCACGAGCCACCTCGATTGCTAGTGTTGGCAATACTCGATCGAATAAACCCGAGTGTCAACAGTGTGGTAGGCGACATTTTGGTGAATGTTGGGGCAAGTTCAACAACCGAGTTTGCTACAAGTGTGGTTCGCAGGATCATTTCATTCGGGACTGCCGGAAGTAGCTGAGAAGGATAATACTCAGAGTGTGAGGTCGAGTGGTGCTGCAGTTAGAGGTAGGCCACCCCGAAATGCGGGAGGTAGGAACGGTACTCAGAGAGGGACTTCGGATACAGCTGTTCGATCCGAGGCTCGTGTGCCTGCCAGAGCCTATGCCATCCGTGCCCGAGAGGAAGCATCATCTCCAGATGTTATCACTGGTGTATTTACTCTCTTTAATACTAGTGTAATTTCTCTTATTGATCCTGGTTCAACTCATTCCTATGTGTGTGAAGCATTAGTATCCAGTAAGACTTTACCTGTTGAGTCTACTGAGTTTGTGATTCGGGTTTCGAACCCCCTAGGCCAGTGTGTGCTAGTTGACAAGGTGTGCAAGAATTGCCCTTTGATGATTCGAGATTCCTATTTTTCGGTTGATTTGATGTTACTACCATTTGATGAGTTTGACATCATTCTCGGTATGGATTGGTTAATTGTACACGATGCTGTAGTGAATTATAGATGAAAGACTATTGATTTGCGGTGCCAGAATAATGAGGTAATTCGAATTGAGTCTACTGATTTAAATGGGTTACCAGCAGTGATATCCTTGATGTTGGCTCGAAAACATATGAGAAAGGGTTGTGAAGCTTACTTTGTTTATGTGATGGATAGTAAGGTGACCGAAAAGAAGAATCTGTACCTGTTGTATGTGAGTATCCGGATGTGTTTCTGGAAGAATTGCCAGGATTGCCACCTGTTCGGAAGGTAGAGTTTGGTATTGAGTTAGTGCCAGGGACGACTCTGATTCGATAGCTCCGTATAGAATGGCACCAACTGAATTAAAAAAGTTGAAAGCTCAGTTGCAAGAGTTGATAGATAGAGGTTTTGCTCGACCGAGTTTCTCTCCCTGGGGTGCGCCAGTGTTATTCGTGAAGAAAAAAGATAGAACCTTGAGAATGTGCATCGACTATCGATAACTCAATAAAGTGACCATAAAGAATAAATACCCGTTACCGTGCATTAATGATTTATTTGATCAATTAAAGGGAGCCTCAGTATTTTCGAAGATTGATTTAAGATCGGGTTATTATCAGTTGCGAATTAGAGACTCTGATGTGCCTAAGACTGCTTTCCGAACGAGATACGGCCATTACGAGTTTTTGGTGATGCCATTCGAACTCACTAATGCCCCTGTTGTTTGCATGGACTTGATGAATCGGGTATTCAGACAGTATTTGGATCAGTTCGTGGTTGTATTTATAGATGACATTTTGATCTATTCGCGCGACGAAACTGAGCATGCCGAACATTTGAGACTTGTGTTACAGATTTTGCGTGATAAGCAATTGTACGTGAAATTTAGTAAATGTGAATTCTGGTTACGTGAAGTTAGCTTCTTGGGGCATGTTGTTTCAGCATCAGGTATTCGGGTTGATCCGAGTAAGATTTCGGCTATACTTGATTGGAGACCCTCTCGTAATGTTTCTAAAGTTCAGAGTTTTCTGGGACTTGCCGGTTATTACAGACGCTTCGTAAAAGGTTTCTCAATGATTGCAACTCCGATGACAAAGCTACTTCAGAAAGATGTTAGATTTGAGTGGACGGAGAAGTGCCAGAAGAGTTTCGATCAGTTGAAAACTTTATTAACTGAAGCTCCAGTCGGGTAAAGAGTTCGTTATCTTTAGTGATGCATCCTTGAATGGTTTGGGTTGTGTTCTGATGTAGGAGGGTAAGGTTGTAGCCTACACCTCGAGACAGTTAAAGCCGCATGAAAAGAACTATCCAACGCAGGTTCTTGAATTGGCTGCTATAGTTTTTGCTTTGAAAATATGGCGCCACTATCTATTCGATGAAAAATGCCATGTCTATTCCGATCATAAAAGCCTAAAGTACTTAATGACTCAGAAGGATTTGAATCTGAGACAACGATGATGGTTAGAATTGTTAAAAGGCTACGAGCTTGTGATTGATTATCACCCGGGAAAAGCTAATGTGGTTGCTGATGCCCTAAGCCAAAAATCACTGTTTGCTTTACGTGCAATGAACGCAGATATAGCTATGACTGATGATGGTGCGATTATTGCAGAATTGAAAGCGAGACCGTTATTTTTTCAACAGATTTGCGAAGCTCAAAAGGTTGATAATGACTTAATAGCAAAAAGGAATCACTGTGGTCCGAATACTGACTCAAAATTTCAGATTGATGCTGAGGGATGCTTGCGGTTCAGAAATCGAATATGTGTACCAAAGGATCCTGAGTTGATCCGGATGATTTGTAATGAAGCTCATAATAGTAGATTGACTATTCATCCGGGTAGCACGAAGATGTATAACGATTTGAGACAGCATTATTGGTGGCACGGTATGAAAAGAGATATTTCAGACTTCGTGTCAAAATGTTTGATATGTCAACAAGTAAAAGCCGAACATCAGGTGCCATCTGGATTACTTCAGCCGATCATGACACCCGAACAAAAATGGGATCGAGTCACGATGGATTTCGTATCTGGGTTACCGTTGACTCCGAGCAAGAAAGATGCAATCTGGGTTATTGTTGATAGATTGACAAAGTCAGCTCACTTTATTCCGGTCCGTACAGATTACTCGCTGGATAAGCTAACTGAATTGTACATTTCTCAAATTGTACGATTACACGGAGTACCTATTTCTATTGTTTCGGATAGAGATCCGAGGTTTACATCGCGGTTTTGGAAGAAACTGCAAGATGCATTAGGTACTAAATTGAATTTTAGCACCGCTTTCCACCCTCAAACGGATGGTCAATCTGAAAGAATTATTCTAATACTTGAGGATATGTTGAGATGTTGTGTTCTCGAGTTCGAGGGTACGTGGGAACGATACTTGCCTTTGATTGAATTTGCATACAATAATAGCTTTCAATCGAGTATCAAAATGGCACTTTACGAGGCTTTGTACGGTCGTAAATGTCGTACACCTTTGTATTGGACCGAGCTAAGTGAAAGCAAGATACACGGGGTTGATCTAATCAAAGAGACTGAACAGAAAGTAGAAGTGATCCGCGAAAGTTTGAAAGCAGCGTCAGACCGTCAGAAATCCTATGCAGATTTGAAACGTAAAGATATAGAGTTTCAGATTGGTGACCGAGTATTTTTGAAAGTCTCGCCGTGGAAGAAAATACTTAGATTTGGTCGCAAGGGAAAGCTGAGTCTGAGATTTATTGGGTCGTACGAGATTATTGAGTGTATCGGGCGGTTGCAATGCTGAGTTGATGTTGCCACCTGAGTTAGAAAAGATCCACAATGTTTTCCATGTTTCGATGCTTCGACGATATAGATCCGATCCTTCTCATGTGATTAGTCCGTCAGAGATTGAGATTCAGTCTGATTTGACCTATGAGGAAGAACCGATTCATATTTTGGCTCGCGAAGTGAAAGAGTTGCGTAATAAGAAAATCTCGTTGGTGAAAGTACTGTGGCATAAGCACGGGGTCGAGGAAGCAACTTGGGAGCTTGAGGATTCAATGAAAGAACGTTATCCTAACCTATTCATCGGTAAGATTTTCATGGACGAAAATCCCTAAGGGGGGAGAGTTGTAACAGCCCAATTTTTTTGACCCTAATCAGAACGGTGGTTTCGGGACCACGAATCCGAGTCAGAAAAATATTTTAATATTACTTTCTATGTTTATTATGTGTGAATTGGTGTATGTGAACTTTTCGTATTAAAATTTAATCGTTTTGGTGCTTAATTGTGAAAAAAAGGGCTTAATCGCATAATAAGAAAATTTGGTGGTTAAATGTGTAAGTACCAAATTGATGATGGTTTTATAAATTAAAGTATTGATAGGATAATTTAGCCATAATTGAACATAGTGGCCCACCAAAATTTGCATGAAATAGTGAATTGAATTTTTTTTTTATTATATTTTATGTTATAATGATATAATTTAATATATGATAATATATTAAATTGAATAAAAGATGAAAAGTGCTCATCTTTCTTCTCAAGTGACCGAAACTAAGAGAAAGAAGAGAAAGTTTAAGCTTTGCAACTTTCGGCCCTTACATGCTTGATTAAGGTATGTAATTGAGTTCGGTTTTTGATAATTTTTACGTTTTTGAGATCATTGCTATGTGATTTAGCTATCCCATGCTTGAATTTTTGAATTGGTTGTGTATTTCGTGAATTGCCATTGAAGAAAGCTTGTTGTTTTTGTGGTTTGATGATGAAATATTGATTATATGTGTTAGATTAACAACTTTTATTTTTGAATTTTTGATGAAATTGAGTAATTTGGATTAAAATGCAAAAAGTAAATTTTTGAGGGACTAAAATGCAAAATAAATGAAATGTATGAGCTTGTATTAGGACTATGAACATTCGGCCCTAAAGAAGTGTGGTCAAATTTTGAATATTTTGTATTTTGTGCAATATGGACTAAATTGTGAAAATATAAAATATTAAGGGTAAAAATGTAAATTGCCCATTTATGCGTTTTTGGACTAAATTGAATGAAAAAAATGTTTGAATAAGCTTAATTTGAAATTATTTAGATCAAGAACAAAAAGGATCGGGATTAGATCGGGGAAAGGAGAAGTTAATCGAATAGTCGAAAAATATAGTCCGTCAATACTCGAGGTAAGTTTTTAAGCAATTGAATTGAATTAAATTTTTCTATAATGATGCATATGTATTTAACGGTGGTAAATTTGTACAATATTGATATTACCGAATGTAATATTAGTTGGGAGATGATTAGAGTTGAATGTAATGTAAACATATATGTTAATGGTATAACTATATGTGTTATTGAATTGAGAAATAGATATAGCCGAATGTGATGCATGCTTATATAAAAATGACTTAGCCGAATGTAATGTTGATTTGAAGATGAAATAAGCTAAATTGTATATATGCAAATGAGATGTAAGTTCATGTATATATAAATGAGAAGTAAGTTCGGGAAATGCAAGAATGTAAGGAATTTAAATACCGAGCACTAAGTGTGCGAAATCGGTCAATGGGCACTAAGTGTGCAAAATTAAATACCGAACACTAAGTGTGCGAGATCGGTTGTTTAGCACTAAATGTGCGAGAAGTTAAAGGTAACGGCACTAAGTGTGCGATACGTTACAAGAATTTGGCACTAAGTGTGCAAGGCATTAATATGACGACATTAAGCATGTGATACGTTAATAGATTTTTGTATGGAGTGTGCAGGTTTGCCGATCTTTTAATTGTAATAGTTAACAAATGTACTAAACAAAATATAATGACCAGGTATGCGAAGATAAATCATCTTTTGGATGATAAGTAAGTTTAGTTGTTGAAATGATAATTCCGTATTATACATATTAATATGTGATTTATATGGATTGAAATGTGAGTATGAACTTCAGTAGTATATATATGTGTATTTGTTCTGAGGTGAGAAGAGGACTATAGATCTAGATGAATGTTATTATTAAATGTTGGGATATTCGGCATTAAGGTTTATGAAATGTGAAAGTTGTCTATTATAATGTTTGATATATTGTTTTATAATTGCTTATAACTTACTAAGCTGTTAAAGCTTACTTGGTTCTTGTTTGCTCTCGTGTTTTAGATTTACTTCGGGTGATCGTTACGTGCTCGGGGATCATCGTTAAAGCTCGTCACACTATCATCTATATTTTGGTACCTTTTTGAGATTAAACTTAAAGTTTATGGCATGTATAGGTTATGTTACTTTTTGAGTTATTCTGAATGGTGTGTACACAAATATATGCCATGCGAATATGGCTAAATTGTAGTGTTTTGGTCTTAAGTGAATTCGGCTATGATGTTAACTTAATATGAAACTATAATTTCTGATGTGTTTATGTTTGGTATTTGAATCTGTGGCTTGATTGATCATTAAGTTAAATTATATATATGAAATTTCGACCACGGTGTTTATATGATGCAGTAAATAATTTCATGATAGGTAAGAATGGCATTATAGGTTATGTATATTTTGGTTGATCAATATGGTATATAAGTTGATATATTTAGTAATGAGGATTGTATGTGATGATATGATGATCACTTGACATGAAATTGGTTGCTAAATTGTGTGTGGGATTATGCTTAATTGTGCTTGTAGGATTGACCCTTTTGTGGGTGGCAAATTGGCCTTGTAAATGGCCTATTTTGTCACAAGGATTGGCACACGGGAGTGCCTAGTGACCGTGGGGCTAAGTTAGTAGCTAGCTAAGAGTACACGGCCTTGGCACACGGACGTGCCTGGTAGCCGTGTGGTTTCAACTGGATCGACCACGACCAAAGTATTAGGGCGTGCTTGGTGGCCGTGGAGCCAAGTCAGAATTGACCCCGGCCAAGGTACACGGGCGTGCTTGGTGGCCGTGGAGTAAAGTCGAGTTTGAACACGGGAAGACACACGGGGTGTCTATCACCGTGGGAGGCACACTGATGCTGCCCCATGGCGTGTAACCCTGAAACTTTGAAAAGTTTTAAATTTCTGAGAATTTCTGTATGTGTTCCGGTTTAGTCCCGACCCCTTTCTAACACATGTTTAAGGTCTCGAAGACCTCCATAAGAGATTATATACTTATGAATGAATATGTTTGATTGATGTTTGACCTTGTGTCGTGAAATAGTAATGAAATGTTCTGATTGTCTGGTAATGCCTCTTAACTCTATTCCGGCGACAGTCTCGGGTTAGGGGTGTTACAGGATGGGTATCTGAGGTACTGGTCCTATCTTGACATGACATTGAAATGTATGTGCTCTGAGACGCATTATTGATTCTTCGACCCCTCAAATATACATATAAACTTTAACGATTTCACTCTCAAAACCCTAAGCCCAACGAAAACCCTAATTCCTAAACCAAAAAAATCCTAACCTTAATAACCAAACCTAACCTTAAAAAACCCCTAAAAAATCGGTGACCGAGGAGAGTGTGTGTGAAAAAAGGCCTATTTGGCCAATTAAAAATATGTCATACATTATCTATTCAGCCAAAGTTGGAGGGCAAAAAAAAAATCATTATACTTTTTATTTTTAATTTTTTTGTCAACCGAAGAATTTTGTTAAAAAATTGTTTATTAATATACTCTTAAAATTGTATATTAACAGAGGCTTTTTAAATTTCTAAAACTTTAAATCTATTAAAAGAATTCTTGAATTTCTTATGAAGAAACAAAAAAACTGGAATGGGAAGGTTCAGCCATGGATTAATGACATCAAGTTCTTCCTTCACCTTGTTCAATCAGCAAAAATAGCTACCAAGAATGATAAAATGATGTTTGACGCAGATAGTTGGGCACTATTTTTCTCTCGTATTAATGTTTTATATACTTATTATCTACCAATAATTTATAAATTCCTGGTTGTTGAGTTAAAAAAAAATTAATAAATATATTTAATAAATGAAAATAAAAAAATATTTTCTTTAGTGAACATATGTTAACATGTTTTGCACTTGTTTAATTGAAATGAAAAAAAAATCTACCATGTTTGATAGAATAACCTAGGTCTCAAGTTACGTTTCGACCTTATGTATCACAGCTTAAGAGTTATTGGCAAGAGAAACTTGAGGATAAGTGGATTCGCGATTTTGAAGAGTAGATGGAAACATTTTAAGAATGTTGGTAGCAACTCCTCCTGATAAGATTTTCGGGGACGAAAATCCCTAAGGGGGGAGAATTGTAACAGCCCGATTTAAGGGCTAGTCGGAACAGTGATCTCAGAATCACTAATTCGAGGCTAGATAAATTTATTTTCATGATATGTTATGTGTTATAACATGTTTATAAGGATGCATGAAAATTTTGGTGCCTTAATTTTAGCGAATTCTAGCTAAATTGTGAAAAAGGACTAAATCGCATAAAGTGCAAAAGTTCTATCTTATTTGCTAGAGGTGCCAAATAGTTATGGATTATTAATTGGAGGTCCTAATTGTGAAATTTGGCCTTATTTAAGTGTGTTGGCCGGCCATGTAGACGAGGGGGACAAAAGCTTTTAATTTTTGGTCAAAGTTGGTGGGTTAAATTGATGTTTTATAATAAAATAAAGAAAAGGAAAAAGATATCATCTTTCCTCTCTTCTTCTCCACCGAAAATATCAGCCATGGGAGGGGTTTGAAAGCTTAAAATTCCAGCAAGCTTTACTCCATTCAAGTAAGTGATTTTGATGCTTATTTTTGATGAAAATTGCATTTTTAGAATCCCCAAAGCTTAAGCTAACTAATGGGAGGACTAGTTTGCAATATGGTTGAAAGTCTAGGGACTTTCCATGATAGAGTTTGTGTTGTTTGATGAGTTTTTATGGAAGAAAATGAATGATAGGATGATGAGAAACAACTTTTGTGAAAGGTGTTGTCATGAAAACACCCATTTGGGACTAAAATGCAAAAGTTGTAATTTGTTCATTAAGGCATGAAATAGTTGGAATTGTAGATAGTTGTAAGAGGATTAAATGTTCATCTAGGCTTGTTTAACAAGAAAATGTGATGAAAATTTATTTACGAGCCTAGGGGCAAAATCTTAATTTTGCCAAAGTGTAGGGGCAAAATAGTCATTTTTGCCTAAAGTGTAGATTATAGTGTATTATGAATTATAAGTAATTAAATTAGTA
Source organism: Gossypium sturtianum (assembly GCA_025698515.1). Taxonomy (NCBI): domain Eukaryota; kingdom Viridiplantae; phylum Streptophyta; class Magnoliopsida; order Malvales; family Malvaceae; genus Gossypium; species Gossypium sturtianum. Next base: position 33,782,458 of record CM046946.1, on the reverse strand, counting down.
AATTTCATTTTTCTAGATCAAAGAAAATGAGTTTCGGACCTAGAACGGATGAAAAGAGAAATCAGGGCAAAAGTCTCTATCGGCCCTTTCGGCATCGAGGTAAGTTCATGTGCGAATGTTGCAATTACGTATGAGTTAATTTAATGTTCCAATGCTGTATGGAATGTATAGTTACTCTATGAATGTATGAAATACCTTTGATGAGAGGTCAAAAGAATTGAATCTAAGAGTAATGGGAAATGTATGTAAAAATGATATGATGATAGTTGAAGTCTCGTGTAAGACCATATTGGAATATGGCCTCGATGTAAGAATTCGTATAAGACCATGTCAGGGACATGGCATCGATATGTTAATTCAAGTAAGACCCTATTGGGGTATAAATTCTATGTGACATTATGAGTATGAGACTCAAGAGAGTTATTTAATAACTTGAGTGATTCAATGTATATGTGGAAAGGAAGAAAGTATGTGGTTGTACCACGAAAAGCACAAGTGTGTGTTAGAACTGAATTGATATGGATTTAGTGTATGATGAACCCTTAGTGGGTTATGTGTATTCAATACACTTTAGTTGCATGAGATAGATTTATTAATGTATTGTGTGAATGCAAACGAGTATCATAGAAAGTTAAGTAAGAATAGAAGTGTGTGAGAATGTTCTTGGATGAATATTTGAAATAGAGATATACATGTGGATTACTATCCATGAATGTAAAATGAAAGGTGGGCTAAGTGCGGAACCACCCTATTAGAGATTCAATGGTGGGCTAAGTGCGAAACCACCGAGATATTAGTAGCATGAGCAGCTTATTGAAAATGCTTGATGTGTTGTTTTATATGATCATGTGGTGATCAGTGTAGGAATGTATGTTAATTGAACGAGCAATTGGCTTGTGACATGGTAAGAATGTGGTAAGAGATTGAATGAGTAAGTTTCAAGAATATTTGAGCAAGTAACCGTGAGTTAATGAGCAAACTCGGCATGATACTTTGTAATTATGTATATTCAATGAATATCAATATTTGACATATTATGCAAATGAGCTTACTAAGCATTATTGCTTACTCCTTTACTTTTCTCATCCCTTATAGGTTATTTTAACTAGCTCGGGTTGGAGGCCGCCGGAGATGTTTTCACACTATCGAGTAGACCCTTGGTATGAGGTATCAAATCCTTATGAGTCATGGCATGTATAGGGATTCTTTTAAAGTTGATTAAGTTCTAACCAATGTAGCCAAATTGTATTGGCCTAAGAGAATCTAGAGTTGGTTGTGTATGACCATAGGTGATGGCTTAAGTTGGTTGTATTTGTATTGGGAGTAGTTCTCCCTAGTGTATGGGATAAAGACTTTATCTCTTTAATGATTAAATGTGCCAATTCATGTGTTTTAATGGATGGTTTGAGAATGTTTTGAAGTAGTATATGAATGTATGCAAACGGGAGTGGTAAAAGGCTTGGTAAGATAGCCTCTAAGTGCCCACACGGATAGACACACGGGCGTGTGTCTAGGCCGTGTGTCTCTTGCACCTTAGTATCTTAAGTCAGATTAGACCACGGGCTGGTCACATGGCCGTTTGTTCAGGCCGTGTGATACACACGGTTGGCACATGGGTGTGTGCCAAGGCCGTGTGAAGTCTACACTTGACACTTAGAAATTCAATTGTCACACGACTGACGCACACGGGCATGTGTACAGACCGTGTGGATAAGTCAAAATGCAAAGGTTTGGCACACGGGCCAGGGCCACGGGCGTGTCCAGGCCGTGTGGATTTTGCCAGTATCCTCCACGGGTGAAAGACACGGGCATGTTTTAGGGGTGCACGGCGTGTCCCAAGTCACTGCGGACGTGTGACCCCTGCATTTCGAGAGAAAGTTTCGGATGAGTTTCAAAGTTTTGGGACGTAAGTCTAAGGCCTCGTAGGCCCATGAAATGTCTGATTTGACTAAGAAAGAGAAGTTTTTAATTCGGAACAAAATTTTATAGCCCGTAAGTACATGTTTAAGAAAGTTCAAGCATAGTAATGTCTCGTATCCGGTCTTAGCCTCGGACTCGGGTATGGGGTGTTACATATTTTATTTTTAAAAAAATCTATTTCTAAATTGTTTTATCAAATACATTTTATTTTTTTTCATTTTTATGAAAATGAAAATAAAAATATTATTCGTTCCTAATACACTTTTTCTTCTAACTATGTAATAGTCCCCAACTCGACTTAGACGTTAGACCCAAATTCGGAAGATAACAATAGCCAATGAAATAACCCAGTAAGCTATCAGATTTTTAAAAACAATCATTTTAAAACATCTGATTATTTTTAGAAGAAAACTTGGTTAATCACTGAATTACCTATTACTCAAAATTTTAATTATGGTTTAGCAACGGAAAAAGTGATATCTATTAATGTTTTTAATAAAAACAAGAGTTCATGCATAACTTACTTAAGAATCATATTTAAGCATCCTAAAATTTTAAATTAAATGTCATGCAATATGAAAACAAAACTCAAATTCTAAGTCCTATGCCACAATTTGAATTTTAAAGCAATTACAATCTCTAAATAATAAAATATCAAATAATAAGTCTAAAATATTTTAATAAAAATAAAACCAAGCCGAGACCCTTCAGATGCCGAGTCTGTGTCCTAACCTGGTGGGTTATCTGTAAGGATGAAAATTAAAGAAGTGAACTATGAAGCTCAGTGTGAGTTTCAGCACAAGACAATTAGCGCAACCGACTGATATACAAAATCACATCACTTAGAATATTTCGCAATAACAGTTTCGGAATATCAGATCAACACAATACACATATACATATGCATATATACCATTTCAGAAATCTCAAAATCATTTGCACATGCTTTATGAATGTAATACAGTTTCAGATTTAACAGATTATATCCTACCCCACCGTTACACACCATAGTAGGAGTTCCCCAGAACTTGTCCATCCCTACACACTGGGCTGTGGATAAACCACATAAGTTGTAGGTTAATACGCTGTCCGATGGTTATGAATGCACAACATATTTGCAGATAAGAGCTGCCAGATGGGTGGGTGAACCACCAGTGCTGCAGGTTAATTTGCTACTAGATGGTTGTGAATACACAACACAATTGCAGAGAAAAGTTGTCGCATAGTATGTGGGTAAACCATCAGAGTTTGCAGATTATTGATCTTCTAGAACTTCCTCATTTTCAAATCGCACTTCCCCATGCAGTGCTTATAACAAATAAAATGGAAATGAACAATATGCTTTCAACAGAACAGTGTGGCAATAATAAATATGCTCTCGTTTAATCACTACAACAACAAAGCATGCTTACCATTGATTCAAATTAACGATAAGAATAAGGCATGTTGTATGTATAATCAGAAATACAAATACGATAGGCATACATATATACATAATTTAGGGACTAAAATAAAAAACTAAAATAGTTTAGGAATCATTCAGGGACTAAACTGAATAAACCGTAAAATTTTAGGCAAAACTATAAAATCTAAAAAATAGGGGTACACGGTCGTGTGGTTAGACCGTGTAACAGACTGATGTCGTGTGGAAATTGCAAAATCAAGGTACAGGAGAGACACGATCGTGTAGCAGGCCGTGTGAAGGGTTTGAGGTCGTGTGAGAATCGAATATCCTAAGATATCAGGGGTGCATGACCGTGTGAGGGGGTTGTGTTGCTCACTGTATGGCTCTATTTTGAGGCACGATTTGCCCTAATTCGCTTGTAAAAGAACACACACCTTACACCGGGATCTCGAACGATGTCCCTCACATTCAAATCTGATCCGATGCACTTGTAATGGGTCTTTCAAACAACATTTATGCACGAGTTAAGATTTGTTCTTAAGATTTATCAAGATTGTCGGGAGTTTCGGTAAGAAACTGTAATAGATTGATTAATCGGATGAAAGATTGGTTTCGAGATAAAGATATTACAAAATACAAAATTCATTTGATGAAATAAGGGCACTTACTGATTCTTGGCAAAGTTAGAGATGCCTTTAATGACTATTCGCTAAACCATAAAAAGAAAACACGATGGTGTGGAAGATGATTCGATTCAAGAACAAAATAATTATCAGCAATGGAGAAAAATAATTGATGCAAAGGAGATGATGAAGAAAAATATGAGAAGAAATAAGGAGAAGGAAAAAGAATTCTAATTAAGGTTTGAAAAGAAATAAAAAAACCTATGTTTAATTGGAAAATATTAAACCAAATAGCTAGGTTTTACAAATTTTAAAGGGCAGTATGGTAATTTACCCATGCTGCCGAAATTAAAAGGAAAATGGGGGAGAATTGTGTGGCTTGAACTTGGGAATACAAGAGGAAAATGAGAGTGCTTAACTATTTGGGTACTGCCCATTCTTGTTAGGCTTTTACTCCAAATATTATTTATTTTGGTTTGTTTTTGTCATGGTTTGTTGTAATTAAAAAGAAGAGAAATGGTAGAGGAGTGGATAGAACCTTAGGACCTTTAGAGAGTGTCTTAAGTACTTAACCATTAGGCCTAGGTCATTTCTTTGTTATTCATTTTATCTAACCTTATATATTTTGGGGTGTTACAGTTCTTCCCTCCTTAAAGAAATTTAATCCTTGAAATTTACCTGTTTCGAATAGATGAGAATATTGTTGACGAAAAGTGTCCTCCGGTTCCCATGTGGCCTCCTCCGTGCCATGGTTCCGCCATAGAACTTTGGCAAGAGGGATTTTTTTCCTTCTCAGAACCTTTACATCACGATCTAAAATTTGCACATGTTCTTCCTCAAAAGACTAATCCGATCGTACCTGAATCTCTTTGATTGAAACAATGTGGGACAGGCCGGATTGGTATCGTCTCAACATGGAGACATTGACAATATCATGAATTCGATCTAGTTCAAGAGGTAATTCAAGCTGATAGGCAACCAGACCGATTCTCTTATGGATTTTGTAAGGTCCTATGAACCTAGGACTTAATTTGCCCTTTCTTCCAAACCTTAATACCTTTCGCCATGGGTACACTTTCAAGAAGACTCGGTCTTCGACACTGTACTCAATTTCTTTTCTTTTTAAGTCCGTGTATGATTTTTGCCTATCTAAAGTCACTTTAATCTATCCTGAATAAGTTTGATTTTCCATTCAGATTCTTGTACCACTTTTATACCCAAAATTTTTCTTTCACCCAGTTCGATCCAACATAAGGGTGTTTGACACTTCCGGCCATACAAGGCTTAATAGGGTGCAATTTGTATGCTTAATTGGAAGCTGTTATTGTAGGAAAATTCTACTAGAGGAAAATGTTCCTCATAACTACCTCGGAACTCAATGATGCAGCCTTTTAGCATATCTTCTAGAATTTGGATAACTCATTCGGATTGTCCGTCAATTTGTGGATGGAAAGCAATACTAAAATCCAAACGAGTACCCAATGCCTTGTGAAGCTTCTTTCAGAATCGAGATGTGAAACAGGAATCTCGATCTGAGATAATTGATATGAGTACCCATGCAACCTTACAAACTCCGAAATGTATAACTTAGCCAACTTTTGTAAGGAATAGCCCGTGCGGATAAGTAAGAAATGTGTTGACTTCGTTAATCGATCTACTATCACCCAAATTGAATATTTCTTAGTGGGTGTTAAGGGTAACCCACTAACAAAGTCCATCGTTATTGTCTCCCACTTCCGTTATGGTATTTTAATAGGTTGTAACAACCCAGAAGGGAATTGGTGTTCAACTTTCATTTGCTGACATGTTATGCACTTAGCTACGAACTCTGTTATGTCTCGTTTTAGTTTAGACCACCGGTACAGTTTCTTTACATACCGATGCATCTTGTTTCCTCTGGGATGCATGGCATAAGGGCTAGCATGCGCTTCCAAAAGTATGGTTTGTCTTATTCGTTATCATTTGGTTTACAAAACCTCCCTCAAAAGCACAAGATTTCATCGTCATTAAACCCAAAATCTTCAGTTTTTCCGTCTTCCACTTGTTTAATCCTCAAAAATAGGGATATATGTAAGGGTTGTTTAACCTTGATCTCACTGGCTAAGGTGAGTTTCACTTGTAGCTCGGCTAACAAGCCTCCATCATCTACTAGACATAGCCTAGCAAACATTGCTCTTAAATTGATCATATGCTTTTTTCTTAGAGCGTTTGTTACAACATTGGCTTTTTCGAGGTGGTATTCAATTACACAATCATAATATTTTAATAGTTCTAACCACCTCTGTTGTCTCAGATTCAACTCTTTTTGGGTGAGAAGGCATTTGAGACTCTTATAATCAATATAGATGTAACACTTCTCCCCATACAAATATTGCCTCCAAATTTTTAGTGCAAAAACTACTGCAGCCAACTCTAAGTCATGAGTCTGGTAGTTTCACTCATGCTACTTTAATTGCCTCGATGCATAGACAACTACCTTACCGCCTTGCATCAACACAAACCCAAGGCCGGTATAGGATACATTACTGTACACCACATATTCTTTCCCTGATTCAGGATGAATTAATACAAGAGCTTGGGTTAACGCCGCTTTAAGCTTTTCAAAACTGAATTGTTACTCATCTGTCCATTTAAATGAGACATCCTTTCTCAGCAACTGAGTTATGGGTGTGACTATTAATGAAAACTCTTCATCAAATCTATGATAATACCCAGCTAAGCTGAGGAAACTTCATATTTCGGTAACATTTTTGGGTTGTCTCCATTCCAAGATAACCTCTATCTTTTTCGAATTTACCCAAATACCCTCTACAGATACTACATGTCCTAAAAATATAACCTCTTTAAGGCAGAATTCACACTTACTTAGCTTGGCATACAACTTCTTTTCTTAGATGATTTGCAAAACCTTCCCAAAGTCTTTAACATGTTTAGATTTGATTTTGGAGTAATCTAAGATGTTGCCGATGAACTCAATAAAGAATTGATCAAAGAAAGGTTCGAACACTCGATTCATTAGATCCATGAAGGTAATAGGAGCATTTGTTAAACTAAATGGCATTACAAGGAATTCATAGTGGCTATAACGGGTTCTAAATGCAGTTTTAGGTACATTCGTCTCCTTTACCTTTAGTTGGTAATACCCCGACCTTAGATCTATCTTTGAAAACATCATTGCACCTCAAAATTGATCAAACAATTCATTGATTCTCGACAGAGGATATTTGTTTTTGACAATCAATTAGTTCAACTACCGATAGTAAATACAAAGCCTTAAGGGAACCATCTTTCTTTTTCACTAATAGGACTGGGGCTCCCCACGAAGAAACGCTGGGTCTAATAAACCGATGATACAAAAGCTCTTGAAGTTGAATTTTTAGTTCTTGTAGCTCTTTAGGTGTGATATGGTAGGGAGCAATGGACACCAGAGCGGTTCCTCACAACAATTCAATACTAAATTCTACTTCACAGTCTGGAGGTAACTCAGGATACTCCTCCAGAAACACATCTAAAAATTCCCTAACGATTTCGATGTTATCTATGGCAGAACTATTGGCATTCCCATCCAACACTTAGGCTAAATAAGCCTTACACCCTTTCTGAGCTAACTTTTCAACAACCATAGTAGAAATCACATTAGACAAATAATTCTGTCACTCTCCAACCATTACAATTTCCCTACCTTCAGTTATTTTTAAGGTTACTCTTAAAGGCACAACCTAGGCTAATTTGGTGTTCCACTAACCAATCCATACCTAGAATTAAATTGAACTCTCCAAATGGTAATTCCATGAGATTTGCTGGAAACACTACCTTTTGAACCTCCAATGGACATCTCCTATAAATTTTATTTACAATAACCAATTGTCTTAAGGGGCTTACTACATTAACCTCTGTTGTAGTTTTCTCTACCCTAATACACAATTTTTTAAACATATTACAAGATACATAAGAGTGGGTGGATCCAATGCCAATTAGGGTAAAGTATGAGACAAAATTAACGGTAAAAATACATACGATGACATCGGATGCATCCCTCTCTTCATGACCCCTAATAACATAAATAAGAGCAGATTGTCTAGCCTCGACTTGATTTGCTCCAGTTGCTACAACATTTGCCGCCCTATTCTGCCCACAGTCCCTCAAAGGTAATTGACTCACTTTTTAATTTTGGGATTGGTTTTGGGCCCGAGCTTGTGTCTGTTTGATTCGTCAAAGACAATACTTAATCCTATGCTCAGTTGACCCACAACTGAACCAGACACCCAATTTTCTTTAGCACTCGCCCAGATGGTGCTTACCACAATGCGCACAGTGGAAGTCTTATCTCCAGATTTGGCCACAACAACCTATTACTGCGATCTACCCTCTCTGGCTCACTTTATAGGATGAACATTCGAGCCAATGGATTTAAAATCTCTCATGATCAGGGCCTTATTCCTTTCCCATTGTTCGCGATTCACCTATTTTATCTCCTCTACAATCTTGACTTTCTCCACTAGGGTCTCAAACACCCGTTCTTAGTGTGGATCAAACTGGATTTTGAGGTCAAAACGCAACCCATTTTTGAACCTCACACATTTGTCCTGTTTCATGGAAATCATACCTTGAGCATATCGACTGAGCCTTAGGAGTTCAACATCATATTCTGCCAGGGACATGTCTCATTATTTTAGCTCGACAAACTCGAGCTCATGGGCCTCCACATACTTAGTGCTTAAATACTTCTTCTAGAAATCTTCCTGGAAATACTCTCAGGTTATTCATTCAGCTAGCGTACCCCACCACAAACTACCACCAACAATAGGCCTCTTCCCTGAGTAAGGACACAATACCCTTCGATTTCTATTCCGGAGTATAGTCTAAGTCCTTCAGAATCCTTTCCGTCGACTCCACCTAATACTCAGTCACAGTGGGATTTGTTCTAGCAACACCTTTGAACGTTTTTGCCTCATTCGACTAGAGTCTCTCCGCAACAGATCCACAACTTTCCAATCCAGTTTGGGCTCTAGCAACCCTTTGTAAAACCCTCAACATCGCCTGAGTCACTGCGTCGTCGTTGTTTTCGTAGCCTCTGCCACCATTGGCGATGGAGTTCTCGACATAGTTTTCCTCAGGAGTTTAGTTCTTTCCTTGGACAATGGGCAGCTCTACAGGTGCAACCCTACGCCTACCCCTACCACGTCATCCTTGAGTATTCATTCTATTTGAGAAAGTTTAAGATCTAAAGTATATCTACAGTTTTCAAATAGTTCAAGCATTAGTTATCCTCTTAAATGGTCATAGCCCAAAGGTCACAGTTTACCTAAAATTTCAAAAGTAGTAATAACTAAAGTAGGATCAACATCGGAGTTTTGGGTTTAATTTCCTACAGAAAACTCATTTTTTCAAAAATCTTATGGCACGATTTTCTCCCTAAAACACCTTTTTAATGCATGCAAACTCATTCAATTTTTATGATCTGTGTTTAGAAAACCTAGGCTCTGATATCACTAAATGTAACCTTCTCAACCCAACCTAGACGTTAGACCCAAATCGAAAGATTACGTTAGCCACTGAAATGGCCCAATAAGCTATCAGAGTTTTGAAAACAATCATTTTAAAACATTTGATTATTTTTGAAGAAAACATGGTTAATCACTGAATTCCCTATTACTCAAAATTTTAATTACGATTTAGCAGCGAAAAAAGTGATATATATTAATATTTTTAATAAAAACCGGGGTTCATTCATAACTTAGTTAATAATCATATTTAAGCATCCTAAAATTTTAAATTAAATGTCATGTAATATAAAAACAAAACTCAAATTCTAAGTTCTATGCCACAATTCGAAATTTAAAGCAATTACAGTCTTTGAATAATAAAATATCAAATAATAAGTTTAAATATTTTAATAAAAATAAAACCGAGCCAAGACCCTCCGGATGTTAAGTCCACATCCTAATCTAGTGGGTTATCTGTAAGGATGAAAATTAAAGGAGTGAGATATGAAGCTCGGTGTGAGTTCCATCACAAGAAAATCAGTGCAACCGAATGATATACAAAATCACATCACTTAGAATGATTCGCAATAGCAATTTTAGAATATCAAAATATCAGATCAACACAATACACATATACATATGCATATATACCATCTCAGAAATCTCAGAATCGTTTGCACATTCTTTGTAAATGCAACACAATTTGTATTTAATGAAAAGATCCTTGTAATAAATCAGGTTTATACCTAGTCGTAAGCAGTGGTTTCAGGACCACAAATCCGAGTCAGTAAAATATTTTAATATTATTTTCTATGCTTTTGATATGTGATTAAGCATGTGGTAACATTTCGTAAGTTAATTTGTCTGTCTGTGTGTTTAATTTGATAAAAGGACTAAATCGTGTAAAAGGTAAAAGTAGCCTTCTAATTGATTGAGTATCCTAATTGTTGTGTCTCCTTAAATAGGAGGATTTATGTTGTAAATTTGCCAAAAGTAAGAGTAGTGGACGGCATAATGAAAAATATGTTGTCTTATATATATTATATAAAAGTTTAGTTAAAGAAAATAACATATTATATGTTATAATAATAAAAACAAAGCTTGGAAATAATGCTCATTTTACATGATCTTCCACTGAATATTGAAAGAAAAGAAAGAGCTTAAGCTTTGTTTTATTCGGCACTTGTAAGCTTAAATTAAGGTGAGTTTTGACTTCGGTTTTTGATAATTTTTACGTTTTTGTAATCGTTGCTTCGTATGCTACAAAACCCATGTCTTAATTTTGAGAGTTAATGATGTTTTTGAAATGAGGCTTTGATGAACTCATGTGATTTGTGATGTTTAATAGTGAAAAAATGAAACATATGTGTTTGATTATCATAGTTTGTATTTGAAGTTTTGTTGAATTTGAGTATTTTGGATTAAATTGAGAAAATGATTATTTGAGGGACTAAATTATGAAATAAATGAAATCTATGGATTGATATGACCATAGTGAATATTCGGCCAAACATGGGTACAAGTTAATTTGATGTATTTTGTGATTTTGTAAATTAGGGACTAAATTGTCCAAATGTGAAAATATAAGGGCTAATTTGCAAATTTCCCTAAATATTTGTATTTTGATTGAATTGAATAAGTTGATAAATAAAAGGGTTAAATTTGAATATGTATAGATCAAGAACCGAAGAAATCGAACTTAGATCGCGGGAAAGCGAAAGTAACTGAGTAGCCGTATCCGTTTCAGTAAAATCGAATTCGAGGTAAGTCATTATACAAATAAATGAGTTTGAATTGAATTATATATGTTCATATGACTATTGATAATGATGAATGCACATGAGATGATATACACATGAATTCCGAGATAGGATCGGTATGGTGTCAATATCCGATAAGTTCCGTTTGAACCTAGGAATAGATAGGATTAACTATATCATGGCATAGGTGTCTGTTGTGTAATATCATGTAAGACCCTGTCTGGGACAGTGGCATCGATATCTGTTTACGTGTAAGACCATTTCCGGGACATTGGCATCGTATTAATTCGAGTAAGACCCATGCGGGACAAAGTGGCATCGATATTCGCTTACGTGTAAGACCATGTTCGGGACATTGGCATCGTATTAATTCGAGTAAGACCCTGTCTGGGACAGTGGCATCGATATCTGTTTACGTGTAAGACCATGTCCGGGACATTGGCATCGTATTAATTCGAGTAAGACCTTGTCTGGGATAGTGGCATCAATATCTGTTTACGTGTAAGACCATGTCTGGGACATTGGCATCGTATTAATTTGAGTAAGACCCTGTCTGGGACAATGGCATCGATAATTGTTTACGTGTAAGACCATGTCTGGGACATTGGCATCGTATTAATTCGTGTAAGACCCTATTTAGGACAGTGGCATCGATATCCAATTACATTTAAGACCACGTCTGGGACGTTGGCATTGTATAACTATTCTGAGCACTCTGCGTATTCTATTAGATTCCGAACGGTTCAATGGTCAAGTTCAAGAAATGAATGATTATGTGAATTGTACATATGTTTCAGGTATGTTTGATAAGTACACTTTATGTGTATAAGAAGGTAAGTATTTTCTTAAACTTACCTAGATGAATTATGTATTTGAATATGAGAATGTAAGTGTGTTATATGAATAGAAAAGCTATGAGCTAATAAAGTATATAGTGATATGCAAGATTGAAAGATGTATGGCCTAAGTGAATGTACTAAGAAGAATTATGATTGTGCAACTGAGCCATTAGAGAACTTAGATTGATTATATGTTTTGAATGCTTATATGCTAAGTTTATTTGTATATGGCTTACTAAGTTTTGAAAGCTTACTCTGTGTGTGTTTTCTCTGTTTTATAGATCGTCAAAGCTACTGAAGGCTCGGGGACCGTCGAGGATCATCATCACACTTCGCAAACTCATTTTGGTATCTTTTGGAAATGTATATAGCTAGATATGGCATGTATAGGCTAGATATTTGGTTAAGAATGAGATGTGAACTTAGCCATGCCAATTTACAAGACTAAAACTCATGTATACACAAGCATAATTCATCCATACACTTACCATAAACTTAACCATTTTATATGCTATCAAACCATACCAAATCATGCACCATTTATCATATTCATTAATGCATATTACCAACACTTAACTAGCCAACATGAATGGAATTGGATTGGAATGTAGAGATTGGATGATTATTTTGATATGTTATTGGTTGTCAAATGTGCATGAGATGTATTGGTAATTTTCTTGTAGGTATGACCCTAATGTGGGTGGCATTTTGGCCTTGCAAATGGCCTGTTTTGCCACACGGTTGTGGCACACGGGCGTGCCTGATGACCGTGGGTGTAAGTCAGTATTTAGCTAAGAGTACACGACCATGGCACACGGGCGTGCCTGGTAGCCGTGTGGTTTAGTCAGGATCGACCACGGCCAAGGTACACGGGTGTGCTTGGTGGCCATGGAGTTAAGTCAGGCTCGACCACGGCCAAGACACATGGGGGTGTCTAGTGGTCGTGGGAGACACACGGCCTGCCCACACGAGCGTGTAACCCCTGAAACTTAGAAAAGTTTTAAATTTCCGAGAATTTCTTTATGTGTTCCGGTTTAGTCCCGGCTCTGTTTAAAGCATGACTAAGGTTTCGTTGACCTATAGATGGGACATGATGAGTGTGATTGATGATTTATTTTACGAATTGTCTGTTAAAGTTTTCGATCTGTCCGGTAACACCTTTAACCCTAATCCGACGACGGATACGGGATAGGGGTGTTACAATCCTACCCCACCACTACACACTATAGTAGGAGTTCCCAAGAACTCGTCCATCCTTACAAATCGAGTTGTGGATAAAGCACATAAGTTGCAGGTTAATACACTGTCAAATGGTTGTGAATGCACAACATATTTATAGATACGAGCTGCCAAATATGTGGGTGAACCACCAATTCTATAAGTTAATACGCTGCCAGATGGTTGTGAATACACAACACAATTGTAGAGAAAAGCTGTCGAATAGTTTGTGGGTAAACCACCAGAGTTTGTAGATTGTCGATATGCCAGAACTTCCTCCTTTTCAAAACGTCCCTCCCCATGCAATGTTCATAACAGATAAAGCGGAAACGAATAATATGCTTTCAATAGAACAGTGTGGCAATAATAAATATGTTCTCATTTAATCTTTACAGCAGCAAAGCATGCTTATCATTGATTCAAATTAATGGTAAGAATAAGGCATGTTGTATGTATAATCTCAAATACATATACGATAAGCATATATATACATAATTCACAGTTTATGCATGTTTGTATTAATAATTCAGTTAATCAAGGTATGGATTCTAGCATTATTCATATCATCATAGGCTTAATTGAATAAAATTAAACACTAAAATTCAAGAATCATTCAAGGATTAAACTGAATAAAACATAAAATTTTGGGCAAAATTGTAAAATTTGAAAAATAGGGGCACACGGCCGTGTGGTTAGGTTGTGTGGGATGCAATAGAACGTTTAGGGGGGTTACATGACTATATGGTCAGGTTGTGTAACAGACTGATACTGTGTGGAAATTGCAAAATCAAGGTATAGGGGAGACACGACCATGCGATAGACCGTGTGATAATCGAATATCCTAAGGTTTTCGGGGGGACATGGCCGTGTGGTCCACACACCTATGTGGCTGATAGTGTAGGCCTATTTCGAAGCACGATTTGCCCCGATTCGCTTGTAAAAGAACACACACCTTTCACTAGGATCTCGAATGACATCCCTCACAATCAAATCTGGTTCGATGCACCTGTAACACGTCCTTCAAACGACATTTATACACGGGTTATAGTTTGTTCTCAAGATTTATCAAGATTGTTGGGAGTTTTGACAAGAAACCGTAAAAGATTGATTAATCGAATGAAAGATTGGTGTCAGGATAAAGATATTACGAAATATGAAATTCGTTTACGAAATAAGGGCACTTACTGATTCTTGGCAAAGTTAGAGATGCGTTTGACGGCGATTCGCTAAACCGAAAAAAAACCCGATGGTGTGGAAGATGATTCGATTTAAGAACAAAATAGTTATCAGCAATGGAGAAAAATATTTGATGCAAAGGAGATGATGAAGAAAAATATGAGAAAAAATAGGGAGAGGGAAAAAGAATTCTAATTAAGGTTTGAAAAGAAATAAAAAAAACTATGTCTAATTGGGAAAGGTTGAACTAAATAACTAGGTTTTACAAATTTTAAAAGTGCTGCATAGTAATTTATCCATGTTGCCGAAATTAAAAGGAAAATAGAAGAGAATGGCATGGCATGGCTTAAACTTAAGAATACAAGGGGAAATGGAGAGTACTTAACCATTTGGGTTACCCATTCTTGTTAAGTTTCTACTCCAAATATTATTATTTTTATATGATTTTGTCATTGTTTGCTAAAATTAAAAAGGAAAAAAATGAGAGAGGAGTGGATAGATCCTAAGACCTCTAAAGAGTGTCCTAACTACTTAACATTAAGCCTAAGTCTTTTTTTTGTTATTTATTTCACCTAACCTATATATTTTAGGGTGTTACAAACTAAAATAAAATTTTTATAAAAAATATTTCTACTAACTAAAATTTTTGCTTTAATTTTTAATGTTTTTATATCTAGTTAAAATACTTTCTATAGTTAACTTTTATTTAAATTAGATAAAAATATTATAAAATTTAATCAGCATAATAACTTTTATAAATAACTTTTCAATATGCTTTTTCACATTTGCATTATTAATGATTAATACTTTATTTTGAATTGTAATTTATTATCAACATAATTTATAACTAAGCCGATTAATTACCATAATAATAAATAGTAAATACTTATAATTTCAATAATTTGTTTTATATTAAATTTTATTTGTAATATCTATCTTTGAAAGCAACAAAAAAATCCTTTTAAAAGTAAATTAATATCATATACAATAATCAATATGTAACCACAACAATTAATGAAAAATTTAAATAAAATAAAATAAATATTTAAAGCCAACCTTTCTTTCTTTCATTTTATGCATCTATGAAGGCCTACAAATAGGATTTCTAAAGAGATGATGAAATACAACAAAAAGTTATAAATCAGATTATGATAGTTTAATGTTTTTTAACCTTATTTTCTTATTTAAAAATTTTGCTTTTTTATTTTATATATTTTAATTCTATTTTACATAATTTATTTTAATATTATTTATTCTCTTTTTTTTTTTTTTTACATTAAGATCATAAAAGGGAATCATCCATTAAGATATACATTGTACAATGAACAACTTAAAATTAATGAAAAATTTGTTGAAGAGTTGAAATGAACAACAACATTATAAAGATTTATCAAGAAGATTCAAGGGTTGAATAATATGCAATATTTTCTACAATATTAAGGCTATATTATTTTATATTATTTGTGAAAATGTATGATTTTTTAAAAATTTAAAATAAAGTACTAAATTATAATTAATACATACAACTAACCTGTACATTGCATGAGATAAAAAAAAAATAGTTTACTATAATGTTTGGCAAGAATTCAAAATTTACGTTATAATAGTGCATTTATTTTATTAGTCGGTATTTGTTGTTTCATCAATGCATGAGTTTTATGCATCATTAATAAATAACAAAACTACACCTCTTCACTAGTGAAAAAAAAAATTGAAGACATAAAAATAAATACTAATAATTTTATTTAAACATGAACTTAAAAGAAAAAATTCAAAACCCGAAATCCAAATCCAATATTAACCTTAAATCATGAATTCAAAATTCGATATAAAACTTTTTTTATCCAAATATAAAAATTTAAATCATAAACCATAAACTATAAACTCGGAACCCTTATTTAAATAAAATTATTAATATTATTTATTCATTTATAAGTTTTCTACTAATTTTTGTTTTAGCTGATGATGAGATATCTAATAAAATAAATTTAATTTAAAATAATTTCAACAAAAAAAATTATAATTTTTAATATTTTACTTTAGTATTTTAAAATAATAAGTTAATTGATATAATATTAAAATTAAATAAAAAGTTGTTATTAAAAATAAACTTGGTTTCTTTCCTTTTATGATATATGTTATTTTATTTTTCAACTTTTTATTTCATTAAATAAAAAATTCCAATTTATTTATTAATTTTTAATATTTATAAATTAAATTATTGTTAACTATTAAAATAAAATAGTTGCAAGATTTTTTCTTATTAAATTATATTTTTATATCATTAAAATTAATATTTAGTGGTAAAATTCAATTAAAAAATTAAAGTTGGTGGCAAAATTTGACAAAATTCAAAGCTTAGTAGAAATTCAATCACATTAGATTTGAATGATAAATTTATTAAAATATAATAGCAAATATAAATGAAAATAAAGTATAATGACAAATTTCAATATTCACCTATTATATGATGATAAATTTACACTTTAATCCTCCAAAAACTAAATGACTAGATAATGAACCCGAGACTGATTAAGGTTTATTCATAATTATTTTATCACTCCACTTATAACTCAAGTATTAAATAATTTTTTTTTATAAATATACTCTTAACATTATCCTTTCCTTTTATGTACATGGTGGGCAGGATAAAATTTAATATGTATTTAACCCGTTTCTATTTAAGCTGAGAAATCTCTTACATGGTGCAGATTAGTCTACTTTCTTTACCTAATTTTCTTCAAGAAAAATCATGATTTCGGGGCCTAATTTTAGCCTCAAGCCTAAGAATTATAATTTAATAAATAAAAATGAAAATTTTAATGGAAATAATCTTTAATTAAATGAAAAATTTATTAATCATATTTTATTAAATGAAAATAATCTTCAATTGATGGAATTAAAGGCATCGATTAAATAAACTACTAAGTTCCCTAATTACATATTTTCTACCATGAATTTGGAATATCGTAAACTTATAAATCGATTATTTGAATTTAATAACTTAGGGTAAATTAATTAATTTAATTTGATAACTCATATTGATTAATTGAATTTGTTAGATTTATGAACTTTATAATTAATCATGTGAAATGATGTAAAATAAAATATGCATAAAAGTAGACTGTTATATCTCTTTAAATTTTTGTTGGTTTGATTCTCATTTTTTTTTTTTTTAACATAGTTTCCTCTTTCTTTATTTGATGAAAATTCACGATATTAATACTATTACAGGTTTACAACGATGATCTCTAAATACAATTTCAATCACTGTTTACTAAATTTATAAATAAAATTTACTCATAGGGACAAGCATAATAGACATTGTGAAAAGAAATCCCAATAATTGAAGATGAATTAGCAAAAGGTGACTTTAGGTTCATAAGAGGTGTGCGTGGTCAGACAATAAGCGTAAAAGCCACCCCAAGGAATTCAAATTTATATAACAAGACATGTAATGTCAAACAATTCACACTTCCAAAATGGTTAAAGGCCATATCCATATCCTCAACGTTACGTAACAAAATACCCTTAGTTCTTTCTACACATCAACATATTTGGATATTTGTGCCCAATGCCCATGCACCATGCCTATTCACTTCCATCACAATCACAATCTCAACTACATCTACTATTATAATAATATTTCTGTTATTATATTTTATTTTAACACCTTCTTTATTAAATTATTTTTTTATAATAACGAGTAAAATTATAGTTATTTCATATAAGCAAGCCTATTAATTATGAAAATGTTCTAAATTAAAATATTATTTCAATAAAATATTAAATTTTATGTGAAGAAATCTATTAATCATATTTTATTAAATGAAAATAATATCCAATGAGTGGAATTAAATATCTCAATTCAAGAATCCCTAATTAATATTCTACTATGAATTTGGATAAAATTTGGACAAAAAAATAAAATTATTATAGAGAGGGTGATTGTTTTATTTACACGCATAACAATATCCCTATTTTATAGAAAGAGTAGTGCTTATTAAATTTCGTTGAAACTTTTGATTTAGTAAACAAAAAATTAAAATTTATTATTTTAACCGGAATTAAATAATGGAAGAGAACTTATATTTGAATACGAGATCAAAAGTTGTTAAGATTTCAACCTTTTATCGGTCTAAAAGGGCTTAATATATATTTACCATTTAAAATTTACAATTATTTTTTACAACCACATCTACCATGAATGTTATTTTTACAACTATTTTTTAATTAATTTTGACATAATAATAAATTTAATAGTTAATGTTTTCTTAAAAATTATTTTTACGATAATTCCTTTTTTTTATCATTTTAATTGTGAATCTTTAAAATTTAGTCTAAAAAAAATCAGACCATTAAAATGTTAACACCACTAATTAAAAAATGATAATTTTTATGAAAACATGATCAATATTAATAATAAAGTATACATGAACCATCACCGGATTACAATATAACCCTCATTAAACTTGTAACAATTCAGACAATTTTTGTGTGAAAAAAAACCTTTAGATTAAAATTTGTAATAAAAAAAAAGAAGATTAAAACTAAAGCGATAGAAAAACTCAAGTACTAAAATCATCCAATCTCGTCTCGACAGCTTGACCTATCATCAGGAGTTGTAATCTTCTTTTTCACACTCTCTCTCAGTACAATATAAAACAATCATTTGGGAATTCCTGTCATATCAACAAACCTTTAAATTTATTCAATGCATATACTGATTGTGCATATAGAAGAACAAAATCAAATTGTAAAATTTTAGATTATAGATACCAAGAGAGTATAAATTATAAAAGAACGGTATGGCGAGGTAAGGTGTTTAGGTGGGGAAGAGATATTGGGTGTTTTTATTTTTGAATGAGACTGACAACTTTCATGCAGGCCCGCCAGTGCTGTTTAAATGAAAAGCCGAAAATAGGGCCCATTGGCGGAATTTGTAATAACCAAAGCCCACCAAGAAATTTCCTCTTCCTATTTATATATTGTAGTTGGGGAAAACTCTATTTGGCACAACTGGTGAAAAGGGAACATGCATGTGGATGTGGTTATCTGGTTCGCCTTCTATATCATCTTTTTCGTTTCTATTCTTTTTTCCTTTGTTTTTCATGAATTAAACATTATTGTCAAATGTAAAACGCAATGGATAAAAAAAGTTGGGATGATTTGGAGTAGGAATGGCTTCAAATTGTATATCTGTATCTTTTTGGATTAACTGAACTCATATATCTAATTAGAAATTTGAATCCGTAAATTATTCGAGTATTACTATTTAAATTTGAATCCAAATTAAATATCATTATCCGTCAAATAATGAATCCGCAAAAACTCCAAAGTTATAATTTTCAATCATGCGTCGAATATTCGAATCCAAATTCACAAAATAATAGAAAATCAAACAAAAAATTAATTTTAAATAAATTTATCGATAATTATCTATAAATAAATGCAAATAAACAAAAGTAGTTAAATAACAATTCAAACAAATTAAGCATAACAATTTCACGACAACTTAAGTATACCTAACAACTAAAACATAATAATTCTAAACAAATTCAAAGTTCTATAACAATACGAAATAACTAATGATATATATATATATATATATATATATTATAATCTACCACTTATTTAAGATTTAAGCTTACATATTATTAATATAAAAATAAATATTATAATAACATAGTTGTATATAAAGACGCATATTATTAATAATCTACCTTAATTATATAATATTAATTGTATACATTATAATTTACGATGAGGTTAGTTGTACATTTAAGGTTTATGTTACATATAGTTAGTAAACGAAGTAGATTAAAATATCATAATTGTATAATAATTTTTATAAATTTGTAATTTATTTATATATAATAATTGATATATGATATGTAGTTAACTAGTTAATTTAACTAAATATGCTAAAAAAATTTAAGCAGTTATGTCGTTTTTTTGAAAATTTAACGATCTACGCTGTTCTTGGAGAGAAAGGAAAACGCGTCATCAATGTGCTTTTTAAGGAGAGAGAATAAAAACGCATCCTACAGGGCAATAAAAATGCTTCCCGTAGGACGCGTTTTCACTTTGGTAAAAATTGTTTTTTTTTTCTTTTTTTTTTCTTGCGGTTGGAAATTAGAAGTTTGTAGATCTATTTTTTTCCGTGTTTGAGATAGACATAGTTATAGTTTTAAGGAATGTTTAAATTTATGGTGGTGCTGTAAAGCTAGGTGACCTACAAATTTCATCTGCCATGTGGGTATGGAGCCATCACTCGAGAATCCGGATAGCATTGCAACTCAAGGTCCCAGTTGGTGGTGATTATACGATTTGGGGTTGAAATGTAATTAGGGCTTCAAGTCTACAAAGGTTATGTTGTCAAGGGATGGAGCACAAATGCGTACGTAGTTGACAGTGGTTATGTAGGCACGACAACGAGTTCTTCTCATCAAAGAGATGCTTTATAAAAATCAATCATAAATACAAAGAAGAAACACATAGTGACGTTTTAGTATAATCAAGTAATGTGTCTTATCCATCACAACCAAAGGTGGTGACCTCGTTATTATAACTTGTGATAACATTGGGGTGTAACAAATTATACTAACAAGGTCACCACTTTCGGTGGAGATGAACAATACGAATTACTTGATTATACTGGAAGACCTCTTGTGTTTTCCTTCCTCATGTTTGAATTTTATGAAGCATGCTCCTCTGATGAGGAGAAACTCGTTGTGGTGCATGCATTAGCACTATTAACTACGACCCCAGTTATGCTTTATCCTGTGACAACATAACCTTTGTAAACTTGAAGCCTTAATTATACTTTAACCCGAGAAGGTATAATCCCCGTCAACTTGGATCTCGAGTTGCAAAGCAATTCTGACTTTTCAGGTGATGGCTCTATACTCACGCGACAGGTGAAATTTGTAGGTTACTGAGCTACATGACATCACTGTGAACCCTAACACAACTTAAAACTATGACTACGTCTCCCTCAAAGTGAAAGAGAAATAAATCTTGAAACCCAAAAATTTTAACACGTAAGAAAAAGAAAAAAAAATAAGTTAGAGGAGACTGAGATGTGGGTGAATAGGGGATGAAGAAAGAACGTTTATATAGGGGATGGGTCGGGGTATAAAGGGAAAAAATTTATCCCGGGTTGCAGGGCTTAGAAGTAATCAAGTTGGTTGTAGGGAGCATTTTCATCTGGCATGGTGATCTACCACAATTTGTTGTAGCAGATTAGGCCCAATTCTATACTTAATGAGCCGGTTTTATAGCAAATTAATATAATTTATATTAAGTTTCACTTATTAGAACCTAGTGAATAAAAGGAGTATTTTTATGTGTTTTATGACCTTCTAGGCCAATCTGGGCCTAAGGTAATACTAACATGTTGATTAAGTGTGGGCAAAAAGATAGTGGACTGCTCCCGATGTTGCAACACAGAGCTGGGATGTTGTAACACAACAAGCATAATACCCAATGTGCAAACTGCCTTCGATGTCGCGATGATAAACCGTAATAGTAACATATTTTAAACCCACATTTAGCATGCTTTTGGGTGATTTAAGCCTTGAATTGTGTAATTTGGTGCTTTTAATCCTTTGTTTTCATGTTTTATACCCAGGAAAGCACCGGAGGATGAAAAGAATGAGAAACGGGCTTAAAACGGACCAAATAGGCCAAATTACGAAATCAACATGGCCTGGGCCCAAGCAACACGACCGTGCCTCCCTAACCAGACCCAAACACGGCCTGGCCACGATTCACACGGGCGTGTGCCAAGGGCGTGCCCCTGCCATGGAGAAGAGGAATTTCACTCAGATTTGGATACTTAGGGGTAAAGAAACACATTCCAAAAGCCTATATAAACACCCTAGAGGCCAACTTTCAAAGGACGTCCATCTAGGCCAAAGAGCCGAGTCAGAAAGGTCAGAAGTGTGGAAATTACTCGAAGAAAGCCAGTTGATTCATCTCAAGAAGCCGGAGTCATACTCAAGACGGAGGATTTCTCTTCAATTCCTTCAGGGGGTTTTAGAGTTTTTCTTATGTTTTGTTTTACCTTTTCTTTTGAGATGTATTTTGTTATCATTATGAACTAAACCTCAAATACCGAGGGGATGAAACTTAGATGAATCTTGTTATCGTTTTTGAACTATATGATAAATATTTGACTTGTTCTTAATTATGTGTTCTTAATTCTGGTGTTGATATTTCGCGGATATTAATTCAAGTTTGATGTGCTTAGGTGGAGGAGCAAAAGTCCCTACCTAAGAGTAGATCTAGCATAATTAAGCGGAGTTGATCGCACGCCTAGAGATAGGGTGACGAGATTTTTGCAGATTAGGTGAAACCTAATATGGGATTCCATAGATCGAGTTAATGCAATTCTAGGGGTTTTAATTAGAAAGAGATTTCAATTAATCAACCTAGGGTTAGACGTTATTTGCTTCGAGAGAGGGTTTAATATACATTCAGGGATCTTACGGATCAAGTCAAATGAATAAATAAATGCAGTTGAGTTAGATAACAAGTGAAGTCTAGGTGAATTCTTCATTGGGTATTGTTTTAATCAATTGGTTTTTCCCACAAGTATTTCCCTAATTTCATTCTTTTTGTCTCATCGTATTTAGCTTAGTAGTTAGTTAATTTTCTAGATTAAACCAATTCACTTCAATTTTAAGGCTAAATAATTAAAAAGAAAGTTAGTATTAGTACTTTTAGTTCCTTTGGGTTCGACATTCCGGTCTTGCCTTAACTATACTAATGTTCGATAGGTGCGCTTGCCTCAAATTGTTGTCATAGTTAGTTTCCAGGTTCAATCATTCTCATTATAAATTTTAAGACTTTGACATCGCATAAAACAACGATCAAGTTTTTGGCGCCGTTGCCGGGGAACTGAAATATTAAGAACACTCAATTTTTATTACTTTAGCCATTTTTATTTTCTGCAATTTTTCTCTTATTTTGTTTTCTAAATTTTAGTTTTTGCTCCTTGTAGGTACCTCTAGTTTATGACTAGAAGGAACCCGACAGGACCTTTAATTTATGATAGTGAGATCGAAGCAACAGCTCACGGAAACAGGAAAGAAATTAGGCGAAGTCTACAATACACAGAAGAAGAGCAAGAAAACATCATCAATACCACCGAAGAGATGGACCAGAACAATCTACCACCTCAAGAGATGGCCGAAAATCATGCTCCTCGAACTATGTATGATTATGCTAAGCCTAGTTTAGTTGGTACTGAATCTAGTATTGTTAGACCTACTATTGCTGTAAATAATTTCGAATTAAAACCTAACACTTTACAGATGATACAACAATTCGTTCAGTTTGATGGTTTGCAGGATGAGGATCCTAACACACATTTAGCAAATTTTCTCGAATTCTCGCGACACTTTTAAAATTAATGGCGCATCGATGATGCCATCCGCCTTGATTATTTCCCTTTTCTTTGATAAATAAAGCCAAATAGTGGTTGCATTCTCTTCCCGAGGATCAATTACTACATGGGATCAAATAATGAAAATTTTTATTAAAATATTTTCCGCCGCCAAAACGGCCAAATTAAGGAATGATATCTCTTCTTTTATGCAGATGGATTTAGAAACACTTTACGATGCATGGGAGAGATACAAGGATCTTTTAAGAAGGTGCCCACACCATGGATTACCCTTGTGGCTACTGTGTCCAAACTTTTACAACGGTGTGAACCCCTCAACTAGGCGGTTGATCGATTCAAAGACAGTGGAACTTTGAATAATAAAACACCAAGCGGCCTACGAATTTATAGAGGAGATGTCACTGAATAACTATCATGGCAAGTCACGAGGACAAAGCCCACTTAAAGTCGCCAAGTGTTTTCAACCTCGACGCGATAACCATGCTATCGAATCGGGTAGACGTGTTAACTAAAAATTTGATGGTTTGTGTAATTCCTTGCAGTACAACCCGTTATGCAGTGCGAAACAAGTGGAGGTGTGGCGAATCCTGAGTACCCATCCTACGAACATGGCATAGAAGGTGAACAAATGAACTAAGTAATAATTTCATATATCAAAATAACCCTTATAGCAATACTTACAATCCAGGTTGGAAGAACCACCCCAATTTTTCATGGGGTGGTCAAGGAAATCAAAGACAACAACACCCTCCAAATTTCCAACAGCAGCAGTACCCACAGGAAAAGAAGCCGAACCTTGAGGAGATGCTGACAAAGTTTATGGCAGCCACAGAAACACGTTTCCAGAGTATAGAAACAGAACTTGAAAAACAAGAAGCACCGACACAGGAGCTCAAGGATCAAATTGCACAACTTACTAAGTTAGTTTCTGAAATACGATCAGAAATTTTACCTAGGGACAAAGAGCAGGTAAAAGCAGTGACGTTAAGAAGTGGAAAGGAATTAATTGAAACGAAGAAAAAGACATCACACGAACCCGATGAGGCAAATGCAACTCCAATTCGTGAAGGAATTAAACCACCGATTCCATATTCAGCAAAGTTGAAAAAAGACCGCTTAGACGCACAATATGGTAAATTTCTTGAACTGTTTAAACAATTGCATATTAACTTACCTTTTGTTGAAGCTATTTTGCAGATGCCAACATATGTAAAATTTTTAAAGGAGCTTCTTACAAATAAGAGGAAGTTCGAAGAAATTTCAACAGTGGAACTTTATGAAGAATGTTCAGCCATCATCCAAAACAAGCTACCAACTAAGTTAAAAGATCCAGGAAGTTTTACTATTCTCTGTTTAATTAGTAGTTTGAACATAGAAAAAGCATTAGCTGATCTAGGTGCTAGTATTAATTTAATGCCTTATAGAATGTTTAAGCAACTTGGTCTAGGAGAACCCAAACCCACTAGGATGAGTATTCAGTTAGCTGACAGATCTATTAAATATCCTAGGGGAGTTATTGAAGATATTTATGTAAAAGTTGATAAGTTTATATTTCCTGTTGATTTTGTTGTGCTTGACATGAATGAGGACGTAGAGGTACCTTTAATTTTGGGACGACCCTTTTTAGCCACTGCTAGGGCTGTCATTGATGTTGGTAATGGTAAACTCACGCTAAGGGTAGGCGATGAGGAAATTATTTTTCAAATTTATGAGGCTATGCGATATTCTAGAGAACAAGATGATTCTTGTTACTTTGTTGATACCACTGATCACATTATTCAAGAGTCTTTGCAGGAAATCATGCACAATGACACGATGGAACTCTGTCTTACACAAGGTGAGGGGATAGATGGCGATATCGATGAATTGAATCTTAACACATCCTCCCCTATATAGATGAAAATAGAGGATATTGAAATTAACGATGAACCAAAACAAAAACCCTCCATTGATGAACCACCAAAGTTAGAATTAAAACAGTTGCCAAAACATCTAGAATATGCATTCCTCGGGGATAATTCTACACTACCATGAATCATCTCTTGTAACTGGAACCCAAAGAGAAAGAAGAGTTGCTTAAGGTACTAAGGGAACATAAAAGAGCCATAGCATGGAAAATGTCTGACACTAAAGGAATAAGCCCATCATTCTGCACTCACAAAATTTTAATGGAACATGAGTATAAACCGTGTGTGCAACCTCAGAGACGTTTGAACCCCAATATGAAAGAAGTTGTTAAAGCTGAGGTAATTAAACTTCTAGATGCAGGAATAATTTATCCTATTTACGAGCGATTGCTTGGGTAAGTCCTGTGCAGGTAGTTCCAAAGAAAGGAGGCATGATTGTCATAGCCAACGAAAAGAATGAATTGATTCCTACAAGAACAAAGACAAGTTGGAGAGTGCGTATTGACTATAGAAAGTGAACGATGCCACCGTAAAAGATCACTTCCCTTTGCCCTTTATTGATCGGATGTTAGAAAGATTATCCGGGCATATGTACTCATCGCTTCTTGGACGAACTCTCGGCTACTTCCAAATCCCAATAGCTCCCGAGGATCAAGAAAAGACAACATTCACATGTCCATACGCAGACGTTTGCTTATCGTAGAATGCCTTTTGGATTATGTAACGCCTCGCTACCTTTCAATATTGCATGCTGGCCATTTTGATGAACTTGTGGAAGACATTATAGAGGTATTTATGGATGACTTCTCGGTATTCGGTAATTCTTTCCATCTTTGCCTTAAAAATTTAGAACGAGTTCTAATGAGATGTGAGGAAACAAACCTTGTTTTAAATGGGGAGAAATGTCATTTTATGGTTAGAGAGGGGATCGTGTTAGGACATAAAATTTCTAGTAAAGGGATCGAGGTAGATAAAGCAAAGATTGAAACCATAGAAAAATTACCTCCCCCTACTTCAGTTAAGGCTATTAGAAGTTTTTTAGAACATGCTGGATTTTATAGAAGATTCATTAAAGATTTCTCTAAAATAGCTAAGCCTTTAACAAGATTACTAGAAAAAGATGTTCCTTTCAATTTTGATCAGGAGTGCTTAGATGCATTTAATATCCTCAAAGATAAACTAATAAATGCTCGATTATAATTGCACCTGATTGGAATCTACCCTTTGAACTAATGTGTGATGCGAGTGATTTTGCAGTAGGTGTAGTTTTGGGACAGCGAAGAAACAAGCATTTTCAGCCAATTTATTATGCTAGCGTAACATTGACTTTGCACAAGAAAACTATACTACCACAGAGAAAGAATTATCGGGTCAGAGTTTTTGCATTTGACAAATTTAGACAGTATCTGATATTATCTATAGTTGTCGTTTACACTGACCATTCAACTCTTCGTTATCTTTTAACTAAACCTGATGCAAAACCTCATCTCATACGTTGGATCTTACTCTTACAGGAATTTGATTTGGAAATTCAAGATAAGAAGGGAGCTGAAAATCTCGCAGCAGATCACCTTTCAAGGCTGGAAAAACCACATATCGAGGAACTCGACGAAAGTGAGATAAATGACTCGTTCCCTGAAGAACAACTCTTTTCTATAACTTGCTCCGAGGTATCATGGTTTGCAGATATTGCGAATTATTTAGCTACTAACGTCCTACCAAAAAGGCTAACACATCATCAAAAGAAACGATTCTTTGCTGATGCGAAGAACTATTTTTGGGAGGACCCCTTTCTTTTCCGCATTTGTGCAGATCAAGTAATTCAGAGATACGTTACAAAGGTAGAAGCTAGCAAAATCCTAGCACATTGCCATTCAGGACCTTCAAGAGGACATTACAGCGGGATTAAGACGGCACACAAAACGCTCGAATCAGGATTCTATTGGCCACTCTATTTAAAGACGCCAACAAGTATGTCGCTTCGTGTGATAAATACCAAAGAACAGGTAATATCTCTAAACATGATGAAATGCCTCAAACATATATGTTATCATGTGAAATATTCGACGTATGGGGTATTGATTTTATGGGTCCATTCCCTAGTTCATTCAGAAATAAATACATCTTAGTAGCAGTAGATTACATGTCCAAATGGGTGGAAGCCCAAGCTTTACCTACTAACGATGCTAGAGATGTAGTAAAGTTTCTTAAGAAACTCTTCTCTCGTTTTGAAACACCCAGAGCGATTATCAGTGATAGGGGTACTCACTTTTGTAATACTCAATTTGAGAAAGTCTTAAGAAAATATGGAGTACACCATGCAAGCGCTACCCTTATCATCCTCAAACCAGTGGGCAAGTGGAAGTGGCAAATCGAGAGCTTAAGCGAATCTTAGAAAAAATAGTTGAATCCAACAGGAAAGATTGGGCAATAAAAGTAGATGATGCTTTATGGGCCTATAGAACAGCCTTTAAAACCCCTTTAGGAACATCCCCGTACAAACTTGTCTACGGGAAAAGTTGTTATCTACCATTTGAGTTAGAACACAAAGCTTACTGGGCTATAAAATTCTTGAATTACGATCTTAAAACCACAGGTGAGAAGAGGATGATGCAGTTGAACGAGCTGGATGAATGGCGAGCTGAAGCCTATGAAAACTCACGGCTATATAAAGAGGCAACAAAAAGACGTCACAATGCTCGCTTAAAACAATCAAAGCAATTCGAAGTAGGATACTTAGTCTTGCTGTATAATTCAAGGCTCAAACTATTTCCTGGAAAGCTGAAATCAAGGTGGTCAGGCCCATTTGTGATCAAAACCATTTTTCCCTACGGCACAATTGAGGTAACCCATCCAACTCAGGGAACATTCAAGGTAAATGGTCACCGACTAAAACTTTATAATGGTGAAGATTTTAAGGAATTAAGAGAGGAGCTTCAGCTCCGTGAACCTTCATTTAGAAATGAAAACAGGGTGAGTCTAGCTTAAGACTTTAAACGAGCGCTTCTCGGGAGGCAACCCGAGCACTAACTTCCCTAACAATTTATTTGTGACTTTTAGCAACTAACCCCAAACTAACCGATTCAATGAAACGCAGGTTAACTAACCACACGGCCTTATACACGGGCATGCCCGTGGCCGTGGGGACGCCATGAAATGAAGAACTGGCGTGCTGGTAGTCGTGCGGGATAAAGACGAAATTTTTTTCCCAACACGGGCTGCGATAACATGACCACGGTCGTGCGATGTAGCCGTGGTCTATCCTGAATAACTAGCACGGGCACAGGCCACTCCTGTGCCTACCAACCATGGTCTAAACTGAGTAACCAGCATGGGCATGGGCCATGCCCATGCCTACTAATCGTGTGAGACACTGACTACATGGACACGGGCGTGGCAACATGAGCACGGGCGTGGGAGAAGCGAGCATAATAGCACACGCCCAAGGAGCACGGGCGTGGGCAACATCTCAACCGCGCCTAAATTTGAAAATCACGAAAAACACAGGCTGAATTAAATCCACACGGGCATGGCGCCTACCCGTGTCCCCTACCCTATTTAAGACCATCGTCCACCGTCACCCTCAAACTCCCCCAAGTTCCAAACCCTAAAACATTTTCCTCAAAATCCCTTTTCCCCACTCCGGCCACCATCCCAGAAATCACCACCCTTGACTTCCCCTACCCGTTATCTCCCTCATTCCTTAAAAAAAAACACATCAAAATAGGTACACAGCCCTGCCAACAGAGTACACGCCTGCCCCAACAGTGTTCCACCGCCATGTCGTTTCAACAAATTATAGAACACGCCCGTGCCTTGCACCTCCACGCCCGTGCACCGCCCAAACCACGCCGTCACTCCTCAAAAACACTTCGGGTCACCTCTTTTTATCACATTTACTTACATTCAACTGTTTATTACTTAGAATTTGATCTAATTAGTTAAGTTTAATATTAAGTTAGTATTATTATCCTAGATTAACTGAGTCATTTAATTTTTGTTTAAATAATACTAGAATTAGATAGAATAATTCTTTATCAAATTCTTGCCCATGCTGAACATGGTTGAACTATCATATTAAAAGTTAGTCTCTAAATATTTTGGATAACTGATCGAAGCCTTTGATAAAATTTTACTTGGATCATCAATATCTAATATTTTCAGGACCAAGAATGTCATCATCCCGAGCCAAGAAAACTGCAGTCCCCACTTCTAAAAACGGAAGGGACCCGGTTCATCGTCAGCCACAGCATCCACCGAAGTGCGCCACCCATTCCTACGATTCTCTCCAGGACCTCTAGAAGATCTTTTTAAGATACTTCAGTCGTGACCCCTCGGCACTGGGAGATGTATAGACTGGGCCGCATTAGAGCAAGTCCATCTAGCTGACAACATACGGGCTCTCCTAACTACCGACCCGTGGGACCGATTCTTCAACATCATCGAGCCCACATATTTTGAACTCACCTTGGAGCTCTGTTCCACATTCCACCTGCAGACAGTGATGGCGCAACATGATGACCCCGGTACGATCCAATTCTGTCTCAGAGGCATTGTACGAGAATTGAATGTTCCCCGATTCGGGGTTGCATTGGGACTCTTCACCAACGACTTCATGGAGGAGAATAATCTCTCAGAGCTCCCTCGCCACATCCACAACACCCCCACAAACTGTTGGTACGATATAGCTCCCAACAAGGGCAGTTATGATCCCAGCTACTCCAAGGCGATGGCCCTCACCCCATCTCTAAGGTACATACATGCACTTTTAGCTCATACTCTGATAGGTCGACGAGAGAGCACCGGCATCGCCAACACTCACGACGCCTACTTCCTTTAGAGCATGGCGAACGGGCACATTTTTGACTTACCTTATTTCATAGCTCGCGCCATCCAACATCAGACAGAGCAGCACCAGAGAGGGGTCATCTCTATGATCCCTACATCACACGCTTGGCTCGATATTTCGGCCTCCTCAACACCGATGCTCAGACCACCTCCCTCACACTAATAGGTAAGATGTCCCCACAGGGCATCCAGACGATGTTGCACATGAGGATGATTAAACGTCGACATGGGACCGATCCTCCCCAATATCGGCTAGCACCGACCACCGACGAGGAGGACCCTGAGGACATCACTGAGGATGTTCCCCCATCAGAAGAAGCACTACCACCGAGTCTTCGTCCATCTCATATGGCGGCATCTATTTCAGACATATCTGAGCGCTTAGCACGATTTGAGCAGCAATGCTTCCAGCGCTTCGACCATATTGACACTACTCTCCACCAGATATGTAAATACCTTCACATATCATCGTCGCCACCACCTCGCGACCCAGCCAATGACGAGGACCCTTGAGTCCTTTTATTGCTTTCATTTTTGAATTTTATTTTATATTTATATTTTTATTTATTTATTTTTTAATTTATTTTTGTTTTAATTAAGACTTTTTGTCCTTCATGTTTACAACTTTTATTAGTACAGTTTAATTTCTTTTATCACTGGCTGTCTAACCCTCGAGTATCTCTAACAACTCTCATTAAATTTTTCTCCCTGAACATTTAATTGATGACTTCGCAGATTAAATAGATTAAATATACAACTCAAGGAACAAAAATATCACTTATACCTAGTCATCACATTCGTCATGGAACATCCTCTAAGGATTACATCCATAATTCAGGAAGTTTCACTTCTCTCCCTATCTTTTAATTTTATTATGCTATTATCTATCTTTGTACATTGAGGGCAATGTACATCTTAAGTGTGGGGGGGTTAACTATAGTATTATTTGAAAAATCATGAATTATGTCTTGTGTCTTAAGTAAGTTTATCATATTATGATTAGAATGAAATTTCATGTGAATTATGATTTTTATTGATATTTTTCAGACTAAGTCATTGATAATTATGCATTGATGATTTATACTTTAAGATACTATAGAGTCAAGCATGATAAGTCTATTTTTCTGAATTAAAATTTTTTCTAGGTTGTCTACCTGAATTTGAATATTACTTTGAAGTTTGAAATTTACGAGGATGACATCAAAATACCCATAATTTTTGTGAGATTTTGAGCCTGATAGAGCATATATTCTTTTTCTTGCTCACTTTTTGATTATGAGTGTGTCAACATTGATTTGTTATTCTAGAACTTGCATCGATTATACATGTCGAGACCACACCTTTGATTTGATATACTAAGATGATAAAGGCACCTAGGTTTTAACCCACTCACTCCACTAAAAGCCTTCCTTCATTATTAATCCCTAGTGAACCCCGTTTAATCTTGACAACCCATTTATTGACTTACCCGCTAATACTAACCCAAAACCCTTTGTTTTTGTTATCACCATTCCTTTTGACTACCCGTATATTGAGATTTGATTTGATCAGTTGCCTAACTATGATCTTTATTTCAGTAATTAAATTCATCCTTTATTATGTATTTGACTTGTTCTTAAAAAAAATCGAAGTATAGTCATTATTAGTTTTGTGATTAAATGAGCTTATACGTTTGAATTCCAAATATTGAAGAAGAAGGTCGAATCATTAGTACTATTAGCTTTCAATTGATGTAATTACTTATATTTAATTTATTGTTTCTGGTCAGGTAATTTGTTAGGTCAATCTCGATTCTAACCTTTTAATTCAGCCTATATCCACACCTTAACCCAAGCCCTGTTACAACCCTGTTAAAGACCTTTTGATTTGTGCATCATTTCATATTATAATGGTGGAGATTTGATTCTCATGCAAGCCTATGGGATTAACTTTTCATGTTTGACTTATGAGTGCTTAATTTTTGAACCTTAAACACCTCGAGTGAATTGAGTGAATCTTTAGTGAAGATGTCAATCCTTGTCAATTTTGAATCAGAGGTAATCATTCAGATGAGGGTAAACACCTATATTTTGTAATACAAATGTATGACTTGGATTGATTGAATCTTTAGGACTCTTTGAGTTGAATTATCCATGTATGAATTATCTTTGAATTATGATGAAACATTATTGATGAATATTATGAATCAAGAAAGTTCGTTTTAATCATGAGTTGAGAATTTTGCTTGAGGACAAGCAAAAGCTTAAGTGTGGGGGTATTTGATAAACCGTAATAGTAACATATTTTAAACCCACATTTAGCATGCTTTTGGGTGATTTAAGCCTTGAATTGTGTAATTTGGTGCTTTTAATCCTTTGTTTTCATGTTTTATACTCAGAAAAGCACCGGAGGATGAAAAGAACGAGAAACGGGCTTAAAACAGACCAAATAGGCCAAATCACGAAATTAACACGGCCTGGGCCCAAGCAACACGGCCGTGCCTCCCTAACCAGACCCAAACACGGCCTGGCCACGATTCACACGGGCGTGTGCCAAGGGCGTGCCCCTACCGTGGAGAAGAGGAATTTCACTCGAATTTGGATACTTAGGGGTAAAGAAACACATTCCAAAAGCCTATATAAACACCCTAGAGGCCAACTTTCAAAGGGCGTCCATCTAGGCCAAAGAGTCGAGCCAGAAAGGTCAGAAGTGTGGAAATTACTCGAAGAAAGCCAGTTGATTCATCTCAACAAGCCGGAGTCATACTCAAGACGGAGGATTTCTCTTCAATTCCTTCAGGGGGTTTTAGAGTTTTTCTTATGTTTTGTTTTACCTTTTCTTTTGAGATGTATTTTGTTATCATTATGAACTAAACCCTCAAATACCTGAATGGGATGAAACTTAGTATTAGTATTAGTACCAATTCACTTCAATTTTAAGGCTAAATAATAAAAAGAAAGTTAGTATTAGTACTTTTAGTTCCTTTGGGTTCGACATTCCGGTCTTGCCTTAACTATACTACTGTTTGATAGGTGCTGTAACACCCCAAACCCGGCCCATGCGGTATGACCAGATCTGACATGTCACATGAAGAAAACGTATAAAGAACATGTGATTCTTACTAAAATAGGCGTTATATGGTCATGGTCAAGAAAACAAGTTTGGTTATAAATATTTGATAAAACACTACCAATTTCGAGAGGTTGATTGATGAATCGAAAATCGAACTAGTGAACTTTAAAACCGTGACTTTTGAGAAATGACATTGATAATTCGAAATAGAATCCGAGTTAAATTATTAGTGCATATTTATTATGAAAACCATTTGTTAATCAATTTTGGAAACCGTTATTTATGAGTTTAGAAAAATCCCCATTTTAAAACAATTCAAGCAAGATAATAAGTACGACTAAACATAAAGCAAAATAAAAATATTCCAGAGGCCTTATTACAACTTAAAACCAAAAATAGTAAAAATAGTGAAATAAAGCGGGAAAGTAGTTTACTAATATTTGAAAATATTATTTCCAAAGTATGGCCTCCACCGAGTCATCCATGGGCCCAAGTCCTCATTACGGAGCATTACCTGCAAGGGTTAAGAAAGAAGGGGGTGAGTCACAAGACTCAGTGTATAATCCCCTTACCGTCATCCACTGGGCCTGAACCCGCATAGCATAATCTTGGGCCTAAGCCCATTTACATAGTAATAATTAAAATGAAGTATATGTATGCAACCCAACCCATCCATCCATCACACCTCCGACCACCAATCACACTGTGGGGATCAAGTCAACCCACCCCGCCGCCACACCAAAATTTGCGGTCAAACCGCTATCATATAGTATTTTTGTGGTCAAGCCACGAAATCATATTTAAGCACAATAATATACAAATTGTGGCAATGCCAGCAGTTACATCGCTTCTCCATAAAAATTTCCCATCCCATGCAATATGTAAAAATGCTACGTACATAATAATATAACATAAAACATCCACATATAAATATCAACCATTAATCAAGTAATTTATTAAGGTGAATCGACCCATTATAGTTCTTTGGAAATTTGGCCCACTAAGGCATTCTAGCAAATCGGCCCGTAGGGGCATTTTGGTAAATCAGCCTATAGGGGCATTTTGGTAAATCGTACCGATTATCACCGATTTTGACAGATCTTAGAATTAACGTCATTTGAGCCAATTACTCGTTTTATGCTATTTTACGTTTTTTTAGACTTGTAAATTACAACGATCTATTCATACAATCATTGTAGTGAATCACGAATCTTACGAAATTTCGGTGTGAGATTACACACCTAATTACGGTGAGGACTAACCCTTCTTGATCGTCGGTACCTAAATCACCATTACACTCGATTAACCAACAAACAAGATTTTATTAATCCAAAACTAAATCAGACGATCTAAAATGCTTACCCTTAGTATCATGAACGACCACGATTTGCCTATTCTCACCAGATGATGGTCCACAACCCGGTGGAAAATCCCGAACCGCCGATACCGCCCTACGCTTGAACTTAGGAGTAGGAATCGCAAATCCACTCCCTTTTTGCTCTCCTATCGATTTTCTTTTTCAAATCGCTACCACTTGCCTCCATTGGAAAAGTCTTAGTCAGAACGATATTACGATGATAGAAAACGATTATCTAAGGAAAAGGTTTCGGCTTACCACTACTTCCGAAGGGTCAACGAGTAGATAAGAACGAACGATCTAGTCCCTATAATAATCGATTAGTCAAACTTTCAATCCGATTAACACAATAACTGAGTAGCAATATCGAATGGACTATGAAGAGACTCCTTACCTTAATCGATGATGAACCCGATTCCCACCGATTGGACTTATGACTAGAGATGAATCGGCAATGATGTGGTATTCGGCCACCCACTATAACACTACGAAAAAGAATTGATCACAATATGAGAGTGTAGGAGAGAGTGATGTTTCGATTTAGAAACAAAGTAGAATAACCGAATAGTGATGGACACACATTCGGCTAGGAAGAAAAAAAATGGAAGAAGTAGAAATGAAACCCTTACCCGATTCAACCAAGGAGAAATGTCCAACACGCAATAATGGAGAAGAGAGAAGATGTTAAAGATTCAGCTATTGAAGAGAAAAGGGCAAGGAAGATTCGACCAATCAAAGTTGTCAACTAAGAAGAAGAAAAGAGAGGTTGAAGAAATGGTGAGAAAAAGAAAGAAAGATGGAAAAATAGTGTTAGGGGGTTTCGGCTAATCACCAAGGAGAAGATGACCAAATTGTCTTGAGTAATTCGGCAAAACAAAGGAAAAAGAACCAAAGTAATTTGAGTGTTTTGGCCAAGGGAAAAAAAATTGGAAAAGAGACACAAAAAAAATGTTCAAAAAGAAACTACCTCTCATGCACAATTTTGCAAAAAGGCTATAGCAAATTGGCTCCCAAAATCCCCCTACCAAAACCGTGTATCATCTTTACCAAAAAGATGAGTGTTGACCAAAACTCTTTCCTTAGGCAACTCCTAATATTCGGCCAACATGTCCCCCTCCCTTATCCCTTTCTTTGATTTCTTTCCTTCTTTTTCCCTTGTCTTCCTCCTTACCATATTCCTTAGTCATCTTTCCATCAATAAAAAGTCTCCCTTACCATATTTAGAACCATGGCCGACACTTTAGAATAGGAGCACAAAAATAATCCAAAAATTTTGCAAAAGGTGGGATTCAAACTCCACCCCTTAAGCCTCTTCATGTGACGCCACACCACTCTACTACTAGCTCATCTTATGCTAGCAAAATACACACTTATTTCCTTAAGTCATGATGCCACTTACCTTCTCTACTTAAAGTGCTTAAACACAAAAATTTTACTAAGGCCCAACTTAACCCCAAACCTTCTTAGGACCCCTAAACATACACAATTAACATTCTAAACTAGCCTATCACGAGGTATAAGGCAAAACATAAAATCTCGAAGTTCAGGATGTTACAGGTGCGCTTGCCTCAAATCGTTGTCATAGTTAGTTTCTAGGTTCGATCATTCTCATTATAAATTTTAAGACTTTGACATCGCATAAAACAACGATCACGCGACACAGGCTTGAGGGTGTCGCGACATAGCTGCGACGAGGCCAATTTAATGAGTAAGGGTGATTTCATTTAAACAACCTAAATTAATATGCTTAGCCATCCTTACTTGAACTAATTAGGCAATATACTTGTTTAGAAAAACACATTAGGGGGAGGATTCTTAGGTTTTTATTCTAGTTCTTAGGTTTTACTTAGTTTACGTTATGTTCTTGTAATCGTAAGATCCTATTTCTAAGTGAGACTTTCATGAGCAAAGATTGTTCCGGAGCCACGCTTTCATTGTTAAATCC
Source organism: Gossypium sturtianum (assembly GCA_025698515.1). Classification (NCBI taxonomy): domain Eukaryota; kingdom Viridiplantae; phylum Streptophyta; class Magnoliopsida; order Malvales; family Malvaceae; genus Gossypium; species Gossypium sturtianum. The sequence continues at coordinate 33,745,511 of CM046946.1, read as the reverse complement.
ATGAGCATCTCTTTCCTTTATCATATTCTTTATATTTCTTTCATTAACATTGTTAATTGAATGTTTTTGTAAAGATTAGAACCAATTTATGCTTTATATATATTTTGCATGTTTCAACTGTATTAACCTAATTAATCGATTGAAAGGTAGAGTGTTATTTGGATTGGTTGGATCTGGTTGAGTGCAATTAAACTTTAAGATTGACGACCTTAGTGAGTTATTTAGGTAGGAATTAACCCGAAATCGATATTTCCTACCAAGCATTACTTAGCAGATCTAGGGTTAGGAAAGGAGAACTTAAACCCTAGGCTTGATGACCCTAGGAAGTCATATAGGTGGGAATTAACCCAAAATCGGTATTGCCTATCCGTGAAAAGCTTACTTTACCCTGATCTAAACTGTGTCATTGAGAGGTGAGTAGTTCTTGCTGATTAGTTAGGTTAATAGAAGGCTGAGAAGCCCTGCTAGGTTAATTAGTAACAAATTATTTAGAACCCTACATCAATAGTTAATCAGGTAAAATAATTGGATCTAAGCTGAAGGAACTCATGTAGTCGAAACAAGGGCTAGGAAAAGTCGATACATGAACTTAGGAATATATTTAGATTTAATTCAATTTATTTAGCTATTATTATTATTATTATTATTATTATCATATTGCTTCAAGATTAACACTAGTAATTCGTGACTCGAGTAGATTAGTAGTTATTTTTTATAATTGGCTTAATAACAATTTTCCCCAAAATGCAATCCCTAGGATATGCTTCTTGAAATACTTACCAAGTGTTTTATTGTAAACAAACTATATTACAACCTGACCCCTGTACTTGCAGAAGCAACCTAACTTTTATATTTTGTTGCAGTATTCACACTCTAGACGTTAGTACGTCCAGAGGTGGTCAAGTTGTTGGCACCGTTACCAGAGATTGCGATTGTGATAATTGTTATCGAGTAAATTACTTTATAAATAATATTAGTCAAAAGACGAACCAATTAGATAGTGTTCTAATTAAAGATTATAACTTTACAGAATATGTCGGTGTTGAACGAATCCTCCCTTTCAAAGTTTGCATGCTCATCCATTATTTCTTTTACAAGCTTTGTATGCATTGGAAGTTTCTCTGTTGATCCAACAATGGGCAAGTATCATAAACTGATTGGAATAAGTTCAAAAAACTTACACCTTCCATCACATTCTAATATTGTTCGTTCTCCGGTGGTGGCAGGGTTGATGTCGTTTTAAGAGCAAATTCGGTGCTTAGCCCATTTTTATATTCAATTACTAACTCAACTAATGTTTCTGACTCGACTTTAACATTCTTTTATGGAGTAATATCTTCTTTGAATTCATTAGTATTTTCTTGATTATCTTCCAAGTCAGGGTTGCTAGGCTATGTAACAGCCCGATTTTGACCCTAATCGGAACGGTGGTTTCGGGAGCACAAATTCGAGTCAAAAAAATATTTTAATATTATTTTCTATGCTCATTATGTGTGAATTGGTGTGTGTGAAAATTTCGTATTAAAATTTGATCATTTTGGTGCTTAATTGTGAAAAAGGGCTTAATCGCATAAAAAAAGAAAATTTGGTGGTTAAATGTAAAAGTACAGAATTGATGATGTCCTTATAAATTGGAGGTTTAAAGTAGCAATTTGACCATAAAATGGACATAGTGGCCGGTCATGATTTGTATGTAATAGTGATTGGAAATTTTTATTATATTTTATGTTATAATGTATTAATATAATATATGTTATAATAATATAATTAATAAAAGATGAAAGTGCTCATCTTTTCTCTTTATTCATGGCTGAAACTTAGAGAAAATAAAAGAGAGAAAGCTTTGTGATGTTCAACCCTTTGCAAGCTCAATAGGTAAGTGATTTGAGTTCGGTTTTTGATAATTTTTACATTTTTGAAATCGTTGCTATGTGATTTACCTAGCCCATGCTTGAATTTTTGAATTGGTTGTGTATTTTGTGAATTTCCATTGAATAAATCTTGTTGCTTTTGTGGTTTGATGATGAAATATTGATTATATGTGTTAGATTAACAAGGTTTGTTCTTGAATTTTTGATGAAATTGAGTGATTTGGATTAAATTGCAAAAATAATTTTTTGAGGGACTAAAATGAAAAATAAATGAAATGAATGAGCTTGTATTAGCACTATGAAAATTCGGCCCTAAAGAAGTGTGGTCAAATTTTGAATATTTTGTGTTTTGTGCAATAGGGACTAAATTGTAAACAGCGTAAAATGTCAGGGGAAAAAATGTAATTTGCCCGTATTATGTATTTTTGGACTAAATTGAATGAAAATATGTTGAATGAGCTTAATTTGAAATTGATTTAGATCAAGAACAAAAATGATCGGGAATTGATCGAGGAAAAGCAAAGTTAATTGAATAGTCGGAAAAACGTAATCCGTTGATACTCGAGGAAAGTTTTTAAGCAATTAGGTTGAATTGAATTTTTATCTATATTAATGTGCATATATTAAATAAAAGTAAGTATGTATAATATCTTAATGCCGAATGTGACATTGATTGAATTATGTATTAGCCGAATATGAGGTTGATATATAAGCTTTTGATTTATTTGAGTTGAATGAATATATATATATTGATATGGTTAAATGTGGAATTGAATTGGGAGATGGTTGTTTCCGAATAGGTGAGTATACATATGTATTGAATATTGCCGTATGTGAAGATGTTTTATAAGATAAATGGGTTGGTTTGAAAATGTATATATATATATATATGAATAAAAATAAGATCATATATGTTTGTATGAACGGGGAGGAAATCAGATAATGAGCACTAAGTGTGCGAACTTATATACCGAGCACTAAGTGTGCGAAATCGGTTAATGAGCACTAAGTGTGCGAACTTATATATCGAGTACTAAGTGTACGAAATCGGTCAATGAGCCTTATGTGTGCGAGCTTAAATACCGAGCACTAAGTGTGCAAAATCGGTTGTATAGCACTAATTATGTGAGAAGTTAAGGTAATGGCACTAAGTTTGTGATACGTTACAAGAATTTTAACATTAAACGTGCAAGGTATTAATATGTTAACATTAAGCATGTGATACGTTAATATGTTTTAGCATGAAGTGTGCAGGTTGCCGATATTTTAATTGTAATATTTATCGAATGTACTAATTGGAATGAATAATGATCAGGTATGTAATGATAATCTATCTTTTGGATGGTAAGTAAGTTTAGTTGTTGAAATGATAATACCGAATCATGTGTATTTATATGAAATTTATAAGATTTGAAAGTGAGTATGAATTTCGGTATTTTATATATATATATATATACGTATAGTTGATGAGGTAAGAGGAAGATTATAAACTTAGATGAATACTATTATTAAATGTTGAGATATTTGGCATTAAGGGTTATGAAATGTGTGAGTTGTTCATTGTAATGTTTAATACATTGTTTGAAATTGCTTATAACTCACTAAGCTATGTTAGCTTACTATGTGTTTATTTGATTGTTTTATAGATTTTGAAGTCTAGTTACGAGCTCGGGATCATAGTCAAAGTCAATCACACTATCAACCAACTTTGGTACTTTTTAAGTAGTACTTCTTTTGAAACTGTGGCATGTATAGGCTAAGTCACTTTTGAATTGATTTTGAATGGTAAATATATGTAAATATGCCATGCAAAAATGGCTAAATTGCGATATTATGATTTTATTTAGATTCGACCATGGTATTTACTTAATTTAGATTATATATATTAATGGATTTATGTGTGGTATTCGCTTGTAAGGATTGAATGAATTGAATTAAATCATCGTTGTGAACATCTAGTTTTGGTATTTGTGTGATTTAGTAAATATATTTACATGATTGGTATGAATAGCATTACAGGTTATATTCTTAAGTAGTACATATTCGAATATGATATGTGTATGTTTATGTATGGGGTTTGATCTTATATGTTTTAGGTCATGTATAAGATATGTTTGGTTTTGAATAATTTAGTTATGTCATTTATAAGAGATTGATCGATAATATAGTTGGATGCTTTCGGCAATTAGTATTGCATTTGGTATATCATTGATTTGGTTAAGTAAAGTTTTGGCAGATATGTATATTTGGCTTTAAATGTTTGATACATTGTTGGTAAAATGATTAAAAGCAAATGAGCATATTCGGCCATTATGACCTATTGACCAAATGAATGGTAATTTTTGCTATTTGATCAAAACTGCTTTTATATGAAATTGGCGATATAGATTTGTGATACGCTCGTTAATGTTTAAGTAAACAATGAAAGTATATCTTTACTCTTGGTACATTCGGTTATAATCTTTTAAAAAGATTGATTGCCATGTTAAATTCATTATGTCTACTGAATAGAAGTATTACAGCGTTGAAACATGATAGATAATTTCATCATTTATTAAATAAATAATAAGTTTATGTTTGAACTTGAAAGCATGGATTGATTATGCATTACTTGAAATAAAATGATTTATATGAGTGTGTTGACTTGTGGTTAGTCTAGTAATACCTCGTAACCCTAATTCGGCGACGGATACGGGTTAGAGGTGTTACATTTTATTGGTATCAGAGCTACGATTTAGTTGGTTCTTGGACTAACATAGCGCGTGTGAGTCTAGCTATACATGCCATTATTTTTATTGAGATAGTGTGATGACTTTTGACAAGAAAATATGTCTTTCTTCTTTCCTATAGTAAATGGATCCTGATCCCGAACGAGTGGTAGCAGATGATGTTGAGAGTGTGGCGCCTGTTCCCGTGCAAGGGATCGCGTCGGTTGAATCTCAACCAGCTACGAGTAACCCAGATGAGGGGGCTAAGTAAGCCTTCTTTAGCATAATAAACGATTGGTCTAATCAGTATATCCGGACAAATCTGGCTGTTCAACAACCCCCGAATCCGAATAATCCACCTGTAGTGCCTGTGGTACCTTCGATCATTAATCCTGAGAGATTACATAAGCCTCCTGTTGATAAAATCAGAAAATACGGAGCTGAAGAGTTTAGGGCCACAGCTACTGGTGATGCCGAGCGGGCTGAATTTTGGCTCGATAATACTATTCGTGTATTTGATTAACTATCTTGTACACCCGAAGAGTGCTTGAAGTGTGCTATATCTTTATTACGGGATTCTGCCTACTATTGGTGGAATACTTTAGTTTCGGTTGTTCCGAAGGAAAGGGTTACTTGGGATTTCTTTAAGACGGAGTTTCGCAAAAAGTATATCAGTTAGCGATTCATTGATCAGAAACGCAAAGAATTTCTTGAGTTAAAATAGGGTTGTATGACTGTATCTGATTATGAGCGTGAGTTTGTGAGACTCAGCCGATATGCCCGAGAGTGTGTCGCAACCGAGGATGCTATGTGTAAAATATTTGAGGAAGGACTGAATGAAGACATAAAATTGCTTGTCAGCATACTTGAAATAAAAGAGTTTGTAGTACTTGTCAAGCGAGCTTGCAAGGCCGAAGAGCTCAGAAAAGAGAAAAGAAAAGCTGAATTTGAAGCTAGAGATTTTCGCAAGAGATCAGCAAGTAAAACTTCTCAGATGGCATCAAAGAAGTTTTGAAATGACAGTAGCCGATCTAAGACTAATGCTGGGATTTCCATACAAGAGCAACCACCGGTGAGTTCACGAGCTACCTCGATTGCTAGTGTTGGCAATACTCGACTGAATAAAGCCGAGTGTCAACAGTGCGGTAGGCGACATTTTGGTGAATGTTGGGGCAAGTCTAACAACCGAGCTTGCTACAAGTGTGGTTCGCAGGATCACTTCATTCGGGATTGCCCGGAGTTAGCTGAGAAGGATAATGCTCAGAGTGCAAGACCGAGCGATACTGCAGCTAGAGGGAGACCACCCCGAAATGCGGGAGGTAGAAGTGGCACTCAGAGGGGGACTTCAGATACAACTATTCGATCAGAGGCTCGTGTGCCAGCTAGAGCCTATGCCATTCGTGCCCGAGAGAAGGCTTCATCTCTAGATGTCATCACCGGTATATTTACTCTCTTTAATACTAGTGTAATTGCTCTAATTGACCCCGGTTCAACTCATTCCTATGTGTGTGAAACATTAGTATTCAGTAAGACTTTACCTGTTGAGTCTACTGAATTTGTGATTCGGGTTTCGAACCCCCTGGGCCGGTGTCTGCTAGTTGATAAGGTGTGCAAGAATTGCCCTTTGATGATTCAAGATTCATGTTTTCCGGCTGATTTGATGTTACTACCATTTGATGAGTTCGATATCATCCTCGGTATGGATTGGTTAACCGTGCACGATGCAGTAGTGAATTGTAGACGAAGGACTATTGATCTGCGGTGCCAGAATAATGAGATAATTCGGATTGAATCTGCGGATTTAAATGGGCTACCAGCAGTGATATCTTCGATGTTGGCTTGAAAGTATATGAGACAGGGTTGCAAAGCTTACTTTTCTTATGTAATTGATAGTAAAGTAACCGAAAGGAAGATTGAATCTGTACCAGTTGTATGTGAATATCCAGATGTGTTTCCGGAAGAATTACCGGGTTCGCCACCTGTTCGGGAGGTAGATTTTGGAATCGAGTTAGTACCAAGGACGACTCTAATATCGATAGCTCCGTATCGGATGGCACCTACTAAATTAAAAGAGTTGAAAGCACAATTGCAAGAGTTAACAGATAGAGGTTTTACACGACCGAGTTTCTCTCCTTGGGGTTTGCCAGTTCTATTTGTGAAAAAGAAAGATGGAACTATGCGAATGTGTATTGATTACCGTCAGCTAGATAAGGTGACTATAAAGAATAAATACCCGTTGCCACGGATTGATAACTTGTTTGATCAGCTGAAAGGGGCTTCAGTGTTTTCTAAGATAGATTTGAGATCGGGTTATTATCAGTTGCGAGTCAGAGATTCTGATGTGCCAAAGACTGCTTTTCGGACGAGATACGATCATTACGAGTTTTTGGTGATGCCGTTCGGACTCACTAACGCCCCTGCTGTTTTCATGGATTTGATGAATCGGGTATTCAGACAGTATTTGGATCAGTTTGTAGTTGTATTTATAGATGACATTCTGATCTATTCGCGCAATGAAACCGAGCATGCCGAACACTTGAGACTTGTGTTAGAGATTTTGCGTGATAAGCAGTTGTATGCAAAATTTAGTAAATGTGAGTTCTGGTTACGCGAAATTAGCTTTTTGGGGCATGTTGTTTCAGCATCAGGTATTCGGGTTGATCCGAGTAAGATTTTGGCTATACTTGATTGGAGACCCCCGCGTAATGTTTCTGAAGTTCAGAGATTTCTAGGACTTGCTGATTATTATAGATGTTTTGTGAAAGGTTTCTCGATAATTGCAACTCCGATGACAAAGCTACTTCAAAAAGATGTTAAATTTGAGTGGACGGAGAAGTGCCAGAAGAGTTTCGATCAGTTGAAAACTTTATTGATTGAAGCTCCAGTGCTTGTTCAGCCAGAGTTGGGTAAAGAGTTCGTTATCTTCAATGACGCATCCTTGAATGGTTTGGGCTGTGTTTTGATGCAGGAGGGTAAAGTTGTAGCATATGCTTCGAGACAATTGAAGCCGCACGAAAAGAACTATCCGACGCACGATCTCGAATTAGCCGCTATAGTGTTTGCTCTGAAGATATGGCGCCACTATCTGTTTGGTGAAAAATGCCATGTCTATTCTGATCACAAAAGTCTAAAGTACTTAATGACTCAGAAAGATCTGAATCTGAGACAACGTCGATGGTTGGAATTATTAAAAGATTACGAGCTTGTGATTGATTATCACCCGAGGAAGGCTAATGTGGTTGCCGATGCTTTAAGCCGAAAATCACTATTTGCTTTGCGTGCCATGAATGCACATATGGCTATATCTGATGATGGTGCGATTATAGCAGAGTTTAAAGAGAGACCGTTATTTGTTCAGCGGATTTATGAAGCTCAGAAAGTGGATAATGACTTGATAGCAAAAATGAATCAGTGTAAGTCGAATGTTAGCTTGGAATTTCAAGTTGATGCTGAGGGATGTTTGCGGTTCAGAAACCGAATATGTGTACCAAAGGATCCTGAGTTGATTCGAATGATTTGTAATGAAGCTCATAACAGTATATTGTCTGTTCACCTGGATAGCACGAAAATGTATAATGATTTGAGACAGCATTATTGGTGGCACGGTATGAAGCGAGATATTTCAGATTTTGTGTCGAAATGTTTGATATGTCAGCAAGTAAAAGAGGAGCATCAGGTGCCATCGGGATTACTTCAGCCAATTATGATACTTGAGTGGAAATGGGATCGAGTCACGATGGATTTCGTATCTGGGTTACCGTTGACACCGAGCAAGAAAGATGCAATCTGGGTTATTATTGATAGATTGACGAAATCGGCTTACTTTATTCTGGTCCGTATAGATTACTCGCTTGATAAGCTAGCTGAGTTGTACATTTCTCAAATTGTACGATTACACGGAGTACCTATTTCTATTGTTTCGGATAGAGATCCAATGTTTACATCGCGGTTTTGGAAGAAACTGCAAGATGCATTGGGTACTAAATTGCATTTTAGCACCGCTTTCCACCCTCAAATGGATGGTCAATCTGAGAGAATTATTCAAATACTTGAGGATATGTTGAGATGCTGTGTTCTCGAGTTTGAGGGTACGTGGGAACGATACTTGCCTTTGATTGAATTTGCGTACAATAATAGCTTTCAATCGAGTATCAAAATGACACCTTACGAGGCTTTGTACGGTCGTAAATGTCGTACACCTTTATATTGGACCGCGCTAAGTGAAAGCAAGATACACGGGGTTGACCTAATCAAAGAGACTGAACAGAAAGTAAAAGTGATCCGCGAAAGTTTGAAAGTAGCGTCAGACCGTCAGAAATCCTATGCGGATTTGAAACGTAAAGATATAGAATTTCAGATCGGTGACCGAGTATTTTAAAGTCTCACCGTGGAAGAAAATAATTAGATTTGGTCGCAAGGGAAAGCTGAGTCCGAGATTTATTGGGCCGTACGAGATTATTGAGAGTGTCGGGCCGGTTGCGTACATGTTGATGTTGCCACCTGAGTTAGAAAAGATCCACAATGTTTTCCATGTTTCGATGCTTCGACGATATAGATCCGATCCCTCTCATGTGATTAATCCGTTAGAGATTGAGATTCAATCTGATTTGACATATGAGGAAGAACCGATTCGTATTTTGGCTCGCGAAGTGAAAGAGTTGCGTAATAAGAAAATCTCATTGGTGAAAGTACTGTGGCATAAGCACGGGGTCGAGGAAGCAACTTGGGAACTTGAGGATTCGATGAAAGAATGATACCCAAACTTATTCACCAGTAAGATTTTCGAGGACGGAAATCCTTAAGGGGGGAGAGTTCTAACAGCCCGATTTCGACCCTAATCGGAATGGTGGTTTTGGGACCACGAATCTGAGTCGGAAAAATATTTTAATATTATTTTCTGTGCTCATTATGTGTGAATTGGTGTGTGTGAAAATTTCGTATTAAAATTTGATCGTTTTGGTGCTTAATTGTGAAAAAGGGCTTCATCGCATAAAAAAAAGAAAATTTGGTGGTTAAATGTAAAAGTACAGAATTGATGATGTCCTTATAAATTGGAGGTTTAAAGTAGCAATTTGACCATAAAATGGACATAGTGGCCGGTCATGATTTGTATGTAATAGTGATTGGAAATTTTTATTATATTTTATGTTATAATGTATTAATATAATATATGTTATAATAATATAATTAATAAAAGATGAAAGTGCTCATCTTTTCTCTTTATTCATGGCTGAAACTTAGAGAAAATAAAAGAGAGAAAGCTTTGTGATGTTCGGCCCTTTGCAAGCTCAATAGGTAAGTGATTTGAGTTCGGTTTTTGATAATTTTTACATTTTTGAAATCGTTGCTATGTGATTTACCTAGCCCATGCTTGAATTTTTGAATTGGTTGTGTATTTTGTGAATTGCCATTGAATAAAGCTTGTTGCTTTTGTGGTTTGATGATGAAATATTGATTATATGTGTTAGATTAACAAGGTTTGTTCTTGAATTTTTGATGAAATTGAGTGATTTGGATTAAATTGCAAAAATAATTTTTTGAGGGACTAAAATGCAAAATAAATGAAATGTACGATCTTTTATTAGCACTATGAAAATTCGGCCCTAAAGAAGTGTGGTCAAATTTTGAATATTTTGTGTTTTGTGTAATAGGGACTAAATTATAAACAATGTAAAATGTCAGGGGTAAAAATGTAATTTGCCCGTATTATGTATTTTTGGACTAAATTGAATGAAAATATGTTGAATGAGCTTAATTTGAAATTGATTTAGACCAAGAACAAAAATGATCAGGGATTGATCGAGGAAAAGCAAAGTTAATTGAATAGTCAGAAAAACGTAATCCGTTGATACTCGAGGTAAGTTTTTAAGCAATTGGGTTGAATTGAATTTTTATCTATATTAATGTGCATATATTAAATAGAAGTAAGTATGTATAATATCTTAATGCCGAATGTGACATTGATTGAATTATGTATTAGCCGAATGTGAGGTTGATATATAAGCTTTTGATTTATTTAAGTTGAATGAATATATATATATTGATATGGTTAAATGTGGAATTGAATTGGGAGATGGTTGTATCCGAATAGGTGAGTATACATATGTATTGAATATTGCCGTATGTGAAGATGTTTTATAAGATAAATGGGTTGGTTTGAAAATGTATATATATATATGAATGAAAATAAGATCATATATGTTTGTATGAACGGGGAGGAAATCGGATAATGAGCACTAAGTGTGCGAACTTATATACCGAGCACTAAGTGTGCGAAATCGGTTAATGAGCACTAAGTGTGCGAACTTATATGCCGAGTACTAAGTGTACGAAATCGGTCAATGAGCCTTATGTGTGTGAGCTTAAATACCGAGCACTAAGTGTGTGAAATCGGTTGTATAGCACTAATTATGTGAGAAGTTAAGGTAATGGCACTAAGTGTGCGATACGTTACAAGAATTTTGACATTAAACGTGCAAGGTATTAATATGTTAACATTAAGCATGTGATACGTTAATATGTTTTAGCATGAAGTGTGTAGGTTGCCGATATTTTAATTGTAATATTTATCGAATGTACTAATTGGAATGAATAATGATCAGGTATGTAATGATAAACTATCTTTTGGATGGTAAGTAAGTTTAGTTGTTGAAATGATAATGCCGAATCATGTGTATTTATATGAAATTTATAAGATTTGAAAGTGAGTATGAATTTCGGTATTTTATATATATATATACACGTATAGTTGTTGAGGTAAGAGGAAGATTATAAACTTAGATGAATACTATTATTAAATGTTGAGATATTTGGCATTAAGGGTTATGAAATGTGTGAGTTGTTCATTGTAATGTTTAATACATTGTTTGAAATTGCTTATAACTTACTAAGCTATGTTAGCTTACTATGTGTTTGTTTGATTGTTTTATAGATTTTGAAGTCTAGTTACGAGCTCAGGATCATCGTCAAAGTCAATCACACTATCAACCAACTTTTGTACTTTTTAAGTAGTACTTCTTTTGAAATTATGGCATGTATAGGCTAAGTCACTTTTGAATTGATTTTGAATGGTAAATATATGTAAATATGCCATGCGAAAATGGCTAAATTGCGATATTATGATTTTATTTAGATTTGACCATGGTATTGACTTAATTTGGAGTATATATATTAATGGATTTATGTGTGGTATTCGGTTGTGAGGATTGAATGAATTGAATTAAATCATCGTTGTGAACATCTAGTTTTGGTATTTGTGTGATTTAGTAAATATATTTACATGATTGGTATGAATAGCATTACAGGTTATATTCTTAAGTAGTGCATATTCGAATATGATATATGTATGTTTATGTATAAGGTTTGATATTATATGTTTTAGGTCATGTATAAGATATGTTTGGTTTTGAATAATTTAGTTATGTCATTTATAAGAGATTGATCGATAATATGGTTGGATGCTTTCGGCAATTAGTATTGCATTTGGTATATCATTGATTTGGTTAAGTAAAGTTTTGGCAGATATGTATATTTGGCTTTAAATGTTTGATACATTGTTGGTAAAATGATTAAAAGCAAATGAGCATATTTGGCCATTATGACCTATTGACCAAATGAATGGTAATTTTTGCTATTTGATCAAAACTGCTTTTATATGAAATTGGCGATATAGATTTGTGATACGCTCGTTAATGTTTAAGTAAACAATGAAAGTATATCTTTATTCTTGGTACATTCGGTTATAATCTTTTAAAAAGATTGATTGCCATGTTAAATTCATTATGTCTACTAAATAGAAGTATTACAGCGTTGAAACATGATAGATAATTTCATCATTTATTAAATAAATGATAAGTTTATGTTTGAACTTGAAAGCATGGATTGATTATGCATTACTTGAAATAAAATGATTTATATGAGTGTGTTGACTTGTGGTTAGTCTAGTAATGCCTCGTAACCCTAATTCGGTGACGGATACGGGTTAGGGGTGTTACAGGCTACTCAAGATTTCACCTTAGCAAGGTGCTATTGCAGTTGGGTTCTCCTCCTGATTTGTCCAAAATTCATACTTAATATTTTCCTTAATTATGACACCCCAAACCCTACCGGGATGGACCAGCCCGATTTCGAAGCGTTACATTGGCCATCTAAGTGACTCTCCGGCTAACGACCACCCAAGAGACTACCTGACCTTATAACACCTCAATCTTATCTGAATATTAATTATTTATTAACGTGAAAGCAAATTATGAGCCAATTTTAAACTTTTTCTAGGTAATTTAACCTAAAGGCATTTTTGTCATTTTACCACCTATGGTAAAACTAACCCGATTTTAGATCTAAATGTATACCAACCTTCTTTTAGTCAAAATTATGCAAGCCTAAAATTTTTAGCTTTAATTGAGTTTGTTTGCTATGTCTAATTCAAGTTTTACTATTAGGGACTAAATTGTAACAAATACAAACTATCAATACCTATTCTAAATTACAATTTAAGTGTGTTTCTATTGAATTTTACCCATTATGAGACTAATCCTAAAATTTTATCAAGTTTCCTTATCATTTAGGGCTCTAATTAGATTAATCAATTTTCAGGACTAAAATGTAACATAAACAAATTAGAATACCAATTTAAAAAGATAAAAATTTAAACCCCCCAAAACTCACGCGACCGTGTCCCCCAGAATGTGTGTCATTAAATGACCGTGTTCGTGTCGTGATAAACTTTTAGGCAAATCGCACATGCCCATGTGGAAATCCCACACGCCCGTGTGAAAACCACTGCACCTATTTTTGCAAAAAAACTACGATTTTGCATATTTTAATGGCCAATTAAACCCGATTTAACTACGATTAATTAACATACATATACATACACCTTCAATTGAATTTATTGACATCAATTAAGCATCAATTATGTAGAATTAGGCAATCAATTTCATGCACATCAAACTCCGAATAAATCATAAAAGTGACGTACCTTAGTCGCTAGTAAACCACTCCATGGAAGCTTCATTTAAATAATCGTTAGTATAAATTTCATGCTTCACACACCGTATTATCAAGCAACAATACACCATAAACCATTCAATAATTAAACTCAAACATGCCTCAAAATTATTAAAACCATCCAAAATAAATGTCCAATGTCCAATTACAACCAAAATCAAACTAATTCCCGGGAGTTCCACAATGCAGGACTACAGTCTCTAAAATGCATAATAAAGTCTCTACCAAGCCTAAATCTCTACGAATATCTGCACAAATTATAAGGATGTGAGCTTTAAAAAGCTCAGTGAATGTTAATAAAAACAAGAAGTAAATTAACATCCAATTCATGCTCAATTCACAACCAATCATTCACCAGTTGTCAACCAAAAATAATTAAACATGTCAATTTAATTTCCATAAACATTTCCAATACCAAAAATCAATTATTCATGGCTTACAATTATCAAATGGCATAACAACAATCACAAATAAATATATTGGCATTCATTTCTCATGGCTTAATTAGTGATTAAAATTAATTAATTAATCAGATAAACTGATCTCTGAACTCCCACAAATATCAAATACAGTCCACCGAGTTGCACGGGCTGAAGCACGCGTTCCCTTATAGCGCCTCAAATATCCTATTGAGTGGAGACTCATGCTCAACACTCCCTTATCTACTTCAACAAATCAGTCCACCTAAAGTCATATGCTCACAATGTTAGAAATAAAGGTGAGTACCCACAAATCCTATGGCATGCCAACTATATCCAATGGATCCACCATGCATGTTGCCAATATATTCAGTCAAACATAGCATACAAACTAGTCATTATTGTGCTCAATTTAATGTGACAAAATAATTATGTATAACTTGTAACATAGCCATTTAGCAACCTATTAAATAAATCAATTCATTCATCAATTTCCCATATTCAATTATCAAATGTAACACCAACATATCATGATAAAAAATTTCAATATACTTGCTTTAAATCAATCTTAAAATTAATCTAATTAAATAGCACAACACTACCCAAAAACTCAATTACCATTTTTCCCAATACAGATTCAATTTTTTACACATTTAATACCAATCTTGCAGAATCAACCATTCATCCATAATTAATTAATTTTAATCATTAATTAAGATACTAATTAAACATAATTGAGGGTCAATTTACCAAATCGCCCTTAGAAACACTCACCACACAATTTTATTCAATCATAACAAGTGACCAACTAGGCAATTTCGAGCTTCAATTCCGGTTATATCGGTCCTCTTCAAGATTCGGAGCTTTAATAGAGGTAAAGTAGATATTACCACCTTTCCAGTGCTATATTAAACACAAATTATAATTAACTATGCTAATCGAAATTCACTCACAAATATACCTTACCGGATTTGTAACATCAAGTCGAAAACTTGATTCCTCAAAAAATCTATCTCTCCAGCCCTCCTAATCACTTCCAAACATCAATACTAAACCAATTACACATAAACTAAGCATCAATTTCACAAAAATCTGGAAAATCGGTTCATGAAGATGAAAAAAATTCGGATTTCTCCAAATTACCTCAAAAATCATGTTTAATCTTTGATAAATAAGACCAAAAACCTTTTAATAGATCCATTTTGAGTTGGAATATCCATTTATTCGTGGATTTCCTCTCAAAATTCAAGATCCACCATTAAAGCACCTTAAGCTTTTGAATAAGATGACATTGATAAAAAAATCCTTTAATTGACTCTCAAATCATGTAAAAATGTTCCTAATCTTCATAAAAAAAAAGTTTAGGATTGAAGATTACCTTTGATTCACTCTAAATTTGTTGATTGAAAATCTTGATTTAAGAAGCTTGAGAAATTTCAGAATATTTTTGGCTACTTTTGAGAATAATTTCGGGTGAAATGAGAGAGTATTTTGAGAAGGAAAATGGTTGGATCTATTCTCTGATGATATATGTTTAAAACCATGCAAAGAAAACGAAATTTATAGCTCTCTAATCTAATGTAAATGGTGTGAAACGTAGGTTAAATGCATTGTTTTTAAAACTGAAACAACCTATCAGAATTTAAAAATTGGGCAATTTGCCTAATGGCCACTCTCACATTTCCCTTAATTTACCATTTAATCCTTTCCCTCCAAAATTTCAAATTATAAGGTTTATTTGCCAAATAAATACTCCAAAATTTCCCTTATTTTACAAATAAATCTAATTTAATCAGTATTTAAATTTAACTCAAATTAATCCTCAATAAAAATTATTTTAAAATTTTTTTCGACCCAAATTAATTATTTTCACTCTTAATTATTTATTTATTTAAAAATTAATTTTCCAAAAATATTTTAATTTTTTGAATTATTGTTTAATCGATTTTAGATGAAATTAATCTCCTAAATTAAATTAAAAATTTCTAGAAACCCCATAAATTCCTAGTTTCACACTCGAAACCCGAAAAATATACCTGGAACTACTAGACCCGGTTTAGGATATTACATGAATGTCATCAAACCCCTGGGAGTATTTATCTATTTTAGAACCTTGATTTCTATTCTATTGATTTGTTGAGATGTCGTCTCTTCGCTGGCTCAATTCTAACATTAGTAATCTTTGGTTTTCTTTAATTTCCCATTCTTCATACACTCCCTATTCATAAATGTCATCACTATAGTTTGCTTCATCATTGGACCACATATAATCGAATTTGTCCATGATTGGATGATACCGCCAAGTTGATCTTAGTAACTAACTCTACAAGGATCTTCCTCTTTGTAAGGGTATGTACTGGGATTTCGGAAAAAAGAAGATGTTAGCACATTACAATAAATGAATAAAAAAATTAAATATCGTATCTATAATTTAAGAATTTTATAATTATTTTATTAATTTCAAATATTAAAAATAATTTAGTAATGTTGCCTCCCCGGCCACGACGCTAACAAGTTGACTGCTTCCGAACGTACTAACGTCTAGAGTAATTTCCTGGAACCAAATATGAATGTTAAGCGGTTTTCGCAAGTATGTAGGCCAGGTTGTAATATAGTTTTTACAACGAAGTAGGTGAGTACTCCGAGGATCGTACCCAAGGGAGGCGAGTACTAAATTAATAATAACCTAAACGTTAATAGATCTAATTAGTAGTTTAAATAAATTATAGTACGATGAAACATAAAGTGAAAAGAATTTGTTTTCTAAGAAAATAAGTAAATTACATAAAAGAAAAAAATGGAGAACTAATATGTTGATTCAATCAAATCAAAGCATGGGAGACTAACTCGTTTCGGTGGTCATAACTAATTCCTATTTCGGATTGTACTCAATCAACTAGTCGCTAACCTAGCAGGTTCTCTCGATCTTCTGCTAAATTAATGAGTCGATACGAACTACTTATCTCTCGACCTCACAGTCTAGGCCGGATTGGGGTTAGGGGTTCACGGATAGGCAATGCCAATTTTGGGTTAATTCCCACCTAGATGACTTCCTAGGGTTGTCAGACCTAGGGTTTAAGTTATTCCTATCCCAAACAGTTGATCCGCTAAGAATCCTTACATAAAAATTAATTATTCCCACGTTCACTCGCTAATCCCCATAAGAGGATTAGTTCCTCATGGATATCATAAACAGTATAAACTTGATGAATAAAATAAACATGAAGAATAGATCAAGAGTAAAAGTTAAGAGAAATCCTTATTTGTATTGAATAATTGAAGTGTAGAAATCAACAAAGAGTTTGTTGAATCCACAAGTCAGATTCCCCGAAGAACACGAAAGAAAATAAAACTGAAAAAAATCCTAAGTATAAAACAAACAAAAAACTAAATCCAAAAATGCAGAAATCCACAAAGAGTTTGGTGAATCCACAAGTTAGATTCCCTGAAGAACACGAATGAAAATAGAACTGAAAAGAAATCCTAAGTACAAAAGAAACTAAAAACTGAAAGAAAAGTTCTAAGATACATAAAATTTGTCTCTCATGTAACACCCTCAACCCAATTCGATTTGTCGGATCCGGATTTTGGGTGTTACAACACTGAGACAAACATATACAAAAAGAAAATATACAAATTTTGAACATTTATAACTTATTTAAGAATACCGTTCCAACTGACTTACAAATACATGTAGCGTAGATAATTACAACCATCGTACAAGACTTCCAATAGCGAAAACTTACAAGCGCATATAATAACTTAATTACATTGTTCTATTTTTTTTATCCCTTAGTGATAATACTAACTACAATTGTGCTGCCAAAATGTTTTATATGCATAATACTCCGTCCCGCCACCTCTGGCGTAGCCTTGGTGTCGTCTCTCCTAGCGTAGACCCAAATCAGCTTACTTGTAACACAATAGATAGAGGTAAGTTCACGAGAACTTAGTGAGTTAAACTTTATTTACCTGGATCGTTTCAGTACAATGCATCTGGTGATTTCATTATCATCTCAATATTCTTCGTTCTTTAACTTGACTTTGGCGAGTGCCTTTCTTCTTCCTACCATAGACGCCATACCTTACTTTGTGACTATTCCTAACCCTTATCATCTTCAGCATTACTTATGTTCTTCACCCAGCCTTTTCGTAATTCCTTAATTGTTTCCATTCTGAAACCCATACCTACAAAACACTGTTACCGAGTTGTTTTTCTAGTCTACTTGGTTCACACTATGAATTCTCCACATTTCCTTGCGTATTCCATCTTCTCTGTACATATCTTAAGACTATGCAAGATGCGCCACAACATTTCCTACAAAACTGTTCTTACGTGAGGTTTGCCCCTCATTGTCTTGGGTCACACAGAAAACTCCTTTTGATAATAACCTTATTTTAGTTCTTTCCATATGATGTTATAATCCACCAATTATGGTCTTATATGATATGGTCTTTCCATATGACGCCATAGCCTACCAACTATGGTCTTACACAATATGGTGTCATGGAATTTTCCTTTCAGTGAATCGTGTTTAAAGTCTCAATGGACTTTTTTAGACGACTTTGTGGAGACAGACATAGACTCACTTAACAGATCTTTCATGCTTTGACACCATACAGAAATTAACATACATTTTATTTCTCAGCACCAACAGAGCTGAATGACTGTTCAGTTAAAGGAGACTTCCGTTTCTTATCTCGTAACAACTTCCAATGAAGATCCTCAGATTATCATGGCCAAAGTCTCAAAGATTATGTCTGTTGAGCAAGGTCTGCGAAGTGGGGCTTTCAGGGTTTCCAGCCAGCAATACATAAATAGAATATCTGATTTAGAGGAGGCTGCACAATCCGACAAAGACTCATTGGTTGAGCTATGCCGACAACATTGAGAGGATACCAATTTGACTGAGAAACTGGATGCATGAGTTTCCACTCTAACTGACAAATGTAGAGAGGCTCAAACTAAAAATGAGAAACTAAATGAGGAGGTCAATTTGCTGAAGGGTGAAAAACTTGCTTGGGAAGAGAAGCACAAAGCTCTAGGAGAGAATCACATGGCAAAGCTGGAGAACCAATGTCATTCTCATGTTGTGGCCTTTAAGAAGTATCAGGAAGACACCCATAAGAACCTTGCTGAGGAATTACTAGAGTAGAAGTCTAAGTTAATCATGTATGCCTAAGTGGCTGCAGGTCCCTTTGATCTTAGAAAGGTAGACTTCGACTACCTCAAGGACATTTCCACTGACTCGGCTTTGATGTTTACCACTTATAAGGCAGAGAACGAGAAGCTTTTTAAAGGGAGTGGAGGAAATCAGAAGGTTTTAGTATTCCAACCATGCTTGATGTTGAAGACAATAAGTAGGGCTCAACTTCTGAGGATCAAGTTCCAGAAGACGTTTCTCCCATTGAAGGGATCCCTACTGAGCCTACTAGTCAGCCTGGTGTAGAGGAAGATTAAAACCCACTTCTTTTACCTTGTACTTCATTTCTTTTCATCGTTTATCTCACCAAACCTTAAACCATGTAATGTTTTTCCTTTTTATTAATGCAATAATTCCTTTACTTTTGCTACTATCTTACTTGTCATTTCATTACATCCTTTATCTTATTTTAAAAAAACACATACTTGAGAGACTCTGTCAGGCTTGGTGCATTATGTATACAGGGCTCTCTCATCTTCATAGTCAAAGAATTGGCTAAGTCAGACTCTGATACCAAACTGATAATGCCCTCAACTCAATTCGAATCGTCGGATCTGGATCTCAAGTGTTACAACATTAAGACATACATACACAAAAACAAAATATACAAAATTTGAACATTTATAACTTATTTAAGAATACAGTTCAAATTGAATTACAACTGGATGTAACTAGATAATTACAACCATCATACAAGACTTTAAATAGCAATGACTTACAAGCGCATATCATAACTTAATTACATTGTTTTATTTGTTTTATCCCTTAGTGATAGTACTGACTACAATTGTGCTACCAACACGTTCTGTATGCATAATAGCACGTCCCGCCACCTCTAGTGTAGCCTTGGCGTCGTCTCTCTTGTTATAGACCCAAATTAACTTACTTGTGACACAATACATAGAGGTAAGTTAATGAGAACTTAGTGAGTTAAACTCCATTTACCTGTATCACCTCAGTATAATGCATCTAGTGATTTCATTATCATCTCATTATTCTTTGTTCTTTAACTTAACTTTGGTGAGTACCTTTATTCTTGTGAAAAAAATAACGTCGATAATGACAAATATATCACAAAGAAAAGAGAAACAAAAATAAAGAACACACAGATTTTACGTGGAAACCTTTTCGGGAAAAAACCACGGGCAGAGGAGAAGAAAATTCACTATGTCGAATTCGAATCAATTTACAAGAGGAATAGACTATGTCTATTTATAGGCTTGTAAAGCCATATTCTAATAGGAGTGTAGTAAGATTGAAACTCCTTATTCTAATCAATATCCAATAGATGGAGTTTAATAAGATTTAAAAAACCTTATTTAAAATAAAATAAAAGAAGTGTAGTTCTATAGGGATTTTTTTATTTTTATTTTACCATTGTATTTTATTTAAATAAGGATTCAGGTCACTTAATTCTAACAATCTCCACCTTGAAACGAATTCTAAATAAATAAGTTCTTCATCGCGAACTCTCAACGAACAAGTTCTCCACCTCTTCCATAAAACCCCTTAAGGGTTTAACTTCAACAATGAACACCAACCAAGTCTAAGCAATGCTCAAACTTGGTTATAGAAAGTGACTTAGTCATCATATCTGCAGGATTTTCATGAGTACTAATTTTTCTCACAATAATATCACCACGAGCAATAATATCACGAACAAAATGATACCGAACATCAATGTGTTTTGTTCTCTCATGAAACATTTGATCTTTTGTAAGGAAGATGGCACTGATGTCGTGAAAATCTTTGTCTGTGCTGATTTGAAGGTCTTCATTGAGCTCAATAAAGAGTCCCTTCAACAAATAGCTTCTTTACAAGCCTCGATGAATCGCCATTCAATGGTAGACAAAGCGATCGTAGTTTGCAAAGTAGCTTTCCAACCGATTGCACAACCTCCGATTGTAAAGACATAACCGGTGAGAGATCTTATTCTATCAATGTCTTCAAGCAAAATCAACATCAACATACCCAATGACTCCATCTCTAGTTCTTCCAAACCGTAAGCAAACATCGTAGTACTCGTAAGTATCTTAAAATCCATCGAATCGCTTTCCAATGTTCTTTACGGATTCGCCATGTATCCGCTAATCTGACCGATCGCATATGATAAACTGGACGTGAACAAACAATAGCATACATGAGAGATCCCATCGCACTAGAGTATGGAACATGTGACATGTACTCAATCTCATCATCGATTGTGGAGACAAAGCCGATGAAAGTCCGAAATGGGTTTGCTAAAGGAGTACTAAAAAGCTTAGCACTCTGCATATTGAACCCGCAATGAACTTTTTCAATATACCCCTTCCGACTTAGGTACAATTTACTTGCTTTTCAATCTCTAAGAATCTCCATACCAAGTATCTTCTTTCTTTGGTCCCAAATCTTTCATCTCAAATTCTTCACTTAGTTGGGCTTTGACCTTTCTTATCTCTCCTTTATCTTTTGCTGCTATCAACATGTCATCAACATAAAGAAGTAGATACACAAAAGAACCATCACTATTTTTCTTAAAGTAAACACAGCTGTCAAAACTACTTCTTTTAAAATCATGAGAAGTCATAAAAGAATCAAACCTCTTGTACCACTGTCTTGGTGACTGTTTCAAACCGTAAAGGGACTTTTTTAGCAAGCAAACATAGTCCTCTTTTTCTGAGACTGTAAAACCCTCTGGTTGTTGCATGTAAATAACTCCCTCAAGTTCTCCATGCAAAAATGCAGTTTTTACATCTAACTACTCAAGCTCAAAATCATGCATGGCCACAATACCAAGCAAAGCTCGAATCGAACTATGCTTCACAACTGGGGAGAACACATCTGTGAAGTCCACTCCTGGAATTTGACTGTAACCTTTTGCAACAAGCCTTGCTTTATATCTGGGTTCTTCAACTCCTGGAGTCCCTTCTTTCTTTTTAAACACCCATTTACAGCGAACAACCTTTTTACCTTTAGGAAGTTTCACAAGATCCCATGTTCTATTTTTATGGAGTGATTCCATCTCCTATTGCATAGCAAACATCTACTTTTTTGAGTCTTCACAGCTAACCGCCTCAGAATAATTAGACGGCTCTTGGTTTGCATCTATATCTTCGGCCACATTTAAAGCATAAGCAACTAGATCAGCCTCGGCATACTTCTTTGGAGGTTTAATTTCTCTTCTAGTTCTGTTTTTGGCGATAGAGTATTGTGGTGAAGAAGCAACTCTATTCTCAATTTTTATACTACCTTGAGGAGTCGACTCTGTATTAATCTGATGCTCCACCTGCTTTTGATTTTCTTTATTGGAAGAGTCTTTAAGAGATAAGTTAGGTAGCATAGCAGTTCCATCAAAAACAACATCTCTGCTAACCACAACTTTTCTATTTTCAGGACACCATAACTTATACCCTTTTACACCAGCTTTATAACCAAGAAAAACACATTTAATGGATCTCAGTTCCAATTTTCCATTATCAACATGAGCATACGCAGGACACCCAAAGATCTTTAAATCAGAATAATTAGCAAAATTACCAGACCATACCTCTTGTGGTGTCCTTTTCTCAATGGCAATGGATGGATATCGGTTGATCAAAAAACATGCAGTAGAGGTTGCTTCGGCCCAAAACGACTTTTGTAAGTTGGCATTTGACAACTAACACCGAACTTTCTCCATGATCGTTCTGTTCATTCATTCTGCAATGCCTTTTTTTTGTGGAGTATGACGAACTGTCAAGTGTCTCATGATCCCTTCTAACTTGCACAGTTTATTAAACTCATCAGAACAAAACTCTAAGCCATTGTGCGTGCTGTGTAATGTACCGATTTAGGGGCTAGTCGTAACGATGACTCGTAATCCCTAATTCGAGATTAGAGAAAATTATTTTCATGATAAGTTATGTGATATAACATGTTTATAAGGATGCATGGAAATTTTGGTGCCTTAATTTTAGCAAATTCTAGCTAAATTGTGAAAAAGGACTAAATCGCATAAAGTGCGAAAGTTCTATTTTAATTGCTAGAGGTGCCAAATAGTCATAGAATATTATTTGGAGGTCCCAAATGTGCAATTTTGCCTTGTTAAATGTGTTGGCCGGCCATAGAAAGTCAAGGGGGACAAAGACATTAAATGATGGTAAAAAATTTGGTGATGTTAGGTGTTTAAATGAATAAAATAAGGTGAATAAAGATGTTATCATCTTTTCACTATTACTTCACCTTCTTCTACCAAAAATTGAAGAGAAATAAGGGCTATGGAGCTCAAAAATTTTAGCAAACATTCCTCCTCACAAGTAAGTGATTTTGATGATCTTTCTTGATAAAAATTGTACTTTTGGAGTCCCCAAAGCTTAAGCTTTCTAAAGAGGGGACTAGTTTGCAATATGGTTGAAAGTCTAAGGACTTGCCATGAGAGATTTTATGTTGTTTGATGAGTTTTTATGAAAGAAAATGAATGATAGGATGACGGGAAACAACTTTTGTGAAAGGAGTTGTCATGAAACACCTAAATGGGACTAAAATGAAAAAGTTGTAATTTGTTCATTAAGGCATGAAATTGATGGAATTGAGAATAGTTGTAAGAGGATTAAATGTTCATCTAGGCTTGTTTAACAAGGAAATGTGATGAAAAGTTATTTACGAGCCTAGGGGCAAAATCATAATTTTGCCAAAGTATAGGGGCAAAATGGTCATTTTTTCCTAAGTAGAGATTATGTTGTAGTACAGTCATTGAGTGATTAAATGAGTAAATTTCATTGTTCTAGATCAAAGAAAATGAGTTTCGGACCTAGAACGGATGAAAAGAGAGAAGTGGGCAAAAAGGTCCTTTTCGGCTCTTTCGACATCGAGGTAAGTTCATATGCGAATGTTGAAACTACGTATGAGCTTATTTAGTATTCCAATGTTGTATAAAATGTATATTACTATATGAATGTATGAAATGTCTCTTGATGAGATGTCAATAGAATTGAACTTAGAGTAATGGGAAATATATGTGGAATGATATGATGATAGTTAAGGCCTCGTGTAAGACCATATTGGAATATGGCCTCGATGTAAAAATTTGTATAAGACCATGTCAAGGACATCGCATCGACATGTTAATACAAGTAAGACCCTATTGGGGTATGAATGCTATGTGACATTATGAGTATGAGACTCGAGAGAGAGTTATTTAATAACTTGAGTGATTCAACGTATATGTTGACAGAAAGAAAGTACGCGGTCGTACCACGGGAAAAGCAAAAGTGTGTGTGCTAGAATTGAATTGATATGAATTCGGTATACGATGAACCCTTAGTGGGTTATGTGTATTCAATACACCTTAGTTGTATGAGATAGATTCATTAATGCACCGTGTGAATGCGAGTGAGCATCGTAGAAAGTTAAGTAAGAATAGAAGTATGTGAGGATGTTCTCGGAGGAACATTTGAAATGGAGATATACTTGAGGATTATTATTCATGAATGTAAAATAATGGTGAGCTATGTGCAATATCACCATATTAATAGTAACCGATGGGCTAAATGCGAAACCACCGAGATATCAGTAGCATGAGTGGCTTAGTGAAAATGTTTGATGTGTTGTTTTATATGATCATGTGGTGATCAGTGCAGGAATGTACGCTTATTAAATGAGCAGTTGGCTTGTGACATGGTAAAAATGTGGTAAGAGACTGAATAAGTAAGTTCTAAGAATAGTTGAGTAAGTAATCATGAGTTTATGAGAGACACTCTTCATGATACTTTGTAATTATGTATATCAATATTTGACGCATTATGCAGATGAGCTTACTAAGCATTATTGCTTACTCCTTTACTTTTCTCATCTTTTATAGGTTATATTAACTAGCTCGGGTTGGAGGCCGCCGGAGATGTTTTCACACTATCGAGCAGACACTTGGTATGATGTATCAAGTCTCTTTAAGTTATGGCATGTATAGGGCTAGTACCTAAGGTTGAATAAGTCATTGTTGATGTGGCCAAATCATGTTGGCCTAAGAGAACTTATGTTTGTTTGTGTATAGCCATAGATGATGGCCTAAGTTGTTTGCAATTATATAGGAATTAGTTTTCCCTAGTGTATAGGATAAAGACCTTATTCTTTTCCAATCAAATGTCTTTAATTCAAGAGTAATGTTGATACTATGTGTAGTTATGTGATGAGGTATGAATGTATGCAAATGTGGGTGGAAAAAGGCTTGGTAGATAGCTCTCTAAGTGCTCAAGACGGATAGACACACAGGCGTGTGTCTAGGGCCGTCGCGTAACTCGCACCTTAGTTTTATAAGTCAGGATAGGCCACGGGCTAATCCCATGGCCGTGTGTTAAGGTCGTGCATGTTACACGGTTGGAACATGGGTGTGTGCTCGGTCGTGCGAAATAAGTCAGTATGTCAAGGTATAGTACACGGTCTAAGTCCACGGGCGTGTCAAGGCCGTGTGGATTTAGTCAGTGTCGACCACGGGTGGAAAGCACGGGCATGTCTTAAGGGCACACGGGCGTGTTCCCAAACCGCATGGGCGTGTGCCTTAACCGTGGGGCATTTGGCAGAATGCTTGGGTTTTTAAGCACGATTGTTGAGCATGGCCGTGTGTGTCTACACACGGGCGTGTCTCATTATACACGGGCGTGTGGCCCCTGTTTTAAAGAAAAGTTTTCTTTAACTCGTAAAAATTTTCTGAACGCAAGTTTAAGGCCTCGTAGGCCCACAATACGAATGACTTGACTAAGAAAGAGAAGTTTTTAATTTGGAACAAAATTTTATAGCCCGTAAGTATATGTTTAAGGAAGTTCAAGCATAGTAATGTCTCGTATCCGGGTTTAGCCTCAGAAACGGGTATGGGGTGTTACATTTAGTGGGATCAGAGCTATGGTTTAGTTGGTTCGAGGACTAACCTAGCGTTAGTAAGAGTCTAGCTATACATTCCATATGTGGACAGTGATAGTGTGATGTCTCCCGGCTCTAACAAAATTGTTTTGTTAAGACAGTGATGATTCCCAACCGAGCTAATTTCAGTAAGTTGTATGATTTCCAAGCTTCATGGATATTTTCATTGAATTTCTTGCTATGTTGCTAAATGCACATTATTTCCATGAAAGTGTTTAATGATTTATTAAACAAAGAAGTTATTAAGAGCATGTATATGAAAGTTTCGATTGAAATTGAATTACTTAGGATACTCAATCTACCACATGAGATTAGAAAGTCCGTATAAGACCAAGCCAAGGCATGGCATCGGCAATCAAGCAGAGATATCATGTAAGTCCAAGGCAAACTTGGCATTGAACAGGTTATCATGTAAGTCCAAGACAAGCTTGGCATTGAACAAGTTATCATGTAAGTCCAAGGCAAGCTTGGCATTGAACAAATATCATGTAAGTCCAAGGCAAGCTTGGCATTGAAAAGATATCATGTAAGTCCAAGGCAAGCCTGGCATTGAAAAGCTATCAAGAGAAAGAGATTTCATGTAAGTCCAAGCCAAGGCTCGGCATTGACCAGTTCATGAGTAAAGATACCAAGTAAGACCATGTCAAGACATGGCAATGGTAAGTTCCCAAGGGAACTCACGAGAAAGACTTCGTATAAGTCCATGTCAAGACATGGCCTCGAAACCAAGAAGAGAGATTCCATGTAAGACCGTATCTAGGATATGGCTTTGGCATCGAGTTATGTGAGATGAGATTCGATATCCCTCGGTTATTCATAGAAATTCATCGGGCAAACAAGTAAAGCTTAAATGAGATAGCAATAAAGTTAGTAGTAAAGTTGATATTATGTCATGCTAGTTAAGGTGACTAACAAGTATAATTCATGTTATGAATGATGATCTTTGAGATTATGTTTATTATAGTAAAGCATACCGATCTATGTGATCAAGTGTTACAGTACTTTGTTTACCTTACAAGCATGAGACTAGTAAGTGCCATGATGTATGTGAAAAGCAGTAAGAGTAAGTAAGTACTTGCGATTTGTGATGCCATTGTTTATGATAAATATGTTCACATGATTAAAAACTGAAAAGTTTAATTTAGTAGAATGCAGGATATGAGTACGGTCGTTCAACGATGAAAAGATGAATAAAACCATGGTTAGACCATGGCAATGAGAAGGTCAGTGTAAGACCATGTTTGGAACATGGCATCGACCGTATTATGAGGGTCAGTGTAAGACCATGTTTGGAACATGGCATCGACCGTATTTTGAGAAGGTCAGTGTAAGACCATGTTTGGAACATGGCATCGACCGTATTATGAGGGTCAGTGTAAGACCATGTTTGGAACATGGCATCGACCGTATTATGAGGGCCAGTGTAAGACAATGTTTGGAACATAGCATCGACCGTATTATGAGGGTTAGTGTAAGACCATGTTTGGAACATGGCATCGACCGTATTATGAGGGTCAGTGTAAGACCATGTTTGGAACATGGCATCGACCGTATTATGAGGGTCAGTGTAAGACCATGTTTGGAACACGGCATCAACCGTATTATGAGGGTCAGTGTAAGACCATGTTTGGAACATGGCATCGACCGTATTATGAGGGTCAGTGTAAGATCGTGCTTGGAACATGGCATCGGCATTGATACGTGTGCTAGTGTAAGACCATGTCTGGGACATGGCTCCAGCACCAAAGAAAGATCTCGTATAAGACCATGTCCGGGACATGGCATCGACATCTAAGTATGATCCCGTATAAGACCATATCTGGGATATGGCATCGGCATCAAATAGTAATTCCGTGTGAGACCACGTCTGGGACCTGGCTTCAGTGTGAGATCGTGTAAGGCCATATTTGGGATATGGCGTCGATATCGATATAAGATTTTGTTTAAGACCATAGCGAGGCTATGGCATCATGACGACATGTAAGACCATAGTTGGACTATGGCAATCAGGTAGACGACGTACTCAAAGCCCGTAAGACATTCTCTAAATTGATAAGCAATAGTAAGGGGAAGTAGAATCAAATGTTGAATGCTCAAGTAGATATTAATGTGGAACTTGAGTAAGTAAAGTCATTGTTCAAAAGTACGAGTAATAGAAACAATTGTGGCATGAAAATGTGAAAACTCACTTGGAGTGAGTTGTGTGACTATGATGATATTTCATTGATGATGAATGATAAATCATATGTGTGTGGTCACGAGAGTCAAGTTATGGGACACTACGACCTCACCCCCTTACCACTGTTGGATTATGATGAAATGTTATGAGAGTTAAGTTGAGTAAGTTTGCATTCGATTAATGCAATAATTATGTTAGTATAATTGAGAATGCTTTGTATCACATTGATACATAATACTCTACTATATAGAGTAATTGTTTTTGAAAATGAGGTTGAAGTCCTTGGGGACTATAGTAAAAAGAGTTATCATTAATATATGAAAGAGATAAGGTCCCGTATAAGACCATGACCGGGACATGGCCTCGGTACCGAGTTGAGATCCCGTATAAGACCATATTCAGAATATGGTAACGATATTTGATATGGAAGTCTATGTGAGACCTTATCTGGGATATGGCATTGACACCCAGAAGTGGCTCCATATAAGACCACCCTGAGGGTGTGGCATTGGTTTCGTGCCTACATGAATGACGACGAATTTGTGTCTTTGATTATCCTTAGTGATCAATGGGACAAATAGATGAGTCTAGAAGTATAAATGAGATTAGTACTAAAGTCATGTGATGAAGTGAATGCAGATATTCGTGAATAAGTCACGAAGAAACTAGTACGATGTGTGGCACGATATGTGCTAAATAAATGGCAAGTATGAGTAAGTTGGCTCGAAGCCTGTAGTGGTGCATGGTTAGTTGATGCCATGAAGGGATTATAAAAATCTCCTTGAGTATTTTGTGTAAATATCTGTTGCCTTTCAGGGCTGATGCAGTTGTTCTTTTCATAACCTGTGATTGTGTGAGAATAGTGACTGATAGTAAAAAAATCAGACAAAATGGTTGTCGATTTAGTTAATTGAAATTGACATTTCCTTTACCTCCTCGTGGCCTTAATTGGGTACCTTGAGGAGGAAATTGGTGATGATTCGTGTATAAGAGGTGAAATCACAAGTTTCACGTTGTGTGATGGGTTTTCGGGTAAGCCGAATAGAGTTAACGATTTCAATTGAGACGTCCCTACTATCGTGAGATATGACGATCGTAAAGGTTCTATATTGGCATAGCAAGAGAAACTCAGATGAGAGTGTGCTTAAAAAAAAGTGTTCTCAGTATGGAGAAAAGAATAGATGAAGGTATTGAGATATGATTCAAGTTCTGTGTATATTCACGCATGAATCAGTAAAGAGAATAAAATTCTATGTGTACGTGAGTAGGGAGCATAATATAAAGATATTCTCATCGAAATGTTCAAACCATGATAGTTGAGTTGTAAGCTATTGAAAGAGCTGTTTATTTGAAAGTTCTAGTACTGAGATCAGTCTAAATCAAGAGAAAGAGTTGACAGGTTGGTGATCCAGAGATAATCACTTTTGTGTCTGTGTTGTGAGTTAGATGTTATGAAAAGATCCATGTTAAGCAATGCGAGTTAGTTACTCGGTTGACCCTAGTTGGTAACATCTTAGTTTCAGCAAGGTTAATGACTAGAGCGTAGTCTTCTTTTCAGAACAAAAGGGTTGTAAGAGATATAGTAAATGGTATTTTAAATAAGCTCCGAATGGGTTTATTTGAGATGGTAAATACAGTTGTATAAGTTTTCCGTTGTTGATGATGAATCCAGAACTTATGAGAGCTTTGGTATGAGATTTAGTAGTAGCATATCTAATAAAGCAAGAATAAGGAAATCTGATTATGTGGATAAATGTTTTGACAATAGAGTACATTTCACAATATGATTGAGATTATGGTCAGGAGTAGTTGACCACTAAAAGCTGAGTTTTCAAAACGTACAAGTCAAGATTTCTACAGTCGGTAAATGCTTTAATGAGAAAATGAGATGAACCTTATAGATTTTAATTTTGGGTTGACAAAATTTCCAAGAAAGGGAAATGTCATTTGAATAGTGGTAAGTCAACCAGTAAAGATCTGAACGATCAATTGGACATATATAGAGTTCCAAATTGGTGGATTTTTGAGTATATACCTTCGAGAAAGAATAACATAGGTCTCAAGTTATGCTCGACCTTGTGTATCACAGCTTAAGAGTCGTGTCAAGAGAAACTTAAGGATAAGTGAATTCGTGATTTTGAAGAGTTAATGGAAACGTTTTAAGAAAGTTAGTAGCCACTCCTCCTAATAAAATTTTCGGGGACGAAAATTCCTAAGGGGGAGAATTGTAACAGCCCGATTTAGGGGCTAGTCAGAACAGTGACCTCAGAATCACTAATTCGAGATTAGAGAAAATTATTTTCATGATATGTTATGTGATATAGCATGTTTATAAGGATGCATGGAAATTTTGGTGCCTTAATTTTAGCGAATTCTAGCTAAATTGTGAAAAAGGACTAAATCGCATAAAGTGTGAAAGTTCTATTTTAATTGCTAGAGGTGCCAAATAGTCATAGAATATTAATTGGAGGTCCTAAATGTGCAATTTGGCCTTGTTAAATGTGTTGGCCGGCCATAGAAAGTCAAGGGGGACAAAAACATTAAATGATGGTAAAAAATTTGGTGATGTTAGGTGTTTAAATGAATAAAATAAGGTGAATAAAGATGTTATCATCTTTTCACTATTTCTTCACCTTCTTCTACCGAAAATTGAAGAGAAATAAGGGCTATGGAGCTCAAAAATTTCAGCAAACATTCCTCCTCACAAGTAAGTGATTTTGATGATCTTTCTTGATAAAAAATGTACTTTTGGAGTCCCCAAAGCTTAAGCTTTCTAAAGAAGGGACTAGTTTGCAATATGGTTGAAAGTCTAAGGACTTGCCATGAGAGATTTTATGTTGTTTGATGAGTTTTTATGAAAGAAAATGAATGATAGGATGATGAGAAACAACTTTTGTGAAAGGAGTTGTCATGAAACACCTAAATGGGAATCAAATGTAAAAGTTGTATTTTGTTCATTAAGGCATGAAATTGATGGAATTGAGAATAGTTGTAAGAGGATTAAATGTTCAGCTAGGCTTGTTTAACAAGGAAATGTGATGAAAAGTTATTTACGAGCCTAGGGGCAAAATCATAATTTTACCAAAATATAGGGGCAAAATGGTCATTTTTGCCTAAGTAGAGATTATGTTGTAGTACGATCATTGAGTGATTAAATGAGTAAATTTCATTGTTCTAGATCAAAGAAAATGAGTTTCGGACCTAGAACGGATGAAAAGAGAGAAGTGGGCAAAAAGGTCCTTTTCAGCTCTTTCGACATCGAGGTAAGTTCATATGCGAATGTTGAAACTACGTATGAGCTCATTTAGTATTCCAATGTTGTATGAAATGTATATTACTATATGAATGTATGAAATGTCTCTTGATGAGATGTCAATGGAATTGAACTTAGAGTAATGGGAAATGTATGTGGAATGATATGATGATAGTTAAGGCCTCGTGTAAGACCATATTGGAATATGGCCTCGATGTAAGAATTTGTATAAGACCATGTCAAGGACATGGAATCGACATGTTAATACAAGTAAGACCCTATTAGGGTATGAATGCTATGTGACATTATGAGTATGAAACTCGAGAGAGAGTTATTTAATAACTTGAGTGATTCAACGTATATGTTGAAAGAAAGAAAGTACGCAGTCATACCACGAAAAAAGCACAAGTGTGTGTGCTAGAATTGAATTGATATGAATTCGGTATACGATGAACCCTTAGTGGGTTATGTGTATTCAATACACCTTAGTTGTATGAGATAGATTCATTAATGCATCGTGTGAATGCGAGCGAGCATCGTAGAAAGTTAAGTAAGAATAGAAGTATGTAAGGATGTTCTCGGAGGAACATTTGAAATGGAGATATACCTGAGGATTATTATTCATGAATGTAAAATTACGGTGAGCTATGTGCAATATCACCATATTAATAGTGTAGATGGGCTAAATGCGAAACCACCGAGATATTAGTAGCATGAGCGGCTTAGTGAAAATGTTTGATGTGTTGTTTTATATGATCATGTGGTGATCGGTGCAGAATGTAAGCTTATTAAATGAGCAAAGTTGGCTTGTGACATGGTAAAAATGTGGTAAGAGACTGAATGAGTAAGTTCTAAGAATAGTTGAGTAAGTAACCATGAGTTTATGAGAGACACTCTTCATGATACTTTGTAATTATGTATATCAATATTTGACGCATTATGCAGATGAGCTTACTAAGCATTATTGCTTACTCCTTTACTTTTCTCATCTCTTATAGGTTATATTAACTAGCTCGGGTTGGAGGCCGCCGGAGATGTTTTCACACTATCGAGCAGACACTTGGTATGATGTATCAAGTCTCTTTAAGTTATGGCATGTATAGGGCTAGTACCTAAGGTTGAATAAGTCATTGTTGATATGGCCAAATTATGTTGGCCTAAGAGAACTTATGTTTGTTTGTGTATAGCCATAGATGATGGCCTAAGTTGTTTATAATTATATAGGAATTAGTTTTCCCTAGTGTATGGGATAAAGACCTCATTCTTTTCTAATCAAACGTCTTTAATTCAAGAGTAATGTTGATACTATGTGTAGTTATGTGATGAGGTAGGAATGTATGCAAATGTGGGTGGAAAAAGGCTTGGTAGATAGCCTTTAAGTCAAGACGAGACGGATAGACACACACGGGCGTGTGTCTAGGCCGCGCGTAACCTGCACCTTAGTTTTATAAGTCAGGATAGGCCACGAGCTAATCCCATGGCCGTGTGTTAAGGCCGTGCATGTTACACAGTTGGAACATGGGCGTGTGCTCGGTCGTGCGAAATAAGTCAGTATGTCAAGGTATAGTACACGGTCTAAGTCCACGGGCGTGTCAAGGCCGTGTGGATTTAGTCAGTGTCGACCACGGGTGAAAAGCACGGGCATGTCTTAAGGGCACACGGGCGTGTTCCCAAACCGTATGGGTGTGTGCCTTAATCGTGGGGCATTTGGCAGAATACTTGGGGTTTTAAGCACGGCCGTGTGTGGCCTCGTAGGCCCACAATACAAATGACTTGACTAAGAAAGAGAAGTTTTTAATTTGGAACAAAATTTTATAGCCCGTAAGTATATGTTTAAGGAAGTTCAAGCATAGTAATGTCTCGTATCCGGGTTTAGCCTCAGAAACGGGTATGGGGTATTACATGTGCCAAGGTGTTTTATTTATTTTCCCGTCTATTTTTCAATCATAGTTTTCCAAGACTTAAATGTGGAAAACACATCGCTTTTCTGCTTCAGGAAGAATGCCCAAACTTTTCTGGAAAAATCATCAATAAAAGTTAGCATATAATTAGCTCCACCTCTTGAAGGCACTCTTGATGGCCCCACGGATCGAATGAATATACTCCAACGTTTCCTTCGTGTTATGGATTCCTCCGTGAATCGAACTCTCTTTGCTTCCAAAAATGCGGTGCTCACAGTAACTTGGTTTGCAAATTCCTTGCCCATCAAGAAGTCCTCTTTTGCTCAATTCTGCCATGCCATTCTCACTCATATGCCCTAGACGCATATGCCAAAGTTTAGTAATATCATCATCTGACAAGGAAGAGAAAGCGACAGCTGCATCACCAATAACAGTAGAACCCTGCAAAACATATAACTTAGCAGTCTTTCTCTGCTTTTTCATCACAACGAGGGAACCTTTGGCAATCTTCAAAATCCCACTTTCAGCTGTTCATTTGTACCCTCTTGAATCAAGAGTACTCAACGAAATTAAATTTCTCTTCAATTCTGGAACATGCCGTACGTCACTAAGTGTTCTGACAACTCCATCAAACATCTTAACTTTAATTGTTCCAACACATGCGATTTTACACGAAGCATTATTTCACATCAAATCAACACCTTCAGACACTGTTTCGTAATTTGTAAACCAATCCCGATTGGGACTCATGTGGAAGGTGCAACCTGAATCAAGTATCCACTCATCGCTCACTTTAGAATTGTTGACAGAAGCGACTAGAAGTTCACCATTCTTTGTAGTCTTCTACAACATCGCCTTCACCGAAAATTTTCGGTTGTTTTCCCTTTTGATTCGCAGCCTCCCTTTTAATCTTGTTCGTAGGTTATAGCACTCAGATTTAATGTGCCCTTTCTTCTTTGCAGAAGTTACAAGTTTTACCTCTGTTTGAAGACTTCGATCTACCCTTAGATTTACCGCGAGGATTCCGTTCCTGTGTCCTTCCACGATCATCATCAGTATTTCGATCTTGTCTCCCACGAATAATGAGACCCTCTCCCTGAGATTCGTGTTTAACCACAAGATGCTTCATCTTATCATATGAGGTCAAAGAATCATAAACCTCATCAACCGTGAGAGACTCGCGGCTATATAAAAAATCGTGTCTCTCAAGGTTGAATAAGACGGGGGCAACGAACAAAGTAGAATCAACCCTAGATCTTCCTTATCATATCGAACCTCCATGGCCTCCAAGTTTGAGAGAATTTCTTTAAACATCAGTTAAGTGTTCGTGCACATGCACGCACCTTCCTCCAAACGATGAGCATAAAGACGTTGCTTCATATGCAACTTCTTTGGTTAGAGTTTTCGACATACATATTTGTTCTAGCCTCTTCCATAATGCTGTGGTGCTCTTCTCCTTCATCACATCCTGCAAAATTTCGTTAGACAAATGCAAATGCAACTGTGTTAACGCCTTTCAATCCTTGCGCTTCTTCTCTTCCTCCGTCAATGTCGAAGGCATTTTATCTACCCCTAGCAGTGCTTCCTCTAAATCCATCTGTGCAAGAACTGCCTGCATCTTTATCTGCCACAACGCGAATCTGGTGTTGCGATCCAACAGCGGAATTTCATACTTCAAGGACGCTATTACCGTGATCGAGATGAAAAAACCCGGAAGCTCTGATACCAATTTGTGAAAAAAAACATCGATAATGACAAATATATCACAAAGAAAAGAGAAACAAAAATAAAGAACACACAGATTTTACGTGGAAACCTTTTCGGGAAAAAACCACGGGCAGAGGAGAAGAAAATTCACTATGTCGAATTCGAATCAATTTACAAGAGGATTAGACTATGTCTATTTATAGGCTTGTAAAGCCATATTCTAATAGGAGTGTAGTAAGATTGAAACTTCTTATTCTAATCAATATTCAATAGATGGAGTTTAATAAGGTTTAAAAAACCTTATTTAAAATAAAATAAAAGAAGTGTAGTTCTATAGGGATTCTTCTTTTATTTTATTTTACCATTGTATTTTATTTAAATAAGGATTCGGGTCACTTAATTCTAACAGTTCTTCCTACCATAGACGCCATAACTTGCTTTGTGACCATTCCTAACTGTAACACCCCTAACCCGTGTCTGTCGCCGGTTTGGGGTTACGAGGCATTACCAGACTTAATGCCATTTTATTTTATTTTTAAAAAATAACTTATAGAAAACGAGATGAACCCAAGTATACCAAATTTGCATGCTTAATATTTAAACCAAATACATATACCAATAATTTACTATTAATTTATATACTTAAGAAATTTACTTCCAATTAACATTATAAAACTAGTTATAATCTAAAACCAAATAAATAAGATCGAGAATAACATACTCACATCAAAGCACAAATCATACCTTAATAAATTTATTCGAATCCATTTTTAAGAATATAGTCATAACATTCAGACAATTATACAAGCCTTAAAGTTATACAGTATATATATATGTATACATGTTTAAACATGGTTCGATATTCTTAGATGAATGCGTCATTAACCATTTCATATTACAAACAAACTTAATTCATAAAATAAATGATATAATTTACTATACTTATTAAAAATGATCCGTCCACATTCAATGATAATATAGACATATATTTAATGATTCCATCTGTAAAATAAAATGAATATAAATATGCTTATAATAAAATTAGATGACCAAACCAATTTATCCTACTTATAACCGAATGCCCACCCAAGCAGAGCTAAATTTAATCTACTAAATAATCGAATCAATGTGGTCCAACTATTACCAATTCCAATTGCATTATAAGCTTAAAATAAAACCAACCTTACTAACCAAATTATCTATCAAATTCCAATGCTTATACAACTTATCATGAACCTGTTTAAAAACTTATAATTGAATTGACATACTCATAATTAAATCACTTTCAAGTTCATATTTCATTTCACTACCATACAAACTAAGCATTTCATGTTCGGTTTATGTATATAAATCACTTAATACATACCATGAAATTATATGCTATACACAAATATCAAATTTATATCCATCGGCAAACTCATTAATTTAACAACATATTCATATAAATTTCCATTTATTATTCATATTATATATTCACTTTACTACTAATCCAACATGTCACATATAACTTTCACACATACGTACTGCTATCCATATAATGCCAAATCTGAATCAAAATATGCATAAACCATCATTCACCCAAAACCGAACACAACTGGCTAATTAAGCCATTTTCGCATGGCTTAAATACATACACATTCAAATTTAAGTAAACTTCAAAACTAGTCTATACATGCCATAATCCCAAAATAAATTTTAACTTATAAGATACCGTAGTTATTTGATAGTGTGATGAGCTTTACTGACAAATCCCCGAGCTCGTAATAACCCCAAAAATCTATAAAACAAAGATAGATAAAAATACGAAGTAAGCTAACTTAACTTAGTAAGTCTTTAGCATAACATAAAAATATATATATATGAATCATATAATTCCTTTGATAATTTTACCGAAGCCGAATGAACATTATACAACAACTACCAAACATTCATTAATCTCAAGACATTTTAGTTATAATTATTTAATAATCTTTCAAACTTATACATATCAATAGCATAAGGCCGAATTTACTTATTATATACTTACACACACATAAATATCTTTTATTTTATATAATTAATCAATGTATTTACCTAGTCATCGAATAAGATATGATATAACACATACCTGGTCATTATAACTTTACAATTCTATTTGATATCACATTGTCATATAATTCACCAAGCACATATCTTGAAATGATACACCGGCACAAACCCTGCTAGGCTTAAAGCCTGATTTAATACACCGGCATGAAGCCTGCTAGACATAAAGTTTGAAATATTTCACCATGCTAGGCACACAGAGCCTGAATATCTTGGATACGAAGTTGATCTTTCACATAATACATTATAAAAAAAAATTCTAAATGTTCTTTAAGTTTCGTATAAAACTTCTCAATTATCGTATCTCAACAAAATCGAATTCATACACAAATCTCCTTAGCAAACATACTTTCGGCTAACATAAATATATATAATTTACATAATTACATTCAGCATATAAATCTCAAACATATATTCGGCTTAAGAATATATATATATAGTTTATAAAATTCATTTCAACTTATAGTACTCAAAACATACCTTGGCTAACATGCACATATATATATATATATATATATATATATGCATAACTCATACTTTTAGTTTTAACTTATAGAATTCAAATACATATATATTCGGCTATCATATACCTACAACTCATTCAATTATATTCAGCTTATAAAACTTATATGTAAATACTAATTTTTTTTTTATAAATTTTAATTGCTAATAGACTTACCTCAGACGGTGATAAACCAGAACGAAACGATTAATCGACGACTTTAGTTTTCCCCCGATCCAAGTCTGATTTCTTTAATTCTTGATCTAAACATATTTAAACTGAACCCATTCAAACATAATTTCATTCAATTTATTCCAAAAACACATAAATGGGCAATTTACCATTTTGCCCTTGATATTTTAAACTTTTTGCAATTTAGTCCCTATTGCATAAAACACAAAATACACAAAATTTGCATACACCATAGCTAGGCCGAATCTTCCTAGAGTCCATCTAAATCCACACATTCTATTTATTTTGCATTTTAGTCCCTAAAATTATTATTTTTGCAATTTAGCCCTAAATACTCAATTTCATCAAAAATTCCAATACAAAACATATTAATCTTTCACATATCTTTAATATTTGATCATCAAACATCAAAAATCACAAGCTATCATCAATGGCAAA
The DNA here is from genome assembly GCA_025698515.1 of Gossypium sturtianum. Taxonomy (NCBI): domain Eukaryota; kingdom Viridiplantae; phylum Streptophyta; class Magnoliopsida; order Malvales; family Malvaceae; genus Gossypium; species Gossypium sturtianum. Next base: position 33,707,173 of record CM046946.1, on the reverse strand, counting down.
ACAAAAAATCATCATAAATTTCAAAAATTCAAGCATGGGTCTTGTAGTACTCGAAGCAACGATCTCAAAAACGTAAAAATTATCAAAAATCGAAGTAAAACATACCTTGAATTAAGCTAGATGAGGACCGAATGTTTCAAAGCTTTTAAACCCTTTTTGTTTTCTAACTTTCGGCAATGAAAGATGAAGAAAAATTAAAAATGGTTTTTAATTTCATATAATATAACATATATTAACATTATTATTACTTTACTATTTTAACCTTTAATAATTAATAAATATAACTTATATAATAAGGTTACGTTAGTCCTTTGTCTCCCACTAACTTACATAGTGGGTTATTTACATCTTTAAACCTCCTAATTATAAAGACAACCACTATTCGGCCCTTTTAGAAATAACCACCTAATTTTCATTTTACGCGATTTAATCCTTTTATTTAATCAGACACTCAAACGACGAAATTAAAGCACGAAATTTTCACACAAATAAATTCACACATAATAAACACAGAAAATAATTTTAAAATATTTTTTTTCTAACTCGAATTCGTGATCCCGAAACCACTGTGTCCGATTAGGGTCAAAATCGGGTTGTTACACTAACCCTTAGCATCTTCAATACATTATTTTCATTCTTCATCCAACCTTTTCATAATTCCTTAACTTTTTCTATTATTGAAACCATACCTACAAAACACTATTGACCGAGTTATTCTTTTAGTCTACTTGGTTCACACTATGAATTTGCCACATTTCCTAACGTATTCCATCTTCTTTGTACATATCTTAAGACTATGCGGGATACGCCACAACATTTCCTAAGGAACCATTCCTTCAGAGTTCACCATGAGTACTATTCTTTTAGAGTTTACCACACATATCATTCTCTCAGAGTTTACCATATCTACCAGTCCTTCAGAGTTAGCCACACTTATCATTCTTTCATGGTTTGCCATACTTACCAATCTTCAAAGTTAGCCATACATATCATTTTTTTAGGATTTGCTGTAATTACCATTTTTCTCTTTCAGGGTCCTCTACAAAAGTGTTCCCTTCAGATGATAACCACTAGGGCCCTCCTTTAGAATGCGCCACGAAGGCGTTCCTTTCCATAGATTGCCAAAAATGCTTCCATTTCTTAGATTACCGCGAAGGCTTCCATTTGTTAGATTGCCACAAAGGCTTCCATTTTTTGACATGTTCATGATAAGGATTCTCCTAGACTCACATTATGTGAGGTTTGCCCCTCATCGTCTTGGGTCACGCAGAAAACTTCATTTGGTAATAACCTTCTTTTAGTTCTTTCCATATGATGCCATAACCCACCAGTTATGGTATTATACAATATGGTCTTTCCATATGACGCCATAGCCCACCAGCTATGGTCTTACACAATATGGTGCCATGGACTTTTCTTTTCAGAGAATCGTGTTTAAAGTCCTGATAGACTCCTTTAGACGACTTCGCGGAGACACACATAGACTCACTTAACAGATTTTTCGTGCTTTGATACCATACAGAAATTAACATACATTTCATTTCACATCATCTCATTCATTCTAGAAGCACTCATACAGATTATTTCATCATTGGAACATCCATTTCATACTTAACCTATTAGATTCCTCACGAACTAAACATGCATGACTCATTTAGCGTACATAGTCTAACTGTTATCTATAAAAACATAAAAAAATACCACCTTACATACGAAAGTCGACTTATGGACTCACCTAACATCCATAAACGACATCTTGGTCTTCAGATCCTAAACATCCAGCACGAAAACTCAGTAATCACTGCTTATAAGACATAAAGATACATCATATAACTTTTATTATCATCAGAAGCCCCGTTAACTTTCATGCAAAGCCTTGCTTCTTCATTTACTATCTACAATCATAAATAAACTTACTCAATCAGAAGTCCACAAGCAAGTCCAGATTACTTACCCTGAACATGAAACAACAACTGCATGAACTTCGATCCTTAATTTCAACTTAGCAAGAAAGATCCCTAATCAACTCCAAAGCAAGACATAAATGGTGTTTTAAATAGAAGGAAGAAGATAACTCTCTCTTTTTCTCTTTCTAAAGCTCATATCAAGATGTATATATATTTATATAGAAAACCCATATTTCCATAGTGGAACTTAACATGTGTCATCAACCTTTAACACTACTCTTTTAGAGGTTAAAAACTATAAGGAAACATATACAAGAGTCCATATTCTTGACATATCTTTGATTTACCCCACCATTCATTCCTGACCATCTCGTTAGAATGTAACTTACACAGTAACTAGGCAAACTTGGCATACCTTACCTTTGGCAATATCTTCATTACCCAAAGAACCCTTAATACTCTTACCATCCCCTTCATTTTCGCATATCTACACCCTTTAGAGAACATTTTTTCACCTTATACTCTATTATCAACTAAACTCCCTAAGTATATGCCAAAGGCATCAATTGGGTGAATAGGACCACGCCACTCAGATTCCATCGGGCTACTTGCCCAATGTATGACTCGCCAATTCTGGGTGTTACATCTCAAGTGTTTAATGAAGCCTATTTGTAGCTTTAGGGTTGGACGTCATCCCTAGCCCTAGTTTTGCTGATGTTTTTACATTAAATTTCATTATGCGGACCAAAATGCCCTCAGCTCGTTAATTCTTCACATACAGTGTAACAACCAATTTTTAGTGGTATCAAAAATAGTGGTTTTGAGACCATAATTCCAATTAAAGTGTTAGTAAATATTATTTATTTAATATTTACAAGTCTATATCATTTTTATATTAAAATTTGGTTAAGAAAATTTAATGTTTGAATAGTTAATTAAGTAAAAAGGACTAAATTGTAAAACCCGCAAAAGTTAATTACTATAGGTTAATTTGTATTAAATAGAAGTAAAAGCATAAAATAAGGGCCTATTACGAAAAATATACCTATTTTAAACATAGTGGACATTTTGGTGTTGTATTATATGAAATAGATTAATTTTAAAGGGTAAACTTGTAATTTAATAAATAAACATAATTAAAATAAAAAAAGATGAATGGCCATCATCCTTTTCCTTTCACTTTGAAAAAAAAACTAAACTCCATAGCTTGAAGGTAGCAAGCTTTCGACCAACATTTCTTCTCTTGCATTGTATGATTTTTAAGTCCATTTTTAGTAAACTTTATGTTTTTGAGGTCGTTGTAGCTTAATCTAGCTAACCCATGGACTAATTCATAAAACTGTTAAAATATTAGGGACTTAACATGAATTAATTATAGGTGTTTTTGAAGTTAGTTGATAGATTCATGAGCTTGATGGTTAAATAGATACATTTTGTGAAATAATTTTGGTTGGTTATGAATGTAAGGATTAAATTGTTATAATATTGAAATTGGCATGGTTTAATTATAAAAATTTAGTTGTTAAGGGCTGCAGAGGGACTATAATAAATTTGGCTTAAGGGTTTTTTGGTTAATTGTGTAAATTTTGTAAGTTTTGATATAGGGTTTAAATTGCATAAAGGGTGAAATTTTAGGGTAAAATTGTAAAATGTTAATAAAAGGACTTATATGCATAAGTTTGATTATTTAAGCTATTTTAAATTTTTAATTGAATAAAAATTATTATTTAGATCAAGAAACAAATCAACCAAACACCAATCGTGGAAAAAAAAAAATTAACGGAGTCGGCATCAGTGTCGCATTCGTAACCGTTTTTATTAGGTAAGTTCGTATGTTTTTTAAACTTATTAATTGTTGTTTTTGGTGATATTTTAACTATTATTCATGTTATGAATGAATTAAATTGATTGATATATGGCAATTAGTGAATTGGACTAAATTGTAGTATTAGCTAAATTGATGATTATGTCTGAAAAATGGGAACTATATAGATGTGAGCTTGTAATGGTATAATGTGAATAAATTTAAATGATTTGGATGTGGAATGTGGCCCATATGAACCTCGTGAATTCTTAAATATAAATGACATGTCATTAGGGTTATTTACCATTTCGAGTGCTAGTCTTGGATGTCCTAGCGATGGCTGAGGTCCTGCATTTGTTGTAGATTCTCCACAGCTCAAGTTAGCAGCATCATGTAGCCTAATATCCTGACCCACAGCTCATATGAGTAGGCCCATTTTATAGCTTGTGTGAGCATCGTTCCCACGTATCCGACGTTATTTCAGTTGGTTTATCGGGTGAAAAATGAGTAAGCGGAAATGGTGATATGAAATGGATATATGAAATGATTATATGGAAATATATATGAAGTGGTTATTTGAAATGGAAATGTGAAATGTTTAATGAATATGTGATGGTTGGTTTATGTACCAAATGTGTTTACAAGTATATGTTTGATGACATCATAAAGTTACATGTTTCATATATGAACTCACGGACCTTGTGAGACTTGTGATGTATATAGGTAACTAATGAACTCATGACCATGATTATGAATTAATTTGTAAAATGTTTAAATTATATCATTTACGGTAAGTTAAACTTTAATTTTATTACGAACTTACTAGGCAATGATTTTCTTACGTTTGTCATGTTTGATTTCCTTGTAGACTATCGAAAGTTTTGGTCGGTTGGAAGTCAAGTCGAAGCTCACACTATCCATTTATCTACTCAATAGTTAGTTCAATCATTTTGGTTTGGTTATAAATGACATGTACTAGGAGTTTTTAAGCATGAATGTATATAACTTAGTTGCCTTGTGTTTGTTATGTAAAGATGAATATGTTCTTAATTGGCACTTTTGGCATAAATATGTCCATATATATATACATGCATATGATTAAGTTGATTAATGCTTAGTGTGATTGGTTTGAGGTATGCTTGGGTGCTATGGCAAGAGTGTTAGGTACTTGATGGTGAATGATGAATGTGTATGGTTTAATGCTTGAATTGTGGTGCCAATGAGGGCATATTGGTTAGGCACTTAGGTTGGATTTTTTTTTTGTATGTTTTGGCATGTTTTGGTGTGTTTTGAATAGATAAATATGGATGGAAATGGCATGGCTTGGAACCTAAGATATTGTAGTTGAAATGGCTTGGGTTTGAAGTTATTTTAAGTGCACACGGTTTGTCACACGGCTATGTGCCACACACGGTCACCCCACACGACCATGCAGCCTATTTGATTTTTGGTGCAGGATTGCCCACACGGTATTAGAGAGTTACACGTCCTAGCGACACGGCAGTTTGACCGTAAGTTACAAGGACTCAAGTTGTTACAAAGTTTGGCCATAGGAACATGTCTTTGAGCCACACGGTCTAGGCTCTATCACATGGGCTGGCCACACGGCCGTGTGACCTTTGTTATCAATTTTTACCATATTTTTTTTGTTTTGTTTCAAATTAGTCCATACTTGTTTCTAAACTGATTTTAGGGTTCCATAAGCTCGATTAAGTCTCGTTTTAGTATTTATGCTATGAATAATGAATGCTTATTAATTTTTTATGCTTAAATAAATATTTGGATTGTGATAATATATTATCGGTCTTGTTAACTGTTGTAATATCTCATAACCTTAATCTGACAATGGAGACGGGTTAGGGGTGTTACATACAGGGCCAGTGTCATGACATTCTCTACCTTATGTCACGACATTGATGGCAGTTTGCTTGACTCAGTCTCAGATTTAGGGCTGTAACACCCCAAACCCGGTCTAGACGTTATGGCTAAATCTGGAGATGTCACATGGAATGGAGTTTGAAATCGAACTTATCAAGTTAAAACCGTTTCTGTTTGTTATCTCTTATTTATCTCTCGTCAATTTCAAAGTCATTCTCTCGTTAATTTGATTCGTTTAAAAACAAATTCTGTAGCGGAAGCTTTTAAAAACGTGTTATTTAGAGAAAATTGTTCGCGTTTAAGAAAACATTATGTTTATTAAAACCAAGTTTTCTTTGCAGTTCAAAAGTTCATGAAAACAGTAAAATAAACCAAAACGAAAGCAAACAATCCAAAAGTCCAAATTACAACAAAAGTACTCCCAAAATATTATGAATTTAAAACATTAAAGAAATTAAAACCGTTCAATAAACTTGTGGTCACCGCTGCATCCTCCATCGCACTGAACCCTCTAAGTCTGGGGATTACCAGTACAGATAAAATAGAAAGGGGTGAGTTTACGTAAACTCAGTGTGTAATCCCCACAGAGGACATGCATACAGTCAATCACAACAAATAGTCAAATACAGTTTGGGTCTAAGCCCATTTTAGTTTCAGTAGTAGTTCGGGCCTTAGCCCATTTCAGTTTCAGTATCAGATATGCATTAGGGCCTAAGCCCGTCACAGTAACAGTATCAGATATACATTAGTCAGTAAACAGAATCCTACCCAACCAGCCTCTACACACCATCTCCGTCCATCCCTACACTCCATGTGGGGTTTAAAACACCCACCCATCCCTACACTCCTAGTAGTACCGAATACGGCACACAATCAGTAAATTGCAGCTGAGCTACCAAATAATAGGCTTAAGAGCCTTTAAGTACACTTCCTCCAATTATCAACATCCCAACCCAATGCAATGCAACATACAGTATATGACATGCTAATACATGAATTTCAGTTACATATATAGTTCAGTATTCGTTCATATAATCATCATGCTCAGTACATACATCATACATACATTTCACGCATTTAAGGGTCTAAGTAGTGCTTACCGACCCTACAGTAGGTTCATAGTCGACTTGGGCGACCCGTGCAACCTTAGAATACAGTTCAGTTAAATGGTCTCACACAGCCTAGCCTAGTATTCCACACGCACGTGTGGACTACCCGTGTGGAGCCACACGCCCGTGTGGCCCACACAGCCCAAATCAGTCTAGCCTGTGTGTCGCACACGGCCTACCTGGCCATCACACGATCGTGTTTTGTGCACACGACCTAGCCTTGTCGATCACACGCCCGTGTTATGGCACACGACTTACCACACGGGCGACCACACGCCCGTGTGGCATCGATAGTAAGGTTTTCGGATTTCACCAAAACTTCATTTTCTGCGTTTTCGGGTACACACCTGGTATCAATTCGATGCTACCGCAACCACCAACACTCCTGAACCTAAAAATCAGTATACCAACGCTCAGAATCAGACTTAAAACACAGTTAAACCGAGAATTTGAACCCAACCATAATTCAAATCAACGCTTTTCGCTTACCCAAACTCTCCAAGCGACTAACTACGATTCGGCAGCAGAAGGAACACGATCTTCCTGATATACTGCTGCCCAAAACAACCGTATAACCCCAATGAACGATGGAAAGATGCAAGTTATAGACAAAATAAAGCCTTACCTAGCCAAATGCACGTAGGAAATCGATATAGCAAGAACGAAGGTGAAATAGCTGACAAAAGCGAACAAAAAGCGAAAGTGAGACAAGGGAAAAATGGCAGAGAAGAAAAGAGAATTTTGCTTAACGTCAGAATTTTGGGGAAGGGAAGCCGAAATTTCGAAAAAGATTAAAAATAAAAAATAAAATAGAATCTGATAACTCCCCCCCAAATCCCTTAATTAACTTCACTAACCCACTACTCAGAATTCCTATTTGACCGAAACTATCTCGGTCAAACGAGCAAAAATAGACTCCCACGCTCGCGCAGGGATTCGAACACAAGACCTTCAGCAATCTGACACTCAACTTAACCACTAGACCAGCAGGCCCATTCTGATATGGTTTAATAAATAATTTAATATATGCCCACTAAGCAAGTGTAAGGCTTACATCAGAAAAATACCAAAATTTCCCAAAGCTAAGGCTTGAACTTGGGACCTCCCACACATACCCAGGACACTTAACCACTGAACCAGATACACACTTGTGTCACTTTCTAACAGAAACAAAAATAAAAATTTTGGGGCGTTACAACTCTACCCCGTAAAAGAAAATTTTCAGCCTCGAAATTTACCTGATCAGAATAGATGAGGATACTGCTGACGCATCGCATCCTCAGGCTCCCACATGGCCTCCTCAGTGCTATGATTTCACCACAGCACCTTCACTAAAGGAATAGACTTCCTCTGAAGAATCTTTACATCGCGATCCAGAATCTGAACCGGCTCCTCCTCGAAGGTCAAATCTGGCCTAACCTCAATCTCCTCAACAGGGACAATATGAGTAAGATCAGAGCGATAACGCCTCAACATCGAGACGTGGAATACGTCATGAATACGGTCTAGCTCTGGAGGTAACTCCAACTGATAAGCGACCGGTCCCACTCACTTCAGAATTCGGTAAGGCCTAATAAACCTAGGGCTCAACTTGCCCTTGCGACCAAACCTCAGCACCTTCTTTCATGGCGAGACCTTAAGAAACACGAAGTCCCCCATAGAATATTCAATCTCACGTCTCTTCAGATCAGCATAAGACTTCTGTCTATCAGAAGCCGCTTTCAGACGATCCCTAATTAGTCGAACCTTATCCTCAGTCTCAGAAACCAACTTAGGACCCAAAACTCGACGTTCACCCAACTCAGTCCAACACAAAGGAGTACGGCACTTACAACCATACAAAGTCTCATAAGGTGCCATCTGAATACTCGACTGGAAATTGTTATTGTAGGCGAACTCGGCTAGCGGCAAATAATCCTCCCAACTGCCCCGAAAATTGATAACACAACTCCTCAACATATCCTCCAGTATCTGAATCACCCTCTCCGATTGACCATCGGTCTGAGGATGGAACGCAATACTGAAGTCCTATCTTGAACCCAGAGCCTCATGTAACTTTTTCCAGAACTGAGACGTGAAGCAAGGATCCCTATCAGAAATGATTGAGACTAGTACCCCATGCAGTCTCACTATCTCAGAAATGTAGAGCTTCGCCAACTTTTGAAGAAAATAGTCGGTCCTAATCGGAATGAAGTCAAGGGCAACCCACTAACGAAGTCCATAGTCACTCGTTCCCATTTCCATAAGGGAATCTTAACCGGCTGTAGCAAACCCGAAGGTAACTGATGCTCAGCCTTAACCTGCTGACATGTCAGACATCGTGCCACGAAATCAGTAACTTCCCATTTCAATCCTGGCCACCAGTACAGTTCTCGAAGATCTCGGTACATCTTATTCCCACCGGGATGCATAGTATAAAGGCTACTATGCGCCTCCCTCAAAATCGACTGTCTCAGATCCACATCGTTCGGTAACAGATCCGTCCTTAAAAACACAACACACCATCACTGTTTAACCCTAAGTCGGCAGTAGTACCACTCTCAATATGTCAAAACCTCAAGCTTAGAGACTCATCCCCTAACTGCTTATCCCGAATTTGCTCAATCCAAGTCGGCTTAACTTGCAACTCAGCCAACAGACTCCCATCATCAAACAAATTGAAGCGAGCAAACATCGCCCTCAGATCAGTCATCGCCCTACGGCTCAACGCATCGGCCACCACATTGGCCTTTCCAGGATGGTACTCAATAGTACAATCATAGTCCTTAAGCAGCTCAATCCATCTACGCTTCCTAAGATTCAACTCCTTCTGAGTCAAGAGGTACTTAAGGCTTTTGTGATCAATGTAGATAATGCACTTCTCACCGTACAGATAGTGGCTCTAAATTTTCAAGGCAAAAACTACGGTGGCAAATTCCAAATCATGCATCGGATAGTTTGCCTCATGTGTCTTGAGCTGACGAGATGCATATGCCACAACCTTACCATCCTGCATCAGAACACAACCCAGACCCACATATGATGCGTCGCTGTATAGTACAAACTCCTTTCTAGATTCAGGCTGCATCAGAATAGGAGCCTGAGTCAGAACAATTTTGAGCTTCTCAAAGCTCGATTGCTGCGCATCAGTCCATACAAACGGTACACCCTTTCGTAGCAGCTTAGTTAAGGGCGCTGCAATCAGTGAGAAACCTTCTACAAACCGCTGATAATAACACGCCAAACCCAGAAAACTGTGGATTTTCGACACATTCTTAGGCTGTTTTCAATCCAGTACAGCCTCAATCTTCCTAGGATCAACTCGGATTCCCTCAGCAGACACTACGTGCCCCAGAAAAGTGACTTCACGAAGCCAGAACTCACACTTACTTAATTTAACGTAGAGTTACTTTTCACACAGAATCTGAAGTACAACTCTAAGATGATCATCATGCTCATCTTCAGTCTTAGAGTATAGCAAAATTTCATCGATGAATACTACGATGAACTGATCCAAATAGGGCTAAAACACACAGTTCATCAGATCCATAAATGTGGCGGTGCATTAGTCAACTCGAAAGGCATAAATAGGAACTCATAATGCCCATAACGAGTCCTAAAAGCAGTCTTATGAATATCCCCATCCTTAACTCTGAGATGATGGTACCCAGAACGAAGATCTATCTTGGAAAATAACGAAGCCCCTCAGAACTGATCAAATAAGTCGTCGATCCTCGGAAGTGGATACTTATTCTTAATGGTCAGCTTGTTCAATTGTCGGTAATTAATGCACATCCTCATGGTCCCATCCTTCTTTTTAACGAACAGAACTGGTACTCCTCACGGAGACACACTCGGACGGATGAAACCACGGTCTAACAACTCCTGCAGTTGAGCCTTAAGCTCCACAAGCTCCTTTGGTGCCATTCGATAGGGAGCGGTAGACACCGGAGCTGTACTAGGAAGAAGCTCAATCCCAAATTCCACTTCCCGATTCAGAGGTAATCCCAGTAGCTCCTCAGGAAAAACGTCTGGAAAATCTCTTACAGTTCTGATGTCCTTTACATTAGAGTCCCTAGAAACGGAAACACTAATATAGGCCAAGAACGCCTCATATCTGTTACGAACCAGTTTCTCAGCCATAAGTGCAGAGATCACATTAGCCAAATAATTCTGACGTTCTCCAATCATAACTACCTCATCCTCCTCCTCAGTTCTCAAGACGACCCTCTTAATCGCACAGTCCAAACTGACACGGTGCTTGACCAACCAGTCAATACCCAGAATCAGGTCGAACTCCCCAAACGGAAGGTCCATCAGATTAGCCAAAAATACCGATACTTGATTCTCTAGCGGAACATCTCTATACAGTTTGCTAACCTGAATAGATTGCCCCAACGGACTCAGTACAGTGACCTCACTCGTAGTGCTCTAAACCGATAACCCCAGATTTTCAGAAACAGAACAGGCTATATAGGAGTGAGTAGATCCTATGTCTATTAGAGCAAGATATGGTACATCAAAAATTAAGAACGTACCGGTAATGACGTCTGGAGCATCACTGTCCTCTAGGCGACGAGCAGCATAAAAAAGAGTAGGCTACCTCGCCTCAGTCTGTCCAGCATCCCTGCCCGGTGCTCTCTGTCCACGGCCCATACTATTACCACCCCTAACCTGACCACGGCCCTCGGTGGCTACTGAACTACCCTCTGTGGCTGAGCAGTACTAGCACCCGGAGCTTGCATCTGATCAGCCCTTAGCGGGCACTTCCGAATGCGGTGCTCTAACGACCCACACCTCAAACACGCCCTAGTCCTCCTCCAACACTCGCCCTGATGGCGTCTACCACAATCTCCATACGGCTGCAATCCAATAGGAGCAACAGGGGGCCCAGCTCTAATTGGCCCATCAACCTTGGCCTTTTTCTTAGGCCTTTGAACTGAACTCGAGGGCTCCGAATCCCTCTTGTTCTTACCCCTCTCACGATCTCTGTTCTGGCACTCAGTGCGCTTAACATCCTCGGTGATCTTCGCCTTCTGTACCAGTACAATAAACTCTCGCTCCCTCTGTGGAGCAATCAACACGCTCAGATTATCCCTCAGTCCGTCCTCAAACCGGACACACCTCTCATACTCATCTGCCACCATGCCTCGAGCATAGCGGCTCAGCCTCAGGAATTTGGCCTCGTACTCAACCACAGATCAGTCTCCCTGAGTGAGGTTCAGAAACTCACGTCTCTTAGCATCAACATAACTGGCTGCCACATATTTACTCTAAAACGAAGTCTTAAAGAACTCCCAAGTTAAACGGTCAGGCTGAGTTCCCTCCTTAAAATTCAACCACCACTGGTAAGCCTCATCGTAAAGCAAGGAGATTGCCCCATTCAATTTCTGCTCAGAGGTACAGTCCAGATCGTCCATAATCCTCTCTATGGCCTCCAGCCAGTACTTAGCCACATTAGGGGCGACTTCGGTGACACCCCTAAATAACTCAGCTCCGTTAGACTGGAGTCATTCAATAACCGACCCTCGGCCCCCAGATCCAGTGTTGGGCCCAGCAACCCTCTCCAGTATCCTTAACATAACCTGGGACAATGCGTCGTCCCCAGCCATGCAATCTTAAGACCCAGTCTCCGTAACAGGTGACACCGGTGTCTCACTCGTATCCAGGTTAGGTATCCTACCCAGAGAAGAGGACTCAGCTCGAGCCCCCTACAGCCTCTACCTCATACTCTAGTACCACGTCCACGGATACCTCGAGCCCTCATGTCTATTCAGATTTGTCTGTATTACGAATTTTATGAATCAGTTAGAGTTTCAGTGTTTGTTAACAGATGTTTCATACAGAGCAGTATCATAAATTCAGAGTTTGTATTTCGCAAGTAAAGTCTCTATCAGTTTCAGTTTCACTATAGTTTCAGTATACACTACTAAACTGTTTTCAAAATAAGCTATTTATAACAGTTTATGAGAATACTTACAGGACCGGCGCCGGAGACTCGGTGTACCACATTCTCAGTCATATCATTTCAAATCATTAGAAAATCAGTTCTTAAAAACCAAGTTTTGAAACCCAAAAAACCACAGCCGAGTTTTACAACTCGGCTTTGATACCACTAAATGTAACACCCCAAACCCGGCCCAGACATTATGGCCGAATCTAGTGATGTCACATGAAATGGAGTTCGAAATCGAACTTATCAAGTTAAAACCATTTCCATTTGTTATCTACTATTTATCTCTCATCAATTTCAAATACATTCTCTCGTTAATTTGATTCGTTTAAAAACATATTCTGTAGCGGAAGAAAATTGTTCGCATTTAAGAAAACATTATGTTTATTAAAACCGAGTTTTCGTTGCAGTTCAAAAGTTCATGAAAATAGTAAGATAAACCAAAACAAAAGTAAACAGTCCAAAATTCCAAATTACAACACAAATACTCCCAAAATATTAAGAATTAAAACCATTAAAGAAATTAAAACTGTTCAATAAACTTGTGGTCACCGCTGAGTCCTCCGTTGCACCGAACCCTCTAAGTCTGGGGATTACCTGTACAGATAAAACAAAAAGGGGTGAGTTTACGTAAACTCAGTGTGTAATCCCCAAAGAGGACATGCATACAGTCAATCACAACAAACTTTCAAATACAGTCTGGGCCTAAGCCCATTTCAGTTTCAGTAGCAGTTTGGGCCTTAGCCCATTTCAGTTTCAGTATCAGATATGCATTAGGGCATAAGCCCATCACAATAACCGTATCAGATATACATTAATTAGTAAACAAAATCCTACCCCTAGCCTCTACACACCATCTCCGTCCATCCTTACACTCCATGTGGGGTTTAAAACACCCACCCATCCCTACACTCCAAGTAGTACCGAATGTGGCACAAAATCGATGAAATTGCGGTGAGTACATAAATAATAGGCTTAAGAGCCTTTCAGTACACTTCCTCCAATTATCAATATCCCAACCCAATGCAACACAACATACAGTATATGACATGCTAATACATGAATATCAGTTACATATACAGTTCAGTATTCATTCATATAATCATTATGCTCAGTACATACATCATACATACAGTTCACGCATTTAAGGGTCTAAGTAGTGCTTACCGACCCTACAATAGGTTCACAGTCGACTTGGGCGACCTATGCAACCTTAGAACACAGTTCAGTTAAATGGGCTCACAGGCCCATGTGGTCTGCCCGTGGGGGCCCAAACGCCCGTGTAGCCCATACGGCTCAATTTGGCCTTGGCCGTGTGGATCACACGGCCTAGCCCAGAATCCCACACGCCCATGTGGACTACCCGTGTGGACCCACACGCCCGTGTAGCCCACATGGCCCAAATCAGTCTAACCCGTGTATCGCACACGGCCTACCTGGCCATCACACAGCCGTGTTTTGTGCGCACGGCCTAGCCTCGTCGATCACACGCCCGTGTTATGGCACACAGCATACCACACGGGTGACCACACACCCATGTGGCATTGACAGTAGAGTTTTTGACTTTCACTGAAATCACGTTTTCTACGTTTTTAGGTACATACCTGGTATCGATTCGATGCTACCGCAACCACCAACACTCCCGAACCTAAAATTCAGTATACCAACACTCAGAATCAGACTTAAAACACGGTTAAATCAAGAATTTTAACCCAACCATAATTCAAATCAACGCTTTTTGCTTACCCAAACTTTTGAAGCGACTGACTATGATTCGACAGGAGAAGGAACACAATCTTCCTGATATGTTGCTGCCCAAAACAACCGTATAACCTCAATGAACGATGGAAAGATACAAGTTATAGACAAAATAAAGCCTTACCTACCCAAACGCACGTAGGAAATCGATATAGCAAGAACGAAGGTGCAATAGCCGACAAAAGTGAACAAAAAGCGAAAGTGAGACAAGGAAATAATGGCAAAGAAGAAAATAGAATTTTGCTTAACATTAGAGTTTTGAGGAAGGGAAGCTGAAATTTCGAAAAAGATTAAAAATAAAAAATAAAATAAAATCTGATAACTCCCCCAAAATCCCTTAATTAACTCCACTAACCCATTACTCAGAATTCCTATTTGACCGAAACTCTCTCGGCCAAACGAGCAAAAATAGACTCCCACGCTTGCGCAGGGATTCGAACACAAGACCTTCAGCTATCTAACATTCAACTTAACCACTAAACCAGCAGGCCCATTCTAATATGGTTTAATAAATAATTTATTTAAGCCCACTAAGCAAGTGTAAGGCTTACATCAGAAAAATACCAAATTTTCCCAAAGCTAAGGCTTAAACTTGGGATCTCCCACACACACCCAGAACATTTAACCACTAAACCAGATACACACTTGTGTCACTTTCTAACAGAAACAAAAATAAGAATTTTGGGGCGTTACAAGGGCTGTGTCGTGACATCCTCTAGCTATGTGTGACACCGAAGACAGTCTTGCTATTTTCATTTTTTGCTCACTATGTTGCAACATCATACCTCCGTGTTGCAAAATGGCGACCAGTCTCATGTTTTCATGCCTCTGAATGGTGTCCTGCACACTCACCAAACACGTTAGCCTTCATTTAGGCTTACTTTGGCCCTTAAGGTCATATAAACGACTCAAATCACACTTTTTTATTATTCGAGGCTAAAAGTGAAAATCTAAATAAAACATAATAAAATTGCTTATATTCAAGCCTCTTAAGTAAGAAAACTAGTTTAATCTGCTACAACAAAGCTAGTTTAATCTGCTACAACGAATTACGACAAACCAAACTCATCCATAATTAAGTCAGGTCTTGTCCTCAAGCAAGAAAATAGAAAAACTAAAATAAAAGACGACTCTTGAGCAAATATAATACAAGAACGAGTTTTGTGACACATAATTAGACTAATCATACATACATGTAATTCTGGCATGATATATAAACAACTTATCGTTCTTAGTTTCAAACACCTAAGATTAGTATATTACAAAGTACATAAACAACAATGTTCTCAAATATTTTGATCCATCGATAAATCATATAGGCAATTTTATTATCCTAGCAGAATACAAATAATCATTGTAATTACTCGATATAATGTCCATTCATGAATAGATTTACCAAGGTCACATAGGACTTTTCGGCTTGTAACATTTTGAGGCTTAAGGTTGGTATGAAATTGAACAAAAAGAGCATCAAAATAACTTCAAGCACGAAAGTAGTTTGGCACATCGTATTGTCCCATATTCACCCCTTTAATAACCCTTTCCCGCTCACCTCCTTATTTCTCCTTCTCTTACCTTTCTTATTTCTCCATGTAGGAAGTAACAACATAATAAAGTAACTACGGCCAGCTCACAAGTTTTTGTGCACTAATGACTAAAGTTTCTAATTTTGTGACTTTGTTTTTTACTCACTTTTGATTTTTTTTTTCAACATTTCTCACTCACAATGCTTTTGTTTTTCATTTTTCAAGTACTTTTTCTACTTTTTTTTGACTTTTTCTGGATTTTCTTTTATTTCACACATTTTTAGCTAGACCTATGATTACTCTATCACACTACTTCTTCCTATTCCACTCTTATTTTTACAAAACCACCATGATGTATCTACCTATCCCTCAATACGTATGGCCAAATGTTTAAATTCATGCATTTTAGGGACCAAAGAAAAAGAGTAAGTACAAATTTGCATTTTGGCTCGGGTTTTGCATGAAAGTTCATCAAGAAGCGTTTTTTGACTCAAAATTTGGTATGAAGAATTAATGAATAAGGTTAGATTTTTGGCTTTGAGTTATACCAAACAATGCCTTAGGTCAGCCCTAGGTATCTTAATATTCATAAATTTAACCAATCAAACAATTACAATTTTAACCATTTATCATACATACTAGCATGCTCGTTTCCTTATATTCTCTATTTCATTTGGTGTACTCAATTACTTAATGCCTATTTACAGTGTAATATATAGAACTTATTAGTCTAATGACTGAAAATTTAAAATCATTCACAATCATGCGAAATTTATAGTAAGCACAATCAACCTATATACATGCTCCTAACCAATCACTTATATTTCTACAAGCTCAGGCACACTTTTGACAAGAACAATAAAATAAAAAGCATAAAAATAAAAATAAAATTTCCTATATTACGTCCCACACTTTAAATAGCACATTGTTCCTAATGTGCAACCCTTAAATTGTAACAGCCCGATTTTGGGTCTAGTCGGAACAGTGGTTTCGGGACCACAAATCCGACGCAGTAAAATTTATTTTGATTATATTTCTATGGTCTATAGTTTTATGAAATGATTTCTTGGAAATTTTGTTCGAAAATTTTGACGTTTGGGCACTCAATTTAGTAAAAGGGACTAAATTGCAATAAGTGCAAAACTTGAGTTCTATATGTTAGAAGTGTCCAATTGCTATGAGATTTTAAATTGGAGGTCCTTATATGGTAATTAGACCACTATACTTTAAGTTGGACAAAAATGGACATGGTAGGGTGAAATTTCAAAGTTTGGCATTAAGGGCATTTTGGTCATTTGGGTAATAAAGATAAAATTAAACACATAAAAGATGTCATCTTCTCAATTTCATCCTCCCATGGCTGAAAATCACAAGGGTCTCCATAGCTAGGGTTTGTTCATCTTCCAAGCTTGATTGTAAGTTCATTCTTGTCCCATTTTTAATTATTTTTACAGTTTTGAGATCGGTGTAACCTAATCTAGCTATTTCAAGGGCTAATTTGAAAGAAAATCAAAGTCTAAATTTTACCCATGTTGGATATTTGTGGGTTTTGATGTTTAATGGTAGATTATGCAAGTTTGGTGTTAGATAAACAACTTTTACCCAGTGATTTTTGATGAAAATGCTTAGAATGACCTATTTGTAAAAGTTATAAAACATGTAGTAAAAGTGTGAATTAATGAAAAATGTGGGCTATTATAAGCATGAGTAAGGTTTGGCTACACTTGGGTTTTGAAGAAATTGAACATATTTCATTTTACGAGCCTAGGGACTAAAATGTAAAAAGTTGAAAAATTAGGGGCAAAAATGTAATTTTTCCATAATGTGATTTTTGGGCTGAATTGAATAATGCGAGTATTAAATGAGCTGAATTTTCTATTATAGATCAAGAAAAACGAAGTTCGGACCTAGATCGGGGGAAAAACAAAGTGTTTGACGATTAGGTCCATTTTCACTATTTTTGTGCCGAGGTAAGTTCATATGTAACTAATGCAATGTTATATTTGTATTTTAATGTTTTGATATTGCATGAAATGTATGATTGATTCTATGAGTATATTTGACGAAGTTCCGGCAAGAGAGAAATCCCTGTTGAACCTTAGGTATAGATTAGGATACAAGTGACATTTCACTAGGAACCCATGTGATTATGTGATTTATGTGTCCCGGGTGCTGGTCATGTACGTCCCACTGGTGGTTGGGCATACCGACATATGTTGCGGATACCTGACAACTTGTGTGAGCAGCACCGCGTAGCTACGTCTCGACTGACAGCTTGTGTGAGCAGGCCCAAGGATAGCTCGAGAGCGAGCTTATATGTGTTATGAGATTTGTGGTAGCATTGGCTACATATGTGGCACTTATGTGCAAAGTTTTCTATGTATCCGATAGTATTCCAAATGGTTCAACGGGTATGTCAAATTTGAGAAAGTATGTGATTATGTTACGAGTTGGTACAGGTATGTGTGAAAAACTCAAAGGAAATGAATTCGGTATATGATGAACTATTGGTAAGAATGTGATTGAGTATGTTATGTTCATGAGGTTTTAATGACATTTAAGTTGATATACCTATGTTACTTATATGGCAATTGTATGGTTAATGTTGTTTATTATTTGCATATGAACTTACTAAGCTATATAGCTTACTCCCTTTTCTTTCCCTTATCTTATAGTGTCACCAAGCTAGCTCGGGATTGGAGATCATCGGAGATCCATTCACACTATTATCTTATATGGCATGTATAGAGGACTTGGTCATTTTGTTATGTGTCATAATTGATTTGGCCAAATGTGTTGGCTTATATTGGTTGAAAGTTCATTTTGTATAAGGCCATGGAAAATTGGCTACAATTGGTATGAGCAATTTATATGATGAGGCCTTTCATAGATGTGGGAATTTACATATGATTTGAGTTGATAAGCATGTGATGTTTGTGTATGATAAATGGTAGCATGTGAATGAAGTGTTGATGTCTTGATTGTGGCTGATTTGGTTGTATGTAAATGCTTGGATTGGTGCCATATGATGTTGTGTATGTATGTACAAGTAAGGGTGGCAAAATGGCTTGGTAAATAGCCTTATTTTTGTCCATACGGGTAGACACACGGGCATGTGTTTAGGCCGTGTCTGACACACGGCCTGCCCCACGGGCATGTGTTCTTCCCGTGTGTCTCCTGTACCTTACTTTTGAGAAACAGAATGTCCAGAATATAGCACACGGGCAGAGACACGGGCGTGTGTCTCGACTGTGTGTGCTAGACGGCCTTGGACATAGGCGTGTGTCTCGGTCGTGTGAAGTCAGCACCTATTTTATGAAAAATAATGAAAATCAAATCGACCACACGGCCCAGCACACGGGCGTATCTAAGGGCGTGTAGCACCCTATTTTGAACACGGCCTGTAGCACGAGCGTGTATAAGGGTCAAACGGATGTGTGAGCCCTGTAACATGAAAATTTTTCTAAGTTTTATAAAATTTTCTAATGTTCTCGGTTTAGTCCCAAACCACTTCCAAAGCATGTATTGAGCCTCGTAGGCTCATTTTACGGACGATATGAATGTGTATGAAAAGTTTTAATTTGAATGGAAATTTATGACTCGGAAATGTATGTTTACTTGTGTTTATGTCCGGTAATGCCTCGTACCCTGTTTCGGCGTTGAATACGGGTAAGGGGTGTTACATTTAGTGGTATCAGAGCTACGATTTAGTCGATTCTCAGACTAACGTAGCGTGTGTGAAAGTCTAGCTATACATGCCATAAATAAATCGTGATTGTGTGATGACTCCTGACAATTTTAAAATGTGTTTTCATATAGTAAATGGTTCTCAATCGAGCTGAAGCTGATGACGTAGAAAGTAATGCACCGGCTCTCACTCAAGGGGCAGCGCCATCTGAAAGTAGACCTCCCACAGTTAGTCAGGGAGGAGTAGAAGGGGCTAGAGAATGCTTTCTCCACATGATGAACGAGTGGTATACGGAGTTTATTCGAACAAATCTGAATGCTCAACCCCCTCCACCCCCACCTATTCCTCAGCCGATTCCCGTAGCTCCACAAGGTATGGAATTCATAAGAGTGAATAAGCCTCCGATTGATAAGATTCGAAAGCATGGGGTTGAAGATTTTAGAGAAAATGTTGATGATGATCCCGAGAGGGCAGAATTTTGGCTTGAGAATTCTATCAGGGTATTCGATGAACTGTCTTTCACACCAGATGAATGTCTGAAATGTGCCGCATCACTTCTAAGAGACTCAGAATACCTGTGGTGGAAAACCCTTGTGTCCGTAATACCGAGAGAGAGGGTTAATTAGGAATTCTTCCAAGATGAATTTAGGAAGAAGTATATCAGCCAACGGTTCATTGATCAGAAACATAAACAATTTTTAGAGCTGAAACAGGGTCGAATGTCTATAATCGAGTATGAACGAGAGTTTTTCAGGCTCAGTATGTATGCTCAAGAGTGTGTTTCCACCGAGGCTATCATGTGCAAAAGGCTTGAAGATGGGTTGAATGAGGACATCCGATTATTAGTTAGAGTGCTTGAGCTGAAAGAATTTGTGGTGCTATTAGACCGAGCTTGTAAAGTTGAAGAATTAAGCAAGGAAAAGAGAAAAGTTGAGTTTGAGGCTAGAGATGCAAGAAAAAGGCCGATGAGTAAGTCATTTCAATCTCAATCTAAGAAATCGAGAGATTTCTATGCTCGACCGAGTGCTTCAGCTGGGTATCCCAACAGAGATTGTGGGAAGCAATACTCGGATTCTAAAGCCCAAACTACATCAGTAGCGAGCGTTGGTAACGCTAAGTCTGGTAGGCCTGAATGTCTGCACTGTGGCAGACGACACACCGGTGAATGTAGAATGTATGACCGGGCTTGTTTTAAGTGTGGCTTTCACGACCACTTTATTAAAGATTGCCAAGAGATGGTTGAAAAGGATAAGTTTCAGACTGCAAGACCGGGCAACACCGCCTCTAGAGGGAGACCACCAAGGAACACGGGAAATGGAGATAGTAGTAAAGGTGTGACCAAAGATACAACTGTAAGATCCGAGGACAGGGCACCTGCTTGAGCCTATGCTATCCGTGCTCGTGAAGAAGCGACATCTCCCGATGTTATCACTGGTACTTTTTTTCTCTATAATACTAATGTAGTTGCATTGATTGATCTTGGATCGACTCATTCTTATGTTTGCGTGAAATTGGTAGCTAGTAAGAGCTTGCCTATTGAGTTTACTGAATTTGTGATTAAAGTGTCAAACCCCTTAGGCAAACATGTATTTATAACACCCCTTACCCGTATTCTACGCCGGAACCGGGTCCGAGGCATTTCCGAAGTAAAACCACTTGATCGCCACTTAGGCTCAACGTGACTACTCTCCTTAAGTCACCACAACAACCTTATTCTCGACTTACGAGGCCTCATTCATACACAGGAGGGCTCTCGAGACCATATCGGAAACTCTTACGAATTTAAAATTTTTCCATCCCAACAGGGCCACACGCCCGTGTAAGATGATACACGCCCATGTCCACAAACCGTGCACAAAACTCAAGCATTCTGCCAAAGTCCCACGGCTAGGGCACACGCCCGTGCTCTCCATCCGTGGTGAACACTGACTACTTTACACGGCCTAAAGCCTAGACACACGTCCGTGTGGCTAGCCCGTGGCCTATAACACTCGAATCTGCTAAAGTGACACGGCCAAGTCACACGCCCGTGGGCTTGCCGTGTGTCACACATGGCCTAGACACATGCCCGTGTGTCTATCCATAAGGACAAGAACAAAGCTATTTGCTAAGCTCTTCTCACCATTCTAACTCATACAACATGTATACATTCAACTCATTCACAATCAACTCATATTGTAACATAATCTTACATGAATAACTACATCTTTTCATATAATAAATTAGCCATCAACAATGGCATTATACAAAATAGATTATCCATCTAAAGGCCAACACATCTTAGCCATTACAACAAAACTCACTAACTTGTCTAGCCTCTATACATGCCATATACAAAACATTAAGTCCAATGTACCAGAGTGTGCTGATAGTGTGGGTGATCTTCCGATTAATCAGCGTATCACGATTCAATCCTTTTTCTCTATAAGACAAGGGAAAAGAAAGGAGTAAGCTTTGAGCTTAGTAAGTTTACACATAAACAATTTAAGCATTCTAGTATAAGCTAAACAACAATTAGCATTATACTAACATATGCAATTCACATCCACTACTATGCTTACTCTTTCTATCCCTTACCACATCTCCAACACATCATGAGTCATATACTCATAATCACTGACATGCACCCCTGCACTCAATATCACATTTACTCAAAATACAACACATCATTATTTCGCAATAATACATCCACACAGCTAAATTACTCGGTGGTTTCGCACTTAGCCCACCACAATCAGATCATGAGGTAGTATCGCACATAGCCTACCACAAAGGATAATTATAGTGATTCCGCATATAGCTCACTAAATAATATGCTTAACAATAGTATCGCACACAGCCCATCATTGTTAAGTATCAAAGTGGTATCGCACTTAGCCCACCATCAAGCATTATCACTACACATTCACATGTCTACTTTGTAATACATTCATCCATTCACAACTACTATCTCATTCATTCCACTAGAACCGAATAGGTTCTCAATCATGCTACACATTAGCTAGCATTAACAATGTATATGCATAAATGCATTGTTCATACGTAAACTTACCTCGGTGCTCAAAAAGTATAGAGATGTGCAATTTAGTTCACGACCTTGCCCTTGCCTCGGTTATGATACGGGCTTCGTATTTCTTGATCTAAAATGATAAATCAACCCGTTCAATACACACAATGACTAAATTGACCCTTATCTCATAATTTAGTAAAATTACCATTTTGCCCCTAAACTTTCTCATATTTACACTTTTGTCCCAAGGCTCGTAAAGTGATTTTCATTCAACTTTCTAGCCTTTCATGCTTAGTCGAAACATTTACTCAACTAAAGAAATCATCAATTCTCACTAAATCACTCATGTATGACCAATCTCAAGACTTTCACAAACTAGTCCCTACATGCATTTTTCATGGAATTCACTTAGCAAAAGATGTTTCTACTACATCAAGCTTTCATATTCTTCCATAAAACATCAAAATACATGCATGTCATACATGGGTACATTTTTGAACATCAATTCTAGCTCAACATATAGCTAAAAATAGCTTACTCATGTTATTAGGACTTAAAAAATACGAAGAATATCAAAAACGGGGCTTGGATGCACTTACTAGCAAGCTTGAAAAATTGAAGAGCCCTAACAATGGCTTCTTGAAATTTTCGGCAGCTTGGAGAAGAAGATGAATAAAATTTTGTCATCCTTTCCCCTTTTTAATCATTTAATTATTAAATGACCAAAATGCCCCTTCTCACTAAACTTTCCAATATCATCCATTCATGCCCATTTTTGTCCAAAAATTAGAATTTGGGAAAATTACTATTTAAGGACCTCTAATTGATAATCCAAGGCTATTTCATACAAATAGCTTCTAGAATCTCATATTTTGCAACTTTTTCAATTTAGTCCTTTTGGACAATTCAACCGCAATTTAACAAAATTGCTTCATGAAACTTCCACACTAACATGCAAACATAGCATAAACCTCAAAACTCATACATATACCTCAGATTTGTGGTCTCGCACCACTATTCCGACTAGGCCCTAAATCGGGATGTTACAACTCTCCCCCTTTAGAGATTTTCGCCCTCGAAAATCTTACTGGTAAAAAGGTTTGGATGTTTCTCTCTCATGCTTTCTTCTAGTTCCCACGTAGCCTCTTCCACACCGTGTTTCTGCCATAACACTTTCACTAGGGCTATGCTCTTATTCCTCAACTGTTTCACTTCTCGAGCCAAGATCTTAATCGACTCCTCTTCATAAGACATATCCGGTCTTATCTCAATTCCTATTGAAGGAATTACATGCGAAGGATCGGAGCGATACCGTCGCAACATCGACACATGGAACACATTTGGATCTTGTCCAATTCTACCGGCAAAGCCAACCGGTATTCTACTGGCCCAACTCTATCTGTAATCTCATACGGCCCTATGAATCTCAGACTCAATTTCCCTTTTCGTCTGAATCTCATGATTTTCTTCCACGGGAACACTTTTAAAAACACTTTGTCACCCACCTCAAACTCAATTTCTTTTTTTTTTTACAAATCCGTGTACGACTTTTGTCGGTCCAAAGCAACTTTCAGACTATTACGGATTACTTTCACCTTCTCCTCAGTCTCTTTTACCAGATCGACCCCATGGATCTGCTTCTCACTAAGCTCAGTCCAATACAGAGAAGTCTGACACTTACGACCATACAAAGCTTCATACAGTGCCATCTGTATACTCGACTGACAACTGTTGTTGTAGGCAAACTCGACCAAAGGTAGATACCTCTCCCAACTACCTTCGAATTCTAACACACAGCATCGAAGCATATCTTCGAGAACTTGAATCACTCTTTCAGACTGACCATCTGCTTGTGGGTGGAATGCTGTACTAAAGTTCAACTTTGTACCCAAAGCCTCTTGCAACTTCTTCCAAAACCTCGAAGTAAACCTTAGATCTCTATCCGATATTATAGACACAGGCACACCATGTAACCTCACTATCTTTGCAACATACAATTCGGCTAACTTGTCCAGTGAATAATCAACACGTACTGGAATAAAATGAACCAACTTTGTCAATCTATCCACAACAACCCACACAGCATCTTTCTTTTTCGGAGTCATAGGCAACCCCGTCACAAAATCCATGGTAATCCGATCCCATTTCCATTCAGGAACCATCACTGGCTGAAGCAATCCCGAAGGCACTTGATGCTCAGCTTTCACTTGTTGACAAATCAGACACTTTGTCACGAACTCAGAGATATGTCTTTTCATACCCGGCCACCAATAAAATTTCCTCAAGTCATTGTACATTTTCGTACTGCCCGGGTGTACTGACAAATAACCACTATGTGCCTCATGCAAAACCTTTCGGATCAATTCTTCATCTCTAGGTACACAAATTCTATCATGGTACAACAAACAACCATTCGAACCCACTCGAAAATCAGAATCACTTTCTGATCCACACTTAGCTCTCTTAGCTTGCATCTCACTATCATTTCTCGAGCCTCACATATCTCATTTGAACAACCATCGGCTTAGCTCTCAACTCTGCCAATATAGCACCATCATCAGACAATGCTAAACTCGTGCTCATAACTTTTAGAGCATACAAGGATTTCCTACTCAAGGCATCCGCAACCACATTTGCTTTTCCCGGGTGGTAATCAATGACTAACTCATAGTCTTTCAATAACTCGAGCCACCGCCTCTGTCGCAAATTCAAATCCTTTTGATCCATCAAATACTTCAAACTCTTGTGATCCGTAAAGATTTGACACTT
Source organism: Gossypium sturtianum (assembly GCA_025698515.1). Classification (NCBI taxonomy): domain Eukaryota; kingdom Viridiplantae; phylum Streptophyta; class Magnoliopsida; order Malvales; family Malvaceae; genus Gossypium; species Gossypium sturtianum. The sequence goes on along the minus strand of CM046946.1, from coordinate 33,681,792 downwards.
CTCATCATATAAATAATGTCGCCAAATCTTTAACGCGAAAACAATCGCAGCCAACTCCAAATCATGAGTCGGATAATTCTTCTCATGCGGTTTTAACTGCCTCGAGGCGTAAGCGACTACCTTACCCTCTTGCATCAACACGCAACCGAGACCATTAAACGACACGTCACTAAAAACCACGAACTCTTTCCCCGATTCTTGTTGAACCAAAACTGGCGCCTCAGTCAACAATGTTTTCAATCTCTCAAAACTCTGTTGACATGTCTCAGTCCAATCAAACTTGACATCCTTATGCAACAATTTCGTCATCGGGGTAGCAATTACAGAGAACCCCTTTACGAAACGTCTGTAATATCCTGCCAATCCCAAGAAGCTTCTGACTTTTGACACATTCCTCGGCTGTTTCCAATCCACAATAGCCAAAATCTTACTCGAGTCAACTCTAATACCATCACCCGACACAATGTGTCCTAGGAATCTGACCTCTCGGAGCCAAAACTCACTCTTGCTAAACTTAGCATACAACTGCTTATCCCTTAAAGTTTGCAAGACAATTCTCAAATGCTCCTCATGATCGTTCTCATCCCGAGAATAGATCAATATGTCATCAATGAAGACAACTACAAACTTATCCACATATGGTCGGAAGACACGGTTCATCAAATCCATAAAAATCGCAGGTGCATTCGTTAAACCAAATGGCATGACTAAAAACTCATAATGGTCATACCTTGTTCGAAATGCAGTTTTCAACACATCTTGCTCTTTCACTCTCAACTAGTAATAACCAGACCTCAGGTCGATCTTGGAGAACAATGTAGCTCCTTTCAGTTGATCAAAAAGATCATCAATCCTTGGTAAAGGATATGTATTCTTCACCGTCACATTGTTAAGTTGCCTATAGTCTATACACAACCTCATAGACCCATCTTTCTTTTTCACAAATAGTATCGGAGCACCCCATGGTGAGTAGCTCGGTCTTGCAAAACCCTTATCTGACAACTCTTGCAACTGAACCTTCAGTTCTTTCAACTCTAAAGGTGCAATCCTATACGGAGCAATTGAAATAGGTGTCGTTCCTGGAACTAACTCAATCCCAAACTCGACCTCTCTCACTGGAGGTAATCCGGGTAACTCTTCCAGGAATACATTCGGATACTCACATACCACCGGAACTGTATCAAACTTTACTCCAACCTCTTGAGTATTCAAAACAAAGGCGAGATAGGACTCACATCCTTTTCTCAAAAATTTCTCAGCCATTAGGGAAGAAATCATCACTGGTAGACTATCCGATCCACCTGATTCAACCCGAACAACATCTCCATTCTCACATTTCAATTCGATAAACTTACTACCACAGTTCACTAAGACACTATGGGTAGTCAACCAATCCATGCCAAGGATTAAGTCAAACTCATGAAATGGAAACAACATAAGGTTTGCCGAAAAACAATTACTCTTAATCATCAAAGGACAATTCTTACACACCTTGTCCACTAACACATGCTTACCTAACGGGTTTGACACCTTAACCACAATATCCATAAACTCAACGGTCATACTCAAACTAGATGCCAATATCATGCAAATATAAGAATGAGTAGACCCTGGATCTATTAAAGAAATAACAAAGGTGTCAAAAAGAGAAAAAGTACCCGTTATCACATCTGGGGATGATGCCTCTTCGCGGGCGCGAATGGCATACGTCCTCCCAGGTGCCCGACCCTCCAGTCTCACAGCAGAGTCTTTGGATGCACCTCTACCACTAGTCCCACCTCTCGGGTTCCTTGGTGGTCTACCCCTTGCAGGCACATCGCAAGGTCTTGTCTCTTGCTTCTCTTCCTTGTCATCCCTCTCGGGGCAATTTCAGATAAAATGGTCGGGGGAACCACACTTATAACAACTTTGGTTGTTTCCCCAACACTCACCGGTATGATACCTACCATAACTTGGACACTCCAGTTTATTCTTCGGATTGCCCACACTTTCCATCAAGGTGGCTTGGACTCTCGAACCCGAACGAGTGTTGTCCAAGTCTCGATGTGAATATCCTACTGGTGTTGTCGTCCGAGGATTCACTTCCTTGGCTCTTTTCGACTGGGCTTGATATGATTTGCCCATCGGCCATTTTCTCGCATCTCGGGCTTCACTCACAGCCCTTCTCTTTTCCTTACTCAATTCATCGGCCTTACTTGCCCTTTCAACCAACACAACAAACTCTTTCAACTCCAAAATACCAAATAGGAGTTTGATATCCTCATTCAGTCTGTCTTCGAACCTTTTACACAAAACGGTCTCCGTCGACACACATTCTTGCGCGTACTTGCTAAGCCTAACAAATTCGCGCTCATATTCTGCTACTGACATTCTTCCTTGTTTCAACTCAAGGAATTCCTTCTGTTTCCGGTCAGTAAACTGCTGACTTATATACTTCTTCCGGAACTCTTCCAGAAAGAAGTCCCACGTCACCCGCTCTTTCGGGACCATTGACGTCAACGTCTTCCACCAATGGTATGCCGAGTCCCTCAGCAAAGATACGGCACACTTCAGGTTCTCTTTAGGTGTACAAGAGAGTTCATCGAATACTCTCATTGAGTTCTCTAGCCAAAACTCTGCCCTCTCGGGGTCATCATCTACCTTAGCTCTAAACTCCTCAGCCACGTGTTTCCTAATCTTATCCACTGGGGGTTTCGATATCCTCACTACATCAATACCTTGAGGAGCCACTGGAATTAGCTGAGGTATAGGAGGAGGTAGAGGAGGTTGAGCATTGGGGTTCGCTCGAACATAATCCGAGTACCAATTACTCATCATCTGGAGAAAGGCTTCGCGAGCCTCTTCCCCTTGACCCCTAACCTCGGGCCCACTCTCAACAGGAGCGGTTCCTTGCGTAGGAGCCGGTGCATTACTAGCTGCCTCATCAGCAGTCGATTGATCGTGATCCATATACTATATAAAACAAGGTTTAAAATCATCAAAAACCACAACACTATCATTGTACACTTATGGAATGTATAGCTAGACCCTTACACCCGCTACGGTAGTCCTAGAACCGATTAAACCATAGCTCTGATACCACTAAATGTAACACCCCTTACCCGTATTCTACGCCGGAACCTGATTCGAGGCATTACCGGAGTAAAACCACTTGATCGTCACTTAGGCTCAACGTGACTACTCTCCTTAAGTCACCACAACAACCTTATTCTTGACTTACGAGGCCTCATTCATACACATGAGGGCTCTCGAGACCATATCAGAAACTCTTACGAATTTAAAATTTTTCCATCCCAACAGGGCCACACGCCCGTGTAAAATGATACACGCCCATGTCCACAAATCGTGCACAAAACTCAAGCATTCTGCCAAAGTCCCACGACTAGGGCACACGCCCGTGCTCTCCACCTGCGGTGAACACTGACTGCTTTATACGACCTAAAGCCTAGACACACGCCCGTGTGGCTAGCCCGTGGCCTATAACACTCGAATCTGCCAAAGTGACACGGCCAAGTCACACGTCCGTGGGCTGGCCGTGTGTCACACAAGGCCTAGACACATGCCCATGTGTGTATCCACATGGACAAGAACAAAGCTATTTGCTAAGCTCTTCTCACCCTTCTAACTCATACAACATGTATAGATTCAACTCATTCACAATCAACTCATATTGTAACATAATCTTACATGGATAACTACATCTTTTCATATAATAAATTAGGCATCAACCATGGCATTATACAAAATAGATTATCCATCTAAAGGCCAACACATCTTAGCCATTACAACAACACTCACTAACTTGTCTAGCCTCTATACATGCCATATACAAAACATTAAGTCCAATGTACCAGAGTGTGTTGATAGTGTGGGCGATCTTCCGATTAATCCGCGTATCACGATTCAATCCTTTTTCTCTATAAGACAAGGGAAAAGAAAGGAGTAAGCTTTGAGCTTTGTAAGTTTACACATAAACAATTTAAGAATTCTAGTATAAGCTAAACAACAATTAGCATTATACTAACATATGCAATTCACATCCACTACTATGCTTACTCTTTCTATCCCTTACCACATCTCCAACACATCATGAGTCACATACTCATAATCATTGACATGCACCCCTGCACTCAATATCACATTTACTCAAAATACAACACATCATTATTTCTCAATAATACATCCACACAGCCTAAATTACTCGGTGGTTTCGCACTTAGCCCACCACAATCGGATCATGAGGTAGTATCGCACATAGCCTACCACAAAGGATAATTATAGTGATTCGCACATAGCTCACTAAATAATATGCTTAACAATAGTATCGCACACAGCCCATCATTGTTAAGTATCAAGGTGGTATCGCACTTAGCCCACCATCAAGCATTATCACTACACATTCACATGTCTACTTTGTAATACATTCATCCATTCACAACTACTATCTCATTCATTCCACTAGAACCGAATAGGTTCTCAATCATGCTACACATTAGCTAGAATTAACAATGTATACGCATAAATGCATCGTTCATACGTAAACTTACCTCGGTACTCAAAAAGTATGGAGATCTGTAATTTAGTCCACGACATTGCCCTTGCCTCGATTATGATCCGGGCTTCGTCTTTCTTGATCTAAAATGATAAATCAACCCGTTCAATACACACATTGACTAAATTGACCCTTATCTCATACTTTATTAAAATTACCATTTTGCCCTTAAACTTTATCATATTTACACTTTTTTCCCAAGGCTCGTAAAGTGATTTCATTCAACTTTCTAGCCTTTCATGCTTAGCCGAAACATTTACTCAACTAAAGCAATCATCAATTCTCACTAAATCACTCATGTATGACCAATCTCAAGGCTTTCACAAACTAGTCCCTACATGCATTTTTCATGGAATTCACTTAGCAAAAGATGTTTCTACTACATCAAGCTTTCATATTCTTCCATAAAACATCAAAATACATGCATGTCATACATGGGTACATTTTTGAACATCATTCCTAGCTCAACATATAGCTAAAAATAGCTTACTCATGTTACTAGGACTTCAAAAATACGAAGAATATCAAAAACGGGGCTTGGATGCACTTACTAGCAAGCTTGAAAAATTGAAGAGCCCTAACAATGGCTTCTTGAAATTTTCGACAGCTTGGAGAAGAAGATGAATAAAATTTTGTCATCTTTTCCCCTTTTTAATCATTTAATTATTAAATGACCAAAATGCCCCTTCTCACTAAACTTTCCAATATCATCCATTCATGCCCATTTTTGTCCAAAAATTAGAATTTGGGAAAATTACTATTTAAGGACCTCTAATTGATAATCCAAAGCTATTTCATACAAATAGTTTCTAGAATCTCACATTTTGTAACTTTTGCAATTTAGTCCTTTTGGACAATTCAACCGCAATTTAACAGAATTGCTTCATGAAACTTCCACACTAACATGCAAACATAGCATAAACCTCAAAACTCATACATATACCTCAGATTTGTGGTCTCACACCACTATTCCGACTAGGCCCTAAATTGGGATGTTACAGTATTAGTTGATAGAGTTTGCAAGAATTGTCCTTTGATGATTTGAGGTCACTGTTTTCCAACTTATTTAATGTTGTTGCCATTTGATGAGTTTGATTTTATTTTGGGTATGGATTGGTTGACATTGTATGATGTGGTAGTGAATTGTAGATGGAAAATTATTAAATTGAAATGTGAAAATGGTGAAATTCTTCGGATTGATTCAGATGAGTCGGGTGAGTTACCTGTTGTGACTTCTTCGATGTCTTCCCAGAGATATGTGAGAAAGGGTTGTGAATCTTATCTTGCTTATGTGTTGAATACAAAAGTGTCTGAATTGAAAATTGAATCAGTGCCAGTAGTTAGTGAATATCCAAATGTTTTTCCAGAAGAGTTGCTTGGGTTGCCATCGATTAGAGAAGTTGAGTTTGGTATTAATTTTATATTAGGGGCTTCACTGATATCGGTAGCCCCGTATAGAATGTCTCCAACTGAGTTAAAGGAATTGAAGTCTCAGTTACAAGAATTGACGGATAAGGGTTTTGTGAGACCGAGTTTTTTACCATTGGGTGTACCGGTGTTATTTGTCAAGAAGTAAGATAGATCTATGAGACTTTGTATCGATTACCGACAGCTCAACAAGGTGACTATAAAGAACAAGTATTCTTTGCCAAGAATTGATGACTTGTTTGATTAGTTGAAAGGGGCAACAATATTTTCGAAGATTGATTTGAGGTCTGGCTACTACCAGTTAAGAGTTAAAGAGTCAGATGTGCCGAAAACCGCTTTCAGAACATGCCTTTCGGACTAACTAATGCTCCTGTTATTTTTATGGACTTGATGAATCGAATTTTCCGACAGTATTTAGATAAGTTTGTGGTTGTGTTCATCGATGACATCCTAATTTATTCTAGAGACGAGTCTGAGCATGCCGAGCATTTAAGAAATCAGATTGCAGACTTTGAGAGATAAGAAATTATTTGCTAAATTCAGTAAAAGTGAGTTTTGGCTCTGAGAAGTCGAATTCTTGGGACATATTATCTTTGGAGATGGTATTCAGGTTGATCTGAGTAAGATATCGACAATTGTTGATTGGAAACCGCCGAAGAATGTATCAGAGGTCAGAAGCTTTTTGGGCTTAGCTGGTTATTACTGACGTTTTTTCAAAGGATTTTCGATGATTGCTACTCCTATGACTAAGCTGTTGCAAAAAGATGTTAAGTTTGAATGGTCTGAAAAATTTCAGCAAAGTTTTGAGAAGTTGAAAGCATTGTTGACCGAGGCGCCAGTTTTAGTGCAACCTGAACCGGGAAAGGAGTTTGTGATTGATAGCGATGCGTCACTAAATGGGTTAGGATGTGTATTGATGCAAGAAAGCAAAGTGATAGCCTATGCCTCGTGACAGTTGAAACCGCACGAGAAGAATTATCCGACGCACGATCTAGAATTGGCAGCCATAGTGTTTTCTTTGAAGATTTGGAGGCATCACTTGTATGGTGAGAAATGTCATGTATTTTCGGATCATAAAAGTTTAAAGTATTTGATGACTCAAAAAGATCTGAATTTACGGCAACGGAGATGGCTCGAGCTACTAAAAGATTATGAGCTAGTGATTGACTACCATCCCAGAAAGGCGAATGTAGTCGCAGATGCTTTGAGCAGAAAGTCCTTATTTGCTTTGAGAGCTATTGGTACGAGATTGACTTTGTCTAATAATGGTTCAATTTTGGCCGAGTTGAGAGCTAGACCAATATTTCTTTAGAAGATTTGTGAAGCTCAGAAAAGTGATAGTGAATTGCAAGCTAAAAGAGCTCAATATGAATCGGGTAATGATTCAGACTTTCAGATCGGTTCGGATGATTGTTTGATGTTTTGAGATAGAATATGTGTACCGAAAAATGATGAACTTATTTAGAAGATTTTACACTAGGCACACAGTTGTCGCTTATCTGTTTATCCGGGTAGTACGAAAATGTATAATGATTTGAAGAAATGGTATTGGTGGTCAGGTATGAAACGGGATATTTCGGAGTTTGTTTCGAGATGTTTAGTTTGTCAACAAGTAAAGGCTGAACACCAAGTACCTTCGGGCTTACTTCAACCAGTGATGGTATCCGAATGGAAATGAGACAAAATTACGATGGATTTCGTAACGGGTTTGCCTTTGACTCTGAAAAGAAAGATGTCGTTTGGGTCGTTGTTGATAGGTTGATGAAATCGACTCATTTTATACCAGTACGTACCGATTACTCACTTGATAAGCTAGCTGAATTATTCATTGCTGAAATTGTGAGATTGCACGGAGTACCTATTTCTATTATTTCAGATAGAGATCCGAGGTTTACTTCACGATTCTGGAAGAAGTTGCAAGAAGCTTTGGGTACAAAGTTGAACTTTAGTACCGCATTTCATCCGCAAACCGACGGCCAATCTGAGAGAACGATTCAAGTTCTCGAAGATATGCTTCACTGTTGTGTTTTGGAGTTCGAAGGTAGTTGGAAAAATATCTACCTTTAGTCGAATTTGCTTATAACAACAGTTTTCAGTCGAGTATAAAGATGGCACCGTATGAGGCATTGTATGGCCGCAAGTGTTGAACTCCATTGTATTGGACTGAGCTTAGTGAGAAACAGATACATGGGGTCGATTTGGTTAGAGAGACCGAAGAGAAAGTGAAAGTAATTCGTGATTGTTTGAAGGCAGCTTCAGATCGACAGAAGTCGTATGCAGATTTGAAGAGAAAAGAGATTGAGTTTCAAGTTGGTGATAAAGAATTTCTGAAAGTATCCCCGTGGAAGAAAATTTTGAGATTTGGTCGCAAAGGCAAGTTGAGTCCGCGTTTTATTGGGCCGTATGAGGTTATTGAGAGAATAGGGCCAGTGGCATATCGATTAGCTTTGCCGACAGAGTTGGAAAGGATTCACAATGTATTTCATGTGTCGATGTTGCGACGTTATCGATCAGACCCTTCACATGTGATTCTCCGACAGAGGTTGAGATTTGACTCGATATGACTTATGGTGAAAAACCGATCAAGATTTTGGCTCGGGAAGTTAAACAGTTGAGAAATAAAAACATAGCCCTAGTTAAAGTTTTGTGGCAACGACACAGAGTCGAAGAGGCTACGTGGGAACCTGAGGAAGCTATGCGAAAGCAGTACCCAAACCTATTTTTTGGTAAGATTTTCGAGGACGAAAATCCCTAAGGGGGGAGAGTTGTAACATCCCGATTTTGGGCCTAGTCGAAATAGTAGTTTCGGGATCACAAATTTGACGCAGTAAAATTTATTTTTATTATATTTCTATGGTCTACAATTTTATGAAATGATTTCATGAAAATTTCGTTCGAAAATTTTGACGTTTGGGCACTCAATTTAGTTAAAGGGACTAAATTGCAATAAGTGAAAAACTTGAGTTCTATATGTTAGAAGTGTCCAATTGATATGAGATTTTAAATTGAAGGTCCTTAGATTGTAATTAGACCATTATACTTTAATTTGGACAAAAATGGACATGGTAGGGTGAAATTTCAAAGTTTGGAATTAAGGGCATTTTGGTCATTTGGGTAATAAAGACAAAATTAAACATATAAAATATGTCATCTTCTCAATTTCATCCTCCCATGGCTGAAAATCACAAGGTCTCCATATCTAGGGTTTTTTCATCTTCCAAGCTTGATTGTAAGTCCGTTCTTGTCCCGTTTTTAATGATTTTTACATTTTTGAGATCGGTGTAACCTAATCTAGCTATTTCAAGGACTAATTTGAAAGAAAATCAAAGTCTAAAATTTTTCCCATGTTGGATATTTGTGCATTTTGATGTTTAATGGTAGATTATGCAAGTTTGGTGTTAGATAAACAACTTTTACTAAGTGATTTTTGATGAAAATGCTTAAAAGGACCTATTTGTAAAAGTTATAAAACATGTAGTAAAAGTGTGAATTAATGAAAAATTTAGGCTGTTATAAGCATGAGTAAGGTTCGGCTACACTTGGGTTTTGAATAAATTGAACATATTTCATTTTACGAGCCTAGGGACTAAAATGTAAAAAGTTGAAAAATTAAGGGCAAAAATGTAATTTTTCCATAATATGGTTTTTGGGCTGAATTGAATAATGCGAGTATTAAATGAGCTGAATTTTCTATTATAGATAAAGAAAAACAAAGTTCGGACCTAGATCGGGGGAAAAACAAAGTGTTTGACGATTAGGTCCATTTTCACTATTTTTGTACCGAGGTAAGTTCGTATGTAAATAATGCAATGTTATATTTGTATTTTAATGTTTTGATATTGCATGAAATGTATGATTGATTCTGTGAGTATATTTGACGAAGTTCCGTTAAGAGAGAAATCTCGGTTGAACCTTAGGAATAGATTAGGATACAAGTGACATGTCACTAGGATCCCATGTGATTATGTGATTTATGTGTCCCAGGTGCTGGTCATGTACGTCCTACCGGTGGCTGGGTATACCGACATATGTTGCGGATACTTGACAGCTTGTGTGAGCAGTACTGCGTAGCTACATCTCGACTGGTAGCTTGTGTGAGCAGGCCCGAGGATAGCTCGAGGTCGAGCTTATATGTGTTATGAGATTTGTGGTAGCATTGGCTACATATATGGCACTTATGTTCAAAGTTTTCTGTGTATCCGATAGTATTCCAAGTGGTTCAACAGATATGTCAAATACGAGAAAGTATGTGATTATGTTACGAGTTGGTACAGGTATGTGCGAAAAACTCAAAGGAAATGAATTCGGTATATGATGAACTATTGGTAAGAATGTGATTGAGTATGTTATGTTCATGAGGTTTTAATGACATTTAGGTTGATATACGTATGTTACTTATATGGTAATTGTATGGTTAATGTTGTTTATTATTTGCATATGAACTTACTAAGCTATATAGCTTACTCCCTTTTCTTTCCCTTGTCTTATAGTGTCACCAAGCTAGCTCAGGATTGGAGATCGTCGGAGATCCATTCACACTATCAACTATTATTTTGGTACCAATGAATTCAACATTTTGAGTTATGGCATGTATAGGGGACTTGGTCATTTTGTTATGTGTCATAATTGATTTGGCCAAATGTGTTGGCTTATATTGGTTGAAAGTTCATTTTGTATAAGGCCATTGAAAATTGGCTACAATTGGTATGAGCAATTTATATGATAATGCCTTTCATAGATATGGGAATTTACATGATTTGAGTTGATAAGCATGTGATGTTTGTGTATGATACATTGTAGCATGTGAATAATGTGTTGATGTCTTGATTGTGGCTGATTTGGTTGTATGTAAATGCTTGGATTGGTGTCATATGATGTTGTGTATGTATGTACAAGTAAGGGTGGCAAAATGGCTTGGTAAATAACCTTTTTTTTGTCCACACAGGTAGACACACGGGCATGTGTCTAGGCCGTCTGTGACACACGGCCTGCTGATCGTTGATTTCAGAGTTTTAAATTTATAATGATCGAACCTGGAACTAACTATAACAATGATTGAGGCAAGTGCACCTATCGAACAGTAGTATAGCTTAGGCAAGACCGGATTGTCGAACCCAAAGGAACCAAAAGTACTAATACTAACTTTCTTTTTATTATCTAGCCTAAAATAAGTGAAGTTATTATTTAATCTAAATTTAACTAACTACTAAGCTAAAGACGCAAAGACAAAAAGAATGAATTGGGGAAATATTGTTGGAAAAACTCAGTTGATTAAGACGATACCTTTAGGAAGAATCCGCCTAGACTTCACTTGTTATCTAACTCTGAACCAGACGATTTATTCACTTGACTTGATCCGTAAGACTCCCTAATGTATATTAAACCCTCTCTCGAAGCGAATAACGTCTAACCCTAGGTTGATTAATTTAAATCTCTTTCTAATTAAAACCCCTAGAATTGCATTAACTCGATCTATGGACTCCCATAATAGGTTTCACCCTAATCCAGCAAAATCTCGTCACCCTATCTATAGGCGCGCGATCAACTCCGCTTAATTATGCTAGATCTACTCTTAAGCAGGGACTTTTGATCCTCCACCTAAGCACATCAAACTTGAATCAATATCCCGGAAATATCAACACAAGAATTAAGAACAAATCAAGTATTTATCATATAGTTCAGCAAACAATAACAAGATTCATCTAAGTTTCATCCCCTTCAGGTATCTGAAGGGTTTAGTTCATAATAATAAAAGAAAACATCTCAGAAGAAAATATAAAAGAAAACATAAGAAATCCCTAAAACCCCCTGAAGGAATTGAAGAGGAGATCCTCCGTCTTGAGTAGAATTCCGGCTTCTTGAGATGGATTAACTGGCTATCTTCGAGTGTTTCCCACAAATCTGACCTTTTCGGCTCGGCTCCTTGGCCTAGCTCACCGCCCTCTTCTAGGTTATACTTAGGGTGTTTATATAGGCTTTTGAAATAGGTTTCTTTGCCCTTAAGTATCTTTTTCCGAGTGAAATTGCTCTTCTCCACGACAGGGATACGGCCATGGCACACGCCCGTGTGAATCGTCTTTAGGCCGTGTTCGGATTTTTAATGAGGTGAGGTGATACACCCGTGTAAATCATGATCAGGCCGTGTTGTAGTCTATCAAGGAGACACGGCCGTGTTGGCTCAAGTCCAGGCCGTGTCAATTTTCACTTTGGCCCAATTTGGTCCATTTTGAGCCCATTTCTCGTTCTTTCCATCCTCCGGTGCTTTCCTGAGTATAAAACATGAAAAGAAAGGATTAATAGCACCTTTTTACATAAATCAAGGGATAAGTCATCCAAAAGTATGCTAAATGTGGGATTAAAATATGTTACTTTTACAGTTTATCACATACCCCCACACTTAAGCTTTTGCTTGTCCTCAAGCAAAATTCTCAACTTACAATTAAAACGAACTTTCCATGATTCAATATTCCTATCAACAATGTCTCATCATAATTCATAGATAATTTATACATGGATAATTTAACTCAAAGAGTCCTAAAGATTCAAACAATATAAGTCATACATGTGTAGCACAAAACATAGGTGTTTCCCCTCATCTAAATAATTACCTCTGATCCAAAACCTTCAAGGATTGACATCCTCGCAAAAGATTCACTCAAATCACTCGAAGTGTTTAAGGTTCAGAATTAAGTACTCAAAAGTCAAACATGAAGAGTTAATCCCATAGGCTTGCATGAAAATCAAATCTCCACCACTGTAATATGAAATGATGCACAAATCAAAAGGTCTTTAATAGGGTTGTAACGGGGCTTGGGTTAAAGGTGTGGATAAAGGCTGAAGTAGAGGGTTAGAATCGAGATTGACCTGAAAAATCACCTAACTAGAAACAACGAACTGAAAAATAAATAATTACATGAATTGAAACTTTGAAACTAATAATACGAGCTTCTTTTTCAATAAATAGACTTTAACTGTATAAGCTCGCTTTTCATCATACTAATACTGAATATACTTCGATGTTTTTTTTTAAAAGATCAAGTAATAATAAAGAACTTTAACAACTGAAATAAAGAACATAATTAGGCTACTGGTCAAATCAAATCTCGACAAAAAGGGTAGTCAAGAAGAATGGTGATAACAAATACAAAGGGTTTTGGGTTAATATTAGTGGGTGAGTCAATAAAAAGGGTTGTTAGGATTAAAGGGGTTCACTAGGGGTTAATTATAAAGGTAGGCTTTTTATGGAGTAAGTGGGTTAAATCCTAGGTGCCTTTATCATTTCAGTATATCAAATCAAAGATGTGGTCTCAACATGTATAATCGATGCAAGTTCTAGAATAACAAATCAATGTTGACACACTCATAATCAAAAAGTGAGCAAGAAAAAGAATATATGCTCTATAAGGCTCAAAATCTCACAAAAATTATGGGTATTTTGATATCAACCTCGTAAATTTCAAATTTCAAAGTAATATTCAAATTCAGGTAGACAACCTAGAAAAATTTTTAATACCGAAAAATAGACTTATCATGCTTGATTCTCTAGTATCTTAGAATTTAATTATCAATGACTTAATCTAAAACATGTTAATAAAAATCATAAATCATGGAAATTTCATTCTAATGATAATATGAGAAATTTATTTTAAGACAAGGCATAATTCAGGGATTTGAGAATAATGCAAAAAGTTTGGCACCTAATTTCAGGAATTTGAGAATAATGAAAAAAAAGTTAGGCACCTTTTTAGGTTGTTCACCCCCCACACTTAAGATGTACATTGCCCTCAATGTACAAAGATATATATATAGACAATTAAGTATAAATTCAAAAGATATGGAGAGAGGTGAAACTCCCTGAATTATGGATGAAATCCTTGCGTTGGAGGTGAAAGATAAGTTGGAGGGGTCGTTCTTGATGACGATCCTGCGCTAGATGAAGAAATTGGGTAGCTCATGGAGGATTAGCCAGGAATTATTAAGACACATTTAAAATAAACTAAATATATAATTAAAGACAAGAAAGATAAAGAGAAAGAAAACAGAAAGTAAAATAAAATTAAAAGAACAGATGGATGGACTGAGGGGTACTTATTGTTGGATGGTTTGCGAGGTGGGTGTGATTTCTAAGGCTGTGGATATGGTGGTGGTCGTGGTGTGATTCCCAAGCAGCCTGAAGAACCTAAAACCAAGAAACTAAAATAAAATAAGTTAAATTAAAGTAAGAGAAGTAAAGATAAGGAAATTGAAGCAAAAGAGAAAAACGAAATAAAAACTAAATGGCCTCAAATATCCTTGGCTCGTCGAATGATTGAAGCGGCCGGCATGAACTTATATAGATCGGTCTCCCTCTGGGAGACTATGCTTGATTCCTTCCGCTTCTTCGACATCGATGTGGTAGATCAAGGGTTTTGTTAGGAGAGGAATAGGAAAAATGAAAATGGTGGAAAGTTGAGAGTTAGTAGGAGAAGAGAAAAAGGAGGGGGTTTAAATAGATTTTCAAGCCTGGTACAACCCCACGCCCGTGTACCACGGGCGTGTTGATTCACACGGTCGCCTCGTAAGGCCGTGTTATGCATCGTATCGTTTCTCCCAGGCCCATGTTCTGGTTGCCACGCCCGTGTGTAAACTACCAGTGTCGACCACGGCCGCATCGCACGGCCGTGTTGAGCGTCGTTCATGTCTCCCACGCCCATTTTACAGATTGCCACGCCCATTGGTGATAAGTCAGTGTCGTCCACGACCGCGTCGCACGGCCGTGGCATTTTGTCGGTGCCCGTGGAGTGGTGGTTTGAGTCCGTGACTTGAAGATTTGATTCTTTTTGACTTGTACCATCTCTGCCATGTCAGTACGGTGATTGGTGCATCACACAGCCACGGCCACGGCCGTGTGCAAGGCCGTGTTGCCTGGAATTCTGTACTTTTGGTTAGTTTATAGTTAGGTACTGTAAGGAAAGGATAAAATAGAATATATAAGACAAAATAAAAATGTAAAAGTTAATGGGGTTAGTACTCGGGTTGCTTCCCGAGAAGCGCTCGTTTAAAGTCTTAAGCTAGACTCACCTCTAGTTCGCTTAATCAGGGTGGTTTGAGGAGTTGAAAGTCCTTCCTCATGCTATCAGTTTCATTATCATAATATAGTTCAATTCGAGATGCGTTTATATTGAAAGTACCAAAAATAGGATTACTTACCTCGACTGTTCCGTATAGGAAAACACTGATTACCCTAAAAGGTATTTCTTTGTTAGTGTTAGGGTCAGGAGGAGATATTCGAGGGTCTGCTTTATCAATCAATACTTGATCTCTGATTTTTGAACTTGTTTGTCGCATGGAGTGGCTCCGGTTCTGCTTTGAGTATCCCTAATTTTTCCTTGAAATGCGTCTTCCACTTGTCTAGATCATCGATCTGAATCCTTCGTTCCTCATGAGTTATTTCTTTTTTGGCACAGGGTATAGGATCGGGTTCAGTTGTATTTTTTCCTGGTGTTTCCTGAAAAGAAGGGTTAACCGAATGGTTATCAATAGAATTTATTTTCTCACCTGAATTACTCGATGTTCTAGCCGAATCGAGAGCTTGGAGAGTGAATGTCTCATTACCTATACGAAGTATTAGTTCTCCTGCATCAATGTCAATTTTAGTCCCGGCAGTTGCTAAAAATGGTCTTCCTAAGATTAGGGGGATACTATTGTCCTCATCCATGTCTAAAACGACAAAGTCTACTGGGAATACGAATTTATCAATCTTTATGAGTACATCTTCGATTATACCCCTAGGAATTCTAACCATTTTATCAGCTAATTGAATGCTCATCCTAGTTTGTTTGGGTTTCCCTAGACCTAGTTGTTTAAACAATTTATAAGGCATGACATTTATGCTTGCCCCTAAATCAGCTAACGCATTATCAATAGATAAACTACCAATTAAGCATGGAATTGTAAAACTCCCTGGATCTTTTAATTTCCGTGGTAGTTTATTTTGCAAGACTACCGAGCACATTGCGTTTAGTTCCACGTGTGATGCCTCGTCTATCCTTCGTTTGTTTGTCAAAAGCTCTTTTAAAAATTTTCTAGAATCTGGCATCTGTGAAAGAGCTTCAAGTAACGGTAAGTTAATATGTAATTTCTTTAAAAGTTTAAGAAACTTACCGAACTGTTCCTCTTTGTCGTCTCTTTTTAATGCTTCGGGATATGGTATGCGAGGTTGGTACTCTTTGATTACCGGTTTTGGCTTTTCTTGTGTTACCTCAACTTTACCTTTCTCTACCTCATTTTCTTGCATTGGATTGGGTTCATCTAACCCTATACTATCATGAGCTGTGATAGCTTGGATTTGCTCATTTGGGTTAATCTCAGTGTTACTTGGTAGACGCCCTTGCGGTCGTTCGGAAATTATCTTTACCTGTTCGATTCTTTTAGAAAAAATCTCTGATTAAATTTCAGAAACTATCTTAGTAAGTTGTCCAACTGACTTAGTAAGTTCCCCAACTTGACTTTCGATCCCCTTAATTGATGCCTGTTGATTCTTAAGGGTGGTTTCAGTGTCTTGGAGACAGTTATCTGTGGCTGCCATGAATTTTGTCAGCATCTCTTCAAGGTTCGGCCTCTTTTCCTGTGGATAGGGCTGATTTTGGAAATTTTGAGGAGGTTGTTGTCTTTGAATTCCTTGATTTCCTTGTCCTCCCCATGAAAAATTTGGGTGGTTCCTCCAACCTGGATTATAAGTATTACTATAAGAGTTATTATTAGATCTGAAATTATTACCTATATAGTTCATCTGTTCACTTTCTGTGCCTGGTTGGTAGGGTGGGTACTCAAGATTCGCCACAGTTCCACTTGTGTCGCACTGCATTACTGGATGTACCTGCGAAGAACACAAACTATCAAGCTTTTTATTCATCATCTCTATATGTGTTGATAGCATGGTTACTGCGTTGAGGTTGAAAACTCCGGCTGATTTTGTTGGTTTTGTCCTTGTAACCTACCACTGATAGTTATTCAGTGACATCTCTTCAATAAACTCGTAGGCTGCTTTAGGAGTTCTGTTGTTCAGGGTTCCACCGGTGGCTGAATCAATTAGTTGCCTCGTTGAGGGGTTTACACCATTATAGAAAGTTTGGACTTGGAGCCACAAGGGTAAACCATGATGCGGACACCTTTTCAAGAGATCCTTGTATCTCTCCCATGCGTCGTATAATGTCTCTAAATCCATCTGCACAAAAGAAGAGATATCATTCCGTAATTTGGCCGTTTGATCCCATGTAGTGATTAACCCTCGTAGTGATTGACCCTCGTGGTAACGAATTTAACCACTGTTTGGCTTTATTCCTTAATGAAAAGGGAAATAACTGAAGACGGATGGCATCATCAGAAACACCATTTATTTTGAAGGTATCACAGAACTCTAAAAAATTAGCTATAAGAGTATTTGGGTCTAAATCCCCAGTAAACCATCAAATTGAACAAATTGTTGAATCATTTGTATAGTGTTAGGCTTTAATTCAAAATTATTAGCAGCTATAGCAGGCCTAACAATACTTGATTCTGCTCTTATTAAATGAGGTTTAGCATAATCATACATAGTACGCGGAGCATTATTTTCTGCCACATCTTGTGGTGGTGGATTATTCTCGTCCCTCCCTTCAGTAGGATTGGATTTGCCTTCTCGCTCTTTTTCTGTGTAATTTAGGGCTCGCCTAATTTCTCTACGATTCCTGCGAGCGGTAGCTTCAATATCACTGTCGTATACTAGTGGTCCTCTCGGGTTCCTTCTAGTCATAAACTAGAGGTACCTGCTAGGAAAAGAAAGAAAGAAAATTTAGCAAAGTTAAAAACAAAACAAAAATAAAAATAAAAGTAATTTGTGGAAAATAATGGCTAGAGTAATAAAAATAAAGCTTTCTTAATATTTTAGTTCCCCGGCAACGGCGGCAAAAACTTGATCGTTGATTTCAGTAGTTTTAAATTTATAATGATCGAACTCGAACTAACTATAACAACGATTGAGGCAAGTGCACCTATCGAACAAGAGTATAGCTTAGGCAAGACCGGATTGTCGAACCCAAAGGAACCAAAAGTACTAATACTAACTTTCTTTTTATTATCTAGCCTAAAATAAGTGAAGTTGTTATTTAATCTAAATTTAACTAACTACTAAGCTAAAGACGCAAAGACAAAAAGAATGAATTGGGGAAATCTTTCGTTGGAAAAACTCGGTTGATTAAGACGATACCCTTAGGAAGAAATCGCCTAGACTTCACTTGTTATCTAACTCGAACAGCACGATTTATTCACTTGACTTGATCCGTAAGACTCCCTAATGTATATTAAACCCTCTCTCGGCGAATAACGTCTAACCCTAGGTTGATTAATTGAAATCTCTTTCTAATTAAAACCCCTAGAATTGCATTAACTCGATCTATGGACTCCCATATTAGGTTTCACCCTAATCCGGCAAAATCTCGTCACCCTATCTCTAGGCGCGCGATCAACTCCGCTTAATTATGCTAGATCTACTCTTAAGCAGGGACTTTTGCTCCTCCACCTAAGCACATCAAACTTGAATCAATATCCCAGAAATATCAACACAAGAATTAAGAACACATAATTAAGAACAAATCAAGTATTTATCATATAGTTCAACAAATGATAACAAGATTCTTCTAAGTTTCATCCCCTTCAGGTATCTGAAGGGTTTAGTTCATAATAATAAAAGAAAACATCTCAGAAGAAAAGATAAAACAAAACATAAGAAATCCCTAAAACCCCCTGAAGGAATTGAAGAGGAGATCTTCCGTCTTGAGTAGAATTCCGGCTTCTTGAGATGGATCAACTGGCTATCTTCGAGTGTTTCCCACAAATCTTACCTTTTTGGCTCGGCTCCTTGGCCTAGCTCACCGCCCTCTTCTAGGTTATACTTAGGGTGTTTATATAGGCTTTTGAAATAGGTTTCTTTGCCCCTAAGTATCCTTTTCCGAGTGAAATTGCTCTTCTCCACGACAAAGACACGGCCATGGCACACGCCCGTGTGAATCGTCTTTAGGCCGTGTCTGGACTTTTAATGAGGTGATACGCCCGTGTAAATTGTGATCAGGCCGTGTTGTAGTCTATCAAGGAGAAACGGCCGTGTTGGCTCAAGTCCAGGCCGTGTCGATTTTCACTTTGGCCCGATTTGGTCCGTTTTGAGCCCGTTTCTCGTTCTTTCCATCCTCCGGTGCTTTCCTGAGTATAAAATATGAAAAGAAAGGATTAAGAGCACCTTTTTACATAAATCAAGGGATAAATCATCCAAAAGTATGCTAAATATGGGATTAAAATATGTTACTTTTACGGTTTATCACCTGCCCCACGGGCATGTGTTCCGGCCGTGTGTTCCCTGCACCTTAATTTTGAGAAACAGAATGTCCAGAATATAGCACATGGGCAAAGACACGGGTGTGTGTCTTGGCTGTGTGTGCTACACAGCCTTGGACACGGGCGTATGTCTCGACCGTGTGAAGTCTGCACCTATTTTATGAAAAATTATAAAAATTAAATCGACAACACGGCCTAGCACACGGGCATGTGGCATGGCTGTGTGGCACAAGTCAGAGAGCACCATATTTTGAACACAGCCTATAGCACGGGCGTGTCTAAGGGTCACACGGGCGTGTGAGCCCTGTAACATGAATTTTTTTCTAAGTTTTGTAAAATTTTCTAAAGTTCTCGGCTTAGTCCCGAACCACTTCCAAAGCATGTATTGAGCCCCGTAGGCTCGTTTTACAGACGATATGAATGTGTATGAAATTTTTTAATTTGAATGGAAATTTATGACTCGAAAATGTATGTTTGCTTGTGTTTATGTCCGGTAATGCCCCGTACCCTGTTCCGGCGTTGAATACTGGTAACGGGTGTTTCATAAATAGATAAGGAACGAAGTTACCTAATTGATCGTGACATTGCTGTAGTCTTTTAGTGGGTGCTTCCTTCCTTGTTCGTTGAAGGCTCGTAAATGTCGTAATTATTTCATGTGAGGTTCCTGCATAGAAAATTCAAAAACAAGAAATATATATTCATTTATTGTTAATCCTACTCCTAAAACAATAAAATAAAAATCATCCTGATTAATTGTTTTACAATCCCAAAAATAATTAAAAATTTTATTAATCGTTATAATCGTCAAAGTGGGGCGATTGCCCCCCTCCATTAGTGTTTTTCCTTGGCCCGATATATGGGCTCGAGAAGAGCCTCCACCCAACAAATGTGTTTGTTGAGTTGGGCTACAAATGAATGGCCCTCTCTGCGTAGATTGTTGCGACTGAAATGCCGCCTCATAGTCGTCATCTGCCTCCTATTGGGAAACTTTCTCTCTAGCTTCATCTTCCTCCTCTTCTTCACTTCTACTTCATTCCTCATCTTTACTCTTTTGTTCCTCGGATCTAGTATGGGATGGCCTGGACCTGTATTTGTTTGGCAAATAATTTGGTATTCTAATATGTTTCGTTGCGCAAATTCCTGAATTACTAGGCCCATTTCTTGCATCCATCTGATCATCTATTCAAAATCCAAAATCTATGTCATCCATATCTATGTCTTTAAAAGTGTCTAAACCCGTATTATCAAGAAAATCAGTTTCATAGTATCGAAAATTATAAAACTAACAAATTTTCCAATGAGTAACATGTACCACTTTACTTCTTACTATTACGGTTTCCCAAATGACACTATATGGTCTCATCATCTTCTTATCCTTGAAGGATGCATAGAACTCTTGGATTATGGGAATAACATCTTTTTCTTTGGGAGTTACGCAAAAACGCTCCCATCTATGATACCAAAATAATGCCCAAATTTCTTTACAAAGAATCATCGATGGTTCGAACCCAATTTCTTAAATAAATGTCTTTCCTTGCAACTCGAGAAAATATTTTTTGGAATTTGGGTTTTGAATTTTCAAGGGATCCGAAAGTAACGGTGCCTTTTTCTCAATAGTTCTTCTAGACTTTCTAGGAGGCATTTTTAATAGTCTTTAAACTAGAAGACTAATCGAAATCAAACAATATATTTCAACAAAAAAAAGAACAATGCAATGGAATACTGAAGATAGGAACCCTTAACCCCAATTTGAAAGTTCATGATTCCTCGCGAAAGTGTGTTGTAACTGTCTCGCTGGTGTGATGCTTTTATCCCTGTACAATGTAGAATGCAAGAAGAGAATGAAGCTTTGCAGCAAAAAATAGAAAGAAAAAGAAAAGAGGGGTTTTGGGGATTTAATAGTTTAAGAGGTTTTAGAGAGGGTTTAGTGTCAGGGAGGGTTTAGAAATAGGTTAATAGTGTTTTAAGTTTAAGATTTTAGAGTTTTTAGGTTAAAAAGTCGGGTAAAAGAATGTTAAAACCGGCGGGTTACGTGATGGGTTGACCCTGTAGAAAATTTTAGCGATGTCGCGGCATAGGGGTTCCATGTCACGACACCCCTTGCAGGATACCGATGTCGCCACATCGGGGTTTGATGTCGCGACACACCTTGAAATTTTTAGACTTTGGGGTAAACTGATTGCTCTGTTGCGACATAGAGGTTCTATGTCGCAACATCGAGCTTAATTACTCGATTCCATGAACCTATAATTGGTGTTTCGACATGGAGGTTCCATGTCTCGACACCGATTCTATTTTGGCCCCTCCTCTTGATTTTCAAAGTGCTCAGAATAAATTTTTAAGCGGTTTAAATAAAATTAATTCCTAAATTATCCATAAGTCTATTAAAATACAATAATATACAGAAGTTTAACTCAGTTTTAAAATTAACAAGTATTGTTGTCGGATTTGTCCATTAGCATATACACGAACACTTCATTCACTGGTTGTCTGTCTGAATTAATCTAACGTCCGTCATGCCATTCTACTTTTCTCTATTTTTCCCACTTTCGAATGTTTTTAATTGGTCCTGCGTTTATTACAGAAAACACCTTCCAGAGATCAAAGTTATTAGCAACACTTATAAGCATTTTACCCTTTATTTTTATTCCAATTTTCTTCAAAACAATAGTGAACCTGGAAGAGGCTAAGAAAGGTTCCCTCAACGGAATGGATATTTCAAAGTTTGCCTCAAAATCTAGAGTTAAAGAATCAACCTGAATAGTAGACTTACGCCTTTTGATCAACACATCTTCGGGCGTCCCTTTTAACTGAGCTACAGTTTTTTTGGTTGGTTATGGTATGAAGCGAATGCTTTTTAGTTCCCTCAACCCCAATTCCTTGTGTGTTGATAGGGTCAGTCTACCAACTTCTAAGTCATTTGAGGCCCTACCAAGGTATATATTCCCTAGCTTTCTTAGCATCGTGAAACTCCTTTGGTCTTTAAATTTTAGGGGTTCCTATTTAAGGATTATCACTTTGTAGAATGTGTTAGTGTTGAATGGATCTTCCTTTTAAAAGTTCGCATGCTCCTCTGTTATTTCTTTTATAAGTTTTGTATGCGTTGGAAGTTTCTCTGTTGATCTAACAATGGGAAAAGTATCATAAACTGATTAGAATAAGTTTGCAAAACTTACACCTTTCGTCACATTCTGATGTTGTTCGTTCTCCAGTGGTGGCAGGGCTTTTTTCGTTTTAAATGCGGATTCGGTGCTTAGCCCATTTTTACATTCAATTACTAACTCGACTAATGGTTCTGACTCAACTTTAACGTCCTTTTGTGGAGTAATCTCTTCTTTGAATTCACTAGCATTTTCTTACTTATCTTCCCAAGTTAGGGCTGCCAGACTACTCAAGATTTCACCTTCACAAGATGCTATTGCAGTTGGGCTCTCCTCCTTATTTGTCCAAAATCCATACTTAATATTTCCCTAAATGTCATTTGATCCCTAGAAGTATTTATCTATGTTAGAATCCTGATTGCTATTCTGTTGATTTGTTGAGACGTCGTCTCTTCGCTAAATCAATTCTAGCATTAGCAATCCTTGATTTTCTTTAATTTCTCATTCTTCATATACTCTCTCTTCATAAATTTCATCATCGTAGTTTGCTTCATCATTGGACCACATATAATCGAATTCGTCCATGATTGGATGATACCGCCAAGTTGATCTTAATAACTAACTCTGTAGGGATTTTTCCTTTTTTTAAGGGTATGTACTAGGATTTCTAAAAAAAAGAAAGATGTTAGAAAATTACAATAAATGAATAAAAAAATTGAAGATCGTATCTATAATTTAAGAATTTCCTAATTATTCTATTAATCGAAAAAATTAAAAATAATTTAGTAATGTTGCCTTCCCGACAACGGCGCTAACAACTTGACTGCCTCCGAATGTACTAACTTCTAGAGGAATTTCTTGCAACCAAATATGAATGTTAAGTGGTTTCCGCAAGTATACAGGTTAGGTTATAATATAGTTTTTACAATGAAGTAGGTGAGTACTCCAAGGATCGTACCCAAGGGAGGCGAGTACTAAATTAATAGTAACCTAAACGTTAATAGATCTAATTAGATATTTAAATATATTATAGTACGATGAAACATAAAGTGAAAAGAATATGTTTTCTAAGAAAATAACTAAATTGGATAAAAGAATAAAAACAAAGAACTAATATGTTGACTCAAAGCATGGGAGACTAACTCGTTTCAGTGATCATAAATAATTCCTATTTCGAGTTCTACTCAATCAACTAGTCGCTAACCTAGCAAGATCTCTCGATCTTCCACTAAATTAACGAGTTGGTAAGAACTACTTATCTCTTGACCTCACAGTCCAGGCCGGATTGGGGTAAGGGGTTCACGGATAAGCAATACCAATTTTGGGTTAATTCCCACCTAGATGACTTCCTAGGGTTGTCAGGCCTAGGGTTTAAGTTCTTCCTATCCCAAACAGCTGATCCACTAAGAATCCCTACATAAAAATTAAATATTCTCATGTTCGCTCACTAATCCCCATAAGAGGATTAGTTCCTCATAGATCTCATAAACAATATAAATTTGATGAATAAAATAAACATAAAGAATAGATCAAGAGTTTGTTGAATCCACAAGTCAGATTCCCCGAAGAACAAGAATGAAAATAAAAATGAAAAGAAATCCTAAGTATAGAAGAAACTAAAAACTGAAAGAAAAGTTCTAAGATATATAAAAGTTGTCTCTCAAGTGTTTAATGAATCCTATTTATAGCTTTAGGGTTGGTCGTCATCCCTAGCCCTAGTTCGGCTGACGTTTTTACATTAAATTTCATTGTGCTGACCAAAATGCCCTCAACTCTTTAATTCTTCTCGTACAGGGTCGGTGTTGTGACATCATCTGCCCTATGTCATGGCACTGATGGTAGTTTGCTTGGCTCATGTAACAGCCTGGTTTAGACTCTAGTCAGAACAGTGGTTTTGGGACCACAAATTCGAGGCCAGAGAAATAATTTAATATTATTTTTGATGTTTATGGCATGTGATAAAGTATGTGTGAAAGTTCTGTGTGAAAATTTTATCGTTTGTGTGTCGATTTGTGAAAAAGGACCTAATCGCATAAAATGCAAAAGCTGTGTGCTACTTGTTAAAAGTGCTTAATTGCCATGGCTTATTAAATGAAAGGTCCTTATGTTGATATTAGACCATTGATAGTGGAATTTGACATAAATGGTCATTAAATGAATGATTTTATAATGTTTTAATTAATGGATGAAATAGTAATTTGGTTATTAAGTTAATATTAATAAAACAAATGCATGAAATTAGTCATTTTATGTTCATCTTTGCCAAAAATACAAAGGAAAAAGAAAAGAAAAAGGGTCTTTAGGGTTCGGCACTAATCCTGGCTAATTGAGGTATGATTTTTTATCCGTTTTTGATAATTTCTACGTTTTTGTGATCGTTGCTTTGTGTTCTATAAAGCCCATGCTTAAATTCATGAAATTAATGATGAATTTGAGTTATGCCATTGTTGATTTTGTGAGCTTTGTGATGTTTGATGATGAAAACTAAGTGTTTGATGATTGATATACATTTTTTCTAAAGTGATTTTGAGTAAAAATGCATTTTTGGGATTTAATTGAGAAAGGTGAAAACTTTGTGTTGAAATGTGAAATAAATGTGAAATATGGGCTGCTAGGGGTGCTATGGTAATTCGACTAAGCATGGATTAAATTGGATTTTGTGAATTTGATGTATTTGTGAAATAAGGACTAAAATGTCAAAATGTGGAATTATGAGGGCTAAAGTGTAAAATGTCCTAACTATGTGTTTGTGGATTGTTTTGGATGAAGATGAGATTGAATGAGTTGAATTTGATATTATATAGATCAAGAAAAGAGAAATTCAGACCTAGATCGAGGCAAGAACAAAGTGCTCGATTGATCGACTTGTATCGTTGTTTCTACGTCTGAGGTAAGTTCGTGTATAATACGTATTGTTTAAATAATGTTCATATGTGATGAAATGAATGGAAATGTGATTATGGAGTTTGGTAATGTGAAATGTGAGTTCGAAGATATGTGGCACTAAGTGTGCGTAAATAAAATCTTTACAGTGATGAATGGCACTAAGTGTACGAAATAAAGAAAGCTTCGGCTGTATTATTTGGCACTACGTGTGCGATACCGAGACAAATTCGGTTTAATGTGATGGCACTAAGTGTGCGATATTACTATAGTTTCGGCTAATTATTTGGCACTAAGTGTGCGAGTTCATCGAACGTTTAAA
This sequence comes from Gossypium sturtianum, assembly GCA_025698515.1. Classification (NCBI taxonomy): domain Eukaryota; kingdom Viridiplantae; phylum Streptophyta; class Magnoliopsida; order Malvales; family Malvaceae; genus Gossypium; species Gossypium sturtianum. Next base: position 33,656,159 of record CM046946.1, on the reverse strand, counting down.
GAGCATCGAATGAATTATGGCATCGAGCATTGAAGTGGTAAATGTGATAGATAAATACGTGATGGTACAGGTATGTACAGAACCTAAGTGGTTGATGATATTGTGTATGAGATAGATGGAAGATTATGTGAATGAATGATGAAAAGAATTAGATTGAGTAGCATTATAAATACTTGTATATGAATCTATAGATATGGTATGAAAGTGAGTAAAAGCCATGGATGAGATTGAGTAGTGATGTGAATGGAACTAAGTGTTAGTTAATTTTTCATATTGAATTTGAATTGTTGAGTTAATTGTGTTATATTACGAACTCACTAAGCTTTAAAGCTTACTGCGTGAAGTCTTTCTCTGTTTTACAGTGGTATTTAAAGCTAGCTCAGATCCGGGAATCGTCAGCGACTCAATCACACTATCGGACATCTATTTTTGGTACCTTTTGAAAGTTGTATATATATATATGGTATATGGCATGTATAGGCTAGTGAAGATGTGGGATGTTTTGAGATGTATAAATCTTGCCATGTGATTTGGCTTGATAGTGGATGAGACTTTGAATTGATTTTGGTATATGTTTTGCTATGTGAAAATGGTGTATGTGAGGTGTATATATGGTTTTGTGTGAATGGCCATTATGGTATGCTTTGGTGAAATAGAAATGGTATGTTTCGTGCTTGATTTGGTATTTGAGATGGTGAATGATTTGTATGTTAATTGATGATGGAATTAAACATGTAGGGATGACCCAAAATTGGGTGGCAAATTGGCATTGTAAATGGCCTATAATTTCCCACACGGGTGAGCACACGGGCGTGTGTCTCGACCGTGTCCTTCAATGAACCAATTCGAAGCTAGTCAGACTTGCACACGGGCCAGACACACGGGCGTGTGACAGGCCGTGTGATTCAAGTCAGTGTTGCACATGGGCCAGACACACGGGCGTGTGACAGGCCGTGTGACCCAAGTCAGTGTTGCACACGGGATAAGACATGGTGTAAGGCATGGCCGTGTGATGCACACGACCTAGCCACACGGGTGTGTGCCATGTTTCAAAGAGAAAAATTTTCAAAGTTTCGTAAAAATTCTAAATGTGATCGGTCCAGTCCCGAACCACTTTCAAAGCATGTTTAAGGTCTCGTAGACCTTCTAAATGGACTTTGTGTTACTGATTATCTATGATATGCTGATGTGTGAGCAATGGTTGTTTAAATGTTATGATTCGACCAGTAATACCTCATAACCCTAGTCCGGTGATGGATACGGGTTAAGGGGTGTTACAGTTCAGGCTCAAATTAAGGGCTGTGCCCCGGCATCTTCTGGCTATGTCGTGACACCGAAGGTAGTCTTGCTATTTTGGTATTTTGCTCACTATGTTGCGATGTTGAACCTCTGTCTTGCAACATGGCAACCAGTCTCGTGTTCTCATGCCTCTGAATGGTGTCCTGCACTGTCACCAAACACGTTAGCCTTTCCTTAGGCCTACTTTGGCCCCTAAGGTCATATAAAAGGCTCAAATCATACTTGAGAGATAGGTGACGTAGAAACAGACATAATAGTAGATGTAGTTGCTGACGTAAAAGTAGAACTGACCACCAAAATGGAGCTTAAACCGATTCTGAATGAAAGTAGAAGGGCCAATACACTTTCTGGCCATAGCAAAGAAGGTACCAACCGAAGATATCAATGAGTTTGACTCATTCTAATGTGTTAAGGGAAACAAAGCTCGAGTGACCAAAACTTCATGCAACTTGGAGGAGGGAAGCTCGAGGTAATAATACCCCAGAAAATTATTTAGGGTTGGCTCGAATATGGTATCAAATGGCTTGTAATGTGGATGTCGTGCTGGTCGAAAATATGGCAACATCATTGGAATTGACCAAAGGGGCTGGTTCATATATATCGATAGCGAAAAAAAGATCAAATCAAAGTGTCAAGAACCAGCTCGAAGTTCTTTTATGGTGGCGACATAGATCGTTCTAGTTTTTAAAGAACTTTTATTTTCTGTTTTTATATGTTTTATTTTATTTTATTCATTTATATTATTTCTACTTTTTTATATTAATTTTATTTGATTTTAGTTATTTTTCCACAGTAGGTATAGATACCATGGTGTGACAAAACCGAAAAATCAAAGAAGCCAGAAACTAGGCTCGATGTCATGACATCACACTTTAATGTTGTGACATTCAAGATAGAACACCACATCACAACATTGATAGGCCAAGTTTATCTGAATTCTTTTATTTAGACATTCTGCTTGGAGCACACAAATCCTGAGATTAACATAACAATAAGGATTCGGCCTACTCATGGAAGTTTTCTTGTTTGCACTTTAATTATTTTACAGTAAGGGCATTGTATGTTCTAAAGTGTGGGGGAAAGTACATAGGATTAATTTTTGGGTGTTTTCTTGTGTGTGTTTACTTTGTTTTAGTTGATTATTTTACAAAAAAAAAAATGTTATTGTTTTGTTGCATGGTGCTTAGATTATATTAATATTGTGAATAATGGTTGAAAATAATAAAACATGTATTGATTTTTGTCAAGCATAATTTTTTTATTGATATGAGATAATTTGATTATTTTTAAGGAAAATTGATTAGGTTACTTAGTTAAATTGTATAATAGATTAGAAGTACATAAGTAAGAATGTTTGATGATGCCATATGAGAATATAAGTCTTATAGATAGTCGTAGAGACATGAATGCTTGAATTGACTATTATAAATTTGATTTAATTCGAAGCATGAAAGAAATTGTGTATAGTGGGATGCTTAGGGATGACCTAAGACATTGTTTGAATAGCCAGTTCTCAAATGATAATACCTTAATGCTATGAATCCCTAGTCTCCTTATTTGAGCCTAATAACTCCTTTTTGATGAACCAACGAAATTGAAACTCAAAAGCCAAACATAAATTGAAAACTTGAACTCTTTCCTATCCTTGGTCCTTTAATACATAACGAAATAGACGTCAGGCCATAGATATTGAGGGTTTAGGTAGATACACCATAGTGGTTTCAAAAGATTAGAGCGAAAAAGGAAGAAACAATGTGATACAATAATTATAGGTAAGGAAAAAAGTGAAAAAAAGAAAAATCCAGAAAAAAGTCAAAAGTAAAAATGAGAAGAAAAAGTATAGAATAGAAACAAAAGCATTGTTAGTGAGAAAAGAGTTAAAAGTCAAGTGAAAAAAATAAAAGTCACAAAGTTGAGAGAAAAATCAGTCATCAGTGCACCAAAACTCGTTGAGCTAACCATAGTTTTTAGTATTGCACTTTATCTTCCTACATGGAGATATAAGGAAGTTGAAAGAAGGAGATAAAATGCAGTGAGCTTGGAAGGGACACTTAGGGGGAAGAGAGGGAAGAATGTCATGTGCCTAACTATTTCTAGTGTTTGAACCATTTTGAGCCATATCTTTCTTTGAACTCGTACCGTCTTAAGCCTCAAAATGTTACAAGCCTAGAAGACCAATGTGACTTAAGCGTTCTCTGTGCATAATCTTCTGGAATTGCTAACAATTATACTTAATCAATATTTTTTATTCACATGATTGCGTCTGCTACATATTTGTTTGATTTATGTTAATGGTGATATTGTTAAACATTTGGTCATGGGAATTACTTCTAAGTTGTTAGTAATGTAACTTTGTAAACTAATCCTAATTTACTTTAAAAAGTTTTCAAGGCATCGAACTATCAAGGTTAAGTTGCATGTGCGATAAGAATCGTTATACCTTTAATATTTGACAATCATGTTCTTAGTAGTAATAAAATCCAAGGGACGTCTTCTTATTGCATGCTATGTGTCTAGACTTGGTTTGCTTGAGGACAAGAAAAAAGTTAAGTTTGGTGGAGTATAGGTGTGAAGTTCTTATTTACATCCATCTTTACTAACTCTAGCTTGTTTAAAGAAAGAAACCAAGTCAAATTTTTTATTTTCCCTTTTTGTTTATTTTTATTTGTAGCTAATTTTTTTTTCTTTTTTTCTTCATGTTTATTTCTTTTATTTAGTGTTTTTGTTTACTTTTAATTTTATGTTTACATTGCTCGAGGACAAGTAATGACTTAAGTGTGGGGGAGTTTGATCTGCCTCAATTCGTTGCAGCAGATTAGGCCCAATTCTATACTTAACGAGTTGGTTTTATAGCAAATTAATATAGCTTTTATTAAGTTTTCTTTCTTAGGACCTAGTAAATAAAAGGAGCATTTTTATGTGTTTTATGACCTTCTAGGCCAATCTGGGCCTTACGGAATACTAACTTGTTAACTAAGTGTGCAGGACATCATTCGAAGGCAAACAGATAATGGACTGCTCCCGATGTTGCAACATGAAGCTGGGATGTCACAACACCACAAGCAGAATACCCAAGGAGCAATCTGCCAAGGATGTCGCGACACAGCCTTGAAGACACCAAGAATAAAGCAAATTACCTTCGATGTCGCGACACAGCTGCGATGAGGACAATTCAATGAGAAAGGGTGTTTTCGTCTACACAACCTAAATTAACATGCTTAGCCGTCGTTAGTTGACCTAATTAGGTCATAATCCATGTAATCTATAAATACTTGTTCAGAACAACACATTAGGGGGAAGATTCTTAGGTTTTTATTCTAGTTCTTAGTTTTTACTTAGTTTAAGTTATGTTCTAGTAATTAGAAGATCCTATTCCAAAGTGAGACTTTCGCGAGCAGAGATTGTTTCGGAGCCACGTTTTCATCGATAAATCCATAGAATCTCTTTCCGTTATTCTATTATTTATATTTCTTTCATTAACATTATTAATTGAATGTTTGTGTAAAGATTAGAATCAATTTATGCTTTATACATATTTGTGCCAATACGATCAAGATTTTTCTCAGACACTTTTTTATAAAGGTTATACTAGTCATACTGCACCGTTTCAATAACCATGGATTTTACCAAGTAGTTTCTTTTTAATTTGAACATCCTATACTTCTACAAATATAATTACCTATTCGAATCTACCTTTATCACTTGGTATATTTAATCTCTTTTTCCTATTCACAGTTTAATAAACTAAACTAATTAGTCTAAATGTAAACAACCTAAACTATTTAATTTCATGCTAAATGTACAATCTAAACAAACAACCTAGGAATATGCTCCTAACTAATCACTTGTATTTCTAAAAGCTCAAGCCCTAACAAAAGCACAAAATAAAAATTTAAAAATGACTCAAAACAAAAAAAAAAACTAACAAAATTTTTAAAAAAAATTACATATGTCACCCCACACTTTATTAGCACATTGTCCCTAATATGCAATAAAAATATAAAGGAAAGAGATTACCCGATTAACGTTAAAAGTCCATCGCAAATGGTGGGACTAACTTTTCCTCGTAGTATTGGCTCGAAATTGTAGTGCTTCATAACTTGTGGGGTTCTTACACAGAAAAAGAAAACACACAAAGAAATATATATAATAATATTTTTTTATTTTTTTTATTTTATTAAAGAAATTAAAATAACAAAACATAAAGATTAGAATAAACTCCATCATAAATTTGCAAAGATGTCGTCTTCGAACTCGTCTGTGTCATCATCGTGCTTGTCCAAAACGACTCTCGCCACATCCCCTCTCGATGTGGATGGTCTGGCTGGCGTAGGTTGGGAGGTGCTGGAGGATGGAATGGGTGGTGCTGCACCTATTGGGAGGACCCAGTACGGTGGCCTTCCAAAATCGAGTTAGCCTGCTTCCTCGTCACGTTGGGCCATCCACTGTGTCTAGAACACGACGTGGGCCGCAATGTGTTTGAAACACTCCTTGCTCGCTAGATCTATTGGAACCTTCTGAGATCGGTGTACACTTGGTGTTACAGGTTGGGATGTCTGCATCTGTTCTTGGAGCCCATGGTCCCTCAAATACTCACGGTGTGCTCCCACCTCCTCGTTCCGTTGCTCCACCCGATCAGCGTGCTGATTATAGAACCATGCATAGATGACATCGTTTAAAATGCCCTTCAATTCCTTGGGATCAATCACCGCACCACACTGCCTACACATCTCTGTGATCAAGTGCGAATATGGGAGCCCTTGTGTGTGCCCTTCGACACATTTTCGGATGTTGTAAAAAATTTGGGCCCTCACGTTTATCTTTTGTCCCTGCAAAAAAGAATACAAGAGAAGATCACGATCACAGGTAACTTCTGTGACATGCTGAACAGGGAAAAATTTTGCACTGATTAAATACATCCATATTTTTTCTTCTGGAGTCATAATTAGATGCTGAAAGCATAGAGGTTCATTAGCCACGGACTTTCGAATCCAAGTACATTTACCTTCCATTAGAAAATTTATTATTTCATTATAGTCCACCTCACTATCTTGTAAATTTTCATAAAAATTGGGACTGTAGTGAGGTGTCTTATGAAATCCCTCGATTGCGGCAAGAGAGGCGTGTAAGTCCACGCCTCTCACAAAGACTTTATTGTCTCGTGCTTCTAAGAAATTCTCATAGAATTCCTGTACAATCAATTATAAAGGCCGGTTTCTAGAGGTGCCAGCAAAACGTGTTCCACCATAAGCGATCGATCCTTGTAATTATAGGATCTTAAATATTTTACGTGGAAAAATTGAAGCCACGTTCAAGAAATTTCTTCCTCGATTAGCAGTGTCAGTGGAGACAAATCGTCTCCTCGGTTCATCGGGAACATCACATTCCTCAATTCACCGAGAGGCTACTCGTTTACGAGGAGGCATGCTTAACTCTATTCCAATTTCAATAGCCAATAAATCCACTAATACTAATGCAACAAATTTCTCGGTTCTCTAATCTATTTATCAGAAACAAAATCAATATGAATATATTATAAAAACTAGAAAAGAGAGTGATATCACCAGGTATTTTTCGATGTTGCAACGTCAGCGCTGCCGTGTTTCCACGTCGGTCATCATGGGTGTTTTTTCCAGAGAGGATTGAAGCTTGATGAAGATTTGATCTAATCTGAAAATGGGGAGGGCCTTTGATTAAAATGGAATATTATTGCTTATTACTAAATAAAAACTTAAAGAAACAGGGGTTGAGAAGCTGCGGTGGTGGAGAACGGCAAAAGCAATGAAGAAAACTCATTTGGGCGACACTATTAGTGCTCATCATGACGAGACCTTTTTATATTTTTCGCGTCATCGCTACGTGAAATTTGGGGCTTGTCACAACGTCGCCTCATCGTTACAATTTCTGAGGCAGTTACATCACGGCTCGTCACGACATCAACTTAGTTTCGTTGCGGCGTGGGACTTCTCATCATGTCATCATGATAACTCACGTCGCGATGCCACTCATTGTTCATTTCCTCATTGTGGCCTTCTCATCATGACATTGCAAAGCCTCTTCAGGACATGGGTAGCTTGATGCGATGACGCGACTTCCTCGTCACGATGTTACACATTCTTTCGGTCACCTCACACACGAAATTTTGACTTTTCAACTTGTTCGTTGCTCCCCCTTTCACAAACTCATCCACCCTTGCAAATACACCTAACATACTATAACTACAGACTTTTACAAAATAATTACACATACTTTAAATGAAAATTTAAGTTTTAAATGAAAAGGTCTTTTTCGGAATTGAGACGATTTGTATCACCCCTAAAGAAAAACTTCCAGCTGGTCCTCGAAACTTTGATCAGTCGCTTGTTCATACATTGATATATGTAAACCTGCAGCCTCGGTTGATTCCATTGATGTTTTTTTATCTTCGACTGACGTAACATCCACATTACTAGCCATTTAACCTCGAACTCAAACCAACCCCAAATTGTTTTCTGGGGTATTATTGATTTGAGCCGCCTCACCTTCATGTCGCGAGAATATTTGGTTACTTGAATTTTATCTCCATCATCGAATGAGAATGAAATGAACTCTTCGAATCTTCTGGTTGGCGTTTCCTTGACTTTGTCTAGAAGGTGTGCCAGCTCATACACATTTTCATTCAAAATCAATTTAAACTCCAAATTAGTGGTTAATGTTACATCTACTTCTACATCTATTGTTACATCTACAACTAATTTAATTGGATGGGAGACTTCTTTGACAAACTTCAATTCTTTCCAGTCCTCGATTCCAACCTCTTGCTGACTTTCGCACTCGAATTCTGGATGATCGATGGTGCCATGGTAAGTATCATAATTGCAATTAACGGCAACATGTACAACATTAGTCAATGGGATCATTGATTCATACCTTTGCTAGAGTAACCCTAAAAAATCACAAAAATAATAAATTTAAAATTAATAATAAAAATATAAAAAAATAATCCAAACTGAAAAATAATTATCTTCACAAATGATAACAAAATAAAATATCCGGCAACTGCGCCAAAAACTTATGTCGTGTGATTATGTGCAAGAGTACACGATCGTACAAGTAATAAGTAGTGTGTAAAGAATATCGTTCCACATGGACTGCTGTGTGAATTATTTGCAATGTCAATTTTAATCAATTTGGAAAAAAAACAAATAAAAGAGAATAGTGTTGATGAGAATCGCAATTTAAGTTAATAAGGAAGAAATAAGAATTCAAGGCCCACAAAATAAAACAACATACCTTGCAGAAAATAATCACAACAGGAAATAAACACAGGATTTAATATAAAGCAACATGAATAGACTAAAATAAATATTTCACATAACAAGAATTTATTGGTATTTATAGAAAGAATATCACAAAGGATCATGGAAATATGAAAATTCATTAAACCCATTTTATTTAAGGCATAAGCTTCTCTCGAATTCCTATTATGTCCCTGAATTAATTATCATATGTCTATATAAAAAATAACCTAGAAATCACCCTCATGGGCATTTACCTAGTTTATGAATACAACAATCATCTTTCGATATAGACATGATATGCACCATTTAGGTCTTTTATCAATTAACCATTACCTCTTCTCAGATTAAACAATTAATTCATTAATCTACAAATGGTGGTCATACATTTACAAGTATAATCACGAATTAAACCTAAATGAATGAAATAATCATTTGCACAAAATATTCAGAAAACAAAAACCAATTGACTCAAATCAAAATTCATATCCATTTTGAATAAACAAAATTAAGTCATGTCATATCAAATTGAGAACTTAAATATGAGATGCAATCTTGTCTCTCAACATAAAAAACAATAATTAACAGTAAAGAGAAAAGAAGGAAAGAGTGGCCGAGGGGGTTATCCACATCTATTTCATAATAAGAAAAGGAAACAGTTGACTGCAAGGGGTTATCTGCGACTGCTCCTTGAGGCTTCCCATGGTGGCTCTCCTCCTCGTCTTTATGTTAAATCATCTAGGCATCTTCAAGTCATCCGTCTAGATACTCTTATTTCAACAAGTGTTTGCCTTATTTTGAGGAAATCAAGTGTTTAGCAAGCCATGAGAATGGCAAGAACACTTTAGAAAAGAAATGATATATGCTCAATGGTGTGTGGCGTGTATCTCTCTCTGGTGTGGTGTGTTGATGAATGAAAATGTTGTCCCCTTTTATAGCCTCTAGCCCCAAACTTCTCTTGCTAATAATAGCAAAGTGAATCCTTGATTCTCTCCTCTACTTGTGTCATCTCTTGTATAGTGGAGGAGTGGTTTCTTCCTTGCTAATTTTAGCAAGGAAGTTAGCTTGATTTACTCTCCCCTTGATGTCGTTCCTTTTATGGTGGATGGGTGGTTGTTGACTCGCTAAATTTAGCAAGGGAGTTAGCTTATTTTTCTCCATGTGTGGCCGACTTTTGTGACTGCTATTTTTAACAGCAGGTGGATGATTGAAGTTTTTTTTCAATGGGATTATCATGTTGATTTTTATTTGGTGAATATAGGGGTCAAATTTGTTATATTTGGGAATTGAATGGTCGGTTAGGGACTGCTAATTTTAGCAGTGGATGTTGCCATTTTATTTCATGGTAAAGTGGGTAAGTGGAATGGTTTTGGGCCTCCAATTTAGACAATATTTGGCCTCCTCAAAATTAACTCAGGATCAACACCATTTTGAAACCCATGTGACTGCATTGTGAATCTTTCAACTTGTACTTGTCTAAGACCCAAATATGAACAAAATTATGCCATCCTTTCCCTTAGCCCAATTATTACCAAAAAATAGCAAAATAACATGTATTTAACATAAAATTCACAAACTTAACACATTCTTATGGAAATAATAAAATATCATGAAATTAAGTGAAAAACCATAGAATGTGTTATTTATTTACTCGTAATCTGCATAAATTGTACATAAAAGAGTGTTGAAATATTTATGTATTTTAGAGTTTGCACACCCCCAAACTTAAATCATTACTCATCCCGAGCAATGCTAAAAACATGTTATAATGTAGAATTTTTTTCATCCAAGCAGTTATAGAAAAACAAAAAATTATACTCTCAAATTAATTCTACAAATATGTAGTTTATATACAACATATCATCCAATATTTATTCAAGTGTCTAAATGCTAACAAAATCATGAATTGAACAGCTAGTTTTAAGAGTAAAGTAAGTTCAATTCCATAAAAGATTAATTTTCCCTAATTTAACTAAGCATTATTCCTCGAATTTAACACATGTCTTCATATGTTGAATTCAATACTTCCCTCTCCACTAATGTAGTTAGCTTAGCAGTTTAAATCAATAAGTCTTAATAAGGTTTATAAATTAAGTGAAAAACCACAGCAAGTGTTATTTATTTACTCAAAATCTGCATAAGTTGTACATAAAAGAGTGCTAAAATATCTATATATTTTAGAGTTTGCACACCCCTAAACTTAAATCATTGCTCGTCCTAAGTAATGCTAAAAACATGTTATAATGTAGAATTTTATTCATTCAAGCAGTCATGGAAAAACAAAAAATTGTACTCTCAAATTATTTTTTCAAATATGTAGTTCATATACAGCATATCATCCAATATTTATTCAAGTGTCTAAATGCTAACAAATCATGAATTGAACAACTAATTTTAAGAGTAGAGTAAGTTCAATTCCATAAAAGATTAATTTCCCTAATTTAACTAAGCATCATTCATCGGATTTAACAAAAGTCTTCATGTGTTGAATTCAATACTTCCCTTTCCATTAATGTAGTTAGCTTAGCGGTTTAAATCAATAGGTCTTAATAAAGGTTATAACGGGGATAGGGTTAAGGTATGGAGAAAATAGATATTTTAAGTTCAATAACCTTAAACTTAGCTTACCTTGGCCTTCAAAAATTGTAACTGCCCACGAAATAACCAACTCTTTTCAGCGCATGTGCCCAATGGTACTTTTTTTTTACTTAGAGTACCTTTCAGTTATATGTAACTCATCTTTGAGTGCTTTATAATAGACACCCAATATTTCTCTTGGACTCCCCCAAACTTAAACTTCGAACACTTTCAAAGTAAGCAAGGTTAAGATTTAGTGGTTTAAGAGGTCAAAGAAATAATTATTTGGGAAGAGCTACTTATTTCATTGGTTATCTCTAAAAAATTATAGGCCATACAACTCAAATATAGTTTTCAAGGGATTCAATTAATAGGGTAGGCTTGAAAGGCTCAATCCATCCAAAGAAAATATGCATATATCATTTTTAAACCCACTACGCTACCTAGGATTTCGCCTCAAGAAAAGTACCAAACTAATTCTAGAGACTAAATCCTCATGCATGCTTAATTTCTAAGGAATATAAAACAATTATGGTGAATCTACACATACTCAATAAACTTAACATTCAGCTCATAATTTACTTAACATAAAAATATTTGAAATAAATAAAACATCATACTTGAATTTGGACTAACATACTATACAAAATTCATATTGAGCATATTTTCTACTTATTTGCCTCCCTGCACAAATTCATCTTCCACAAAAACTAAGGCAAAAAAATCGAAAAAGAAATTGAGGCATGATCCCCTCAAACTTAAGAGGAACAATGTCCTCATTGTTCAAAACATTTATCAGAGAAGAAATACGAAAAACACTTGAAAAGTTATTCTTAAGTGCAACTAGAATTTTTTTTGCAAAATTATATTAAATTAAAATAAAAGGTAATGTCTTAAAAAGAAAAAAAAAAACCAACTAAAAATAAATGTCTTTAAATAAAGAAAAACCCCATCATTTATTTATTGACCCATTTTTGCTTGTGTCTATCTCCCCCTCCATGTTATTAATATCTTGCCTACGTGTGACGGAATCCTCAAGACCGGTTCCGCGAGTTGGGTTCCATGGCTTGAATATAGAATCTGAAAACACAGGAAGAACATCAAAAAATTTAAATAAGCTCTAAAAAGCAGTTAGATTCGATTCTTCTTGAATTTTGGCATACTTCTAGTATACTTGTTGGTGCTTATTCATATGTTGTAGTAAATCCATAATATCTGCCCATGTTACCAAATTGCCAGAAGGCTGAGTAGACATGAAAGTAGGTGCGGGATCATCAGGTGGGTTGGTACTACTTGAATCAGCTTTTATTCTACCATCTCATCCTCATTAATCTGAATTATCTGTCTTTTTCTAGTGATGTCACCTACTTCCCTAGAGATGTCATAGGTAGTAATCGTACCTCTGTTGTAAGGGATGTTCAATGTCTCACATCGGTATATTTATTTGGCGACACATCAGAGTGATGAGTGATGGAAATAGCAATAACCTGTTTTTTCTAGTGCACACTCTCGAATTTCATTAAGTATTATTCTCCTCGCATTAATTGACTTTCCTATAAATATACAATATAGGAGAAACATTTGAGTTATCGAAACAGAGCAACTGAAAGATGCTGGTATAATACTTGTTCGAATGAAGTAGAACCATACCTTTGCCTCTTAAGTCAAATATTCCCTTCGGCAGTAATGAGTACCTTGTATCTAAATGTCCATTTGGCTCCTTGAATCGTGACAATTCTCAGAATGTCTTAAATCATCTCTTTACTGACAATTGCTACCATGACAAAATAGTCATCATTATCAATATCAGACAAACTGAATAAGGCATTGATCGTTGTTGATGATAAAGATAATTATTTTCTTCACACTTGGAGTGTTGTTAAAGTTGATGAATTCAAGTGAGCATAAAACTCTTTGACAGTGTCTTCATCAGGAGAAGATCAGATATCACACAAAAACTTCCATCCTCGTTTCTCAATAATTTCCCGAATGAGTGTTGGTACAACATACTTACTATCAAGTTGAAAACCCTTTTCTGGAAACATGGGTTTTTTCTTGAAAATTCTATGTGTCCTGCTTTTACTCCCGGGGTTCGAAACCAATGCTGAAACTCATCATCTTCAATCTCTGAGTTCTTCTTTTTCCAATTCATTCTTAGCCTTTAAAAACAATCGAGAAAAAAAAAACACTTTAGTAGAAAAATAAATTCCAACTACCGAAGGACGCTGCTGCTGCTGTCGGCTAGTGGCGCACAAGGCTCGATGGGATCGATGATGGCCGCAAGCAACCGATGTTCACCGATTGTATTCGATAAGACTCGATGGCTACCGCAAGCACTCGACAGGGGTCCATGGTGTGCGGCACTGGAGCGCATGGGGGCTTACTGCTGTGTGGTCCAAGGACGCACGCTGGGGTATGGAGTGGCTGATCGCGCAAGGCCTTGCTACACGTGGGGGTGAATAGTGCTGCTGGGCTACGGATCACACAAGGCTGACTGCCATGCAACCACGAGCCCGGGTAAATGGAGCGCAACGTGGCAAGGTGCAATGGCCGACGAAGGAATGGACAGCCACGACAGTTAGGAAGGCGGTAGCTGAAAACAAATAAACAAGAAGGAAAAAGAAAATAGGAAAAATAATAGTAATAAATTAAGCCTAATTTTATTTAGGTTAAGAATTTTACCTTCTAATTAAGAGTTTTATTAGTATTATTATACCTAGTTACCTTTTATTTATTTACAAAACTTATTTATTTTATTGACAACTAATTAAAAATAAAATGAAATTAAAATTAAGATTAAGATTAAATAAATGAAAATAAGATGAAAATAAAAATAAAAATAAAAATAAAAATAAGAATAAACATAAAGATAAAACTTATTTATTTACAAAGAAAATAACAATATTCCGACATAAACAAAATTTCATGGCTCGGTTAAAATGAGTGAGGTGTTTTTCCACTCAACTTCACCGGTCAAGTAATGTTTCAGTCGTTGACCATTAACCTTAAACATACCTCCTTTATTGTCTCGGAGTTCAACTACTCCGTATGGGAAAACCTGATTAATCGTAAAGGGTCATGACCATCGAGATTTAAGTTTAGTTGAAAAGAACTTCAATCAAAAATTGAATAGAAGGACTTGTTAGCCAACTTCGAACACACAGGGACGGATGTGCTTGTCATACCATCTTTTTGATTTTTCTTTGAAAATTGTGGTGTTCTCGTAAGAGAACAATCTCATCTCTTCCAACTCATTGAGTTGTAACATTTGTTTGTCTCTGGCAGATTTCGAGTCTAGATTGAGCTGCTTAAGAGCCTAATAGGCCTTATGTTCAAGTTCCAATGGTAAATGACAGGCTTTTGCATACACTAACCTGTAAGGAGACATCCTTAAAGGAGTCTTAAATGTCGTTCAGTAGGCCCATAAAGCATCATCAAGTCTCGAGACCAATCTTTTCGAGTTGGATGTACTACTTTCTCAAGTATGCAATTTATTTTTTTATTTGCAAACTCAGCTTGGCCATTCATTTGGGGATGGTAAGCTGTAGCTACTTTATGCTTCACATTGTATTTATCTAACAACCATATTAGCCATTTATTCACAAAATGGGATCCTTCATCGCTGTTTATAGCTCTAAGAGTCCCGAATCTCGTAAATATATGTTTTTGAAGAAACCACATCACTACCTTGGCATCATTAGTCAGATATGCCTCGACTTCCACCCATTTGGATGTATAATCAATGGCTACCAAGATGTACTTGTTATCATAAGAAGAAGGTAAAGGATGTAGAAAGCCAATACCCCAAACATCAAATAACTCTACCTCGAGAATATTGGTTACTGTCAGCTCATTCCTTCTAGACCCATTTCTGACTCTTTAGCATTTATCACAATCTTTCACATAGGTATATGCATCTTTAAAAAGGGCCAGCCAAAAGAAATTGGCTTGTAATACTTTGGTTGCAGTTCGTGACCCTCCAAAATGTCCCCCACTCGAGGATGAATGGAAATGGTACAAAATATCAGCTACTTCTCTCTCGGCTACACACCTTCTAATCATCTGGTATGTACATTGCTTAAACAAATATGGTTCCTCCCAAAAATAATATCTAACATCATGAAGGAATTTCCTCCTTTGTTGATATGTCAATTCGGGCAGCATTAAACCATTGGCTAAAAAATTAGCATAATCAGCAAACCAAGGAGTATTATGGAAGTGACTTACCTCAAAGATGTGTTCGTCTGGAAAGTACTCATTAATAGGAACAGAGTAGTGGGTATCGTCTTTTTGCTCTAATCTGGATAGATGGTTTTCCCCTTGATTCTCTACTCCTTTCCTATCATGTATCACCAAATCAAATTCTTTGAGTAACAAAACCCAACGAATCAATCGTGGTTTTGAATCTTTCTTTGACAATAGATATTTAATGGACGTGTGATCAATATAAACTATCACCTTTGTACCTACAAGATATGAACAAAATTTGTCAAAGGCAAAAACAACAGTAAATAGTTCTTTTTATGTTACTGTATAATTTAATTGTGCTCCCGTCAAGGTTCAACTAACAAAGTAGATGGGATGGAAAATCTTATTCCTTCGTTGTCCCAACACAGCTCCTACTGCATAGTCGTTCGCGTCACAAATTAGTTCAAATGGTGAACTCTAATCTGGGGTAATGATGATGGGTACTGAAATTAATCGTTTCTTCAACTCCTTGGTCAGAGCCACTATTTCAAATTCTCCCAACCATATCTTCTTAGAGAGGATATCTTTCATGAATTCTACATAATTCGACATCTGTTCTAGAGCCTCTACCAACAGAATGTTGATATGTAACTGCTTAAGTACATCTGAGAATTTCTTAAATTGTACCTCTTGTTGTTACTTCTGGAATCTCTACGGGTAAGGAGGTGGTGGATTTTTTTTACCTTAACTGGACAACTTTTCGAAGGTAGTGTTGGTTCTGCATTCACGGGTATTAATTTTTCAGGACTACTTTGATGTGGTTGTGCCTCAATGGGGGTCACATGAACAGGATTCTACACTGTAGGAGATACAATTTCTGGTTGAACTTTCTTCTGATTTTGGACAACAACAGGCTCATCTTTGGATTCAACAACTGTTGGTTCCAACACCTTTCCACTCCTCAAAGTAACAGTTATACACTATTCTTTGCCTATGCTTCTGGGATTCTCCGTATCACTTGGCAAAGCACCCTGAGGTTTGTTTCTTAACTCATTAGCTAACTATTCCATCTGGTTCTCCAGATTCCCTAGAGTCGCATCATTTTTAGTATATATGCTTTCAATAGGTTCTCCAAACTATTTGAATACTTGGCTGGCTGAGGTTTCAACATCTGTTCAGAAAAACTTGACAAATTATTTGAATGAGAAGGCATATAGGAATTACCTGGACTAGTCCCTTGATTACTCCAAGAGAAATTGGGATGATTTCGCATGAAGGGTTATAGTGGTTTGATTGTGGACCTCAGCTATTCCTATTTTGATGTTGGTTTCCCACATAGTAGATAAATTTAGGGTTTGATGGGTATTCTTCAAATGTGTGACCATCACCACAATAAACACGTACGATATTCTCGAACTGACTTGGTTGCTGACCTGTCATGTTAGTATTGCAACCATTAAAAGAAATATTTTTAAGCATGGAAGTCATAGTAGATACCTGAGCTGCTAAAGACTTAAAAGCGTCAACTTCATGAACTCTCGCTACTCTTCTTCTTATGGCTACTCGATAGGTAGGCCATTGGTAGTTATTACTTGAAATTCTTTCAAGAATCTCATACGTTGCATTGTATGAGTTTGAAAGAATAGCTCCATTAGCTGAAGCTTCTACCACCATTCTCATATAGGCGTTGAGAACATTATAGGTCTCTAGTTAAATGCAATGAGGAATACCATGATGAGGGCATTTTCTTAATAACTCTTTAAATCATTCCCATGCCTCATACAAGGACTCATCATCAAATTGTTGAAATATGGTAATTTCATTTCTGAGCTTAGCATTCTTGCTTAGTGCAAAATACTTCATCAGAAAACGTTCCGCCAGTTCTTACCATGTGGAAATAGAACCGGGTGGTAAGGAATTCAACCATGCTCATGCATGATCTGGACACGAATATGGGAAAAGCTTTAATCTTAAGGCATCTTCAGATATCTGGTAACTTGAAAGAGTCACTTCCATAAATAAGCGGAAGTGCAAATGCGAATATTCAACAAGCATCCCACTGAACTATCCCATTGTTTACAACATCTAGGACATCACTGGTTTTTAAATCAAAATGAGGGGCCTCAATCTCGAGTCTTACAATCCTTAGATTGAGTTCATTGAATAAGGGCACATCATACTGACTAATGACTCGATCTTTGTCATTAAGAACAAGGATCAGATTCTAACTATTACCGGCTACGTCTTCTCTTGGATTTTGATTCGTTTCTTCGACTAGTCTTTGGGCTAATCGTTCCGTTCTTGTTTTCCTAAAAGTACATTCAATTTCTGGGTCAATTGGAAATAGATCGATAATTCGCTCTATGTTCATAAACCCTGAAAAATCACAAAAATAATAAAGTTAAAATTAATAATAGAAAAAATAAAAAATAAAAATAATCCAAACTGAAAAATAATTATCTTCACAAATAACAACAAAATAAAATCTTCGGCAACTACGCCAAAAACTTGTATCGCGTGATTATGTGCAAGTGTACACGATTGTACAAGTAATAAGTAGTAAGTAAAGAGTATCGTCTCCACAGGGACTATTGTGTGAATTATTTGCAATGTCAATTTTAATCAATTTGGAAGAAAACAAATAAAAGAGAATAGTCTTGATGAGAATCGCAATTTAAGTTAATAAGGAAGAAATAAGAATTCAACAACCCACAAAATAAAACAACATTCCTTGCAGAAAATAATCACAACAGGAAATAAACACAAGATTTAATATAACACAACATGGATAGACTACAATAAATATTTCACTTAAAAAGAATTTATTGGTATTTATAGAAATAATATCAGGAAGGATCGTGACAATATGAAAATTCATTAAACCCATTTTATTTAAGGAATAGGCTTCTCTTGAAGTCCTATTATGTCCCCAAGCTAGTTAGCATATGCCTATGTCAAAACTAACCTGGAAATCACCCTATCGGGCATTTACACAGTTTATGCATACAACAATTATCTTTCGATATCGACATGATATACACCATTTAGGTATTTTGTCAATTAACCATTACCTCTTCTCAGATTAAACAATTAATTCATTAACCTACAAATGTTGGCCATACATTTACAAGTATAATCATGAATTAAACCTAAATGAATGAAATAGTCATTTGCACAAAATATTTAGAAAACAAAAACCAATTTACTCAAATCAAGATTCATTAAGTCATGTCATATCAAATTGAAAACATAAAGATAAGATGCAATATTGTCTCTCGACATATAAAATAATAATTAACAGTAAAGAGAAGGGAAGGAAAAAGTGGTCGAGGGGGATTATCCACAACCATTTCACAATAAGAAGAGGAAATAATTGACTGTTTGGGGTTATCTACGGTTGCTCATTGCAGCTTCCCATGGTGGCTCTCCTCCTCATATTTATGCTAAATTATCTAGACATCTTCAAGTCATCCTCATATCCGCTCTTATTTCAGCAAGTTTTTTCCTTATTTTGTGGAAATCAAGTCTTTAGCAAGCCATGAGTATGGCAAGAACACTTTACAAAAGAAATTATGTATGATCAATGGTGTGTGGCGTGTATCTCTCTCTAGTGTGGTGTGTTGATGAATGAAAATGAAGTCCCTTTTTATAGCCTCTAACCCCCAAATTTTCTTGCTAATAATAGCAAATTGAATCCTTGATTCTCTCATCTACTTGTGTTGTCCCTTGTATGGTGGAGGAGTGGTTGCTTCCTTGCTAATTTTAGCAAGGAAGTTAGCTTGATTTACTCTTCCCTTGATATCATTCCTTTCATGGTGGAGGATTGGTTATTGACTTGCTAAATTTAACAAGGGAGTTAGCTTATTTTCCTCCATGTGTGGCCGGCCAATGAGTGGTCAAAGGTGGTAGTTTGTGACGGTTGAAGCTTATTTCAAGGGGAATATCATGCTAATTTTTATTTGGTGAATATTGGGGTCAAATTTATTATATTTAGGAATTGAATGGTTGGTTAGGGACTGCTAATTTTAGCAATGGATGTTGCCATTTTATTTCATGATCAAGTGGGTAAGTGGAATGGTTTTGGGCCTCTAATTTACACAATACAGGTGCTCCTCGAAATTAACTCAGGATCAACACCATTTTGAAGCTTATGTGACTGCATTGTGAATCTTTCAACCTGTACATGTCTAAGACCCAAATACGACCAAAATTTTGCCATCCTTTTTCTTAGCCCAGATATTACTAAAAATTAGCAAAATAACATTTATTTAACATAAAATTCACAAACTTAACACATTCTTATAGAAATAATAAAATATCATGAAATTAAGTGAAAAAGCACACAAAGTGTTATTTATTTACTCGGAATCTACATAAATTGTACATAAAAGAGTGGTGAAATATCTATATATTTTAGATTTTACACCTATATATATTGTCATCCATAATAAATCCAGTTCCCATTGAACTGAATATTTAGACATGTTATATTTTTTAGCATAACTCTATTCAGTTGTCGAGGCTCTATTCATCCAACTTGATGCTTTCTTACTATTTCCATCCAGTGGTTTTGGACAATCTAGTTCAAGATGGTTAGCAGCAACACATGATTCTTCATAATCCAAGTTAGGAATATCATGCACAACCTCATCTAATGGGGTTTGTTGGAGATCCATCATGAGCAATCTTTGGTTTTCCTCGATCTCTCGTTCTTCGTAAAATCCTTCCTCGTACACTTTGTCGTCATACAATGCAGACATTTCATGTTCCTCATCCTAACTGTTATTATCATCAAACTCATAATCAACCTAATCCATGATTAAATTAATCAGTCAACAAGGTAGCTAAATATAAAATTAAAAAAAAACTAAAAATAATGAAAAATAAAAATTAGAACACTATGTAAGTTGTTCGTCTTTCGATTAATATTATTTTACAAAACAATTAACTCAATAATAATTTTCATCATCGCAATCCCTTGCAACAATGCCAACAACTTGACCGCCTCCAAACGTGCGAACATTTAGAGTTAAAATTGTTCAAATAAATATAAGGAAATTAGGTGTGGTATCTGCAAGCGAACATGTCAAATTGTAATATGGATTTTTGTTACAATGGAACACCAATAAGTATGTCAAGGATCGTACCCAAGGGATTACAGATTAGAGAAATTTATTATTAAATTAATTACCGAAAATAATTACTAATTTAACTGATTTACAAGTTAGTAGTGCAAATTCAAATTAAAATCTTAATTAAACTAATTAAATTAATTATCCTGAAATATCCTAATCAAATTAATTAATCTAAAATAACTTAATGGAATTTCCTATTCCTAGTGTTGACGATGCAAGTTCTCGGCCTATTATCGATTAAATCACTAATTATCAATTAAGTCGCTAATTACCCTCAATTGAGTTGTTTACCACCCTTAACTAAGAATACCCTCTCAGTCTCATCCTCACTAAGGATTACCACTTAAGTCACCCTTTCGGTCTCTTCCTAGGCATACGGATACCCTCTCAGTCTCACCTTTCTCGATATTCTACTAGGGACGTCACTCCCTAATATACTAAGTACTCCTGAATAAATTCTCAATTTTAGGGAAATAATTACTTAATTAATAAATCAGATCCATAACCGAAACATGCTAGAGGAGAGAGAATAAAAACAACATAGATCGATAAATATGTTTGAATTCAACCTATTTTCCAATTTTTTTAGCATATTTACCTAAATTAATCGTAGTTAACCATGTATGTATACTAATTTTTTTATAATATAATATGTACTAAATATAATTATATCTGCATTATAAAATAAATTTATTTTAATTATAATATTCATTTTAATTATATAAACATTAATTAATTTTTTTTGTTTAAAGTAATTTAACTACTTGAATTAATCAAATAATAAAGAGGATAAACACAAATATAAGGATTCTGATGATCCCATCTTGTTGTTTGGTTAGGTTTATGGATGCAAAAATGTAACGACCTAGTTTTTAGTGGTGTCAAAAAATACGATTTCGGAACCCCATTTCTATAAACCGAGCCCATAAATATAAAATACGAATATTTACAGAATTAATATAAAAACATTTTGAAGCTCGATTAAGTAATTTAGCCAAAAAAATGGTTAATTAAGGCTCAAAGACTAAATTGTAAAAGTCCAATTACTATAGAGTTTTAATTAAGAAAAGGCTTGGTGACTTGGATAGCAATTATCCAATGGACCAAAATGGTAAATAAACCAAATTTTAGCATGTCTTAGTGGATGATTTTGATGATGGCCACTTAGATTAGTTAATTAGTAAATTAAAACACGATTAATTTAATTAATTAAGATTAATCATAGTATAAATAGTTTGATAATGGAAAGAAAGATGATTTATCATCTTATTCCACCCTTCATCCAAAAGAAGAAAACCAAAATCCATTATTGAAGCTTTAGATATAAAGCCATCTATTCAAGTAAGTCCCTAGGCCATTTTCCTTTAATTGTTTATGGAAATTGGATCATGGGAGCTTGATTTAGTTAGCCCATGTACCATTTGTTCAATTTTTGAAATTTTAGAAAGTTTCCAATATTGTGAAATTGATGAATTAGGCTTGAAATTGATAGAAATTAAGCATAGATTATGATAAAGACTAAATTGTAAAGCTCAATAAGCTTGGTTTTTAACTTTGTTACATTAGGGACCAAATTGAATAAATTTAAAACATATCATGAAATTATGTTAGGAATAGAAATTCTAGTGTCCCTAATAAAAGAATGTGAAATCATATTTTAATCTGATGTTAAATATCGAAAGATATGCTTATCCCGAGTTTAGGGGTTAAATTGAATAGAATGCAAAATATATTTGACTTTATATTTGATTTTCAATTGGATAATAATTGATATTGTTTATTTTTCGAATTATCATTTGTAGCTAAAGACGACGCCGAGCCGTCGAGAGGGAAATGAAACGCGAGAGTTGTTGACAACTGACGCAAGATTTCGGTTTGTACCTTAATGATTCGAGATCAATTTAATTACCTGTTAATTGCATGATTGAATATTGAGGTGATTATATAATGGTTGTATGATTTGATTTGTAGTGACAGATACTGAATATCTAGATAATGGACTGAATTGAATAAAATAGAAAATAGCATGATTATGTTGGGACTTGATATGTGATATGAAAATGGTTAGAATTGTGACATGTGGATTTGGTTTTATATATGAATTGATAATGATAATATACAAATTGGTTATATAATGTAATAGGAACATTGATTACCCTATTAGTTGTTCGGACAAGTTCAGATATAATTGGTATGCCATAGGGTCAGGTATAATGATTGAAACCATTGTTGTCGGGCTACTTGGGGTGGTAGAATGTATATGTATAGTCATCGTTGTCGGGAAACCTGGGGTGACAGAAAAA
Organism: Gossypium sturtianum; assembly: GCA_025698515.1. Lineage (NCBI taxonomy): Eukaryota > Viridiplantae > Streptophyta > Magnoliopsida > Malvales > Malvaceae > Gossypium > Gossypium sturtianum. The sequence goes on along the minus strand of CM046946.1, from coordinate 33,633,380 downwards.
TCATATTATGAAAACCATTGTTGCCGGGCAACTCGAGGTGGTAGTATGTACATGTTTCAGAGTCATCGTTGTCGAGCAACCTGGGGTGACAGAGTATTAGATCCGCGTATCCATTTTAAGTCTGTCTAGTTAATAGGGTTATATAAATATGAATTGGTAATATGGTAAATGAGATGGATGAGATTGAATTAGTATGATTGAATAAATGTGATATCTAGAAAAATGATAGCATGTGAAAGACTATGTGAGTCGCATTAAAACAAGCCCTAAGGGCTGAATTGAAATTGAACGAGTCAGTAGACTCAAGAAAATGAATGAAATCGTAAAACAAATGATTAAAAAACATTGGATGAAAATGATATCGAATGTCATATTGATGCATACATGAATATATGAAATGGATATGGAAATGGTTGCATATTTGTCATTAGAAAGCATGATATAAAATGTTTAGTTCGATCATCAATTGAAATGGTGTAAAAGAATTGTAACAGCCCGTTTTCCAGTGGTTTTGGGATCACAGTTTTGATGTGTGAGTATGTAAATATAAATTTTTTAATATTTACGAGGTCATTAGTGTCATATTAAAATTTGGTCCAAAAATTTTGACATTTGGCTTGTTAATTAAAGAAAAAAGACTAAATTGTAAAAGTTGCAAAAGTTAATCACTTTGAACTTTTAAGTGTTAAATCGGTATGAAAGTATAATTGAATAAATTGAAATGGCAATTTAGCCATTCTTGTGGTTAGTGGTTGGTTTTAGGCTTGTTTAATTAAGTTTTATGATTAAATTTTATATTAAAATAATGTTAAAAGTTAAATAAGAATAAAAAAAAGGAACCATTATCATCTTCTTCATTTTCTTGCTTGTTGAAACCAAAAACACCATTTTAGAACCTTTGAGGCTTCAGTCTTGATTATACTTTTGCTTGTAAGTTCATTTTTCATCCGTCTTTTATGAATTTTATGTTTTTGAAATCGTTGTACCTTAATTTAGCTAGCCCATAAACTATTTTGTGAAACTGTCAAAGTTTTTAAAACTTGCCATTGTTTTTCTGAAAGCCTTCTTGATGTTCATGCTTGAGTTTAAAGCTTGATGTTGAAATAGGGCTATTTTGTAAAATGATTTTGTATAGTTTTTAAGTTTAAAGACTAAATTGAAAGTTTGTAAAATTTGGGAGGGTTTTCTTGTAAAATATAAGTATTAAAGGGCTGCATGGGGATGGTTGAGAATTTGGCACAATGGGTTTAGGGATTAATTATGAAAATAAGTTTATTTCGGTTTTAAGGACTAAATTGAATAAAATGTAAAAGTTTGAGGCAATTGTGAAAATTTTTAACAAGAAGTCATACGTATTAAATTTGTTCTTATAAGTATTTGGATTGATAATTGAAATAAAAATTACTATATAGATCAAGAACCGATAGAAAATCGTGGAAAAGAGAAAATTATCGACTAGTCCTTGATATTGTTATTTCTGCAGTTTAGCCCTAGTAAGTTCATACGGTTTAGTTTAATATACTTTGAAATGCTATATTGATTTCTGAGTTGTGATTTGTTGAATATATATAATTGATTTGTCATAAACTAATACAAGGTGAGAAAGTAATCGAGTAGTGAAGTGTTATACGATTAATTGTATCGAGCCCGGATGAACATAGGATAGGATACAATCAACATGACAATAGGTTATCTTGCATGCTGTACGGGATTGACTTGTGATGAGATAATGATTCTTGTCTTGTTATTATAGACTGAATATACCGGATTCCAACACTTGGTGCCTTAGCATGTCTTGGGTGGATAACCGCGTATCCATATCTGTTTATTTCATTCATCGGGCAGATTTTCAATGGTTAAATGACATGTTGATGATATGTGTTTGATATTTGGTTATGATGTCTTGTGAAAGACTTGTACATTGATCGTGTCCAAACTAACTATGACAACGAATAAGGCAAGCGCACCTATCGTTCGGTAGTATAGCTATGGCAAGACCGGAAATATTGTATCCTCAAGGACCAAGAGTACTAGTAGTTACTATCTTTTTATTATCTAGCCTAAGTATTAAGGGAATCGATGTTTAATTAACTAATTACTAAACTAAGGATGCTAAGACACAGAGAGTGAATTGGGAAAATACTTTTGGGAAAACCAGTTGATTAAGACAATACTCGAGGAAGAATCCACCTAAACTTCACTTGTTATTTAACTCTGAACCAGACGATTTATTCACTTGACTTGATCCGTAGGATTCCCTAATTTATATTAATACCTCTTTCGAGGCTACTAACGTCTAACCCTAGGTTGATTAATTGAAATCTCTTTCTAATTAAAACCCCTAGTGTTGCATTAACTTGATCTATGGACTCCCTATTAGGTTTGACCCTAATCTGACAGATTTTCGTCATCCTATCTCTAGGGTTGCGATCAACTCCGCTTAACTATGCTAGATCTACTCTTAAACAGGACTTTTGCTCCACTTTCGCCTAAGCACATCAATACTTGAATCAATATCCTGAAATATTAAAACAAGAATTAAGAACACATAATTAAGAACAAATCAAGTATTTATCATCTGATTGTAAAATAGTAACAAGATCCGTCTTAGGTTTCATCCCCCTCAGGTATTTGAGGAGTTTAGTTCATGTTTAATAAAGAATACATCTCAGAAGAAAATAAATAACAAAACATAAGAAATACCTAAAACCCCCTGAAGGAAATTGAAGGGAAGATCTTCCGTCTTGAGTGTGATTCTGACTTCTGAGATGAATCAACTGGCTGTCTTCGAGTAATTCCCTGTGTTCAGCCCTCTCTGGCTTCGCCTCCTTTTAGGTTGCCCTCTAGGGTGTTTATATAGGCTTTCGGGATGCCTTACTTGGCCCACAAGTACCCTAATCCGAATGAAACTCATCTTGGCCACGGCAGGGACACGCCCGTGTGAAACGCCCGTGTGAATCGAGCCCAAGGCCGTGTTCGAGTCTGCTAAAGTGGCACGGCCATGTGGTGAACTCCAGGCCGTGTTTATTTCTCACTTTGGCCCATTTTCTCCGTTTTCGGCCCGTTTCTCGTTCTTTTCATCCTCCGATGCTCTCCTAAGTATAAAACATGAAATTAAAGGATTAGGAGCATCAAATTCCACAATTCAAGGGATAAATCATCCAAAAGTATGCTAAATGTGGGATTAAAATATGTATATATTATGGTTTATCAAATACTCCCACACTTAAGCATTTGTTTGTCCTCAAGCAAAATTCTCAACTCACAATTAAAATAGAATTTCCTCAATTCATAACCTTAATCAATAATGTTTCATCATAATTCATAGGTAATCCATACATTGATAATTTAACCAGATGGTTCCTAAAGATTCAAACAATCAAAGTCATAGTTTTTATAGTACGAAAAATAGGTGTTTCCCTTTACCTAAATAATTACCTTTAATTCAAAATCGACAAAAATTGACATCCTCACTAAAGGTTCACTCAAATCACTCAAAGTGTTTAGGGTTGGAAATTAAGCACTCAAGAGTCAACATGAAAAGTTAATCCCATAGGCTTGCATGAAAATCAAATCTCCACCACTATAGAATGATACGATACACAAATCAAAAGGTCTTTTAAGGGTTGTAACGGGGCTAGGGTTAAAGGTGTGGATAAAGGCTGAATTAAAAGGGTTAGAATCGAGATTGAATTGATAAATAGCTTAACTAGAAAGATAAACTAAAACTCGAATAATTACATCAATTAAAATTTCATAACACGAGCTTCTTCTCAAGATGTGGAATTTAAATGTATAAGCTCAATTAACATAGAGCTAATAATGGATGAACTTCAAATAATAATAGATTTTTTTTAAGAACAAACCAAGTACAATAATAATAAGATAAAATTTAACAACTGAAATAAAGAAAATAGTTAAGCAACCAATCAAATCAAATCTCGATATAGGGGTAGTCAAGAGAAATGGTGATAACAAATACAAAGTGGGTTTTGGGTTAATATTAGTGGGTGAGTCAAGAAATGGTTTGTTAGGATTCAAAGGGGTTCACTAAGGGTTAATTAAATGGGTAGGCTTTTTTTTAGTGGAATAAGTGGGTTAAAACCTAGGTGCCTTTATCATCTCTGTATATCAAATCAAAAGTGTGGTCTCGACATGTATAATCGAAGCAAGTTCTAGAATAACAAATCAATGTTGACATACTCATAATCAATAAAGTGAGCACAAAAAATGTATGCTCTAAAAGCTCAAAATCTCAAAAAAATAATGGTTTTTGATGTCAACCTTGTAAATTTCAAACTTCAAGGTAATAATTAGATTCAGGTAGACAACCTAACAAATTTTTTATTCTAAAAATAAACTCATCATGCTTGATTCTCTAGTCTCCTAAAGTTTAAATCATCACTGCACAATTAACTATGACTTAATCCAAAACATATCAATGAAAATCATAAATCAAAGGAAATTTCATTCTAACAGTAATATGAGAACATTTACTTAAGAACAAGATATAATTCAGGGATTTGAGAATAATGCAAAAAGTTAGGAACTTTTCAAGATAAAATTCACCCCCCACACTTAAGATGTACATTGTCCTCAATGTACAAATATAACAATTATAATAAGAAAAGCAAAAGAGAGAGAGAGAGGTGAAACTTCTTGAATTTTGGATGGAGTCAGAGAAAAAAAATCGGGGAAATTCGGGCCGAGTTGGTGGTTACTGGGGTCGTGGTGTGGTGATTTCCAAGCAGCCTTTAGAACCTAAAACCAAGAAACTAAAATAAAATGGACTAAATTAAGCACAAGAGAGATAAAGAGAAGGAAAATAAAGGAAAAGAGAAAAGACATAGGTAAAATAAATGGACTCAAATGTCATTGTCTTGTCAGATAAATGAAGCAGCCGGCATGAACTTATGTAGATCGGTCTCGCACGGGGAGACTGTGCTAGGATCCTTTTGCTTCTTCGACATGGGTAGAGGGGAAAACTTAAAGAAAAAGGGTATGGAAGAAGGGAAAATTTTGGGAGCAGGTGAGAAGGGGGGAAGGGTTTAAATAGAAATCTGATATCTGGTGACTCCCCACGCCCGTGTGCCATGGGCGTGTTAGGTTGCACGGCCGTATCGCACAGCCGTGTGGTGGTTCGTTCACTTCTCCCATGCCTGTGTAGAGGTTTCTACGCCCGTGTAGCTTAATCAGTGTCGGCCACGGCAGCATCACACGGCCGTGGCGATTTATCACAGCCCGTGTTATCAGAAAATTATGCCCTGTTACCACACGGCTATGGCCACGCCCATGTACCTACCTATGGTGCCCACACGGCCACAGCCACGGCCGTGTGCAAGGCCGTGTGGGTGTGGAACCTGCGCCTAAACATGAAAATAAATAAAAGTAAACTAATTAGTAGGGTTAGTGCTCGGGTTGCCTCCCGAGAAGCGCTTGTTTAAAGTCTCAAGCTAGACTTACCTTTCATTCGGACGATCATGGTGGTTTGAGGAGTTGAAACTCCTCTTTCCTGCTATCAATTCTAACAATATATGGTTTGAGTCGAGTAGTGTTTACCTTAAAAGTGCCGAACTTAGGATTAGTTACCTCGACTGTTTCGTATGGGAAGACATTCAGTACCGTAAAAGGGGTCTCTTCATTAAGGTCTAGAACAGTGATTCGAGGGTCTGTCTTTTCCAACAATACCTGATCCCCGATTTGGAATTGATTTATGTCTCCCTTAAGCTCCTCGGGGGGTTGCCTCGGTTTCTCTTCTAGTTTTCTTGGTTTCTCCTTGACATGTGGCTTCCACTCGTCGAGTTCATCGACCTGAAGCCTTCGTTCCTCATGAGTTATTTCTTTGTTGGCACGAGGTCTAGGATATGGCTCAGATGTGTACTTTCGAGGTGCTTCCTGAAAAGGAGGTTGAACCGAATGGTCATTAATAGAATTTATGTTCTCACCTTTTTCACTTGACGTCCTAGCCGAGTCAAGAGCCTGAAGAGTGATCGTTTCGTCACCTACACAAAGTGTGAGTTCACCTGTACCAACGTCAATTTTAGTTCTAGTAGTTGCTAAAAAGGGTCTTCCTAAATTAAAGGAACATTATTGTCCTCATCCATGTCTAAAATGACAAAGTCTACTGGGAATATAAATTTATCAATTTTTACTAGTACATCTTCAATTATACCCCTAGGAACTCTAATGGTTTTATCAGCTAATTGAATGCTCATCCTAGTTTGTTTGGGTTTCCTTAGACCTAGTTGTTTAAACAGTTTGTAAGGCATAACGTTGATGCTTGCCCCTAGATCTGCTAAAGCATTATCAATAGATAAACTACCAATTAAACAAGGAATCGTAAAACTCCCTGGATCTTTTAATTTTCGTGGTAGTTTGTTTTGTAGAATTACTAAGCACACTGCATTTAGCTCCACATGCGACGCCTCGTCTAACCTCCGTTTGTTTGTCAAAAGCTCTTTTAAAAATTTCCTTGAATCTGGCATCTGCGAGAGAGCTTCAAGAAACGGTAAGTTAATATGTAATTTCTTTAAAATTTTAAGAAATTTACCAAATTGTTCCTCTGTGTGGTCTTTCTTCATCGCATTGGGATATGTCACTCGAGGTGTATACTCTTTAATGACAAGTTTTTGTGTATCTTGGCTTACCTCAACCTTACCTTTATTTACCACGGGTTCTTGCCTTGGCTCAGATTCGGATTCTACTAACCTTTCACTATCGTGATCAGTAATGGCATGAATTTGCTCCTTTGGGTTAGTTTCAGTGTTGCTTGGCAAGCAACCTTGCGGTCGTTCTGAGATTAGCTTAGCTAGCTGACCTAACTGGTTCTCGATCCCTTGAATCGATGCCTGTTGATTTTTGAGCATTGTCTCGTTGTTTTGAAAACGGGTTTCTGACACCGCGATAAATTTTGTTAGCATCTCTTCAAGGTTCGGCTTTTTCTCTTGTGGGATGGGTTGTTGTTGAAAGCCTAGAGGGGGTTGTTGTCTTTGAATTCCTTGATTTCCTTGGCCACCCCATGAGAAGTTTGGGTGGTTCCTCCAACCTGGATTATAAGTGTTACTATAAGGATTATTTTGAGGTCGAGGATTGTTACCCGTATAGTGAACTTGCTCATTTTCAATGCTTGGGTTGTAAGGCTGGTATTCTGTATTGCTCATCCCTCCTCCATTTACATTGCACTGCATCACTGGGTGTACCTACGAAGAACCATATAAACCATCAATTTTCTTATTTAAAAGTTCTACCTAATTTGATAGCATGGTTACTGCGTCGAGGTTGAAAACACTGGCAGCTTTTGTCAGCTTTGTCCTTGTAACTTGCCACTGATAGTTATTCAGTGACATTTCCTCTATAAATTCGTAAGCTGCTTCAGGTGTTTTATTATTCGGGTTCCGCCGGTGGCTGAATCAATCAACTGCCTAGTCGAGGGGTTCACACCGTTATAGAAGGTTTGAACCTGTAGCCATAATGGTAACTCATGATGAGGGCACCTTCTCAATAAATCCTTGTATCTCTCCCATGCATCGTAAAGTGTCTCTAAATCCATCTGCACAAAAGAAGAGATATCATTCCTCAACTTAGCCATTTTAGCCGGCGAAAAATATTTTAACAAAAAATTTTCGGTCATTTGCTCCCATGTAGTGATGGATCCTCGTGGAAGAGAATTCAACGACTGTTTGGCTCTATTCCTTAAAGAAAAGGGAAATAACCGAAGGCGAATGGCATCATCAGAAACGCCATTAATTTTAAACATATCGCATAATTCCAAAAAGTTCGCTAAGTGTGTGTTAGGATCCTCATCCTGCAAACCATCAAACTGAACAAACTGTTGTATCATCTGTATAGTGTTAGGTTTCAATTCGAAATTATTTGCAGCAATAGTAGGTCTAACAATACTTGATTCAGTACCGGCTAAACTAAGCTTAGCATAATCATACATAGTACGAGGAGCATGATTTTCGACCACCACTGGAGGAAGTGGATTTTTCTAGGGATCAGCCATCTCTTCGGTATTGTTGGTATCGTCCTCTTGCTCTTCTTCTATATATTGTAGGCTCCGCCTTATCTCTCTTCGGTTTCTGCGAACGGTTCCTTCTATATCACTATCAAAGAGTAATGGTCCTGACGGGTTCCTTCTAGTCATAAACTAGATTTACCTACTAGAAGAAAATAAAAGAAAAATTAACAAAGTAGAAATAAAATTAATTGCAAAAATAAAAATGGCTAAAGTAATAAAAATCAAGTGTTCTTAATATCTTAGTCCCCGGCAACGGCACCAAAAACTTGATCATGTCCAAACTAACTATGACAACGAATAAGGCAAGCGCACCTATCGTTCGGTAGTATAGCTATGGCAAGACCGGAAATATCGTATCCTCAAGGACCAAGAGTACTAGTAGTTACTATCTTTTTATTATCTAGCCTAAGTATTAAGGGAATCGATGTTTAATTAACTAATTACTAAACTAAGGATGCTAAGACACAGAGAGTGAATTGGGAAAATACTTTTGGGAAAACCAGTTGATTAAGACAATACCCGAGGAAGAATCCACCTAGACTTCACTTGTTATTTAACTCAACTGCAGACGATTTATTCACTTGACTTGATCCGTAGGATTCCCTAATTTATATTAATACCTCTTTCGAGGCTACTAACGCCTAACCCTAAGTTGATTAATTGAAATCTCTTTCTAATTAAAACCCCTAGTGTTGCATTAACTTTCGACCTATGGACTCCCATATTAGGTTTGACCCTAAACTGGTAGATTTTCGTCATCCTATCTCTAGGGTTGCGATCAACTCCGCTTAACTATGCTAGATCTACTCTTAAACAGGACTTTTGCTCCATCGCTAAGCACATCAATACTTGAATCAATATCCCGAAATATTAAAACAAGAATTAAGAACATATAATTAAGAACAAATCAAGTATTTATCATACATTTCAGAAAACAGTAACAAGATCCGTCTTAGGTTTCATCCCCCTCAGGTATTTGAGGGGTTTAGTTTATGTTTAATAAAGAATACATCTTAGAAGAAAGTAAATAACAAAACATAAAAAAAACCCTAAAACCCCCTGAAGGAAATTGAAGGGAAGATCTTCCGTCTTGAGTGTGATTTCGACTTCTGGGATGAATCAACTGGCTTTCTTCGAGTAATTCCCTGTGTTTAGCCCTCTCTGGCTTCGCCTCTTTTTAGGTTGCCCTCTAGGGTGTTTATATAGGCTTTCGGGATGCCTTACTTGGCTTACAAGTACCCTAATCCGAATGAAACACATCTTGGCCACGGCAGGGACACGCCCGTGTGAAACGCCCGTGTGAATCGAGCCCAAGGTCGTGTTCGAGTCTGCTAAAGTGGCACGGCCGTGTGGTGAACTCTAGGCTGTGTTGATTTCTCACTTTGGCCCATTTTCTCCGTTTTCGGCCCGTTTCTCGTTCTTTTCATCCTCCGATGCTCTCCTAAGTATAAAACATGAAATTAAAGGATTATGAGCATCAAATTCCACAATTCAAGGGATAAATCATCCAAAAGTATACTAAATGTGGGATTAAAATATGTATATATTACGGTTTATCATACATATTTTCATGATTTTCAATACTTTACTGAGACTTGGTATTAACTGATATCATAAGATGAGATGGTTAAATGCCTTATATATATATGAAACTCACCTAGTGAATGGTTGTCGATGACAAGATTAATGTTAAATAATGAATTTGTTATTTATTAAACTATTATTATACGTTAAGTTATATCCTTTCAGTTTATGAACTTACTAAGCTCCTTGAAGCTTACTCATGTTGTTTTTCTTGTTTTCTTGTACCTAGCTAGCTAGACTCCTTTCTTGTATATACTTTTGAATAGAAATTACTAAATCGTCAACTCCTTTGGGTTCGATCATTCGAATACTCCGGTGTTCCATTGTAACACTATAAATATTACAACTGACATGTACACTTGTAGTAAAATCGAACTTTAAAAATTCTTTTATAAATTCGTTGTTTTATGCGCACATGCGCGATGCTGGTCACCGAGTATGGGGTGTTACATTTAGTGGGATCTGGGCTAGCCAGGTTGTTTAATTTGTTAGGTTCACTAAGTTTGTAAATTATTTGAAGTAACAAATATGATTATTTGTTGTTGGGGTAGGATTGGAAAAAATACATCTCCTTGGTTCAGCTATTTCTTTTGCAGGATTATGCTTCGGATCACTCTCAATTACTCACCTACCTAGTGGTTGTGCTCACAGATACACTTGGCGAACTACGTTCGCAGATGTGTTTTGGCGAACCATGTTCATAGGTATGTTTTGGCGAACTTAGTTTGCAAATATGTTTGTCCATCTTAGGATGCATAATTGAACATGTTCATTTTTCTTACTTAAACATTTCTCTTATGTAAATTTAGAGTTAGTAAAATGCCTCCCAGAAGAGTAAATACGAATGTGAACTGTGTAAATGGAGCTGCAGACCCTCTAGAAGGTGAATGGACTTCGGCGTCACCTATGCAACCTCACAGGGAAAATGTTCTGGATGAGAGTGATGAGCCATTGGTACAAGCTATGATCGGGGCTTTCAAATGTGTCGCTGGTACCAATGTTGTTTTAGCCAATCGAGGATTGCCATTAGAGCGTCTACGAGCTCTGGGTGGTAAGAAATTCAGTGGCATCAGGGGATTTGATCCTACTAAGGCAGAGTATTGGCTTGAAGGTGTTGAAAAGATCCTTAAGCAAATGGCCTGTACTAAGGAAGAAAAGATGGAATGTATTGTGTCCTTACTCACTGGCGAAGCCCATCACTGGTGGAACATTGTGAAGCAAGGAACTACTATGAACCAATTGACTTGGGACTTTTTGTTGGAAACATTTAAGAAGAAGTTCATGGGTGAGCAATACATGAAAGCTCGCAAGCGTGAATTTATTAACTTGGTGCAAGGCGAAATGTTTGTAGCTGAGTACAAGGTAGAATTTGTGTGACTAAGCCAATATGCAGCTGAGATGGTATCTCTGGAAAAGGATTGCTACAAAAGGTTTTTCTTTGGGTTGCATCGCGACATCCAACTCTATCTAGTTGCACATGACATGGTGAACTTCAATGAATTGGTGGAAAAAGTGAAGGCTGTTGAGGAAATTAGAACAGTGGCTCTGCAAACTGTAACGGGGTTGCGAACGTTTGGACAATTTGGACGAATGACCAAGAGAGATCGTGCATTGCATAACTCTGGCAAAAACGTCAGACGTAGCTTCCAATTAAATCAGTCGTGAAGTAGGGTATGTAACAGCCTGGTTTAGACCCTAGTCAGAACAGTGGTTTCGAGACCACAAATTTGAGGTCAGAAAAATATTTTAATATTATTTTTGGTGTTTATAATATGTGATTGAGCATGTGTGAAAGTTTTGTGTGAAAATTTTATCGATTGAGTGCTTAATTAGAAAAAAGGACTTAATCGCATAAAGTGCAAAAGCTGTGTGCTGATTGCTAAAGTGCCTAATTGTTGTTGTCTTTATAATTTGGAGGTTTTATGATGTAATTAGCCCATTTTATGAGATTAGTGGAAGATGATAGCATGGTTTTGGTTTTATTATTAATAGTTGTTAAGGGTAAAATGATAAAATGCCAAATAAGTTAATATTAATTAAAACAAAACCAATTTGATGGTCATTTCTCATCTTTCTTCCACCGAAAAATAGAAAAGAGAATAGCCATTGAAGCTTTTGAAATTTTGGCACTTGCTAAGCTCAATCAAGGTATGTTTTGAGCGCGGTTTTTGATATTTTTTACGTTTTTGTGATCGTTGCTTAGTGTACTATCAAACCCATGCTTTAATTTTAGAAATTGATGGTGATTTTGAGATATGCCATTGATGAATGCTTGAGCTTTGTGATAGTTGATGATGAAATATGGAAGATATGTGAAGGATGAACATGTTTTGTCTTTGAATTTTTAGTGAAATTGAGTAATTTCGGGCTAAATTGAGAAAAGTGTAAATGGAGGGACTAAAATGTGAAATAAATGAAATGTGTAGACTTGTATTAGCATGGGAAGAATTCGGCTAAGCTTGTGTGAGTAGAAATTTTGTGTATTTTGTGATTTTGTGAATTAGGGACTAAAGTGTCGAAATGTGAAAATGTGAGGGCTATTTTGCAAAATGCCCTAAAAATGTGTGTGTGGACTAAATTGAATGAATTGGTGATTGAATGGACTGAATTTGAATGTGTATAGACCAAGAAAGGAGAGGTTCAGATCGAGATCGAGGCAAAGACAAAGTGCTCGATTAATCGACTGTTTCGATATTTCGACGTCCGAGGTAAGTTCGGATATAATACTAGTTGTAAACTATATCTAAGTGATGTGAATTGAATGAATATATATATATATATATAACTATGAGATTAGAAATGCTATGTGCGAAATTGAATCAGAGGGCACTAAGTGTGCGAAATTAGAAACGAGACAGAGATGATTAGCACTGTGTGTGCGAAAAGATAGAAGCTTCAGCTTATCGAATTGGCACTGTGTGTGCGATACCGATATAAGTTCAGTTTAACATATTGGCACTAAGTGTGCGATGACGATTATGTTTTGGTTATGAAATTGGCACTAAGTGTGCGAATAAATCAAAGGAATAGCAAAGGTTGAACGAGAGGTAATATCGAGAAATTGAGTAGCATGAATGGTGAGTAACTATGTGTTGATCAAGGTACGTTTGAACCTATGTGGTTGATGATAGCCTTAAAAGTTGAATGAATAGATACTTGAGCATATGGTTGATATTGATGATGAGCCTAATTGTGTATTTATCTATGTGGTGATTTAATTATGTATTGATGTGGTATTATTGAGTAATATGTATTATATTACGAACTTACTAAGCTTCGAAAGCTTACTGTGTGATTTGTTTCTCTGTTTTACAGTGTCAGTAAAGCTAGCTCGAATCCGAGGATCATCAGCTTCTCTATCACACTATCGGCAATCTATTTTGGGTACTTTTTTAAGATGTGTATATTAAATATGGCATGTATAGGCTAGTCAATGTGGCATGTTTTGAGTTGTGTATACCTTGCCATGTGATATGGCTTAGTAGTTGAATGTTGTTGGTTTATACGTGATGCTATGGAAATGATGAATTTGGTATGACATAGTGAGATTGGAATCGGTATATTCATGCTTGAATTGGTTGAGGAGAAAGGCATTTTGAATGTGAAAATGTGGCATGAATAGGGAATGCATAATTATAGGATTTGAGTTGAGAATATGGTGTTTGGAAATGGACTTATTTTAGTAGAAATTGAGTATAAGACTATATGGTATTGTTGATGATTATTTGGTGCTTCAAATGGTATGTTTTGGTTGCATTTGAAGCATGATTTGGTAAAGGTTTGGTGCATATAAGTGATTGTAGGTGTGGGAGGAAAATTTGGCCTTGGAAATGGCCTATAATTGCCCACACGGTTGAGCACACGGGCGTGTGACTCGACCGTGTTGTTTAAGTTTGCTAAGTGAAACAAGTCAGTAGCGACCACGGGCTGGACACACAGGCGTGTGACTGGCCATGTGGTGCAAGTACGAGTCCACCACGGGTGAGGCACACGGGCGTGTCTCAGGTCGTGTGGACAAGTCAGTATGTATGCCCTGTTTTGGCACGACCTGGACACATGGGCGTGTCTGGTAGCCGTGTGCGGCACATGGCCTGACCGCATGGGCGTGTGACCTCTGCAGTTTTGAAAATTGTTCAAATTTCCAAGAATTTTTGGATGTGTTCGGTTTAGTCCCGACCTCTCGTAGACCGTAATAAGGGACTATATGTTTATATTTGAATACGTTTGACTGATGATTGACTTTTTGTTGTGAAATGGATGTGAAATGTTTTGATTGATCGGTAACAGCTCTTAACCCTATTCCAGCGACAGTTTCGGGTTAGGGGTGTTACAGGGTAAAATCAAGGCTGAAAAAGGAGGTTCACCCAAATCGACAAATTGGCCACTCTATGAAGATCACGAACACAGACATCCTTGGGAATGCAAAAATTAACTGGGGATATTTCAAGTGTGGGTAAAACGAACACATGTTAAGGGACTGCCTAGAACGGCTAGAGAGATCACAAACTCAAAACTTAACCCCCACACCAATCTAAGCAAGAGTTTACGGTCAAGGTCGAGGTAGAGGTAGAGGTAGTGACACAAGACATGCTTGAAAACAAATCCTAGCACACACTGTTGCCACTCAAGCTAAGATAGGAGGGCTCACACGAGTGTATACTGTTAAGAAACCACATGACCAAAGAATGACCGACGTCATCACAAGTACCTTCACTCTGCGAACTATTTTATTTTATTTTATTTGGTTGACTCTGGTTCTACACACCCGTCTGTTTTGAGTGAATTTGCCTGTAAGATGGGTATACCAGTAGGAACAATTGATAAAGGTATAACTATCACTAGTTCGTTTGATAAGAGTGTTCTTGTTAATAGATTGTATCGTAAGTGTCCTTTGATGGTCCAAGGGCATGTCTTCTTTGCTAATTTGATAAAATTAACCTTTTATGGTTTCAACATAATTTTGGGAATGAACTGGCTAACTAACTATAAAACCAAGATAGATTTTGAGCTGCAAAGAGTGACTTTACGAAGTGGTGAAAGGGTGGAAGTTGTTATGGTTGGAGAGCGAGCCCAATTTTTGTCCAACATGGTCTCGACAATTAGAGCAAAGAAGATGATAAGGAAAGGCTGTAAAGCCTACCTCACTTATGTAATGGGTTCGTAGGACAAAGAAATAAGGGTTCGCAATATTCACACTGTAGAGGATTTTCCTGACTATTTCCAGACGAGCTACCTAGTTTACCCCCAGATCGTGAGGCGGAGTTTGTTAGAGTATGCCCAAATACCAATGAGATGGTTATAATTATATGTTCATTTTACCTCGTTATAAATATAAGGCATTGCCATGATTATTTCAGTTTCTTTTTCTGTGTATATAAATAATCTGATTAATAATAAAGTCCTAAGAATAATATGATTATTCTTAAAAGGTCCTTAGTCAAGTATTATTGTGGGCTTGGACAATAATAAAAAAATTGATATTGATGTGTAGTTGATTGATGACAAAGTGTTGTCATTGACATAGGGATGTCAAAATCAATATACAAGCATGTGTTAGAGAACAACATATTGGACTGACCCACCATGAGTATGTTTATTGGATTATTATGTGATAGTCACAAACATTACTCATAGTGATAACTATGTATATAATCCTCAAACTTGAGATCATCATTGTCCCAACATCGTGAATTGTATATTTTGATGTTGTCAAACGTCTATCGTAACATGTTGAACTATAAAAACTAACTTTGGATATACAACAATCTATGTAGTGGGATATGATTGATCAAGATAGGATTTATCCCTCCTAGATAATGGGAGAAATATCTTGGGCCACTTGAAGAAGTAAGACTAGAAATGCATGGTCATGCTCAAATAAGCTAATATGAGATATCACACTTATTTGTTTATTGTAGTCTACTCAGAATATCAAGAAATATGATATTGAACTATACAATTGAGACTCTACCATGACTTGTGTCCAATCTAGATTTAAAGGATAAAAGGATATAATACATAAAATGTTTATCGCAGAAAAAGGTTATGTCGAATCACGACTTCTTGTAACTTGGGTAGCAATGATGCATTGCTAGATGCCACTCATTGCTTGTAACATTAGAAATGTTCTAGTATTATTACCAACATTACAAGAACCTACAAGTTCACACCCTATGGTTAAAGCGAACAGACTTCACACCAATAGAATGGGCATATACCTTCCTACATACAACTATGGTAGATTCTTATAATTGGCAGATGAGTATCATGTGGTGGACAGTTTCGCCTAGCAGACAGTTTTGCCTAGTGAATAGTATTGCCTAGTGGACAGTATTGCCCATGGGACAACATTTCCTGGAGAATAGTATCACTTGGCGGACAGTGTTACTTGACGGATACGATTCACAACTGGCTGATGCAATTAGCAACTTCTTTCCAGAGTTAATATTTATAGAATTTAGTATTCTTTTGTAAAGAATATAATTTCAATATCTTCCATGATTTTCTCTGAAAAGTAAAAGGGAATTATTTTGTATTTAATATACATAATATTATTAAAAGGAATAAAATTCTCGTATTATGTAAGTGTGAGTAAGAAAAATCAAACTAGGTCTAGCAGCCAAAAGTTTGGATACTCTTTGAAAAGTTCAAAAGAGTTTTCTGTTCGTGATTGACTGGGTGGACTACGTAGAGGCCGAGACACTTTGTTGTGGCTAGAATTGACATCGTGCAAAGGATATCAACCAACAACGTTATTCACCATTTTCAGTTTTAAAAGGTATATCTTCAACATCTGTGGTTGATAATTGCTGGAATAATTTCTCCACTGCGCTACGGGGCGTACGGCAATCCAACAGAGTTTGGCATTGAATTATACCCTGGTAGTTCGCCAATGTCTAATACACCTTATTGCATGACACCAAAAGAGCTGAAAGAATTGAATATACAACTATGGGAGTTGCTTGACAGTGGTTTGATTCAACCAAGTGTATCACCTTGGGGATCCCCAGTTCTGTTTGTGAAGAAGAAAAATGGTATCTTGAGGATGTGTATCGACTATAGACAGTTAAACAAATCAACCATCAAACACAAGACCCACTGCCATGACTTAATGACCTGTTCGACCAACTACAAGGTGCCACAGTGTTCTCAAAAATAGACTTGCGATTAGGATATTACCAACTTAAAGTGAAGGAGTCAGATGTTTTGAAGACAACATTTAGAACAATGTATGGGCATTATGAATTTCTGGTCATGCCTTTTGGCTTAAATAATGCACTTGATGTGTTCATGGACTTGATGAATCAAGTGTTCCATGAGTATTTGGATCAGTTTATAGTGGTCTTCATAGATGACATTCTGGTGTACTCGCAAACAGAAGAAGAGCATGATGCTTACCTACAAACTGTGTTACAGATTCTATGAGAGAAGCAACTATTCGTGAAACTCAACAAGTGTGAATTTTGGTTAAATGAGGTGGCATTCTTGGGTCATGTGGTTTCAGCGGAGGGAGTTCGTATAGACTTGAAAAAGACTGAGGCAATTTTATAGTAGAGATAGTCGAAGAGCGTTATTGAAGTGTAAAGCTTTTTGTGTTGGGAAATGTGCTCATATTGTAGTAAACATGTAATTGTTTTCTATTTATTTTAACGATGAATAAATAAATAAATTTAATTTCACATTTCACATTTCACTATTATGTCTTTTGTATTTATGTCTTTTATATTTTGCATGCATAGCGGAATTGTCACAAGCAATCTTAGGTCATGTGGTTTTAGCGGAGGGAGTTCGCGTAGACTTGAAAAAGACCGAGGCAATTTTAGAGTAGAGATAATCGAAAAGCGTTATTGAAGTGTAAAGCTTTCTGTGTTGGGAAATGTGCTCATGTTGTAGTAAACATGTAATTGTTTTCTATTTATTTGAATGATGAATAAATAAATAAAGTTAATTTCACATTTCACTATTATGTCTTTTGTATTTATGTCTTTTATATTTTGCATGCATAGCGAAATTGTTACAAGCAAATATTAGCTCATCGATTGTCTAAAGTTCAAACTGAAGATAAGTGGCATTGTAAAGAACATTTACATAGCGAGAAAGACAACTTATTTTAGTAGATAATCTAAATGAGTTCGTAATCCTGTAAAAGAATCAAAGTGAGCATTTGATTCAAATATTGAGAAGGATTATTATGTCGTCTACAATTCCAATTGGGGAGATGGCCAGTCTTGACATCGGAGCAATTGACTCCACAAGTAGAGACATAGATGTATTCATTGGTAGAATGATACATTAGACTGGACCCAAGATGAATTAATTCTGAATATGTTTGTGAATTAATTCACTTGTGACATTCATGGTGTGATTTACCTAAATCTTGAGTTAGTCATTGACTATGCGTATGCAACTCATGTGCTTTGATATAAGTAGAGGCTTATGCTCCAAACTTGATCGAGCCCATAGCCGATATGTTGGGTACATGACTTGTGTATGGCATGGCTTTATTAGCAACAGTGGAATTCATAGCTCAATTAAAGAGTCAATGATATCCTCTCATTGGCATTGTGTGAATTGATAAATATAGAACGTGGTCACGGGTTGCTTGTTCTCGAATGAGCAATTTGTCACAGTCATTTGTTGATAGTGATCATATTAATCATTAAGAAGACACAATGGTGACAATAAGATAAAATATGATTGTATTGAATGAATAGATTTAACTCAAAGGAATCAAGGATATCATATGAGGGCAACACACACATGACGAGGTCATTGGACAAAGCAGTTGGATGAATTACTTTCGTAAAGAGTATACAATAAGGAGTTTTCAATCATGGTACTTCTTGTGGACTGACTCCATGGTTAAGTAATTGCAAATTATCGGAACGATGCTTCTGAACATAGTTGCAATCACTAGAGCCTAATTGTATATGTCCGATTGGTCCCTCCGCTAGCTAAACAAAAGCTCGATCAGACTACATTTGAATCAGAAAAAATTCTACGACTTTGGGAATAAGTTAATTGAGTTGATTTATTCGATGTGGAATTAAATTAGGTGGTCATAAGAATTGTTCAACTAGAGAATTTGTGTAACACCCCTAACCCGTATTCATCGCCAGAATAGGGATACGGAGTATTACCAGACTTATTAAACAAATAAACATACATTTCTCATACATTTTTCATATCTAAATAATAATCATTCACAATCAATCACACAGTCCCTAATACGAGCCTACGAGGCCCAAATCATGCATTAGAAGTGGTTCGGGACTAAACCGATAACTCAGGAAATTTTTGGAAAACCTAGAAAATTTTTCAAAATACAGGGGACACACGCCCGTGTGGCCCGGCCTTGTGTCTCACAAGGCCAAAGACACGTCCGTGTCACAGGCCGTGTGGACATTCGAAATAGGATCACATGGTCGTGTTCCAGCCCGTGTCTGACCCCGTGTAACTGTATGACTTGGGTCACACGGCCAACAAACACGTTCGTGTGACTAGCCCGTATGCCCTTCGAAATGGCCACACACGCCCGTGTGCCAGGCCATGTGTTGTGTCGTGCCAAAACTGTAGGGTATATTGACTTATGCCAGACGGCCAAGTCACACACCTGTGTGCTGGGTCGTGTGGAGCATACTGACTTGATTTCTAATTAAACACCAGGGGACACACGGCCGTGTCACTTGACCGTGTCTCACGCACGGCTGAGACACACGCCCGTGTCTTCTGCCCGTGTGGACAAAAATAGGCTATTTACCATGCCATTTTTCTCACCCAAATTTTCATTCACCTACATAAACCAAATGGCATATAACATGGCATAAATAGGCATTCCAACCAATCTTAATCAAGTCTAATTCATGCTATTTCCATACCAAGAACAATAATGCTCATAACATCATGACTTACCTATACAAAACATACAAATTTCACATTCACAATTTCACCTAGTTGATCACTTTCAATTATGCATCACTTTACATAAAGTCACTGTAACATCCTTAAATCGGGGTCTCTGCATTTTGTATGTGTTTGCATGTGATGATATGCCTACTGTGCTAGTGTAGCATGTTTTGGGGTCTAGGCATGACCTCGGGTTAGGACTGGGTCATGGCCAAAAAATTTGTTTTAGTGCTTAGGAAGAGGGAGCTAGGAGAGTTAGGGGGTTAAAAGAATTTATTGAAGGGTGGGGACACAAACAACCTAGTGGCAAAGTGCCAAAGGAGGCGCCACTAAGGTGCCAGGTGGGTGACGCCACATGCAGGGAAGGAGTGCTTGGGTTCGAGCAGCAGGAATTGCACTTTCTGCTTATTATTTTTTTTCACGCCAGAAGCAGGGAAGAGGAGTGCTCAGGATGGACTCTGGAAGATAAGGATGGAAGGGGTCAAACGGATTTGAAATAATGTAGGGGAGGAAATTTAGGAGTTTGAATCTTTTCAAACTCATTTGAAGGAGTTGGCCGAATTATGGACTTTGGGGAAGGAGGTGCAATCGGTTTTGGGTTCTTTGGAGGGTGGCCGAATGTACTATGGGAGCTACCTAGAGTCGGCTAGCTTAGAAGGCTTCTTTATTTTTTTGTTTGGTGTCAAAACCGAAACCCCTCTTGGTTTTTTCCTCATTTTGGTTTTTTCTTTCGGCAACTTGGGCATTTGGCCGAACCAATTTTGTAACTCCCTTTGAAGAGCCAAAACTCAATTCTCTTCTTTTCTTTTCTTTTCGGTTTACTCATTGTTAGCCTACCTAGCCGAATCCAGCTTAGTTCTCTTCTTTTCTTCCTATTTTGCTCAAAGCCGAAAGCAACTCTTTCCACTTCATCTTTTCTTTCTTTCAAATCTCCCTGTGCCGAAATCTCTTGCTTCTCCTTTGCTGAATCCCTTCATTCCCATTCCCTTTTCTTCTCCATCTCTACCACCTTCAAAAGCCGAAATCTTGTTGAGTTCTCTCCTCTCTTCTTTCAAGTATTTGGCCGAATACCCTTGGCCTTATTTTCTTCTATTTTCACGTGATCTAGTCTCCATTGAAGTGTCGAATCTATCTCTTTCTTTTTGAGTCATAGTCGAATCTCCTGGTAAGTGACTACTTCTTCTCTTCTTGATCGATTTGGGTAATGCCGAAACCCCACTTCCCTTCTATCTTCCCTTTTATTATAGATTCACATATATTAAACTCTATTCTTGTTCTTTATTGGTACCCGAAATCCCTAACATCACTTAGGGGTGCCAAACGTTGGTGCTTGGTAGCCGAATACAGTGGGTCTTCGGGATTTGGTTGCCGATCTAGGTAAGGGTTCTAGCTTTGGATCTGTTTCTTATTCGTTCAAAAGCTGAAGGCTAATCATTTTTTTTTGTGTGTGCTAGTGCTTGGCCGATTGCAAGGGAGGTGCATCACATAGCTTCGGGATTTGGTTGGAAACCAAATCGGCATTAAGGTAAGGTGCTACCTTCGTGCGACATATCTTCAAGATTTTGTGATTAAGCCGAATGGCTATATTTCTAAAAGTGTAGTGTGGACCGATTGTAGGAAAGGGGGGGAGGCAAACATTTCGGGATCTCGTTAGTTTCGCGTAGTTTCGAGGTTTTGCTTAGATCTACGAATAATCAGGTGTGTAACGCTTACACACTTCGTTAGTATGATATGTTTATTATGTTACTGTTAATAGCCATTGAAACCGGTAGTTATGCTTTGTGGCATGAGCGTGGACTCGGGTAAGTCCCGATTATGGATCTCGATATATGCTATCATGTCATTGTTTCTTTGCTATGCCATGTGTTATTTGCGTCATCATACGTTATTATGCCACGATTGATATGGACATGATGGTGGGATTGTTGAGAGGAGGGGGAAGAATTATTTGGACTGTCACCAGTGGTTTTGCCCACACGACGGGTTGGCCCCGTCTTGATACTATTATTTGTAACTAAGTCCTAGTGGTTTTAACCACTAGTGGTTTTGACCACCAGTGGTTTTGACCACATATGGATATTGTGACTTGTCCCAGTGGTTTGGTACCACAGTGGGTTGGCCCCACATGTTGATTACGGGATTGTCATCAGTGGTTTTGACCACACGATGGGTTGGCCCCATCACTTGATTGTTGACTACGGTCACCAGTGGTTTTGACCACATTATATATTTGTGACTTCGGTCACCAGTGGTTTTGACCACCAGTGGTTTTGACCACACGGGGTAGATAGAGGAGATCGGATGGTTAGGTTATGGGGTTGCATGATTCGCATGTTTTATTAATGACTTGTGTGAGTGCTATTCTATCGGGTTGGGGATTTATACACTGAGTCTCGGTGACTCACCCCTTCCCCTATATTTTGCAGATGAGGCTTAGATCGTGAATTTGGAGCCGGGGAGGACTCGAGGTGGCCATGCTACTTATTTTCGATTTTTGACTTTAAATTAAAATTCCGGTTTTTATTTATTTACTTTAAATTTGGTTTTGGTTTTGTAATAAGGCCGCTAAGTATTATTTTGGGTTTTTTTTTAATTACTTGCTTTTATTTGATTTATATTATGTATGTGCTTAATAATTTGATTTGCATAAATAACCGGTAAAAAGCAACGTTTTCAAATTTAATTTCTTAAACAACTCCAAACACAAATGGTTCTTAACTCGGATATGCTTAACTCACTTGGTTTTTAATAAGTATCGAAAGGTTTTCCAAAACTATAAACAACAAATGGATTTCCAACAAAAGAGGGTTTTTTCGGGTTTTAAAGCAACCAAAAATGATTTCAACTATACTATACACGGGGTTTTCTAATCTCCTTTAAACGGTAAAGGAGTTTTCAATAGAAATAAATACGAAACTTGTTTTACTCAAAATGTTTTTACTCCGTAAGACGCCAGGTTCAGTCGTGGTGTGTTGACCGGGTTCGGGGTGTTATAATTTTGGTATAAGAGCCAAGTTCAACAGCTCGGCTGTGGGCCCGAGGCCCAAAAATCTCTTAAAATGTATTATGAAAGGCTTTATGGGAAAAAGGATGGTTGGGAAAGCATGGCACCGAGTCTCCGGCACCGATCCGCCCAAGTAAGTATCCCAAATTGTTGCTTATGATGTTATGATTATGATAATATAGGCATGACTAAATAGTAGAAGGAACTACTTTAGAGATCTGAACTGCAGGATGGTATGAACTTGCGAAACAATCCCTGTATTAAACTTCTCATAAGACTGTGCTTTAATAAACAGTGGAATAAAGTCTAATGCATAAAACTTGTAGTCAGATCAATTCGTATCGGTAATCATGAGTGCACGTGGACGTGGGCGTAATACACGTGGACGAGGTAGGGTAGGATGATAGTGCCGGAACCGGTAGGGTCTGGACATGGGTCGAAAAACGAGGTACCACCACCGCCCGGTGTGGGCGCGGAATTTTAGGATCGGGACGGTGGTGATGACATGCGGTGTCAAGCGGCGTCTGCGGGTGCTAGAAAGGGTTGCGAGTGCGCAGCGTCGGAGCAAGAGCTCGAGAAATCGCGGTCCGAGCGACTCGGGGCTAATGGTACGAGGTATTCGAGGTGTATCCGGCGTGGCACCTAGTGCGGCGAGAATATTGGTTGGAGGCGACGGAACGCATCATGGATGACACGGACTTCTCGGTGAGGAAAAGTGAAGGGTATAGTATCTCTTCTCCGGGATGAGTCGTATCAATGGTGGCTCACGGTTAGGGATGGAGCAATGTCGACGACATCACTTGGGATTTCTTTAGAGCGACCTATCGGAGGAAATACATTGGGGCTAGTTACATCGATGCGCACAGAAGGCATTCCCGAACTTGGTTCAGGAAATAAGACGATGATCGGAATATGAGGCGAATTTTTGGTGAGTCGGTATGCACGGGTATTGTGGGCACGGAGCATAAGCTACTGTGTCGATTTGAGGATGGGTCGAGAGACGAGTGCGGATGTTAATTGCCCCACAGCGCAGAAAGAGAGTTTGCGGTCTTACTAGAGAAGGCCAAGGTTCTTTGAGGAGGTAAAACTTGATCGGTGAGACGGAACCATGATAGGAGTTGGAATAAGAGGAGTTCGGGTCATTAGGGTGCAGGAATCGCGAGAAAAGGGCTAGGTATGGTGGGTCGAATCAAGCGGCGAGGCTTTGCTGCTGGCTGCTACTCGATGGCCCGCCACGGTGTGCTAGATGTGGGAAGTCTCACACGGGGAATATTGGACCGGAAACAGAGGATGTTTCAAGTGTGGATCGATGGGGCATCGAGTGAGGATTGTCCACGAGAGATCAGCTAGAGCTGCGATCGGGGATCGAATCGCATATACGAGCAGGAGGATGGTCGCGACCACAGAGGGGCCGTGGTTCGACCAGGGGAGGTAATGGCTCGTAGAGGCCGTGGAGCACCGCAGAGGTGCGAGGTGTGGGTGCAGAGGCGAGACGGCCTAGATTGGTCTCACGCAGATGAGGCGCCGAGAGGAGGGCGGCGCGACCGGATGTTATAAGCTGGTACGTTCTTAATCTTTGGTCTACCTTATAATGCTTTGATTGATGTGGGTTCGACGCACTTGTATGTTGCCGTGAGCATAGCGGAAATAATAAACTTAGACTCGAGATTACTTCTAGGAAGATGACGGTGATAAGCCCTCTAGGTCACTCAGAGAAGTAAATAAACTATATAGGATGTACCCCTAGAACTTCAAGGGTCGTGTTTTTGGTCGACTTGATGGAGCCGCGCGTTTGGGGAGTTCGATCGATTCTCTGGATGGATTGGTTAGTGAAGCACCGTGCCGGTTTGGATTGTGCAACTAAGCGCATGGTGTTGAAGACAATGGAAGGCGGAGAGGTGGTGATGATAGGTAATAGGAGAGATTACCTATCCAATGTTGTCTCTGTATTTACCAAGGTGAGAAAATGGTAAGGAAAGGTTGCGAGGCATTTATGGTGCATGTCCGTGCTCGAAGCCAAGGATTCAGGTGGAGAGTGTCCAAACCGTGAGGAATTTCTTTGATGTATTCCCGCAGGAACTTAGGGTTTGCCTCGACCGCGAGGTTGAGTTCGAGTATAGATTTGTTACCCGGAACCGCGCCAGTATCTATTGCCCCGTATAGGATGGTGCCGAAAGAATTGGTCGAGTTAAAGGCTCAGATTCAGGAGTTGCTGGACAGAGGTTTTATCTGGCTGAGTGTATCACCTTGGGGAGCACCTGTGCTTTTTGTTAAGAAGAAAGACGGTACTATGCGGATGTGTATAGACTACCGCCAGCTGAATAAGTTGACGATCAAAAACAAGTATCCATTGCCCAGGATAGACGACTTGTTTGATCAGCTTAAGGGTGCATCAGTATTCTCTAAGATAGATCTTAGGTCAGGGTATCATCAACTCAAGGTGAAGGAGGCTGATATTCATAAAACGGCGTTTTGTACCCGGTATGGGCATTACGAGTTTCTGGTGATGCCATTCGGGTTGACCAATGCGCCGTCAGCATTAATGGACATGATGAATCGGGTGTTTCAGCCGTATTTGGATCGATTCATCGTAGTGTTTATAGACGACATTTTGGTGTACTCAAAATCTGAAGAGGAGCATGATGCGCATCTACGGATGGTTCTACAGATTCTGAGGGAGAAGTAACTATTCGCTAAGTTTAGTAAGTGCGAGTTCTGGCTTAAGGAGGTAACTTTCTTGGGTCGTGTGGTATCAGCTGAGGGGATTAGGGTGGATCCTCGAAAGATCGAGGTAGTGTTGGATTGGAAACCACCTAAGTCGGTTGCAAAGATTCGAAGTTTTCTGGGTTTGGCAGGATACTACAGAAGGTTCGTAGAGGGTTTTTCTTTGATCGCAGCACCGCTGACTAAGTTGTTGAGAAAAGGGGTTCCGTTTGTGTGGTCTGAAAAATAGCAAGAGAGTTTCAACAAGTTAAAGAAGATTCTCGATCAAGCTCGGTGTTGATTCAACTCGAGGCGGGGGAAAGAATTCACGGTCTATTGTGATGCATCACATATGCGGCTTAGGGTGTGTCTTTGATGCAAGATGGAAAGGTGGTCGCTTATGCGTCTCGGCAATTAAGGCCTCATGAGGGTAACTATCCGACACATGACTTGGAGTTGGCTGCAGTGGTTTTTGCCTTGAAGATTTGGAGGCATTACTTGTATGGGGAAAAGTCGATAGTCTACACGGATCACAAGAGTCCAAGTACCTCTTGACTTAGAAAGATTTAAATTTGAGGCGTGAAGGTGGATCGAGTTGTTGAAGGACTACGATCGCTCGATTGAGTACCATCCGGTAAGGCTAACATAGTAGCCGATGCGTTGAGCCGTAAGGTGGTAGCAGATCTGAGGTTGATGTGTGCTCACCTTAGTCTATATGACAACGGGAGTCTGTTGGCGGACTTGCAAGTAAAGTCGGCTTGGATTGATCAGGTTAAGGAGAAACAGCTAATAGATGAGGTTTTGAGTGCTCGGAGGTTGCAAGTGCAGAATGGTGAATCAAAGGGTTACAGTTTCGGCAGTGATGGAGTACTGTGTTTTTAAGGGAAAGTATGTATCCCCAAGGACGTTGAGTTGAGACAGCGAATTCTTCAGAAGCTCATAGCACCCATACGCTATGCATCCGGGAGGCGATAAGATGTATCGCGATTTGAGGAAACGATTCGTGGCCATGTCTTAAACGGAAATGGCGAGTTTGTGGGCAAGTGTTTGACATGCCGCCCGGCAAGTTAAGGCCGAGCATCGCCATCGTCGGGATCATTGCGGCAAGAAAGATTCCGCAGATGGAAATGGGAAAGGATTACGATGGACTTCGTTAGTGGGCTTCCCCTTACGCCTAGTAAGAAGGACTCACCGGGTGATTGTGGATCGTCGACTAAATCGGCTCATTTCATACCAAATCGGGTTGATTATTCGCTCGAAGTTAGCCAAGTTGTATGTGGCCGAGATAGTAAGGTTGCATGGAGTGCCAAGTGTCAATTATCTCGGATAGGGATCGAGTTCACGTCGAGGTTCCGGAAAGCTTTGCATCGTGCATTGGGTACGAGGTTGGATTTCAAAGACGGCTTTTCACCCGCAAATCGATGGATACGACCGAGAGGGTAATCCAAATTTTGGAAGATATGTTAAGGGGTCGTGGTTTCGATTTCAATGGTAGTTGGGAGGAGTATCTACCATTAGCAGAGTTTGCTTATAACAACAGCTTATCAAGCGAGTATTCGAGATGGCACCATATGAGGCACTATATGGACGGAAATGTCGACTCAGACGTGTTGGACGAATCGGGTGAACGGCAGATGTTGGGTCCGAGTTGGTGACGTAAAGCAGAGGATAAGGTTAAGGTGATTCGAGACTCGCCTTAAGGAAGCGTCGGACAGCGTAAGTCTTACGCCGATCTTAAGCGTAGGGATATAGAGTATGCGGTGGGTGACAAGGTCTTTCTGAAGGTATCGCCATGGAAAAAGGTGTTGAGATTTGGGCGAAAAGGCAAGCTAAGTCCTAAGTTTATCGGGCAGTATACGGTGTTGAAGCGAGTGGGACCGTGAGCTTATCACCGAAAGTTACCGCAGAGTTAAGTCGATTCACAACGTCTTTCATGTTTCAATGCTTAGGCGCTTATCGGCCGATCCGTCACATGTCGTGCCGCGCCATGAGATAGAGGTGAGCTCGGACTTGTCTTTCGAAAAGGAACCAGTACGGATTTTGGATCAGATGTCAAGGTTCTCGCGTAGGAAGTCGTTCCTCCTTGGTGAAAGTATTATGGTGGAACCATGGTACGGAGGAGGCCACGTGGGAACCGGAGGATGCGACACGGTAGCAATACCTCAACTCTCTTCGACTGTAATTTCGAGGCCGAAATTATTTTTAAGGGGGTAGAAGCTGTAACATCCTTAAATGGGGTCTGCATTTTGTATGTGTTTGCATGTGATGATATGCCCACTGTGCTAGTGTAGCATGTTTTGGGGTCTAGGCATGACCTCGGGTTAGGCCTAGGTCATGGCCAAAAATTTTGTTTTAGTGCTTAGGAAGAGGGAGCTAGGAGAGTTAGGGGTCAAAATAATTTATTGAAGGGTTGGGACACAAACAACCTAGTGGAAAAGTGGCAAAGGAGGCGCCACTAAGGTGCGGTGGGTGACGCCACATGCGGGGAAGGAGTGCTTGGGTTCGAGCAGCAGGAATTGCACTTTCTCGCTTATTATTTTTTTTTTCACGCTGTAAGGGGGAAGAGGAGTGCTCGGGATGGACTCGGAAGATAAGGATGGAAGGGTCAAACGGATTTGAAATGATGTAGGGGAGGAAATTTAGGAGTTTGAATCTTTTCAAACTCATTTGAAGGAGTTGGCGAATTATGGACTTTAGGGAAGGAGGTGCAATCGGTTTGGGTTCTTTGGAGGGTGGCCGAATGTGCTATGGGAGCTAGCTAGAGTGGCTAGCTTAGAAGGCTTCTTTATTTTTTGTTTGGTGTCAAAACCGAAAACCCTCTTGGTTTTCTCCTCATTTTGGTTTTTCTTTCGGCAACTTGGGCATTTGGCCGAACCAATTTTGCAACTCCCTTTGAAGACCCGAAACTCAATTCTCTTCTTTTCTTTTCTTTTCGGTTCACTCATTGTTAGCCTACCTAGCCGAATCCAGCTTAGTTCTCTTCTTTTCTTCCTATTTTGCTCAAAGCCGAAAGCAACTCTTTCCACTTCATCTTTTCTTTCTTTCAAATCTCCCTGTGCCGAAATCTCTTGCTTCTCCTTGGTCGAATCCCTTCATTCCCATTCCCTTTTCTTCTCCATCTCTACCACCTTCAAAAGCCGAAATCTTGTTGAGTTCTCTCCTCTCTTCTTTCAAGTATTTGGCCAAATACCCTTGGCCTTATTTTCTTCTATTTTCACGTGATCTAGTCTCCATTGAAGTGTCAAATCTATCTCTTTCTTTTTGAGTCATAGCCGAATCTCCTGGTAAGTGACTTCTTCTTCTCTTCTTGATCGATTTGGGTAATGCCGAAACCCCACTTCCCTTCTATCTTCCCTTTTATTATAGATTCACATATATTAAACTCTATTCTTGTTTTTTATTGGTACCCGAAATCCCTAACATCACTTAGGGGTGCCGAACGTTGGTGCTTGGTAGCCGAATACAATGGGTCTTCGGGATTTGGTTGCCGATCTAGGTAAGGGTTCTAGCTTTGGATCTGTTTCTTATTCGTTCAAAAGCCGAAGGCTAATCATTTTTTTTGTGTGCTAGTGCTTGGCTGATTGCAAGGGAGGTGCATCACATAGCTTCGGGATTTGGTTGGAAACCAAATCGGCATTAAGGTAAGGTGCTACCTTCGTGCGACATATCTTCGGGATTTTGTGATTAAGCCGAATGGCTATATTTCTAAAAGTGTAGTGTGGACCGATTGTAGGAAAGGGGGGGAGGCAAACGTTTCGGGATCTCGTTAGTTTCGCGTAGTTTCGGGGTTTTGCTTAGATCTACGAATAGTCAGGTGTGTAACGCTTACACACTTCGTTAGTATGATATGTTTATTATGTTACTATTAATAGCCATTGAAACCGGTAGTTATGCTTTGTGGCATGAGCGTGGACTCCGGGTAAGTCCCCTGATTATGGATCTCGATATATGCTATCATGTCATTGTTTACTGCTATGCCATGTGTTATTTGCGTCATCATACGTTATTATGCCACGATTGATATGGACATGATGGTGGGATTGTTGAGAGGAGGGGGAAGAATTATTTGGACTGTCACCAGTGGTTTTGACCACACGACGGGTTGGCCCCGTCTTGATACTATTATTTGTGACTAAGTCCCAGTGGTTTGGTACCACAGTGGGTTGGTCCCACATGTTGATTATGGGATTGTCATCAGTGGTTTTGACCACACGATGGGTTGGCCCCATCACTTGATTTGTGACTACGGTCACCAGTGGTTTTGACCACACTTATATATTTGTGACTTCGGTCACCAGTGGTTTTGACCACCAGTGGTTTTGACCACACGTGGTAGATAGAGGAGATCGGATGGTTAGGTTATGGGGTTGCATGATTCGCATGTTTTATTAATGACTTGTGTGAGTGCTATTTTATCGGGTTGGGGATTTATACACTGAGTCTCGGTGACTCACCCCTTCCCCTATATTTTGCAGATGAGGCTTAGATCGCGGATTTGGAGCCGGGGAGGACTCAAGGTGGCCATGCTACTTATTTTCGGTTTTTGACTTTAAATTAAAATTCCGGTTTTTATTTATTTACTTTAAATTTGGTTTTGGTTTTGTAATAAGGCCGCTAAGTTTTATTTTGGGTTTTTTTTAATTACTTGCTTTTATTTTATTTATATTATGCATGTGCTTAATAATTTGATTTGCTTAAATAACCGGTAAAAAGCAACGTTTTCAAATTTAATTTCTTAAACAACTCCAAACACAAATGGTTCTTAACTCGACTATGCTTAACTCACTTGGTTTTTAATAAGTATCGAAAGGTTTTCCAAAACTATAAACAACAAATGGATTTCCAACAAAAGAGGGTTTTTTCGGGTTTTAAAGCAACCAAAAACGATTTCAACTATACTCTACACGGGGTTTTCTAATCTCCTTTAAACGGTAAAGGAGTTTTCAATAGAAATAAATACGAAACTTGTTTTACTCAAAACGTTTTTACTCCGTAAGACGCCAAGTTCGGTCGTGGTGTGTTGACTGGGTTTGGGGTGTTACAGTCACAAGCATACCAAATCTCCAAATTTCAACCATATAGTACTCAAATTACCAATTCATAATAAACATCACATAGCCATTATCAACCACATAATAAAAGGTCATTTGCACCTATACATATACATCACCAAGCATGCCAAAATAAGCCAAGTCACATGGCTATACACACAACTAATCATTCATCATTTACAAGCCAAATCAAATGGCTAAATCCATTACTAACATATATACCAAAATGACCAAAACTCCTATACATGCCATATAACCAAATGCATAAGTTCAAAAGTACCAAAGTGATAGCTTGATAGTGTGATGAGATCTCCGACGACTCCCAAATCTGAGCAGGCTTCGATATTCACTAAAAGCACGGAAAAGTAAACAGAGTAAGCTATAAAGCTTAGTAAGTTCGTATAGTAATAAACTCGACTTACCATATATACACAATTTAAGCAATTAAACAAATCATAATATAACTCATATTGATCCACAAACCTATCACATATTCATTCACAAGGTTAGATATAAATTTCACAAATTTCTTCGATTCAATGCTTGTATGGTTCATGTACATACCTGTACCAACTGGTATCAATCTCATACTCATCCATATCTTTGATATACCTTTTGAACCATTTGGAACAATATCGGATACTCGGGAATCTCGCACCTTAAGTGCCAATACATAGTCAAAGCTATCTCAATCTCATATCTCATATAATGCTCACTCTCGAGCCTATCAACGGGTCTGCTCACACAAGCTGACGGTCATGACGTAGCTACATGGTGCTACTCACACAAGCTGACGAGAATCTGCAACACATGCCGGATAACTCAGCCACCGGTAGGACGTACGGGCCAGCACCCAAAACATATAACCCCTAATGACATGTCATTTGTATCCAAATCTATTCCTAAGGTTCAATCGGGATTTCACATTGCCGAATCTTCGTCGAACATATCCGTAAGGTCATATTCACAATTAAATTCAATAATAAAGCATTTAAAATACAATTATATTAATGCTTATTAACATATGAACTTACCTCGATTCACAAAAACGACGAAATAGAACGACTAGTCCAATACTTTGTTTTTTCCCCGATCTAGATCCGAACTTCATTTTTCTTGATCTATATAATATCAAATTTAACTTATTCAATTATCATTCTATTCAATTTAGCCCAAAAATCATATTATGGTAAAATTACACTTTTGCCCCTAATAATTTAACATTTTCACAATTTAGTCCTTAGCTCATAAAAACACAAATTAATGCAATTAGGTCCCTACCCATGCTAGCCGAATTTCCCTTATTATCATAGCAGCCCATATTTTTCATTTATTTCACATTTCTATCACAAAATTTACACATTTTACAAATAAATCCCTAAATGACAATTTTATCAAAAATCTCTTAACAAATGTTGTTTATCTAACAAAAACCATTTATTTTCTATCATTAAACTTCAAAATAAACACTTATTCATCAATGGTAAAACCCTAAAACTTTAACAATTTTGCAAATTAGTCCCTGGGCTAGCTAGATTAAGCTACAACGACTCCGAAAACATAGAAATCATTAAAAACCGAGCAAAAATGCACTTACATGCAAGAAGTCTATAGCCGAACCTTCAAGGGCTCAGAAAATGGTGTATTTTCTTCCTTACTTTCGGCTAGGTGAAGAAGATGGACAAAATATTGTTTTTGTTTTACTTAATTAATCTTTATTAATTAATTTACTATAATAACCTTATTAACTTAAAAATTCACCCATTTAATGTCCATCTTTGTCCACTCATACTATTAATGGTCTAATTACAACATAAGGACCTCTACTTTAAGGTTCCATAGCTATTAGACACCTTTAGATAATAGAACACAAGTTTTACACTTTATGCGATTTAGTCCTTTTTATCAAATTGAGTATTGAAACGATAAAATTTCTTAACGAAATTTTCACACAATCATGCTATCATACTGTAAACATTAAAATAATAATAAAATAACTATTTTGACCTCGTATTTGTGATCCCGAAACCACTATTCCGATTTGACTAAAAACGGGCTGTTATAATTTGATTAAAGAATTTTCTTGAAAAATTAATTTGGAAAATCTAAGTGATTTTTAGAAAAATTAATTTTTATCAAGTAAAGTTAAATTAATCAAATAAATTAAAATTAATATGATATTGTTGGAAATTAATTTTCAAGTCAGATAATTGGCCCAATTGGTAATTAAACTTGAAAATTGGACATAAGATCGTAAATTAGGCCTAGGAGCCCAAAACCCAGACTGAGACCAAAAAAACTGGTCGAAACAGGCCCGGTATGTGAAACCGGATCGACGATCCAACTGGTGGCTAGACCAGACCGGTCGGATCGTCATTGACCCGGACCAAACCGGCAATAGCCAAATCGGCCCGGGTTACCGTAAGGGTGTCGCACCTGCATCACCAAACACGGCAGTGTCGATAGCTACGACAGCGGCATCCCGGTGGCCGGCAGCGGTTGGTCTTCGGTAGTTGAGCAGTGGAAGAGTTACACTCCTACTGGAGCTCTACCAAAGAATTTGATTTCAGATTAACTATTTCAAAAATAATATTATTTTAATAGTTTAATATTAAATTAAATTTAATACTTATCTTAACAGTACTTTATTAATTTAATATTAAATTGAATTTAATATTTATCTTGTAGATAAACATTTTATTATTTTAATAATATTTAATATTAAATTTAATCTAATATTTATCTTGATAAATATTAGATTAAATTTAATATTAAAGTGATTAAGTTTAATCATAATTAAACTCTCTAAACTGTTCCTATATAAAGAGAGCCTTGGGTCATTATTTACACACATTTGAATTCAAGAGAAAGTTGTAGAGAGAAAAATCTCTGAATAGATTATTCTAGAAAAATTTTAGAGATATTTTTCTAATTTACAACTTGACCTAAAAGTTTAGAGAAATTGCGAAATTACCCCAATGTATTTTTTGTGAAATTTTTTCTAATTTGAAGTGAGCCCACACTCGGCAGACATGAGCTTGAGGATAGCGGAAAACTACTCGGTCGAAGCGCTCATCTTAAACGATTGAAAAGGTACAATTTTGATTAAGTGTTTATTACTTTAGATATCACAACCAAGATCTTATTTTGGAAAAAAAAATTAAAACTCTGGTTTTTCCTTAAATTTATTTTCCGCTGCATTTTCCAAACTCGTTTTCCAACATTCTGAGGTTAGCAGGATATTATCATAGGTTCATTGAAGGGTTTGCCACCATAACGGCACCCTTAACGAAGTTGCTATAGAAGGATGTGGAGTTCGCATGGACAGATGAAAACAAGAAAGCTTCGAAAAAATTAAGGCATTACTCACTAAAGCACTTATGCTAATTCAACCAATTTGAGAAAGACTTTGTTCTGTACAGTGATGCCTCGCACATGGGACTTGTATATGTGCTAATGTGGAAAGGCAGGGTGGTGGCTTATGCCTCTAGACAGCTAAAGCCTTATAAGCAAAACTACCTAACTCATGATCTAAAGTAAGCAGTGATAGTGTTTTCATTCAAAATTTGGCGACACTACTTATATAGAAAAAGAGCTACCATCTACACAGACCATAAGAGCCTTAAATATCTTCTCACACAAAAAGAGCTAAACTTACAACAAAGAAGGTGGATAGAACTATTCAAGGACTATGATTGTGTGATAGAATATCACCCTAGAAAGGTAAATATGGTTGTGGATGCCTTAAGTAGAGAGTCAATGGGTGAACTACAAGCTCTATTCGCACGACTAAGTGTGACGGGTGATGGAGGACTTCTTGCTGAATTGAAAATAAAACCAACCCTCCTAAACAAATAAAGGAGAAGAAAGCCACAGATGAAAAATTGGCAAGATGGGTTCACCAAGTAGAGTAAAGGGTTCAGGGAGACTTTGAACTGAATAAGAAAGGGATACTTTGTTTCCGTGGGAGACTCTACATACCCTGTGACTATAACACCCATAACTCGATTCCGTCATCGGATTTAAGGTTACAGCATATTACCGTACTTTACTGAATAATCAAAAATAGATAGCATCAAGTTGTCAATTTAATTAACATAATTTCATTATAATTCAAATCTGAGTAATACATACATTTACGGACATTAAATTGGACCTACGAGGCCTTAAAATTAATTTAGAAACAATCAGGGACCAATTTGAAACAAATCAAAAAGTTCAGGGAAAAATTAAAACATTTCAAAACAGGGGTCACAAGGCTTTGTGACACAGCCCAGGCCGTGTGGTGCAAGAACATGGCCATGTGGCCAACCGTGTGACAGACCGTGTACCTTTCGAAATAAACCCACATGGTCGTGTCGCAGGTCATGTGCTAGCCTGTGTAGCATTCAAAATACCCTCACATGGTCGTGTCGTGGGTCGTGTGCTAGACTGTGTTCAATTCGATGTTGGGTCACACAGCCGTGTCACAGGTCATGTGCCATCCAATGTGAAAACTGCATCTAACACGTTCAGGGCACACGCCTGTGTGGGTTGCCTATGTGTGACACACGGTTAAGTGACAGCCCGTTTCCCAAGCCGTGTGTGCCCAAAAATGACCTAAACATACTTAATTCACATCCAAATGCTTAGGTACCTAAACCAATTCTCAACATAATATTATAAGACTTCAAAATGCATTTCAATGACACCCAAAACATTCTAAAACAAACATCCTAAGGTCTAACCAATGTGTTATCCATGACACTACATTTCAAGTACTTTCACAATTCATTTCCTTAACTAAGTATACAAGCTACAAGCACATTCAAATAACTTATTTTCTACCTAAAAATGTTATACCATAAAATCAAGTATGCACCTCATTTAGCTACTTATACCACATCATCATATGCACATTAACAACAACACCAATAAGTACTTATGAACCATTACAAACATAATCAATTTCTCCTATTACATGCCATATAAGCCAAGATGTATTCAAAAGCTACCAAATGATCCCCGGATAGTGTGATCCTGTGAGCTGATCCAATCTCCCGATCCACAAAACGTATCTACGAGAAATAAGACAAATAAGACGAGTAAGCTTTTGTAAAGCTTAGTAAGTTCGTTGATTGAACGATAAATCTTACCGAATTTAATCACAACAAATCAAATAACAAGATTAAAGAACAGAGTTCTTGTCACAAGGTTATTATCAGAATTCCTGTCAATCACAGCTCACAATAGGTGAGTATTGCACAGTGCAATAATTCAAACCATATTCTATATTATTACCATTTCAACTTTTTTCAAAAAAACTTATACTTGGATAATTCATATCAATAAAAATGCCATATGATAAACGATTATAAGCCAAGTCATCGTTCTAATAATATCTCATTTTAGGTAACCTAAAGGGTATCACTTATTTGAGTTAACTTTAGAACTTTGACCGGCTCAGAATGCTGCTCACACAAGTTGTAGAGAATCTGCAACACATGCAGGATCTCAAGCCATCGTTATGGTCTGTATCACCGGTACATAGTACCTACTAATTAATCCCCAGCTCACGATGCTACTCACACAAGCTGCAGAGAATACGCAACATATACAGGATCTCAAGTTATTATTATGGTCTGTATCACCAGTACATTGTACCTGATAAATGATCACCGGCTCAAGCCCTGATAGACAATACTAGCACAAGGCCTGCTAGGCACAAAGCCCGATAAACACACCACGCAAATCCCGATAAATACACTGGCACAAAGCCTGATAAATAATACCAGTACAAAGCTTGATATTCAGGTTCATCACGTACTCACAATATTCATTTATTATTATTCTCAATTATTCAATAGTTAAGTACAACATTGGATCTAATTATAACAAACATGTAATACATAAGAATCCTTATAAACATAAAATTATAGTACGAACTTATAAGACTGATTTGCAGTAACGGTTTAGAGTATCTCAATCAGTGATCGATGTTGTATCAATTCATTATTTCCATTTTCATTTACAGACATCAATATAATCCAATATTATGTAATTAGGTTCATATAATATATTTAAAAATGTACTTAAATTAAACCGAACGAACTTACCAGGCTAAACTACAACAATGGCAAAGTACAGGGACTATTCTGAAATTTTCTCTTCCTCGATTTTCCATTCGTTCTTGATCTAAAATAATAATTTCATTCAATTCACTAATTCCGCAGCAAAATTAACTCATTTTATGCAATTTAGTCCTTTTAAACATTTTTACAAAATTGCCCTCAACATTTTACTTTTATTCAATTTAGTCTTTAAGCTCAAAACTTGCAATTTACCCAATTTTCATTAAAACCAAATTAAAAATGGTATTAGGTCTCATTACAGCCCATAATTTTTTTATTTCACCTCAAGTCCTTACATTTTTATCACTTTAACATTTTAGTCCTTTAACATTAAAATTAACAAAAACTACTTTACAAAATAGCCCTATTTAACAGCTGAACTTAATAATCCATCATAAAACTTCAAGAATAAACACAACACATGAATGGCATAATCCACAGCGTTTAACAGTTTTACAAATTAGTCATTGGATTAGCTAGATCGAGCTAATATGAGCTCAAAAACATAAAAATTACTAAAACCGAGTAAGGTTTACCTAACAAACAAAGCACCACAAGCTTGGTCGAAAGCTTGCTCCTCCATATCCATGGCTATTCAGTTTCCCCAAAAGAAAAGAAAGGAAGATGATGACTTATTTAGAAATCTTTCCATTTTAATTAACTTGTTTACAAAATTAACCTTTAATTTACACTTAAAGTATCACTAACATATGTCCAAATTTGTCCATAATATAAATTTATGGCATAATTACCAACTAAGGAAGGTTTAATTGCACAATTGGCCCTTCAATTATATTAAATTTTTAACTAATTAAATTTTAATTTTAATTTAACCCTAAACTAATTAGAACTAAATAAGCAAATAGCCCAAAAGTTAGTGGATTTAATCATGTCACCACTGCTTGGACTCCTTGACCATGGTTTAATCACCATTTTGGTCTCTTTAGTATTTTAAATCTATAGCAATTAACTTTTACCTCTTTTACAATTTAATCATTTTATCTTAATTAAGCAACCAATCGTCAAAATTACCAGACCAGACTTCAATTCACCTATAATGTGACTGTAAATATTTAATAAAAATATTTACGACCTTAAATTACGAAAACGAGGCCCCAATACCTCATTTTTGATAACCACTTGACTTTAAGACTAAATCACTTATACTAACCATTAATTCAATTAATTTAAATTCATCAAATCAAAATTCAATATAAAATTATTATTAACTCGTATAATTTGAAAAATAATTATACGGTCTTACTCGCCAGATTTGTGGTCCCAAAATCACTATTTTTGACACCATCGAAAAAAGGGCTGTTACAGTGACGAAGAGCTTAGACATGCGATCCTTATTGAAGCTCATAGCAGCCCTTAGGCAATACACCCAGGAAGCAATAAGATGTACCGTGACCTCTGCAAACTGTATTGGTGGCCTGGGTTGAAGCAAGATGTCACAAACTTTGTGGCGAAGTGCTTAGTATGTTAAAAGGTGAAAGCAGAGCATCAATTTCCCTCAGGATTGCTACAACCACTCAAATTTCTAAAATGGAAGTGGGAAAGGATCACCATGGACTTTGTTTTAGGCTTGCCCCTAACATCAACAAAGAAAGATGTGATATGGGTGATTGTGGATCGACTTACAAAATGTTCGCACTTCTTAACAGTTCGCACAAATTATACATTGTAAAAACTGACAGAATTGTACATCGCAGAGATAGTGTAACTCCATGGCATCCTAGTCCCTCAGGTCGAGATCCTCGATTCACCTCAAGATTCTGAAAAAGTTTATAAGAAGCTTTGGGTACAATACTTAACTTCAGTACTGCTTATCATCTACAAATAGATGCCCAAACGGATAGGGTGATAAGTACTGGAAGACATGCTGCAATGTTGTGTGTTAGAGTTCACAGGTAGTTGGGAACGTTATCTACCTTTAACTGTGTTTGCGTACAACAATAGTTGTCAAGCAAGCATTCAAATGACACCCTTCGAAGCATTCTATGAAAGAAAGTGTAGAACCCCCTTGTGTTGGGTGGAACGAGATGAAAGATAGACAGTTGGACCAGATTTAGTTCGCAAAACAGAGGAAAAGGTAAAGATGATTTGCGAACGACTGAAAACTGCTTTAGATAGACAAAAATCCTATGCTGATTTAAAACAACGAGGTATTGAATACCAAGTAGGAGAGCGAGTGTTCTTAAAGGTCTCACCATGGAAAAAAGTTTTAAGGTTTGGGCAGAAAGGGAAATTAAGTCCAAGATTCATCAGTCCATATGAAGTGGTTGAAAGGATTGGTCCAGTGGTCTATCGACTCAAGTTGCCTCCAAAACTTGAGCAAATCCATGATGTTTTACATGTGTCCATGCTAAAGAAATATCGTACGGACCCATCGCATGTAGTGACAGTAGATGAAATTGAGGTGCGACCTGGTTTAAATTATGATGAGGAACCAGTTGAAATTATAGCTCATGAGGAAAAAATCTTACGAAACAATAGAATTCGATTAGTCAAAGTGTTGTAGCTAAATAACAAAACCATCAAAGCTACTTGGGAGACAAAAGAAGTAATGAGATGTCAGTATCCCTATCTGTTCTAAGATAGGTAATTTCTAGGATGAAATCCCTTAAGAGTGGGAGAGTCGTAACATCCCAAAATAGGGCCTAAAATTTTGAGCCTAACGAGCTAGGGTCGCCAGTAGGTCTAACAAGCTGGGGTTCGCCGGTCTGACGAGTTGGGGTCATCAGTGGGCCTAGCGAGCTGTAGACGCCAATAAACCTTGGGAGTTGGGCTTTGCCAACGGGCCTGGCGAGCTGAGATTGCTGGTTTAGGTCGAGAGTCAAAAATAAGAGTAGCCAAATGGTAATTATACCAAAATTAGGAAGTCAACTTATTTTCCTCTTCAAAACACCATTCATGCACGTAACTCTTTCCTACTTCTACTGTGACTAGGGTATCCTAAAAACATCAAAACACCCAGTACCAATAAATTAAGCTCTTTTAATTGAAAATTCCATATTCTTTTAAACAAAAAAACTCCATCAATTTTTTTCATCGATTATCTTGTTGTCAAGTTTCTATGAAAACAAGAACCCAGAACTTAGTTCTTTGGATTTAAGGTAAGACTCTATTTCTCTATTGTGTTAATGTTTAGAAGAAAGTTAAAAAAGTTCACAATAAAGGAAATTAGGTTCGCTAAAAGACTAGCATGTGTGAACTTAGGCTCACTTGTATTTATGTATGAGTTTAATGTGCTATTAGTGACTTGTGTATGTTTGTGAAATTACGAACCTAACAGAACTGTCTACAAACAAAGACAAGGGAAAAATGAAGCTTATTTAAAGCTTTCAGCAAATTGGTGAGTATTCAGGGGTCGTCATTTGTATGTGCGAACCATAGAGTTAATTAGGAGCTTAGGGCTTTAACCTATGTTTCGAGAGTAAGCCTTCTTTAAAACTCTGCTTTGTGATTATATATGTGTTTTTATGAATAGTGATATGTGAGCTAATTATGAATAGTGTTTTGCGAGCTCCTCATGACCTGCGAGCTCTATATTTAAGTAAATGTTTTGACACTATAATCTTCTGAAACTGTTAGATATAATGGCATGCCATAGGATTGTGAGTACTCACCTTTATGTTTTGTGATTTGGGAAAGAGGCCCTGGGATAGGTTTGGTGAGATAAGAGAATGTCAAGCTAAGCTCAATTCAATGGGATATGTTGGTGTGTTTGAAGAGTGTTTAGCTTTATGTTACACTTATGGGACATGTTAAGACTCTTTGAGTTAAAGTGATGAGTTATAAGGAGATCGCTTATACAAAAAAAAAGAACATGTGAATAAGGTTGTGTTTTTCGAAATATTATGTTTTACTATTGTAAGCTAACTAACAGTAAGTAACTATGAACCAGACTTCGCGTAAGTATGGCGAACCCAATTCACAGTTCAGTGATCTTGCCAAAGCTTTTGTTTAACTTATGTTTTTTGCATGCTATATGGTTTTTCCTTCCTGTGTATTCACTGAGTTCGCAAGAGCTCACACACTTCTTTTAAACATTGCAGATAGTTAGATCACATTATGCATAGTGGCGAGGCGTGTGATCCAGGTGAAGCATAAACACTGGAAAGGTAGTGCAAGCAAACTCTGGACATAAAGGCAATGTGGGACTCCACTTGGGCTTAGAGATATTTTCTTTCTATATGTTGACTTCGCCGATTATTCTAGGGCTTAGTTTTTATGTTTTTTTTATGTTTATGTTCCTCTTTATGTTTTTTTAATACCTATTGCAAACTGATAAAACTATATATATACATTCCTAAATTTTAAGTATATAAATATAGTCCAAGTCAGATTTGATGTTTTCTTAATTTACAAGTTCATACTTAAGCATTTAATTTCTATCAAAGTGTCAGTCATAAGCAAAAGCATGAAATAATCAAAACTAACTTATACAGAGTTCACCAAAGTTGCTACGAAGTGACAGGGTTGTCGAATTGTGCTAAGTGTGAACCCCAGCAATTGGCAAACTGCTACTCGTGAACCCTTAATAAATTTGATATACGGAATAGGAGAAACCTTATGAACTGTGTCAGCAGTATCTAAATATGTAGGGGTTGTTCGCAAACTTACCTTGTTTAAAGAAACTTACTCTGCAAAGACTTAGAATGTGCGAGCTACACTACGTGCAAACCTTGATGTCTGTTTACTTAAACTTAGAATACCATCTGAATAAAAGTTAGTTTAACTATATTGATGAAAGTACTTATATGATTTTCCATTGCATATTAGTAATTTAAGCATATTTTATGTTTTAACTTGTGGTGTGTTGGAGATTACGTTGGTTTTAAATGAAGAGTCACTTAGGTGGTTAATGTGGCGTTCCATAGCTCGGGTTCGATGATCAGACCGAATATGGGGTGTTACAGCACCTCTCCAACTATAGTCAGAAAGTGTATTGACTCTTCAACACTTTCATTTAAAATCGGTTGAAGCTTTGTATCAATTGTTAGTTTATCTTTCACTTCTATCTCTACGATTACATCTGCTACTATGTCAATTGGATCAGAGACCACTTCAACTATATTCAACTTATCCCCATGATCTCTGGTCCAAGCTCTCGTTGAATTTTACCATGAATCTCATCATGGTTGACGATAGTACAGGGGTCCTCATAATCAAAGTTGCGAAAATCAGGCACAACCTCTTTTCTTGGAGGTAGTGCTTCGGATATTTCTTGAACCATTTTCATCATTTGTGCCATCATGTCTGACATGTTCGATAATACCTTAGAGTTGAACGTCTTAGTGGTTTCACATGAAGGCATCTCATACGAATCACAGGGAGGCTTGTCTAAATGATCAGGCATATCATGACCTTCTTCAATGTCCTCATACAACTTACTAGTGGACTCGTGTGAATGTTCGACTATATCAGTGCCTTGGTCATTACTCCACTGGTTCGTTGAAGCTTCGTTTCCTCATTGGCTCAACTCTATCATGAACATTTTTTTATTCTCCATAATCTTCCATTTTTCATATACTCCTTCTAGAGAAAAAGAAAGAAGTTAGTAAACTAAATTAATAAAAGAAAAAATACAAATCGTATCTATAATTCAAAAATTTCCTAACTATCTTATTAAACACAAAAATTAAAATTAAAATTAACGTAGTGGTGTTGCCTCCCCGACAATGATGCCAACAACTTGATCACCTCTAGACATACTAACGTCTAGAGTATGAATACTGCAACCAAAATATAAGCGTTAGGCAGTTTCCATAAGTATACGGGCTAGGTTGTAATATAGTTTTACAACGAAGTATGGAAGTACTATGAGGATCGTACCCAAGCGAGGCGAGATTAAATTAATCCTAATCCCTACGCTAACAGGTCTAATTAGTAATTTAGTTAAACTATATTACGATTAAACCTAAAGTGATGAAAAATAATAGTTTATAGAAAACCCTAAAGAACATAAAAGTAAATAAGAAAACAAATTACAGATTTTATCAGATCTAGTCGACAGAAGATTGTACATAACTAACTCTTATTTCGAGTTCTATCCAATCAACTAGTTATTAACTTAGCAGGGCCCCTCGACCTTCCACTAACCTAATGAGTCGGCAAGAACTACTTATCTCTCGACCTTACAGTCCAAACCGGATTGGGGTAAAGTTTTCACATATAGGCAATATCAATTTTGGGTTAATTTCCACCTATATGACTTCCTAAGGTCGTTAAGGTTCCTCCTATCCCAACCAGCTGATCTGCTAAGAAACCCTACATAGAAGTTAATTAGTCCTACATCCACTCGTTAATCTCCCGTTAACAAATTAGTTCCCCATAGATTTAGCAAACATCATAAACTTGATTAGAACTATAAGCATTAGAAATAAATCAATAAGAGAATTTAGAAAAATCATGATATATTTATAGCAGTGCGAACAATAATCCGTCGAATAGTTTGGTGAATCCACATTCTGAATTCCACGAAGAACGAAATAAACTAATT
The DNA here is from genome assembly GCA_025698515.1 of Gossypium sturtianum. Lineage (NCBI taxonomy): Eukaryota > Viridiplantae > Streptophyta > Magnoliopsida > Malvales > Malvaceae > Gossypium > Gossypium sturtianum. The sequence continues at coordinate 33,590,494 of CM046946.1, read as the reverse complement.
AGAATTACAACTTAAAAGAAACCTAGTTTACAAATAGAAAATAAACTAAGTAGGAAACGGAAAATAAAACTTAAGTAAAAATTGTCTTTAAACTGAGCATAGCAATCCTATTTATAGGCCTAGGGTTGGTCGTCGGTCCTTCACCTAATTTGGTTGACTATTTCTCGTTAAATGTTGTTGTGCGGACGAAAACACCCTTGGCACATTAATTGACCTCGTCACGTCGGTGTCACGACACCGAAGGTAGTCTGCTCCTTTTGAGTACTCTATTTGCTATGTTGCGACATTGAAGCTCCATGTTGCAACATCGTAGGCGGTCTACTATCTCTAGGCCTCCAAATGGTGTCCTACACACTCACTGAATAGGTTAGTCTAACTTTATGCCTCTCTTGGCCCACATGGTCATATAAATAGTCAAAATTGCTCATTTTATTATTTACAAACTGAAAATGAAAACTAAACAAAAACATAACTAAATAAATTTCCTACGAGCTCATTCAGTATGAAAAGTAGTTTAATCTGCTACAAAAAATTGCGGGATATAAATCTTTAAAGAATATTTCTTTAAAAATCGTCATTCATTCTTGAAATGTCCTTGCTTACCACAATGGTAGCATGAGCCCTTTTGTTTCTTTTTGAACTTAGGTGCTCTAGCAGTCTGTTTAAACTTTCTCTTGGATGATTCAATAGTCTGTACTTCCTCCGTAACATGCACTTTGGCATTTTCAAAATCTAGGTTCTTATCTTCTTGTCGATATTCTTCTTCAATACGAAGATAATTTGCCAAAGCTTCAAGAGATATTTCCTCTTTCTTATTTTTTAGACTTCTTTTAAAGTCTTTCCAAATGGAGGAAGTTTGTATATAATGGAGGATACATGTAACACCCCTCACCCGACCTAATCGTCGGGTCCGAGCTACAGGATGCTACATTCATTGCTGGAGAAGTTACGATCAATCAAACAACATACAAGCATTGATACATATGATTAAGTGTTAATCAAGTTCAAAATATGTTAAACAATCATTTCCAGGTCTTAATCGAGCTTACGGAAGTTCAATATCATCCCGAGGTCGAATTAGGACTAAAATGAAAATTTTAAAAATGTGAAAAGAGGGTATCACGATATCTAGGGCTTGGTATTGCGATCCCAAAGAAAGTTTCCAAACATCAAAATATGTCAACTGGGTATTGCGATATCCAGGGCTTGTTATCACGATCTCGAAGATAGTAGCCAAACTTCCCAACCTGAGGAACAAATTGCAAAGTTTACAAAATATGACAAGTAGGTATCGCGATACCTAGGATGTGGTATTGCGATACCGAAAATAGTCCACTAAATCCACCATTTGGTACCTATTTCTAAGATTTTCTCAAACTTACACATTCAACTCAACAATTCACTATTTTAAATTGAATCATGTAACACCCCTATCCCGTAACCGTCGCCAGAATAGGTAAGGGGCATTACCGGACTTGTAACTCAAACCGGAACAGTAAGACTTTAACTTATCAATCGTCAACATCATTCAACACTAATCCAACATATCATGCTTAAAACAATTATATAAGCTTATACTAAAGTGACCATTCCATGTAGTCATATATATATAAGCATCTAAATACCACTTACAAATTAATCACATTTCAACATTCTTATCAACTCATCCATAATCACATATCATTCAAACCAAAATGCCAATTATAAATTTTACCACTAAATGCACACATCATATAATGCTTTCATATCAAACCAACTTTTCTCATATCAAGCAATATCACATAGCTTGATCATAATACCCAAAATTCATCTCACATTCATATAAACAAGTGAACATATAATCAACTTATTAACTAGCCTATACATGCCATATTACCCAATTTCAAAGAGTTCAGAAATACCAATTGCCTCATGGATAGTGTGATGAAATCTTCGTTGACTTCTAACCTGAGTGAGCATTCGAATCACTGTAAAATACAGAGAATAGACAGAGTAAGCTAATAAGCTTAGTAAGCTCGTATAATTATCAGCACTATATAAAAGATTTAACATTAAGCTTGTCATTTTAAGCAATAAGATTGCTTTTAAACCAGCCTCATCTAATTCAATATTTATTTCCTTAACAGTCATGTAATTCATGTGTAATTTATCACATCTACTCACGTGTCATATAAATTTATCAATGTCACTTGCTTGTCAAGTGTACCATGTATACCTGTACTAAGTTGTAACATCATTTCTATTCTCGCAGCATCATCTTTACAGTTGAACCCTTGAGACCAACATCGAAAACCCTGTGTCTTGCATACTAAGTGCCATATATGTAACTAAACCATTTATATTACATATCACCAATACAATATCAATATCATAGAATTCACATAGCATTGGGTCGATTTATTTCATTACGTATAACCTGTAACACCTTTATATAACCGATAGCAGAATTATACCTGTATAAATATTAACTCATCAGTAACATCAATAATTCATAATTTGTAACAAATAATAGTTTTGCTTACTTACCTAATTTTGAATAGAAAATAAATTAGGTCATACCTGACCATCCAACTCGTCTTACACATTCCGTACCACATTGGCACACAACTTTGTATGCATCGAGCCTAAAGTAATACACCGGTATGAACCTGCTAGGCATAAGCCTGATAAAACTCACAGGCTCAAGGCCTGCTAGGCTTTTAGCCTGATAAAACTCACCGGCACAAGGCCTGCTAGGCTTTTAGCCTGATAAATCACTAATACGAAATTCATTCTAGCACATAACTCACATATCCAAAATCATAAGTATTCATCATAATTCATACGGACTTCCAAATGTCGAAACTCAATTGAAGTAATTTTCTTAAACATGATTAACAAGGTATCACCCATTTGGCAATATCACATATAACTTCATATATTTCATTTCAACATGAATACTTGCATTTAATTAAAATTCAATACATCTAATTACTTATAAACTTACTACATGGTATCGTATGTAGATATATATAATCATATCATTTTACTCATCCAATTTGTACATCTATCATGCAACCTTCTTTACCATTATCAATCACACAGCTTTACGATCAATAATATTAACCCTATAGGTTTGATACTCACCTGCTCAAATTCAAATTTATAAATCATAAATACTTCTCAAGAAATTCAAGGCAAAAATACATTCAACTATTCCCAATTACTCGAAAAGTCGCACACTTAGTGCCAATAGTTATTCAACATTATATATTGAATTCGCACACTTAGTGCTCGATACTTAAGCTTGCACACTTAGTGCTCAATAATCAGGCTCGCACACTTAGTGCAATTTTTACATCTGTAACCTTTTATACTCGCACCCTCTGTGTCGAAATTCAATTACTCAATATTCATCAATTCAAATTTATCAACTTTATTTGCATTCGGCAACCTCAACTTTTTTTATACATTTCAATTTGGCACATATATGTATATATAATATTTAATTTAATCAACAACAAATATTTACTTAGTAACTTACCACATACAAGGCATTTAATTTATCATATACTAAAGCTCAATTAACTCCAATATACATTTACTCAACCCCAAAGTACTTCATTACTACCAAACACAAGACCGAATATATATTGTGGCATTCCATCATCATGTAATATTAATATAATTAAGTACAAATCCATTTAACATATCTACCATTACATACTCACAATTTGGCCGATTATCCATCATTTCTTATAACATGTAATTTTTTTTGTATCAATTTAATCATATAATTCAGTGACTGCAACATATTCATAGAGCCAATAAATTTTAGTAATTTATTCATTATGTAAACAATTAACATCAATTAAAATAATTTCAGTAGCTAATAATTCGATTTTTAACCATACGAACTTACCTTGTGTATCCGTCGACTATTCGTCTACTTTCCGATTTTCCTCGCTCAAAATCCTGAATTCGTTTGTCTTGATCTTAATCTAACCAAATTTAACTCAATTATTCACTAACATAATCAATTAAGTACATAAGCAAGTATTTTGACCATTTTGCAAAATAGCCCTTATATTTTCATACTTTAACAATTTAGTCCTTAATGCATAATTATGCAAAAATACACAAAATCCCAATATACATGTATTTAGCCGAATTTTCTATAGTATTTAAACAGCCCATATTTTCACTTTATTCACATTTCTAACCACAAAAATTCTATCTTTTTCAATTTAATCCCAAATACTCAATTTCATCAAAAAATCTCTTTATAAAACTTGTATATCTATAAACAATCATCAATAATTTAACAAGAAATATTAAAACAAACATGCACTCATCAATGGCACATTTCAAAAACACAACCAATTTCAGAAATTGAGGTACGGGTCAGTTATCGAGCTGCAACGAGCTCAAAAACATAGAAATCATTAAAAACGGATCAAAATCCGTACCTTAATCCCTTAGAAAACCATGGCCGAATGTTAAAGCTTCCAAAACCCTTTCTTTGTTTAGTTATTCGGTTGAAGATGATGAAAACATAATAAAAAAATATCATATGGCTTTATTTTATTAAGCATTATTCCATAATTTACCAAAATACCCATGTTTAATAACCATATAAATTATGTAATTCAAGGTCCACTACCGTCCACTCAAATATGCAATTGTATAATTACCATGCAAGGAATCCCATTTATAAAGCCATTATCAAATAAGTCATTTTACTAATGGCACACATAGTTTTCATTTTACGCAATTTAATCCTTTTTACCGAATTAACTATTTAATCGGTAAAATTTCTTTACGAAACTTTCACATATTAATACTACCACACTGTAAACATTATTAAAATAATAAAAATAATATTTTAACTCGGTTAAGTGGTCCCAAAACCACTCGTTCCAATTAGGGTCTAAACGGTATTACAACTCTCCCCTTTAAGGATTTTCGTCCCGAAAATCTTCTTGTAAATGAGTTAAGATTTTGCGCATAACTTCCTCTATCTCATGTTTACACCAAAGAACTTTCCACAAGAGTGCTATACGCTTATTTCTTAACTCTTTAATCTCTCGAGCTATAATTACGATCGGTTCTTCATTGTATGATAAATCCGATTGTATTTCCACATCAATAGGAGATATCACATGTGATGGATCAGATCGGTAACGACGTAGCATCGAAACATGAAAACATTATGTATCTTTTCAAGTTCAGACGGTAATGAGAGTCGATATGCTATCGCCCTATTCTTTTAACAATTTCATATGGCCCAATGAATCGCGGACTTAACTTTCCTTTACGACCAAAAGCAGAGAATTTCTTCGGTGATACTTTTAAGGATACACGGTCTCTCCGCACTGAAATTCTATTTCTTTACGTTTCAAATCCGCGTATGATTTCGTCTATCAAAAGTCGCTTTTAAATTGTTGTGAATCACTTTCACTTTTTCTTGGGTTTCTCGATCAATTCAACCCGTGTATCTTTTTCTCACTCAATTCTCATCGAAGATAACGGTGTTCAATAATTGCAACTATACAATACTTCATATAATGCCATTTGATAATCGATAACCATACAGAAACTCCATCAACGACAAGTGCTTTTCTCGATTACCTTCAAATTTTAAAACACAAAAACAAAACATAATTTCCAAGAATTTGAATCATCTGACCATCAGTTTGAGAATGAAATGCCATATTAGAATTCAATCTTATATTCAAAATTTACTGTAGCCTTCTATCGAATTGCAATATAAATCTCGGGTTCTCAAGATAATAGAATCTTGACACACCGTATAATCGAAAATCTCTAAAATATACCACCCAACAAGTCTATTAAAAGAGAAATCATGCGTATAGAAATGAATGTGCGACTTTTTAAACATTCGATAGTAACTTAGATAACATCTTTCTGTTTCGGTGGTAAGAACAATCCCAATACAGAACCCATCGTATTACTAACCCATTTTTCACTCTGATATCATCTCGGACTATAATGATCCAGAAGACACATATCAATCGGTTTATCTTGCGATACTTTAAACTTCAAAGCGTAGAGTCAAAAATATCTTGTTTCATACCGTCTATCAATATAAGCTCGCTTGATTATTAAACATCTTATGTTCCCTGAAAAATCAGGCTAACTACTACTGTGAGCTTCATATCTCAATCGCTGTAAAATCTCTAGATTTCTCGGTACTTAAACTCTATTTCATATCTTCTAGAATATGAACTCTTCATTCAGACTACCCGTCAATTTACCTGTAAGCGTACAAGATTTATTTTTCAAATCTACGGATAACTCAAGTACACAAAATTTAAGTACCCTTCAAACGGATAACTCAACCAAAATAATCAAATGAATCAATTTCTCCTGTCAATAATGCAGTTCGGAACAAAAAGGGAAATCAATATAGTTCCAATAACAACCAATGCAGAATCACAATCTCTATAAATCCGGAATTTGTATAACCAAAGTGAATATAACTATATCCATTTTATAAATATCTTTCACATGTAACCATATAGAATCATAGGAAGTTGAGATATCGTAATCCCAAATATAATACTATACTGAACTTTTTGGAGAGAACACCCATGTCAAATGGTAAATATCCCAGTAATGTGTTAAAGAAATTCCAGAATTAAAGCATCACTCATATGCACTGGAACCAATAGTAACAGAAGCAATATGATTTTCATGCATATTCAACAGAACAATAATCAAAAGAAACAAAATACCAACATTATATAGATTTTGCAGTCGACTTCTATCAACACAATGTAATAGAATACCGGAGAAAATAGAATAATGCCGATCATAACCTGAATAGACCAACAAAGCTTTCATATATCAGTATATTTAGATAACATTTTCATATGATAAAAATTTCATCTGAAGATATACAGCTTTACATACCTCTGAAGGTAAATGGACAAGTAGAATACCCGAAAGATATCATCGCAACTTACTTCAACTATAATCATTTGCACTCAACTATCGGTACAATTCAATTATTACTTCACTGTCTAGTCCTGTCATCACTATTCCCACATTATCTCATCCATTATTAAGAATCAATTCAAAAGAGATTCCAGTAATACCTTCTTTAATTAACATACCTGTATAATTCAGTCAACAGAAGTAAAATTTCTTCTTTAACGGTAGCATTACATAATCTGAATGATCTCTTGAGAAATCTGCCATCTTTTTCAGGATAGTCTTTATTTGCTAATCCATTCTCATATCTGGCTATGTTATAAATCATTTAATCATTGAGCTCTTTGATTTCATACTTAGGAACTTATTCAATCCGAATCAGATGAATTTCATTATAACTCTATACTGGTAAAGGGGTGAAGGTTGTAAAGCCTCATAATTTGACTCTCACCTATATTCGCATATAACATAAAATTTATCAATAACATAATGTTATAAACTATCATTCATATCTTTATGATTTTCAACTCATCACACATACATTTTACTCCGTATTCACGTATCATAATCAGTACTATCAGAATTAGCTCGGTTGGAAAGCACATCTGTCTAATTAAAACAATTCTTGTCAGAATCAGAAGATATCACACTATCACAGGTTAATTATGGCATGTATAGCTAGACTCGTATACACTACGGTAGTCCTAGAACCGACTAAACCGTAGCTCTGATACCAATAAAATGTAACACCCCTATCCCGTAAATCGCGAGAATAGGTAAGGGTATTACCGGACTTGTAACTCAAACCGGAACAGTAAGACTTTAACTTATCAATCGTCAACATCATTCAACACTAATCCAACATATCATGCTTAAAACAATTATATAAGCTTATACTAAAGTGACCATTCCATGTAGTCATATATATATAAGCATCTAAATACCACTTACAAATTAATCACATTTCAACATTCTTATCAACTCATCCATAATCACATATCATTCAAACCAAAATGCCAATTATAAATTTTACCACTAAATGCACACATCATATAATGCTTTCATATCAAACCAACTTTTCTCATATCAAGCAATATCACATAGCTTGATCATAATACCCAAAATTCATCTCACATTCATATAAACAAGTGAACATATAATCAACTTATTAACTAGCCTATACATGCCATATTACCCAATTTCAAAGAGTTCAGAAATACCAATTGCCTCTGGATAGTGTGATGAAATCTTCGATGACTTCTAACTTTGAGTGAGCATTCGAATCACTGTAAAATACAGAGAATAGATAGAGTAAGCTAATAAGCTTAGTAAGCTCGTATAATTATCAGCACTATATAAAAGATTTAACATTAAGCTTGTCATTTTAAGCAATAAGATTGCTTTTAAACCAAATTTCATCTAATTTAATATTTATTTCTTATGAGTCATGTAATTCATGTGTAATTTATCACATCTACTCACGTGTCATATAAATTTATCAATGTCACTTGCTTGTCAAGTGTACCATGCATACCTGTAGTAATTTGTATCATCATTTCTATTCTCGCAGCATCATCTTTACAGTTGAACCCTTGAGACCAACATCGAAAACCCTGTATCTTGCATACTAAGTGCCATATATGTAACTAAACCATTTATATCACATATCACCAATACAATATCAATATCATAGAATTCACATAGCATTGGGTCGATTTATTTCATTACGTATAACCTGTAACACCTTTATATAACCGATAGCAGAATTATACCTGTATAAATATTAACTCATCAGTAACATCAATAATTCATAATTTGTAACAAATAATCGTTTTGCTTACTTACCTAATTTTGAATAGAAAATAAATTAGGTCATACCTGACCATCCAACTCGTCTTACACATTCCTTACCACATTGGCACACAACTTTGTAAGCATCGAGCCTAAAGTAATACACCGGTATGAACCTGCTAGGCATAAGCCTGATAAAACTCACCGGCTCAAGGCCTGCTAGGCTTTTAGCCTGATAAAACTCACCGACACAAGGCCTGCTAGGCTTTTAGCCTGATAAATCACTAATACGAAATTCATTCTAGGACATAACTCACATATCCAAAATCATAAGTATTCATCATAATTCATACGGACTTCCAAATGTCGAAACTCAATTGAAGTAATTTTCTTAAACATGATTAACAAGGTATCACCCATTTGGCAATATCACATATAACTTCATATATTTCATTTCAACATGAATACTTGCATTTAATTAAAATTCAATGCATCTAATTACTTATAAACTTACTACATGGTATCGTATGTAGATATATATAATCATATCATTTTACTCATCCAATTTGTACATCTATCATGCAACCTTCTTTACCATTATCAATCACACAGCTTTACGATCAATAATATTAACCCTATAGGTTTGATACTCACCTGCTCAAATTCAAATTTATAAATCATAAATACTTCTCAAGAAATTCAAGGCAAAAATACATTCAACTATTCCCAATTACTCGAAAAGTCGCACACTTAGTGCCAATAGTTATTCAACATTATATATCGAATTCGCACACTTAGTGCTCGATACTTAAGCTTGCACACTTAGTGCTCAATAATCAGGCTCGCACACTTAGTGCAATTTTTACATCTGTAACCTTTTATACTCGCACCTGCGTGTAGAAATTCAATTACTCAATATTCATCAATTCAAATTTATCAACTTTATTTGCATTCTAAGCAACCTCAACTTTTTTATACATTTCAATTTGGCACATATATGTATATATAATATTTAATTTAATCAACAAAAATATTTACTTAGTAACTTACCACATACAAGGCATTTAATTTATCATATACTAAAGCTCAATTAACTCCAATATACATTTACTCAACCCCAAAGTACTTCATTACTACCAAACACAAGACCGAATATATATTGTGGCATTCCATCATCATGTAATATTAATATAATTAAGTACAAAGCCATTTAACATATCTACCATTACATACTCACAATTTGGCCGATTATCCATCATTTCTTATAACATGTAATTTTTTTGTATCAATTTAATCATATAATTCAGTGACTGCAACATATTCATAGAGCCGATAAATTTTAGTAATTTATTCATTATGTAAACAATTAACATCAATTAAAATAATTTACGTAGCTAATAATTTGATTTTTAACCATACGAACTTACCTCGTGTATTGTCAATTTCGACTATTCGTCTACTTTTCGATTTTCCTCGCTCAAAATCCTGAATTCGTTTGTCTTGATCTTAATCTAACCAAATTTAACTCAATTATTCACTAACATAATCAATTAAGTACATATGCAAGTATTTTGACCATTTTGCAAAATAGCCCTTATATTTTCATACTTTAACAATTTAGTCCTTAATGCATAATTATGCAAAAATACACAAAATCCCAATATACATGTATTTAGCCGAATTTTCTATAGTATTTAAACAGCCCATATTTTCACTTTATTCACATTTCTAACCACAAAAATTCTATCTTTTTCAATTTAATCCCAAATACTCAATTTCATCAAAAAATCTCTTTATAAAACTTGTATATCTATAAACAATCATCAATAATTTAACAAGAAATATTAAAACAAATATGCACTCATCAATGGCACATTTCAAAAACACAACCAATTTCAGAAATTGAGGTACGGGTCAGTTATCGAGCTGCAACGAGCTCAAAAACATAAAAATCATTAAAAACGAATCAAAATCTGTACCTTAATCCCCTTAGAAAACCATGGCGAATGTTAAAGCTTCCAAAACCCTTTCTTTGTTTAGTTATTCGGTTGAAGATGATGAAAACATAATAAAAAAAATATCATATGGCTTTATTTTATTAAGCATTATTCCATAATTTACCAAAATACCCATGTTTAATAACCATATAAATTATGTAATTCAAGGTCCACTACCGTCCACTCAAATATGCAATTGTATAATTACCATGCAAGGACTCCCATTTATAAAGCCATTATCAAATAAGTCATTTTACTAATGGCACACATAGTTTTCGTTTTACGCAATTTAATCCTTTTTACCGAATTAACTATTTAATCGGTAAAATTTCTTTACGAAACTTTCACATAGTAATACTACCACACTGTAAACATTATTAAAATAATAAAAATAATATTTTAACTCGGTTAAGTGGTCCCGAAACCACTCGTTCCAATTAGGGTCTAAACCAGACTGTTACAAATCAACCCTACGAAAAACATGCCAAAACAAACCATTGAATCATTTCTAATCAACCAATTCATTATAGCTTCATTTTTGCACAAATCATACCATTTTAAATTGTTCAACTATAAGCATTTATCTAACCAACTAAACATTCAACAATCAACTTCTCATCATTGCAATTTATGTTCAACCATGCTCATTTAAGTGCCATACATAACTTATTCACATTACCAAAAATATTTCGTTTCATGTAGGCTTTATCCTTACCAAAATCAAGCACTATAAAGGTTGCAAGCTAAAACTTATCATTTCAAGTTAACATATACAAACACATATGTACATGCCACAAAATCGGATTTTAAAACGATTGAAAAGCTATCGTATCAATAACGGGATAGTGTGAGCTTCTCGACGATCCAATAGACACGTTTCGCAAGTTGACAGTCTACAAGGGAAGAGAAATAACGGGGTAATCATATACAGTGCTTAGTAAGTTTATAGGTATTTAAACAAGAAACTTACCTTATCTTACAATTAAACATAACAAACTAATTAGCTTGGCAAAGTTTGCCTAACATGGCAAGTCACAACAACAAGGTGAGATAACATATAATCAACCATAATGTCATTTAAACATACACCAATTCAATTCATTTTCGAATCAATATCTCAATATCATGCTTTAATTCAATTTCACATTTATTCATTTAAACATCAATCTCATGTTAATTCATTTCAAATTTTCCTTTTCATTAGATACTTAGCCCGATGAACTCTAGTAAATGAATTTGGTTACACAGGTATCTCCGGTAAAATAATTGCTCGCCTGAGCTGAATACACACTCATGTCAGGTTACCAGTCCAAGCTAAACCTTTAAAACAACATCAGGTTACTAGTCCAGGCTAAACATGTGTTACATGTATCTTCAAGTCCGCAAAAAATATTGGATCTCTGTAATCATCGATAATCAATCCGTACAACTTTGTACGAAATCTTTACTATGCTCATCCAGGCATTTTCAACACATATATACATATCATATCTTTTCAATTTAGTCAAATTCTCACGTTTTGTACCAAATCACAAACAATCCAAATTTCCACCAAACATACACATATTCATAATTCAAGTACAAAACAATTTAAATACAATTATACCACATGAACTTACCTAGTCAAAATAACAAACTTACCTAGTCAAACAACCGAATATTCAAGGGCTAATCAACAATTTTACCTTTTCCCCAATTATCCCCGATTTGGTTTAATTCCCAATCTATACAATTATTCAATTTGATTTATCAACATCAAACTCTTTTATATCATCACATAATATGCATGAACCAGTTTGATTTCATTTTTCGAATGTGGCTAAAGTTTTGCATTTTATTCAATTTAGTCCCTAAAATCGAAATTGTTATAACTTTCAATTTTGAGCTTTGGTTTCAAAATTGATTTCAATTACATCCTTCTATGACCCTCTATTATCTAATATCATAAAAATTTCACATCAATTTCAAAATTTATATGCTTTAGTGCTTATGAACAAAACTAACAATTTACACTTTACAATATAGTCCTTTTTCATGTCTAAACTTAAAATCTATCAATTTAACACCAATTTCTTTAAGAACTCATCAATGAAAACTTTTAAAAAAATTAACAGTTTTACAAATTGGTACATGGGCTAGCTAAATCAAGCTCCCAAGACCTAAAAAACATAAAAAATTACAAGAAAAGGACTTGAAACTACCTTAAAATTGAGGACCAAATAGTTTTGAGCTTTCAAACATGGCTTCAGGTTTTCTTTTATGTTCATTTGGTAGAGAAGAAATAAATAAAATATGACCACTTTATGTTTTATTATTTATACTTAGATTAAAGCTTTATTTACTTTAAACCTTAATTAATTAAAGTCTAATTATAAATTAACCAAAGTTAATGGTTTTCATGTCATCCACCACCGTTAAAGATTTAGAATGGTTTATTTACCATTTTGATCCCCTAGCTATTTAAGAGTCTATAGTAATAAGACTTTTACAATTTAGTCATTATACCTTAATTAACTATCAATTCAATAAAATTAAAAGACCAAACTTTAATACTAATCTTGTAAATATTAAATATCAAATATTTATGGACTCAGAAATCGGAAATGGGATTCCGAAACCGCCATTTTCGATACCACTAAAAATCGGACTATTACAATACAACAATCATTTCATCCATTTTCATATCATATTGCTTAAACTAATTCAACATTTTTTCAATATCGCAAAATTGCTCCATAACAGAACGACCACCAATCATTTGATAATTATTGAAACAACTAACAAGAAATTTCTTACTTTTAGCATATTCGGTCATATATCTTGTCTCCAATTTGTCCCATAGTTTCTTAGCAGTGACCTCGTTTTGGTAGGTGTCAAACAAACCATCGGATAAACCATTCAATATATGGCCTATGCACATGTAAACGACATTGTCCCATTTTTACCTCTCTCGAGTTGTAACAACAGATTCGTTTCCACTCTCTTCCGGTCTTGGAGTATCCAAAATATAAGCAATATTCAAAGTTGATAGGAAGAAGTGCATCTTTTTCTGCCATCGCCGGAAATTGTCACAGTCAAACTGATCAAGCTTGATAAAGTTGGAAGTCAACTCCCTTGGTGTTCCACTTTCATGTATTGTAATAGTCATCATGAAAATGATTAGAACCTTAAAATTATTAATGCGGAACTTCGGTGAGGAAAATTTCAAGTTAAAGTGTTCCATCATTAGAAACCCTGGGTTAGAAACATGTTTCGGGTTAAATAGTACATTGACATATTCATTATAATGATTTATTTGGTCTTCCATTTAAAAAAAATATTTTAGTTCTCTATTTAATTTTTAAATTTTTTATTTTTTAAACTTGCGTTATTTATCAAATCACCCCCCAAATGGATGAAAAAGTTAACGTCTGCTAAATTTTTTTATCTGGCATACACGTGAATTGTCATTTGGATATCATGTTAATAATTATTTAAATTTTAAATTTTAAAAAATTAATTAATTACTTTTGTGGTATGCGCGTGAATGTCACATTAATAAAATTAATAGATTTTGACTTGTTAATTTATTTTAAGTTGATTTGATAAATAATACAACTTCAAAAATTAAAAAGAGTGAAAAATTAAATAAAAAATTAAAATAAATTATTTTATAAGACTGAAAGGATAAATAAATAATGATGCGTATATAAAAAAACAAAAGAGAAGTAAAGGACAAATCCAGATAAAAAGGTGTTAAAATTAAGAGACAAGTGTTGAATTATTATAAAGATTAAAAAAAGTAACAACGTAAATATCAATCACGGTCCAATTTTATTTTGCCACCCCTTAATATCTTTTCATCAATTTTTGACAACTAATTCCAATAACCTTTTCTTAAAAGAAATTTAAAAATAAATAAATATTTAATTTATTGTTAATCAAGTTTTTATATTCCACTAACAAAGTTGGGAATTGATAAAATATTAAAAAAATTCATTAAATTCGCTTTAATTGAACAAAATGATTATTTGTTTCATTTTTAACTAAATAATCCAATTTACTTCTAAGCACGTCATGTGCCCTCTTTCTGCTACATCATGAGTACACATGTTAGTTTGACCATTCATATAATATCATTATTTTTATTATATATAGTAATAATTTATTCTATATAAATTTTTATATATAATCATGTATTATTTTTTTTTAATGTTATTAGAGCCGTTACTTATTTTTCAATCACGTGTACATGTATTGAAATCTTCAGTAAATATATATTTAATAAAAATGAAATATTCCACTTTTTACGTGAACATAATAACAGAAAAAAATTTGGTGAGTCGGTCCAGTTATTTATTTCTTTTTTTGCTGACGTTCAATTTTAATTATAACTCTAAGGTACCAAGTTAAAATCAATTTATTTATTTATTTTTATCATCTTTCAAATTACCAAATAAACTTTTTTTTGGGGGGCTCTTTCTTTTTCTTCAAAGTAAAAAGAATAATAAAAAAAATTAAAAGGAAAATTTCGTTTCCAATTTTTTTCTACCGTAGACGTCTGTCGGAAGTTTGTTCCGGTATCAATGATTTTCTTCTTTGTTCAAAATCTTAGCCTCTTCGATTCCTCCGGATCTCTTTTTTCTGTTTCAGGTATGTTCAAATTAATTTTAATTTCTTCTTCATTTTCTTATTTTCTTTATTTTCTTTTTGGTATGAGCTTTCTCCGATCAATTTTTACTGTAGTTCGAAACCCTAGATTTTGTTTGGCTGTCGGGAAATTTAAATTATTCTATGTTCTTATGTTCCCCCGTCCTATTTAGTTTATTTTGATGTGGAAAAATGGAATTAAATTTGGTCCATCAGTTGTACGGTTGACTTTAAATTTTTTGTTCTCTATGGGATCTCATGCACTTGAAACAAATTAAGCTCGAAATTTTCGTTTTTTTAGATTTATCGCATTTCATAGCAAGTTGACAGAGGGTTCTTTTCCCCCCTTTTTTAAGGCTGCGTATTTTAAAGCTGTAAAGTTTTCTCGTATTAGTTGAATTCTATTGTCAGCTGACATATCCGGAGGTAGAATTTGTTGGTTTTAGGGTTTATTATTGTAAGGAATTTCAAATGTTCTCAAGATAAATAATGACTGGTTAAGAAAGATTGTTTTGTTTGGTATGAAATTCTTAGTTTCTTCTAACATTGAGATCCATTGTGTGATGAATTGAAATGGATTATTTAGTTTCATTATTGTTGAATATATACTAATACTGTTCTGCATATTTTGTTTATTGATAATATAAATTTGAAAGAAGAGTTTAATAAACCGGAGAAAAGGATTAATCAATTGCTTATATATTAAACCATTAACACATTGGCTATGGTAGTCACATTGGTGGATACCAGGGTGCTTAGTGTTCACTTAGTTGCATGTTTGATGTTGGAGTTCATGTTTCTAATTATGACAACAAGCTTCTGATCCAAATTAGAGAAAAGTTTTAAGCCTTCAAAGGGTATGTAGAAATTTAGAGATAAGATTCATATGTATTTACGCTTGTTAGCTTACAAATATATAGAGAGAAATTATCCTAAGGTAATAAACAATCCCTAAAAAAGCAGAACGACCTAAGAATCGATAATTAGGATTAGTTTCTATTTACGTAAGATCTCCTAGTAATCTATCCTTAATTTTAGGAATTCCAACACTCCCCCTCAAGTGGAGTGTAGATGTTTATCAAACCCGACTTGCCAACAAGTTCTTCAAACATGTTTCGTTCAAGCTCTTTCTTAACACGCCCGCAACTTTGTTTATGCGGTAGGTAGATAGGTAACACTCACTTCTCTTGAGTGTATTTTCTATTTTATGAAGTGACGATCTATCTCAACATGTTTGGTACGATCATGATGCACGGATTGTGAGCTATCACCGATAGCGACTTGATTGTCACAATACAACCGCATAGGCCTAGTATAAGGAACTTTTAGTTCCTCATCGATCTTTGTATCCAAACTCCTTCGCAAATACCATGCGCTAGTGCTCGATATTCTACTTACGCTTGCTGCGTGCTACCACTGCATCAATTGTTTTTACTCCTCCATGTCACTAGGTTACCCCAAACATAGCTACAATAACCCTTTGGTAGAGCGTGCATCGTTGATGGAACACCTTGATCAAGATCGTATAGACTTCCACATTTCATTGTCATTTTTCTTGAAGTATAGGCCTTTGCCGTGAGTCCCTTTTAGATACCTTAGTATTCGATATGCGACTTCTAGGTGTTTCTCCTTGGGGCATGCATATATTGACTTATAACACTCACACTAAAGGCAATATACGGACGAGTGTGAGCTAGGTAGATAAGTCTCCTACTAGACGTTGATATCTCCCCACGTCGACTTCTTCTCCATCCTCATGAGTACCCAACTTGAGATTAAACTCCATAGGAGTTTCATTTGGTTTGCAACCCATCAAACCAACCGATAGCAAATCGAGAACATATTTCCTTTGGGAGATGGAAATACCTTTTGAGACCTTGCTAACTCCATGCCAAGAAAGTATTTAAGATTCCCCAAATCTTTAAGTTCAAATTGTTCCAAGGAATTCTTTCAACCTCCCAATTTCACTTGTATCATCTCCTGTCACTATTATATCGTCCACATAGACAATGAGAATGCAACATTTACCTTGTTAGAATGCTTGTAGAACATGGTGTGGTGCACTTTGTCCTTGAGTGTACTTTCTGCTCATCATACCTTTTGCAAATCGATTGAACCATGCCCTTGGAGATTGTTTCAGCCCGTACAATGACTTTTTCAACTTACACACTTGGCCCTTGCTTTCTTCAAATCCAAGTGGGAAGTCCATGTATACTTCTGCATTTAACTCCCCGTTGAGGAAAGCATTTTTAACATCCAATTGAGTCAAGTGCCAATTAAGATTGACAGCGAGAGATAGAAGGACTCGAATTGTGTTTAGTTTGGCAACTGGTGCAAATGTCTCTTCATAATCAAGCCCATAAGTTTGAGTGAAACCCTTAGCCACAAGTCGAGCCTTGTATCGGTCAATATGGCCATCCGGTTTGAATTTAGTAGTAAAAATCCATTTGCAGACCCTACTGTTTTCTTTCCTTTAGCGGATCCGAAACTTCCCATGTTCCATTATTTTGAGGGCCTCCATTTCTTCCATCATGACTTGTCTCCATTCAAATTGATTCAAATGCTTCTTCTATAGTTTTTGGAGTTTTTCAGAATCAACATTAGTCACAAAAGCTTTATAAGACTTAGATAAGTTTCCATAGGATACAAACCGAGAAATAGGGTGTTGAGTGCAGCTTCTTGTGCCCTTTCTCACTGCAATTGGAAGATAGATGGATGGTGATGGAGGTGAGACTTCATTTTCAGAACAGTCCTCGGTTGGAGATGCAATTGGCTTTCGGCCAGATCGCTTTCAGGACTGGCGATTTCGTCGGGAGTAAACTGCAGATTCGAGCACTTCTAACATTCGTTGCTTTCCTTGATTTGGGTCGTGTTCGGGTAGTCTTGTGCTAGTTTCTTGCGGCAGGAGGAGGAAAGAATGTGATATCTAAATTGAGGTAGGTTTAGTGATAGTGGTGGTAGGGTCGTGAGGTATGATGAGGAGAGTATTAAGGTTCTCATCTTCATTAAAAGTCTCCCCACGAAGATGAGAAGCTCCAAAGTATGGTTCGGTTTCAAAGAAGGTAACATCCCGAGAGACAAACATTGGCGCAAGGTTGGTGAGTAACATTTATAGCCTTTTTGAGTGGGGGAATACCCAACAAATGTACAAGGGTGGGCTCGAGGATCCGGCTTGGATTGATTTGGTTGATGATTATGGACAAAGGCTTTGCAACCGAATATTTTCTTTGGAAGATTAGGAACACGAAATAGAGGAAATGATTTGAGAAGAGTGTTTAGAGGTGTTTGGAAGTTTAGGACTTTTGATGGCATTCGATTTATGAGGTAGCGAGCGATGAAGGATGACTTCTCCCCATAAGTATTTTGGGACATTCATGGTGAACATTATGGCACGAGCTACTGCAAAGGAGATGTCGATTTTTCTCTCGGGGATCCCGTTTTGTTGAGGAGTGTCAGGACAAGAGCTCTGGTGTATGATGCATTGTTCTAAAAGGTATGGACTTAGGACAGAATTAAAGTATTCTCTCCCGTTGTCAGTGTGGAGAGTATGGATGGTAGATTTGAATTGGGTTCGAACCATTGAGTGAAAATTTTGAAAGACTTTGGGTGTTTTGATTTTTCTTTTAATAGATAGACCCAACAGACCTAGTGTGATCATCAATAAATGTTATAAACCACTTAGCACCAGTAATGTTTTTCACTCGGCTAGCTCCCCATAAGTCACTGTGGATTAATGAAAAAGGTTGGGAATGGGTATATGGTTTTAAAGGGTATGGTACACGGGTATGTTTGGACAATTCACAGATTTCACACTTCAAAGAATTTATTCTTTTATTTCGAAATAACAACGGAAGATGCTTTTTTAGATACAAGAGATTTGGATGTCCTAACCTACGGTGCCATAGCATAATAGTGTCCTCTTTTGAAGTAGATAGAGCCAATCCCCCTTGTGTGCTATCTTTATTCCAAACATATAATCCATCATCAACTTTAGCAGTGCCAATCATCCTCCCCGATTTCTGTTCCTGTATTACACAACCAATTTCAGAAAATTCAGCAAGCATTTTTCCATCTTTAGTAAGTTTACTTATTGAAAGTAAATTACAAGACAAGTTTGGGACATGTAGAACATTATCAAGGGAAAAATTTTCTGTTATCTTTACTTTCCTACTCCAATACGGTGAGTATGAACCATTAGCTATGCGGATTTCGGACTTGTTATGACAAGTGGTATAGGTTTGAAACAGTGGAGTTATCTGTCATGTGATGATCGAGGCACCGAATCTAGTATCCAAGAGGATTGGTTATTAGATTCAAGGGCAATATTAAAAGCGATACCTTGAGTGGCTAGAGTCCCATGACCGTAGAGGTACTAAGTATCTTACGGAGATTTTCGAGTTGAGTTTTGGTTAGGCGAACATCGAGCACCTCATGGGCAGCATTGGAGGATAACAGGCGGTTTTCTTATCTTTTGTTTTTATCCGGACAACCATGGAGTTTAAAACACTTTTCCTTTGTGTGACCAACACGGTTGCGAGTGGCTACACCATGGTCCATTCGATCGAGAATCATTTCCAAAGACGTGGTTTTTTGTGTGCGTGGACCTTTGGAGACGAGCGAGAAGATTCGATGAGGTTGGTTTCGAGAAGAGATTATCGGTTTGGGTTCTCCCATCATGACAAGACGCGTTTTCTTCTCTTCTCACTTCGCAAAAGCTTCACCAATGGTTGGGAGAGGTGATGCGCGAGTCGCCTCGGACCTCATCTAGCTCATGCCTCAGTCCGACTAGAAACTCATAGAGAGGCGTTCGTTGTTGAGATGAGTCATAAACCTAGTGTGTTCTAAGCCTTCACCCCAATCGCCTCATAGTACATATCTAACTCCCGCCACAAGATTTTGATTGTTGTAGTAGTGAGTTACCTCGAGTGTCCCTTGTCGAATATCTTTTAACTTGAGTTTGATCTCAAATACTTGGGAAGCGTTTCAAGGTCGAGTAGTTTTCTTTAATCGCATCCCACATGTCTTTTGCAGTCTTGAAGAGGAGATAGGTTCGGATTATATGGCCTTCCATCGAATTAATCACCACGCCATAACAATGGAGTTATTGAGTTCCCAAGTAGCATAAGTAGGGTCACTACATTCGGTCGTGGAAGTTCTCCATTGATGTATCCTAATTTGCCTCGGCCACGGATCACCATAAGAACGGATTGAGACCATTGTAGAAAATTCTTCCCATCTAATCGATGACTAGTGATCATAAGTGAAGAATTAAGATCACTTTGATTGATTCCCTGGTTAACATTACGAGATATTTGTGAAATCTCGAGTTTGAGATAAGGCTTCATTAAGGTCACCCATGGGAGAAAAAAAACAGAGGGATTTTTAGGAAGATGGATGAGAAATCGGAGGGATTTTTAGGAAGATGGATGAGAGGATCTAATAATTCCTATAGCTCCGATACCATGTAGAAATTTAGAGATAAGATTCATATGTATTTCTGCTTGTTAGCTTACAAATATATAGAGAGAAATTATCCTAAGGTAAGAAACAATCCCTAAGAATCAGTAATTAGGATTAGTTTCTATTTACAGAAGATCTCCTAGTAATCTATCCTTAATTTTAGGAATTCCAGCAGGGTATTATCGGGTTAAGCCTTTGTGCCACTAGCATATAAAATTTATTTTCTACCATTTACCGAAGAGAAGATGTTTTTAAATGCCTTGATTGATGTGAAGACTTGCAACATAATGGGAGATGACAGGAAGCTGATCTTGTGAAAACCATAAGCTATATTGCTGTTGATATGCTCTGTGCAGTTTGGCCATGAAATTCATGATCCTATCTTTCAATAATAATCTCTGGTATTTGTTGGGGTTCAAAGAGGGTCAACTTCTTTTTTCACTATTTTCCTGAGGAAGGGGACATTTATGCTTAACTGCATTTTCTTGAGGTGCTTCAGCCTGCTTATTATGACCACATAAAGATTTGTGTTCCTTTATTCTTTGTCTTTCTGGGTTTTCTGTATGATCTTAAACTTAATTTCCCTGTGACAGAGCTTCTTGATTTCTATACAAATCTGAAGAGGGAGAAGGTATTAGTTTTCATGTGATGCCGTCAACATGCAGACAGAGTCACTGGTCTCCTTACCCTCTGAGGCACAACATAATCAAGAAAATGTTCCTATTCAAGTTGGAGATCTCGATGTAGCCTCATCCACCTCGAATAATACGGTGCCAGAACAACCTGGTATGTGAATGCAGTTTGATGCTCCTTATTAAGATTTTGATTGTCCTTTCTATGCATCATCTCCTTCTATGGAAAATAGTGATTGTATCTTTAATTTTTGTGTGAATTGATCTAATGCAGCTAAAAAACCAACTCGGCAATGGGCTGCTTGGACACGTCAAGAGGAAGAGAGTTTCTTCACTGCATTACGACAGGTTGGGAAGGTATGTCAAGGTTACTTTTCTTTTGGCTTTTAACTTTTTCCGCAAAATATTTCTTGACACATGCATTACTTGCAGAATTTTGAGAAGATCACATGCCGTGTGCAAAGTAAAAACAAAGATCAGGTGATTTGCCACTAGATGTTGTTCTGGTTGCTTCATTATTGATTTAAGTCGGACGTTCCCCTGTAAATGTTTTGGTTTTTCTTTTTCTTTTTGAAATTTGCAGGTCAGACATTATTACTATCGTCTTGTGAGGCGCATGAACAAGCTTCTGGGTCCACGATTATGTTTGGATGCCAAAAACTCTAAAGATACTAATGCAGCAATGCTTCGCTGGTAATGCTGGGAACTTTGCCTTCATCTTAAAATTCAGTTAGATAAATTCAATTATATTATGTGGGGGATTCATTATTACATCACTGCTAACTATATTATGCTGGTAATGCATTAGTAATTTCTATTTAGAGCAGATTTGTTGAGCTGGGATGACCCACTCCAATGCAAAAGGTTGCTTATCTGCAAGTGTTAGATACCCTTTGAATATGTTAGGTGTATAACTATGTTGAACCTTCAATTAATATCCATCTTGAGGGCAAATGACAAGCATTTTCTTTGTGGTCCCTTGTTAAGCATGAGGTTTAGAATCTTAATTAAGGATTTTTTATGGTATCATGCTATGACAATGCTACATTAACAGGGGCTCAATGTATTATTATTTTTATTCAAAATGCACGTCTTCTTTTGCAGGTGGTCTCTGCTGGAAAAGTATAGCTGCAGAGCCTCAAAACTTCATCTTAAACCCCGAAGATTTAAAATTTTTGTTGAAGCTTTGGTTAGTCAAAAGAATCTTTTGTAGTGCTTTTTAACCTCTCTACATGTAACGTGACTTTTTATGCTTGTCCTGGACTGACTGCTCTGTTGTCCCAATGAAGGAGCATCAACTTTTGAAGGACCGGAAGAAGACTGTAAGAAAACGACCCTCCCAAGGGGAAAATAGCTCACCTACATCTCCAAACAGTGTAACAAATCAGAGTAGGGCTTCAGGACAGGATGCTCGTACTGTCAAACTATTTCTTGTAGACAGTCAAAACATTCAGAAATTAGGACCTGGAAAAGGGTCATTTAAGCGTAATAACAATGTAGGTGTCAACCGTAGCAATAGTAAAGGAGAGTCAAATACCATGAAACCTGCAAGGCAACGGCAGAAACCAGGTAATTCAATTCCTCTTCCCCAAAAATAAGTAGATAAGTAAACGTCTATTTCTTGTAGCACAATAGCACAATTGGGTTTACAAATTTGCTTTTAATTTTATATAGTTATATCATGATGTTATAGATGTTCTGAATTATAATAAGCATTGTTGTTGATGTCAAGAGTCAAGACCGGTGTTTATTACAAATAGTGACCTTCATTTTACATTTTTCCCATTGTTCTTGTTTGTTATTAATATTTAGAGCTTTCAAGGTGTAGTACGGGCATTCTCTCTGTTCAATGTTCTTTTTCCCATTCAAATTTAGGTAAACTTGTATTGCTATACAATGCTTGGCAGGTGCCTCATCATCTGCATATAAAAAATGGGAAAAGGCTGCAATTGCTGGGGTTTCTTTGGTTGCTGATGCTGCTGAGCATTTGGAGAAAACGATTAATGATAATGGAGGTGAGCATGAGCAAGATACCGCAGGTGCATTGAACTTTATCAATTTTCCAATTATTTCCTTAAAAGGAATTGAAATTACCATTCCTCAACTCCTATGTTTTTTCTCTACTGCAGGTCCTGGCCAACATGACCCAGTTGAAAATAATCAACTTCCTTTGCCATCTTTCTCACATAATCCTTTCACGGAAAACTACATACATGCTACTGGGAAACTTAAGCTTCAACTGTTTCCAATTGATGACAGTACTAGAAGAGCCTTGGAAATGGTGAGCACCAAAAGGAAATTATATTTGATGATTTTATAAAACATTAAGCGTTATCAGTTGGGAGTGTTAAAAGAAATAATTGGTCTTCCGCTCTTGTCAGGATAAACACAATCCACATTTGGAACTCACTCTTAGTACTCGAAAGAAGATATCATCGGTATTGGAGCATCTGAATCGAAAATGGGGACACTCAAGTATAGCATCAGGAGAACTTATGCTTTTCCCTTATGGTGTTCAAAGAGAAAACCTTAGGGGTCATCAGAGATGGAATCAAGCAACCACTGT
The DNA here is from genome assembly GCA_025698515.1 of Gossypium sturtianum. Classification (NCBI taxonomy): domain Eukaryota; kingdom Viridiplantae; phylum Streptophyta; class Magnoliopsida; order Malvales; family Malvaceae; genus Gossypium; species Gossypium sturtianum. The sequence continues at coordinate 33,566,483 of CM046946.1, read as the reverse complement.
CAGTGCAGCAGATGTATTTGCAATGGTTGGAAGCCCCCAAGTATTTCGCCTAAGGTACTTTCCTGTCTATTTTTGGTCTCATCTTGTTGCTATGCTTGGTTTGTAAGGACAAGTGCTGATTTATAAGCTTTTTTGAAGGTATGGTTGGTTTTCTGATACTGAAGTTGCATCTTTGTCCTGGCAAGCACCTGTTTCCTTGCCCTACATTCCAAGTGTGCATAATATGAATGTAGAAAATAGGAATTGCCAGATTGTCGAAGAAGTACAAGCTGTCTCATGTACCAGTGATCAACGTAAGGAACTTAATGATTGTTACAAGAATCAGCCAATGATACAGAAAGAAAATTTAGTCCTTGAACCTTCTTTAACTGATCCTCATGATGAGATTAATACATACCTTACCACTAGTTCTAAAGATGATCTTGGGGATTCTCTTGTTCCTGCAAGAAATGCCTCATCAGATAGAAGTGAGACTTGCAATGTTGCTATCATGAGAAGGTTGGAGGATATGGTAAGTGTCCATCCTTTCTTAAAGAGTTCGAATCTGTTTCAAATTTTCAGTTGTCAGTTATGATTTAAAACTTTCCAATCTGTTCTAGCCCAAAGCTCTGCATCTTGTGCTTGTTATTCTAATTGGTTGTCTGGTAGCCTTCGTGTAGACTTTCAATCAAATTTATTCATTATCATGAGTATCACAAAATAGTCTGCTCCAAATGACCGACAACTTATCGGCTAGTGCAAGAGATCATCTCTTATGAATTTCACTGTTAGCACTGATATGGGATCTTGTTGCATATGACTTGTTAGACACTTGCACATTATCCTTTCTGTGCTTGCTGGCTTCCCTTTTCAACCAACATGCCTGATGTCAAGCAACTTTACTCTTTCTCTTCTGCCCACTTGGTCTAATTTGGTTTTATAGATTTGTTTCAAAGAAGTGCTGTGCATACCTTTGACATCCAACTTCTATTAGTCACGAAGAGTCTTCATATTCAGCTCCCATGTGTTTCTGACATTTTTAACTTTCTTTTGTTTGCTTAGGATGATCAGAGATTGAACAATAGCAGTGCTGCATTATGTGCTGGAGAATGGGCTGACAGTCTTACAAACATAAGTGTTGGAGATCTTCTTGCAGAAGTGCCTCAGGACTTGAATGATAACTGTGTTGACCACCCTGTTCCAGAAAGCTCACTATGTTTTCAGCAGATTCCATTCAGCTGTGATTCTTTTGACGCAGCTATTGCTGCTCATATATCTAGGCATCAAAACAAGATGGGGGTTCCATCATTGGCATCCCGTGCGTCGTCTATTTGGGATGCCGAAGAAACATGCGATGCCTTCTTATTTCCTAAGAATCCTATTCCTTGTGTGGACAGTGCTAGATTATCTGGCGATGCTTCCCGAGCTGGCTGCAAACAGATTGCAACATCAGACTCTGCGGGATCAGAATATATGCAGCTTTTCGTGCAATCACCTGATCCAGAGGAGCCAATGGAAAATTCTGCTTGTGAAGAACTCGTAGATGAGCGTCCATCTGATCCCCACATCATGGATACTACAGAAAAGGATTTCAATGGGCAGACTGACATTTATTGGGTGTGTTAGCTCTTCTAAGCCTTTGATTACATTAGCAAAGCTGGTTTGTTTTGTTCTTAGGCATATGTAATTAGTGGTAAATTCTTTAGAGAACTGACCGATTTTCTTGTTCTCCACATTGCAGCCTGACTCATTAGGACCATTAGATCTTGATGCACCTTCTCGCAAGTATCATAGTGAAGATTTGATTTTAGGGGACAGCCTTGGAGGTTTGAACCGTCTAATAGCCAGCAGTCTGGATGCATTTCAAAATTGCTCATTTTTCGGTTTGGACAAGAAAGAATCTACATCCACAGTTGAAGGTCGGGACACTGCATCCCCGGCTTTCAAAATCGGCAGTGAGGGCTGAACACCTTCATCACGTTGTGTAGACAAATTGAGAGTAACTGATTTTGAGGTTGGAAACGTTCGAGTCTGTGATGAATAACAAGTTCGCCTGACCTGAAAGGTGGAGGTTGGTGCGCGGCAGGGCAGGGCAATTCTGAGTTTATTAGTGGAATTCTTCCCTGATGGAGCCTGCCTCGTCAACTTGTACAAAAACTAAAGCACTTGTTTATGATATGATGATGATCAACCATACAACTCAAAAATAGACGAGGGTGAACCGTTCTGTTTGTGACACTATCACTATCTTCAATATATCCATAACTAACATCGGCTGTTTGTTGTTTTTAGTCTCTCAACAATGACATATCGAACATTTCTTTTATTACCCCCACAAGTTTATCTAATCATTTTTTATGTTTTTCCAATGCCCTTGATCCTTTTTCCATATTTAAAGAAAAAAGAAAATTATGTATATTTTTTTTTATATAATGTTCACTCGCAAGAAACTTGGGTTGTTTTAATGGATATTAGTTATAATACAAAAATATTTAATTATTTAGTATTTAATCAATATATTATAGATATACAAACGAAATATTTTATTGGATAAAATAATTGTAAAGTAAATATAGAAATTGTATTATCATCTTTTTTAACTGAAATATTGTTCCCGTAGAGAGTAGAAAAAGAATAGATTCCACCCCCCCTCCTCCCCCCCAAAAACCAAGAGAAATTTGATAATTTTAGGCTGCTACCTAACACCCTATCTGTATTTGAAGTTGAGCTCCTTAGGAATACAAAATAATCCCTAATCAAACAAGTAGCAGATTATAAAGGACGAGAGATGATTTATTACAAATTTCTCACGATGGAGGGCAGAATTCCTTTCCTTGCATAAATCATAAAGTTAAACATAATCAGTTAATAGGTAACTTGCTCTACGTCTTTTCACAAAATAACCACCTCAATTCTTATGTGCTCACAAAATGCTTAACGGCATAACGTCTTTTGACAAGTGAGAAGGTCCATCAATGTAGCATCATCACCACTTTTCTTGAAATCGGAATAGATCAATCGGTTCCATTAATAGTAGACTGATTTTAGTGGTTCAACTATCATTTTTTTTAATTGAAAATTTTAAACATCTTTAAATCATATAAAACCAAAATAAAAAAATTTTAAAAAAATCACTCCAACTAAATTTCTCTAAACTATATTCAAGATCATTAAATTCTTAGTAAGTTTATGTTTTGGTCACTAGAACTTTAAAAAGTTACAAAAATAGTCACTAAACTATTTGAAAGTTTTTATTTAAGTCATTTAGCTGTTAAGTTCTTTTTTTTTTAAGTTCGGCTAGCGAGCTCCAAGCAATGATTGGTACGATGGATCAGTACCTATTGACGAGTAAAAAAACATACCTTGGATCTAAGTCAATCTGACGGTCAATGTTAGAGATTGGAGAAGAAAGTTGTTTGTATTTTGGTTCATAGATTTGTGACGTTCAAAGTTACTTCATGAGAAAAAAAAACTAAGCCGTAGAAGAGAAGGGAACGAGAGCTTTCGATTGGTGCAGGCGGTGTGAACAGAGAAAACCATACAACAATGATTTTAATATCCCAGTGACTTAAATGAAAACTTTTGAATAGTTCAATGACTATTTTTGTAACTTTTTGAAGCTGAGTGATCAAAACAGAAACTTACTAATAATTTAGTGACCTTGGTGTAGTTTATCCTTAATTTTTAAGCATCTTTTAAGGCTTAATTCATAAATTGACCCCTGAGTATACCCTATTTCCCATATTGGTACCTAAAGCTTTTTTTTATCTCAATAACGTTATGATTTTTTAATCCAAAAGTAAGATGCAATTTTAAAAAAAAAAGGCAATAGGCCAACGACATGATGCCATATATGTGGCTATTATATTTTCATAATATAATTTTTCAAAAAAGTAATATTAAAATAATATATTATTTTATATTATTTTAAATGAAGTTAAAAAAGTGGTTAAAAAAGTTTTTACTCTCCTCCCTCTCCATCTATGGTTCACTCCCTTTTTAACCTATGTTGGAAAAGAAAGTAAAGTAATGTCATTTCCCTTGTTTGGATAACAATTTTTATTTAAGGGAAAGAAAAGTAAGTTGATTATCCTTTACTTTTCCTTGTGTTACTCAATTTTTAATTACACCAATTTAGGGGAAAAGTTGAGGAAAGGAAAGTGATGTTTAATACCATTTTTATTCTATAAACTTTTTAAGTAAGTTATTTTATAAAATGATATAGTTAAAAAAATTATAAATAATTATTTCTTTAACTTTTCACTTTCCTTTATTAATTTTAACTATTCAAATAAAATAAATATTTAATATTTATGATTTCCTTTCTTTAACCTTCCTTTTTTTTTTCTTTTACTTTTCTTTCTTTTCCTTTACAATTATTTACCCAAATATAATATTAAGTTGAAGAGGGAATTTCAAAAAAATATTTAGGGTTTGAAACTCAAGTGATTCCCTCTCGATCTTTCATTTAAATCTTATACTTTATTTCGATTTTGATTCCAAAAGCAACAAAATGTTTACTGGAAGCTCAAAATCACAGAATGATTCAAGAGTGATATATTCCTACTATCGAAATAAGGTGCCGGTATGTAGTTCTAATACAACTTCGAGTAAAGAGAAGAAGTTCTTAGGATCTTCAAACTAAAAAAAAAAAATTGATTATTTTGAAACAAAATTTCAAAATTTCCAATGTTTAGGATTGTATGATTTCTAGTATCAAGAAGATTATGTATAGGGTTGTTTGGGGATAGCCGAATGAGAAGGTTGAAAATTATTTTAATTCTTTGAGTTAAATAATTAGTTAAATCTAACTGTCAGAATAAACATATAAATATAGACTTCAGCTTAGTGAAGTAGAAAGTATAAAATACCCAATGAAATTATTGACTAAGTATTATATTTATTGTAGGATGATTGTTGTAACGACCCGATTTTCAATGATACTGGAAAATGTGATTTCGGAACCTTATTTTCGTAAATCAAGTTTGTAAATATAAAATCAGAATATTTACAAAGTTAATATAAAAATATATTGAAGATTGGTCGAGTAATTTTGTCGAATTAATAGTTTCTTAAGGCTTAGGGACTAAATTGTAGAAGTTTAATCGCTCTAGAGTTTTAATTGATAAAAAGGCTTGGGTGTCACACCCAGTTATCTTGAATACTTGAAGTCGAGGAAGAGTCGGGGACATAATTGAATAGGAGTAGAAATTCACGGGCACTAACAAGGCACTTAGAAACTTAAATAGCATGTTAGGGAAAGTTAGATCTCAAATCTAGTTTGGTTAGATTAGAATCAATTGGTTCCATAGTGGAAGACAGAATAATTAGGACTGAGTGGTAGCAACGGCCTATGGAGATCGTGCCAAAGGAGTATAAATAGGACGAGTTGGAAACAAAATTCTTCATAATTATGTTTACCCATATTCTCCTTCTCTAAACCAAGTATCATCTTCTTCAGACAATTTGAAGAAGAAGAGGATGTAGCTGTAGAAGGCTTTGCATGTTGTTACTATTGTGAGAAGCCAAGTCTGGCAGTAGAGAAATAAGGAATTGCTATCAGGACAAGGGAGGCTCTAATGAGTTTGACAAGCTAAGATACCAAAAATAAGGAAGAAAGGTGAGATTCTATACTCCAACACAGTTGGTATGATCTCTGTTGTTTTAGTATGACATGTATGCATGGTAACATGAGTATTCGCCAATGCATGTCAGTATTGTAACACCCCTAACCCGGCCTAGACGTTATGGCCGAATCTGGCGATGTCACATGGAATGGAATTTTGAAATTGAGTTTGTCAAGTTAAGACCGTTTCCGTTTATTATCTTCTATTTATCCCTCGTCAATTTCAAAAGTATTTCTTTGTTAATTCAATTCGTTTAAAAAACATATTCTATAGAGGAAGCTTTTGAAACCGTGATATTTTAAGAAAACCTTTCGCGTTTAGGGAAAACGTTGTTTTTAATTAAACCGAGTTTTCGTTAAACTTTTGCAGTTTAAAAATTTATAAAAATCAGTTAAAATCCCAAAATAGAGACAAAACGTCTAAAAGTCCAGATTACATCAAAATCACCCAAAAAATAATAGAAATTAAAAACCTTAATGGAATTAACTCAGTTCCATAGTCATGTGGTCACCGTTGAGTCCTCTGCCGCACCGATCAGTCTAAGTCTAGGGATTACCTGTACAGATAAAACAAAAAGGGGTGAGTTTACGTAAACTTAGTGTGTAATTCCCACAGAAGGCATGCATACAGTCAAACAACAGTTATCAGTCAAATAAAGTCTGGGGCCTAAGCCCATTACAGATTCAGATTCAGTTTAGGCCTTAGCCCATTTAGATACAATCTTAGATATAAATTAAGGCCTTAGCCCATCTCAGGTACAGTATGCATATAGTAACAGAAATCAGTGTCCTACCCACTAGCCTCTACAAACCATCTCCGACCATCCCTACACACCATGTGGGGTTTAAAACACCCACCCAGCCCTACACACCAAGTCGTACCGAATGCGGCACATATCAGTAATATTGCAGCTGAGCTAGCAGATAATAGGCATGAAAGCCTTTCAGTACACTTCCTCCAATAAACAATCATCCCGCCCCAATGCAGATGCAACTAAACATGCTCAATGCAAACATACAGAATTACATGCTTACATGCTACAATTCAGTTACCAGTCATACATACAGATCAGTAAACATGCATAAATTCAACATGCTCAATACATACAGTATAATCAGATCACACGATTTAGGGTCTAAGTACCGCTTACCGACCCTACAGTAGGTTCACAGTCGACTTGGGCAACCCGTGCAACCCTAGGAAACATATTAGCTAAATGGGCCCACACGCCCATGTGGTTTTCCCGTGTGGCCCACATGCCCAGTTCAGTTTAGCCCGTGTGGCCCACATGGCCACACCCCGGCCATCACACGGCCATGTCCTGCGCACGGCCATGTCTTCGTCGACCACACGGCCGTGTCCTCACACACGGCCTACCACACGGGCAACCACACGCCCGTGTGGCGTCAACAGTGGCTAATTTTAGCTTTTGTCGAAAACTCGATTTCTGCGTTTCGGGTACACACCTGGTATCGATTTGATACGAAACCACTTCTAAGCCTCCTGAAACCGGTGACGGAACAAAACCCCTAACGCTTAATCCGCTGTAGGAGCACTAACAGAACCTTGATTTTGCCCGACGAACGCAAACAACATTTGTAAGAGGAACACAACAGTAATCGAACGGAAGCAAAAATAAATCAGGATTAGAGAGTAGGAGAAGAGAAGAAAGAAAAAATGGCAGGAAGTGATTTTTTTTAGAAACAATAAACACAACTGATCAGATTCTGATAACCCCCCTAATTTTCCTCCCACTAACCCACTAACCACCCACTACTCAGAATTTTTGTTTGACCGAAACTCTCTCGGTCAAACGAGCAAAAATAAACTCCCACGCCTGCACAGGGATTCAAACTCCAAACCCCCAACACACCAACACACATCTTAACCACCAGACCAGCAGGCCTATTCTGATATGGAATTACAAATGATTTACTATATGCCCATTCTCTAAGCACAAGGCTTAGATCAGAAAAACATCAAAAAATTTCCAAAGCTAGGGCTTGAACTTGGGACCTCACACACACACCCAGAACACTTAACCACTGAAGCAGATACACAATTGTGCCACATTTTAACAGAAACAAAAATAAAAATTTTGGAGCGTTACAACTCTACCCCCTAAAAGAAAAGTTCGGCCTCGAAATTTACCTGATCAGAACAGATAAGGATACTGATGACGCATCATATCCTCAGGCTCCCACGTGGCCTCCTCAGTGCTATGATTCTGCCACAGCACTTTCACTAATGGGATAGACTTCCTCCGAAAAACCTTTACCTCGTGATCCAGAATCTGAACTGGCTCCTCCTCGAAGGTCAAATTTGGCCTAACCTCAATCTCCTCAACAGGGACAATATGAGTAGGATCATAGCGGTAGTGCCTCAACACCGAGACGTGGAATACGTCATGTATACGGTCTAGCTCTAGAGGTAACTCCAACTAATATGCGACCAGTCCTACTCACTTCAGAATTTGGTAAGGCCCAATAAACCTAGGGCTCAGCTTGCCCTTACGACCGAATCTCAGAACCTTCTTCCACGGGGAGACCTTAAGAAACACTAAGTCCCCCCACAGAGTACTCAATCTCACGTCTCTTCAGATCTGCATAAGAATTTTATCTATCAGAATCTAGCTTCAAACGATTCTAAATCAGTCGTACCTTATCCTCAGTCTCAGAAATCAGCTCAGGACCCAATACTCGACGCTCACCCAACTCAGTCCAACACAAAGGAGTATGACACTTACGACCATACAAAGCCTCGTAAGGTGCCATCTGAATACTTGACTGGAAACTATTATTGTAGGCGAACTTGGCTAACGGCAGATAATCCTCCCAACTGCCTCAAAAATTGATAACACAACTCCTCAACATATCTTCCAGTATCTGAATCACCCTCTCAGATTGATCATCGGTCTAAGGTTGGAACGCAGTACTGAAGTCTAATCTCGAACCCAGAGCCTCATGTAACTTTTTTCAGAACTGAGACGTGAAGCGAGGATCTCTATCAGAAATAATTGAGACCGGTACCCTATGCAGTCAACTATTCGAAGATGTACAACTTCGCAAGATTTTGAAGAGAAAAGTCTGTCTGAATCGGAATGAAGTGTGCAGACTTGGTCAATCAATCCATGATGACCCAGACAGAATCCTTCTTAGTGGGTGTCAAGGGCAACCCACTAACAAAGTCCATCGTTACTCGCTCCCATTTCCATAGCGGAATATTAACTGGCTGCAGCAAACCCGAAGGTAACTGATGCTCAGCCTTGACCTGCTGGCATGTCAGACATCATCCATAAAATCAGTAACCTCTCATTTCAATCCTGACCACTAGTACAGTTCTCGAAGATCTTGGTACATCTTATTCCCACCGGGATGTATAGCATAAGGGATACTATGCGCCTCTCTCAGAATAGACTGTCTCAGATCAGTATCATTCGTTACACAAATCTGACCACAGAAATAGAGTACCCCATCATTGTTCAGCCCAAAGTCCGTAGTGCTGCCACTCTCAACCTGACGGAACCATAAACTCAGAGACTCATCCCCCAACTGTTTATCTTGAATCTGCTCAATCCAGGTCGACTTAACTTGTAACTTGGCCAACAAACTCTCATCATCAAACAAACTAAGACGAGCGAACATCGCTCTCAAATCAGTCATCGCCCTACGGCTCAACGCATCGGCCACCACATTGGCCTTTTTAGGATGGTACTCAATAGTACAGTCATAGTCCTTAAGCAGCTCAATCCATCTACGCTGCCTATAATTCAACTCCTTCTGAGTTAGGAGGTACTTAAGGCTTTTGTGATCAGTGTAAATAATGCACTTCTCACCGTACAGATAGTGCCTCTAAATTTCAAGGCAAAGACTACAGCGGCCAATTCCGAATTATGCATCGGATAGTTTGCCTCATGCATCTTGAACTAACGAGATGCATATGCCACAACATTTCTATCCTGCATCAGAACACAACCCAAACCCACATGTGATGCGTCACTATAAACCACAAACTCCTTTCCAGGTTCAAGCTGTATCAGAACAGGAGCCTCAGTCAGAACAGTCTTGAGCTTTTCGAAGCTCTCTTGCTGTACATCAGTCCAAACAAATGGAACACCCTTACATAGCAGCTTAGTTAGGGGTGCTGTAATCAGTGAGAAACCTTCCACAAAACGATGATAATAACCCGCCAAACCCAGAAAGCTACAGATCTCAGACACATTCTTAGGCTGTTTCCAATCCAGTACAGCCTCAATATTTCAAGGATCAACTTGAATCCCCTCAGCAGAAACCACATGGCCCAGAAAAGTGACTTCACGAAGCCAGAACTCACACTTACTGAATTTAGCGTAGAGCTATTTCTCACGCAAAATCTGAAGCACAACTCTAAGATGCTCATCATGATCATCCTCAGTCTTAGAGTATACCAGAATGTCGTCGATGAAAACCACGATGAACTGATCTAGATAGGGCTGAAATACTCGATTCATCAGATCCATGAATGCGTCCGGTGCATTCGTCAACCCGAAAGGCATAACTAGGAACTCGTAATGCCTATAACGAGTCCTAAAAGCAGTCTTATGAATATCCTCATCCTTAACTTTGAGCTGATGGTACCCAGAACGAAGAGCTATCTTGAAAACACAGAAGCCCCTCGGAACTGATCAAATAAGTTGTCAATCCTCGGAAGTGGATACTTATTCTTAATGGTCAGCTTGTTTAGCTATCGGTAATCAATGCACATCCTCATGGTCTCATCATTCTTCTTAAAGAATAGAACTGGTACTCCCCAAGGAGACACACTAGGACGGATGAAACCACGGTCCAAAAGTTCCTGCAGTTGAGCCTTAAGCTCCATAAGCTCCTTCGGTGCCATTCGATAGAGGGCGATAGACACCTGAGCTGTACTAGGAAGAAGCTCAATCCTAAATTCCACTTTTCGATTCAGAGGTAAACCCGGTAGCTCCTCAGGAAAGATGTCCAGAAAATCCCTTACAGTTCTGATATCCTTTACAGTAGAGTCCCTAGAAACAGAAACACTAACATAGGCCAAGAACGCCTCACATCCCTTACAAACCAGTTTCTCAGCCACCAGTGCAGAGATCACATTAGCCAAATAATTCTAACGTTCTCCAATCATGACTACCTCATTATCCTCCTCGATTTTCAAGATTACACTCTTAGTCGCACAGTCCAGACTGACACGGTGCTTGACCTACTAGTCCATACCCAGAACCAGGTCGAACTCTACAAACGGAAGCTCCATCAGATTAGCCAGAAATACCGACCCTTGAACCTCTAGCAGAATATCTCTATACAGTTTACTAACCCGAACCGATTGCCCCAGTGGACTTAGTACAGTCACCTCACTAGAAGTACTTTCAACCAAGATCCCTAAGTTTCCAGACACAGTGCTAGCTACATAAGAATGTGTGGAACCTATGTCTATCAAAGCAAAGTAAGGTACATCATGAATTAAGAACATACCGGTAATGACGTCTGGAGCATCTATGTCCTCTCGGCAACAAGCAGCATAAACCAGAGTAGGCTGCCTCGCCTCATTCTGTCTAGTACCTCTACCTGGTACTCTCTGTCCACGGCCCATACTGTTAACACCCCTAGCCTGACCACGGCCCCTCGGTGGTTGTTGAACTACTCTTTGTGGCTACGCAGTACCAGAACCCGAAGCTTGCATCTGATCGGCCCTCAGCGGATACTCCCGAATACGGTGCTCTAATGACCCACACCTCAAACACGTCCCAGTCCTCTTCCAACACTCGCCCTAATGGCGTCTACCATAATCTCCATATAGCTGCAATCCAGTAGGAGCATCAGGGGCCCCAGCTATAATCGGCCCATCAGTCCTGGCCTTTTTCTTAGGCCTCAGTAATGAACTCGAAGGCTCTGAATCCCTCTTATTCTTACCCCTCTCGCGGTCTCTATTTTGGCGCTCAGTGCGCTTAACCTCTTCGGCGATCTTTGCCTTCTCTACTAGAACGGAGAACTCTTACTCCCTCTGTGGAGCTATCAGTACCCTCAGATTATCCCTAAGGCCGTCCTCAAATCGGACGCATCTCTCATATTCAGTCGCCACCATACCTCGCGCATAGCGGCTCAGTCTCAGAAATTTGGCCTCATACTCGGCCACTGATCGGTCACCCTGAGTGAGGTTCAGAAACTCACGCCTAAGAGCATCGATGTAACTTGCCCCTACATACTTCCATTGGAAGGCAGACTTAAAGAACTCCCAAAACAGACGGTCGGGCTGAGTGCCCTCCTTAACGGTCATCCACCACTGATAGGCCTCATCGCGAAACAACGAGACTGCACCCTTCAATTTCTGCTCAGGGGTACAGTCTAAATCATCCATTATCCTCTCAGTCGCCTCCATCCAGTACTCAGCCACATTAGAGGCGACTCAGTGACACCCCTAACAAGTTTAGCTCCATTTGACCGGAGTCATTCCGTAACCGACCCTCGGCCCCCAGATCCAGTATTGGGCCCAGCGATCCTCTCTAGTATCCTTAACATAGCCTGGACAATGCGTCATCCCCAGCCATGCGATCTTGAGACCCAGTCTCCGTAACAGGTGACACCGGCGTCTTACTCGTATCTAGGTTCGGCATGCTGCCCAAAGAAGAGGATTCAGCTCGAACCACCCTACGGCCTCTACCTCAGCCTCTAGTACCACATCCACGGATACCACGTGCGCTCATGTCTATTCAGATTTATCTGTATTACGAATTTTATGAATCAATTACAGTTTCAGTATTTATTAACAGATGTTTTATGTAAAACAGTATCATAAATTCAGAGTTTGTTTTCGCAAGCACAGTCTCTATCAGTTTCAATTTCACTACAATTTCAGTATACACTAACTAGAGTGTTTTCAGAACAGACTATCTACAATATTATAATAGTTTATCTATTTTCTTACAAGATCGGCACCGGAGACTCGGTGTACCATATTCTTAGTCATATCATTTCAAATAATTTGAAAATTAGTTCTTTAAAAACAAAATTTTAGAACCCAAAAACCACAGTCGAGTTTTGTAACCTGGCTCTGATACCACTAAATGTAACACCCCAAACCTGGCCTAGCCGTTATGGCCGAATCTGGCGATGTCACATGGAATGGAATTTTGAAATTGAGTTTGTCAAGTTAAGACCGTTTCCGTTTATTATCTTCTATTTATCCCTCGTCAATTTCAAAAGTATTTCTTTGTTAATTCGATTCATTTAAAAAACATATTCTATAGCGGAAGCTTTTGAAACCGTGATATTTTAAGAAAACCTTTCGCGTTTAGGGAAAATGTTGTTTTTAATTAAACCGAGTTTTTGTTGAACTTTTGCAGTTTAAAAATCAGTTAAAATCTCAAAATATAGACAAACAGTCCAAAAGTCCAGATTACATCAAAATCTCCAAAAAAATAATAGAAATTAAAAACCTTAATGGAATTAACTCAGTTCCATAGTCATGTGGTCACCGTTGAGTCCTCCGCCGCACCGATCTGTCTAAGTCTAGGGATTACCTATGCAGATAAAACAGAAAGGGGTGAGTTTACATAAAATCAGTGTGTAATCCCCACAGAAGGCATGCATACAGTCAAACAACAGTTATCAGTCAAATAAAGTTTGGGGCCTAAGCCCATTACAGATTCAGATTCAGTTTAGGCCTTAACCCATTCAGATACAGTCTCAGATATAAATTAAGGCCTTAATCCATCTCAGGTACAGTATGCATACAGTAACAGAAATCAGTGTCCTACCCACCAACCTCTACATACCATCTCCGACCATCCTAACACACCATGTGGGGTTTAAAACACCCACCCAGCCCTACACACCAAGTCGTATCGAATGTGGCACATATCAGTAATATTGCAGCTGAGCTGCCAGATAATAGGCATGAAAGCCTTTCAATACACTTCCTCCAATAAACAATCATCCCGCCCTAATGCAGATGCAACTAAACATGCTCAATGCAGACATACAGAATTACATGCTTACATGCTACAATTCAGTTAACAGTCATTCATACAGATCAGTAAACATGCATAAATTCAACATGCTCAATACATACAGTATAATCAGATCACAGAATTTAGAGTCTAAGTAGCGCTTATCGGCCCTACAGTAGGTTCACAGTCGACTTGGGTGACCCGTGCAACCCTAGGAAACATTTTAGCTAAATGGGCCCACACGCCCATGTGGTTTTCCCATGTGGCCCACACGCTCAGTTCAGTTTAGCCCTGTGGCCCATACTGTAACACCCCTTACCCGTATTGTACACCGGAACCGGGTACGAGGCGTTACCGTACTTAACTCACATGGTCATACAACTTTAAGCTATAAAACTTCATCGCAACTTAACATTTCTCATTAAGGGCCTATGAGGCCTTGACCAAGCATACGGAGGGTCTCGGAACCCAACCGGAAATTTTTGTGCATTTAAAATTTTTTGTCTAAATAGGGGCCACACGTCCATGTGAAATGGGACACGCCCATGTGGGAAGGCCGTGTGGTCACACACGCCCATGTCCCTAACCCGTGTGGGATTTATTTTTATTTCGAACCTACAGAGGTTTTCACACAGCCGGACACACGCCCGTGTCCTTGGCCCGTGTGCTCCATACGGTCTAGACACGCCTGTGTCCTCACCCGTGTATAAAAACCTGGGTATTCTGTTTGAGACGTCAGCAACCAATTATGGGCACATGGCCTAGGCACACGCCCGTGTAACTAGCCCATGGTCGACACTGACTTGCAACATTAACATGCAAGGGACACACGGCCAAGTCACACACCCATGGGACAGACCGTGTGTCACACACGGTCTATACACACGCTCGTGTGTCTACCCGTGTGGACCAATTCAAGGCTATTTTCCAAGCCATTTAGCCACCCTCACTTGCACACATTCACATATCATAACATAACATTCTCAAATCATCAACTATAACTCTTGAATTATCACATTTGAATCATGAAAATCAAACTATCTTCTCATATACGAGGGAGAACTATTACTAGCACCATTACAATCGACATGAGCCATCATCCATGGCTATGCACAACTAACCCATAACTCTTTTAGGCCAACACATTTGGTTACTGTAACTATGACTTAATTAGACCAAAATAAGATCCCTATACATGTCATATCTCAAGAAGACTTGAAACCTCATACCCAAGGGACTGCTCGATAGTGTGAAAGCATCTCCGGCGGTTTCCAACCCGAGCTAGTTAAGTTAACCTATAAGAGATAGGAAAGGAAGAGGAGTAAGCAATAACGCTTAGTAAGTTCATATGCAAATGATAAGCAACTATTGACATTTATTTATTATACTCAACCACAAGGTAATATAATGAGATTTTCACTTAAGCTTATGAATACCCATTCAATCATTCATAATGCTTACTCATTCTAAACTTTCACCTGTCACAAACTCATACCATAACACATGGTTCATCTTTACTTGCATTTATACCCTGCATTTATCACCACAAAGCCACATACAAATTTTATTTAGTCAAGTTTCTTGGTATCACCCCGGAATAATAATAAATACTCGGTGGTTTCGCACACAGCCCACCATTCAATAATTAATAAGGTGGTATCGCACATAGCCCACCATTAATACTAAGCACGATGGTATCGCACACAGCCCATCGGTAACAAATAATAAGGTGGTATCGCATGCAGCCCAATGCTAACAATTAATAAGGTGGTATCGCACATAGCCCACCATTATTACACATTCACGGATATTTATCCACATACATTTTCCTATTTCGAATGTTCATCCGGGAACATCCTCACACACTATCATTCTTAAATAGATTTCTACAATAATCATTCGCATTCACGCAATGCATTAATAAATATAACATATGAAATCAGGGTGCATCGTTTACACAAAGCTCACCATGGTTTCCTCATATACCGAATTCACGTCAAGTGAGTTCTGGGCACATACCTGCACCTCTCATGGTGTAACCACATACTTCCTCATTTTCAACATACCTGTTGAATCATTCAAAATGCTAAAGAACACTCTTGAGTCTCATATATATAGTATCATATCAACATCATACCCCGATAGGGTCTTACATGAAATATCATATGATGCTATGTCCCTGACATGGTCTTATATGAAATCTCACACCGAGGCCATATTCCAAATATGGTCTTACACAGGACCTTAATTATCATAGTATCATGATATTTGCATTCCCTCTATTCTTAGATTCAATTGAAGACATTCAACTCTTGACATCTCGTCAAAACATATTTAATATATTCATAGAGTCAATATACAATTCATACAACATCAAAATATCAAATATTTCACTTATAGTTGCATTATTAGCACACGAACTTACCTCGATACCGAAAAGGGTAGAAAGGGACCTATTTGTCCATATTTCTCTTTTCTCCCGTTCTAGGTCCGAATCTCATTTTCTTTGATCTAGAACAATAAAATTTACTCATTTAATCACCACACTATTTAATACATTTTAAAATTTCTACTCTAGCAAAATTACCATTTTGCCCTTAGACTTTGGCAAAATTACGATTTTGCCTTTAGGCTCGTATATCGATTCTCATCCAACTTCTTTGCTAATCAAGCCTAGCCGATTCATATTCCCTTCTATAGCAACTCAAGATTTCAACTATTACACACATTTACCACTCATTTCACAACCTTTACAAAAAAGGTCCTTTTAGGTGTTTTCATGATAACACCCTTCACAAAAGTTGTTTATCTAACAACTAAGACTCATTTTCTTCCATAAAAATGCAGTAAACAACTCAATTGCTCTCATGGAAAAACCCTAGACTCTTAACCATTTTGCAAAATAGTCCCCTCATTAGCTAGCTTAAGCTTTAGGGGTTCCAAAAGTACAAAAATAATCAAAAATAGTCATCAAGATGACTTACTTGTAGAGGTGAGGAGTTGCTAAAACTTTTCAAGCTCCTATGGCTGTTTTTCTTGAGAATTTCGGTGGAGAGAAGGGAAAGAAAAGATGATATCTTTTCTTCGCTTTATTTTATTATAAAAATAAATTTCTATCACCAATTTTCACCTAACAATATGACAAGGTCAATTTTTTGTCCCCTATGGCCGACCACCAGCCTAATTGCATATTAGGGACCTTCAATTAATATTCCTTAACTAATTGACACCTCTAGCAATTAAAATAGAACTTTCGTACTTTATGCGATTTAGTCTTTTTTCGCGATTAAGCATGAAATCGCTAAAATTAAAGCACCAAAATTTCCATGCACCCTTATAATCATGCTATAACCCATAAAATAAAATTAAAATAAATTTTCTCTGACCCCGGATTAGTGGTCTCGAGACCACTGTTCCGACTAGCCTCTAAATCAGGCTGTTACACACACGCCCAGATTGGCCTTACCCGTGTGGATCACACGGCCTGGCCCAAATATCACACGCCCAGTTCAGTTTAGCCCATGTGGCCCACACGGCTACACCCCGGCCATCACACGGTCGTGTGCTGCGCACGGCCATATCTTTGTCGACCACACGGTCGTGTCCTCACACACGGCCTACCACATGGGCAACCACACGCTCGTGTGGCGTCGACAGTGGCCAATTTCAGCTTTTACCGAAAACCTGATTTCTATATTTTGGGTACAAAACTGGTATCGATTTGATACGAAACCACTCCTAAGCCTCCTGAAACCGGTGACAAAATGAAACCCTTAACGCTTAATCCGCTGCAAGAGCACCAACAGAACCTTGATTTTCCCCGACGAACGCAAAAAACAGTTGTAAGAGGAACACAACAGTAATCGAACAGAAGCAAAAAGAAATCGAGATTAGAGAGTGGGAAAAATGAGGAAAGAAAAAAACGATAGGAAGGGATTTTTTTGAGAAACAGTAAACACAACTGATCAGATTCTAATAACCCCCTAATTTTCCTGCCACTAACCACCTACTACTCAGCATTTCTGTTTGACCAAAACTCTCTCGGCCAAATGAGAAAAAATAAACTCCCACGCCTGCGCAGGGATTCGAACTCCAAACCCCCAACACACCAACACACATATTAACCACCAGACCAGCAGGCCTATTCTGATATGGAATTACAAATGATTTACTATATGCCCACTCTCCAAGCACAAGGCTTAGATCAGAAAAACATCAAAAAATTTTCAAAGCTAGGGCTTGAACTTGGGACCTCTCACACTCACCCAGAACACTTAACCACTGAAGCAGATACACAATTGTGTCACATTTTAACAGAAACAAAAATAAGAATTTTAGGGCGTTACAAGTATGCATAAAATGATCATTGTATTATTTTGGGGTTTGATGTACTCCATGCTATTATGTTATATGAAAATACTTGCATGTACTGCATGATAACCGCGGGGAAAACCACTGAGGGGTTAGATGAAGTTAGAAAGGGAAAAGAGGGTGACCTTGTTAAATACCGCCATAGGTGAAGCTCCGAGCCTTGTGGAGGGAACATTGTGATGTTCGAGCATCAATGTTAGGTGGTGTTAAGGATGTAATAGAAGAGGATTCGGGAAATGAGAATCATGGAAAGGTATTTATTACGATGACGATATCAACTGGTTCTTTGGGGTAACACTGTGACGATGGTATATGGTGTAAGACCACAGATGAAGTATGTTATGGCAGTCTAGTTTAAGGTATACTATGTAAGAATATAGATGAAAGATGCTATGGAAGCCAGGTATAATGAGTAAGACCATAGATGAAAGACTACATGGCATCCACAAAGATAGTCTGCTGGGACAGTAAACACAGAAAAGATAGTCCATCGGGACAATAAACACGGGGTGGTCCGCCAGGACCAAAGGAATACATAGTGAGAAGGGTGTAAGACCTTAGCTCGACTAAGGCAACCAAAAGAGTCCACTGACATAAGAACAGATAGCCTGCTAGGACATTAAACATGGGGTTAGGTAGAGTATGACCATGGTTGTATGACACTAGGGTATCATGGGTAGTTCGCATAGACAGTAAAAGTGGAGAAGTCCGCCAAGATGTAAGTTATGGGAATCCCAACGAGGAATTTTACCATTCAGGAGGTACACCAGGAACTGAATCCGTAAGAGCAGCGTGATTAGCGCGATAAGTCACAAGTATATGAGTGAGTGATCGAAAGGCATATACCACCGAGACAATAAGGAAACTCACTGAAGGTAATATGGAATGGGGCCATGAGCACATCAAATAAGTTTGCCAAGGAAAACTTGAGGAAGATTTAGCTGTTAGGTACTGTCTGACACTTCGAGGATGTAATGAAAGGATAACTAGAAGTAGGAAAAGTCTTATATGGTCATTATGCGAGTACGAAATCGCAAGGAATGGGGAGTCTTCATATTCGCTAAATCTCATAATCAAGATGGTCGATGAGAATGATTGAAAAGGGGGTTTTACCCCAAAGGAAGGCTCAAGCACGTGCCGAATCATAAGAAGGACATAGTAAGGGTAACGTGATAAGAATTCGCCAACTGGGATGGATCATTTGATAGACCACCACTATATTACTGAATCGAATCTCACTAAGTTCATCTAAACTGTAACAAAGTCATAAGTCTCATTAAGCTATAATAACTGTTCGAGTCTCTTAATATGGAATGCCGACACGAGCCTAGTACATGTATGGAATAGTAATTATTTCAATGTTTAAAATGAGAAGTTATTATTATTACTTATGAAATTGAGTAGCGGAGGTATAACGGATAAGGGTATATAATTTGGCTAGGGTTGCAAATAATCAACTAGGAACTTATTAAGAAATTCGGGTAATTGTGGCACTCAGTATCTGGATTTGGTGGTCGGATCGGTTATAAGGTGTTACATTGGGGATCTGAATAGCAATTAACTAAAGGTTCAAAATGGTAATTAAAGCATTTTCCATAGGGAGCTAGTGGAGGATGATGACATTCTCCATTATATATGTTTAAAAAATAATTATGTTAATTAAATCATATTTAAATTAATTAAACTAAGTTAATTAGTAACTAATCAAGGTATGAAAGCATAACTTAGTGGCATTTTGTCATCATCCTTATTAAGCCATTGTCCTCCATAACCAAAAATTGAAGAAAACTTTGAAGTTGCTCTTTTACATTCGGCCAATTGTTAGGTATGAAAATTAAGTCATTTTCTTGTATTTTTTTATGGATTTGTAATCATGGGAGCTTGATTTAGCTAGTCCATGTATCAATTTGATAATTTTTGAAATTTTAGAAAGTTACCGTTGATGATTAATAGATGAATCAGGCTTGAAATTAATAGATTTTGATATTAGATTATGAAAAGGACTAAATTGTAAAGATGATTTAGCTTATTTTTTAATTTTGTTACATTAGGGACCAAATTGAATAAATGTAAAACATATCATGAAATTATTTTAGAAATAGAAAATAAAATGTCCCTAATGAGAATATTTGAAATTGGATTTTAATATGAAGCTAGGAATTTAATGCTTGCTCGTAATCAAGTTATGAATTACAAAAACGCTAAGTTTGCCCGATCATTCTAAACAGGTAAGAATATAGAGATAGAAGTTATTAAACAAAGACAAATAAAAAAATAGGTACAATTCAGACTTTCGAATCATTAACCAAACCCAGAAAAGAATCGAAGTTATTAAGAACCCGACTCATTTTCTATAAAATTTGTTAAGGAATCAGAAGTATTAACAAAGCAAAAGAACCGAGACCTGCTATCTATAGAGATAGGAACCTACGGTATGGTTGATCGCCACACTCCATAAAGAGATGAGAATGAAAGTGATAAGATCGATTGGTTGAACACCACAAGACTCGTGTCTTGATAAGTTTGGATATGTTCTCAAAGTACAAAAGAGAATAAACTCTCAAATGTATATATTTCATCAAAAGTTCTGAAAGGATTACAATTAAAGTCTTATTTATAGAACTAGCTAGGTAGTCTAATAGCCACAACCGGCCATTAATGTGATACATGTATCAAATCATACATAAACCAAAATAAGTACATGTATCTCCATGTTCAATGAATGACCGAAAGGTCATATTCATCTCTCTTGGATGTTCATGTATCTTTGCATGCTTGAAGAGTCAAATTACTTTATCCTTGACAAGTGCATCCCTCCTTACCATGTATGTATCTTGAAGTGCACTCTCCCTAAATGTATGTGCATGTATCCTTTGGTGCATGAACTCACGAATTGTCAAATACATGGCCCTTGAACATGCATGCATTTGTGTGTTCAATGTCCTTATTTTATTCCGTACAACCCTTTTGAACGTACATGAAATTTTTCAGGTTCATGAATAAGCCAATAAGTTACATTAATCCCCCTTTATTGCACTGTCCACTCATGGTAAGTTCATACATTAAAACCAGCCACGCATGCATGTATAGAATCCTTGAATTGGTGATGGAATATGAAGAATCACATGGCCTTGGTTTAGTACATGAATCCAAAGGTGAATTGGATATTCAAATGCATGAATTTTGGTTGTAATATGAAAGGTCATAGGGGCTTTGTTGCTCATATGGCCAGCCAAATGTACCTGACAATATTATAAATAAACATAATCATAATTGTCTCAATTCAAAACAAATCAAAGACGTAACATATCACTTGAAGAAAAGATGAACACTTAGAATTTACTAGACATCAACAATATGAAACACAAATGACACATGAACATAAATAGTGAAACATACTAGGAAAACATATATGACTCACTATATGAAACAAAAACAAACATCATGATAAACAAAAAAATGACACAAACATGTATAAACCTAATGCGCATGAACAACATTGGTGCGTGACACAACTGTAACAGCCCGATTTAGACCCTAGTCGGAATAGTGGTTTTGAGACCACAAATTCGAGGTCAGAATAATATTTTAATATTATTTTTGGTGTTTATTATATGTTAAATAGCCTATGTGAAAATTTTGTGTAATAATTTTATCAACTGTGTGTCAAATTGTAAGAAAGGACTTAATCGCATAAAGTGTAAAAGCTGTATGCTGATTGTTGAAGTATCTATGTGTTATGGCTTTTAAATGAAATGGCCTTATAAAGCAATTTAGCCATTATATAGTGAGTGGATGGTAGTTGGAAAATTATAACCAACTATCATGTGTTATATTATGTTAATAATAAAGGATAAAATAGTAAAATGTATATTATGTTAATAATAATAAAACATAAAGAGAAAATGCATGGAGTTGTTCATCTTTTACACCAATTTTGGAAGAAAGAAAAGGGTTTTAAAAGATTTTGAAATTTTGGCACTTGCTAAGCTCAATTGAGGTATGATTTTTGATAATTTCTACGTTTTCGTAATCGTTGCTTTGTGCTCTTCCAAACCCATGTTTAAATTTTGTGAATTGATGATGTCTTTGAAATGTACCATTGATGGACATGTGAGTTCTTGAATGTTTGATGGTGGAAATGAAAGCTTAGTGTTGGGTTAACATGGTTTGTATTGGAAGTTTTGATGAAATTGAGTAATTTGGGTTAAATTGAGAAAAGTGTAAATTGAGGGACTAAAATGTGAAATAAATGAAATATTTAGGCTTGTATGGACACAAGGAAAATTCGGCTAGGCTTGTGTGGAAAGAAATTATGTGAATTTGATGATTTTATGAATTAGGGACTAAAGTGTCGAAATATGGAAATGTGAGGGCTATTTTATAAAATGCCCCAAATATGTGTGTTTGAACTAAAATGAATGATTTGGTAATTGAATGGATTGAATTTGAATGTGTATAGACCAAGAGAGGAGAGGTTCGGATCGAGATCGAGGTAAAAATAAAGTGCTCGATTGACCGGCCGTTTCGATAGTTCAACGTCCGAGGTAAGTTCGGACATAATACAAATATTTAGTTATGTTAAATGCTATGAAATGAATGTTATAATGATATTGAAATGTGGATGTTATGTGAGAGTTTGAGTTTGAGTTATGTGGCACTAAGTGTGCGTATTCAGAAATGTGATTGAGATGTTTAGCACTGTGTGTGCGATACCGATTGAAGAGCGGTTTGATATAAATGCATTATGTATGCGATGTTAATTAAGCTTCGGCTAAATATCTGGGCACTAAGTGTGCGATTTAATAGAAGAAGAAACGGAAGTTGATCGAAAGGGAATAGTGAGTATTGAGTAGCAAATGTAATTGATTACTAGGTGTTGGCTAAGGTACGCTCGAAACCTATGTGGTTGATGAATCTATGAATGAGATTATGAAATGTTAAATGAGTATTTTAGTTTTGGATGGTATGATATATATATGTATATGTGAAATAATCTATGTGGTGGTTTGTTTGATTTAAATGTGTTATGTTACAAACTTACTAAGCTTTAGAGAGCTTACTGTGTGATTTGTTTCTCTGCTTTGCAGTGTCAGTAAAGCTAGCTCGGATCCGGGGATCGTCAGCATATCAATCACAATATCGGCAATCTATTTTAGGTACTTTTGGAAAGATGTATATAGATTAAATATGGCATGTATAGGCTAGAAGTTATGGTATGATTTGTGATGTTTAATCCTTGTCATATGATTTGGCTTGGAAGTGAGACAATATTGAGTTTGTGTATGAGCTATGAATGTGGTATGTTTCATGACTTTATGATTAATGAAAGAGGTGATTAGAAGATGAGTTTTGGTATGAGTTATATGATAATTGAATTACATGTGTTTTGAGATGTATAGTTGTCTCTTTAAATGGCTTTAGTTGTGATGATAATGAGCATGGAAGTAAATGGTCTAGTTGGTGATTGAATAACGTAACACATAAGAAATAGAGCATAGGATCATTAGTGAGTCCATAAAATTCAAACTTAAATTTGAATGTTTCATTTTACATTTGGGCTTCACACGTTGGAGCCCAATATCTGGATTTGGTCCATGGTTGATTTCTTTAATTCCAGCGCTTCCAATTCTAAACAAAGGTCCAATTGATATGATAGCAATGACGTTCCTCTTCTTGCACTTGGTCCCTCCACGCTTGAGCCAATTTTCATGGTTGGATTCTTTAAGCCCATCATTTTTTACTTCCATTAAAGACCTACTAAGATCCAATGAGACAAAAACCCAATTAAGCCCAATAAAACTTTGCCCATTGTTAAGTACAATTGAATCTTGGCCCAACAAGAGGCCCAATTAGTTGTTTAATAACATGATGCTACCATGTATGCATTAAAATTAAAAGTTGGGACTAAATTTAATAAAATGTAAAATATGTAGGAAAAATCAAAAAATAAATTTACTACGATCATGCATCTCATGATAATGTGTGCAAGTGTTTGGTATTGATTTGGTATATGCAATAAATGTATAGATAAAGAGTTGGATCAAAGGTGGAGCTAATAGGGGAAAAGCTAAAATTAGTCCCTAAAAGATCCACTCATTTTGTACTTTGAAAAGGTAAGTTCATATGGAACTTACGATTTCATCATGTATGATATGTATGCTTGTGTTTAATTTGATATATATTTGTTTGAGTATAATTTGAAATATTAGTAAATGATCGTGTGTCAGAGTCTTAAAAATTTATATAATGAATGATCTAGCCTAGAAACTAACTGTGACAACGATTGAGGCAAGCGCACCTATCGAACAATAGTATAGTTTAGTGGCAAGACCAGAATGTCGAACCCAAAGGAACCAAAAGTACTAATACTAACTTTCTTTCTATTATTTAGCCTAAGAATTGAAGTGAATTATTGTTTAATCTAAAACTAACTAACTACTAAGCTAAAGATGCTAAGACAGAGAATGAATTGGGGAAATACTTGTGGGAAAAACCAATTGATTAAGACAATACCCAAGGAAGAATCCACCTAGACTTCACTTGTTATTTAACTCTGAACCAGACGATTTATTCACTTGACTTGATCCGTAGGATTCCCTAATTTATATTAATACCTCTCTCGAGGCTACTAATGTCTAACCCTAGTTTGATTAATTGAAATCTCTTTCTAATTAAAACCCCTAAGATTGCATTAACTCGATCTATGGACTCCCATATTAGGTTTGACCCTAATCCGGCAGATTTTTGTCATCCTATCTCTAGGGTTGCGATCAACTCCGCTTAATTATGCTAGATCTACTCTTAAACAGGGACTTTTGCTCCACTGCCTAAGCACATCACTACTTGAATCAATATCCTGAAATATCAAAACAAGAATTAAGAACACATAATTAAGAATAAATCAAGTATTTATCATATAGTTCAGAAAATAATAACAAGATCCGTCTTAGGTTCATCCCCCTCAGGTATCTGAGGGGTTTAGTTCATAATAATAAAAGAATACATCTCAGAAGAAAAGATAAAACAAAACATAAGAAAACCCTAAAACCCCCTGAAGGAATTGAAGGAGAGATCCTCCGTCTTGAGTATGATTTCGGCTTCTTGAGATGAATCAATTGGCTTTCTTCGAGTAAATCCCACGATTCTGACCTCTCTGGCTCGGCTCCTTGGCCTAGCTGGACGCCCCCTGAAGGTTGGCCTTTAGGATGTTTATATAGGCTTTTGAAATGTCTTTCTTTGCCTCTAAGTACCCTATTCCGAGTGAAATTCCTCTTTGTCACGGCAGGGACACGCCCGTGTGAATCGAATCCAGGCCGTGGTCGAGCCTGCTAAAGGGGCACGGCCGTGTGGATTGGGCCCAGGCCGTGTTGATTTCTTACTTTGGCCCATTTGGTCCGTTTTTAGCCTGTTTCGTGTTCTTTTCATCCTCCTATGCTTTCCTAAGTATAAAACATGAAAATAAAGGATTAGAAGCACCAAATTCCACAATTCAGGGAATAAATTATCCAAAAGTATGCTAAATGTGGGATTAAAATATGTATATATTACGGTTTATCAAATACCCCCACACTTAAGCTTTTGCTTGTCCTCAAGCAAAATTCTCAACTCACAATTAAAATAGAATTTCCTCAATTCATAACCTTCATCAATAATGTTTCATCATAATTCATAGATAATTCATACATGGATAATTTAACCAAAAAGGTTCCTAAAGATTCAAACAATCAAAGTCATAGTTTTTATAGCACGAAAAATAGGTGTTTCCCCTTACCTAAATAATAACCTTTAATTCAAAATCGACAAAAGTTGACATCCTCAATAAAGATTCACTCAAATCACTCAAATCACTCAAAGTGTTTAAGGTTAAAAAATAAGCACTCAGAAGTCGAACATGAAAAGTTAATCCCATAGGCTTGCATGAAAATCAAATCTCCACCACTATAATATGAGTTGATACACAAATCAAAAGGTCTTTAAAAGGGTTGTAATGGGGCTTGGGTTAAAGATGTGGATAAAGGCTTGAATTAGAGGGTTAGTATCGAGACTGAATTGACAAATTACCTAACTAAAAAGTTGTATTAATAATTACATCACGGAAACTTAATACTAATAACATGAGCTTCTTCTAAAGATAATGAAATTAACAGTTTGAGCTCAAATAACATAGAACTAATAATGAATATACTTCGTTTTTTTTTTAAGAACAAATCATACAATAATAAAGAAATTAACAACTGAAATGGAAAGCATAGTTTAGCTAAGTAATCTGTTCAAATCAGACCTCGATTTAATGTGGGTCAAATTAATTAAAGGGATTTCAACAATAATGGTTTTTGGTTAATGTTGAGGGTGAGTCAATAAAAGGGTTGTTAGGATCAAAGGGGTTCACTAGGGGTTAATTGTGAGGGTAGGCTTTTAGTGGAGTAAGTGGGTTAAGACCTAGGTGCCTTCATCATCTTAGTATATCAAATCAAAGGTGTGGTCTTGACATGTATAATCGAAGCAAGTTCTAGAATAACTAATCAATGTTGACACACTCATAATCAATAAAGTGAGCACGAAAAATGTATGCTCTAAAAGGCTCAATATCTCACAAAAATTATGGGTTTTTGATATCAACCTTGTAAATTTCAAACTTCAAAGCAATAATTAGATTCGGGTAGACAACCTTACAAAGTTTTTACTTCTGAAAAATAGACTTATCCTGCTTGATTCTCTAGTCTCCTAAAGTTTAAATCATCACTGCACAATTAACTATGACTTAATCCAAAACATATCTATAAAAATCATGAATCAAAGGAAATTTCATTTTAACAGTAATATGAGAATATTACTTAAGAACAAGGTCTAATTCAGGGATTTGAGAATAATGCAAAAAGTTAGGCACTTTTAAGATTCACCCCCACACACTTAAGATGTACATTGCCCTCAATGAACAAAGATCGATATCCACAATGTAGTAAGAAAATCATAAGGTAAGGAGGAGAGTGAAACTTCCTGAATTTTGGGTGGAGTCAAAGGAAAGAAATGAGGGGAATTCGGGCCGAGTTGGAGGAGGCGTTTCTGGTGGTATGGTGGCCGCCCACAATTGCTGCGCTAGATGAAAAAATTGGGCAGCTTGTGAAGAAAAAGTCAGGAAATAATAAGAACAATTCAAAATATACTAATTATATATTTAAAGAAAAGAAAGATAAGAGGAAGAAAAATAAGAAGTAAAATAAAATTAAGAGAGAAGATTAATGGACTGAAAAGTCCTTATCGTTAGATGGTTGGCTAGGTGGGTGTGATTTCTAAGGCCGTGGTGTGTGATTCCCAAGCAGCCTGAAGAACCTAAAACCAAGAAACTAAAATAAATTAAATTAAATTGAGCATAAGAGAGTTAAAGAGAAGGAAAATAAAGGAGAAGAGAAAAGAAAAATAAAAACTAAATGGCCTCAAATATCCTCGACTTGTCTAGTGAATGAAGCGGCCGGCATGAACTTATGTAGATCGATCTCCCACGGGGAGACTGTACTCAGATTCTTCTGTTTCTTTGACATAGGTAAGGTGAAAACGAAGAGTTTGGGACAGGAGAATGAGAGAAAATGGAAAGGGGGGGAGGGTGTAAAGGGGATGGGGAGTAGGTGAGAAAGGGAGCAAGGGGTGTGTTAAATAGAGATTTCAAATCTGGTACATCCCCACGCCCGTGTACCATGGGCGTGTTGGATCACATGGCCGTATCACGCGGTCGTGTTGTGCTTTGTTTGTTTTTCCCACATCCGTTTCGTGGTCACCACGCCCATGTTTGATAAAAACGAAGATCGACCACGCTGTGTATCGCACGGCGCGTGGTGTTTAGTCGAGCGTGTGACTTCCTCGATGATCGACCACGGTCGTATCACACGGCCGTGGCCATTTATAATCATCCGTGATCTTGGGAATCTTTCGTCATTGGCTCGTACTACCTCTGCCATGTCAGTACGGATGTCCGTAGTATCCACACGGCCACGGCCACGGCCACGACCGTGTGCAAGGCCGTGTGGTATGGAAATCTACACTTTGGTTAGTTAATGGTTAGATGCTAACGAGGAGAAATAAAAGTAGAAATAGAAATGAAAAAGAATGAATGGGGTTAGTGCTCGGGTTGCCTCCCGAGAAGCGCTCGTTTAGAGTCTTAAGCTGGACTTTCCTCTCGTTCGCAAAATTAAGTTGGTTTGAAGAGTTGAACATCGCCTCTTATGCTATCAGTTCTATTATCATGATAAAGTTTGAGTCGAGTGGCGTTTACCTTAAAAGTGCTGAATTCAGAGTGAGTTACCTCGACCGTTCTATATGGGAAGACATTTCGTACCTCGAGAGGGACTTCTTCGTTTGTATTCAGGTCTGATGTGTTGATTCGAGGGTCTTCCTTATTCAACAATACCTGATCTCCTATCTTGAAATGATTTGTTGTTCCTAATAGCGCGTCTGGGGGTTCCCTTAGTTTTGCTTCGTGCGATTTTGCTTTCTCCTTGAAATGTGTCTTCCACTTGTCTAGTTTATCAATATGAAGCCTTCGTTACTCATGGGTTATTTCTTTGTTGGCATGAGGTATCGGATCTGGCTCAGTTGTGTTGTTCAGTGGTGCTTCCTGAAAAGAAGGTTTAACCGAATGGTCATTAATAAAATTAATTTTCTCACCTTGATCACTTGATGTCCTAGCCGAGTCAAGAGCTTGAAGAGTGACTGTCTCGTCACCTACACGAAGTATGAGTTCACCTGTATCAATGTCAATTTTTGTTCTAGCAGTTGCTAAAAAGGGTCTTCCCAAAATTAAAGGGATCGTATTGTCCTCATCCATGTCTAAAATGACAAAGTCTACTGGGAATACAAATTTATCAATTTTCATGAGTACATCTTCAATTATACCCCTAGGAATTCTAATAGTTTTATCAGCTAATTGAATACTCATCCTAGTTTGTTTGGGTTTCCCTAGACCTAGCTGTTTAAACATTTTATAAGGCATAACATTTATACTTGCCCCTAAATCAGCTAAAGCATTATCAATAGATAAACTACCAATTAAGCATGGAATTGTAAAACTCCCTGGATCTTTTAATTTTCGTGGTAGTTTGTTTTGTAGAATTGCTGAGCATACTGCGTTTAGCTCCACATGCGATGCCTTGTCTAACCTCCATTTGTTTGTCAAAATCTCTTTTAAAAATTTCCTTGAATTTGGCATCTGCGAAAGAGCTTCAAGAAACGGTAAGTTAATATGTAATTTCTTTAAAAGTTTAAGAAACATACCGAACTGTTCCTCTGTGTTATCTTTCTTCATTGCTTCGGGATATGGTATGCGAGGTTGGTACTCTTTGATTACCGGTTTTGGTTTATCATGACTTTCCTCAGCTTTACCTTCTTCTACCACATTCTCTTGCCTTAAATTGGGCTCATCTAACCCTTTACTATCATGAGCAGTTATGGCTTGAAGTTACTCATTTGGGTTAGTTTCAGTGTTGCTTGGCAATCTACCTTGTGGTCGTTCTGATATGATCTTGGTAAGTTGTCCTAACTGATTCTTGATCTCTTGAATCGATGCTTCTTACTTTTTGAGTGTTGTTTTAGTGTTTTGGAAACGGGTTTCTGACGCCGCGATGAATTTTGTTAGCATCTCCTCAAGGTTTGGCTTTTTTTCTCTTGTGGGTAGGGTCTTTGTTGGAAGCTTTGGGAGGGTTGTTGTCTCTCGATTTCCTTGGCCACCCCATGAGAAATTGGGGTGGTTCTTCCAACCTGGATTATAAGTATTACTATAAGAGTTATTTTGAGGTCTAAAATTGTTACCCATATAGTGAGCTTGCTCGTTTTCAGTGCTCAGGTTGTAAAGTGGATATTCTGTGTTGCTCATTCCTCCTCCATTTGTATCGCACTACATCACTGGATGTACCTACGAAGAACTATACAAACCATCAATCTTTTTATTTAAGAGTTCTACCTGATTGGATAGCATGGTTATTTGCGTCGAGGTTGAAAACTTAATTTGTTTTTGTTGGCCTTGTCCTTGTGACTTGCCACTGATAGTTATTCAGTGACATCTCTTCTATAAACTCGTAGGCCACTTCAAGAGTTTTATTATTCAAGGTTCCGCCGCCGGCTGAATCAATCAATTGCTTGGTTGAAGGATTTACACCGTCATAAAAGGTTTGGACTTGTAGCCACAAGGGTAATCCATGGTGTGGCACCTTCTCAATAGATCTTTGTATCTCTCCCATGCATCATAAAGTGTCTCTAAATCCATCTGCACAAAAGAAGAGATATTATTCCTTAACTTATCCGTTTTAGCCGGCGGAAAATATTTTAATAAAAAATTTTCGGTCATTTGCTCCCATGTAGTGATTGATCCTCGTGGAAGAGAATTCAACCACTGTTTGGCTTTATTCTCAAAAAAAGGGAAATAACCGAAGATGAATGGCATCATCAGAAATGCCATTAATTTTGAAGGTATCACAGAATTCAAGAAAATTCGCTAAGTGTGTGTTAGGATCCTCATCCTGTAAACCATCAAACTGAACAAACTGTTGTATCATTTGTATAGTGTTAGGTTTCAATTCAAAATTATTTGCAGCAATAGCAGGTCTAACAATACTTGACTCAGTTCCTGTTAAATTAGGTTTAGCATAATCATACATAGTTCGAGGAGGAGGATTTTCGGCAACCACAGAAGGGAGTGGATTATTCTGGTGATCAGCCATCTCTTCCGTGTTATTAGTATCGTCCTCTTGCTCTTCTTCTATGTAATTTAGGCTTCGCCTTATTTCTTTACGATTTCTGCGAACGGTTCCTTCAATATCGCTATTGTAAATTAAGGGTCCTCTCGGGTTCCTTCTAGTCATAAACTAGAGGTACTTGCTAGGAACAAAATAAAAGAAGAAAAATTAGCAGAGTTAAAAAAACACAATAAAAGTAAATTGCAAATAAATAAAATGGCTAAAGTAATAAAAATTGAGCGTTCTTAATATTTTGGTTCCCCGGCAACGGCGCCAAAAACTTAGTCGTGTGTCAGAGTCTTAAAAATTTAAATAATGAATGATCTAGCCTAGAAACTAACTGTGACAACGATTGAGGCAAGCGCACCTATCGAACAGTAGTATAGTTTAATGGCAAGATCGGAATGTCGAACCCAAAGGAACCAAAAGTACTAATACTAACTTTCTTTCTATTATTTAGCCTAAGAATTGTAGTGAATTATTGTTTAATCTAAAATTAACTAACTACTAAGCTAAAGACGCTAAGACAAAGAGAATGAATTGGGGAAATACTTGTGGGGAAAACCAATTGATTAAGACAATACCCAAGGAAGAATCCACCTAGACTTTACTTGTTATTTAACTCTGAACCAGACGATTTATTCACTTGACTTGATCCGTAGGATTCCCTAATTTATATTAATACCTCTCTCGAGCCTACTAACGTCTAACCCTAGGTTGATTACTTGAAATCTATTTCTAATTAAAACCCCTAAGATTGCATTAACTCGATCTATGGACTCCCATATTAGGTTTGACCCTAATTCGGTAGATTTTTGTCATCCTATCTCTAGGGTTGCGATCAACTCTGCTTAATTATGCTAGATCTACTCTTAAACAGGGACTTTTGCTCCACTGCCTAAGCACATCACTACTTGAATCAATATCCTAAAATATCAAAACAAGAATTAAGAACACATAATTAAGAACAAATCAAGTATTTATCATATAGTTCAGAAAACAATAACTAGATCCGTCTTAGGTTTCATCCCCCTCAGGTATCTGAGGGGTTTAGTTCATAATAATAAAAGAATACATCTCAGAAGAAAAGATAAAACAAAAAATAAGAAAACCCTAAAACCCCCTGAAGGAATTGAAGGAGAGATCCTCTGTCTTGAGTATGATTTCGGCTTCTTGAGATGAATCAACTGGCTTTCTTCGAGTAAATCCCACGATTCTGACCTCTCTGGCTCGGCTCCTTGGCCTAGCTGGACGCCTCCTGAAGGTTGGCCTTTAGGATGTTTATATAGCCTTTTGGAATGTCTTTCTTTGCCTCTAAGTACCCTATTCCGAGTGAAATTCCTCTTTGTCACGGCAGGGACACGCTCGTGCAACACGCTCGTGTGAATCGAATCTAGGCCATGGTCGAGCCTGCTAAAGGGGCACGGCCGTGTGGATTGGGCCCAGGCCGTGTTGATTTCTTAATTTGGCCCATTTGGACCATTTTTAGCCTGTTTCGTGTTCTTTTCATCCTCCTATGCTTTCCTAAGTATAAAACATGAAAATAAAGGATTAGAAGCACCAAATTCCACAATTCAAGGAATAAATCATCCAAAAGTATGCTAAATGTGGGATTAAAATATGTATATATTACGGTTTATCAGTAAATTTGGCATATATGGCTAGTAATGGAGTGAACTGAAATATTATATGATAATTGACTATTACGAGATAATACTTAGTATAAATGTGAAAACCTGAATGAATACATGGTATGGAAATGAAAAATGTGATCATTTACAGGGGTGTGATTGTAAATATGGATAATTATAGGGTATACTCATGTGAAAAGAATTGTTTACAGGGATTGGTAATGTATATATGTATAATTGATGCCCATGTAAACTTAGTAAAATATTAGGATACTATTGGCATGCCAATAGGGTCTTATGCGCGCTTGTACAAGATATGTGATTGTACGGAGATTATTAAAGGTTATATCAAGATCCAGTATCTGTTGCGGATCATCGAACATTATATGTCTTTACGGAGATCCTGGTATGGTGGAGGGATGTATTTGCATATAAATATGCATATGATACCTACAGGATTTACACTTCGGGGCCCTGGTGTGGTGTAGTTTAAGTTTTTACAAGCTACCTGGTGTGGTGTAGTTAACCCATGTACCCAAGTCCATTTTACTAAGGTTCCATCGGGCGAAACATTATAATTGAAATTGGAAACTTGAAAATGTATTAAAATGAATAATGTGTAAATGGTGTAATCATATAGATTAATAACAAAATGTGACATTAAAATGAACAATGTGTAATTGGATGTTGGATTTGAAAAAGGGAAAGGAACTGATTTGATATGTTGTTATGATTTGTGATTCAAATTGAAATGGTATGATTTCAGTAACTTGATAAGTTGTACGTAAGTAATTTGGTATGAATTGATGATATTCTTGATATGTAATATGTCTAACCTATTTGGATTTCAATGTTGTCATGTGTTTAGCTCTGACATTATATGCCAAGGTTAGCCAAATGTATGCCAAAACTTTGGTAGTTAATATGTTTAAATGTGAACAAGGTAAGCATAATATTTTCTATTTGCACTCACTAAGAATTTGTATGCTTACTCTAGTTGTTTTCCCAACTTATAGATCATCACCTTACAGAATTTGCTAAGTCGAATCAACGCGAAGCACACATTATCAACAAGATGGTAGAAATATATTCATTTTGAGTCTAAATATTGTGGCGTGTATAAGGGCACCTTGGTATGAAAATGGTCATTTTTTGGTGGATATTATGTGGAAATTGTGGCTATGGTTGATCTTGTATGATAAGCTTGCCATATGACTTATTTGATACATGATGTTCGTCATGTTTAATGCTAGCATGAGTAATGGTCTTAAACTTGCATGAATTTAGCATGTTAAAGGTTGCAAAGTGAAGTAGTTAGGGTAGCTAAGTCGATGAATGGTTTGGAAATGGCATGTTTGAATGTTAAGCAAGAAATATAACTTAGTGTGTGCTTTGTTTGATTCATGTTAAGTTCATTTAAGTGCTTAGCTCCTGAATTGCATAAGTATGATATGTTTGAATTTGGAAATGAAATAATTTTGTATAGCTAGTTCGATAAAGGGTTGAATATGTCTAGATGATGAATATTTATTTTGGACTATATTGAATGTTTGATTCTAAATGTTTATAAGCTTGATTTGGTATTGATTGGTATGGAATGGTGGTGTCTTGATTGCGGAAAGATGTATGAAAGTATATATGTGTTTGATTGAAAGCATGAAAAATGTTCCAATATGTTCATTACCAAAATAGGGGCAATGTCGTGAACACGAGTCCTCAATGTTGCGACATAGATCAACAGTTAGTAGGGTCACAACGTCGAGATGTCTGAGGTTGTGACGTAACTCACTAATTGATGATGTCGCGATGTCGACCCAAAATTTTGAAAACTTTACAATTTGGTTCTAATTCAACCTCAGGTTAGCAAAAAAGCTTTCGTAAGTTCATATGAGACTTGGAAATGATTCTGTAGCATTGTATGATGGCATAATATACTTATTTGTATGTGTAAATAGTTGTATAATGTATACTTGATTGTAGTTGCTCAGATGATTATGTAGCATAGTATGATGGCATAATTTATGTTGGCTAATTCAGTTAACCCTAACCCCAAAAATCTTTACCATCAACTCAATTGATTCAGATTTTGGGTTTGCAATTTAACCAAACTAAATATTGCAATTTTTAGTTTCTCAAGTTCTTTTGGGTTTTAGGGGTTTAAAAGAATGATTCAAAATTTTTAATCTAGGTAATAAACACTTTGTCACATCCCAAAAATTGGGTTAGTAGAATCGGGTTAGTGGACCAGATATCCGATCTGGATACTGGAATTAGGTTAGAAGTGTTTAATAAATAAAATAAAATATTATAATGATTATCAGGTCTAAAAATTAGGTTGGGAAATTCGGATCAAGTGTTTGGTTATTAAATATCTTAAAACGGATAAAATGAAACCAGATTTGAAATTAACTAGGAAAATGTGTTTTAATTTACAAAAAATGAACTGATTTGAAAAATGGAGAAAACTGAAAGTTTTTAAAAGGCAATTTCTCCTAAATTTAAAAATTTGTTTTCCCCTTTTGCCTATTTAAACAACCCATCTCTCTTTCCTCTTTTATAATCTTTCATTCAAAAAAAAATTCTCAAATACAAATCAGATCTTTTTCTCTCAAATTACCCAAACAAATCTAACTTTCTAGCCTTCCACACACCAAATCATCCTTCCATTTTAAAGAAAATCCTCATTTTCATCATCAATTTCTTCATTTCTCTTCAAACATTCTTTATCGAATTAGATCTACAATTCATCATTCTTCTCAAATTGAGGTAATATTCTGATTTCTAATGACCAAAACTAAGCTTTTTGTTTTTACAATTCAAGATTTAATCAACTATACTGAGAATTACATATATCTAAAGTTTTGAATTGAAATTTAGCTAAAAAATGTTGAAATCTAAATCTTTAAGTTAAATCACATGTTTTAAATGATTTTCAACTTGTTTTGTACTAAATAGAAGGTTTGTAAACTCAATTCAATGGACCGTTAAAGAATTTTGAAGAATTGAGAGTTTTCCCTCTTTTAATGTTCATGCATGATCAATTTTTCGAAAAAGTTAGATTCGAGAAATTAGATGATTTTGATAGCTTAAATCTATTATGATATGTTATTTAGGATGTTTAAAACCATGATTAGGGATTAGAAATAAGAATTATGTCACACTCGGTTTTTAGTAAAGTCCCTATGTTAAAAGGAAAATTGGGAGTTAATTGAATAAAATAGTAACTTGGCAGGCTCAACTAGGAAACTTGGAAATTTTGGTAGCTGATTGGTAATCAGTTGAGTTTCAATTATGGTTCGGTTAAGTTGGACCCGACTGGTTCCATAGTGGGAGACAAAATGATTGTTGATGGATGGCTTAATTGAGGCTTGGAGACCATGCAAAATAGGGGTATATATATATGAGTGTGAAAAGGAATATTTCTGTAAAGGAATTCTTCTCAATTCTGTTTATATTTTTCTTCTCATCTACACCGTTTTCTTCGGTTTCTCCGAAAAAGAGAAAGTTAAGGAAAGTTCTACATGGGACAATGGATGTGAGACTCGAGACTGGAAAGTAAAGAATCTAATAAGTTAGTAAGCTCCTAAGTCTCTTTATACTAGTGAATTAAAGGAAGAGAGAAGTAAGAACTCCTGAAAAGTTTCTATACAATAATGGATTTTGGGTTTTTAAGGTTTGAATACCTTCGATTTAATCAATATATATGATTGCCATGCTTAGCTCCCAAGACAAATGAGGCTCTAGCATTTTGGATAAGCTAAGCTTACGAGGATGATGAATTTAAGGTGAGTTTATGTACTCCATTTGGGTGTTTGTTGTTGATGAGTTAGAATGTTTTGTTCGTGAGTCTACTATGAGCTCAATTTGAATTCCATAGTTGTGTATGATCATGGTGAATGAATATGTCATGCATGCATAAAGTTGTGAAAATATATGGATGTTTGCAAGTATGTTTCTGGATGCCAAATGTGGTTGTGTATTGACGTATTGATAAATGGTGTATTATATGTTATAGTAATAAGTACAATGCCTTGCGTGAAACATATGTTAATAAAATGCAGTGCACAGAGGGAGTTACTTTGTCATGGTAGATAAAAATAGGAAAATTGGTGTAATGGAGGAATAGGCAGATTGTTATGGAATTTAAAGGAGTTTTGTGGCAATGTGTAAACAGTTATCTACTGGTCCTTCGGGGCGACACCGTAATGATGGTATATAGGTTTTTCGGGGTGACACCATGTAAACAGTATATAGGTCATACTGGGTGACAGCTTGAAAGAGGTTTACTAATTCTTCGGAATCAAAAGTCCATGGTTAGTTATGGCATGATCGAGTGGCAAACAAGTACACAGTATGGCAAAGATGGAGTCTACCAGGATAGTAAACAAAGAAGACTATTAGGGCATAAAAAGGGAGGTTATTGTATAACTCGCGCAACGAGTAGTTTGACAAGATAATCATGGTGCGTCTGAAAACACGGGTAAGCATGCTAATTAAAGGATCCGCCAAAATGCAAAGATAAGAAAAACCAGTAGAAATTTTTAAAATGCGACATATGTGAAAGGAAATGGTATTTTCTTCAAGGTATTTTTAATATACATCCACTATTAAGAGTCCGCAATAGTTGATGTAGAACCATCACTGGCTAAATGCTTGCGTAATGGTTTATTAGATTTGAAATCCTAAGTGATGTTGATAAGGAGGTTGCCAGAAAAGTGGAAGTCAGCCAAAGACTCTTTTAAGAGGGAAGTCCGCCAAGGACTATCTTGGCTAGGAAGTCTGCCAAGAAATAACGGAAGAAACGGCAGTCTGTCAAGACTATATAGCGTATCTTAGTCTGTCAAGAAATAACGGAAGAAACGCCGGGAACTATCTGGCACTGGAGGTATCTTAGTAGAATGGTATGAAGTGGAAAAGTCCTACAAGACTATTTTATGAGTACAAGACTACAAAGAACGGGGTGATTAAGTATCAGCCAAATCTCAAATTCAAGACAGCAAATGAGATTGTCAGTAAATGAGTCTTCATTATAAGAAGGTTTCAAGCACAGGCTAATTCATAAGAAAATTTCCAGGGTATTATAATAAGTCTATATTAAGTTCGATATGGAACGAATGGATTAATTTTGTGCTTTTATTCTTATTTACCCAAAATTGAGAGTCTTTGATTTCTGCAATACAGAATCTCACTAAATTTATCTAAACTTACAATTGTACAACCTTGTATGCAGGGACAAGAATTTATTCAAGGGTCGCATGGAGGGACCAAGCCATACATCGATAGGTTCATGCGAAGGGCGTGGTAGTTGTTTCATGCATATAGATGGGCTCCCTTAAAGGCCACGCCTCAGGGATTAACTAAGTGTATTTGCAGTAAAGTCTTGAGTTACAGTATGTAAATAATTGTTCATGGTTAATAAGGAAGAATGAGTTTAAGAACTTAGTATTGTATGGTATAGAATATAATCTAAATTTAAAGTTCGAAAATTTGTTGTTACCCATGGTGTTGAGTAAGGGTTGAATAGTAGTAATAGATGTATATTTTAGTATTGTCCAAGTTTGCATGTAAATTAGGTTAAAATTTTTGTTAAGTTTTTCAAGTTAATTGTGACACATGGTATTCGGCCCCATGATCAGGTCAGGTACAAGGTGTTACAAATTGAATGGTGAAAGCAAAGATTTCGATAAAACTAGCTAGATTTTTGGTTTAAGAAAGAAGATCAGTGATATTCATTTTTTTTGGTTGTTTGGATGTGTTTAAGTTTATAAATGACATGCATATATTGTGTTTAATATGTATGTAAAGTGTCGGATTCATCGGGAGCCTTTACGAGCAAAGTGAAAGGAAAACAAAAGCTAATTTGAGCTTTCGACGTTCGAGTGAAAGTGAATCGGTGAGTGATCAAAATTATTGCTTCTAAGCACAATTCACTGAGTTAATTGGGAGATTAGGTTATCCTAAGTACCTATCCTAAGTTCTGAGTGTAAGCTTTCTTATCGATCTATTATTATTGCTTAAATAATGCCTATTTGATATGATATGTGTGGTGCATGTTGAGATAACATTGCAATTGCTATGTGTATATGACAGTATATGATATGAGGCTTGTTGGTTTTATGCACATGATATGAGATCTATATAAACATGGCTCTTTGAGTATTATGAGAGCACTTGAAAAGTGCATTATAAGCGAATATGAAAGTGTTATGAATATATGTTAGATGATAAGTGGATATGTGCATAAAACAGTAAGTATATATGTGTATAAATGGATATGTTGGCATTGTGGTCTTTTGGAACCATTGGATATCACTGACATGCCATAGGATTGTGAGTACTCACCTATATGTTTATGTCTGGGCGTTGAGACCCCGAGATATGTTGGAGAGATAAGAGAATGTTGAGCTTGACTCCATTCACCGGGATATATTGGTGTGTTGGAGAGTGTTAGCTATATGCTACACTTCATGGGCTATGTTAGACTTTATGAGTCATTAGTGTGTTTGGAGATCCATTTATCCAATGTATGATGTTTTTATACATGTTTCATAGTCACAAGATGCCAATATATCAATATGAAATGCTATGAGATATGCTTAATGTAATGCCATGAATGAATGTCATAGTATGCTTTCTTTTAACCTTTGATATTGTGGCTTATTTTTGGCTTTCATGAACACTCACTGAGCTTGGTTAAGCTCACACTCTTATATGATTATTTTGTAGAAAAATAGTTTGATTAAGGAGGAGAAGTGAGCAAGCAAGTGATCTATCCAAGGCTAATGTTTTGAGTATGTGATGTGGCTTTTAAACTTACAAAAGTGAAAGTAATGTGGGACTATTTGCTGGGAATTTGACTTTACCATTTCATTGGTTTGTAAATGGACATTATGGACTATTTTAAGGACTTTTCAACTTGGTTTGTAATTTTTTGAATGCCTGAACAATGATTGAATGGCATGTTATGTGTTGTTTTGAAATATAGATATTTGAAATGCTTGAGAATGGTTGAAAATTGGTATAAGTGTTAGAATGGTATGTTATAGGTTGAGACAAGTTGAAAATGACCATTTGATATAATTTGAACCATTATTGCATTTGGAAATGCATGAAATACAAATTTGATATGTTGAGTAATTGAATTGTGGTTTTAGGATTGCATGCTAGCCTAGCTAATTACTTAAGGTGTCAAAATTAGTGATTGAATGATCTAGTGTAATTGAGCATGTTTTGAATGATCTATATATGCTATATGTTAGAAGTGAGAAATTGGCATAAGAACATGAAATGGTATGTTTGCTATTGGGTCGAAACGGTAAGTGCAAGTTGCTGGGTTGTTTTTACAAAAAATTGCAGACAACATTCCAATGAAGTTTGTATGACATCGGGACGCCCTTTTTCGCGTCGTCACGACGTGACTCACGATGTGTTTTGGCATGTTTTTGTTATCGTTGCTATTGAGTCCTGATTTTAAGCAATGCAATTGGAGTCCTTATATGCTATGAAATGCTATGAAAATTTGCATGGATAAGTTTTACATGTTTAATTTCATAATTTTACTTCTAATATTGCAAAAAGGGTTTTTCTAAATACTTTACTAATTTTACTATTTGTCGAAACGATTTTTTATGATGTTTGGAAAAAAAACGGGAATCGACTTTAAAAAGAAAATGGAGTCGCCACCAATCCTTTTTGTTTAGGTGTGATCGGATCACCTATAAAACATTTTATTTTAAAAGAAATTAATTTTGATGCGAATTCCAAAAAAGCGGGTTTAGAGTCGATTCACGCACGAGGAAGGATTAGCGCCCTCGCAACGCCCAAAATTGGTACCTAATTGATTAATTAATGTCCTAATGCCAAAAATTTGAAACGATTTTAAAATACAATTCCGTTTTAAAATTTTTTAAATAACTCGAATTGGATATTGAGATTCTCTTGTTCCGAATGAATAAAATATCACATCCAGCACGATAGGATATGACGTTTCAAACCCTCGATGCCAAAATCCTCTCATGATTTCCAAAGTTCATGCATTGAGATTTTTATAAGGATATTCAATTATTTGGACAAACGGAAAACCGAAGCCCAGCACGGTAGGGTACGATTTCTCGGATTTCCAAACACGAAATATTGTCTTATTTTTTAGAAAACATGGACAAAATTTTAAAAGGATATTTGGTTGTTTGGTCAAACGAAAAACCGCAACCCAGCACGTTAGGGCACGATTTCTCGAATTTCCAAACACGAAATATTGCCTTGTTTTGAAAAATTTTCAAATGGGTGATTTTAAAATCAACTCATAATACATTTATTCAATTTGCTCGGGATAAAAATGAAGTATCTAGTAAAAGTTTAAATATACTGGGATTTGAATCACAAAACAATATCGAGAAACACAAGCATAGTATCAAACATGAAATAATATATGAATTCAACATTACACAAATGAATGGTAATGATACAAACAATTTAAATGTACAAATACGCAATAGCAATTATTTCGTGACATACTTCATTTCAAAAGACCCATTTTAACAATCAAAGATCAATAAGCTAAAAGATATAACAATCTTACAAAATTTACATGGCAAATTAGTATAAAACAAATTTTGAATGAGAACAAATAAATTTTAAATAATTTTATGAAACAATTTAGAAAATAAACTATAATCAATACAATAATTTATAAGTAAGTTTATGAGATAAATATTATGTAAGAAGAAATTTAAAATGTATAATGCTCAAAATAATCTAAAACCAAACATACTTATTTAAAAAAAACTTAATAAATAATGTAAATATAAAATAATATAGAAAAGTGTTTGAAATACATAAAATATAATTTAAAATAGATCTTTAAAAGAACCATTATATATTTATTTATAGATTTAAAACAAAATATAAAGATGGATTTAAAAGCAAATACATACATAAAATAATATGAAATCAATAATATATACATAAAAAATAATAATTTAATATAAATTATATATGTATATAAAAAGAATATATATATAATTTAATGAAAATAGCATAGAGAAATAAATAATATCTAGAACCATTTAAAATATATATAATATATAATACTAATTTTAAAAAAGAATAATTAGAAAAAACAATAAACAAATAATTAAAATAAAATAGTTAAAGGACTGTATTGAAATTAGAACAAAATTAGAGAGCTAAAAGCAATAAATTAAAAAAAATCGAAAAAGGACTAAAACACAATGCGCGTAAATTAAAGGGTATTAAAAACGCAATTTACCCAAGTTATTAAATGCAACATTTAAACAGGGACTAAATTAAAACTGCGCAAAATTACTGGACAAAATTAAAATAAAAGAAAACTTAATTAAAAATCTAAAAAATGCGGAAGGACTAAGGGCGCAAAAAGCCCCTTAGTCAAAAACACGCGGATTCTTCCCTCGGGTCGGGTCAACACGCGGGTTTTGGCCTTAAAACGACGCCATTTTAGGCTTAGGGGATGGGCTACTAAACGACGTCGTATCAGTCGGCTATATAAAGCCTAAATTTTCAGAAAAAATCATTTGGCCTTGTGTTTTAAAAAAAAATGAGAGGAGAGAAAAAAAAACTTTTGAGTCTTCCCCCTCTGCGATTTCCGGTGATCGGACCACCGTCGGTCCGTCGCCGACGACCACTGAGCACGGTAGTTAGGGTCCCAAAAACTGCCCCTTTCAGATGAATCGAGGTACAGGTGCCCTTTTTCCCTTTTTTCTTTTTTATTTCAAATATATAAAAAAATAAAAATAAAAAAAATGGAAGTAAAAGAGCAAGAATACGGACGAAAAAAGGATTAATCACCTTTCACTTTTTCTTTCTGTATTTCTTTGTATATTCGTAAATCGTGATGAGAGTTACAATCATTTTTGCTTCGGTTTTTATAACCGAATTCGAAAAATAAAAATACAATCGTTTTTTCTTTTTGCTTGCTGCGTTCTGTTTTTGTCGTGTTGTGCAGGTGTATGACGTGCAATGGAGGCCGACGGAGGTGTACGGAGGTTTGTTGGCGTGGCGAGTAGGGCCTTGTACGCGTGTAGGAGCTAGGCTAGCTGCTGCGGTGCTGGAAAGCTCTAGAAGCTTTTAGGGTTTCTGAGACCCTAATTGATTTTGGGCCATCCGGGCTTTCTTATTGGGCCATTAGTACTTGGGTTTAGTAGTGGGTCATTTTAATTTAATTTGGGCCCGTATTTTCTAATTTGGACTGTTAAAAGACTTTCAATTTTGGATTTTTATTGTATATTATTATTATATTTTTTGGTTTTTGGTTATAAAACGGGCTCGGGCGAAATGGGCCTATTACACTATTTAGTCCTTAAACCTTTATTATAAAATTAAATGAGTTTTACTTATCAGCTTTGGTTAATTCTTTCATATATTGTTTTAATAATAGTCTAAAAACTAAATGTCTGTTTAATTTGATGTTTTACGAATGTCTCGTATGATGTTTGTTAAATGACGATTTTATCCCTGATTATTGTATTGATGATGATTGTTAGATACGCATGATTTAGGGTTTGTATGTTACCCTTAATTGTTAAATTGAGTATTATGCTTGTATATATTGTGGTGTGAATGGTGGTCGGCAGTGTAGTCACGTAAGTGACTAATGTGATGTTCCAGATTTGAGTTGGACCGTTTCATCCGAGTTTGGGACACCACACACTTACAACCAAGTGGAGGAATATTCTGACTCTCACATGAAGAACACAAATATCTTTTTTAGGGTTTCAAAAGACTGAATTTTAGTGTTCACAAGAGTAAATGATCAATGCTTCGATTGAAAAAAAATTTTCAACAAACAAAATCAAAGGAATTATAAAAACATTTCTCTAGAAATTGAATCTGCAAAGAATTTGAGAATTTAGTGCAGTAAAAAACTTGAATTACTTCGATGTTTTGGTGTAAAGGGTAAATCTTAGTAAAAAAAAAAATCAATTAAAAGTTAAAACTACTTTAACTTTTTTCTTTTTCTTTTTCAATAATTTTTTCAGTTTTCCCATTTTTTGATATATTTTAAAATTAAACAATCAAAT
Organism: Gossypium sturtianum; assembly: GCA_025698515.1. Classification (NCBI taxonomy): domain Eukaryota; kingdom Viridiplantae; phylum Streptophyta; class Magnoliopsida; order Malvales; family Malvaceae; genus Gossypium; species Gossypium sturtianum. The sequence goes on along the minus strand of CM046946.1, from coordinate 33,523,133 downwards.
ACAAAAGCCACATATGTGGCATCAGGTCATTGGCTTGTTGCTTTTTTTAATGAATGCTTACTTTTGGACAAAAAATCGTAACATTTTAAAATTTTAGGTGCCTAAATGGGTAAAAAAAATTCAGTTACTAATGTGAGAAAAAAAATTGTTGTTTTTCAAGGTGCATTTATTTTATGAAAAATGACTTACGAAAAATATTTTTAAAATTTTTTTGTGTTTATTTTTATGAAAAACAGCTTGATAAATTAAAAGTGACTTACATATTAATGGAAAATAAATATTTTTTTCTGTAAAATGACTTACCATTTTTTAAAAGCGTAAGTAATTTTTTGAAAAAAAAGTTCATTTATAAGTAATTTTATTTTTATATAAAAATAACTTGAACCAAGTCTAATATTATTATATTATTAATAAAATTTAAATTTAAAATTTAAAAATATTTAAAATATTAAAATACAAAATATTATAATTTTCAATATTAGTAATCATACATATTTAATTATTTATATTTAATAATATAAAACAATTTTATTTGAATAATAAATTTTTTAAAAAATAAATTTAAAATTTAAATAATATTCTTCATATATCACTGAAAAATATTTATATTAATATTTTGTACTTTTATCTTTAAAAAATTAGTCTCTTTACTTTTCAGATTTTAAAATTCAGGTCCAATTATTGATATAGTTAATTTTTTTTGTTAATTTTGTTGATGTGAAGTTTTTAAATGAAAATACTCACTATTATTTTTTATTATTAAATTTATATATTATATTAATTATTACAAAATATTATTTTATTATAAAATAAATTTTGATTGCCAAAACGAAATTGTACTATAATATTTTGTAACAAATGTATTAATGTCGTGTTCGATTCACTAAGAACAATTTTTAAAAAATAATTTCAAGTAAATTTGTTAAATAATAGAAAATATTTTATATAGAATCGTCCAAACACTAAAAAGTATCAATTCTTCTAAAAATCAATTTATTTTTTTAAAATCATTTTTTATATCATTTTCAATCAAACAAATGCATAAATATTTATTTTCTTCCATTCTTTTAATTTTGGCTATAGGCAGTAACAGTTAAAAAATAAACTCAAGATAAAGTCAAATTTAACTTTAGGGACAAAGAAATAATCTTTCCAAATTTTATTGGAATGGTGAATCGTTAATCATTATATTTAATATAAGATTATTATTATGTTATAAAATAAAAATAAAAGATAGAAAAAAAGTATTTATTTTATTAATTAATAGAATATTTACCATTCTTCTTCGAAGTTTATTTATAAATATAAAAAAATAAACGAAATAAAATATTAATAACACATTATATTATTATTATTATTATTTGATGTTATTGGAAAAGCAAATAAGTATTGACCAAAACAAACTTTTCTTTCTTAACAAGAAATATATGTATATAAAACCCGACGGCCTTCCTTTTTCTTTAATCACTATTTCAGATACCCAGCATTATACAACCAAACGAAGTTGTTCTTGTTTCGCGACTATTTCATCAACCATAAGCCATGTCTAACCAAGCTGAATCCTCTGACTCGTAAGTACCCAGATCTAGCTTTCCCTTTTTCTTCGATGGGTTCGTTTTTGATATCTCTGTATTGATTGCGGGTTTGTGTTTCAGGAAGGGGGCTAAGAAGGATTTTAGTACGGCGATCTTGGAAAGAAAGAAGGCAGCAAATCGACTCGTTGTTGATGAGGCAATCAACGATGATAACTCTGTTGTTTCTCTTCATCCTGATACCATGGAAAAGCTCCAGCTGTTTCGCGGTGACACTATTCTCATCAAGGTTTCTACTTTAGATTTGCCTTTTTATTAGTCCTCTTCTTATTGGGTTTTTTTTACTTTTCTGATTCTTTCTTAATGGGCATTATTTTATGTTAGCTGTTTTTATGTTTGAGGTTTAATTTTCACTAGGTTGCTTGGAACATGAGGTTTTTATTTGATGGGTTTCCTGGGTCTTTATGCTATTCCCTATTGATCTTCAATTTGGGGTTTTCTTGTGGTAGGTTGGATGTATAATGCAGGTTATTTTAGGCTGTTTACATGATTTTGTTGTTGAGGGTCAACATTGTCTGTTAATCTTTTTTGGCAATGAGGCTAATTTCCTATGTCGGTTGGCAATGATTGTTCATTTACCGAGGAGTATGCAATGTTAGTTTGAGCGCATTATGGGATTGAGGCTTGCCTTTTTATTCTAGTGGCATCTATAGTTATAGAATTCCAATTCTTCTTATCAATTTCAACTTTCAATGTCTTTTAAAGCATATATCCTGTTAATACTGTTTTTTGCTTTGTTTATTATTTTTTTTTTTTGGTCCAAAGGGAAAGAAGAGGAAAGATACTATCTGCATTGCTCTGGCAGATGACACATGTGATGAACCTAAGATCAGGATGAATAAGGTTGTTAGGTCAAACTTGAGAGTTAGGCTTGGTGATGTTGTCTCTGTGCATCAGTGTCCAGATGTTAAGTATGGAAAACGTGTGCACATCTTGCCTGTGGATGACACAATTGAAGGGGTTACTGGAAATCTCTTTGATGCTTACCTGAAACGTGAGTAAATTCTTAGTCTTCTATTCACAATTTGTATATGGTTTGGTCTTCTATAATTTATTTTTGGTAGCTTTGGTTACCTAGACAGGTAAAGTTCCTTGTTTGTTAATGAGTCATAAGATAATAATTTGTCATTCTTAATCGATCATTAGCTTATTAATTGATTGAATACATTATTTTTAAGCTTATGGAGTTGACTTCCTGCTTCATAAAGGCATTTATTGGTAGGCTTAAGCTTTCAAGGGTTTTTCTTTCTTTCTTTCTTTGCTTGTGCATGTCAGATGTTAAAAATACTTTATAGCCTGACTATCTTTTTTGTTTGTCTCGTTATCTGTACATTTGGGTGGACTGATACCCTCATACATGCATCCTAGGTGGCTGAATTAATATGGACATGCATGCATTGTAACCACTCCTTTATCACTTATCATGTACTCATACTAAATATTTATTAATATATTTGGGGACTTGATTTCATGTCGAATTATTGACAATGCTGTCCTTAAATACTTTTTTTTGGTACATTACAAATTGGGGGAGTGGGATGTCTTTGCTAGGACCTGAACCTTGGACCTTAAATGCCAACATAGAGCTCTTAACCACTTGCTCCTTTGGGTGGTTGGCTGTTTGTCCTTAAATATTGACTTTGATAATTTTTAAATTTACAGCGTACTTTCTGGAAGCATACCGCCCAGTGAGGAAGGGTGATCTCTTCCTTGTGAGAGGGGGAATGAGAAGTGTAGAATTCAAGGTTATTGAGACTGACCCTCCAGAGTATTGTGTGGTCGCACCAGACACAGAGATATTCTGTGAAGGAGAGCCTGTTAAGAGGGAGGATGAGAATAGATTAGATGAGGTGGGTTATGATGATGTTGGTGGAGTGAGAAAACAGATGGCTCAGATTCGGGAACTAGTGGAGCTTCCATTGAGGCATCCACAGTTATTTAAATCAATTGGCGTGAAGCCACCTAAAGGAATCTTGCTTTATGGACCTCCTGGATCTGGAAAGACTTTGATTGCCCGTGCAGTTGCAAATGAAACTGGTGCTTTCTTTTTTTGCATCAACGGTCCTGAGATCATGTCAAAATTGGCCGGGGAGAGTGAAAGCAATCTTAGAAAAGCTTTTGAGGAAGCAGAGAAGAATGCACCATCTATTATATTCATTGATGAAATTGATTCAATTGCTCCAAAGAGAGAGAAGACACATGGTGAAGTTGAGAGGAGAATTGTCTCTCAGCTGTTGACATTGATGGATGGTCTTAAATCCCGTGCACATGTTATTGTTATTGGGGCCACAAATCGTCCCAATAGCATTGATCCTGCTCTTAGAAGGTTTGGAAGATTTGATAGGGAGATTGATATTGGTGTCCCTGATGAAGTTGGCCGTCTTGAGGTGCTCCGTATCCACACCAAGAACATGAAGCTGGCTGAAGATGTAATGTCAAAATTAGAAGCTATGCCTTTTTTTCCTGCATAAAAAAGAACTAGTGAATCTAATTTATTTTCCTGACTTAATTCAGGTTGATTTAGAAAGAATTTCCAAGGAGACACATGGCTATGTTGGTGCTGATCTCGCAGCTCTCTGTACTGAGGCAGCGTTACAGTGCATCAGGGAAAAGATGGATGTGATTGACTTGGAAGATGAGACAATAGATGCTGAGATACTCAACTCTATGGCAGTCTCAAATGAGCACTTCCAGACTGCTCTTGGAACAAGCAATCCATCAGCCCTGCGTGAAACTGTGAGTATAACCAGGATATTTCTCAGAAATATACTAATTCTACGCCGTTATGATTTTTTGGGGTCAGTTCTGTTTCTAATCATATTTCTTGAACTTGATCAGGTTGTTGAAGTACCTAATGTCAGTTGGGAAGATATTGGAGGCCTCGAGAATGTTAAAAGGGAGCTTCAAGAGGTAATACTGTTTACTGCTTTTGATTACTTATCTATTTACTTACCTTTTTATCTTAAAATTTTTCAAAAAATGCAATTAACTTATACACTGGTATGCAGACTGTTCAATATCCTGTGGAGCATCCTGAAAAGTTTGAGAAGTTCGGGATGTCACCCTCAAAGGGAGTACTATTCTATGGCCCTCCAGGATGTGGGAAAACCCTTCTGGCCAAAGCTATTGCCAATGAGTGTCAGGCAAACTTCATCAGTGTCAAGGGTCCAGAATTACTTACAATGTGGTTCGGAGAGAGTGAGGCCAATGTGCGGGAAATTTTTGACAAGGCTCGCCAGTCTGCTCCTTGTGTCCTGTTCTTTGATGAACTTGATTCAATTGCTACCCAGGTACATTCAAGGCTATTGAGTTCTATTATCTTTATGAATTGGCTGGCTTTCAGCAGCATGGCATCATATGGGTTTCTGTGCATGGATTATTCTAGCAATCAGAATATGCTTATCTTTGTACACAGTTGGCATTCTTTGGCTTGCCCATCGTTTGATGCTGATTTATGCTAATGTGTTGCAGAGAGGAAGCAGCGTGGGTGATGCAGGGGGTGCTGCTGATAGGGTTTTGAACCAACTTCTTACTGAGATGGATGGCATGTCTGCCAAGAAAACTGTTTTCATCATTGGAGCCACCAACCGACCTGATATTATAGATCCAGCACTTCTGCGTCCAGGTCGTCTTGATCAGTTGATCTATATTCCTCTCCCTGACGAGGATTCTCGCCATCAGATTTTTAAGGCTTGCTTGAGGAAATCACCAATTGCAAAAGAGGTTGACCTCAGAGCTCTTGCCAAATATACTCAAGGGTTTAGTGGGGCTGATATCACAGAAATTTGCCAACGAGCATGTAAATATGCCATAAGAGAAAACATTGAAAAGGTATGATAATGCCAATTTTCTATGCTGTAATGGTGGAATATGCTATATATGTTTTTGACAATGTTTGAGATTCTAGCATAAGATAACTTTTCTGTTTCCAGGATATTGAGAGAGAAAGGAGAAGAAGTGAGAACCCTGAAGCTATGGAGGAAGATGTTGAGGATGAAGTGGCAGAAATCAAGCCTGCACATTTTGAGGAATCAATGAAGTTTGCTCGTAGGAGTGTGAGCGATGCTGACATCCGCAAATACCAAGCATTTGCTCAAACATTGCAGCAGTCGAGGGGATTTGGAAGTGAATTTAGGTTCGCTGAAACTGGTTCCAGGACTGCAGCCTCTGATCCTTTTGCTGCTGCTGCTGGAGGAGCTGATGAAGATGACCTTTACAGTTAAATTACCTGTCATCTATGTTTTCCCTAATTCATGAGTGACAATTTGTCTTCTATCTATATACGTAGTAGGTAATTAAGTTGACTGTACGATTTAAAACAGTAAAAGGCACAAGTGTTTATCCTGGTGCCCCCCTTTGGAGTTCAAGGAAACACTTTTTGTTATTTATTTGATTTACAACAGTGGAGGGAATGGGAATGGGGAAATTGGCCCCATTTATAAATTATATTATAAATTGCATCTGAGCTGATCCTTTTAGGTTATCATTCTTTTGAATGGTCTTTCGGCTGAGCCTGACCTTGATTTGCATCACTGTCGGGTATAACACGCGTAAGATATTTTAAAGTTGGTTTACACTAATAATTTTCATAATGGTTAGAAACTATGCTTTGTTTCAAAATGTTACACACAAAAATTAAACTGACTCGTAACTTTTTAGAATTTTACTCATCTTGTACATGGGATAGGATGGTTGGCAGGTCTTGGAAAAACCCTGTTTCTTAAAATGGATATAAAGTATGGGCTTTGTTTCTCTCATAAACTAGTTAGCCCAACAAGTTGTATAGGAAAAATAAAAAGCAGTCCCCCATGGTAGGGCTAGGGATGGATGCCAGGGGAAAGGGAGTCATGTTCCTTGAAACCAAGGCATCCAAATATAATTTGGTATTTGGATAAGATAGGAGAGTTGAAAATGAGGATTTGATTAGACTAAGCCACTAAATGGGAGACAACCCCCACCCCTTCCCCACCGATTATAAATTATGGAGATTAATATGTGTTGTAATTACCGATATGATATATTCGTCCTTCCCACTTTAGGTCTTCTTTGTTTGTTTGGTTTGTTCGCAATCTTGCATTGGTATCATTATATAACCCCGTTACCCCCATAACCCCGTGTCGGTTTTGAGTCAATTAAGTCCGACAATGGTGTGACCCAACTCGAAATTGTTTGGCTGCCTTCAACAACTATGTTGCAACTCATCTCATGAAAAAAGTCTTGGATGTTATAATCTTCGAGATTCAAATTCCCTACTCGTTAAATATTGTTTTTTTAAAAGTTTGTATCCAATAAGTAAATTATTTTGTATACAACTTAGACCTCATGAACGGGATGAGAGTGACATGTATCTATAGGGTATAATAAAAAAAAATATGGATGACTTATAAATATATATCAATAATTTTATTTAATAATAATTATAAATAAATATTAATAACTCTTGAATTTAGTGTTTAGCGTCCTAGGACCTTGAAGTTAGGTTTCAAATTTTTAATATTTATTTATAATTAATATTTATTTAATTTTATTGAAATAAAGTTATTAGTATTTGCTTATAAGACCTTCACCGTTTAATAAATATGTGTCATGTTATTATTCACTGAATGATGCATGAAAATTATATGCCAACAATGCATTAAATATTTTCCTTAATAAAATAATATATAAAATTAAATATATAAACAAAAACTTATCACATTCTAAACTATACCCATAAAGTTTAAAACCTGTGTATCAAAAATCCTTTGATTTGCTACAACCTTTTCTTGTAGCAAAATCTTTTATATCACTTAAAAGAATTCACTATAAAAAGAGCACACGCATATTTGTTCAAATATATATTATAAATATCTTTTGTTTCTTTTATTTCTTTGCCATACCTTTAGTGTATTTTAATGTTTAATTCTTTGAAAAACAAAACTTAATGCTTAATTTGACCCTAAATTATATCTGTTTTCTTATTTTAGCACTTAAATTGATTTTTATTTTATTTTAATACTTAAATTATCATTCTATCACAGGCATTAAATAAAAAATCTGACATTTGGTGCTATTGGAACGCACCACGCATCTCCTTATATATATTTTTTATATAATATATATTATATTAATTAAAATTTTAAAACATTTCATGGTTAATTTACCTAAATAATATAAAAAAATTAAATACTGAAATAGGTTGTCAGTTGGATTATATACGAAAATGGTATGTTTTTTAGGTGGAGCCTTTCTCATAGGCCCCACCACCTTTTTTTATATTAATTTTTTTTTTACTTTAAATAAAATATTATTATTTTATTTTAAAAAAAATATATTTAAATATATATACCGGGTCAAAATACAGTCAACGGGTCAAAATACAGGTTAAAAATACCCACGCGTGTGATGCCACCTGGACTGGCGGCACTAGTCGCGCTTGTCAAATAAGCGCGGCAGTGGCGTCTGCCGTAGGCAGGCACCTGCGCCTTCACTCCCAACGTCTCGACCTCTGCGCTGTGACCGCACACACAAATGACCCTCTGCCCATGCACAGAACACACTGCCAAGGCAGTGTTTAGTCCCTTCAAAAGGGAAAAAAAAATTTGAAATAGGGGACTTTATAAGCATGGTCCCCTAAGTTTCAATTATAATTTAAATAGTTTAATTAAGATGTTGTGAATTTTTTTTGTTATTAATTATTATTTATAAATTGTTTATGTTTAGTGTTTATGGTTTTGGGTTAATATTTTTTATGAATGTATTTTTTTATAATTATTTTAAAATTAATTTGCTAGTAATTTAAGATTATGCTATAAATTGTTGTGTTTATAATTATTTTAAAATTAATTTATTAGTAATTTAGGATTATGTTATAAATTGTTGTGTTTAGTTTAGTATTTGGTGATTTTTTATTAATGTAAAATTATTTTGTTAAATATTTTGTTAGTAATTTATTATAAATTGTTGTGTTTTGTGAGTTTTTAGTAATGTAAATTTTTTTAAAAAATAATTTTTATAGTTATTTTGTTAGTAGTTTATGATTAGGCTATAAATTGTTAGTGTTTTGTGTTTTGTTATTTTTTAGTAATGTAATTTCTTTTAAAAAAATGTTATAGTTATTTATTTTGTTAGTAATTTATGGGATTAGGATATAAATTGTTAGTGTTTAGTTTAGGGTTTTGTGATTTTTTAGTAATGTAATTTTAAAAAAATTATAGTTATTTTGTTAGTAATTTATGATTAGGTTATATAAATTGTTAGTGTTTAGTTTAGTGTTTTGTGGTTTTTTTAATGTAATTTTTATATAATGTAATTTTATTTGATTTTTATTTATTTGATAATTTTTATTGATTCATTAAAATGTTGATTAAATTTGTTGTTATATAATTTTATAGGTTGTTTGAAAGAAACTAATCAGGTATGTTTCTATTTCTATTTTTATTTTTTTTAATTCGTATGTTTTTTATGTTTAGATAGTTTATATTTATTTTAATTATATTATTATTGTAAACTAACATCATTTTTTTATTGTAGGTAAATTATGGGAAATTATGAGATATTTACCGTGTTTTTCTGTTTCTGAAATTCGAAATTATTTATTGTATTTTTTGAAACAAATTAAATGAATTAATTTTTTTAATTGCAGATTTGTAACAAATGGGTTCTTTGATTAATAATAATAATCACATATTAAGTACTATTAATGATATAGTAATGAATTTTTTATTTGATACTCATGTTATTTGCGGAATTAAATTAAATTATATTAACTATTTTGCTAATTTAATAATGTCAGGGCCCGTACCGCGCATTGAAGGGCCGTGTTAATAGTGTAGGGTTTCTGCCAGATGAACGCCTAATGCCATACTTGGAGTTAGCCGGGTTCGGATCAGCGGCATTGATTCGGACCTTTGATCTACGATACGACTTGATTTCCGCTTTAGTCGAGCGATGGCGTCCGGAGACCCACACATTTTATTTGCCGTGCGGGGAGTGTACCATCACTCTAGAGGATGTTGCACTACAGCTCGGGCTCCCTATCGACGGGAATGCGGTCATGGGTGTAAGTTCGATCTCTAGGTCGGCTGCCCTTTGCTATGACTTACTTGGACGTTCGCCAAGTGAGGGAAAATTTACGGGTTTGAAGTTTTCATGGCTAAAGGCCAATTTTGAGCATTTGCCAAGTACTGCCAATGAATGGGAGGTGATGCAGGCCGTTCGAGCTTACATTATGCACCTTATAGGTGGTGTACTCATGCCGGATGCAAACGGAAATAGGGTCCACTTGATGTACTTACCCCTATTATCCAATTTGCATAACACCCGTTCATACAGTTGGGGGTCCGCAGTGTTAGCCATGTTGTATCGCAAACTTTGTCGGACGACAGATCCTTCTGCGATGGAAATAGGCGAATGCCTCATATTGCTGCAGTCGTGGGCGCTTTACCGGATGCCATTCTTGGCATCCATTAGTCACCAGTCATATGTATTTCCACTCGTTAATAGGTGATGAATTTTTACTCGTTATAACAATTAGTTGACTTTTTTTTAGATTATATTATTCTAACAATTTATTTTCGTAGATGGAGTACTAATCCGGGTATCGGGAGGTCATACACGGTTTCGATATACCGTCTGATGATCGAGAATCATGCTGGAGACGGGGTAAGTTTTTCCAATATCAACTTAGTTGTATTATTTTATCTCACTCGACCCGCGTTTATATAACAATGTTATTAATTGTGCAGTTCATTTGGATGCCGTATTCTGTTCTAGAAATTATGGCGGTTATTCCCTCGTCTGCCCACGTCCACTCAAACCTATGGTGCATTAGCGCACCCGTTATCAATTTTCAGATAGTGGAGTGGTATCATGGCAATCGAGTACTCCGGCAGTTCGGTTGCATACAGTATATCCTGACACTGCCAGTACGATTGGGGGAGATCCATACGATTAACAAGAGGGGGAAGCACGTAAATGATTGGGGAGAAGTGCATGAAGAATATATTACAATATGGAACAACCGGTTGGGGAGGGTACCTCAGATGGACCGTGCTTTGGATCTGCAGCCCTCGTTAGAGTACATACAATGGTACTCTGAGATAGGGAAACCATTTTTGTTTGGTGGGCGGTCGATGGTAGTCCCCCCGCATATGACACGACTTGGGAAAACCCTTCCAGATCCGCATCATGCACCAGAGCCGGAGGCAGAGCCGGAACTACAGTCTGCGAATAGTTCTTATCATCCAGATTTGGGGGGCGATGACTATTTTCCGGGCTCGTCAGGCCACAGATATCATTCAGAGTTTGATATCTTCAGCCCACTACCACCTCAGTACTCTAGTCATTCTGGCTCGTATCCACCTCAGTACTCCGCTCATTCCAGCCCGTATCCACCGCCGTACTCCATTCCTCCCGGCCCGTATCCACCGCCGTACTCCACTACTTCCGGCTCAAGTTCATCGATGATGTTTGAGACATATGATTTTTCGTCTATGTTTCACACACACCCACATGCGGATGAAGAGAATGTTGATCACCGCAATCACCCGCAACGTGAACATCAAGCTCCACAAAAATATACCCCTAGAACCACACCACCAAACCATCAATTTTAGGGAGTTTTGTAATTTAAATAACTTCATATTTATATAATGACTTTTTTCCATTTTAGTTATTAATTTTATAGTTTTTTTTACAATTTAAATAGTAAACTTTATATTTATGTAATGACTTTTTTTCCATTTTAGTTACTAATTTTATGGGTTTTTTTTTTACAATTTAAATAGACAACTTTGTATTTATGTAATGACTTTTTCGCTATTTCAGTTATTAATTTTAGGAGTTTCTTGCAATTTAAATAATAAACTTTGTATTATTTACGTAAAAATGTTATTTAATTCAACAAAAAATATAAACACAACAAGCTTTAGACTAACTTTGTAATTCTAATTAGATTAATTACAACAAATTTTAGACAAATTTTAGATTCATTCCTCTCTACACGTAGCAAACAACATCTCAATTTCTACTCGATCGCGACGATTGTCTAATATGGTAGTTTCGGAGTAGGCATTTACTCCAATTATGACTGACTAATCTGCATACGCCACACAGCTTCCCATTGGATTTCTCCCTAATGTCCATTTCGTTATGGATTCTGGATAATTGCGGACGTCCTTTCAGATTCCTACGTAACCCTTTGTTTGGGACAAGCTCAAAATTCGTCGAAGGCACCTCTCATGTAGATAGGTCAGGAAGCACGGGGAAATCGTTCTCCCATACACGCAATGTGCGTTCGAAGGTGTACACTTCATCGATAAATTGTTCAACATTGAGCGAGACTTTAGCACAAACTGCCACGACATGTGCACAGGGATAATGAAATGTTTGGAACCTCCTGCAATCGCACTATCTATTTCAGAAATCAACTCCGTAGGACCTAGGTGGTATACCGGATCGACGACTGATGGTCTCTGTAACTCGAAACGTTTCATTACGTCGTGAATATACTTCTACATTCATCGAACTCGCCATCCGCCGGTTTGCAACCATTACATTCCTGACATATTCGACAAACACGTGTCTTGCCTTCATCTGGTTGACTTAGTGCTGCCCCATTCTTGGCATCAAGGTAGCCAACCTGTAGAATGTAGCCGAGAAGACAGATGAAATCAGAAGATGTCGTGTTTTCAACAACACGGAGTTAACCCTCTCCGCTAAATTAGTGGTCATATGACCATAACAAAAGCACTCATCGAAACTTTGAGCCCATTGCCACGGCTCCATAGTACCCAACCATTGTCGAAAAGATGTGTTCTTGTGACTCTCCATGTCACTCTCAAGTCGAGTCATCATTTGCCAGAAAATGTGTGGCTCTAGCTCGTGCACTGTGTATGTGTTAAGAAAATATAAGTTATACTCTCGCCCTAAAACATTAGTTTATATATTGAAAGGATAAGGTTATTTTTTACCCATTCTCACAACTTGTCTCTGCCAGTCTGCATTTTTATAATCTCGGTAGAAGTTAGCCGCGATGTGCCGGATACAGTAAACATATCTCCATGGCACACCGGAACGCCTAATGGCCGCAATTAACCCTTTCCCTCTATCGAAGATGATGAAAATATTATCGTTACTAATAACATACCTCCGCAGGTTTGTAAGAAAGAATTCCCACGACTCTATGTTCTCCTTATCTACGATGGCAAACGCTATCGGGAGCACGTTCTTGTTCCCGTCTTGAGCAACCATAAGAATTAGGATCTGTGTATATTTATCGTATAGCCATGTCCCATCTACTTGCACAAACGGCTTGCAGTGGGGAAATGCACGCACGCATGGATCAAACGTCCAGAATATCCGTTGAAAAATTCTTTTTCTTGATTTTAGTTGGTCATCCGGGCCGTAATAAGGTCGTGTCTGCAACTCAATGATAGTCCCCGGCACGTACTCCCGCATAGCGGCTATCCACCCTATAACTTATTATACGACGCATCGAAATATCCGTACAATTGCTTCATTGCCATCTGTTTAGCTATCCATGCCTTCCGATATGATACTCAATACTAGAATCGTGCCTGCATTTTGGCAATCAGTACCGAAACTTTAATGGTCGGCATGTCTTTCACTATTGGCATGATGCACGTATAGATAGTTTTGGAATCAAGTTTTCGATGATCTTTTGTCATACGTGTTGATGTGCATGTGTGAGGCCCAACAAATTTTCGTATCTCCCATATCTGCGACTTCTGGATAAATGCAGCCTTCCACCGACCTCTAACACTCCCCAATATATAATGTCGATTTAGACACGACGACTATGTAGTCCACTGATATATTCATGCTATATCGCTTAATGGAAAATACGCACTATTCCTTACTTTTAAATCTCTGGCCCACGAACAACTCCTCAGGATCGGAATTTACGGCCAGGCGATGAGCAGGTAGTATTTCAGGGTACTCCGGGAACTCGGCCGCCTGCGCTGCATCAGGGTCTATCTGCGACATGTGTGCCTCAGGATTATTGTGTATCACAATACGACGAATCTGGTTCCCTACTGAAGACGCGTTAACATTTCCATCGTCATTCACACCTTCATCGACAATATCATCCGGGATCTCGTCCACGTCGAGATCACTATCACTATCGACCTCGTGATCAGAAGGATCACTACTATGGTATACATCATCACTAACCACATCAGTCTCAAGTGTAGCATTAACATCAATATCGACCATGCATATAGTTGATTGATTATCGACGTATGATATCAGAACCACCATACACGACTATTGAGCTCCACGTTCTTCACCTAATGGAGTGGGATCTTCATTTGGCTCCACACCAGCTAACTCAGCAAATAACTGAATCAGTGCATTTTGGTTGCTCCGAGTCCCACAATAAAGAGCGACCATTGTCTCCACGCCTTCATTGTCTACAAGTTTTATTTCGGTGAATTTTCTGGGATCCGTCGAAATTGGAAACTTGTAGAAAAGTTCGAGATCCTTCTCCCACAACGTCTATCAATTTTTTCACTAATTATTTCCTTCGTATCATCAAACGAAATATTTCTATTAAATCTCATTGCTACTTGTTTGTGACATTCAAATATACATCCCACGGTTGTTGTCAAAATTTCTCCATCGAAATAAAAGCATACGAAAAACTGATTCTCCATTTTCAATAGTAGATCTGTTAAAAAAATTTAAAATTCTCAAAACAGTTTCGAATAGCAAAAAAGTTACATAAAATTTTTAATGCAAATTTTTTCATTCAGAAGCTAACAAAATTAATAACCTAACAAAATAACTTTCAAATAACAAAATTACTAACAAACCTATTCATTCTATTTAAAAAGAAATAAACTAAAATACCTAATCCTTCTTTCTTCTCCCTATCTTCTTACTTCTGTTCTGTTAAATTTTTTGGATATCTTCTGCTCATTTGATTTTCAGGCAATTATATATGAGAGAAAAATTGAGCAGTGGCTCCTATCAAGTAGGAGTCACCAGTGGCGTCTATCAAGTAGGAGTCACCAGTGGCGTCTATCAAGTAGGAGTCACCAGTGGTGCCTATCAGGTAGGAGTCACCAGTGGCGCCTACCAGATAGGCACCACCTATCCTTTACCACTTCCGTATATCTACACGGGTCGTGTACTGATCTGGGAGAAAAAATACAAAGCGGTGGCGCCCATAAGAAAGGAACCACCAATAAAATAATATTTTTTAAAAGGTATATATATATTATAAAAAAAGTGGTGGCGCCTTTGAGAAAGGCTCCACTGCTATTTTCGTATATAATCCAGCTGACAACCTATTTCAATATTTAATTTTTTTATATTATTTAGGTAAATTAACCACATTTCATACATCATTCAAAAGTTTATTTTGAAAATTAAATTTTTCAAAATTCTAGAATATGTAATTTTAAATTCTTAAAATTCAAAATAATATATAAAAATTTAAAATTTTTTAAAGAAATTAAAAATTAGTTCAAATTTAGAAAACTAATCACCACATTTTTTTTAAAAAAAGTATTTCTTTATAAAACACAAAAAATATATCAAAATTCTAAAAAAATTAAAAATATATATCAAAAATTCAAAAAATTAAATAAGTTTAACTAGAAAAAATTATAAATTCTAAAAATTAAAATGCCGATTGAGTCTTATTTCGATTGGCATGGACATTGTTGCAAATGCAGGAGGATGTGGGTTCGAGGGCGCTTAAGCGCATTATTCTCCTATTTATGGGTTGGGGAGGGGCTATGGGTACTTCTAGGCATTATGTCTAAAAGAACAGATATAATCAAAACCTATAATGAGAATATTCCGAAAAAATTATACAAAATTTGTAATATATTTTTAAAAACTTCAATATATATAATTTCTTAAAGATTTAAAATATTAAATATTAAATTCGATAAACAAGACAATGGCCAGTCATGCCAACCAACGGTCAATTAATGGTGGTAAAATTTAATGGTATATTTTCTAAAGTAATTAAATTTAAAATATTTTTATTTTTATTTTTTAGATTATATATTAATTTCAATAAAAATGAACGTCACATGTCACATTCTAAATGGTTAGAGGTAGAGGTAAATTTAAGGTTAGACAGGGCGTTGCCCCTATGGAAAAATTGTTATGCAACCCTTTAATAAAAGATAAAATTATAAATTAATATATTGTCAAATTATACTTTGGCCCCCAAAAAAACATTCTACGAAGTCCCTTCGAAAATAATGAAATCATAAATTAATACATTATAAAAATTATACTTTGACATCTCAAAAGTTTATAATTCAATTCCGATCCCCTAAAATTTTAGATTTGCCCTTGGTTGGAAGTGCTACAAGGGTTTTTTTTTAATGATAGTTTAAATACCAGAATGAAACCACAATTTTAAGTACCAAAGCGAGAAAAAGAGTATAATTTGGGACCAAACTTAGGATAAAGCCATAAAAACCTAAATTTATGTGAAAATTAGAAAAAAATATATTACTATAATTATTTTTAGTAACAATGATTGAGAAAATTGGGGAAAAAATAGGTATAATCACAAGTGTCCTCATCCATTTTACGGTCTGAGTATAGTCATGTTCAGGCCATGGGCATTTTTTAGGTAAAACTTTTCTAACAATGTCGATTCTAAGATTCGAACTTGATCCAAAATAATTTTTTTTAACTTTAATGAATTGACATTGATTTACATACGTGTAAAAGCAAAAAGATTTTTTCAACAATTTTCCAGAGAAAATTCTTTTTTAACAATTTTAAATATGAAATAATTTACTTTATTGTGCTAAATTAAAAAAAAATGGTTGTTTTTTAATTAAGCCTTTAGGTCATTTTTTAATTAGAGAAATAGGCCGTTTTTAAGAGAGAGAAAGGAAAAGCGTTTCAGTTGGGCGTTCTTTCTACATAGGTGGTAGGAAAGCGCGCCTAGTTGGACGGACTTTTCCTTTCTCTCTCTAGGGTTAGGGTTTGTATTGTTGTTAAGGTTTAGGGTTTTGAGATTTAGGTTTAAGGTTTTCGACTGAAAATGCATAAGTTCATAAGTAGATTTGAGGGATCGGGGATGTGATAACGCGCCTCAGAACACATACATTTCATATGTCATGGTGAGATAGGACCATCACTCAGAAACCCATTGTAGGGAAATCTAGTTTTGGGGTAATAATGCTTGATATGATCAGGGGTCGAAGTCTAGATAGAGGTCCTAGTAAGTGGTCGTGATGCGGTCACAGGTTCGAGTATAACTGGGTGGCCAGGTGATGGTCGTTACGTAGCCAGGAGTTGAAGTTTTTTGGATACTCGCAAACGATGCCCTATATATACCATACATAAGATTAAAACCATAATCATATAGAAAAGCTTTAAGGACTTCCGGTGTAATCAACGTAAATTTTTTTCTATTTCCAAGCAGTCGATATTTTTGACCTTTTATTCTTATCCGAAAGTTGACACCGAGGTGGACACAAGAGAGCCCTCAAGTGGAGAGCGAATGTTCCAGCACAATAGAGGTCAAACTCGGTTCGGCGCGACAGTGATTGTAATTATTAATGGCTTGTTTAATAACGAAAACCATCATAACCCCGAAAGGAGCATCACCTTTACTGCACCATAACAGCTGCTCCCTACCTGAGAGTCCTCTTGCGTCCACGACGGTGTCGACCTTCGAATAAGAAGGAAGGTTAAAGATACTGGTTGCCTGGAAATAGAGAAAAAAATAGACCGATTATAGTGGGAAGCCCCAGAGTTTTTTCATATGAATATAACCTCAAACTTTTGTATGGTATTTATAGGACATCATTTTCGGGTATCCAAAAAGATTGAGCTCGTGGTCGTGTAACGATCGTCAACTGGCTCCCTCGTTATACCCTAATCCATTATCGCATAACATCTGTCGATTGAGACCTCCATGTATTCCTCCACGTATAAAGTAAAATCACCCCGGAACCCAACTTCCCCAGAATAGGTTCCGGAGGTAATGGTCTCATTTCGGTAGGACATATGAAATGTGTACGTCTCAGAGCAATATCGCATCATCGACGACTTAAGAATACCTTGAACATTAAGAAAATATTTTACAAAGGAGGGATGGTGATGGGGGAGAAGATGATTGAGAGAAGATGAAGCTTGGTGTGTGTGAGCCCTTTTATAGGCCCAGAGAAGGGCTAATTTACAAATTAAAAATTTTCTTTCGTTGAAAACGCGTTGTGAGAGACACTTTTAAAGTTTGGCAAAAGAAAACGTGGTTAAAGTGGCCGAAAAATATGAAGCGTCAGACACTTTTAATGTTTGGCAGAAGAAAAATGTTAGAGAAAGCACGCCCAGCTAGGGAAGCTTTCCTAATGACATGGCAGGAAAGCGCCGCGCTTTACTGCCATGTCATTAGGAAAGCTCCCTCAGCTGGGCATACTTTCTTTAACATTTTTTTCTGTTAAAGTGCATTGAGCACAGATAGGCTGAAATTATATGACTTATTCTTTATATAGGGGTATATTAGGGCCTCAACATAGATAACATTATTTTCTTCCAGATAATATATTTATTACAATGCTTCTATTATTCAGATGTTCCAAATTTGTTATTTTTTGTTAACTTACGCATAACTCACATTAGACAGTAATGAAAACAAATGAGATGTTCGAATGAAAAACATTGGTTTATTTATAAAATATATATTTACATCACACTATTAAAAACAAAATACATCAATCGTGTCGTCGGGGAGAATATGTGCAACAAGGCGGTAGGCGACAGTTGCTTGATGAATTTTTGCGGGGTTCCATAGGTGCGGGCTTGTACATTCCCTCGCCAGCGTCATCAGCGCCTCCACCTTTACCTAGCAATGACCCTTGGGCCTTGTCTCCAGCTATGCCAGCACCATCATCGTCCTCCGTGGTCAACTACTGTGTCATCCTAGGCTCCCATCGTGTATCCTCCGTTCCCGTGGCTGGTGCTTACGCCAATGAGCCACTCCGATAAAATAGTGATGCGGTCGGTGTTTGTGTCACTATCAGCGTGTAACAATAAGATGCCCCAAATTATGGGCCCATCGGCATTGTCCATGGCATCGACACTGGCATAAACTGCTGCATAGGTATCTGTAGCGGTGTCGTCATCGGTGGCGATGCATGCGCTAGCATTTGGCCAACCATCTGGCCAACCATCTGGGTCGGCATCGACGTCGACATGGAATGAAGAATGTGAGGACATCGGTGCTCCAAAATATGTATCTACGGGAACAGAAGAATTGCCCACGTGCGGTGGTGGTGTGTAGTGCGGTGCTTGTGAAAAAAAAACATGAGGTTAGTGAAATGAACATGAATAAGTGAAGTGATCTGACTCGTATATTGCATAGACATAGGTGGCGTTTCTTCTACTGAAGTCGATGACGAACCCATCGTGTGACCGTGTCCCCTCCTATGCTATTGTTGTGGCGGGCGTCGTTGCCTCTTCGATCGAATTTGCCTACTCCTCGCCTCCAGTGATAGCAGATACGACTTCCCAAAAACTCTGAACCACGTCATGTAATCGATATCTGCTGCTGTGTCTGTTGAGAAAAATGGTTCGCGGACGGGCAAGGATTCCATCCTACGATCCCAAGCCCGGATGTGCTCTTTGTACTTCTCTACCCAGTCCTTGCTGTTCTTCCTCTGCATGTCCACCTTGTGCAGCTCTTTCATGTCTTGCGGTGGCGATGGAATCCATTACCTCCACTCGAACAGCTGCAACAACTAATCCGATTCGTGCATTTCCACCATCGTGTACACTACTAATAACACTTTCGCGTCCCACATTCCCGGTTTCGAAACACTTCCGGCGGGATGCAAGGTATGATATCGGGGTCAGCGTACGGCATCCATTCAAATTGAAAAGCAGAATTGCAAATATCGTTACTTACGATTTTTTAAACTAATCATTGCGTAATTAATATAGATTCGGAAGAATAAGTAACGAACTTCGGCTTCGGAGCGTTGATCTAACAACAACCTAAAATCTTCAAGCTCCTCTGGCAATCCCACGTAACACGACCCATGGTTTCACCTGTACGGGCGATATGTTAGTCGAAACATATAACAAATTAAAACATTTACTGTACAAACTACGTATTTATTAATAAATTTAAAATTTTTACCTCGCGACCAACGGGAACGCGTATGGGTCGGTCACTCTGGGACGTAGAAACAGTAATCGCCACTAGGCCCACGATTGCAGCAGGAGCAAGCAACCACCGATCGAATTCACATTCGGTAATGTGGCCCGACACAACTCTTGGTATAACGTGGACAAGACAACAGACCCCCAACTTATTTTTCCACATTCGGTGAAGTCCACTAGATGTAGTAGCCACCTTACATGCACCAAATTTCGTGATTTATCGAGCATTAAAATTCCCCTAATTAACCTCATGATGAATGCCCGGGCGTATTATTCTATGACCTCCTCTGTTGGGTCTTCAGAAAGCTCTTCAAAATTATCCTTCAACCAGTTGATCGATATCTGGCCACTGTCAAACGTGTTTGGGACCTTCCCCAACATTGCTCTACAAAGGTCCACTTTACCGGGACAACCGCTGACCCGTGACGACCGGCCTATCCACTGGCAAACCAAGTTGTAACATTACGTCCTCAAGTCTGATTGTACACTCGTCGCATGGAAGATGGAAAATGTGTGTTTCTGGTCTCCATCTTTCCCCCAACATGCTGATTAGTGCAGGATCGAGTTTGCAGCCCCTGAGCATGCGAGACGTATGCAAGAATCCAACCTCTTGCAAGTAGCCTCGAATTTGAGGGATCAAAAGATTTCCCATATTATGTATGAACGTCTCCAAAACACGATCATCAACCTATTTATAACATAAAAAAATATTTCAAATTATAAAAAAAATTAATTAAATTTAACATAATTGAAAATAACGAAATTTAAAATTTCATCTTACCATTGTTGATTAGGCGGTGGAAATATGCTTGTCGTCAAAAGAATTAAAGAGACGACCATTTGTGAGAAATTAATTCAAAAGAATAAAATAAGAGATAATTAAAAAAATTAAATCAGATTATCGATAAATTTAGAACAAAAAGATTGAGAGAGTTGAAATAAGGATGTGAATGAAAAAAAAATTTAGGGGGTATTTATAGGGTAAAAAAATTACCGTTAGCCCCTTTAATTTTTTTTACCGTTGGCGCGGCAACGTTCAAAAAGTAGTTGCTTTTTTACCGTTAAGAGAAAGCGCGTCCAGCTTGCCACGCTTTCTTGCCACCTATGCAGAAAGCGCTCCCAGCTAGACTCACTTTCCCTTTTTCTCCTAAAATCGGCCTATTTCTTTAATTAAAAAAAAGAGACCCAAAGGCCTAATTAAAAAATAGAAACAGCATTTAAACCTAATTTTGCCCTTTATTAGGTTCAATCTATCTAAATATATTATTTTTAAAAAAAATTATTTCTCATTATCTATTATGAGAAAAAAATTACAGAACATATTTTCATTTTTAATTTATTGAAAACAATTTTTTTATTAATAAAACATATTTTTAATTTCTAAAAATAAAAATAAAAAATATTTTCTTAAAACCATATAAATCTTTCGAAATCTAAGCCAAACCCAAAATTTTCTATTAGTTGAAGGGACATAAATTGTTGGCAAAATTTAATCAAATGTATTAGAGATATTTAGGAAAATAGTAACAAGAACATATATCAAATCATATCATATGCCAAATAATAACAATAATGTTGATGAGAGCACGTCATATCATATCATATACGTGTTGAGATACCAATCATGTCTAAAGGGCATACCTTTACACCTCCACCATAATTACTCTTTTTTCAACCATTTATAAACCCTATGGTAAATCATATTTCCTTCCTCCAAATCCATTTTATGCTTTAAAAATAAATGACAAAAGAAAAAATAAAGCCATCTATCAAATCAAGTTTCAACTTTATAAATTACCACAAAAAAAAAAAACCCAAGGTTTGTTTGATTATTTTATTTAGATTCAAATCAAAGCTGCCGCTGTCACGTAATAATCATTCATATCGACATCTTGATCCCATAATTTTCACTTTAATCTAACACATATTCCATCAACTTGAATTGCTATTTAAATATTAAAAGTATATTATTTATATTTAAATTTAATTCATAAATATGACTATTATTATATTGTTTACAACTCATAAATAATAAAAATCATGTAATTCTTCTGACTCGAATTTACAACTTAAATTCACAGCGTAAGCGAAAGGTGAAGACTGGTTTAATAGGTCTATCAAATTGGGTGAAGTCTGATTTCAGACAAAAACTTGGAAAAATTTTTGGAGTTAGGATTTGATCGGTGTTGAATGATAAGGAAAAACGCTATCCCATAATATCACCGTTCCCATAGGAATCTATATTATGGGACAGCTGACATGAGGTTGCAGAAGATAACCTAAAAAGAGAAAGAAAAGAAAAGAAAATTGTAAAAACTTATTTGAAAGGTTTTGGGATGAGTCATTCTTTATTCCATCACCATTTTTTTTTTATAAAAAAAGAAACAAATTAACAGTAGTACAGTGTTGTTTCTTGTTCCTATGAATCAATCCCCTTTCTCTTTTCTTATATATGTTTGGTCATTGGTGTATGTGACCCACACGTGTATCTGTACTGGAACGTCATGGAAGGCAAACAACCTTGTTGAATGCTGCGACTGCGACCAGTCAGCTTTGCCTGTTGTATTTTGCCAGATATCGAATTCTCGCCTATCAGTGTTGCAGTATTGCTGCAGTTGCAGTTGCAGTTGCAGTAGCAGTAAAACAAAAATCTCCCCCAATGGTAAACGTAGACAGAAACAACAAAAAACCAGTGCAATCCTCTCATATATTTCAACGTTGTCAGGTCTGCACGTGTTATCTCTGCCTCAGTTATGGGTCCCCCCCTCCTATCAATTGCTGACTGCTGTTGTCACACACTAGTATTAATTTTTTTTTCCCTTTCTTTCTTTCTTTCCATATTTTGGTGCCCCATCCATCCCATCTTTCAACTTTGGTCTTTTTGGCGCAGTTAATGCATCCTAAACCATACATATCCCATGGAGTTTGATTGCTTGCTTTTAGAGGATACCTAGATGCCCCATGATGTTTCACTTTCATATTCAGAAATATTTCATTTGCTAACTTTTATTAATAATAATGATTGAAATTATGAGTACAGCACAATTCTTTATGACACCACATCTACTAGCAGCATGTAATAATTTGAAATTCCATAAATATCTAAGACACAAGTGGATCTGAATAACTTCACTGGCAATCAAAAAGGTGATGAAAGCGTTGATGTGATATTGTGTTTGAGCTGATGAAATTTGGTCGTCATGGATAGGATGGTGAAAAGAAAGGGGGATGTAAATGTAATAACAATTAGTAATTACGTTTAAAAAAGTATTGTTCATATATGTGATTTTAAGTTGGGATTTCAAGCTTTCTCGTATATTCTTTGAAATAAAAATGCAAAGAGAGAGAGAAAAAGAGAAAGAGGAAAGGACTGAAAACTGCAGTGAAAGTGGGACAAAGGCACAGAAAGGGAAAGAGTGGGGAGGGCCGCACGAGGGGGGGCACTCAGAATAGTGGTAACTGCATGCAGAGGTCGGGGTTGTTGTTGCTCCTGTACCCCCTCTCTCTCACACACTCTCACTAACTCCTTCCCTTCCCTCTAAGGATTCTCGCTGTCGGCTGACACATCCATTGGCCCACCCATTTCACTCATCTCTTCAAATTACCTTTTCCCCTCGCCTCTCCTATGCTGTCAACTCTAATTATCCCCTTCTTATCATGCACATCTTGATATATTTTTGTTTGGTTAGGATAGAAAAAGAAATATACATATCGGGTTTGTTTAATCAATAATTCATTGTTGTAAATGTAAGGGATGTTGTAAGGGTTGGAAATATACTAGAGCAAAATAAAACCGTGTTGATGGAAATACGAAAATATACACATTTTTATGCCCTTTTTCACTTAAATTCATGCAGTTTCGGTAAATTTTTTGTCGAAAAATATATAATTATTATAAAATAATTAAATTATACTTAAATTATAAACATGTTGAATTTTACTTAATTTTATAATAAATTTTAATTAATTTTGATCATTTTCGATAGATTCGCACAAAAGGCGAAAAACGGCTCGGCAGACACTGCTAGAAGCACAAAACCGAGAAGCAATTTTGAAGCATCAAGGCGACTTATTTTTCAGCCTAAGTCGGTCCAAATTATTTGTATTAATTCATAATATAATTAATTTTAATTTTAATCCAATTTAATTTGGTTAAATAAATTATTGTTAATTAATTATGAAAAGGGGCCTAGTTGAGCTAAACCGAGAAAATCGATCCAACCGAGCAGTGGGCAGCCCAAAACCGTCCCACATGTTGACCCAATCAGCTTGTTTGGCTGATTATTTGGTTTGCAAAATAGCCCTTGAAGACTCCTTCAATTTGCATTCAAACCCCTACAGTATTTATGTCTTTCTAGATTTGCCCCTACCTTAAAATAACAAGTTTGAAACCTTCAAACTTGCCACATGTGTGGCCGGCCATGGGGGACTCTATGGCTGCTGATTTTTGCTATTTTTAGCAGCCTTCTCAACCTATAAATACCCCCTTGGCTGCTCACTTCAAACACATCTCAAACCCATTCATTTCTTCACTTCTCTATCACTTTTCTCTCTTCATTCCCTTCCATTGTTCTTCATTTTCTTCCCCATTCCCTTGCCGATTTCACCTCTTGAAAAAGAGTCATTCAACCACCATTTGGAGTAGCATTCAAGTGTTTGTGGAAGCCTCGGTTCAACAAGAACAAGTGGAGAAGGAGGAGCGGAGCAAACTAGTCAAGCCTCGGAGAAACACCGGATTTGATTCTTATTCCTTATCCTTTTAATTTTATTTTTGTTGTTATGAACATGTCTATGAATATTTGTGATGTTGATATGTTTAATTTAATTAATATGTCTTAAATTTAATTCGTGTTAAGTTGATTGCATTTCGTTTACTTGAGTTATTAAAATTGTGTTTGTGTTGTTAGAGGCCTCGGTAAGATGTTTGATTAAGTAAAACCATGACTAAGTTATTCTTGCATTACAATTGTAAGGTAACTAATGAATTAATTATTTAAACGGATTGAAATTTTAATTAGTTGGCACAATACTTAATCGGTGCATGTTTAATCATCTAAGGTAGCTGAGGGTTAAATTAGCAACGGTATCTAACGATACATTAGCCTTGCATAACTTGCAAGATTATTGTGATTAAACTGTTTCAAGGTAGAAATACATTGTTACCTCACGTAATCTTTTATGTGCTTATGAGATTGAATTAATTGTTTGAATTGGCATAGATATATATACAAGAGATTATTTTAATTTCATAAGTATGTATGTGCATTAACACATTTGCTTATTAAAATTTGTTTAATCGGTTGAATTGATATAGAGATATAGTCAAGAGATAAATGGATTTTGGTAAGTAAGTATGTTCATAAGTTAGCAAATTACCGAGTTGCTGTGAATTTATTCGTAACAACATAAACATGAGTTTAATAATTCTAAGTTGGGAAATGTAATTAATCTAGCACAATTATGCCATCTTGATTAAAACCATCTTTCGAAATCGTGCATTGGAACTTTTATTTTATTTTTATTTATTTTACTTAGTTAAAATCCTAGTTTTTAATCACCTCCTCAAATCAAAATATTTTTCTTCACCAAAGTATTTTTAAAATTGCATTCATAAATAATTCTTTTCACGGTCCTTGTGGGTACGATAACTCGACATTTACTTGTCACTTTATTACTTGTTGTGATTGTGTACATTTGCACATTTCCGTCGTTCCAGTTGACAAGAAACTAAATTGAGTGTAAACAAATAAAGCAATCACCGAGTCATGGAAGAACCACTATCTTAAAAGCAAATTTGTCCTGATCAATGTAATTGTGTAGTGGACATCGCCCCCCAAGATTAACACAGTACTTTAATATTTGTACATCCGAATAAAGAAGATGGAACACAATTGATATTGCTCTTCTCAAAAGGAATCGAAACCACAAAAACAAAAGTAGTTGGTCAAAAATCTGATTGGAAAATAAACTGGAAGAAAACCGACAAAACCACACTAGGTTCAATTCCCAAAAAGATTGGAGGGGTCACAGATGGTCCCGCTTAAAACTCAATCTCCTAAACAGAATTTCCCTCTTGTGTAATTTCACAGAACACCAGAATTAGAAAACAGAAGAATGAGAGAAACTGTTTTTCTCTTGTTGTGTTCTATAAAAAATGAGGAGAATGACCTCCTATTTATACTGTTTTATGAAGGGGCAAAACAATAAATTTGTAGACTCGGTTTCTTAAAAAACCTCAACAGCTAGACTCTGATTCTGTCAAATCGTAACTACTTAGAAGCTAGATTCTAATTTTGTCAAATCGTAACCATTTAAAAATATATATTTTTTCAATTTCTTTGCATTACTAACATTCCCCCACTAATGAAAAGTAATTTTTGTAAAAATGAAAAAAAAAGAAGAGCAAAACGTGAGAAGAGCAACAACGAAATTAGCCGCTTAAGCACTAGTATCTTGTGGATTTGAACTAGTACATAATGAAATGAGTGATTCTTCTTTTTAACAATTGAATGAATCGTGAACTTATTAAGATAGGGGTTAACTCATGACACACGACTAATCTCAGATCCAATTGATGTTTTGTGATAGATCAACAAGTTTTAGCCAGTACACCTTGGGATATTGGTAACTGCTTTGGAAAGACTGCCTAATGTTTTTCATAGAAGGTGGCTAGTCCTTCACACTTCTGTATATCTCAATATAGACCATCTAAATCAGGACCATGAAATCATTAAGAGCATTTATTAAGCTTATCCTCTCAAATTTAAATTCAGTGAATTCATCAAGTCCATCTCAATAAGACCATTCAAAATCTGGGATATGAACTCATTAAGAGTAATAAACTCAACCTCACATGTCGATGAATTCATCAAGTCTATTTCAATAGCACCACCCATATCCTGGGATATGAATTCATTAAGAGTGAGAACTCAACCTTATGCATGTACATCGTTCGCCATAGGGATAGGTAAAATGTAACACCCCCTAACCCTTATCCGTCACCAGAACAGGGTTAGGGAGCATTACCGGACATTTCAAATCAAATATGAATAATAAACAAATCAATTTACATACACTTCATAAATAAATCATATTGTCCCTCTTTTGAGCCCTCGAGGCCCAAAATATATGTTTGGAACAAATCGGACTAAATCGGATACTCTAGAAAATTCTAGAAATTTTTTCGCAAATCAAACTTTCTTTTTTTTTTTACTAAATATTCTTCTTCAAATCAATTATCATTATACCTATATGTTCACACATAACCAATATGATTTTGTGTACCTTTTATGTTTATTCGACTACTACTTTACCTCTCATCATTCAATCATATCAACAATTTAAGGCATTCATACAAACACCACAATACCAAACACAAGTCAAATACATGACTAATTTTAACAAAACACTTATAGACTAACTTTTAGTCAAAATAACCTATACATGCCATTATAACCAAAAATCAAGTCATCAATAATTACCAATAAAACCAATGGATAGTGTGATATAGCTCCGATAAGCTTCTAACCCGTTTGAGCTTCCAATAATCTGTAAGGTAAATAAATAAAACAAACACGTAAGCAATGATTACTTAGTAAGCTCGTATAGTTTTTAATCATACTAATTTATTTCAACTATAAAATTTTACATATCAAAATTAATCCAATATTGTTATCGTAATACTCAAAAACTATTATCACTAATTCACAAGGTGAACTAATACATAGTATCACACATATACTTATATTCTCAAGCTTAGTAAAATTTTATATAACTTTAATTCTTCCACATTTATTCCATATGCATATCATACAAGTCTTATGCATATTATTCAGCCATGTTACAAATTATTGCATTTAACCAAACCTTATTCTAGTGGACACATAATAAATCGTTCCATAAGAAATTGCATAATCTAAACCTTACCATTCCTTCATGAACACTAACTTATTTTCATTTAAATACTTACCATTTTAATGCATCAAATAAATAAAAAAAATTACTATTCAGCTAATAGCTTGGCACTTGCCTAAACATCAAGCAACAACAATAGTTAGCGTACTTGCACATCTTACATATAAATTTAATTTTGATAAACTTATTTTCTCAACATGTTACCATATACATGCTTTCCTTGCATAATCAAAATCAAAGATAATCACATATTTAGAAGTCACTTTTAATATAATAAGTAAATATCATTTCCAAGTATTTCAAGTATATACCGGTAATAATCATAAGTCTTTCAATATTAATTCATAAATATTTACAGAATCACTCATAGTACATCCAATTCTCATTAATGTGTTATCTTAAATGGATTTTCACAGTTTGTTTCACATTTCATTATACAATTGCAATATCCATTCCATAGTCATTTCTTGAGTATATAACTCATATATTCCATATATTTGTAATTTATTTCACATTCCATTTTCAATTCACTATTTCACTTCCATTTCTCATACTATACCATTTCAATTTCAATTCTAAAACTTTATTATTTATTTACCCCTATTAACACGACTCGGACTTGGACGGATACACGGATCCAACCAAAACACACCAGTTTGGCACCCAGTGCCTCATCGGATAATTCAAAGCAATAAGTTGACACCCAATGTCTCATCGGCCATGCCGAAGTAAGTTGGTACCCAGTACCTCATCGAATCTATCCGAAGTAATATAATGACACCCAGTGTCTCATCGACTCGAAGTCGAAGTAACCCGAAACACTTCCAATCCTATGGCATGCCAACTATATCCGACTTAGCCCGACTAGTTAATAGGGTATTAAAATCACTTTTCAACATCAAATCAATACATATTTCAAATAATCACATATAATCATACTTTGATTCAATTCAAATCATTTTCCAACTTCCAATCAACATACAATTCAATAACAATCATTATTCATTATACCATTATTTTTATAAATTTCATGTATACTTATTTTGATAACAATTCATAGCTATGAATGTAAATAATTATCAGACAAGTTTCACATACATGAATTTTCCATATCATTTACCAAGTCTTTCCAAATCGGAGAACGACTTACAGATATGAGTACATCGTTTTCTTTGTGCCATAACCCAGTTATGGTCTTTCAATAAAATTCCATAGCCCAGCTATGGTCTTACATTTAAATATTGCCATGGTCCAACCATGGTCTTATTTGTCAATTCTGTAACATCCCAAAAATTAGGGGTTGTGATTTTTGTGCAATTGTATGTTGGGCTTGCTCTGCGGGTTGTTTAGGGTGTTTAGGGGCTCTAGGGAGGCTTGGGGTCGAGTTTGAGCCCTGGTAAAATTTTGGTTTTTGGGCACTTTAAGGGGGAGGACTGTTGGAAGCAGGACTTATATTTGTTAGAGTGTGTTTGTTCAACACAAGGGAGCTTGTAGCGGAGTGGTAGTGGCGTCACTTGTGAGGGAAGGAGAGAGGGGTTCGAATCCCACAGTTGGCAAATCAAGGTTTCTATTTTTCTGTCAAGTGGGTAGAAGAAGTAGAGTTCAGTTAAAACTCTGCAAGGGGAGAGTGGAGACTCAGTCAACCGGTTTGAATGGGAGGTGGAGAGTGAATGGGGGAGAAAAAAGAGGAGAGAATCATGGGATATGGGAGAGTGGGAGAGTTTGGCCGAATGTGGAGTGTGTGGAGGATGAGAATTTCGACTAGGGGTTGGTTTTGAGAAGCAAAAATTCGGCATTTGGTGTGGGTAGAAAAATCGAAACCTTTTGTGTGTTCCATTGTGTTGCTTTCTTTTTCTCTTCTTGTCATTTCGGGTCTTAGCATTTTCTTCTTAGCATTTTCTTCTTAGCATTTTATTTTTAGCGTTTTCTTCTGTTTTGTGCACTTTTTCTTTAAGCTTTGCGGGTTAACTCTTTTGCAAATCCCTTCTGCCGAAACCACAGTTTCTTTTTCTCTTTATCTCAGTTTGTTCAAACATCCGTTACTCTTTGTTGCCTAAACCTTGTTGGCCGAATTCCTATTCTGACACCTTTCTTCTAGTAGCCGAATCTTGAGTTCTCTGTTTTGCTGCTGGTGCCAAATCTTACCATTCCATTCGGCTCATCCCTGGTATTAAGGTAATGGTTCTTCTCCTTTCACTTTCTTTCTTTCTTTCCTCCCTTGGCTTTGTTTAAGCCGAAACCTTCATCCTTGACTGTTGTTATGTAGGCCAAATCTACTTATCCCCATTTCACTTTGAATCCCTTGATCTCTGTGGTGAGGGTCGGAACTCCTTGAGGGGCGTCTACCGTTTTGAGGGGATTGGTAAGGTGGTGTTAAGGCTATAGTTTTTGTAACCCATTTGTGGTTAGATCGTTCATGATTATTCAAGTAGGTTTCGGTCTCTTCTTGTGTGGGTGAGGGCCGAATGATTGATATTTTCTGACGCTCTCTTTGTTTATCAAAACAATGATAGGGTCTTGATTCAGTAATCAAGGGGTAAGGCCAAGGACTTGGGGGCATTAAAAGAGATTGCACGGTGGTAAGTGGGGTTAGCCTAATAAATATTTCTATTTACGTTTATCAAAGTGGAGACTAATCTGTTGTTAACAATCACTATAGGTGTGTTGGGGAAACGTTGGGAAACACAACTCGTATCAGGTGTGTAATCTCACACCCACCTCGATGAATGCATGTGATGTTTTGTGAAACGGCCAAAAGCCGAAAAGCCGAAAAGCTGGCAACTGCGACCACTCGAGCATGCGAACGCTCGTGGGGTTAAATCAAGCCATGAATGATGGTAATAGATCCTCGTGAGTGTCACGAGCACTCTCGCAAAATTGAGGCTGTAACGGGCCTGATCAAAGCCAAAACGGGCTAACCGGGCCAATGGGCTAATGGGCCCACATGGGCAAAATCGATAGGAAACGACTGAATAATAGATATGGTTGCAAAAATTGCAAACTGAGATCGAAACTATGCGTAATGGGCCACACGAGCGTGTGGGCCTGAAATGGATTTTAGGCCCAAATGTATTGTAGAGACCCAAAAATGGGTCCCATGTCGCTCGAGGTAACAATAGGCCTCCAGAAAGGCAGTTAGACGATGAAATTACTGAAATACTTTTGGTGGGTAAATTACTGAAATACCCTTGGTGGGTAAATTCCTGAAATACCCTTGGTGGGTAAATTACTGAAATACCCTTAATGGGTAAATTACTGAAATACCCTTGGTGGGCAAATTACTGAAATACCCTCGGTGGGTAAAATTACTGAAATGCCCTCGTTGGGCAAAATTACTGTTATACCCTTAGGAGGAAATTTAGCAGTTTGTGTGGGATCGATTTATTTGCCATGATGATACATTATTGCATACACTGAATTATTATGCCATGACATGTTGCATTGGGTTGGGTTATATTTATGGAGGAAATCGATCTTGGTGGCTATGCCACGTTATCTCGATTTTAGTGGCTCACCACATATCACGTCTTGGCGGTTTCTTTGCGTTTATCGCACTTCATTTGCAATCTTGGAGTGTAAGTGGGTGGGTTGACTTGGTCCCCACATGGAGTGTAGAGTGGTGGTACGGGTGGAGTGTAGAAATTTGGATTGGGGTGGGTGCATTCTCCATTTGCATTACCATGATTTTTGAAGGCCCAAATCGACATAATCTTGTTTGGGACTTAGGCCCAGATCGAGACTATGATCGAGATTGAAAATGGGATTACACACTCGAGCTCTCGTAACTCACTCCCTTTCCCTTAACCTTGCAGGTAATCCCCCAGCGTTAGAGGATTTGGAGTGCGGTGGACTCGGTGGCGGCCATACATCGGGGTTATTCCACACGTAATTTAGTAATTTCAGTTTTTATTTTATTTTATGTTATTTAATTTGGGTTATTGTTTTGTAATAAGGCCATTGGATTTATTTTACTTTTTAACCTTCTTTTCGACATTTACTTAACTTTTTAAAAATGGGGTTTCTTAAAACATTAATAATCGCTTTTCAAAATAAGCACGTTTCTGCAACTATTTAAGTTCGATTTTCACAACTAAAATAGTTTTTCAAAATAATAACAATTTTATAAAAATAGACATTAAGCAAATCGTATTTTTACAAACAAACAACGAAACTCGGAGTTTCAAAAAGAGATGCAACATTTTTTTTCGACCGCTAAGTATTCTCAACTACCTGGTGTTACATTTAATGGTATCAGAGCCAGGTTGCAAAACTCGACTGTGAAATGGGTTTGAAATTTTTTTCCAAAATAGTTTAAAATATGGTTTAGAAAATGTATAGTGTTACTGAAAGTATGGCACCCTGAGTCTCCGGCACCAAATCCGTCAGTTTCCTTACTTTATATTAGGTTTTACGCTGAAATGACTGTAGTAAGAAACTACTAAAGGTAGTGGTAATACACAGAAACTTTAGCTATAGAAATTGAGACTGGATAGACTGAGACGGTAGTAAAATCGATCTGCGAAAAACAACTCTTATAACTGCTATCCATAAAACACTTGTTAATAAGTATGGGAACTATAAACTGATTCATAAAACTCTTAAACAGATTAGCGCGTTATATCGATATGAGTACAAGGGGACGCGGAAGAGGTACACGCGGCCGTGGTAGAGGCCGATGTACTAGGGTTGGATCCTCAGCGTCAGGGCATATGCCAGAAAGAGAGGCACCAGCATCACTAGTGACTGAGACGGGGTCTCATGACCGAACTGGAGGAGACGATGCTCTGTCCCAAGCAATGTTGCAGGTTTTAGAATGGGTTGCTGGAGCAAGTACTGGGTCAGCAGCTCGGGGGTCTATTTCTGAGCGACTCCGGTCGAATGGGGCCAAAGTTTTTAGGGGCATCTCTGGTGTAGCCCCGAATGTGGAGGAATATTGGTTAGAGGCTATGGAACGAATTATGGATGATCTGGACTGCACAGCAGAACAAAAACTGAAAGGGGTAGTATCCCTACTGAGAGATGAGGCATACCAGTGGTGGCTCACTGTGAAGGAAGGCACACAAACAGATCGATTAACCTGGGATTTCTTTAAAACGGCTTTCCAGGGGAAATATGTCGAGGCTAGTTATGTGGACGCCCAGAGAAAAGAATTCTTAAATCTGGTTCAGGGGAATAAATCTGTGGCGGAGTACGAGGCGGAGTTTTTGTGTCTGAGCTGGTATGCTCGAGGAATAGTCGCGACCGATTATGAGTGCTGTGTGCGATTTGAAGATAGTCTGCGGGATGAGTTACGGGTACTGATAGCCCCACAGAGGGAGAGAGATTTCGCTGCTTTGGTGGAGAAGGCCAAGATTGCTGAGGAGGTGAAACGCTCTGAGCGTCAGATCCGTGACAAGGAAAGGGGCAGGAATAAGAGAGATTTTAGGCCTTCCAGTTCTTCTGATAGATTTCAAAAGAGGCCTAGGTTTGATGGGCCGATCCGAACTGGAGTTCTGTTTGCTGCTGGCAGACCGCAGCCTTGCGCAGTGTGCGGGTTGTCTCATCAGGGTGAATGTTGAAAGAAAGTTGAGGCTTGCTTCAGGTGTGGGTCAAGAGACCACAGAATTAAGGACTGTACGTTGAAACCGGGTCTGACGCCAGTTGTGAGACAGGGGTATATTCCGCCAGAGAGAGGTGGTCAGCAGCCACCGAGAGGTCGTGGCCCTGCCCGAGGGGGAAATGGGTCTGGACGAGGTCGTGGAGCACCGGGCAGAGGTGCTGGTAATACAGATTCAAGACAGCCAGGGTTGGTTTATGCTGCTCGGCATCGAGAGGATAGCGACGCACTGGACGTCATAACTGGTACGTTTCTTATTCATGATGTACCATATTTGGCTTTAATTGATATTGGGTCAACGCATTCGTATGTTGCTTCTAATGTGTCTGGAACTTTGGATATTCAATTCAAACTTGCTGAAAAAGAAATGTCAGTGATTAGCCCTCTAGGACAATCTGTGGTAGTGAAGAAGCTGTTTAGAAATGTGCCTCTAGAAGTTCAAGGGGTTGTATTCTCGGCAGATTTGATGGAACAGCCGTTCGGCGAGTTTGATCTTATACTGGGCATGAATTGGTTAGTGAAACACCGTGCGAACCTGGATTGTGCTGCTAAGCGTATGGTATTAAAGATGTCAGAGGACGAGGAAGTGATGGTGATAGGAGAGAGAATGGACTATCTGACCAATGTAATCTCCGCGTTAAGAGCCGAGAAACTGGTTCGAAAGGGGTGCGAGGCGTTTCAGGCTTTTGTCAGCACATCTGATGCTAAGGAGTTGTCTGTTGGGGATGTCAGGACTGTAGAGGAATTTCTTGATGTATTTCTAGAAGAGCTTCCGGGGTTGCCCCCAAATCGTGAGGTTGAGTTTGGTATTGAGCTGTTACCGAGAACGGCTCTGGTGTCTATTGCTCCTTATAGGATGGTACCGAAGGAGCTGGTAGAACTAAAGGCTTAGATCCAAGAACTGTTGGATCGAGGATTTATCAGACCAAGTTTATCTCCATGGGGAGCGCCGGTACTGTTCGTGAAGAAAAAGGATGGGTCAATGCGCATGTGTATTGACTATCGTCAGTTGAACAAGTTAACGATTAAGAACAAGTACCCACTGCCAAGAATTGACGATCTATTCGATCAGCTGCGAGGAGCTTCGGTCTTCTCAAAAATAGATTTAAGATCGGGATATCATCACCTAAGGGTCAAGGAGGCAGATATACACAAGACTGCATTCTGAACTCGTTGTGGGCATTACGAGTTTCTGGTCATGCCGTTTGGATTAACGAATGCACCAGCTGCTTTCATGGATATGATGAACCGGGTCTTCCAACCCTATCTAGACCGGTTCGTAGTGGTGTTCATAGATGACATTTTGGTGTATTCAAGAATTGAGGAGGAGCATGACTCACATCTTCGAGTTGTGCTGCAAATATTGAGGGAAAAGCAACTTTATGCCAAATTCAGTAAGTGTGAGTTTTGGCTGAAGGAAGTGACATTTTTGGGTCATGTTGTGTCTGCTGAGGGGATTAGGGTTGATCCTCGAAAGGTCGAAGCTGTATTGGATTGGAAGCCACCGAAGTCAGTATCAGAGATCCGAAGTTTTCTGGGTTTAGTTGGGTACTACAAGCGATTTGTTGAGGGGATTTCTTTGGTTGCCGCACCTCTAACTAAATTGCTGTGTAAAGGGGTACCATTTGTGTAGGCTGATAAGCAGCAAGAGAGTTTTGAGAAACTGAAGAAGATTTTGACTGAAGCACCGGTATTAATTCAGCCAGAGGCTGGGAAAGAATTTGTTGTCTACTGTGATGCATCGCACACGGGTTTGGGTTGTGTGCTGATGCAGGAAGGGAGGGTGGTGGCATATGCATCTCGTCAGCTTAGACCACACGAAGTGAACTATCCCACTCATGACTTGGAGCTAGCTGCAGTAGTGTTCGCACTTAAGATATGGAGGCATTACTTGTATAGGGAAAAGTCGATTATCTACACCGACCATAAGAGTCAGAAGTATCTCCTTACCCAAAAGGAGTTAAATCTCAGGCAACGGAGATGGATAGAGTTGCTGAAGGATTATGATTGCTCAATTGAGTATCATCTGGGGAAAGCCAATGTGGTAGCGGATGTGCTGAGTCGTAAGGTGGTGTCTGACTTGAGAGCAATGTTCGCTCGGCTTAGTCTATTTGAGGATGGTAGTTTATTGACGGAACTGCAAGTAAAACCAACATGGATTAGTCAGATTAAGGAGAAACAGATGCTGGATGAGTCGTTGAGTTTTCGTTTTCACGGTAGAGAAGGAGAGCGTGGATTTTGAATTGAATGGTGAAGGGTATTATGTTTTTCGTGGTAGGAGTGCGTATGCGAGGGATTCTGATTTAAGATAGATGATTCTGCGGGAAGCGCATAGTAGCCCATATGCTATGCACCCCGGTGGGAACAAATTATATCGAGATCTGCGTGAACAGTATTGGTGGTCAGGACTTAAGTGTGAGGTGACTAATTTCGTAAGTAAGTGTTTGACATGCCAGCAAGTGAAGGCCGAGCATCAGCTCCCTTCGGGACTGCTACAACCTGTAAAGATTCCACTTTGGAAGTGGGAGAGGATAACAATGGATTTCGTAAGTGGGCTACCCCTGACGCTCACTAAGAAAGATTCAGTGTGGGTGATTGTTGATCGGCTGACTAAATCTGCTCACTTCATACCGGTTCGCACCGATTACTCGTTGCAAAAATTGGCCAAGTTGTACGTGGCAGAGATTGTGAGGTTGCATGGGGTACCAATGTCCATCATCTCAGACAGGGACCCTAGATTCACATCTCGGTTCTAAAAAGTGTTACATGAAGCTCTAGGTACAAGGTTGGATTTCAGCACGGCGTTTCATCTACAGACTGATGGTCAGTCGGAGAGGGTAATCAGATTTTGGAAGACATGTTAAGGAGCTGTGTGATCGACTTCAGAGGAAGTTGGGAGGATTATTTACCCTTAGCGGAATTTGCGTATAACAACAACTACCAATCCAGCATTCAAATGGCACCATACGAGGCATTATATGGTCGTAGGTGTCGTACCCCTACTTGTTGGACAGAATTGGGTGAGCGACGTTTGTTGGGTCCATAATTGATTTCTGAAACTGAGAAAAAAGTGAAGTTGATCTGGAGCCGGTTAAAAGAAGCTTCTGATAGACAGAAGTCGTATGCGGATCTTAAGCGTAAAGAAATCGAGTACTCAGTGGGAGATTATGTTTTCTTGAAGGTCTCACCATGGAAAAAGATTCTAATATTTGGACGGAAGGGCAAGTTGAGCCCCAGATTCATCGGACCTTACCGAATGTCAAGACGTGTAGGATCAGTCGCATATCAGCTTGAGCTGCCCCCTGAATTGAACCGAATAGACGACGTATTTCATGTTTCTATGCTAAGGTACTACCGTTCAGATCCTTCTCATGTAGTGCCAGTGGAAGAAATTGAGGTAAGACCTGATCTAACTTTCGAAGAGGAACCGGTACAGATTTTGGATCGTGATGTTAAAGTGTTGAGAAGGAAATCCGTGTCGTTGGTCAAAGTTTTGTGGTGTAATCACAGTTCAGAGGAAGCCACGTGGGAGCCTGAGGAGGCAATGCGACATCAATACCCCCATCTCTTTTGATTAGGTAAATTTCGAGGCCAAAATTTCTTTAAGGGGGTAGAATTGTAACATCCCAAAAATTAGGGGTTGTGATTTTTGTGCAATTGTATGTTGGGCTTGCTCTGCGGATTGTTTAGGGGTGTTTAGGGGCTCTAGGGAGGCTTGGGGTCAAGTTTGAGCCCTGGTAAAATTTTGGTTTTTGGGCACTTTAGGGGGGAGGACTGTTGGAAGTAGGACTTATATTTGTTAGAGTGTGTTTGTTCAACACAAGGGAGCTTGTGGTGGAGTGGTAGTGGCGTCACTTGTGAGGCAAGGAGAGAGGGGTTCGAATCCCACAGTTGGCAAATCAAGGTTTCTATTTTTGTGTCAAGTGGGTGGAAGAAGTAGAGTTCAGTTAGAACTCTGCAAGGGGAGAGTGGAGACTCAGTCAACCGGTTTGAATGGGAGGTGGAGAGTGAATGGGGGAGCAAAAAGAGGAGAGAATCATGGGATATGGGGGAGTGGGAGAGTTTGGCCGAATGTGGAGTGTGTGGAGGATGAGAATTTCGGCTAGGGGTTGGTTTTGAGAAGCAAAAATTCGGCATTTGGTGTGGGTAGCAAAACCGAAACCATTTGTGTGTGCCATTGTGTTGCTTTCTTTTTCTCTTCTTGTCATTTCGGGTCTTAGCATTTTCTTCTTAGCGTTTTCTTCTGTTTTGTGCACTTTTTCTTTAAGCTTTGCGGGTTAACTCATTTGCAAATCCCTTCTGCCGAAACCACAGTTTCTTTTTCTCTTCATCTCAATTTGTTCAAACATCCGTTACTCTTTGTTGCCTAAACCTTGTTGGCCGAATTCCTATTCTAACACCTTCTAGTAGCCGAATCTTGAGTTCTCTGTTTTGCTGCTGGTGCCAAATCTTATCATTCCATTCGACTCATCCCTGGTATTAAGGTAATGGTTCTTCTCCTTTCACTTTCTTTCTTTCTTTCCTCCCTTGGATTTGTTTAAGCAGAAACCTTCATCCTTGACTGTTGTTATGTAGGCCGAATCTACTTACCCCAATTTCACTTTGAATCCCTTGATCTCTGTGGTGAGGGTCAGAACTCCTTGAGGGGCGTCTATCGTTTTGAGGGGATTGGTAAGGTGGTGTTAAGGCTATAGTTTTTGTAACCCATTTGTGGTTAGATCGTTCATGATTATTCAAGTAAGCTTCGGTCTCTTCTTGTGTGGGTGAGGGCCGAATGATTGATATTTTCTGACACTCTCTTTGTTGATCAAAACAATGATAGGGTCTTGATTCGGTAATCAAGGGGTAAGGCCAAGGACTTGGAGGCATTAAAAGAGATTGCACGGTGGTAAGTGGGGTTAGCCTAATAAATGTTTCTATTTACGTTTATCAAAGTGGAGACTAATCTGTTGTCAACAATCGCTATAGGTGTGTTGGGGAAACGTTGGGAAACACAACTCGTATCAGGTGTGTAATCTCACACCCACCTCGATGAATGCATGTGATGTTCTGTGGCCAAAAGCCAAAAAGCCGAAAAGCCGGCAACTGCGACCACTCGAGCATGCGAATGCTCGTGGGGGTAAATCGAGCCACGAATGATGGCAATAGATCCTCGTAAGTGTCACGAGCACTCTCGCGAAATTGAGGCTGTAACGGGCCTGATCAAGCCAAAATAGGCTAACCGAGCCCAATGGGCTAACGGGCCCACATGGGCAAAATTGATAGGAAACGACCGAATAATAGATGTGGTTGCGAAAATTACAAACTGAGACCGAAACCATGCGTAATGGGCCACACGAGCGTGTGGGCCCGTTTGGGCCTGAAATGGATTTTAGGCCCAAATGTATTGTAGAGACCCAAAAAGGGGTCCCATGTCGCTCGAGGCAACAATAGGCCTCCAGAAAGGCAGGTAGACGACGAAATTACTGAAATACCTTTGGTGGGTAAATTACTAAAATACCCTTGGTGGGTAAATTACTGAAATACCCTTGGTGGGTAAATTACTGAAATACCCTTAATGGATAAATTACCGAAATACCCTTGGTGGGCAAATTACTGAAATACCCTCGGTGGGTAAAATTACTGAAACGCCCTTGTTGAGCAAAATTACTGTTTTACCCTTAGGAGAAAATTTAGCAGGTTTGTGTGGGATCGATTTATTTGCCATGATGATACATTATTGGATACACTGAATTATTATGCCATGACATGTTGCATTGGGTTGGGTTATATTTATGGAGGAAGTACTGTACTGGTGGCTATGCCACGTTATACTGATTTTAGTGGCTCAGCCACATATATCGATCTTGGCGACTTTCTTTGCGTTTACATCGCGGCTGGTGCAATCTTGGAGTGTAGAAATTTGGGTGGGTTGACTTGGTCCCCACATGGAGTGTAGGGGCTAGTACGGGTGGAGTGTAGGGAAATTTGGATTGGGGTGGGCTGCATTCTCCATTTGCATTACCATGATTTTGGGGCTGAAGGCCCAAACTGATACTGTTTGGGGCTTAGGCCCATACTGAGACTATGACTGAGATTGAAAATGGGATTACACACTGAGTTCTCGTAACTCACTCCCTTTCCCTTAACCTTGCAGGTAATCCCCAACGTTAGAGGATTTGGAGCTGCGGTGGACTCGGTGGTGGCCATACATCGGGGTTATTCCACACGTAATTTAGTAATTTCAGTTTTTATTTTATTTTATGTTATTTAATTTGGGTTATTGTTTTGTAATAAGGCCATTGGATTTATTTTACTTTTTAACCTTCTTTTCGGCATTTACTTAACTTTTTAAAAACGGGGTTTCTTAAAACATTAATAATCGCTTTTCAAAATAAGCACGTTTCTGCAACTATTTAAGTTTGATTTTCACAACTAAAATAGTTTTTCGAAATAATAACAACTTTATAAAAATAGACATTAAGCAAATCGTGTTTTTACAAACAAACAACGAAACTCGGAGTTTCAAAAAGAGATGCAACATTTTTTTTCGATCGCTAAGTATTCTCACCTACCTGTTGATGTGACATGCTAGATCCGGCCATAGCGTTTAGGCCGGGTTTGGGGTGTTACAAATTTATTCTTTGCCAGAAACGATGGTACTCAAATCCCGCGTTCTATTAAATTCGAACATTCACTGTAATGTCATTATATAATAATATTTCATGTTTTTTAACAAATAGTATAAATAAATATATAATACCATCCATAAATTCAATATAATTATCAAATTTCAACCATACGAACTTACCTGGGCCAATTGGTAGAAGCTGTAAGATTCAAGGACTAGTTTGAAATTCTCTTTTTTTGCATTTATCTTCGAATTCCCAAACTATAATATAATTTTTTTCCATTAATTAGCATCTAATTCAATACTAATTCACTTCACAATTTATGCCTTTCAATTTTCAAAATTACACATTTACCCCAAATTTCACAATTTTTACAATTTAGTCCCTAAACAATTCACCTATCAATTGAACTAATTTTTCTCAATTAAAAATTTATTTCATCATTCTAAGATACTACACAACCTTTGAAAATTAGAATTTCAGCACCAAACCCTAATTCACAACTTTTTCACAATTAGGTCCTAAAAATCATTTTCTACTAAAATCACTTAATAAAATCATCATATAATGAAATTAAAGCTTCAAATCCATGATAATTCATCATAAATATACAAAACTTATCCATGGAAACTTTCAATTTCACTTATAGAATAAAAAACTAATGAATTCAATAGTTGGACCTAATTGTAAAAGTCACAAAAACATAAAAATTACCAAGAAAAAACAAGAATTGAACTCACATGGTGCAAAAATATGAAAAACCAGCTTATTCCAGACCTCCTCTGGCATTTTGGCTGAAGAAAAATGATGAAATCTCTAGATTTTTCAATTTTGTCTTTATTTTATATGTTTAATTTGCAAAATTTCCAATTTTACCCTTATTTCATCTTACTTTCTTGCTAATTTTCTTGCCCAAACCGTCCAGCCCATATAATTTGGGTCTAATTGCCTTTTAAATCCCTCTTTATTAAGAACTTAAGCTATTTAATTACTATTTAACAAATTTTGCACCTTTTACAATTTAGTGTTTTTTAATTAATTAACTATCAAAACATTAAAATTTTTTGACGAAATTTTAATACTAACTCGTTTTATGAATTCAAGGTCTCGATACCTCATTTTTAACCCAGTTTACATAATAATTTCTTTTAAATTCACATAATTCTCTAATTCAAAAATATTTTTAAATTCACACTTGACTCATTAATATCAATTTACTAAATTTTCAAACTTACTCGTCGGATTTAGTGATCTCAAATCACTGTTCCCGACACCACTGAAATTTAGGCTGTTACATAAAATGTACGTTATGAGTCTTTCTATGGTTTCGTTTGATCACATTGAACTTAGAGAACTAAGTTGGGTATCCACCATGAATTCTTCAACAAATGGGTTTAAGACCCATCCCCCTCTACGAATCAAGAACCATTTTCCTATTTAACCTTTTGGTTAGTGAATCAGCTAGGTTCTTTTTAGAACTCACCTACTTCAAAGTAAGTACTCCATTCTCCCATAAAGGAATCTTTGCAAGTAAATTCCTAGGCCACTTAGCCTCTTGTCCGACTTAGTTAAGAGCTATAAACTTTGATTCTATTATGGAGCGAGCAATACATGCCTATTTAGTAGACTTCCAAGAAATAACTGTACCACCCATAGTAAAGACATACCCACTTGTAAAGCTAACTTTATCAGTTACCTAGTTTGCATCACAATATCCATCTAGGACTGTAGAGTATTCGTCAAATTCCAACTTCTAAGTTATTGTATTTTAATTTCACTCAAGACCATTTGGGGAAAGCTCAATATTGATAACTAGCATAGTAAATTGCCGATCGTGATACTTCCCCACTTACTATGTTGATGCCCCATCGACATGCAACCACACTTTTAGTAACCTTTTTTGCATCGACTTGAAATTTCAGTCTCAAGCCCATCTTGGGCCTTCAAGGCCTAAGGTTATGATCCATTCAACACACATCAGACATAAACTTGAACTTGGTCTCATCTCAACCATTGGTGAAATCTTTATGCCCATTCCTCCATCGAACACTCAAACTCAATGCCACAACACATAATTATCAGGTTACTGATCTGCCGCAATTCATTGTAGTCGATTAAACTACTTTTTATTTTTGTACTTAATGAGCTTTTGGGAAAGTAATTTTGTTATTTTTTTTGTTTAGTTTTCACTTTTAGTCTTTAGGTAAAAAAATAAGAAAATTAGGCGATTTATATGACCTTGTGGGCTAAGGTAGGCTTAAA
This sequence comes from Gossypium sturtianum, assembly GCA_025698515.1. Lineage (NCBI taxonomy): Eukaryota > Viridiplantae > Streptophyta > Magnoliopsida > Malvales > Malvaceae > Gossypium > Gossypium sturtianum. The sequence continues at coordinate 33,481,008 of CM046946.1, read as the reverse complement.
GGTAGACTAATATGTTTGGTGAGTGTGCATGACATCATTCAAAGGTATAAAGACAGTGGACTGCTCGCAATGTTGCAACACGGAGCTTGGATGTCGCAACACAACAAGCATAATACTTAAGAAGTAGTCTGTCATTAGTGTCACGGCACAGATTAGAGGGTGTCGCGACATAACCCTTAAAACACGCCCTAATTAGTAAACTGCCATTAGTGTCATGACACAGGCTAGAGGGTGTCGCGACACCGATGCAACGTGGCCACTTAATGGACCAAGGGTGTTTTCGTCCGTACAATGAACTTTAACAAGAAATAGTCAGCCATTTTAGGTCAAGGACCATCTGCCAACCCTAGGCCTATAAATAGAATTACTCAAAACAGTTTAGAGGATAGTTTTTAACTTAGTTTCATTTTATTTTCATTTGTAATTGAGATTTCTTTACTTGTAATTTTTATTTCATTTTTTGTTTCGTTCTTCTTGGGATTTGGATTGTGGATTTATCAACTCTTCATGGATTACTGTTTGCTCCACAATATTTATATAATGATTTTTCGTATCTTTATTCTTGATCTTTTACAAATGTTTATCTTTCAAATTCATGATATTGCATGCATTAGATCCATGATGAACTAATCTGTTAGGAAGATTAACAAGTGGATGTGGGATTAATTAACATCTATGTAGCGTTTTTTAGCGGATCAGTTGGTTGGGAAAGGAAGAACCTAAAGGCCTAGGATTGACGACCCTAGGAAGTCATGTAGGTAGGAATAAACCCGAAAGCGGTATTGCATGCCATGAAAACCTTACCCTAACCCAGTCTGACCTGTGACATTGAGAGATAAGTAGTTCTTGCCGATTCATTAGGTTAGTGGAAGGCCGAGAGGCCCTGCAAGGTTAATGACTAGCTGATTGGGTAGAACCGGAAGTAGAAGTTAATTATGAACACTGAAGCGAGTTAGTCTTCTGTTGTAAAATTGATAAGTTTATAATCTGATCATTCGTTATTATTCTTAGAAAACATCTTTATCATCAAGTAATGATTATTCATAGAATAATTTAATTAAAGTACTAATTAGATATGTTAGCATAGAAATTAGCTTTGGTATACTTGTGAACACCGTCTAATTCCTTATCTCTTATAGTAGTATTCTCACTTCCGATGTTGGTACGTCGAGATGCGATCAAGTTGTTAGAGCCATTACTGGGGAGGCTTCGCCATTAAATTAATTTTAATTTTTGCGCTTAATAGGATAAATAGGAAAATTTTCAAATTATAGATACAATTTTTAATTTTTACTAACTTATTTGTTTTTCTCTGTAGATCTAAGTGTATGCCTCAGAAAATGGGAATACTTGTTTATCCAGTAACTGATTCAAAGAGACTAGTTCGACAAAATCATTTAATCATGAATGAATCGGATTATATGTGGTTTAATGATGAGATGATCTTTGATAACAAAGTATACGATGAGGGAGTATACGAAGAATGAAAGATAATGGAGAACCAAAAATTTTTCATGTTAGAGCTAAGCTAACGAGGAAACAAAGCTTTAACGAACTAGTGGAGTAATGACCAAGGCAATGATATAGTTGAACATCCTCACATGTCCGCTAGTAAGATACATGAGGCACTTGAAGAAGGTTATGATATGCCCGAACATTTAGACAAGACTTCTTGTGATTCGTATGAGATGCCTTCATGTGAAACGACTAAGATGTCCAATTCTAAAATATTATCGAACATGTCAAACATGATGACACAAATGAGGAAGATGCTCCAAAAAATATACAATATGCTACCTCCAATGTAGGAAGTCGTGCATGATGTTCCCAAATTTGATCTTCAAGACTCCCGTATTATCGTTGACCACCCTAAATTAAACAATAGCACTCAAAAAGATTTTGGAATCGGAAATCATAAGGATGAATTGAATATAGCCGAAATAGTCTCCGATCCAATTGACGTAGCAGTAAGCATAGACTTAACAGTAACAACTAACACAGAGCTTCAACCAATTCTGAGTGAAAGTGTAAAGGAGATGATACACTTTCTGGCCATATTTGGGGAGGTGCCAGGCGAAGAGGTCGAGGAGTTTGATATATTCTCAGTCAACAATGGCAGCAAGGCTCGAGTAAACAAAGCTTCACGCGATACAGAGAGGAGAAAACTTAATGCAATAATACCTCCAAAAATGATTTAGGGTTGACTCAGATTTGGTACCAAATGGCTCACAATGTGGATTTCATACCAGTCGAAAATAAGGCAAAATCAATGGAGACCAAAGGGGCTGATTCATATACATCGACATGAAATCAAATGTCGGACCAAAGTGTTGAGAACCAATTGTAGATTCTTCTATGGTGGCGACACGGATCGTCTCTGCTTTTAAAGAAATTATATTTCCTATTTTAAATTTTGTTTCATTTTTATTTTTTTATTTTATTTATTTATTTAGTATTAATTTTATTTGTGTTTAGGTTTTTTTTCCCCAAAACTATTGAGTGGCATGACGGAGTTTGGACGAATGAAGATAGACAGACAAAAAAGTAGACGTCCATAAAAAGCCTAACTGAGTTGTTGGATGAATTCGACAGCCACACATGAATTGATTTCAGAGAGACAATGATTATGTTATATATTATTGTATTTTAATTATTTTTATTAACTTGAATATTATTAATTATGTAGGAGTAGGATATAAGTTATAATTAAATAGTTAGATTAGGACTAAATTACATTAGAATAATTAAGAAATAGGGTATAAATGTGCTAAAAATATTGAAAAACAAGAAATCAGGCCAAAAACAAAGTCAGTGTCGCAACACGAAACCCATGTGTCGCAGTACCAACAACAGACACCAAGAATGGAGAAATTCAGCTTGGTTTCAAGACATGGGTACCCTTATGTCACAACACTGAAGATAGTGGCCTCAAACTAAAAAATCTCAAGGTGTGTTACGACATCGAACCCTAATGTCACGACAACGGGACACTATTAGGGGTGTTGCGACATGAAACCCCTGTGTCGCAACATCGTTACAAAAATCTACAATTTTTTACCCGACCCAGTGTGTAGCCCGCCGAGCTTAAACCCATTTTTGCCTAGTTTTAACCCTAATTTCTCACCCCTATATAAGTCAAAAAATTCCAGTTGACCTAATTTTAAGTCTTAAACATAAAAAATCTCAATTTTTCTCTTCTCCCACTCTCCAACATATTCTTACTTTTTTCTTTTCAAAATATTTTTTCTTTTGTTCTCTTCTTTATTATTTTGCAGGTACATTGCAAGTCAAATCTTCCAAACAACAAGCATTCACAAATAGGAAAAAATGAAACAATAAGCAATGGGAGTGACAAGGTTAAGGGTTCCTATTCTTGTCATTGTTACATTGCTTACAATAGGAAACATATTGCTAGACTTTAGTTCATCTAGTTGAAAACATTAGAAATATGCCTCATAGAAAATCTAAAAGAACTAATGAGCAAGAAGCACCAATGAATGTAAATCCCTCTAATTTTTCAAACCCGAACATCGAAAAATATTTTCTCGAATTACAAGGAAAGACGTTCATACAAGAGAAGGGTTTTGAACCATCGATGCACTTGTATAAGGAAATTTGGGCATTAGTCTGGTATCATAAGTGGGAGCGCTTTTGCGTAACCCCAAAAGACCCTACTGTTATTCCTGTAGTACAAGAATTTTACACATTATTTAAGGATCAATAATCTAGGAAGCCTTACGGTGCCTTTTGGAAAACCGTAACAATTAGAGGAAAAGTGGTACTCGTCACCCCTAGAGATATTTGTGAATTTTATAATGTTCCTTACTATGATTATGATTTTATTGAAAATACTAATTTAACATAATTTAAGAACATATATATGGACAACACTATAAATTATTTAACCGAAGGAAGAGGTGGATAGAAACACCGCCCCGGCACTAATGTTCCCACTTCTTTCAATCAAGCAATCATGTTTCCCATCGCAAAGAAGTGGATGCAATTTCTATACACCCAGATTGCACTTGCTTTAAATGTTTCTAACATAAATACTTTCCTAGCTGTGTTGTTGTACGCTATTTTGCAGAAAAAACAAGTATGAATTTTGACATGCATCTATGAAAATATGAAGAGATACATAAGTGACCAAAAGTTAGGGGTTTTCTGCCCTTACCTATTAACGACATTATGCAAAAAGGAGGGAGTTCCAATGAATAAGACTAAATAATTCTTCAAGTCGACCAAGAGTTTTATTAGGGATTTGATGTACACTCAGTATACGGAGCTTCAGGGAAAGTAGATTCAGGATTAGAACAAAAGCCAGAAAGAAAAGATAGATGTCCCGGCATATTTTAAAAGAAAAACAACCACAAAAACTCAGGAAATCCAAGAGGGAAGCAACATCCCAAACTTAGAGTGGATGATAAGGTGGATGCAAGAGATGAGGCCAATGGGACAGGAGTTTTCACGAACAAATGGTATGCGAATACCAAATCTACCACCAAATAATTATGACTCGATGCAATCCCACTAGCGATTTAGGGAGGAAACTAGTGAGGAAGACGAAGATGAAGAACATGAGGAAGAGAATAAAGATGAAGTGGAGTTGGAAGAGAAGGATGCGGAGCAGGATTTCCCAGAGGATGATGATTATGAGGTGGCATTCCAATCGCAAAGATCTTCTCATAAAGGGCATGTCATTTGAAGCCCAACTCGACAAGCCCATTCATCAGGCAGAGGCTCATCACGAGCCCATGTTTTGGGCAAGGGGAAAGCTCTGATGGAAGGGTGTCAACCACTCCAATTTGACGATTGAACTTTATTTTTAATTTTTATTTTGGTAAAGTGTAAACAATTAATTTGGATGAGTTTTATTTTTGTTTTAGATTAGGAGCAGGTTAACAGTAGTATATATATTTGTTTTGTTTATTATAAATTTTCTATGTAGGAACCCTACACGAAGAAAGCACTACAATTACAAGGTTCAACAAATAAGGAAGGAGAAACCAACCATAAGGTTACAACAATTTCACGATCAGTCGGGTAACTTTTTTCTTATATATTTGAGTGTTGCACATTAGGGACAATGTGCTATCTAAAGTGGAGAGTAACATAGGAAATTTATGTTTTTAAATTTAGGAAATTGATGATTTTATTTTTTATTTTTCGTGTCTAATGTGTGTTTTACAAGTGATTGGTTAGGAGCATGCATATAGGTTAATTGTGTTTACTGTAAATTTGACATGATAGTGAATGATTTTAAATTATCAATTATTAGACTAATTAGTTCTACATATTACACTGCGAATAGACATTAAGTAATTGTGTGTACCAAATGATAGAGAAAATGTAGGGAAACAAGCATGCTAGTAAGAACAATAGGTGATTAGAGTTAGAATTGTTTAGTTAATTAAATTCATGAATATTGAAAGATCTAGGGATGACCTAAGGCATTGTTTGGTATAAATATAGAGCGAAAAAGCTAACCTTATTAATTAACCTCCAGTACCTATATTTGAGCTAGAAACCATTTCTTGAGGAACCTTTATACAAAACCCGAAGCAAAAACATTAATTGTACTTATCCTTTTTTGTCCCTGAACTGCATGAACTTAGACGTCAGGTCATACGTATTAAGCGATAGGTAGAGACATAATGGTGGTTTTGAAAAATTAGAGTGAAACAAGAAGAAACAGTGTTATATAGTAATTATAGGTCAAACAAAAGTGTGCAAATAAAGAAAAATTTAGAAAAAGTCAAAATGTGATGAAAAAGATCTGATTTAATCTAAAGCATTGTGAGTGAGAAAAGAATGAAAAAGTCAAAGTGACCCAAAAATAGTAGGTCTCAAAAATACAAAAACTCAGTCATTAGTGCACCAAAACTCGTTAAGTTGACCGCAGTTGCTATTATTATACTGTAACTTCCTACATGGAGAAATAAGAAAGGTGAGAGAAAGAGAGATAAGGCGGTGAGCAGGAAGGAATACTAAAGGGGGTGAATAGGGAACAATATGATGTGCCAAACTAATTTCGTGGTTGAAACCGTTTTGATATGCCCTATTCTTGAATTCCATACCAATCTTAAGCCTTAGAATGTTACAAGCCGAAAAGTCCTATGTAACCTAGGTAAATCTATTTGTGAATGGGCATTATATTAAGTAAACGTAACAATAGTTGTCTATGTTCTGCGAGCATAATTGAAATCCCTATGTCATTTTCTTGATGGATTAATATATTCAATAATCTTTTTGTTTATATACTTTGTAGTATACTGAACTTAGGTGTTTGAGGTTGATAGTGGTAACTCATTTACATATCATGCTAGAATTATGTGTATTTACAATTATCCTTATTTGCTTCGCTCCCAAGCTAATCTTTTTATCATACTTGCTCAAGGGTCGTCATTTACTTTATGTTTTTCTTGCTTGAGGACAAGAAAGGACTTAAGTGTGGGGGAGTTTGATCTGTCGCAATTTGTTATAGTAGATTAAACTACCTTTTGTACTTAATGAGCTCAAAGGAAAGTAATTTTTTTATGTTTGTGTTTAGGTTTCACTTTTAGTTTTTAGGTAATAAAATGAGCAAATTAGGTGATTTATATAACCTTGTTGGAAAATGTAGGCCTAAAGGTAGACTAATATGTTTAGTGAGTGTGCAAGACATCATTCAAAGGTAGAAAGACAGTAGACTACCCGTGATGTTACAACACTTAGCTTGGATGTCACAACACAACAAGCATATTACCTAAGGAGTAGTATGTCATTAGTGTCGTAACACAGATTAGAGGGTGTCGCGACATAACCCTAAAGACACGCTCTAATTAGTAAACTACCATCAGTGTCGCGACAACGATGCGACGTGGTTACTTAATTGACCAAGGGTGTTTCCTTCTGCATAATGAACTTTAACAAAAAATAATCAATCGTTTTAGGTCAAGGACCAACTGCCAACCCTAGGCCTACAAATAGAATTGCTCAGAAAGTTTAGAGGACATTTTTTTTACTTAGTTTCATTTTACTTTTATTTGTAATTAAAATTTCTTTACTTGTAATTTTAATTTCATTTTTTTTGTTTCGTTCTTCATAGGATTTGGATTGTGGATATGTCAACTCTTCATGGATTATTGTTCGCGCCATAATATTTATATAATGATTTTTCGCATTTTTATTCTTGATCTTTTACAAATGTTTATCTTTCAAATTCATGATATTGTATGCGTTAGATCCATGGGGAATTAATCCATTAGGGAGATTAACAAGTGGATGTGGGATTAGTTAACACCTATGTAGGGTTTCTTAGCGGATTAGTTGGTTGGGAAAGAAATAACTTAAAACCCTAGGATTGACGACCCTAAGAAGTCATGTAGGTAGGAATGAACCCTAAATCACTACCACATGTCATGAAAACCTTACCCTAACCTAGTCTGACATGTGACATCGAGAGATAAGTAGGTCTTACCGACTCATTAGGTTAGTGGAAGGTCGAGAGGCCTTGCTAGATTAATGACTAGCTGATTGGATAAAATCTGAAGTAGAAGTTAATTATGAACATTGAAGTGAGTTAGTCTTCTGTCGTAAAATTGATAAGTTTATAATCCAGTATATTGTTATTATTCTTAGAAAACATCTTTATTATCAAGTTATGATTATTCGTAATATAATTTAATTAAAATACTAATTAGATCTGTTAGCGTAGAAATTAGCTTTAGTTTAATAAAACCTCATTTGGGTACAATTCTCGAAGTACTTCCAGTACTTCGTTGTACAAATCTATATTATAACCTGACCCGTATACTTGCGGACACTGTCTAATTCCTTATCTCTTGTAACAATATTCTTACTTCCGATGTTGGTACGTCGGGAGGTGGTAAGTTACAACCTTGAGGAACCCTTAATGGTATGACCATTTGTCGACTGAATATTACCATGTCTTTGATACTCAAAAAGCATCCCTCTAGATGTGGCACCAACCACACTCTTGCGACATCCCGTTGGATGCGTCCCTCTGGACGTGGTTTGTACCAACCGTCCCTTGTGGCACCAACTGATGGGTCTAAAACTAACTATGACCACAATAAAGGCAAGCGCACCTATCGTTTAATAGTATAGTTATGGTAAGACCGGTTATATCGTATCCACAAGGACCAAGAGTACTAGTAATTACTATCTTCTTATTATTTAGCCTAAGTATTGGAGTGAATTCTTTTAAATTAAAACTTAATTAAAAACACGACAACGAAAGAATTAGGAAAATAATTTTAGAAAACTTTATGAGATAGACAATACCTAAGGAAGAATCCACCTAGACTTCACTTATTACTTTTGATTCATACAATTTATTCACTTGACTTAATCCATAGAAATCCCTGATTTATGTTAATATCTCTTTCAAGACTAAAAACAACTAACTCTAGGTTGATTAATTGAAATCTCTTTCTAATTAAAACCCCTATTGTCACATTAACTCGATCTATGGATTCCCTTATTAGATTTGACTCTAATCCGGCAAATTTTCGTCGCCCTATCTCTAGGGTTGCAATCAACTCCGCTTAATTGTGTTGATCTACTCTTAAACAGGGACTTTTGCTCCACTGAATAAGCACATTTGACTTGAATCAATAACCTGAATTATCAAAACAAGAATAAGAACTCACAATTAAGAATAAGAACAAGTATTTATCTTATAAATCAAATAATAATAAGATCCGTCTTAGGTTTCATCCACTTAGATATCTAAGGGATTTAGTTCATACTGATAGAAGGAAACATCTCAAAATAAGGAAAACAACAAAACATAAGAAAACCCAAAAACTTCTAAAGAACTTGATGGGAGATCTTCAGTCTTGATGGAGATCCTTCCTCCGAGTTGCTTCTGACGGCTGTCTTCGAGTATTTTCTGCGTTCTATTCAGCGTCCCCTTTTAGGTCACCCCCTAGGGTGTTTATATATGCTTTGGAACACCTTTCTTCGCCCACAAGTAAACTTTTCCGGATAGAATTAATCTTTGATATGGTAGGGACATGCTCGTGTGGCACGCCCGTGTTCGATAGCCTTAGGCCGTGCTCGCTCATGCTCACCACAGACGGCCGTGTGGCCTGCCCGTGGACGATAGTCCAGGCCGTGGTTGATCCTTCTCGTAGCACACGGCGGTGTCCAATGGCCCAGGCCGTGTTAAATTCTAAGATAGGCCCATTTTGTCCCTTTTTGGCCCGTTTCTTGTTCTTTTCGACTCCCTAAGCTCTCCTGAGTGTAAAACATGAAATTAAAGGATTAGGAGCATTGAATTCATCAAATCTAATGAAAACTCATCCAAAAATAAGCTAAGCATGGGGTTAAAATATGTATAAATTATGGTTTATCAAATATCCCCACACTTAAGCCTTTGCTTGTCCTCAAGCAAAATCCTCAACTCACAATTAAAACTAACTTCCTTAATTCATAATTCTCATTAATAATGTTTCCTCATAATCCACAGATAATTCATATAATGATAATTTAACCAAAAGAGTCCTAAAGATTCAAACAATCTAAGTCATAAATTTTTGTAGCATGAAAACATAGGTGTTTCCCTTTACCTAAATAATTACCTTTGATCCAAAACCGACAAGAATTGAAATCTTCACAAAAGATTCACTCAAATCACTCAACGTGTTTAAGGTTCAAAAATTAAGCACTCAAAAGTCAAATATGAAAAGTTAATCCCATAAGCTTGCATGAAAATCAAATCTCCACCACTATGAGATGATACACAAATCAAAAGGTCTTTAAAAGGGTTATAATGGGGCTTGGGTTAAAGGTGTGGATAAAGGCTGAATTAAAGGGTTAGAATCGAGATTGAATTGATAAATTACCTAACTAGAAAAATTAGACTAATACTGAATAATTGCATCAATTGAAAACTAATAACACGAGCTTCTTCTAAAGATAATGAAATTAACAATTTAAGCTCATAACACTAATAATGAATAAAATTCCACATTTTTTTAAGAATAAGAACAAGTACATACAATAATAAGATAGAATTTAACAACTGAAATAAAGAATGTAGTTAGGCAACTGATCAAATCAAATCTCGACAAAAGGGTAGTCAAGAAAAATAGGGATAATAAATCAAAATGGGTTTCGAGTTAATATTAATGGGTAAGTCAAGACAACGGTTTATTAGGCTAAAAAGGGTTCACTAGGGGTTAATTATGAGGGTAGGCTTTTCAGTGGAATAAGTTGGTTAAATCCTAAGTGCCTTTATCATCTCAGTATATCAAATCAAAGGTGTGGTCTCGACATGTATGATCGAAGCAAGTTCTAGAATAACAAATCAATGTTGACACACTCATAATTAATAAAGTGAGCAAGAAAAGAATATGCTCTAAAAGGCTCAAAATCTCACAAAAATTATGGTTTTTGATATCAACCTTGCAAATTTCAAACTTCAAAGTAATATTTAAATTTAGGGAAACGACCTAACAAAATTTAAATTCTGAAAATAGACTTATCATGCTTGATTCTCTAATATCTTAAAGTTTTAAACCATCAATGCACAATTATCTATGAATTAATCCAAAACATATCGATGAAAATCATAAATTAATAGAAGTTTCATTCTAATTAGTAATATGAGAAAATTACTCAGGAATAAGACATAATTCAGGGATTTTCTGGTAATGAAATCAATAATCTCCCCACACTTAAGATGTACATTATCCTCAATGTACAAAGATAAATAATGAAAATTATAGCAAGAAAATCATAAGATAGGGAAAGAAGTGAAACTTCTTGAATTTTGGATGGAGTCAAAGAAAAGAAACGGTGTAAAGGTGGGCAGGGGTGGTGGATACTCCGGTGGTGGTGGGGTTGTTCCGTAATAGCCACTTGAACCTAAATTAAAGAAATCAAAATATAATAATATAAGTTAAGGACAAGAAAGGTAAACGGAAAGAATTTAGAAATGAAAATGAAAGAAAAAGAAAAAATAAGTGGACTCAAAGGTCCTTGTCTTATCGAATTAATGAAGCGGCCGGCATGAAATTATGTAGAGTAGTTGCGCACGGGGAGATCGTGCTAGGAGCCTTTCGCTTTTTCGACATAGAGATGGTGGCTTTGATCTTACTTCTAGTATGGTGGCAAGGATGGTGGTCGGTGTGGTGGTGGTGTGAAGAAAGAAGAAGGGAAAGGGGGAAAGGAAAATGAAGGGAGTAACGTGAAGTAAGTGGAGTGAGGAGGCGGTGGCCGGTGGTGAACGTGGAGAAAAGCTATGGTGGCTAGGTTTAGGTAGAAGAAGAATTGGAGATGAAGATGAACAGAATTAGGGGGTTTAAATAGAAGAAGGGAGTTAGGTAGCTACCCACGCCCGTGTGCTTTGGGCGTGTTAGGTCACACGGTCGAGTTGCACGGCCGTGTGATGCTTCGTTTGTTTCTCCTACGGCCGTGTAGAGGTTTTCGCGCCCATGTTTGATTAATCAGTGTCAACCACGGCCTAGGGACATGGGCGTGTCGCACACCCGTGTTACTTTCTCAGTGTCGACCACGGCCGTGGCATTTTGTCGCAGCCTATGTTTTGGGAAAAGTGTTGTCCTTGGTTCGCACGGTCTCTACCACGCCGAGGTACATATTCATGGTGTCCACACGGCCACGGCCACGGCCACGCCCGTGTGTAAGGCCGTGTGGTAGGGAAACCTACGCTTTATTAATTTGGTTAGTTTTTAGTTAGGTGCTAAAAATCAAAAATATGAAACTTAAAGGGGTTAGTGCTCGGGTTGCCTCCCGAGAAGCGTTCGTTTAAAGTCTTAAGCTAGACTTACCTCTCATTCGCATAATCATGGTGGTTTGAGGAGTTGAAACTCCTCATTCTTGCGTATGGGAAAGTATTGAGTACTGTGAAAGGAGTTATTCCATTAGGTTCAGAAGTGGCAACACAAGGATCTGTATTATCCATTAGAACTCGGTCTCCAACTTTGAAGTGGTTTGCTTCGTCTTTAGGTTCGTTATGGAGTTGCCTTGGTTTTGCTTCGTGTGTTCTTGGTTTCTCCTTAACATGTGGCTTCCACTCGTCTAGTTCATCGATCTGAAGCCTTCGCTTCTCATGAGTTATTTCATTGTTGGTATGAGATCTAGGATGTGGCTCAGTTGTGTAATTTCGTGGTGCTTCCTGAAAAGAAGGTTGAACCAAATGGTCATTTATGTTCTCACCTTTATTACTCAATGTCCTAGCCGAGTCAAGAGCCTGAAGAGTGATCGTTTCATCACCTACACGAAGTGTGAGTTCACCTGTACCAACATCAATTCTAGTTTTAGCAGTTGCTAAAAAGGGTCTTCCTAAAATTAAAGGAATAGTATTATCCTCATCCATGTCTAAGACAACAAAGTCTACTGGGAATATGAATTTATCAATTTTTACTAGTACATCTTCAATTATACCCCTAGGAATTCTAATGGTTTTATCAGCTAATTGAATGCTCATCCTAGTTTGTTTGGGTTTCCCAAGACCTAGCTGTTTAAACATTTTATAAGGCATAAAATTGATGCTTGCCCCTAAATCTGCTAAAGCATTATTACTAGATAAACCACCAATTAAGCAAGGAATCGTAAAACTCCCTAGATCTTTTAATTTGTGGGGTAGTTTATTCTGTAGAATTGCTGAGCACACTGCATTTAGCTCTACATGCGATGCTTCGTCTAATTTTCATTTGTTTGATAAGAGCTCTTTTAGAAATTTTGCTGAATTGGGCATCTGCGAAAGAGCTTCAATAAACGGTAAGTTAATATGTAATTTCTTTAGAAGTTTAAGAAATTTACCAAATTGTTCATCTGTGCGGTCTTTCTTCGTCGCATTGGGGTATGGTACACGAGGTTTGTACTCTGTACTTACTGATTTCAGTTTATCATGGCTTACCTCAACCTTACCTTTATCTACCACGTTCTCTTGCCTCTATTTTGGTTCGTCTAACCCTTCACTATCGTGAACAGTTTTGGCGTGAATTTGCTCATTTGGGTTAGTTTCAGTGTTGCTTGGCAAGTTTCCTTGTGGTCGTTCTGAGATCAGCTTAGCAAGCTGACCTATTTGGTTCTCGAGCCCTTGAATTGACGCTTGCTGATTTTTTAGTACTGTTTCGGTGTTATGGAAGCGGGTTTCTGACACCGCGATGAATTTCGTTAGCATCTCCTCAAGGTTCGACTTCTTCTCTTGTGGGTAGGGTTGCTATTGAAAACCTGGAGGGGGTTGTTATCTCTGGTTTCCTTGACCACCCCATGAGAAATTTGGATGGTTTCTCTAACCTGGATTGTAAGTGTTACTATAAGGGTTATTTTAAGGTCTAGAATTGTTACCCATATAGTTCATCTGTTCGCTTTCTATGCCAGGGTTATAGGGTGGGTATTCTGTATTATTCGTCCCTCCTCCATTTGTATCGCACTGCATCACTGGATGTACCTGCGAAGAACCACACAAACCATCAATCTTTTTATTCAATAGTTCTACCTAGTTTGATAGCATTGTCACTGCGTCGAGGTTGAAAACTCCAGCGGCTTTTGTTGGCTTCGTCCTCATAACTTGCCACTGATAGTTATTCAGTGAAAACTCCTCCATAAACTCATAAACTGCTGCAGGGGTCTTGTTACTTAGGGTTCCACCGGCGGCTGAATAAATCAACTGCCTAGTTGAGGGGTTCACACCGTTGTAAAAGGTTTGAACCTGTAGCCACAAAGGTAATCCATGGTGAGGACACCTTCTCAATAAATCCTTATATCTCTCTCATGCATCGTAAAGTGTCTCTAAATCCATTTGCACAAAAGAAGAGATATCATTCCTCAACTTAGTCGTTTTAGCCGGCGGAAAATATTTAAGTAAAAAATTTTCGGTCATTTGTTCCCATGTAGAGATTGATCCTCATGGTAACGAGTTCAACCACTGTTTAGCTTTGTTTCTCAATGAGAAGGGAAACAACCGAAGGCGAATGGCATCATCAGAAACGCCATTGATTTTGAAAGTGTCGCAGAATTCCAAAAAATTCACCAAGTGATTGTTTGGATCATCATCCTGCAAACCATCAAACTGAACAAACTGTTGAATCATCTGTATAGTGTTAGGTTTCAGTTCAAAATTATTTGCTGCAATAACAGGTCTAACAATCTTGATTCAGTTCCTGTTAAAGTAGGTTTAGCATAATCATACATAGTACGAGGAGCAGGATTTTGATTCACCGAGTTTGCGGCAACCACATGAGGTAGCGGATTATTATCAGCCATCTCTTATGTAGTATTAGTTTCGTCTTCTTTCTCTTTTTCTATGTATTGTAGACTTCGCCTTATTTCTTTTCGGTTTCTACGAGCTGTACTTTCAATCTCACTGTCAAAAAGTAATGGTCCTGACGGGTTCCTTCTAGTCATAAACTAAAAGTTCCTGCCAGAAGCAAAGATAGAAAAATTAGAAAAGTAGAAAAGAAATTAAATTGCAATAAAATAAAAATAATGGTTAAAGTAATAAAAATTTATCGTTCCTAATATCTTAGTCCCCGGCAACGGCGCTAAAAACTTGATGTGTCTAAAACTAACTATGACCACAATAAAGGCAAGCGCACCTATCGTTTAATGGTATAGTTATGGTAAGACCGGTTATATCGTATCCACAAGGACCAAGAGTACTAGTAATTACTATCTTCTTATTATTTAGCCTAAGTATTAGAGTGAATTCTTTTAAACTAAAACTTAATTAAAAACACGACAATGAAAGAATTAGGAAAATACTTTTAGAAAACTTTATGAGATAGACAACACCTAAGGAAGAATCCACCTAGACTTCACTTATTACTTTTGATTCATACGATTTATTCACTTGACTTAATCCGTAGAAATCCCTGATTTATGTTAATACCTCTTTCAAGACTAAAAACAACTAACTCTAGGTTGATTAATTGAAATCTCTTTCTAATTAAAACCCCTATTGTCGCATTAACTCGATCTATGGATTCCCTTATTAGATTTGACTCTAATCCGGCAGATTTTCGTCGCCCTATCTCTAGGGTTGCAATTAACTCCGTTTAATTGTGTTGATCTACTCTTAAACAGGGACTTTTGCTCCACTGAATAAGCACATTCTACTTGAATCAATAACCTGAATTATCAAAACAAGAATAAGAACTCACAATTAAGAATAAGAACAAGTATTTATCTTATAAATTAAATAATAATAAGATCCGTCTTAGGTTTCATCCCCTTAGGTATCTAAGGGATTTAGTTCATACTGATAGAAGGAAACATCTCAAAATAAGGAAAACAACAAAACATAAAAAAACCCAAAAACTTTTAAAGAACTTGATGGGGATCTTCAGTCTTGATGGAGATCCTTCTTCCGAGCTGCTTTCGACGGTTGTCTTCGAGTATTTTCTGCGTTCTATTCAGTGTCCCCTTCTAGGTCACCCCCTAGGGTGTTTATATAGGCTTTGGAACGCCTTTCTTTGCCCACAAGTAACCTTTTCCGGATAGAATTAATCTTTGATACGGCAGGGACACGCCCTGGCACGCCGCTCCTTTCTTCGCACAATCTCATAGGTTGCTTGAACAAGACATCCCATACTAGTTCTCTTGTTCAAGCTCTCAGACTCGATAATCCTCCAATCTACTTGTTTAAAAACTCGGTGATGCTTAGACTAGATCCACAAATCTCATGTATTAGTAGCTTATCATGGATAAGAGTATCGTAAGCCCTATCCCAAACACAACGATCCGACAATCTGCTCATGGTCCTCAGACCAACTCAAACTTAAGGGCCCTCCAACCAACTTAAACAAGGACCCATTCAAACTCAATGAACCTCCAACCAACTCAAACTCAAGAGTCCTCGGACCTACTCAAACTTAAGGGATCTTTGACCTATCTCGACTCAATCTCGTTAGGTCTTCTAGGCCCATCTTGATCTCAATGGCACACTGGCCAAAACAGATAGAGCTTACAACTGTTTCAATGCTACTTAGGCATACTCTTGCACTACTCAGGTGCCCTCAAACCCATTGCCTCAATAGGAAACTTCATTTGCTCCAACGATCCTCAAATGTACACTCTAGCTCGTTGCCTGTAGGAACCTTCATTGGTTCCAACAGCGGGAAACGATAACAATTTTCATGTTTAAACAATATTATAATTTGCTTCTAAATTGTTGGAAATATACTACTGCAAAACAAAACTGTTAGCATTGAAAGGAAACCAAATTGAGCATAAATAAATAAAGTAATCACTATGTCGTGAAAGAACCTCTGCCTTAGAAGTAAATTTTCCTGATCGGTGTAATCGTGTAATGGACGTCATGCCCCAAGGTTAACACAATACTTCAATATTTGTACACCCAAATAATGAAGGTGGAACACAATTGGTATTGCTCTCCTCGAAAGGAATCGAAACCAAAAAAAATAAAAGCAGTTGGTTAGAAATCTGATTGAAAAATAAACTGAAAGAAATCGACGAAACCACACTAGGTTCGATTCCCATGAAAGATTGGAGAGGTCACAAATGGTCCCGCTCAAAACCCAATCTCCTAAAAAAAATTTTCCTCTCATAAAGAATAGCAGAATGAGAGAAGTTGTTTTTCTCTTGTTGTGTCCTATCAAAATTGAGGAGAATGACCTCCTATTTACACTATTTCTGAAGGGGCAAAACGATAAATTTGTAGAGTTAGTTTCTTAAAAATTCTTAACAACCAGTGATAAACCATAATAGTAACATATTTTAAACCCACATTTAGCATGCTTTTGGGTGATTTAAGCATTGAATTGTGTATTTTGTTGCTCTTAATCCTTTGTTTTCATGTTTTATACTCAGGAAAGCACCGGAGGATGAAAAGAACGAGAAACGGGCTTAAAACAAACCAAATAGACCAAATCATGAAATCAACACGGCCTGGGCCCAAGCAACACGGCCGTGCCCCCTAATCAGACCTGAACACGGCCTGGCCATGATTTACACGGCCGTGCCTCCCTAACCAGACCCAAACACGGCCTGGCCACGATTCACACGGGCGTATGCCAAGAGCGTGTCCCTGCCGTGGAGAAGAGGAATTTCACTCGGATTTGGATACTTAGGGGTAAAGAAACACATTCCAAAAGCCTATATAAACACCCTAGAGGCCAACTTTCAGGGGGCGTCCAGCTAGGCCAAGGAGCCGAGCCAGAAAGATCAGAATTGTGGAAATCACTTGAAGAAAGCTAGTTGATTCGTCTCAAGAAGCCGGAGTTATACTCAAGACGGAGGATCTCTCTTCAATTCCTTCAGGGGGTTTTAGAGTTTTTCTTATGTTTCGTTTTATCTTTTCTTTTGAGATGTATTTTATTATCATTATGAACTAAACCCTCAAATACCTGAGGGGGATGAAACTTAGATGAATCTTGTTATCGTTTGCTGAACTATATGATAAATATTTGACTTGTTCTTAATTATGTGTTCTTAATTCTTGTGTTGATATTTCGCGGATATTAATTCAAGTTTGATGTGCTTAGGTGGAGGAGCAAAAGTCCCTGTCTAAGAGTAGATCTAGCATAATTAAGCGGAGTTGATCGCACGTCTAGAGATAGGGTGACGAGATTTTGCCGGATTAGGATGAAACCTAATATGGGATTCCATAGATCGAGTTAATGCTATTCTAGGGGTTTTAATTAGAAAGAGATTTCAATTAATCAACCTAGGGTTAGACGTTATTCGCTTCGAGAGAGGGTTTAATATACATTAGGGAATCTTACGGATCAAGTTAAATGAATAAATCGTCTGGTTCAGAGTTAGATAACAAGTGAAGTCTAGGTGGATTCTTCCTTGGGTATTGTTTTAATTAATTGGGTTTTTCCCACAAGTATTTTCCTAATTTCATTCTTTTTGTCTCATCGTCTTTAGCTTAGTAGTTAGTTAATTTTCTAGAATAAACCGATTCACTTCAATTTTAAGGCTAAATAATAAAAAGAAAGTTAGTATTAGTACTTTCGGTTCCTTTGGGTTCGACAATCCGGTCTTGCCACTAAGCTATACTACTGTTCGATAGGTACACTTGCCTCAATCGTTGTTATAGTTAGTTTTTAGGCTCGATCATTCTCATTATAAATTTTAAGACTTTGACATCGCAAAAAACAACGATCAACCAGATTCTGATTTTGTTAAATCGTAACCATTTATATAAGTTAGATTCTGATTTTGTCAAATCGTAACCATTTATATATATATATATATATTTCAATTTTTTTGCATTACCAATGGTAAATTCACATAAAATTTAACCCATCTCCTTCAAAAAAAAAAAAAAAACGTTGATTTGTTTATTATACTAACATTTTTACTCCATTGAATTTACTAGTACTACTTAGTATACTAGAATGTCAAAACAGCATTTAGTGCCGTGGGAAAATAATTGGGAAAATAATTTTTACCAGACCCAGTCTAAACTATTACTATACATTATATATGACGACCAAGAAGCTTTTCAAAAGCAATAGAAACATGGTGAAGAATCAAATTGTACCTCTTTTTTTTCTACCTACATTGAGGATAAAAAAGATTATTTACTACCTTACTTTTCCGGTACTAGTTCATTTTTCATCACTAAAATATAATAATGTAATAGACATATGTGTCATTGGGTTCAAATAAACTTTATAGCCCACCTAGGTAGTATATTTCTTACTGTTACTTGGAAGTATTAGCTTTCCAGTCTATGTAGAAAGCCAAGTTCCCCTTCACTATATAGAGTCCTCTATTATTTACTAGGTATTATAACCATAGTCAAAGTTAGGTTGATGGTTGTTTTGAAAGTCAGACAAGTATATGCTTTCGAATACACAGTGTTAGGTCTTACAAATCAAGGTTGATTGATTAATTGGCTGCTAATATGTATATAACTAGTTAAGGTATATAGCTAGGTTCATCTATCAGTATGAATTTTTGACAGCAACAGTCAGACATGAAAATTAATGTCAAGAAATTACGATAAACAAACTCGTGTTTGAATGAGAACCAGTTGATAAGATTGTCAGAAGACAAGAGATCAAAAGCATGATTTGTTTGTAAAATAGGGTTTTTGCTCTTCCCCTGGAAGCATCCCACAGCTAGTACTTTTTTGTGTCATATCAGCTAATTTTTATTGTGTTTCCTTTCACATGTGATTTTCAGTGTACTTAAAAGGGTATCTTATATGTTGGACATAATTCAAACTCTCACATGCATGTTCTCGGATATATTTAAACCCCCCTTTTGTTTTGGGTTTTAAATTATTATGGTGCTACACTGCTTCCACATCAAAATACTAGTGCCCTTTCCATGAACATGTTTTCAATGATTAAATGGATAAATCTGAACCCATGGGGACTGTAAATTAAAGTGTTTAACCAATACGATATAGTTCTGTCAAAATGTATTTTTTTTTACTAGGTCTACCTGTTGGTTTACCTACCCTCTTAGTTGAAGAGTACATTCATAATTAATTTCCGATTGGGGGGAGGGGGGTTACTTAGAATTTTAATGGATAATAAATTTAAATGCAACTTGCGATGCCTGCAGAAAAAGTTGACGGATTTATCAGAGGAAATTACTTAAAACATTTCTTAGGTTGATGATCAATATATATAGTATAAATTTTGACGTATGGTCAGCCATTCCATTGAATCTGAGCCGATGGATTTGTTGTTCCAAATAAAGGAATAATAAACTAAAACATGGTGGGATTGGGGGACAAAAGAAATATAATATAAATATATGTGTGTAAACAAGTTGAAACTGCATGGAAGATGGTCCAAGAAAAATAATTCTAAAATTAGTGCTTGCCTATTGTCTGATGTCCCCTAAGCATAAGGCCCTTGTGATTAGATTGTCTGAATTGACAAATAATAGTAGAAATTTATAGGTATGGGTTGCATGTTGATTAGTGCACTGCATGTTTACTTTAATGTACCATAACAATTATATTTTCTTGTCTAATGCTTAAATGGCAACATTTTCTTCCCTGTTATTTGAAGGTAAGTTATCAGACATACGAGAATATATTTATTCTTTTTCATATATTTTTAAAATTATGCCTTAAATATATAATCCAACACATCTACTTGAAACTAGTTTCTTCTGTTTTTTTATTCCCTTCCTTTAGACTAATGATAATTACATGTGTTAGTAACAAAGGAAAAGGCAAGAATTATTACTTGTTTAATGATTCATATGTTTGACAGTGAAAAAGGATGCTATATTTTTTCCTCTTTAACCAATGATGATTTCATGTAAAGATCTCCAGAAAGAAAAAGGAAAAAAAGGAAGAATATGCAACCCAGTTTATAGCACAATTTTTTTTAAAAGAATAAATAAATAAATTATAAAATATATCAGATTAGCAGAGGCCAATAGTACAGCTATCAGCACTTGAATACTGAGGCAATATGATGAACTATGGAACTATTAACAAGTTCCTTTTTTGCCAATGAAAATTGTTAACAGATAGCTAAAAAAAGAATGAATGAAGAAAGTATACGTGGAAGAGAAATGGACAGTTAAGAGAATTTAGATGACAACCCAGATTTCCCTTCAGTCCCATCAATCCATTTGACAGCTAAAGAAAAGCAAAGAAGAAAGCAATAATATAAACCTAAACAGATCTACAATTTTATTAAATTCTCTTATACTTGAAATTAGCAGTAATAGCTAAAAATAATACTACTATATATCATATATATATATATATATATATATCAAGTGAAAAGTACTTTCTTAACTACTATACAACTAGGAGAGGGATGAAAGCAATTAAGATGGCCGTTGGTGGGGTTCTCCTAAGGGTCGCCACGCTCACGGCCGCAAACAAGCATAGCAATGCAACGTCGGAGGATGTAGAATTTGGCTCGCTGCTTCTTAACCAAATGACTGCATTTTTGACCAAATGATCTGCAAGGCTCACAGGCCTGCTTGTTATTAATAAATCTTGTGTCCTTTTCTTTGCCTGCCATTTGAATGAGTAAGCTTCAGCAGTGCTCTACTGTTGTTGAGTTATGTCACTGCGACTACTAGTACTAAAAATAGAAGCAGTAAATATATATATATATATATATATATGAAAGGGTAGATATGTTGAATGAAGTTTAGAGTTATATTTATACAAGAAAGGGAGAGTTTTTTGAATAGAGGTGTTATGATTTGATTCTGGCTCATTGGGCTCCTCTTAATAAGCTATATCTACTGTACCCACTGCAATCCCTGCAACCCACTAGCTGTCCGGGAGCATACGGATATGCTAAAAAAAACAAGCAATTTTTATAAAAAATTGAACATAAATTATTTTATCATTCCATTCAATCTCTATGAGAAATTTATATTTTATTTATATTTATTTTAAAAATTGATGTTTGATATTTGTGTTTAATAGTAGATGATATTTTGCCAAATTCACCTGAATAGTTAGTAGCTAAATCGAGTGGACAAGCGCACGAGTCCAACTATTCATTTGGTACAGACAGAGTAAGTAAAGAATACAGAAAGGGTAAATCTGAATGCTACATCCATCAAGCCACATGAACCATAATTTAGCCTAAACAGTATAAACCGTGTGGTGAGTGACATACCTTTATTATTTTTAGGCTCATATATATATATTTTTAAAAAAAGCGCCTTTAATTCAGTATATTATATTCAAGTAAGCTTTTGTATTTTTCGGGTTAATGCAATCTTTTAATACTTGAATTTGGTAATTGTTCAGAAATTAATTTTAACCAGAAAAAGGTTTAATCCTCAATGAGAAAAAAATTGTCAAGTTTAGTGATCAACTTTAACAAAAGATGGTTTAAGCACCAATGTCAAAACAATTATCATGTTGAGGAACTAGAAAAAAAAATGCTCAAACATCAATGTGAGAACAATTGTCAAATTTAGGTCTTCAATAATGCATTAACCTTATTTATTTTTTAATTAAATAAGTTCATATTATTTTATTTTATTTAATAAGAGATCATAAAAGTACTTGTAAGGCCCAATTTAAAACCCGGAGCCCAATACCCATTAACCAAGACTAGGGAAATAAAAAAGTCTATTAAATTGGTCCATTTACAATGGCCCAAAATTCAACCCAATGTTTGCAAGGCCCAAACGGCCTAAATCTTTTTAGCAAACGGGAAACCCTAGCAGTGTCCTCAAGCGCCGCCAACAACATCCTGACGCAACACATTCCTTCTCCGCAACGTGCGCCTTCACGCCTCCGGTGGTGCACCTACAAAACAGCTCAAGCGCCGCCAGCAACATCCTGACGCAGCACATTCCTTCTCCGCAACGTGCGCCTTCACGCCTCCGGTGGTGCACCTACAAAACAGGAAACAGTAAAACAGTAGATGAGGGGATTCGGGATTTGATTTTGTTCTATTTTTAGAGGTTTTTTTAGGCTATAAAAGCCGAAATACATCATGTAAAAAGGATCTTTTTTTTTTCTCGACAACGATTCAGATATAAAAACAGAGGCAATACACTATCTTTCGTTCAACTACAGAATAAAAAAAAAAACCCGGAAAAGGTTTCTTTTTTCCTTTTTGTTTCCGTATCTGTTTGGCTCTTCTTGATTTTTTTTATATTTTCGTTTTTTAAAATACAAAGTTTAAACATAAAAAAAGGGGGGATCGAGAAGGGGACTCACCGGGCTCCCTTGACCGCCGTCATCGATACGCGCATGAGGGGGAGCTCCTGGTCTTGTTTCGAAACCGCAAAAGGGAATCAAAGCAAAGGGGCTGAAACCCTAATAAATAAGAAAAGGGGGAAGGGTATTCTGGGTTTGGTTTTCGGAAGGAGAAAGGAAATGAAAGGATTTTGGTTTTTTTAAAAAATGAATGCTGCAAAGAAATGAAAAGATTTTTTTTTCTTTTAGTTTAAGGCATTAAAAATGACGGTGTAAAGGGGGAGTTTTGTGCACGCGCCATTTTACCCTAAATGGGTAAATTCCATGATAGGTCCCCTTCTTTGTGTCTTGGTTCTAGTTGAGCCCCATATCGCTTTTTATTTTATTTTAAATCTCACCCTAATTTTAGTCGGCGTTTCAATTTAGCCCTATTCAAACGCATCATTTTCGTAGCAGGTTAATTGTTGTTTAAGCCCCTACAAAGTTACGCGTGTATTGCGATGTCCCCTTTATCTTCTTTTATTTTTAAATTTGGCCTCGAGCTTTTTTTTTTGATTCAATTTGGTCCTTTTTGATTTTTTTATATTATTATTTTATTATTACCACCATGGTTTATATATATATATATTATTGTTATTATATTTATGTTTACCATTATTGTACATTTTTGTTTACTTTAATTTTTCCTTTTTTTATTATCATTATTATTATATCTATTATTTTATTATTATTAATATAATTTTATTTTTTTCATTACTTTTATTATTTTACTATCATTAGTATTATTATTTTATTATAGTTATTTATCTTAACATTACTGCTATTATTTCTCTTTTATTATTTTATTTACGATTAACCTTATTAGTACTATCCTATTTACTGTTAGTATTACTTTTATTTTTACTATTATGTTCATTTTCATTATTATTTTTATATTATTATTTTCTATTACTTTTATTATGGTTTTCATCTATTATTGATATTATTTCTTATTTTCTTTTCTACCCCTATTATTTCATTTTATTTGTCTGTTTTACTTTTTATCGTATTTTATTCCTACCTTTATTATTGTCATTCATATTCGATCACTGTAATGTTGTTGTATAAACTAGCATAGCAACTCGTCTTACATATTTTTTAAATCATATCATATTTTATTCGATACATTACAGTTTTCGTTTCCAAATAAGCAAACCCTCCGGGCTCTAAGGTTCGAAAGGAATCGTACCCTAACTTACTGGGTTTCGATTTCTCTTTTCGAGTCTAAAGAACCCATTACTTTCTTTTTAAAAGTTGAATAAAAACTTATTCTCGAAAAATTCAAGATTGTCGTGTCCTAACTTACTGGATGGGACGTTTTGGTATTTCGAGATAAGGATTTTAAAAAAAAAAACAAAGGCAATGTTCCGTGTTTGACACTTTGGGAAATCGAGCCCTAACTTACTGGGTTCCGATTTTTTAGTAGATTCCAAATACCCGAGTATCCTTCTTAGATTTGAACACATCAATTTTGAAAGTCAAAAGAAAAGCTCAATTTTGGGGATTTGAAATGTCGTACCCTAACTCACTGGGCGTGACATTTTACTTCCTCGAGATAAGAGGGTCTGATTACTCATATTTTGTTCGAGTTTTTTTCCTTAAAATAAAAAGAATCGTATTTTAAAATCTTTTCGACATTAGGACATTAATCAATCAATTAGGTACCAATTTTGGGCGTCACGAGGGTGTTAATCCTTCCTCGTGCGTAATCGACTCCCGAACCTGTTTTCTTAAAATTTGTAGACCAAAATGTTTTTAAGGTGGCCCAATCACACCTAAAAAAGATTGGTGGTGACTCCGTTTTTTCTTTTTAAAGTTGGCCCATTTTCCAACAAAAAAATGGTTTCGACAGCTTGGCGACTCCACTGGGGACAAATAAGAGAGTCAAGCCGTAGAATTGATTGATTAATGTCCTTTTATCAAAAATTAAAATTTGATTTTGATTCTTTCATTGCATGAGTTTGTGTCGCGTCATATGTTTGTTACGATCTAAATGTCTAGGATAATTTTGCATCATATTGCATGACCGTTGTGGTCACACATTTTAAGTGAGAGTGAGAAGCTACTCCTTCGTGAGGTTTTCACCTCCGTGCAGGATAGTGAATCGCTTTCGGGATACATTCGTACCTATGTCTTCGTGAGATTTTCATCTCCGTGCAGCCATAGGGAAATGTATTCCCCTGAACCGAACACAATCCATATGAGCCTATAATGGGTGAGGATTGAGGAATCTGCTGGTTCAGGTACCCTTGCTTTAGAGCCAAACCGCATATAGAGAGCCCTAGGAACTTACCCTAGATAGAGCCAAGCCAAACCCGAGTGGTCACCCGGACAGGTGTTCTGTGTTGTCTATTTCTCTTGCACTAACGTGTTTTCTTTTGTTTTAACTATATTGCATTTCATCATCATAGAAAGGAGGTGTTGATTCATATTCGATTACTAAATAGAAGAGTTTGTCATAAGGAAATGGATTACTTGATAAAGTGGGTTATAATACGGTCGTTCGAATATAGTCCAGGTAAATAACGAGAGAAGGCTGATAGTCCGCAGAAGAATACAAGACTTAGCCCGAGGATTCAAGCCAACAAGGATTATTCGAGAGCCATCACATCTCAATTTTCTCAAAGAAGCTTATGAGCATCGTGGATGACAAGTGAGTGAAGTGCCACGGCCTGGATCAAGCAACAAGGAGCTAGAAGAGGCATTTATTGAGGAGGTTCATGGGACACGACCATAACATCTGGATACGAAAGAAAGGATTGGTGTCTTCACCTGGACTATGAGGACGAAGCCGCATATGTAATCCGTTTTATGTAAAGAGATTCATTTTCTAGAAAAGTTCTTCTAATGAAATTGAGTTCGGAATCAACGCCTCTCTTTATTTTTGCATTCATTCATTTGCATTTCATTTCATGCATTTGCATTACATCACATCATATGCATTAATTATCATAAAAGAACCCTATTAACTCGAGATCGTGTTATAGCTACCCTGGAACATCGCTACTATACTCGAAGAAAAATACAAGTCATGGATCAAAGGTTAGAGAGGCTGGAACAAATACAGAAAGAAATGCAGGATCGGTTGCAAGCTCAGATGCAAGAGCAACTGACCAAGATCCAACAGGATATGAGGGATCAAATGCTGGAATCCCAGAGAAGCATGATGAGCCAGTTAACACAGTTGTTGACTGGAGGGCCTGATAAAGGAAAGAGTCCCATGGTTGATACCGGGGACGAAAATGAAGACTCTGCTTATCCTCCAGGCGTTGTCCCGGTAAATGCCCAAGAACAACCACCAAGAGTGTCCGTTAATATCAGACCTCAGTATCAATCTGGTACCTTAGCACCGGTAAACTTCCCGACAGGCTCGAGCCCTAACCCCGTGGATAATTTGACAAAACCAATGGTCCCTGACTTAGATGATGCAACATAGGGAGAAAAAGCAAAGGCGGAGCTCCCAAAGGAGTTTGAGGATCGTTGCAAATGGTTGGAGGAAAAGTTTAAAGCATTGAAAAGTGCTGATTACCAATGCGAGGTGGATGCTAAGAAGCTGAGTTTAGTCCCGAATCTGGTACTTCCTATGAAGTTCAAAATGCCGGAGTTTGAAAAGTACAATGGGACCAGCTGCCCTGAGGCTCATATTACCATGTTCTGTCGAAGAATGACGGGATATGTCAACAATGACCAGTTATTGATCCACTGTTTTCAGGATAGTCTGACTGGAGCTGCAGCAAAGTGGTACAATCAGCTCAGTTGTACTCAAATCAAGTCGTGGAAAGATTTGGCACATGCCTTCATGAAGCATTACGGCCATGTGATTGATATAGCGCCTGACAGGATCACGCTGCAAAACATGGAGAAGAAGTCAGGAGAGAGTTTCAGGAAGTACGCCCAAAGGTGGAGGGAGGTCGCTACACAGGTCCAGCCACCGCTACTAGAAAAAG
Organism: Gossypium sturtianum; assembly: GCA_025698515.1. Lineage (NCBI taxonomy): Eukaryota > Viridiplantae > Streptophyta > Magnoliopsida > Malvales > Malvaceae > Gossypium > Gossypium sturtianum. The sequence goes on along the minus strand of CM046946.1, from coordinate 33,454,422 downwards.
AAATGACTATGCTCTTCATAAATACTCTAAAAGCACCTTTCATCAATCATATGTTGGGGAGCACGACTAAGAGTTTCGCAGACATAGTGATGTCTGGCGAAATGATAGAGAACGCGATAAGGTGTGGGAAAATAGAAACTGAAGAGAGCATAAGAAGATCGGCTCCAAAGAAAAGAGAGAGTGAAGTGGGTAACGTAAGCTCAGGTTATCCCAAACCCATTACTGTTAATCAACCGAGAGCGGTAACTGCGAGCCAGCAGGCCTCACTAAGGTAAGAGCCCAACACGAGGCAGAATGCCGAGAAGTTCTAGTTTACTCCCATACCAGTGACGTATAGGGAGTTGTATAAAACTCTTTTCGACGCACACGTGGTAGCCCCTGTCTACTCAAAACTGTTGCGACCCCCATATCCTAGATGGTACGATGCAAGCACTCAATGCGAATACCATGCGGGGATAGTGGGGCACCCGATAGAGAATTGATTCCCTTTCAAAAAGCTAGTCGAAAGGCTCATCAAAGTGGGCATGGTGAAGTTTGATGATGCGTTTGTCGTAAAAAATCCGTTGCCCAGTCATACTGATAAAGGGGTAAATGTGATATTCGATAACATGGGGAAGTGAATCAAGCGAAATGTTGTTGAAGTAAGAACCCCATTGAGGGAGGTTTGGAAAGAAAATGCGAAAAAGAGGTCTAGTTCCGCAAGAGTTGGGGAGCAAATCCCAGGGTACGAGGCACTACTGTGAGTTCCACAATAAGAAGGACCATGAGATCCAGCAATGTAGCAAATTTAGGGCCCTAGTGCAAGGGTTAATGGATAACAAAGAGCTGGAGTTCTTTGACTCTTCTGAAGGAGAAAACGTGTGTACCATAGGAGGAGAGTTGGTAGAGAATGACGCCGAGGTCAAATGGGGATCAATGACTTTTCCCTACATATCCAATGCATCCGTATCTGAAGGAGTTGTCTATCCAGGACCGGAGAACATGAATGAAGAAATGGCTGAAGACATGATGAAAACTGTGAGCATCAACGCCGTATTTGAAGAGGGTCCGAAGGAAGGAAATTTAGCAGGCATACGCCCCTATGAGCCTGGAAGTGTTCTGAACAACTAGACTGCGAAGGAAATTCTTGTAGTTTTTAGAGCTAACACAGAGTAATGTTCAAAACACACTTGTTGTTTTAAGCTTAAAAACAATAAGAATCTTTTGTGAAATAGGCTCATGTTCAAACATCTTTACTTTCAATAAAAATTGCATTTTTGTGTTTCATATCGGGCAAATATTTTTTATTCTCTCATTTCATTCATAATCGTGCCATATAAATAAGCCACTTTTAGATTTATTCTTTAGATATTCTTTCATGCCTACAATAGGTCTCCAGATATCAATGACATGAGCAACGCTATTACGGACTCCCTTTTGAGTGAGATATGGGTCTAAAAGGATCTGGGGATTTTTAAGATGACAGAGATTGTAACTTATCTTTTGATTTGTTAAGGATGGTAGAACAAAATGAAAATAGACTCTACAGTACAAAGGGTCAGTGGACATTACGAGTCTAGGAAAGGAGTGAAGATCGAAGCCTTGCCCACCACAGAAACAAAGCGAGACGTCATTGAGTTATTTCAAGAATTCAAAGATGTCTTTGCATGATTGCATTAAGATATGCCTAGGCACGAGGAGGCTATGGAGTGTTCGAAAAGGCACATGCTAAGAGTTTTTCGATAGCCAGGTCGATTATAAGGTTCGGGTACTGCTGGTCTACCATGAAAGGGAGATTACATCAATTATGCCGTAAATGTCAAATTGAGAAGACATGACTTATATGCTTCTTTTTCTATACGTGGGGCATAGATGTTATGGGGGCGATCTCGTCAAAAGCATCTAGTCGGCAGTAATTCATCTTCGTGATTGCCAATTGCTTCGCTAAGAGGGTGAAGGTCGCTTCATGGGCCAAAGTTACAAAGTCAACAGTCATCGAATTCAAGTTCGAATTCAAGTTCGAATTCAAAAAAAAAAGGGAAAAAGAAAAGAAATCATCCAAAAAGATTTTGAAAGATGATTGAAACTTGTAAAGATTGGTATAGACTAGTTACCATTTACCCTCTATACTTCTCGAATGTTGGCAAGGACCTCCGCCGGGGCAACATCTTTCTCATTGGTTTATGGGATAGATGCAGGCTTGCCCATCGAAGTTGAAATTCCTTCTCTTGGGATTTTGTCAGAGCTGAAGTTGGATGAAGCGGAATGGGCTCAATCTCAGTATAATCAACTGAATCTGATCGAGAAAAAGATTAAGAGCCATCCGTCATGGTCAAATGTATCGGAAGCGAATGATGCGGGCTCACAACAAAAAGTCCACCCCAGAGTGTTTCATGAAGGAGACTTGGTATTGAAAAATCCTCCCTATGCAAAGGACTCCAAAAGAAAGTGGATGCCTAATTGAGAAGGACCTTATGTTGAAAACAAGGTCTTTTCTGGAGGAGCATTGATACTAGCCGAGATGGATGGCAGGAGTCAGCCGAACCCGGTTAATACGAACTCAGTTAATAAACACTTCGCTTAAGAAGGAAATAGGCTCAAGCGAAAACCCGCAAAGGGCGCTTTGAGGCTTTTCGCAAACAAAAAAAAAACAAAAATCGGAGAGGCCAAGGTGAAAACCCGCAATGGGCGCTTTGAGACCAAATGGGCTTTGAGTCGAAAACCCGAAAAGGGCGGCTCAAATTGTGATCGAATCATGATGGGGCATACAGTAGTCTTGCTACGCTTGAATTAATAATGAGGAAGTATGTTTCATCTTGGGGCATCGACAAAGTACTCCGGATCCCCTAAACACATATTGAGCTTAAAATGGTCCTCAAGAAGTTTGAACAGAGAAGCTCATGCTGCGATATCTGGGGCACCTAGTTTCCATCTTACCTTGCTATTTTATTTTACACTACCAATAAATTTCTTTCTGGGTTGCATTTGCTATCTTTGCTTAACTTGTTTGTTTCGAGCAATGCTCCTAAGTAATTTCCTTCTTATCCATTGTAATGATCTCTTTTTCGAGCATTGTATATTGAAATAATGATCAATGAACTACTAATGTTTTCATGAAATAAGTTCTGGATATTACTCTGCAAATCTCTAAATAATACAAGGATCCGAAACAGGACAATTATTTAGAACACACCAGGCTTAAATGGCTCGGAACCCTTGAAATAGGAGTTTAAGCAGTGACGACATCTTCGGATTCTCTGTTAGAAGTTCAACTGAACAGGAAGACATGTGTCAGGGGTATCACCCTAACAAGCAGCGAGCAATGATAACCCAGGAGTGTTAAAAATGGATCATTCTCATGACATTTTGTATTCATAACATTCATAATACATATGGTTAGGAGCATTTTTCATGACATCCCAATCATATTGACATAAACATATATCCCATGAAATCAATTCTACAGGTAGGTTCCCCAGAGGACAATGTAGCAAAGTTGATGGGAGTTACAGAAGACAATGAGCCTTAATTCCCTAAGCAGTAGGGTAACAGGCCGAAAATTACAGATCTTAATTCCCTAAGCAGTAGGGTAACAGATCGAAGATGATGAGCCTTAATTCCCTAAGCAGTAGGGTAACAGGCCAAAAATTACAGATCTTAATTCCCTAAGCAGTAGGGTAACAGATCTAAGATGATGAGCCTTAATTCCCTAAGCAGTAGGGTAACAGGCTGAAAATTACAGATCTTAATTCCCTAAGCAGTAGGGTAACAGATCGAAGATGATGAGCCTTAATCCCCTAAGCAGTAGGGTAACAGGCCGAAAATTATAGATCTTAAATTCCCTAAGCAGTAGGGTAACAGATCGAAGATGATGAGTCTTAATTCCCTAAGCAGTAGGGTAACAGACTGAAGATGATGAGTCTTAATTCCCTAAGCAGTAGGGTAATAGACTAAAGATGATGAGTCTTAATTCCCTAAGCAGTAGGGTAACAGACTGAAGATGATGAGCCTTAATTCCCTAAGCAGTAGGGTAACAGGCCGAAAATTATAGATCTTAATTCCCTAAGCAGTAGGGTAACAGACTGAAGACGACAAGCCTTAATCCCCTAAGCAGTAGGGTAACAGGCTGAAAATTACAGATCTTATCCCACTGAGCAGGAGTGGAACAGATCGAAAATGATGAGCCTTAATTCCCTAAGCAGTAGGGTAACAGGCTGAAGATTACAGATCTTATCCCACTGAGCAGGAGTGGAACAGATCGAAGACAATAAGCTTTAATCCCCTAAGCAGTAGGGTAACAGGCTGAAAGATAGCAGATCTTATCCCACTGAGCAGGAGTGGAACAGATCGAAAACGATGAGCTTTAATCCCCTAAGCAGTAGGGTAACAGGCTGAAAGATAGCAGATCTTATCTCCACTGAGCAGGAGTGGAGCAGATCAAAGACGGTGAGCCTTAACCCCCTAAGCAGTAGGGTAACAGGCTAAAGATTATAAATCATAAGCAGTAGTGGAGAAGATTGAAACAAAGCTCCTGTGCCCCTGAAGATGCAGTGGGTCAAAGCAAGGCTACCTGAAGAAAAGAAACATCAAGTCAGGAATCAGCAATACAGGGCAAAATTGGTCCTTTTAAAGTCTTTGCTCTATTTTCGTTACATGACAACGAGCAAAGAGGGGCAGCTGTAAGGCCCAATTTAAAACCCGGGGCCCAATACCCATTAACCAAGACCAGGGAAATAAAAAAGTTTGTTAAATTGGTCCATTTACAATGGCCTAAAATTCAACCCAATGTTTGCAAGGCCCAAACGGCCCAAATTTTTTTAGCAAACGGGAAACCCTAGCAGTGTCCTCAAGCACCGCCAAAGAACATCCGACGCAAAGACGTTCCTTCTCCGTAACGTGCGCCTTCACGCCCGGTGGTGCACCTACAAAAGCAGAAGCGAAGAAAACAAAGAGAGGAGGGGATTCGGGATTTTATTTTGTTCTATTTTTAGAGGTTTTTTTAGGCTATAAAAGCCGAAATACATCATGTAAAAAGGATCTTTTTTTTTTCTCGACAACGATTCAGATATAAAAACAGAGGCAATACACTATCTTTCGTTCAACTACAGAATCAAAGAAAAACCCGGAAAAGGTTTCTTTTTTCCTTTTTGTTTCCGTATCTATTTGGCTCTTCTTGATTTTTTTTTATATTTTCGTTTTTTAAAATACAAAGTTTAAACATAAAAAAAGGGGGGATCGAGAAGGGAACTAACCGGGCTCCCTTGACCGCCGTCGTCGATGCGCGCATGGGGGGGAGCTCCTGGTCTTGTTTCGAAATCGCAGAAGGGAATCAAAGCAAAGGGGTTGAAACCCTAATAAATAAGAAAAGGGGGAAGGGTATTCTGGGTTTGGTTTTCGGAAGGAGAAAGGAAATGAAAGGATTTTGGTTTTTTTTTTTTTTTAAAATGAATGCTGCAAAGAAATGAAAAGATTTTTTTTCTTTTAGTTTAAGGCATTAAAAATGTCGGTGTAAAAGGGGGGGCCTTGTGCATGCGCCATTTTACCCTAAATGGGTAAATTCCGTAGTAGGTCCCCTTCTTTGTGTCTTGGTTCTAGTTGAGCCCCATATCAGTTTTTTTTTATTTTAAATCTCACCCTAATTTTAGTCTGGCGTTTCAATTTAGCCCTATTCAAACGCATCATTTCCAGAAGCGGGGTTAATTGCTGTTTAAGCGCCTACAGGTTGCGCGTGTATTGCGATGTCCCCCTTTTATCTTCTTTTATTTTTAAATATGGCCCTGAGCTTCTTTTTTTTTTGATTCAATTTGGTCCCTTTTTGATTTTTTTTATATTATTATTTTATTATTACCACCATGGTTTATATATATATTATTGTTATTATATTTATGTTTACCATTATTGTACATTTTTGTTTACTTTAATTTTTCCTTTTTTTATTATCATTATTATTATATCTATTATTTTATTATTATTAATATAATTTTATTTTTTTCATTACTTTTATTGTTTTACTGTCATTAGTATTATTATTTTATTATAGTTATTTATCTTAACATTACTGCTATTATTTCTCTTTTATTATTTTATTTACGATTAACCTTATTAGTACTATCCTATTTCTTTGTTAGTATTACTTTTATTTTTACTATTATGTTCATTTTCATTATTATTTTTATATTATTATTTTCTATTACTTTTATTATGGTTTTCATCTACTATTGATATTATTTCTTATTTTCTTTTCTACCCCTATTATTTCATTTTGTTTGTCTGTTTTACTTTTTATCGTATTTTATTCCTACCTTTATTATTGTCATTCATATTCGATCATTTGTAATGTTGTTGTATAAACTAGCATAGCAACTCGTCTTACATATTTTTAAATCATATCATATTTTATTCGATACATTACAGTTTTCGTTTCCAAATAAGCAAACCCTCCAGGCTCTAAGGTTCGAAAGGAATCGTACCCTAACTTACTGGGTTTCGATTTCTCTTTTCGAGTCTAAAGAACCCATTACTTTCTTTTTAAAAGTTGAATAAAAACTTATTCTCAAAAAATTCAAGATTGTCGTGTCCTAACTTACTGGATGGGACGTTTTGGCATTTCGAGATAAGGATTTCAAAAAAAAACAAAGGCAATGTTCCGTGTTTGACACTTTGGGAAATCGAGCCCTAACTTACTGGGTTCCGATTTTTCAGTAGATTCCAAATACCCGAGTATCCTTCTTAGATTTGAACACATCAATTTTGAAAGTCAAAAGAAAAGCTCAATTTCGGAGATTTGAAATGTCGTACCCTAACTCACTGGGCGTGACATTTTACTTCCTCGAGATAAGAGGATCTGATTACTCATATTTTGTTCGAGTTTTTTTCCTTAAAATAAAAAGAATCATATTTTAAAATCTTTTCGACATTAGGACATTAATCAATCAATTAGGTACCAATTTTGGGCGTCACGAGGGTGCTAATCCTTCCTCGTGCGTAATCGACTCCCGAACCTATTTTCTTAAAATTCGTAGACCAAAATATTTTTAAGGTGGCCCAATAAAACCTCAAAAAGATTGGTGGCGACTCCGTTTTTTCTTTTTAAAGTTGGCCCGCTTTCCAACAAAAAAATGGTTTCGACAGTACTTATTGAAGAAATCACAATGTTGTTGAGAAATTAATTTGTTGACATTCATTTATGTTGAAGCAACTTTTGAGAAGTGCCCAAACTAGTGTTTGGATTAGTGCCAACTGACAATAGTACTGTCTGCTCAGAAAACTTGTCCTGTTTATGTTGGCAAATTTTGGCAACAGAATTCATTAGGTTGTGATTCATGTTGTTCCTTCGATCGGTTGCTAGCCCATTCTTGATACCCAAACTACATAAGCAACACATCTTGAAAATTGGTTTGGATTTGGATCGAAGCAATCAACTTTCCAAATTTGGTGGATCGGATCGAATTGGGCTAGATTAGGAAGTATATCCTTAAGATTCGAGACTTATCCAAAGCTATTTGAAGATATTCCTTATTCATCCTGCTTATTTTTAGGAAAGATTGATTGTAAACGATATAGAATGTTAGCAAGTCTCAATTATGTATATATTGAGGAGTCTTGTATATGTTATGTACTGAGCGAAGAACACTTATTCTTGTTCATTTGAGGAACGTTTCTTTGAGTGTATTGAATGAAATTATCAAGTGTCTACTTGGTTAAAGTCCTAAGTTTTCAAAATGATATAAGGCATTCCAAATGTTACAAGTAGTGTTGTGACTGATTAAGTGTGTAGCAACCCATTTTTTAGTGGTGTCGGAAACAGTAATTTCGGGACCACAATTCCGAAGAGAGAGTTCAAAGATATATTTAATTAACATTTATAAGTTAAATATAATATAGTAGTGAATCGTGATTTAATAGATTTTATTAATTGGTCAGTTGGTCAAGGTACAAGTGGTGCGTACCGAAAGTTAAGTGGTTTTGGAAAATGAGGTATCGAGACCTCGTTTCTGTAAATAAAGTTCATAAATATTTACAGAGTTATTATGTAGGTGTACTGAAATTTGGTTCAAAAATTTTAATGTTTGGTTAGTTAATTAAGGAAAAAGGACTAAACCATAAAAATTGTAAAAGTTAATCGGTATTGATTTTTATTTGATAAAACGCTAAATTAATAATTGTTTAAGGGCTTAAGTGATAATTTAACCACTTTTAAAAAATTGAAACCGATATTGCTTGTAAGTGGCTTAATTTATGAAATATAGATAAAGTAATATTAATAATAATAAAATGTTAATGTTTAATATTAAAACATTAGTGGTTGGGAAGAGAAGGTTTCATTCTCATCTTCCCAAATCGACCGAATAGTCATTGAAGGGATCTTAGAAGCTTCAAGTACTACTCTACAATCGGCTCTTGCATGTAAGTCCGATTTAAGCTTATTTTTTCGTAATTTTTATGTTTTTGAGATCGTTGTAACTCAATTTAGCTAAATCATATATCCATTTTTAAAACTGTTAAAGATTTTAGATGTTACTATTATAGATATTTGAAGCTTTTGATTGTTAAAATGATGGTTTAAAAACTTAGGAATGAAAAAAGGATTAAATTGTGAAACTAATTGTTAGTTTTGAGTTTAGGGACTAAATTATGAATATGCTGAAATTGGTATGAATTTTTTGCAATAGAAAGCTATATATGGACATAATTGAAGTGGGTTTAAAGTTTGGAGTTCAAATTTGGAAGATATAATAAGTTCAGTTTTAGGGACTAAATTGAATAAAATGCAAAAATTTAGGGGCACCTGAATAATTAAATTGAGTTTATACATGTTTATAATTGGATGAAATAAGAGGGTTGGAATTGATAAATTGAATTGAATTATTAAATAGATCAGAAATTGGACCGAATTGAAGATAATTGGGGAAATAACAAAAAATGCGGATTGGTCCTTAGAGAGTCGTTTGTTTGTTGTCTTGATCAAGTAAGTTCATACGGTATGTTGGAATTAAATTATTATGCATTTATAATTATAATTGTAATTATGTTTAATTGAAATTTTGATTATTTATAATTCAGTATAAAAAGGTGAGATATAGGATTAAATTGAATACGATGAATTAAAAATTGAAATAATTAAATAATTGAATCTAAATTGGACTAAAATAGGATTTGTTATATGATAAAGTGATGATTTGATGTAATGATTTGAATTGATTCAATTTAGACAGATTGATAGTAATAAGGACCGAATGGAATATATGTGAAAAATGTGTATATATATAAATGTGTAATTGAATGCATATAGAAATTATTGATGATGTCATAAGTATGGACGAATGATTTAATGACGAAAATATATGTGAATTGATATGTTTATTGATAATAAATTGAGTAATGAATACCTTATTAACTGTTTGGATAGAGTCGGATATAGTTGGCATGCCAAAAGATAGGAAGGGTTCAGGGTTACTTTGAATACAAGTCGATGAGGCATTGGGTGCAAAATTGCTTCGGTTATACTAATGAGACACTAGGCGTCAAACTATTTGATAAGCACTAAGCGCAACTATTTGCTTTGGCTTTATCCAATGAGGCACTAGGTGCCAAATTGGTGTAATGGTTGGATTCGTGTATCTGTCTGAGTCTGAGTCTGAGTCATGTTAATAGGGAGATAAAAGATAAAAAATGATGATAACGAATAAACATTTGAAATCCATGAAATTGGAAAATTGAATGTGAGATGTGGTATTCGATATTGAGATGAAAAATGGATAAGAAATGGAAGAAAAATGTGAAATGAAATGTCTATTTGTGAAATGAGATTATATGATGATCAGATGATATATATATATATATATATGCATATTGAGAATTAGTTATACATGCTCAGGAGGCCAATATGAAAACATGATAAATTGATGAGTGTGATTCAAAATTAGTATTATGGAATAAAGTAGTGATTGATACTTAATTAACATTCAATATCTATTTGGTATAAATATGAATTACTATTATTTGGATTGAGAATTCAAATTATGAAATGAAAATCAATGTTTGACATTAGTTTAAAATGGGATGTATTGTAGATAAATAGATTGAATGATAAGTTAAAATAGTGAATTGATTTAAATGATTATTTATTTTGTGAATGATAATGAAATGTTGAATAAGTGAATTGAAATATTATATGATTGAGTTACTATATGGTTTGATAAATGTTGAACTCACCTTTTTTTATATTTGATTTGCCATGATAGACAAACTTTACCAAGCTAAGTAGCATGTAGTGTATAATTATAACCAAAGGTAAGTTATTTGGTTTTTATACCTGTGAACTTACTAAGAAATTGTAATGCTTACTCTATTGTTTCCTTTTCCCCTATAGTATCAACTTGCGGAATGTGTCAAGCGGATCATCAAGAAACTCACACTATTTCGGTATTGATTTAGTAGTCTTTTTATCGTTTAAAACCCGATTTTGTGGCATGTATATAGGCGATTCATTTTTGGTCAATCTTGAATGTTGGTACTTTGGTTCTTGATTGTGGTTTGTGTTTTAAATGCTTATATGTTATGTGCATAGGTTATTTTGAGTTCATAGTTTAAATTTATAAGTTGAAGTTGTAAGTTATTATAATGGTTGCCATGCATAAGGTTGAATTTAGTGATTACTATGGTATGTATATAGGGTAAATGATGATAGTATGTGTGGTGATGGTTTGCTTGTCTTTGGATCATAAAATGGTTGGGAAATGGTAAAACTTGGGTGAAATGTATGGTATATGTGTTGGTTGATAGTTGTGGTATATGCATTCATTAAATTAATTTGTTTCAATGACATGGTAAGTTTTGATTATGTACAAAGGTAAATTGTACTATGATGATACATGCTTGTATATATAATTGAGTTTATGTTTTGAAGTTGGTTGTGATGGTGCCAAATGGCATAGATAGTATTAGGATAATGGTACCTAATTGCATAATTAGTTGTTAATTATAATATGTAAGACGGTTAATAAATAATGGTTGAATCATGAAATGTTTGTAATGAATTGAGTGAGTTTTATGCAAGTCATATGTGTACCTATTTGTATCTATGAATTAAGATATAGGTTTGGGCATGAAATGAACTTTCAAACTTGTGGTTTTTTACCATATGGATAAAAGTATCGATAAAAGGGACCAAGATATCGATACTTGAACAAATGAACAGTTTTTTCAAATTTGCAGAATGTCAAAACGGTATTCAATTGGTTATAATATAGATACCTGCTATAAAAGTATCGAATTTATTCCTTTGGTATCGATACCTAGTTTCGAAGTTTTAAAAATTTACAGTTTGGTCCTTTTTCATGCCCGAATCTAATCTATTTTATTTTAAAGCTCGATTTAGTTTTTTTTCATTTGTATTAATTAATGTGTGTATTAATATGATCATTCAATGTTTTAAATTGTGTGTGATTGTTCCAAAATTATTCATAGCATCTCGTAGCTCGGGTCCGGCGATCGGACTGGGTAAGGGTGTTACTAAGTGCAATAATACACTTTGACTAACTAAAAACAAAAGACATGAGGATAAACCACTGTCTTGTTGTTCATACAACTCAAAGTCAAGATTTATCTTCTTTACACCACTATCATCGATAATATACTATGCAAGAAGTACATGTGAATTATCTATAAACATTTTCAACCTATACAATTTCAATGCCAACATTACTTGTTGTTGCCAAAGAAATTAACTTGTATCATAAAAAAAAAATTGAGTTTATTGATAGAAAAAAAATTACTACTAGCGGTCACCTACAACCTAGCCTGTCGTCATATGTAGTAGTTATTTTGGTATATTTCCGCACTTACGGAGCTTGTTTTCTAGTACTTTTATATTTATTTCTTGCATTTTTGATATTTAGTAGTTAGGTAGTAAAACTTAATAAAATAAGTGTTTTTAACATATTTTGTGAGTGTTAGTGACCGATTAGGCCGACATGGGCCTTAGGTAGTTCTAATTTATGTCATTGAGTGTACAAGATGCTTAATTTAGGGCCCAATGGATGTAGGAACTTGGGACGAGTGATACACAAGCTTTTCGAGCCGTGAAAGCACGACAAGGACTTCCAACGCCACAATTTTAATGTCATGTTGCGTCTAGCTTGTGTATGGCCTGACATAGAGCCGACGTGGAGCCTAAGTATTGCGAGGCTATTTTCGTCCACACAATCAAACTTATACGAAGGCCTAGGACATGTTAAAAACATAATTCGGACTGTTAACACCTCTATAATTAAGACCTTAGGGTTTTGATATAACTAAGTCGTCTTAGACGCATCCAAAAACCCTCGTAGTTTAGGAGTAGGATTTAGGATTAGTTTTCCTTTATTTTTCTAAAACGCTTTGGTCTTTTCTCTTGAAATCGATTTCGATCCAAGATTTCGTTAATGCAATTGAAGTGTTTCAGTTTATTCTCCTTTGCAAGCGGCAAGATTCATTATCCCAATTGAGAGATTCGCTATTTCGCTCATAATCAACACAAATCAAGATTATTCTAAATCTCTTTTCTCTTTCGGTTTAATCGTGTTATTTACATGTTTATGTTAATTGAGATTGAGATTATGAACACCATGAGTAGCTAATTCCCTTAGGGGGGATTAACGAGTGGATGGGGACATGATTTGTAACATCCTGAATTTTTGGGCCTATGCGTTTAATGGGTGGATACGTTTAATGTGTTAATTTAAGTATTAGAGGTGCATATTAGGCTCGGGAATGGGCCGAGGTCTTGGCTAAATATTTTGTTTAGGGACTATGGGGTTTAAATAAAATATTGAGTGTGAAATAGGCATAATGGGCTTGTGGCCCAGGAACAAGAGGCGCAGTAGGAGGGAGCTATAAGTGGCGCCAATAGGCAAAAGAAGGGGGCCTCAGTGTGGCCGCTTGGAGCCCAAGAAATTGGGCTAATTTTGGCAGCCCAAGAGGAGCTAGGGGGGACGGCACAAGGCTATTATTTAGGGGATTTTTAATGTATATAATATGTGGATATTAGGCCTATTTTGGAGGAGTTAGTAGATTAAGATAAGAAAGAAAGATAGGAGTTATCATTTAGTTGTAGAGTTGGCCGAAAATCAAACTCAGGAAAGGGGAAGGAGTCGGTTTGGTATAGGCTAGAGGGGGTGTGCCGAATTTTTCATTTGTCTTATCTGAGAATAGCTATTAGTTTTTCTCTCTTTCGGCAAATAAGAATCATCTCTTCTTCTTTTCTTTTCTGTCAGAAACCGAAACCCCTAAGGCCTCACCAAGTACCGAAACTCTGCCATTCACCTTCTCTTTTCTTTAATACTCATTGTCGAATCTCTCTGTCTATTCCTTACCCATCTTTTCAATTCTTTGTTCTTCTAAAAGCCAAAAACGCATCAGTATCTCTCTTGTTCATCTTTTCGGGATTTTCCTAAAGGTCAAAATCCCTAGATCTCATCTCCTATGATTGCCGAATTTCCTCTGTGGTGTCTGCTTGTGCCGAATCTTGAAGGAAACTGAAGGTAAGTGTCGATTCGCGTGATTCAATCTTTTCCCGATTTTTAGAGACCCTAGACGAATGGCTATATGGAAACTGATCTTGTGTTTTTCCTTCTTTTGCGGTATCCCGGGATTTGAAGGGGATTCAATTGCTTAGATTTCTAAGCCAGAGTTCAGTAGCACTCGAATCGTAGTACTTTCGGGATTTCAAGGTAAGGAGATCTGTTAACTTAAACGTATAAATTCGGGTAAACAATAACCCTTGGCCGAATATAGGAGAGGCCTTATCTTCGCGTTCTTCCGACTTTTGAGTAAAGTTGTAGACAAAGGGCAGTAGATCTGATTAGCGAGGGTATCGACATAGAGGGTAGTCCTACGTATTAATCAGGTGTGTAATATTCTCACACCATTTGGATTGCTTGTTAGTATATGTTTATAAATCTGTTATATTCTGCTAAATGCTGAAATATCGGCATGGCTGTTGAAAACCCGAGGAGGGTAAAGGCGAATCACCAGGTTAGTGATCTCTGTCATTCTAAAGTGAATGTTTTTTTCGATTTGGTATGATGAACATGTATGCCAGTTTCTGTGATTGCATGGGTTGGGTGATTGATGAAAGGGGAAGTGTTCTGTTGTAGTAGCTTTTGCCATGATCTGTTGTAGTGGCTTTTGCCATGATCTGTTGTAGTGGCTAATGCCATGATGCATTGTAATGGCTATTGCCATGATCGACGATGAGCGACTATCGCAGCATGACCGCCATCGATGGTGTGTAGCGGTGTGGGTTGATTGTAGAAATCCCCAATGGTGTGACTGGCAGGGAAGGGTGGTGTGTAGCGGATGGAAACCTAGGATTGGGTTGGGCTTTGCATATTTTCGATATATTATACTGTTATATCTGTTCTGTGGGGCTAAGGCCCAATCTGATGGTGCACGAGGGTTGCACACTGAGTCTCGTGACTCACCCCATTATTTAACATCTTTCAGGTAGCACCTAGTGCATCGGACCGGGTTAGAGAAGAGCGCAAGGTGGCCATGCGAGGATTATTTTGATTCAAATGAAAGACTTTACTAGTTTATTTATTTTTAATATTTTTAATTAGTGGGTTTAAATTTCATTGTAATAAGGCCATGGGCCACTAGCTTCATATTTTTGTTTGTTTTGGGCTTTTATTATTATTAGACATTTACATTTCACGTTTTAATTAAGTTAAGGCATGTATCAAATTTCGGTTTTTAATCCACTAAGGCATAAATATAAAATGTATATCTTTTACAAATCATCCAACCATTTAGTTTTCTCGAATAAAGTGTTAAACTCAAGAAAAATATTTTCTGAAATTACGACATCTTTTAAAATCTCCCTAAGTGACATGCCAGATCCGGTCATGGTGTTTGGGCCGGGTTTGAGGTGTTACAAATTGGTATCAGAGCTCGGTTCAAAACTCGGCTTTGGGGGTTTTGGGCTCAAAACGTTTTCTAAAGTTGGGTTTTTGAAAACATGCATGTTTATAAATAACACAGGAGGGTTTTCTCGGCATGGCACCTGCGTCTCCAGCCCAAGTCCGCCAGGTAAGTATTCAGAACTCACTGTGTGTTATATATGTATGTGGGCTTGATAGGCTTTAAGGGACGTAGATTATTCTAGTTAGAGCTTGGTGGACCTTAGGCCTAGTTAAACAACTCTTCAATTCCATAAGACTTAATTCAACCGAACAAACCTGTAAACAAGTCACATGACTAGGGTGTGGCAACAGGCATACGCATGTCTAGGATTGGATTCAGGGAGAGCTTGGTACATAAGCAGTCCTAGGGACTCACCTCCTCTTCGCTGGAATCCTACCTGGTGTATAATGACTATTCACCCTAGCCACGAGGATTTGTTGACGGGCCAAAATCTATAACTAAAACCCGAAAGGGACCAGCCACCTGATTTTCACAAAATTCCTGAGATGTCCCTAGTTAAAAAAAAATTCGAAACACCCCAGTTGGCAAAATTACCAAAATACCCCCGGATTTTCAAATTACCAAAATACCCCCGAAATGAAAAATTACCTTATTTCACAAAGGAACCCTATTTTGGAAAATTACGAAAATACCCCTGTAGGATAAATTACGAAAATACCCCTGGGTAGTGAAACGATGAAGACACCCCTACATGATGAATGTAAGTTCGTGGATGCTACTTGTATGTGGATGGTTGATGATTGAACGTATGTGCTTCTTAGGACTAGAAGATGTGAACTTGAGACTGAAACTTGTGGATGTGATTCTGAATTTGAAAGAACTACTCTTAAACTACTGTTCATAAGACTGTTCGTGGTTAATCAGTGGAAGAAAACTATTAATTCATAAAAATTTCTAATAAGATAAACGTCAATCGGAAGAATAAGTGCAAGGGGTCGAGGACGGCCGCCGCGTGGTCGTGGTAGGGGTAGGATGACCGCGTTAGAGCCAGTAGGGTCTGGCCACGGGTCAGGAAACGAGATGCCAAATCTGCCGACTGTAGAGGGAGAATTTTAGGATCAGGCGCCCAGAGATGATGCAGTATCTCAGGCAATGTTACGGGTCCTCGAAAGAGTTGCTGGGCAGGCACGGGTTCAGGAGCTCAGAAATCTGTGTCGAAAAGACTCCGAGCCAACGGAGCAGAGATGTTTAGGGGTATTTCTGGCGTAGCCCCTAATACAGCTAAGTATTGGTTAGAGGCAAGTGAGCGTATAATGGATGACCTTGACTTCACTGTAGAGGAGAAGTTGAAGGGGGTCGTGTCTCTTCTTTGAGACGAGGCTTATCAGTGGTGGCTCACGGTAAAGGAGGGTACTGCCGCAGACCGAATTGACTGGGATTTCTTTAAGGAATCATTTCAGAGAAAGTACGTTGGGGCCAGCTATGTGGATGCACAGAGGAAGGCATTCCTGAACTTGGTACAGGAAGTAAGTCTCAGATTCGAATACGAGGCAGAGTTTCTGCGATTGAGCCGTTACGCTCGAGGGATTGTGGCGACTGACTATGAGCGTTGCGTACGGTTCGAGGATGGACTAAGGGATGAGTTGAGAGTGTTGGTAGCACCGCAGAGAGAAAGGGACTTTGCCGTCCTAGTTGAGAAAGCTAAAATATCTGAGGAGGTGAAGCGTACAGAGAGACTGAATCGGGATAGAGATAGGGGTGGAAGTAAGAGAAATTTTGAATCATCAGGGGCAGACGGGCGTAATCAGAAAAGACCCAGGTCAGACGGGCCGAGACGAGATGAGAGACCTGCTGCTGCGGGTCAGACACAGAAGTGTGCTCGATGTGGTAAATTCCATGAAGGTGAGTGTTGGGCAGGCAGTAGAAAGTGCTTTAGGTGTGGATCTACGGACCACCAAGTTAGAAACTGTCCGCAGCGACGGGGCAGTGAAGGGCTCACAGGTCAAGGGAATGCACAGCCGGGAAGAGGTGATCAACAACCACCAAGGGGCCGTGGTCAAGCCAATTGTGGCAATGGCACAGGACATGGTCGTAGAGCACCAGGTGGAGGTCCAGGTTATGCTGAGGCGAGGTAGCCAGCTTTGGTCTATGCAGCACGTCGCCAAGGGGACGAGGACGCTCCAGATGCGAATACCAGTGCGTAATCTATCATATTACCCTAAGTGTTTCTTTTGGCTTTAGAATTAGAGTTCGCAGCGGAAGCATAGTGGTGAGACTTGGGTGGTGTGATTAATAGTTAGTTGGAAATTTCGAGGACGAAATTTCTTTAAGGGGGGTAGAACTGTAACATCCTAAATTTTTGGGCCTATGCGTTTAATGGGTGGATATGTTTAATGTGTTAATTTAAGTATTAGAGGTGCAAATTAGGCTCGGGAATGGGCCGAGTTCTTGGCTAAATATTTTGTTTAGGGACTATGGGGTTTAAATAAAATATTGAGTGTGAAATAGGCATAATGGGATTGTGGCCCAGGAACAAGAGGCGCAGTAGGAGGGAGCTATAAGTGGCGCCAATAGGCAAAAGAAGGGGGCCAAAGTGTGGCCGTTTGGAGCCCAAGAAATTGGGCTAACTTCGGCAGCCCAAGAGGAGCTGGGGGGACGGCACAAGGCTATTATTTAGGGGATTTTTAATGTATATAATATGTGGATATTAGGCCTATTTTGGAGGAGTTAGTAGATTAAGATAAGGAAGAAAGATAGGAGTTATCATTTGGTTGCAGAGTTGGCCGAAAATCAAACTCAGGAAAGGGGAAGGAGTCGGTTTGGTATAGGCTAGAGGGGGTGTGCCAAATTTTTCATTTGTCTTATCTGAGAATAGCTATTAGTTTTTCTCTCTTTCGGCAAATAAGAATTATCTCTTCTTCTTTTCTTTTCTGTCAAAAATCGAAACCCCTGAGGCCTCACCAAGTGCCGAAACTCTGCCATTCACCTTCTCTTTTCTTTAATACTCATTGCCGAATCTCTCTGTCTGTTCCTTGCCCATCTTTTCAATTCTTTGTTCTTCTAAAAGCCGAAAACGCATCAGTATCTCTCTTGTTCATCTTTCCGGGATTTTCCTAAAGGTCGAAATCCCTAGATCTCATCTCCTATGATTGCCGAATTTCCTCTGTGGTGTCTGCTTGTGCCGAATCTTGAAGGAAACTGAAGGTAAGTGTCGATTCGCGTGATTCAATCTTTTTCCAGTTTTTAGAGACCCTAGCCGAATGGCTATATGGAAACTGATCTTGTGTTTTTCCTTCTTTTGCGGCATCCCGGGATTTGAATGGGATTCAATTGCTTAGATTTCTAAGCCAGAGTTTAGTAGCACTCGAATCGTAGTACTTTCGGGATTTCAAGGTAAGGAGATCTGTTAACTTAAACGTATAAATTCGGGTAAACACTAACCCTTGGCCGAATATAGGAGAGGCCTTATCTTCGCGTTCTTCCGGCTTTTGAGCAAAGTTGTAGACAAAGGGCAGTAGATCCGATTAGCGAGGGTATTGACATAGAGGGTAGTCCTACGTATTAATCAGGTCTGTAACATTCTCACACCATTTGGATTGCTTGTTAGTATATGTTTATAAATCTGTTATATTCTACTAAATGCCGAAATACCGGCATGGCTGTTGAAAACCCGAGGAGGGTAAAGGCGAATCACCAGGTTAGTGATCTCTATCATTCTAAAGTGAATGTTTCTGTCAATTTGGTATGATGAACATGTATGCCGGTTTCTGTGATTGCATGGGGTTGGGTGATTGATGAAAGGGGAAGTGTTCTGTTGTAGTGGCTTTTGCCATGATCTGTTGTAGTGGCTTTTGCCATGATCTGTTGTAGTGGCTTTTGCCATGATCTGTTGTAGTGGCTAATGCCATGATCTGTTGTAGTGGCTATCTGCAGCATGACTGCCATCGATGGTGTGTAGCGGTGTGGGTTGGTTGTAGAAATCCCCAATGGTGTGATTGGCAGGTAAGGGTGGTGTGTAGTGGATGGAAACCTTGGATTGGGTTGGGCTTTGCATATTTTCGATATATTATACTGCGTTATCTCGTTACGTGGGGCTAAGGCCCAATCGATGGTGCACGAGGGTTGCACACCGAGTCTCGTGACTCACCCCATTATTTAACATCTTTCGGTAGCACCTAGTGCATCGGACCGGGTTGGAGAAGAGCGCAAGGTGGCCATGCGAGGATTAATTTGATTCAAAGACAAAAGACTTTACTAGTTTATTTATTTTTAATATTTTTAATTAGTGGGTTTAAATTTCATTGTAATAAGGCCATGGGCCACTAGCTTCATATTTTCGTTTGTTTTGGGCTTTTATTATTATTAGACATTTACATTTTACGTTTTAATTAAGTTAAGGCATGTATCAAATTTCGGTTTTTAATCCACTAAGGCATAAATATAAAATGTATATCTTTTACAAATCATCCAACCATTTAGTTTTCTTGAATAAAGTGTTAAACTCAAGAAAAATATTTTCTGAAATTGCGACATCTTTTAAAATCTCCCTAAGTGACATGCCAGATCCGGTCATGGTGTTTGGGCCGGGTTTGGGGTGTTACACGATTAATGGAGGATTAAGGGTTTGTCAATCGGATTAGTTAGTATAAATTATGTGATCTTAAACCCTAGGCTTGACAACACTAGGAAGTAATTAAAGGGTAAATGAGATCAGGAGACAAGTTTTCTGAGTAAATCGTAGTTTATCCTGGTTGAGAAAGTGAGGTGAGGAGATAAGCGAGTATCAACCAATTAATTAATCAGTTAGAGGCCGGGAGGTAATAATTGGTTAGTTAATAGCTAATCCACCCTAAAACCCGAATTTGAAGTTAATGACAACCCCTGAAACGAGTTAATCTTCCTAATTTGTTTAATTTATTTAGTTGTTATTGTTTATTTGCTGTTATTTATTTTAGTATTTAGTTTTCGATATTCATCTCTTTTATGGTTTATAGTAATATAGAATTTAACCACTACTATTTAGACTTATTATTGTCAATAGATTTTCAATAGATTTAATCCATCCTCCCTTAGGTACGATCCTCGAAATACTTCCCAGTGTTTCGTTGTACACTTTACTATATCACAATTTGACTCGTATACTTGCGAATACTGCTTCTTTATTTCAGATATTTTTGGTGTAACATTTTTCAGTCAAATGTTCACATTTTTTGTGATGGTCAAGTTATTGGCGTCGTTGTTGGGGATGTTTTAATATTAAATCTAAAAATATCTTTACAATTGATATGATAGTAGGAAAGTTAAAGACTATAGATATGATATTTTTATTTGTTTAATATTTTTTGAGTTGTAGGCTGTTTATGACTCGAAGCGGAAGCACCCAAATCGAGTCATATCCAGATCCTGAGCAGATAATTAGGCATAATCGTCAGTTGATGAATACCAATCCACCATTGGTAATTAATCCACCGCGGGAGAATCCATTATTTGAAGATCCATAAAAGCAACAAGGAAATGCCTATATAAAAGTTCCGATAGATCAAAGGACGTTTCGTGAATACGCTCTACCTACACTAGATACGATGTGAGGAAGTATCGAAAGGTTGACGATTAACACCAATAATTTTGAGATTAAGACGACCATAATCAAGATGATCCAAAACACCTTGTAGTTCAAGAGGAATATGGTAGAAGATCTAAACCAACACTTGAAGCGATTTTTAGAATTGTGTGACACCTTCAAGTACAATAGAGTACTCGATGATGCTATGGGTCTCTAGTTATTTCCATTTTCTTTGTGTGACAACGCAATTGATTGACTAGATTCATTAAAACTAGGTTCCTTTACCACGTGGGGCGATTTAGCAAAAAAGTTTCTTCACAACAATTTCCCAATTAGTAGAACCATTCAACTCAGGTGAGCAATCACCAATTTCAAACTGATAAACCGTAATATGTTCATATTTTAATCCCACATTTAGCATGCTTTTGGATGATTTATCCCTTGAATTATGGAATTTGGTGCTCTTAATCCTTTAATTTCATGTTTTATACTCAGGAGAGAATAAAAGGATGAAAAGAACGAAAAACGGGCTTAAAACGGGCCAAATGGGCCAAAGTAGGAAATCAACACGGCCTGGGCCCAAAGCACACGGCCGTGCCCCTTTAGCAGACCCAACCACGGCCTACAACTCGATTTACACGGGCGTGTTGCACGGACGTGTCTTTGCCGTAGCAAAGGGAAATTTCACTCGGATTAGGATACTTAGAGGCGAAGAAACACATTCCGAAGCCTATATAAACACCCTAAGTACAACCTAAAAGGGGGCTTTTGTCAGGGGCGTCCAGCTAGGCCAAGGAGCCGAGCCAGAGAGGTCAGAATCGTGAGATTTACTCGAAGAAAGCCAGTTGATTCATCTCAAGAAGCCAAAATCATACTCAAGACAGCGGATCTCTCCTTCAATTCCTTCAGGGGGTTTTAGGGTTTTCTTATGTTTTGTTATTTACTTTCTTCTGAGATGTATTTTTTATTAAACATGAACTAAACCCCTCAAATACCTGAGGGGGATGAAACCTAAGACAGATCTTGTTATTGTTTTCTGAACTATATGATAAATACTTGATTTGTTCTTAATTATGTGTTCTTAATTCTTGCTTTGATATTTCAGGGTATTGATTCAAGTATTGATGTGCTTAGGCAGTGGAGCAAAAGTCCCTGTCTAAGAGTAGATCTAGCATAATTAAGCAGAGTTGATTGCAACCCTAGACATAGGATGACGAAAATCTGTCGGATTAGGGTCAAACCTAATATGGGAGTCCATAGATCGAGTTAGTGCAATTCTAGAGGTTTTAATTAGAAAGATATTTTAATTAATCAACCTAGGGTTAGACGTTAGTAGCCTCGATGGAGGTATTAATATACATTAGGTAATCCTACGGATCAAGTCAAGTGAATAAATCGTCTGGTTCAGAGTTAGATAACAAGTGAAGTCTAGGTGGATTCTTCCTTGGGTATTGTCTTAATCAATTGGTTTTTTCCCACAAGTATTTCCCGAATTCATTCTCTTTGTCTTAGCGTCTTTAGCTTAGTAGTTAGTTAATTTTAGATTAAACAATAATTCACTTCAATTCTCAGGCTAAATAATAGAAAGAAAGTTAGTATTAGTAGTTTTGGTTCCTTTGGGTTCGACATTCCGGTCTTGCCACTAAACTATACTACTGTTCGATAGGTGTGCTTGCCTCAATCGTTGTCATAGTTAGTTTCTAGGCTAGATAATTCATTATATAAATTTTAAGACTCTGACATAACGATCACAAACAATATGAAGGTGAATCCCTGTCCAAGGCGTGGGAATGTTTCAGGTTGATGCTAAGGAAGTGTTGTTGGATTTGGTGCCCTGAGTGTAGTATATTCGTTTGTGAACTTGTAATTTTTTCGAACAGATTGATTAATAGAATAAATTCATTGACTATAATGCAGTAATAGCTAATGCCAAGGAGATGAGAAACCAAAAAAGGACGACACATGTCGATCGAAAGTATCATATCATAAGGGAGGCAGTTGCGGATAGAATCATTGATGTAGTCAAGGTCGCATCTGAGGACAACCTTGCAGACCCATTTACCAAGACTCCAATATCTAGGAGTTTTGAGAAACACGTGAAGATCATGGGAATGATAAATATGACTCATCTACTTCATTAGGACAAGTGATAGACTGTTGGATTTGGTGTTAGAGTGCAGTATATTCATTTGTAAACTTGTAATTTTTTTAACAGAATTAATAAAACAAATTCATTGATTACAATTAATATACTTTGTATTATTGTCCTCAAATGGTTTTTGCCCACAAAGAAAAATGGAAGCAAATGTTGCTAATTGGTTTTCTAATTTTAACTAATACTAAGCGATATTACGTGGTTGGATCGTAATACGAAAAGACAACTTGTATTAGTAGACGAACCTAAACATGTCCTTAGTCTAATCGAAAATGAGCAAACCAATTGAAAGACTAATATATTGTCTATCAAGTCCAATTGGGGAGATGCATTGTCTTTGGCATCGGAGCGGATGACTCCCAGAAGATAGAGACATAGATCTGACTGACTGGACTGACATTACATCAGACTGGACCCAATTAGAATAGATCCTGAATCCGTTTATGGATTTATTCACTTGTGACGTTCATCGTGTGTGATATCTAAATCCTGAGTGGATGTCGAACTATGTATGCGTGACTCGTACACTTTGATGTAAGTAAAAGCCTGAGTTCAAATAGAGAAGGAATTGAAAGCTGGTGCGTTGGGTGTAAAAATTTTGCAGTACGTAGTGTCATTCGCAATAGTGAAACTCATGGCCTGAGACATAGGTAAATGATATCCTCTCATTAGCATTACATGGTTTATGAAAAGTAAACATGACCATGGATCTTTCGTCTTTGTGATGAATGACTTAATTACTATTACATAATAATTGACTTTTCATTAAGGAAGATGTAGTGGTTACCATGAGATAAAATAAGATCATATTGGGAGAACAAATATTATCCCAAAGAGGCCAAAGATATCCTATGAGGGTAACACACTTATGACAATGTCATTAGATGAACACTAAGTAGTTGATTTCATAATGGTATGTCGTTTGGGAGAGCTCAGTCAGAATACTACAGTGGAATGACTTCGTGACTAAATGATTTTATATTTAATAGGCAAAAAGTTGAAACTTAATTATAAATAATTTGAACTCTAATTACATATGTCCAATCGGTCCCTCTGCTAGCTCATTGAAACCAGAAATGAATTGCGTGTTTGAATAAAAATTAACAAAATGAATAGGAAAATAGAAATGAGAAAATTCAAGAATTATTATGATTTTTTTGAAATGGAAAAATGGAATCATTTGGAAATGAGTTTAGCTTTTTAAATGGAAATGGATCTAGTGTCCTGAGTGTAGTATATGACTCATCTACTTCACTAAGGCTAATGGGAGACTGTTGGATCTAGTGTCCTAAGTGTCGTATATTCATTTTTAAACTTGTAATTTTTACGAACAGACTGATTAATAAAATAAATTCATTGATTACAATTAATATACTTTTTATTATTGTCTTCAATTTGTTTTTGCACACAAATCAAAATAGAAGCAAATGTTGCTCATTGGTTGTCTAATTTTGACAAATATTAAGTAGTATTACATGGTCGGATTGAAATACGAAAAGATAGCTTGTATTAGTAGACAAACCTAAACATGTCCTTAGTCTAATCGGAAATGAGCAAACCAATTAAAAGACTAATATGTCGTCTATCAAGTCCAATTGGGGAAATGCCTTGTCTTGGGCATTGGAGCGGATAACTCCTAGAAGATAGAGACATAGATGTGACTGACTGGACTGACAGTGCATTGGACTGGACCCAATTAGAATAGATCCTAAATTCAGTTATGGATTTATTCACTTGATGTTCATTGTGTGGCATACCTAAATCCTGAGTGGATGGTGGACTATGTACGCGTGGCTCGTACACTTTGATGTAAGTAAAAGCCTGAGTTCGAATATATAAGGAACGTAGAGCTAGTGTGTTGGGTGTAAGACTTTTGTAGTACGTAGCATCATTCGCAATAGTGAAACTCATGGCTCGAAACATAGGTTAATGATAACCTCTCATTGGCATTACATGGTTGATAAAAAGTAAACATGGTCATGGGTTTTTCGTCTTTATGATGAATGACTTAATAACTATTAGATAGTAATTAACTTTTCATGAAAGAATATGTAATGGTTACAATGAGATAAAAGAGGATCATATTGGGAGAACAAATATTATCCCAAAGAGGTCAAGGATATCCTATGAGGGTAACACACTTATGAAAATGTCATTGGACGAGTACTGATTAGTTGCTTTCGTAATGGTATGCCGTTAGGGAGAGCTCAATCACGACACTATAGTGGAATGACTTTGTAACTAAATGAGTTTATAATTAATAGGCGAAAGGCTGAAAATTAATTATAAATAATTTGAGCCTTAATTACATATGTCCAATTGGTCCCTCCGCTAGCTCGTTGAAACCAGAAATGAATTACTTGTTTGAATAGAAATGAACGGAATGAATAGGAAAGGAGAAATGGAAAACATTTAGGAATGATTATGGTTGTTTTTAAATGGAAAAAATAAAATCATTTGGAAATGTATGTAGACTTATTAAACTCACATAGAATTAATAAGCAAACATGATTTTACCTGACTAAGTGAACACAACCAAATGTACAAAATATTTTTTTTCGAACTTCATCAAACAAAAACAAAAGTTTCATAATAATTCCAGCATAACGAGATTAAAATATGGTTATTGACAAGAAAACACAAGAACACAAAGTAATCGTATTTTCAATCAACAAGAACAGAAAAAGAATTTTCAAGAGTAAAAGGAAATAGAGTTTTTTCTCAGTGGATGCTGCGATGGTGTACACAACTTCTCCTCCTTGGGACACCACAACCTATCTTGAAGGGAACTTATTACTTCAATTACCCACACTCAAGAAGCTTACTTCTCTTGAACAATAAAATCAAACAAAATCTCTTAAAGAGAGAATGAGAGAACGTGAGAGAGGGAGAAAATGAGAGTGAATTGGATGATGAAAATGAATGGGTGAAGAGGCCTATATATACTAAAGGGGGGTAGCTTTAAGATGCTAAAAATATCATTTAAAACCCCCCCTTTTACTCCCTCATATGGCCGACCACTTGAAAGGTGGAAGATGGATTGGTTTGTTTTGCTAGTTTTAGATAAGTGCTAAAAATAGCAAACTTGAATAGTAGAGGGGTTTGAATCAGATTTTTGGAAAGTTAAGGGGTTGTTTGCATTTATTAAATTTAGTATTAAATAACTTATTTGGGCTGCTGGAAAAATGGGCTAATTGGGATACAAATTCGTCCTTCATTGGCGTGTGAAGCTCCTCCCCTCAAGTTAATATTTCGGCCCTCTCTTCTTGCATTTAGTGTTCTAGTTTTTGTTAGAATTAAGTGACTCAAATCCTTATTTAAATAAAATACAATGGTAAAATAAAATAAAAGAAGAATCCTATAGAACTACACTTCTTTTATTTTATTTTAAATAAGGATTTTTAAACCTTATTAAACTCCATCTATTTGATATTGATTAGAATAAGGTGTTTCAATCTTACTACACTCCTATTAGAATATGGTTTTACAAGCCTATAAATAGACATAGTCTATTCCTCTTGTAATTATTCGAATTCGACATAGTGAATTTTCTTCTCCTCTGCCCGTGGTTTTTTCCCGAAAGGGTTTCCACGTAAAACATGTGTGTTCTTTAATTTTTATTTCTCTTTTCTTTGTGATATATTGTCATTACCGACGTTATATTTTTAACAAATTGGTATCTGAGCTTCCGGGTTTTTCATCTCGATCACGATAATGGCATCTTTGAAGTATGAAATTCTGCTGTTGGATCGCAACACCAGATTTGCGTTGTGGCAGATAAAGATGCAGGCAGTTCTTGCACAGATAGATTTAGAGGAAGCCCTGCTAAGGGTAGATAAGATGCCTTCGACATTGACGGAGGAAGAGAAGAAGCGCAAGGATCGAAATGCGTTAACACAGTTACATCTGTATTTTTCTAACAAAATTTTGTAGGATGTGATGAAGGAGAAGACTGCCGCTGCATTATGGAAGAGGCTAGAACAAATATGTATGTCGAAAACTCTAACCAGCAAGTTGCATATGAAGCAACGTCTTTATGCTCATCGTTTGGAGGAAGGTGCGTCTGTGCACGAACACTTAACAGTGTTTAAAGAAATTCTCTCAAACTTGGAGGCCATGGAGGTTTAGTATGATAAGGAAGATCTAGGGTTGATTCTACTTTGTTCGTTGCCCCCTTCTTATTCAACCTTCAGAGACACGATTTTATATAGCCGTGAGTCTCTCACATTTGATGATGTTTATGATTCTTTGACCTCGTATGATAAGATAAAGCTTCTTGTGGTTAAACCCGACTCTCAGGGAGAGGGTCTAATTATTCGTGGGAGACAAGATCGGAATGCTGATGATGATCGTGGAAGGACACAGGAACGGAATCCTCAGGTAAATCTAAGGGTAGATCGAAGTCTTCAAACAGAGGTAAAACTTGTAACTTCTGCAAGAAGAAAGGGCACATTAAATCTGAGTGCTATAAGCTACAGAACAAGATTAAAAGGGAGGCTGCGAATCAAAAGGAAAAACAACCAGAAAATTCTGGTAAAGCTGATGTTGTAGAAGACTACAGCGATGGTGAACTTCTAGTCGCTTCTGTCAACAATTTTAAAGTGAGCGATGAGTGGATACTTGATTCAGGCTGCACCTTTCACATGAGTCCCAATCAGGATTGGTTTACAACTTACGAAACAGTGTCTGAAGGTGTTGTTTTGATGGGAAATAATGCTTCGTGTAAAATCGCAGGTGTTGGAACAATTAAAGTTAAGATATTTGATGGAGTTGTCAGAATACTTAGTGACGTACGAAATGTTTGAGAATTGAAGAGAAATTTAATTTCGTTAAGTACTCTTGATTCAAAAAGGTACAAATACACAGCTAAAATTGAGATTTTGAAGATTTCCAAAGGTTCCCTCGTTGTGATGAAAGGGCAGAGAAAGACTGCCAAGTTATATGTTTTGCAGGGTTCTATTGTTTTTGGTGATGCAGCTGTCGCTTCCTCTTCCTTGTCAGATGATGATATCACTAAACTTTGGCATATGCGCTTAGGGCATATGAGTGAGAATGGCATGGCAGAATTGAGCAAAAGAGGACTTCTTGATGGGCAAACTGAATTGAGCAGAATTGGCAGAATTGGCATGGCATGGCATGGGCAAACTGAAGTTCTGTGAGCACTGCATTTTTGGGAAGCAAAAGAGAGTTCGATTCACCAGAGGAATCCATAACACGAAGGGAACGTTGGAGTATATTCATTCTGATTTGTGGGGGCCATCAAGAGTGCCTTCAAGAAGTGGAGCTAATTATATGCTAACTTTTATTGATGATTTTTCCAGAAAAGTTTGGGCATTCTTCCTGAAGTAGAAAAGCGATGTGTTTTCAGCATTTAAGTCTTGGAAAACTATGATTAAAAAATAGACGGGAAAACAAATAAAATACCTCCGCACAGACAATGGCTTAGATTTTATTCTGATGAGTTTAATCAACTGTGCAAGTCAGAAGGGATCGTGAGACACTTGACAGTTTGTCATACTCCACAAAGAAAACGGGCGTTGCGAACGAATGAACGAACGATCATGGAGAAGGTTCGATGTATGTTGTCAAATGCCAACTTACCAAATTGTTTTTTGGGTAAGCAAATTTCTCATCGTGCATGTTTTTGATCAACCGATCTCCATCCGTTGCCATTGAGAAAAAGACTCCACAAGAGGTATGGTATGGTAATCCTGCTAATTATTATGATTTAAAGATCTTTGGGTGTCCTGCTTATGCTAATGTTGATAATGGAAAATTGGAACCGAGATCCATTAAATGTGTTTTTCTTGGTTATAAAGCTGGTGTAAAAGGGTATAAGTTATGGTGTCCCGAAAATAAAAAAAAGTTGTGATTAGAAGAGATGTTGTTTTTGATGAAACTGCTATGCTACCTAACTTATCTCTTACAGACTTTTCCAATAAAGAAAATCAAAAGCAGGTGGAGCATCAGATTAATACAGAGTCGACTCCTCAAGCTAGTACAAAAATTGAGAATAGAGTTGCTTCTTCACCACAATACTCTATCGCCAAAAATAGAACTAGAAGAGAAATTAAACCTCCAAAGAAGTATGTCAAGGCTGATCTAGTTGCTTATGTTTTAAATGTGGTCGAAGATATAGATACAAACCAAGAGCCGTCTAATTATTCTGAGGCGGTTAGCTGTGAAGACTCAGAAAAGTGGATGTTTGCTGTGCAAGAGGAGATGAAATCACTCCACAAAAACAGAACATGGGATCTTGTGAAACTTCCTAAAGGTAAAAAGGTTGTTCATTTGTAAATGGGTGTTTAAAAAGAAAGAAGGGACTCAGGAGTTGAAGAACCCAGATATAAAGCAAGGCTTGTTGCAAAGGGTTACAGTCAAATTCCAGGAGTGGACTTCACAGATGTGTTCTTCTAAATTGTGAAGCATAGTTCGATTCGAGCTTTGCTTGGTATTGTGGCCATGCATGATTTGGAGCTTGAGCAGTTAGATGTAAAAACTTCATTTTTGCAAGGAGAACTTGAGGAAGATATTTACATGTAACAAACTGAGAGGGTTTCTGATCCGAGAAAAAGAGGACTATGTTTGCTTGCTAAAAAAGTCCCTGTACGGTTTGAAACAGTCACCAAGACAGTGGTACAAGAGGTTTGATTCCTTTATGACTTCTCATGATTTTAAAAGAAGTAGTTTTGACAGCCGTGTTTACTTTAAGAAAAACAGTGATGGTTCTTTTGTTTATCTACTTCTTTATGTTGATGACATGTTGATAGCAGCAAAAGATAAAGGAGAGATAAGAAAGGTCAAAACCCAACTAATAAATCGTAATATATACATATTTTAATCCCACATTTAGCAGACTTTTGGATGATTTAATCCCTTGAATTGGAGAATTTGATGCTCCTAATCCTTTAATTTCATGTTTTATACTTAGGAGAGCATCGGAGGATGAAAAGAACGAGAAACGGGCCAAAAACAGAGAAAATGGGCCAAAGTAAGAAATTCACATGGCCTGGAGTTCACCACACGGCCGTGCCCCTACCTTGACCTATTTTAATTCCATTCGGATTAGGGTACTTATGGGCCAAGAAAGGCATTCTGAAAGCCTATATAAACAACCTAGAGAGCGACCTAAAAGGGGGCGAAACCAGAGAGGGCTGAACACAGGAAATTACTCGAAGACAGCCAGTTGAATCATCCTAGAAGCCGAAATCATACTCAAGACGGAAGATCTTCCCTTCAATTTCCTTAAGGGGGTTTTAGGGTTTTTCTTATGTTTTGTTATTTACTTTCTTCTGAGATGTATTCTTTATTAAACATGAACTAAACCCCTCAAATACCCGAGGGGATGAAACCTAAGACGGATCTTGTTATTGTTTTCAATCGTATGATAAATACTTGATTTGTTCTTAATTATGTGTTCTTAATTCTTGCTTTGATATTTCAGGTATTGATTCAAGTATTGATGTGCTTAGGCAAAGTGGAGCAAAAGTCCCCTGTTTAAGAGTAGATCTATCATAGTTAAGCGGAGTTGATCGCAACCCTAGAGATAGGATGACTAAAAATCACGGATTAGGGTCAAACCTAATATGGGAGTCCATAGATCGAGTTAATGCAACACTAGGGGTTTTAATTAGAAAGAGATTTCAATTAATCAACCTAGGGTTAGACGTTATTAGTCTCGAAAGGGATAATAATATAAATTAGGGAATCCTACGGATCAAGTCAAGTGAATAAATCGTGCGTTCGAGTTAAGTAACAAGTGAAGTCTTGGTGGATTCTTCCTCCTGCATTGTCTTAATCAACTGGTTTTTCCAAAAGTATTTTCCCAATTCACTCTCTGTGTCTTAGCATCCTTAGTTTAGTAATTAGTTAATTAAACATCGATTCTCTTAATACTTAGGCTAGATAATAAAAAGATAGTAACTACTAGTACTCTTGGTCCTTGAGGATACGACATTTCCAGTCTTGCCATAGTTATACTACCGAACGATAGGTGCGCTTGCCTTATTCATTGTCATAGTTAGTTTGGACACGATCAAGTTTTTGGGGCCGTTGCCGGGGACTAAGATATTAGGAAAACTAAATTTTTATTACTTTAGCCATTTTATATATTTGGAATTTGTTTTTATTTTATTTTAACTTTGCTAATTTTTCTTTTATTTGCTTCTGGCAGGTAATTCTAGTTTATGACTAGAAGGAACCCATCAGGACCTTTGATTTTTGACAGTGATATAGAAGGTACCGTTCGCAAAAATCGTAGGGAAATAAGGCGAAGCCTACAGTACATAGAAGAAGAGCAAGAGGACGATACCAACACTACCGAAGAGATGGCTGATAATAATCCACTACCTCCTGTGGTTGCCGCAAACCCGGTGAATCAAAATCCTGCTCCTCGTACTATGTAGGATTATGCTAAACCTAATTTAACAGGAACCGAGTCGAGTATTGTTAGACCTGCTATTGCTGCAAATAATTTTGAACTGAAACCTAACACTATACAGTTGATTCAACAGTTTGTTCAGTTTGATGGTTTGCAGGATGAGGATCCAAACAAATACTTGGCAAATTTTCTAGAGTTTCGCGACACTTTCAAGATTAATGGCGTTCCTGATGATTCCATTCGCCTTCGGTTGTTTCCCTTTTCGTTGAGGAACAAAGCTAAACAGTGGTTAAACTCGTTACCACAAGGATCAATCACTACATGGGAACAAATGACCGAAAAATTTTTGTTAAAATATTTTTCGCCGGCTAAAACGGCTAAGTTGAGGAATGATATTTCTTCTTTTGTGCAGATGGATCTAGAAACACTCTACGATGCATGTGAGAGATATAAGGATCTACTAAGGAGGTGCCCTCACCATGGGTTACCCTTGTGGCTACAGGATCAAACCTTTTACAACGGTGTGAACCCCTCAACTAGGCAGTTGATTGATTCAGCCGCCAGTGGAACCCTGAATAACAAAACACCTGAAGCGGCTTATGAGTTTATAGAGGAGATGTCACTGAATAACTATCAGTGGCAAGTTACAAGGACAAGGCCGAAAAAAGCCGCCAGTGTTTTCAACCTCGACGCAGTGACCATGCTATCAAACCAGGTAGAACTCCTTAATAAGAAAATTGATGGTTTGAATGGTTCTTCGTAGGTACATCCAGTGATGCAGTGCGATACAAATGGAGGAGGGACGAACAATACAAAATACCTACCCTACAACCCTGGCGTAGAAAGTGAGCAGATGAACTATATGGGTAATAATTTTAGATCTCAAAATAACCCCTATAGTAACAATTATAATCCAGGTTGGAGGAACCACCCAAACTTCTCATGGGGTGGTCAAGGAAATCAGAGACAACAACCCCCTCCAGGCTTTCAACAACAACCCTACCCACAAGAGAAGAAGCTGAACCTTGAGGAGATGTTAACGAAATTCATCGCGGTGTCAGAAACCCGTTTCCAAAACACCGAAACAGCACTTAAAATTAGCAAGCGTCAATTCAAGGGCTCGAGAACCAAATAGGTCAGCTTGCTAAGCTGATCTCAGAACGACCACAAAGAAACTTGCCAAGCAACACTGTAACTAAACCAAAGGAGCAAAATCATGCCATTACTGTTCACGATAGTGAAGGGTTAGACGAATCTGAACCGAGGCAAGAACCTGTGGTAAGTAAAGGTAAGGGTGGGAAAAGCCACAGTACACAAACACCGGTAAGTAAAGAGTATGTACCTCGTATACCATACCCCAATGCGATGAAGAAAGACCGCACAGATGAACAATTCGGTAAATTTCTTAAACTTCTAAAGAAATTACATATTAACTTACCATTTATCGAAGCTCTTTCGTAGATGACCAATTCAGTCAAATTTTTAAAGGAGCTTCTAGCAAACAAATGGAAGTTAGACGATGCATCATGACGTAGAGCTAAAATGATCTGCTTTCGGCCATTCTCTGAGAATAAACTACCCGATAAATTAAAGGATCCAGGGAGTTTTACTATTCCTTGTTTAATTGGTAGTTTAGATATTAATAATGCTCTGGCTGATTTAGGGGCGAGTATTAATGTCATGCCTTATAAAATGTTTAAGCAACTAGGCCTTGGAAAACCGAAGCAAACTAGGATGAGTATTCAACTCGCAGATAAAACTATTAGATTTCCTAGGGGAATTGTTGAGGATGTGCTTGTAAAAGTTGATAAATTTATATTCCCAGTTGACTTCGTTGTTTTAGACATGGATGAGGAAAATAATGTTCCTTTAATTTTAGGAAGACCCTTTTTAGCAACTGCTAAAACAAGAATTGATGTTGGTACAGGTGAACTCACGCTTCATGTCGGTGACAAAACGATCACTCTTCAGGCTCTTGACTCGGCTAGGACATCGAGTAATAAAGGTGAGAATATAAATTTTATTAATGACCATTTGGTTCAACCTTCTTTTCAGGAAGCACCACGAAATTACACAACTGAGCCATATCCTAAACCTCGTGCCTACAAAGAAATAACTCATGAGGAGCGAAGGCTTCAGATAGATGAACTAGACGAGTGGAAGTCGCATGTCAAGGAAAAACTGAAAAAACACGAAGAACCAAAGCAAAACCATGTCAAACTTAAAGATGAGACATACCAACTTCAGATCGGGGATCAGGTACTGTTAGATACAACCGACCCTCAAATAGCCACTTCAGAGCTTAATACAAACGGTGCGACTCCTTTTACGGTACTTAAGGTCTTTCCATACGGAACGGTCGAGGTAACTCATTCTAATTTCGGCACTTTTAAGGTAATATTACCCGACTCAAACCATATGTTGATAGAATTGATAATAAGAAAAAGGAGTTTCGACTCCTCAAACCACCATGGTTATGCGAATGACAGGTAAGTCTAGCTTAAGACTTTAAACGAGTGCTTCTCGGGAGGCAACCTGAGCACTAACCCCACTAACGTCCATATTTTCGAATTTTAGCATCTAACTAAAAACTAACCAAATTTTTAGGCGCAGGTTTCCCTACCCACACGGCCTTGCACACGGGCGTGGCCGTGGCCGTGTAGAAACAGGACAAAACTTATCCCAAAACACGAGCTGCGATAAAATGCCATGGCCGTGCGATTCGGCTGTGGTCAAAACTGAGAAATCTACACGGGCGTGCGACACGCCCGTGGGACCTTTGAGTCCATTTATTTTTTTTCTTTTTCTCTTATTTTCATTTTTAATTTCTTTTCTTTTATCTTTCTCGTCTTTAATTTATATTTTGATTTCTTTAATTTAGGTTCAAGGGGCTGTTAACGAACGACCACACCACCACCGGAGTATCCTCCCGACCTTCACCTCTCTCCAACTTTACCGTTTTTTTTCATTGACTCCATCCAAAATTCAGGAAGTTTCACTTCTCTCACTATCTTATGATTTTATTACTATATTGATATTATCTATCTTTGTACATTGAGGACAATGTACATCTTAAGTGTGGGGGGTTAACTACAGTATTATTTGAAAATCCCTGAATCATGTCTTATTCTTAAGTAATTTTCTCATATTACTATTAGAATGAAATTTCTTTTGATTTATGATTTTCATTGATATGTTTTGGATTAAGTCATAGTTAATTGTGCATTAATGATT
Source organism: Gossypium sturtianum (assembly GCA_025698515.1). Taxonomy (NCBI): domain Eukaryota; kingdom Viridiplantae; phylum Streptophyta; class Magnoliopsida; order Malvales; family Malvaceae; genus Gossypium; species Gossypium sturtianum. The sequence continues at coordinate 33,420,204 of CM046946.1, read as the reverse complement.
TAAACTTTAAGATATTAGAGAATCAAGCATGATAAGTCTATTTTTCATAATTAAAATTTCTAGGTTGTTTTCCTAAATTTAAATATTACTTTGAAGTTTGAAATTTGCAAGATTGACATAAAAAACCATAATTTTTGTGAGATTTTGAGCCTTTTAGAGCATATTCTTTTCTTGCTCACTTTATTAATTATGAGTGTGTCAACATTGAGTTGTTATTCTAGAACTTGCTTTGATCATACATGTCAAGACCACACCTCTGATTTGATATACTGAGATGATAAAGGCACCTAGGTTTTAACCCACTTACTCCATAAAAAGCCTACCTTCATAATTAACCCCTAGTGAATCCCTTTGAGACTAACAAACCATTTCTTGACTCACCCATTAATATTAACCCAAAACCCACTTTGTATTTGTTATCACCATTTCTCTTGACTACCCTTATATCGAGATTTGATTTGATCGGTTGCTTAACTATTTTCTTTATTTCAGTTGTTAAATTCTATCTTATTATTATTGTATGTACTTATTCTTAAAAAAAACAAAGTATATTCATTATTAGTTCTATGAGCTTACGTTTAATTTTACATTTTGAGAAGAAGCTCGTGTTATTCGTGATGAATTCTTAATTGATGTAATTATTCAAGTTTTAGTTTATTTTTCTAGTTAGGTAATTTGTCAATTCAATCTCAATTTTTAACCCTCTAATTCAGCCTTTATCCACACCTTAAACCCAAGCCCCGTTACAACCCTTTTTAAAGACCTTTTGATTTGTGTATCATCTCATTTTATAGTGGTGGAGATTTGATTTTCATGCAAGCCTATGGGATTAACTTTTCATGTTTGACTTTTGAGTGCTTAATTTTTGAACCTTAAACACTTTGAGTGATTTGAGTGAATCTTTAGTGAGGATGTCAATACTTGTCGGTTTTGAATCAGAGGTAATTATTTAGGTAAGGGGAAACACCTATATTTTCATGCTATAAAAATCTATGACTTAGATTGTTTGAATCTCTAGGACTCTTTTAGTTAAATTATCAATGTATGAATTACCTATGAATTATGATGAGACATTATTGATGAAGGTTATGAATTGAGGAAATTCGATTTTAATTGTGAGTTGAGAATTTTGCTTGAGGACAAGCAAATGCTTAAGTGTGGGGGTATTTGATAAATCGTAATATATACATATTTTAATCCCACATTTAGCATACTTTTGGATGATTTAATCCCTTGAATTGGGGAATTTGATGCTCCTAATCCTTTAATTTCATGTTTTATACTTAGGAGAGCATCGGAGGATGAAAAGAACGAGAAACGGGCCAAAAACGGAGAAAATGGGCCAAAGTAAGAAATTCACACGGCCTGGAGTTCACCACATGGTCGTGCCACCTTAGCAGACCCAAACACGGCCTGGGCTCGACTCACACGGGCGTTCCACACAGGTGTGCCCCTGCCTTGACCTGTTTTAATTCCATTCAGATTAGGGTACTTGTGGGCCAAGAAAGGTATTTCGAAAGCCTGTATAAACACCCTAGAGAGCGACCTAAAAGGGGGCGAAGCCAGAGAGGGCTGAACACAGGAAATTACTCGAAGACAGCCAGTTGAATCATCCCAGAAGTCGAAATCACACTCAAGACGGAAGATCTTCCCTTCAATTTCCTTCAGTAGGTTTTAGCGTTTTTCTTATATTTTGTTATTTACTTTCTTCTGAGATGTATTCTTTATTAAACATGAACTAAACCCCTCAAATACCTGAGGGGGATGAAACCTAAGACGGATCTTGTTATTGTTTTCTGAACTGTATTATAAATACTTGATTTGTTCTTAATTATGTGTTCTTAATTCTTGTTTTAATATTTCAGGATATTGATTCAAGTATTGATGTGCTTAAGCAGTGGAGCAAAAGTCCTGTTTAAGAGTAGATCTAGCATAGTTAAGCGGAGTTGATCGCAACCCTAGAGATAGGATGACGAAAATCTGCCGGATTAGGGTCAAACCTAATATGGGAGTCCATAGATCGAGTTAATGCAACACTAGGGGTTTTAATTAGAAAGAGATTTCAATTAATCAACCTAGGGTTAGACGTTATTAGTCTCGAAAGGGATAATAATATAAATTAGGGAATCCTACGGATCAAGTCAAGTGAATAAATCGTCTGGTTCAGAGTTAAGTAACAAGTGAAGTCTTGGTGGATTCTTCCTCGGGTATTGTCTTAATCAACTGGTTTTCCCAAAAGTATTTTCCCAATTCACTCTCTGTGTCATAGCATCCTTAGTTTAGTAATTAGTTAATTAAACATCGATTCTCTTAATACTTAGGCTAGATAATAAAAAGATAGTAACTACTAGTACTCTTGGTCCTTGAGGATACGATATTTCCGGTCTTGCCATAGTTATACTACCGAACGATAGGTGCGCTTGCCTTATTCGTTGTCATAGTTAGTTTGGACACGATCACCAACTAAGTAAAGAATTTGAGATGAAAGATTTGGGACTAGCAAAGAAGATACTTGGTATGGAGATTCTCAGAGATAGAAAAGCAAGTAAATTGTACCTAAGTCAGAAGGGGTACATTGAGAAAGTTCTTTGCAGGTTCAATATGCAGAGTGCTAAGCACTGTTAGTACTCCTTTAGCAAAGCCCATTTCGGACTTTCATCGGCTTTGTCTCCACAATCGGATGATGAGATTGAGTACATGTCACATGTTCCATACTCTAGTGCAAAGTGGGATCTCTCATGTATGCTATGGTTTGTTCACGCCCGATTTATCATATGCGATCAATGCGATTTAGCAGATACATGGTGAATCCGGTAAAGAATATTGGAAAGCGATTCGATGGATTTTAAGATACTTACGAGGTACTCACGATGTTTGCTTACAGTTTGGAAGAACCAGAGATGGAGTCATTGAGTATGTTGATGCTGATTTTGCTTTGGAGACCTTGATAGAAGAAGATCTCTCACTGGTTATGTCTTTACAATCGGAGGTTGTGCAATCGTTTGAAAGCTACTTTGCAAACTCTGATCGCTTTGTCTACCATCAAGTTTGAGTACATGGCGATTACTTAGGCTTGTAAAGAAGCTATTTGGTTGAAGGGACTCTTTAGTGAGCTCAATGAATACCTTCAAATCAAGACACAGTATTTTGTGACGATGAGTGCCATCTTCCTTACAAAAGATCAAATGTTTCATGAGAGAACAAAACACATTGATGTTCGGTATCATTTTGTTCGTGATATTATTGCTCGCGGTGATATTGTTGTGACCAAAATTAGTACTCATGAAAATCCTGCAGATATGATGACTAAGTCACTTCCTATAACCAAGTTTGAGCATTGCTTAGACTTGGTTGGTGTTCATTGTTGAAGTTAAACCCTTAAGGGGTTTTATGGAAGAGGTGGGGAACTTGTTCGTTGAGAGTTCGCGATGAAGAACTTGTTCATTGAGAATTCGTGTCAAGGTGGAGATTGTTAGAATTAAGTGACCCGAATCCTTATTTAAATAAAATACAATGGTAAAATAAAATAAAAGAAGAATCCCTATAGAACTACACTTCTTTTATTTTATTTTAAATAAGGTTTTTTAAACCTTATTAAACTCCATCTATTTGATATTGATTAGAATAAGGTGTTTCAATCTTACTACACTCCTATTAGAATATGGTTTTACAAGCCTATAAATAGACATAGTCTATTCCTCTTGTAATTATTCGAATTCGACAAGAATTTTCTTCTCCTCTGCCCGTGGTTTTTTCCCGAAAGGGTTTCCACGTAAAATCTGTGTGTTCTTTAATTTTTATTTCTCTTTTCTTTGCGATATATTGTCATTACCGACGTTATATTTTTAACAGTTTTCATTGATAATTTGTGCATTGCATCTCCATGTTTTTGAGAGTCCAAATTCATCATTTTAGATGTTCCTTGATGTTTATCTAGTAACTTACGTTCCGGAATTCAACTCGCCAAACCATCAGGGCCTCAACGGACAAGCTCCAAGACTGCTTTTTTTCACCAATGGCTTTTTAACTATAAATTTGAGTTGAATCTATTCGGACTTGTTGGGCAAATTTTCCTTAGTGTTTTGGACGCCAAAAAAATGCATGGATTAATTAAAATTAGCTTCCCTTGGTCAGTCATGTTTATCACCTTTTTGGCCTAATTGATTCTGAAGTCATCCTTAACCCGCATAGTTTCGATCACTTAGCTCACTCAATATTTAATGAATATTTATTTTATGAAATTTAGCATAATATTATAATTTAACTTTCAAGAGTCTAAATAATAAAAATAAATTTATATTTTTAATAAAAAGTTGAAATTAATAATAAATCACCCAAGATTAACAAGAATTGTAGATATAAAGGCTTAAGATAACTCTATATTTTTTGTAATTATCAATATTATACAATAATAATACTAAAATCATGAAATTTACACAATCCGAGCTTGACTTGGACCTAAATCAGATAAAACATGATTACAACAAGTTGTACTGAATTTTTATCATCGTATCAAAGCCAAGAAATGTTCAATTCTTAAGTTGGTGTTGGAAAAATTGTTTATGAAAACAGTTTTGTTGCATAACATAATGTCAAAAAAATGTCATAAAAACTTGAACATTTGTTGTGTTATCTATGTTAATAAATTTTACCAAACATAATACTTTTGTTGGACTAGCAAGACTTGTCCGTTCCTGGCTTTCTATTTAACGATTTCCCCTACTATCCTCTAACCCTCGGTTGCTAAGAGAGTGGGTTCTTATCATGAACCGATAACAGAATAAAAACTATAATTTTCCGTATAATTTTCCAATGAGGAAAGTTCACATTCTCTATGGGAAACCAAAATCGAATTTAATGTCTTGAGTATTATGAAAATTAGAATTTATTTTGTAGCTAAATAAATTTTCCTAAATTTTGGCACAGTAATCTTGTCTAAGAAGTGTGTCTATTCGGTTATCATATAGTCCCTTATATAGAGAAAAAAAAAAGAGTTCTACTTTAATGTTTTAAGATCGAACCAATAGTTGGACCAATCAAACCATCGATTCCAAGTTTAATCTATCGGACTAATTTTAATATTTAAGTAAATAAAATTATGAAATTGATAAAAAAATATAAATATTAAAGTGGAAACTGAGAAATCTGGAACGGTTTAATCTTTAATCTTTTCATCTTTTATTCCTTTTTATTTTTATCGGTCAAACTTTGCTATTAAACTCTATACTTTGCATAAGTAGTGGATTTAGCACCTGTACTTTAATATTTTCATTTTCAATCTCTGTAGTTTTAAATTTTGAAAAGTTTAGTCATGACCAAATAGTAACTATTAAATTCATTAAATTCTATTATTTTCAAAATTGAATATGCCAAACATATTATTGTATGTGCAATGCTATGTCATTTTGTTATTTTCATATATTACTCACAAAAAATCAGTTAGTAGATTTAACGACTTTTGTTTGCATTAAAATTGAAATTTCGAAATTCAAAAAATATAGCGATTAAGAATGATTTAGTTAGAGAACATAGACTAAATCTATACTTTTACGCATAAAACAAGACTAATAGAATAATTTAACCAAATAGATTTAATTGCTACCATTTGGTCAGGACTAAAATTTCAAAATTCGAAAAGTATAAAGACTAAAATTAATCAAATTAAAGTAGAGATACTAAATCCACAACTTATATAAAGTACATGGCCTAATAGCAAAATTTGACCTATTTTTATCTATAATTAATGCAATACGACTAATAAATTTATTTTATTAGGAATCAATCACCATAATAAATTAATAAGTTGTACAACTCTTTCCCAAAATCTCCCATTTAGGTTTTTGTTTTCGGTGCTCTTCATTTTTCTCATATATTCCGTCATTGGACTTTGTTTTTGCTCCTTTTTTTTTTTTTTTTCTTCTCAAATCTTTCAAACTTAAAAAATCTTTCTCAGTGCTCTTCATTTTCTCATCTATTCCACCATTAGGCTTTTTTTTTTCTTTTTTCTTTTTTCAAATCTATCGAACTTCAAATCTCTATTCATTTTTTCAAATCTTTCGATTCTTTTTGACTATTAAGCCTTTTTCTTTTCTTTTTTTCTACTCGTTTCTTCTCTTAATCTCTCTTCTCATCTATTCATCATTCAAGCAAAGAAGAAGACAGAGGAATCAAATTAGAAATTGTTTGGTCTTTCTAGTTTCTATCATGTTAGTATTTTTTTGTTCTATTTGTTTATTTGGTTTTGAGCTGGGTGTTAATTTTAGGGTTCAGGCCGGTTGATTTTGATTAATGGCTGGTTTTTTTGGGGGCTTAATGAAATTTGGCAAAAATCGTAAAAATCAATCAAACTGATTTTTTTACTAATTCATTCTATTCATGGTTGACATAACTGTTTAAAATGGTTCCCAATTCAAACGGTTTACTTACTATTTTAAGACTAGTGTGCCCTCAATATTCGATTTCATCGGTTGGAGTAGTCGTCTAATTTAAACAACATTGACAAAAGAAGAAAGAGAAAATAATATTTTAATAAAAATTCCAAATTCTCTATGTGGGCAACACATGCACACTAGGACACCTAGTGTGCCACCAATCCCTATAACAAATGGGTTGTTTAGCCATTTCATGTATTGAGTACATATCCTGTTCAGTCTAGTTTTAATTGTGACTTAAACAAATTCATATAATTATCTAAGTTAATAATTATTTTTTTATTTTAAAATATTATTTATTCAATTAATTAAGATTAATTAATTTAATTAAATTATTTTCTCAATCTAATTCTAATTCTATTTCTATTAAAGTCATGATGATTTATCGTATTAGATCTAAGAATAAATAAATTTAATTGTTCTGTTCAGTAAAAAATTGCGATGATTAATTAATTTAATTTTCACTCTGAACTCAATTATATAATTAAAATCAATTAAATAATATTTTAAAGAAATTAAATTATTTTCTAAATCATTGCTTGTTCATTTCAAGAAAATGCATTAACTGCACATGCAATCTATTTTTCTTTTGTTGTTTTCACTTGTCTATCATATCGGTTCTAATTGTAATTCATATACTGTTGTGTTGAGTTAGTGGAGGGATCGATTGGACATATACAATTTGGAATTAAATATTTTGTAATTAAGTTTTGACTTTTTATCTATTAATTACAACATTATTTAGTCATGGAGTCAATCCACTAAAAGTATCATTATTGAACTCCCCATTATATACCATTATAAAAGCAACTTAGATTTATGTTTTGTCCAATGACCTTGTCAAGGTTAAATCTGTTTACATAATATGATCCTATTTTATCTCATGGGCATCATTGCATTTTATAAAAATGATTTCTACCTGATGAATGACCCGTGACCATATTCCTTTTATATAATTTATGTAATGCCAGTAAGAGGATACCATTTACTCTTTAATCGAGCTATGAGTTCCACTATTGTTGGTGAAGTCATGATATACATAAGTCATTTACCTAACATAACAGTTTTCAACTTGGGTAATGTTTGATGTATTATTAATCCAAACAATCACACTTATGTCTATTTTTGAGGAATCATCCACTCTGATACCATGACAATGTACCTCATCAATTGGACTTCAAGTAATTATTGGTTTTTGCTTTGGTTTTTGGCCTCAATTCTTGCCTTTTTTGAGTTGTTCTTGGTCTCATTTGTAACACCCCTAAAATCGTTATGCTATAAAAGTAGTATTAAGTGAGAATCATGCGTAGTGGATTTCTCGGTAAAGTAAAATAAGGAATATAAATGATAAAAGAGAAGGTTGATGGATGCCACAAAAAGTTGAATTAAGAAGTATGTCGTGATATATTAATTTAAGACATGAACCAAATCGTAAAGATGTGAAAAGTTTTGGGACTCAAGTATAATTATTCAAAATTTGAAGGGTTGAATTATAAATATGAGAAAGTTAAAGGACCAAAAGTGAAAATAACCTAATTTCTTGTAACACGAAATTGGTAAGTTGGGATCAAATTGAATAAGTGAAGAAATATAAGGGACTAAATAACAATTTTACCAATTTAAGTAATGATTCAATGAAGGAATTGGAGAGAATGTTGGAAGGTAAAATTGTTATTTCTCAGTTAGGATAACTATCATGAAACATCTTGATGATTATGAATATTGGAGTTATATTTTGACTGGTTAAGATTATTTTAATATAATTTTATTATTTTAATATAAGATATTTTATTATTTACTTAATAGTTAAGAAAATAAAAAGAAAAGATGATGGAAATTTCTTCATCTTTCTTTCAAGTTCACGTCCACCATTCTTGAGAAAAGAAAGTTTTGTTTTGTTTGCAATTTGGTCCTTTCCATCTAAATTCACCATTTTCACCTAGAAATTTAAAAGAATTTCTATACCCACCAAGAGGAAAAAATGATAAGAAGACTATAAGTATAAACTTGGATTCAAGAAAAACAGAATTGGAGAAGAGGGAAATCAAGATAAGGCTTGAAATTAAGAGAACAATGTATGAATTTTAGGGTTTCATAATGGTTTCAAGTTTAATCTTATTAGAAATGTATAAAAATGATATTAAAGTAAAGCTTTCTCATAAAAAAGGTTTTATGTTCTTAACGTGTTGAAGAAAGAGACAGAGGAAGTAATTCAAATAACAGGAAGAGAGAAAAACAAGTTATTTAAGGTTGAAGAAAGATAAGAACCATTGAATTCTCTTGTTATCTAAGTATTAAAATGTACACTTTGTGAAAGTTGTGGTATATTAGCAAATAAAAGTGTAAAATAATTTGACATGTGAAGTAGAATATTATGACAAAAAATTTAATGGATGAGTAATAGGGTGATGAAATAAGAATAACATGATGTTAAGGTGGAATTATAGTAAATATTGAATTTTCATGAAGATGAGGACTAAATTGTGACTCTTGAGAAATGTGTAGTTGGAATAAGAGAAGTCAAATGCACAGAAATTTGTTATGTGAAATATGGTATTGAGATAAATTACTTGATTAAAGTGTTACTTGAAAGAGAATTGATTCAAAGTGATAAATTAGTAAATATTCTAAATTGAAAAGTTGTGAAAGTTTTACATGTAAATATTTGATGAAGTAGAGAATGCAAAAAACATGATATATTGAGAAATAAAAATTTGTTAACAAATCTCGTGATTATTGTAATTAAAATTACATTTTTTTTAAATCGTGGAAAAATGAAGATTAGATTGAAAAAATGTAAAACTGTAGCTAAATTGTGAAAATTTTGAAATAAATACTAGTATGAATAATGATCGTGATTATTCATGAAATGGAAATGTAAAGAAAAAAGCTCTTGAAAATCTTTGTGTGTAAAATTATATATTCGCGTAATGTTAAAATGTAACGCCCCAAACTCAATCCGATAAACCGAATCTAAATATCAGGTGTTACCACTCTAATACAAATGTAACTTAACTCTACTTACTCAAATTACAATTGATTGGACTACTTAATTATAAGACTTCATAATACAATACATAAGTATAAACATTGAAGAATTTTAGTTATAATATGTATATGGAATTTGATTACAAGTATTACTAAAATGGTGTCCTGGTCTAACGTAGTTATCCCGATTCAAGGGTTTCTAAGGGCCAAATAGACTTGACCACGCCATCAGAGCTTGCTCTGTATGCATAATAATTCGATACGCCACTCCTTGGGCGTAGTTATTGGCGCCGTTTCCCCCAAGAATAGCCTCACATCCAACCTGAAACAGAAAATACAATCCATGTAAGTTCATGAGAACTTAATGAGAAATAATCATTTATATCTTAGTGTCACACCCCAAATTTGGGCCTAGTAGTTTTGAGGGTATTTTAGGAATTTTAGCTCTAGCGTGCTTGAAAATTTCGAAGTATGGTAAACCGGAAATGTCTTCGTCTATGACTTTTAGAAAATCAAATCAATTTTTGAAAATGATGTTCAAAAGATCTTTAATTTTGAAATAAGGACCATTTTGAAAATAGGGTTAAAACTAGAAGTACTAAAAGGACAAATAACCCAAAACTTTAAAATCAACCTAATATTTTCCCCCATCTACAGGAACTCACGAAACCCCTTACCTTTTATTTGTGTTTAGCCATCCCTTGCTTACCTAAGTTTCAATCATCCAATTTTAATTCTCAAACTTTAATTCCTTTGATTTCTACCATCATTCTAACATTAAACCTCTTTAGAATTCCATAAAAACCATAAAAAAACACCATTGATTTCACCATTGCTCAAACTTGTGGGTTTTTCAGATTTTCAACCAAACGTTCGATTTTCTCCCATCCAAGGTAACGATTTGTCTTACTATAAGTGTTTGATGTTATCTAGCCTTTTAAATAGAATTTTTACCTATTGAACTGAATGTTTTAAATAAATGCCAAAAATAGGGTCATTAATGGTGGATTTTGGGATTTCGAACAAAAATGAGGTTTCAAAGTATTTTTCAATTAAATTTGATCTAATTAAAAAGTTTCTAAACATTCCTTAAAGCTTCATTAAAGAATTCCAATGTTTTATTGAATTTTCTTGGAAAATTGCCATAGTATGTCGAAATTTCGGAACCATGAATCTGTATATTTTTGAATAATTGGAAGGTTGAGAATTGTCCTTGGATGTTTAATTAGACGATTGGAATTGTTTCATGCTATAGGAACAAGTATGTATTGAGATTTTTGTGTTTCAACTAAGCTTGTCAAAATTTTAGTTTCATGAGAATTTAGCTTAAGCTTGTGTATTTAGTTGATTTTGGTGAGCCCTTGGTTGAATGATAATTGTGTTTATTGTGTAAATTATTGTGGTGAAGCTTCAGAATCGTTAGGACCTTCTACGAGTAAAGCTAAAGGCAAGGAGAAATTAGTTTAAGCTTCCAGCGACAAGGCTAAAGCATGAACGGTGAGTGTTTGGAATTGTTGCTTGTAGACATGATTCATAGTGTTAATTAGGAGCTTAGGAGTAACCTAAACCCCTACTCTAAGTTCCAAGTGTAAGTTTGCTTATACCCCTTGTTTATTTTTTTTGAAATGCGATAATGTGATGTGGATTGTAAAATATGATATGCTAATATGATATGTGACACATGCTAGAGATAGTATTTGTGTAATATGTTAATTGTGGCAAAGATTTGCATGCCAAATGACAGTGATTATGATGTGCTAATAATGCAAACATGTAACACCCCTTACCCGTGTTCGACGCCGGAACAGAGTACGAGGCATTACCAGACATAAACACAAGCAAACATACAAAATCGAGAGGTAATTTCCATCCAAATTTAAAAATTTTCACATACACTCATATGGTCCAAGGGACACGCCCGTGTAACCCTTAGACACGCCCGTGCTACAGGTCGTGTTCAAAACAGGGAGCTTTCTGACTTGTGCCACACGACCGTGACACACACCCGTGTGCTAGGCCGTGTGGTCGATTTAATTTCATGATTTTTCATAAAATAGGTGCAGACTTCACACGGCCAAGGCACACGCCCGTGTTTGAGGCTGTGCCATTCACATGGCTGAGACATACGCCCGTGTCTCTGCCTGTGTGCTCAATAATGAGCATTCTATTTTGCAACAATTAAGGTGCAGGGGACACACGGTCGAAACACATGCCCATAGGGCAAGCCGTGTGTCACACACGGCCTAGACACACGCCCGTGTGTCTACCCGTGTGGACAAAAATAAGGCTATTTACCAAGCCATTTTGTCACCCTTCCATGCACAAACCTACACAACAAACATAGAACCATACCAAGCATATACATACAACCAAATTAGCCACAAACAAGATATCAATACATCATTCACATGCTATCATTTATCACATACGACCATCACATACTTATCAACTCAAACCATGCAAATTTCCCACATCCATGAAAAGCATCATCATATGCATATATATATACTTGAACCAATATTAGCCAATTTCAATGGCCATTTACAAAACAAATTATCAACCAACATAAGCCAACACATTTGGCTAAATCAATTATGACACATAACAAAATGACCAAGTCTCTATACATGCCATAACTCAAAATACTAGAATCAATGGTACCCAAAATATTAAGTTGATAGTGTGAATGGATCTCCGATAGATTTTGATCCCCGAGCTAGCTTGGTGACACTATAAGACAAGGGAAAAGAAAGGGGAGTAAGCTATATAGCATAGTAAGTTCCTATGCAAATAATAAGCATTATAATCACACATGTAACATACAAATAACATGATAAACTTGGCATAAATAGTATTTAGGTCTTCTAATCATAACTTACTCATTCATAACCTTACTGAGGGATTATCACATATTGAGCTCATTATTCAATGAGTTTTACGTACGTACCTGTACCAACTCGCAACATAACCATAACCTTTCACAACTTTGACATACTCGTTGAATTTCCCGTTGAACCACTTGGAATACTAAAGGATACTCGGGAATCTCGCACACACAATACCATACCAATGCCATATCCCAGATATGGTCTTACACGGGATCTCTTATCGATGCTAATAGCCCAGCTATGGTCTTACACGAAGTCTCGTAACGATGGCATATCCCAGATTTGGTCTTACACGTAATCTCAAATAACCCTAATGTCATGACATTTGTATCCTAACTATTCCTAAGGTTCAACCAGGATTTCTCGCTTGTTGAACTTTGTCGATTACATTCGAAGAGTAAATCACAATTCATACAATATTAAAGCAATTAAAGCATAAATAAAAATGCATTATTTACATACGAACTTACCTCGGTACAAAAATAGTAGAAATGGGACCTAATCGTCAAATACTTTGTTTTTCCCCTGATCTAGGTCCGAACCTCGTTTCTCTTGATCTATAATAGAAAATTTAACTCATTTATTATATTCAATTCAGTCTGAAAATCTTATTATGGCAAAATTATATTTTTGCCCCTAAATTTTGACATATTTACATTTTGGTCCCTAAGCTCGTAAAATGAAACGTGTTCAATTTATTTAATGTACAAGCCTAGCCGAACCATTTTTATAACTATAACAGCCCACAATTTCCATTAAAACACACTTTTACTATATATTTTATAACTTTTACTAATAGGTCCTTTTAAGCATTTTCATCAAAAATCACTTAGTAAAAGTTGTTTATCTAACACCAAACATTCATTTTCTACCATTAGACATCAAAATACACAAATGTCTAACATGGGTCAAACCCTAGACCTTGATTATTCCTTAAATTAATGGTAGAAATAGATAGATCGGATGATAACTGATGGATCTAGAAACTAACTATTATTTTGACAAAGGCAAGCGCACCTATCGAACAGTAGTATAGCTGTGGTGAGTCCGGAATATCGTATCCTCAAGGACCAAGAGTACTAGTATTAGCTGTCTTTTTATTATCTAGCCTAATAATTAAGGGGATTTATTTTTAATCTAAAATTTACTAACTAATTTAACTAACTATGAACGCGACAGAGAGTAAATTGGGAAAATACTTTTAGACAACTTTTATATGAGATAGACAATACCTAAGGAAGAATCCACCTAGACTTGTAACGCCCCGAATTTGGGCCTAGTAGAATTGGGCCCATTGGGCCTTGGGAATGGGAGCGTTTAAAATTTTTGGGAATAAGAGAATGGCACTAGTGCAAGTTGGACCTATTAGGTGAGTGATTTTGGAAGGTTAGGGGGCTTCCATGAAGTCCTGGGTTCAAACCTGAGCTTTAGGAAAAATTTTGGTTTTAGGTGAATAAAGCCCTGGGGGTAAGTAAGTAGGCTTTAAGAATAAATTGTGGGAAAAAAAAGACACAAAAGGAGTTGTGGTCTAGTGGCAAATGGCGCCACATGGGAGACAAGGAAGTGACGCTATAGAGGAAGCAAGGGGTCCAAGGTTCAAGTCTTGGCGCTTGCAATTCATTTTGTTTTTCTTTTAAATGAACTTAGACTTTGGCCCATAGACTTATATTTAGTTGCGCATGTTCTAAGTCACAAAAGGAGCTTGTGTTGTGGTGGCATGTAGTGTCTGGAGCATAGGAGAGGGAAAGGGTTCGAATCTCATGTCAAGCAAGGGAGTGTTTATTTTGCGGATTGGACGGCCAGAGTTTGTGTTGGATTTATACTCTACTGAAGGGGGATCCCACATCGGGAAGCTAGCATGAGGATAGGCAAGAAGCTGGCTTTAAATAGAGCAAACCATGAGGAGAGTAAGCATACCTTTCTTGGCTTATCCCTTTCGCTTTGTGGCGTGCTCGTTTGGGTTAGGCGTTGGATCATTCATTGATCTGTATGCCGTTGGATCGCGGTGGTGGTGACCAAAGTTGATCGACACACCCCTTGGAGGTCAAGGGCGCGATCATTGTTGGCTTCTGCACAGAACAGTGTTCAGAGCGCGGATTAACTTCAGATTCCTATCAGGTGTGTATTTCGCACTACTCTAGCTGTAGAGCGGCAAATGCCGAAATGCCCTCGATTTGTAAAATTACCGAAATACCCCCGATTTGTAAAATTACTGAAATACCCCCGATTTGTAAAATCACCAAAATACCCTCAGTTTGTGAAATTACCAAAGTACCCCTAATTTGCAAAATTACCGGAACACCCCCGATTTGTAAAATTACCAAAATACCCCTGATTTGTGAAATACCCCTGTAGGGTAGAATTACCAAAATACCCTTGTAGGGTAGAATTACCGAAACACCCCTGTAGGGTAGAATTACTGAAATACCTTTGTAGGGTAGGATTACCGAAATACCCTTATAGGGTAAAATGACTATTTTTCCCTTGCGGGTAACTGACTGATTAGGACTATGATTGATCTAACTGTGAATGTATGACTGTGTCTTAACTAATTTGACTGGGATTATATGGCTGATATGTTTTCAATATGTGTGTAAATGACTGTTTCTGAGCATGGCCATTTTGCATACACGTGTAATGATTGAGCATGACATACATGACATATTGCATGGGGTTGGGACTTTGATACGGAGGAAGTTCTGATAGGGTCGCACGGGTCGCATGACGACTGTGGATCCAGTATTGATATGTTAAGGTCGCACGGGTCGCATGACGACTGTGGATCGACGGACGGCTTAAAGCCGCGTAATTCGATTATGGCTCTGTGCCATCTTGATTATGGCTTTGTGCCAATCGTATTTACCCGTGACTATGTGCCTAACATATATACCGATGACTTTGTGTCGATCATATTTACCCGTGGTTGTGTGCCGATTATATTACCGTAGCTGATGGCTATGTGTTGATCTTATTACAGTTACAGATGGCTATGTGCCAATTATGAGACCGTTATTGAAGGCTTAAAGCCGTATAAATACTAGCAGCTAGGCTACATTATCGGAGAGATTGGCTGGGTGGGTCGACGTAGTCCCCACATAGAGAGATGGTTGGTACAGGTGGAGAGTTGGCTGGACAAGGTTGGGGTACATGCATGTTTTGCATTGATATGATTTAGGGCTTAGGCCCAAATTGTTACCGAATAGGGCTTAGGCCCAGATTGTTACCAAATAAAGCTTAGGCCCAGATTGTCACCTAATAGGGCTTGGGCCCAGACCATGACCGTAATAGGGAATTGCACACTGAGTTTTCGTAAACTCACCCCGATTTTAAATGTGCAGGTAATCCTCAGCTTTAGGAGGATCGGTACTGTGAGGGACTCGGAGATGGCCACATGTCTACAGTTTCTTTATACTTTGGACTATATTTTTGAGAATCTAGTTTGGGTTTTAATTTTTGTAATAAGGCCTTGTAAGTGAAGTTGTGGGTTTTTTGTTATGGTTTTATAATTGCTAGAAGTAGAACATGGTTTTCCAAATTAACTCTCTGTTTTTCAAAATATCATGCTTTCATGAATTGTTTTAAATTAAGTTTCCGCAACAAGTAAGGTTTTAAAGATAATAATGTTTTACAAGAGAATGACTTTTAATAAACCATGTTTTGAAACTAAGCAAACGAAATCTGAGGTTTTAAAGGTAGAAAGTTTTAAATTGTAAGAAGGGTTTTCAATGAACGCGTAGTTTTCTAAAAGACTCTTCAATGTGACACGCCAGATTTGGGCCTAACTTCTAGGCCGGGTTTAGGGTGTTACAAGACTTCACTTATTACTTTTGATTCATGCGATTTATTCACTTGACTTAATCCGTAGAAATCCCTAAATTATATTAATACCTCTCTCGAGGGTACTAACAATTGACTCTAGGTTGATTAATTGAAATCTCTTTCTAATTAAAACCCCTATTGTCGCATTAACTCGATCTATGGATTCGCTTATTAGGTTTGACCCTAATCCGGCAGATTTTCGTCGCCCTATCTCTAGGGTTGCGATCAACTCCGCTTAATTGTGTTGATCTACTCTTAAACAGGGACTTTTGCTCCACTGAATAAGCACATTCGAATTGAATCAATAACCTGAATTATCAAAACAAGAATAAGAACTCACAATTAAGAATAAGCACAAGTATTAATCTCATAAATCAAATAATAATAAGATCTGTCTTAGGTTTCATCCTCTTAGGTATTTAAGGGATTTAGTTCATACTAAAAGAGAGAAACATCATAAAAGAGGAAAAACAACAAAACATAAGAAAACCCAAAAACTCCTAAAGAACTTGATGGGCGATCCTCAGTCTTGATGGAGATCCTTCTCCTAAGCTATTCCCGACGGCTGTCTTGGAGTATTTTCTCCTTCTACTCGGTGTCTATTCGACGTCCTGTCGAGCTCTCCCTTTAGGTTTCCCCCTAGGGTGTTTATATAGGCTTTGAGATGCCTTACTTGGCCCAAAAGTATCCTAATCCGAATGAAACTCATCTTGGCCACGGCAGGGACACGCCCGTGTGACACGCCCGTAGTCGACTCTCTTGGCTGTGGTCGATTCTGCTCGCCACACATGGCCGTGTGATCTGGCCGTGTACGTTGATCCAGACCGTATCTCAGTTGTTGCTCGAAACACACGGCCGTGGGTGATAGCCCAGGCCGTGTGAGTCTCTAAGGTAGACCTATTTTGTCCCTTTTTGGCCCGTTTCTCGTTCTTTTCAATTTCCTAAGCTCTCCTGAGTATAAAACATGAAATTAAGAGATTAGGAGCATCGAAGTCATCAAATCTAATGAATATTCATCCAAAATTAAGCCAAGCATGGGGTTAAAATATGTGTAAATTATGGTTTATCAAATACCCTCACACTTAAGCTTTTACTTGTCTTCAAGCAAAATTCTCAACTCACAATTAGAATTAACTTCCCTCAATTCATAATTCTCATCAACAATGTCTTATCATAATTCATAGATAATTCATACATGGATGATTTAACTAAAATAGTCCTAGAGATTCAAACAATCTAAGTCATAGATTTTTATAGCATGAAAACATAGGTGTTTCCCCTTACCTAAATAATTACCTCTGATTCAAAACTGACAAGTATTGACATCCTCACTAAAGATTCACTCAAATCACTCAAAGTGTTTAAGGTTCAAAAATTAAGCACTCAAAAGTCAAACATGAAAAGTTAATCCCATAGGCTTGCATGAAAATCAAATCTCCACCACTATAAAATGAGATGATACACAAATCAAAAGGTCTTTAAATGGTTGTAATGGGGCTTGGGTTAAAGGTGTGGATAAAGGCTAAATTAGAGGGTTAGTATCGAGATTGAATTGATAAATTACCTAACTAGAAAAATAAAAAAAAATAAATAATTACATCAATTAAGAATTCATCACTAATAACACGAGCTTCTTCTTAAAATGTGAAATTAAACGCATAAGCTCAAATAACATAGAACTAATAATGAATATACTTCGTTGTTTTTTTTAAGAATAAGCACATACAATAATAATAAGATAGAATTTAACAACTAAAATAAAGAAAATAGCTAAGCAACCGATCAAATCAAATCTTGATATAAGGGTAGTCAAGAGAAATGGTGATAACAAATACAAAGTGGGTTTTGGGTTAATATTAATGGGTGAGTCAAGAAACGGTTTATTAGTCTCAAAGGGGTTCACTAGGGGTTAATTATGAAGGTAGGCTTTTTATGGAGTAAGTGGGTTGGATCCTAGGTGCCTTTATCATCTCTGTATATCAAATCAAAAGTGTGGTTTCGGCATGTATAATCGAAGCAAGTTCTAGAATAACAAATCAATGTTGACACACTCATAATCAATAAAGTGAGCACGAAAAGAATATGCTCTAAAAGGCTCAAAATCTCACAAAAATTATGGTTTTTGATGTCAACCTTGCAAATTTCAAACTTCAAAGTAATAATTAAATTTAGGAAAACAACCTAGAAATTTTAATTACGGAAAATAAACTTATCATGCTTGATTCTCTAATATCTTAAAGTTTAAATCATCAATGCACAATTAACTATGACTTAATCCAAAACATATCAATGGAAATCATAAATCAAAAGAAATTTCATTCTAATTAGTAATATGAGAACATTACTTAAGAATAAGACATAATTCAGGGTTTTGAGACTAATGCAAAAAGTTAGGAACTTTTAAAATTCACCCCCCACACTTAAGATATACATTGTCCTCAATGTACAAAAATAGATATTCAAAATATAATAAGAAAATAATAAGGTAGGGAGAGAAGTAAAACTTCCTGAAGTTTAGATGGAGTCAAAGAAAAGAAACGAGGGAAATTCGGGCCGAGTTGGAGGGGGATGCGCCGGTGGTGGTGGATACTAGGGTCGTGGTGTGGTGATTCCCTAGCAGCCTTTAGGACCTAATTTAAAGAAATCAAAATATAATAATATAGATTTAGCATAAGAAAGATAAAGAGAAGGAAAATAAATGAGAAGAGAAAAGAAAAAGAAAAACTCAAATGTCCTTGGCTTATCGAGTCGATGAAGCGGCCGGCATGAACTTATGTAGAGTGGTCGTGCACGGGGATACCGTGCTAGGGTCCTTTCGCTTCTTCGATATGGAGATGGTGGTGAGGATGGTGAAAGAAAAAGAATGAGGGGAAGGGGAAAGGAAAATGAAGGGAGAAGATAGTGAAAAGAGAAAGGGGTGTGGTGGCTGTGGGTTGGGAGAAGAAGAATTTGGGGAGAAAGTGAGAAGAATGGGGGGTTTTAAATAAGAATCAGGGACCTGGTTGCTGCCCACGCCCGTGTGCTATGGGCGTGTTAAGTCACATGGCCATATCGCACGGCTGTGTGGTGGCTTGTTCGTTTCTCCCACGCTTGTGTAGAGGTTTCCATGCCCGTGTATCTTTCTCAGTGTCGGCCACGGCCTCAAAGCACGGGCGTGTCTCATACCCGTATGACTTTCTCAGTGTCGACCACGGCCGTATCGCACGGCCGTAGCATTTTATCGCCGTCTGTGATTTGGGGATTTTTCGTCCTTGGGTCGTACGATCTCTGCCACGCCAGTTTGCAAATTCTTGATGTCCACACGGCCACGGCCACGCCCGTGTGCAAGGCCGTGTGGTATGGAAACCTACGCTTTATTAACTTGGTTAGTTTTTAGTTAGGTGCTAAAAAGATATGAAAATTAAAGGGGTTAGTGCTCGGGTTGCCTCCCGAGAAGCGCTCGTTTAAAGTCTTAAGCTAGACTTACCTCTAATTCGCATATCTCATGGTGGGTCGAGGAGTTGACACTCCTCTCTCTTGCTATCAATTCTAGGATCACTATATAGTTTGAGTCGAGTGGCGTTTACCTTAAAAGTGCCAAATGTAGGTTTGGTCACCTCAACTATTCTGTATGGGAAGACATTGAGTACCGTGAGAGGAGTCGCTCCATTTGCTTTAAGCTCTGAGGTGCTAATTCGAGGATCGGTTGCATCTAACAGTACCTTATCTCCAATTTTGAAGTGATTTGCTGTTCCTATAAGCTCGTCTGGGGGTTCTCTCGGTTTTGCTTCGTGTGTTCTTAGTTTCTCCTTGAAATGTGTCTTCCAATCGTCTAGTTCATCGGTCTGAAGCCTTCGTTCCTCATGAATTATTTCTTTATTGGCCCGAGGTCTAGGATCTGGCTCAGTTGTGTAGTTTCGTGGTATTTCCTGTAAAGAAGTTGAACCAAATGGTTATTAATGGAATTTATGTTTTCACCTTGATTACTCGATGTCTTAGCCGAGTCAAGAGCCTGAAGAGTGATCATTTCGTCACCTACACGAAGTGTGAGTTCACCTGTATCAATATCAATTTTAGTTCTGGCAGTTGCTAAAAAGGGTCTTCCTAAAATTAAAGGAACATTATTATCCTTATCCATGTCTAAAATGACAAAGTCTACCAGGAATATGAATTTATCAATTTTTACTAGTACATCTTCGATTATACCCCTAGAAATTCTAATAGTTTTATCAGCTAATTGAATGCTCATCCTAGTTTGTTTGGATTTCACGAGACCTAGTTGTTTAAACATTTTATAAGGCATAACATTGATGCTTGCCCCTAAATCAGCTAAGGCATTATTAATAGATAAACTACCAATTAAACATGGAATTGTAAAACTCCCTGGATCTTTTAATTTTCGTGTAGTTTATTTTGCAAAATTGCTGAGCACACTGCGTTTAGCTCCATATGTGACGCCTCGTCTAATCTCCGTTTGTTCGTCAATAGCTCTTTTAAAAATTTCCTTGAATCTGGCATCTACGAAAGAGCTTCAAGGAATGGTAAGTTAATATGTAATTTCTTTAGAAGTTTAAGAAACTTACTGAATTGTTCATCTGTGTTGTCTTTCTTCATCGTATTGGGGTATGGAACTCGAGGTTGGTACTCTGTAATTACCGGTTTTGGTTTATCATGGTTTACCTCAACCTTGCCTTCCCCTACCATATTCTCTTGCCTTAATTTCGATTCATCTAACCCTTCACTATCGTGAGCAGAAACGACATGAAGTTGCTCCTTTGGGTTAGTTTCAGTGTTGCTTGGCAAGCTGCCTTGTGGTCGTTTAGAAATGATCTTAGCAAGTTGTCCTAATTAGTTCTCGATCCCTTGAATTGATGCTTGTTGATTTTTGAACGCTGTTTCAGTGTTTTGGAAACGTGTCTCTGACACCGTGATGAATTTTGTTAACATCTTCTCTAGGTTCGGCTTCTTCTCTTGCGGGTAGGGTTGCTGTTGAAAGCCTGGAGAGGGTTGTTGTCTCTGATTTCCTTGACCACCCCATGAGAAGTTTGGGTGGTTCCTCCAACCTGGATTATAATTGTTACTATAGGGATTATTTTGAGATCTAAAATTATTACCCATATAGTTCATCTGCTCGCTTTCTACGCCAGGGTTGTAAAGTGGGTATTCTGTATTGTTCGTCCCTCCTCCATTTGTATCGCACTGCATCACTGGATGTACCTGCGAAGAACCATACAAAACATCAATTTTCTTATTAAGGAGTTCTACCTGGTTTGATAGCATGGTCACTGCGTCGAGGTTGAAAACACTGGCTTTTATTGGCTTTGTCCTTGTAACTTGCCATTGATAGTTATTCAGTGACATCTCCTCGATAAACTCATAAGCTGCCTCAGGAGTCTTGTTATTTAGGGTTCTACCGGCGGCTGAATCAATCAACTGCCTAATTGAGGGGTTCACACCGTTGTAAAAGGTTTGAACCTGTAGCCACAAGGGTAACCCATGGTGATGGCACCTCCTTAGTAGATCCTTATATCTCTCCCATGCATTGTAGAGTGTTTCTAGATCTATCTGCACAAAAGAAGAAATACCATTCCTCAACTTAGCCATTTTAGCCGGCGAAAAATATTTAATTAAGAATGTTTTGGTCATTTGATCCCATGTAGTGATTGATCCTCGTGGTAACGAGTTTAACCACTGTTTAGCTTTGTTCCTCAACGAAAAGGGAAACAACCGAAGGCGAATGGCATCATCAGAAATGCCATTAATCTTGAAAGTGTCGCAAAACTCAAGGAAATTTGCCAAGTGATTGTTTGGATCCTCATCCTGCAAACCATCAAACTGAACAAACTGCTAAATCATCTGTATAGTGTTAGGTTTCAGTTCAAAATTATTTGCAGCAATAGCAGGTCTAACAATACTTGATTCGGTTCCTGTTAAACTAGGTTTAGCATAATCATACATAGTTCGAGGAACAGGATTTTGATTAACCGGGTTTGCGGCAACCACAGGAGGTAGCGGATTATTATCAGCCAACTCTTCGGTAGTGTTAGTGTTGTCCTCTTGCTCTTCTTGTATGTACTGTAGGCTTCACCTTATCTCTCTACGATTTCTGTGAACGGTACCTTCAATATCACAGTCAAAAAGTAATGGTCCTGACGGGTTCTTTCTAGTCATAAACTAAAAGTTCCTGCCAGAAGCAACGAACGAAAAATTAGAAGAGTTAAAATAAAATAAAATAGATTACAAATAAATAAAATGGCTAAATTAATAAAAAAATAGTTTTCCTAATATCTTAGTCCCCAGCAACGGCGCTAAAAACTTGATGGATCTCGAAACTAACTATTATTTCGACAAAGGCAAGCGCACCTATCGAACAAAGAGTATAGGTGTGGTGAGTCCTAATATCGTATCCTCAAGGACCAAGAGTACTAGTATTAACTATCTTTTATTATCTAGCCTAATAATTAAGGGATTTATTTTTAATCTAAAATTTACTAACTAATTTAACTAACTATGAACGCGACAGAGAGTAAATTGGGAAAATACTTTTAGACAACTTTTATATGAGATAGACAATACCTAAGGAAGAATCCACCTAGACTTCACTTATTACTTTTGATTCATGCGATTTATTCACTTGGCTTAATCCGTAGAAATCCCTAAATTATATTAATACCTCTCTCGAGGCTACTAACAACTGACTCTAGGTTTATTAATTGAAATCTCTTTCTAATTAAAACCCCTATTGTCGCATTAACTCGATCTATGGATTCCCTTATTAGGTTTCACCCTAATCCGGCAGATTTCCGTCGCCCTATCTCTAGGGTTGCGATCAACTCTGCTTAATTGTGTTGATCTACTCTTAGACATGAACTTTTGCTCCACTGAATAAGCACATTCGACTTGAATCAATAACCTGAATTATCAAAACAAGAATAAGAACTCACAATTAAGAATAAGCACAAGTATTTATCTCATAAATCAAATAATAATAAGATCTGTCTTAGGTTTCATCCCCTTAGGTATTTAAGGGATTTAGTTCATACTAAAAGAGGGAAACATCATAAAAGAGGAAAAACAACAAAACATAAGAAAACCCAAAAACTCCTAAAGAACTTGATGGGCGATCCTCAGTCTTGATGGAGATCCTTCTCCTAAGCTGTTCCCGACGGCTGTCTTGGAGTATTTTCTCCTTCTACTCGGCGTCTATTCGACGTCCTATCGAGCTCTCCCTTTAGGTTGCCCCCCTAGGGTGTTTATATAGGCTTTGAGATGCCTTACTTGGCCCAAAAGTATCCTAATCCGAATGAAACTCATCTTGGCCACGACAGGGACACGCCCGTGTGACACGCCTGTGGTCGACTCTCTTGGACGTGGTCGATTCTGCTCGCCACACATGGCTGTGTGATCTGGCCGTGTACGTTGATCCAGGCCGTGTCTCGGTTGTTGCTCGAAACACATGGCCGTAGGTGATAGCCCAGGCCGTGTGAGTCTCTAAGGTAGACCTATTTTGTCCCTTTTTGGCCCGTTTCTCGTTCTTTTCGATTTCCTAAGCTCTCCTGAGTATAAAACATGAAATTAAGAGATTAGGAGCATCGAGTTCATCAAATCTAATGAATATTCATCCAAAATTAAGCCAAGCATGGGGTTAAAATATGAGTAAATTATGGTTTATCAATAACGACTTCAAAAATGTAAAGAGCATTAAAAACGGGGCAAGAACGGGCTTACAATCGAGCTTGAAAGTTGGCCAAACCCTAGCTATGTCTTCCTTCTAATTTTCGGCACAAGAGGGAGAAGATGGACAAGATTTTGGCTTGATTTTCCCTTTTTATTCATTTATTTACCAAATGACCAAAATGCCCTTAATGCATAACTTTGAAATTTTATCTCACCTTGCCCATTTTTGTCCACTAAATTAAAAAAAGGTCTAATTACTATCTAAGGACCTTCAATTTAAAATTTCATAACAATTGGACACCTCTAGCATGTAGAACTCAACTTTTGCACTTTTTACAATTTAGTCATTTTAAATAAATTGAGTGCCCAAACGTCAAAATTTTCGAACGAAATTTTCAAGAAATCATTTTGTAAAACTGTAGACCATAGAAATGTAATAAAAATAAAATTTACTACATTGGATTTGTGGTCCCGAAACCACTGTTCCGACTAGACCTAAAATCGGGCTATTACAACTTTTCGCCCTTAGGGATTTTTGTCCCCGAAAATATTACTAGAAAATAGGTTTGGGTACTATTTTTGCATATTTTCCTCAGGTTCCCACGTAGCCTCCTCAACAACATGTCTTTGCCATAAAACTTTCACTAGGGCTATACTCTTGTTTCTAAACTGTTTAACTTCCCGAGCCAAAATCTTGACCGGTTCTTCACCATAGTCATATCGGGTCGAATCTCTACCTCTGTCGGAGAAATCACATGTGAAGGGTCTAATCTGTAACGGCGTAACATAGACACGTGAAACACGTTTTGGGTCCTTTTCAACTCTGTCGGTAAAGCTAACCGATATACCATTGGCCCTATTCTCTCAATAACTTCATACGACCCGATGAAACGTGGACTCAATTTGCCTTTACGGCCAAATCTTAGAATCTTCTTGCTTGGTAATACCTTTAGAAATACTTTATCACCAACCTGAAATTCGATCTTTTTTATTTTCAAATCTGCATACGACTTTTGTCGATCTGAAGCTGCTTTCAAATAGTCACGGAGTACTTTCACTTTCTCTTCGGTCTCCTTAACCAAATCAACCCCATAAATCTGTTTCTCACTGATCTCGGTCCAATACAAAGGTGTTCGGCACTTGCGGCCATACAATGTCTCATAAGGCGTCATCTTTATACTCGATTGAAAACTATTGTTATAAAAAATTCGACCAATGGTAGATATTTTTTCCAACTACCCTCGAATTTTAAAACACAACAACGAAGCATATCTTCAAGAATCTGAATTACTCTCTCAGAATGACCATCGGTTTGCGGATGAAAAACGGTACTAAAGTTCAACTTTTTACCCAAAGTCTCTTGTAACTTCTTCCAAAATCTCAAAGTAAACCTCGGATCTCTATCTGAAATAATAGAAATGGGCACCCCATGCAATCTCACAATCTCAGAAATGTACAATTCAGCTAACTTATCCAGTGAGTAGTCAGTACGTACCGGTATAAAATAAGCTGATTTCGTCAATCTGTCAACCACAACCCATACGACATCTTTCTTTTTTGGAGTCAAAGGTAAACCCGTCAAAAAGTTCATCGTAATTCTATCCCATTTCCATTCGGGTACCATCACTGGTTGAAGTAAGCCTGAAGGTACTTGGTGTTCGGCATTTACTTGTTGACAAATCAAACATCTCGAAACAAACTCTGGAATATCTCGTTTCATACCCGACCACCAATACAATTTCTTCAAACCATTATACATTTTGTACTACCCGGATGCATAGATAAACAACCATTATACGCCTCATGAAGAATTTTCTGAATAATTTCATCAGTTTTCGGTACAAAAATTCTACCTCGGAACATCAAACAATCATTGGATCCGATATGAAAATCTGAATCACTACTCGATTCACAATGAACTCTTTTAGCTTGTAATTCACTGTCACATTTTTGAGCTTCGCAAATTTGTTGAAGGAATAACGGTCTAGCTCTCAACTCAGCTAGGATCAAACCATTATCGGACAAAGTCAACCGTGTATTCATCGCTCTCAAAGCAAACAAAGTCTTTCTACTCAACGCATCTACGACTACATTTGCCTTACCCGGGTGATAGTCAATCACTAGTTCATAATCCTTCAGTAACTCGAGCCATCTCCGTTGCCGCAAGTTTAAATCTTTCTGAGTCATCAAGTATTTTAAACTCTTATGATCAGAAAAGACATGACACTTCTCACCGTACAAATGATGACGCCAAATTTTCAAAGCAAAAACAATGGCGGCCAATTCCAAATCGTGCGTCGGATAATTCTTTTCATGCGGTTTCAACTATCTCGAGGCATAAGCTATTACGTTGCCCTCTTGTATCAACACACATCCTAATCCATTCAGTGATGCGTCACTATAAATCACAAATTCTTTTCCCGGTTCAGGTTGTACTAAAATCGATGCCTCAGTCAATAATACTTTCAACTTCTCGAAGCTTTGTTGACATTTTTCTGACCATTCGAACTTAACATCCTTTTGCAACAGCTTAGTCATAGGAGTAGCAATCATCGAAAATCCTTTGATAAAATGTCGGTAATAATCGGGTAAGCCCAAAAAGCTTCTGATCTCCGGTACATTCTTCGGTGGTTTCCAATCAACAATTGCCGATATCTTACTCGGATCAACTCGAATATCTGACTTCTCGGAGCCAAAATTGACTTTTGCTGAACTTAGCAAACAGCTTCTTATCTCTCAAAATCTGCAATACAGTTCTCAAATACTTGGCATGTTCGGCCTCGTCTCGGGAATAAATCAAAATGTCATCAATAAACACAAGCACACATTTGTCCAAATACGGTCGGAAAATTCTATTCATCAAGTCCGTAAAAACAGCAGGTGCATTAGTCAGTCCGAAAGGCATAACAAGAAATTCATAATGCCCGTACCTTGTCTTAAAAGTAGTTTTTAGTACATCCGACTCTTTAACTCTCAACTGGTAGTAGCCAGACCTCAAATCAATCTTCGAAAATACTGTTTCCCCTTTCAACTGATTAAACAAGTCATCTATCCTCGGCAGAGGATACTTGTTCTTTATAGTCACCTTGTTGAGCTATCGGTAATCAATACAAAGTCTCATGGATCCATCTTTCTTCTTAACAAATAACGCCGATGCACCCTATGGTGAAAAACTCGGTCTCGTAAAACCCTTATCTGTCAACTCTTGCAACTGAGCTTTCAATTCTTTCAATTCAGTCGGAGCCATCCTATATGGAGCGATCGATATCGGTGAAGTCCCTGGTACTAAGTCAATACCAAATTCAACTTCTCTGACAGGTGGCAACCCTGGCAACTCTTCAGGGAACACATCCGGATATTCACAAACTATCGGCACTGATTCAATTTTCAACTCAGACACTTTTGTATTCAACACATAAGCTAGATAAGCTTCACAACCCTTTCTCACATATCTTTGGGCAGACATCGAAGTAATCACACAAGGTAACTCACCCGACTCATCTGAATCAATCGGAAGAATTTTATCATTTTCACATTTAAGTTCAATAATCTTTCTTTTACAGTTTACTACGGCATCATGCAGTGTCAGCCAATCCATACCCAAAATAACATCAAATTCATCAAATGGCAACAACATTAAATCAGCCGGAAAATAGTGACCTCGAATCATCAAGGGACAAATCTTGAAAACTCTATCAACTAATACATGTTTGCCTAAGGGGTTTGATACTCTAACCACAAACTCAGTAAACTCAACTGGAAAGCTCTTACTAGCTACTAAATTCACACAAACATAAGAATGAGTTGATCCAGGATTGATCAATGCAATAACATTAGTATCATAGAGAGAAAAAGTACCAGTGATAACATCGGGAGATGTCGCTTCTTCACGAGCACGGATGGCATAGGCTCTAGAAGGTGCTCGAGCTTCGGATCTCACCGCTGTATCTTTCGTCGCACCTTTACTACTAGCTCCATGTCTGGTATTTCTCGGTGGTCTACCCCTATTAATAGTATTACTCAGCCTCGCGCTCTGGAAATTTTCTTTCTCAGCCATTTCAGGACAATCTCGGATAAAATGCTCTTGAGAACCACACTTAAACCAAGTCTGGTCATTAATTCTACAGTCGCCGGGATGTCTTCTTCCACAATGTTGACATTCGGGTATATTAGACTTTACATTACCCACACTTGCCATCGAAGTAGCTTGGGATTTAAAACTCGAATGTTGCTTCCCACGATCTCTGTGTGAATACCCCGCTGAAACATTCGAACGGGAATACATTTCTTTAGATTTCTTTGACTGAGATGGAAATGACTTACTCATCGGTCTTTTCCTCGAATCTCTAACTTCAAGATCAGCTTTCCTCTTTTCTTTATTCAACTCTTCGGCTTTACAAGCCCGTTCAACCAATACCACAAATTCTTTCAGCTCTAAGATCCCAACTAACACACGAATATCCTCATTCAATCCATCCTCAAATCTCTTGCACATGATAGCCTCGGTGGATACACCATATTTACTAAGTTTGACGAATTCTCGCTCATACTCAGTAATTAACATCTGGCCTTGCTTCAGCTCAAGAAATTCCTTACATTTCTGATCGATGAACCATTGACTAATGTACTTCTTTCGGAACTCCTCTTGAATGAATTCCCATGTAACCCTCTCTCTTGGTACCACTGATACCAGTGTATTCCACCAGTGATATGTAGAATCTCTCAGAAGTGAGATGGCACACTTTAAACACTCATCCGGTGTGCAGGACAACTCATCAAATACCCTGATGGAGTTTTCGAGCCAAAACTTAGCTCTCTCGGGATTATCATCCATATTAGCTCTGAAATCTTTAGCCCCGTGCTTTCGGATCTTATCAACTGGGGGCTTTTTCATTCTTACAAATTTCATACCTTGTGGAGCTAAGGGAACCGGTCGAGGAATAGGTGGGGGTGGAGGAGGTTGGGTATTCGGATTTGTTCGAACAAATTCCGTATACCACTCATTCATCATGTGGAGAAAGGCTTCCCTACACCCTTCTCTCTGACTAACCGTAGGAGGTCTACTATAAGACGGCGCTGCCCCTTGAGCGGGAGCCGGTGCATTACTTTCACCTTCATCAGCCTCAGCTCGATTGGGATCCATTTACTATATGAAAACACAATTTAAAATTGTCAGGAGTCATCACACTATCACAGTTCATTTATGGCATGTATAGCTAGACTTTCACACACGCTACGTTAGTCCGAGAATCGACTAAACTGTAGTTCTAATACCACTAAATGTAACACCCCTTACCCGTGTTTGACGCCGGAATAGAGTACAAGGCATTACCGGACTTAAACACAAGCAAACATACAAAACCGAGACGTAATTTCCATCCAAATTTAAAACTTTTCACATACACTCATATCGTCCCTAAAACGAGCCTACGAAGCTCAAAACATACATTGGAAGTAGTTCGGGACTAAATCGAGAACTTTAGAAAATCACACAACACTTAGAAATTTTTTCACTAAAACAGGGGTCACACGCCCGTGTGGTCCAAGGGACACGCCCGTTTGACACTTAGACACACCCGTGCTACAGGCCGTGTTCAAAATACGGAGCTTTCTGACTTGCGCCACACGGCCGTGCCACACGCCCGTGTGGTTGATTTAATTTCATGATTTTTCATAAAATAGGTGCAGACTTCACATGGCCAGGGCACACGCCCGTGTTTGAGGCCGTGCCGTTCACACGACTGAGACACACACTTGTGTATCTGCCCGTGTGGTCAATACTGAGCATTCTATTTTGCAACAATTAAGGTGTGGGGACACACGGCCAAAACACATGCCCATAGGGCAAGCCGTGTGTCACACACGGCCTAGACACACACCCATGTGTCTACCCGTGTGGACAAAAATAAGGCTATTTACCAAGCCATTTTTTCACCTTTCCATGCACAAACCTACACAACAAACATAGAACCATACCAAGAATATACATACAACCAAATCAGCCACAAACAAGATATCAATACATCATTCACATGCTATCATTTATCACATACAACCATCACATACTTATCAACTCAAACCATGCAAATTTCCCACATCCATGAAAAGCATCATCATATGCATATATATATATAAATATACTTGAGCCAATATTAGCCAATTTCAATGGCCATTTACAAAACAAATTATAAATGAACATAAGCCAACAGATTTGCCTAAATCAATTATGACACATAACAAAATGACCAAGTCCCTATACATGTCATAACTCAAAATACTAGAATCAATGGTACCCATAATATTAAGTTGATAATGTGAATGAATCTCCGACAGTTTTCGATCCCCGAGCTGGCTTGGTGACACTATAAGACAAGGGAAAAGAGAGGGGAGTAAGCTATATAGCTTAGTAAGTTCCTATGCAAATAATAAGCATTATAATCATACATGTAACATACAAATAACATGATAAACTTGGCATAAATAGTTTTTAGGTCTTTTAATCATAACTTACTCATTCATAACCTTATCGAGGGATTATCACATATTGAGCTTATTATTCAATGAGTTTTACGTACGTACCTGTACCAACTCGCAACATAACCATAACCTTTCACAACTTTGACATACTCGTTGAATTTTCCGTTGAACCACTTGGAATACTAAAGGATACTCAGGAAACTTGCACACACAATACCATACCAATGCTATATCCAAGATATGGTCTTACATGGGATCTCTTATCGATGCCAATAGCCAGCTATGGTTTTACACGAAGTCTTATAACGATGCCATATCCCAGATATGGTCTTACACGTAATCTCAAATAACCCTAATGTCATGACATTTGTATCCTAACTATTCCTAAGGTTCAATCGAGATTTCTCGCTTGTTGAACTTTTTCGATTACGTTCGAAGAGTAAATCACAATTCATACAATATTAAAGAAATTAAAGCATAAATAACAATGCATTATTTACATACGAACTTACCTCGGTACAAAAATAGTAGAAATGAGACCTAATCGTCAAATACTTTGTTTTTCCCCCGATCTAGGTCCAAACCTCATTTCTCTTGATCTATAATAGCAATTTAACTCATTTATTATTCACATTATTCAATTCATTTATTACATTTTTGCCCCTAAACTTTAACATATTTACATTTTGGTCCCTAGGCTCGTAAAATGAAACCTGTTCAATTTCTTTAATGTACAAGCCTAGCCAAACCATTTTTATAACTATAACAGCCCACAATTTCCATTAAAACACACTTTTACTACATATTTTATAACTTTTACAAATAGGTCCTTTTAAGTATTTTCATCAAAAATCACTTAGTAAAAGTTGTTTATCCAACACCAAACATTCATTTTCTACCATTAGACATCAAAATACACAAATATATAACATGGTTCAAACCCTATACCTTGATTATTCCTTAAATTAATGGTAGAAATAGATAGATCGGATGATAACGACTTCAAAAATGTAAATAGTATTAAAAAAGGGGCAAGAACGGACTTACAATCGAGCTTGAAAGTTGGCCAAACACTAGCTATGTCTTCCTTCTAATTTTTGGCACAAGGGGGAGAAGATGGACAAGATTTTGGCTTGATTTTCCCTTTTTATTCATTTATTTACCAAATGACCAAAATACCCTTAATGCATAACTTTGAAATTTTATCTCACCATGTCCATTTTTTTCCACTAGCTTAACAAATGGTCTAATTACCATATAAGGACCTTCAATTTAAAATTTCATAACAATTGGACACCTCTAGCATGTAGAACTCAACTTTTTCTCTTTTTACAATTTAGTCCTTTTAACTAAATTGAGTGCCCAAACGTCAAAATTTTTGAATGAAATTTTCACGAAATCATTTTGTAAAACTATAGACCATAGAAATGTAATAAAAATAAACTTTACTACATCGGATTTGTGGTCCCAAAACCACTGTTCCGACTAGACCCAAAATTGGGCTTGTACAAAACATGTAGTGAAGGTGTGCAAAAAATCGGTGAGAAAATATGTGATTTAATTGTGGATTTTTTGGCCTTGTGATATTTGAGATCATTTGATATAGTTGGCATGCCATAGAATTGTAAGTACTCACCTATATGTTGTGTTTTTGGGGCTTAAGGCTGGGGACAGATTTGGAGAGATAAGGGAATGTGAGCTAAACCCCATTCACTGGGATATGTTAGTGTGTTGGAGAGTGTTAGCTACATGCTACGCTTTTGGGATATGTTCGAATCTATGAGTTATTTGGTGTGTTGGAGATTATTGTATCTGATGTGTGGTAATAGAGCCCACTATTATGTTTCATAGCCTCAAGTGCCAAACTATCGTTAAATATGATTTCGTAAAATGTGATATTATGATATGTAATGTATGCATGAACATGTGGAAAAACGAGTTAAATGTGATGATTAGTAATAATTGAATATGTTAATATGTTCTCTTAATATAGTGCGTATGTAGTTGAGCTTTGATCGTTTTCAGTTAACGTATGAGTGCATGTCTATTTGGTGGATATTCTAATCATTCACTGAGCTTATTTAAGCTTACCACTCCTTTTAAAACCTTTGCAGACTATTAGCATTGTGGTGTGAGCGGTGTGGAAAATTCCCAAGGGAGTGGTCCAAGTAGAGTTAGCATTTGAGTAGGTGATTTATAGCTGTTATTTTACACTGTGGGAATAAGGCAATGTGGTAGAATTTTTGGTTGTTTATTGTCATGATGTTTTAGATGTTTGCTCGGTATTATTATCATTCATAGAAACTATGGATGTATGATAATAGTTCATTGGATTGTTTAGCTTAAATTATCGTTGTTGCATGGAATTGCAAATTCTGATACTTTTGATGTTAAAATTTTGAAGTTATAATTGCATGATGTTGTGGAATATGTATGATTGTGTTAAAATGCCATGTTTCGATGTTATTTTGCTATCTGATGCATAGCTATCGATAATCGAGTGTTAGTATCGATACCTCCATGATATTTCGATTGTGCAGGAAGACAGTAACCCAATTTGGTATCGGTACCATTTCTCGAGTATCGATACTCGGGGTAATAATATCGATACTTTTTTATTGGTATCGATAGTTTGCTGGTTTTATTTTTTTATAGACAATCAGAATGCTAATTTTGTACCGATTTTCTGATTGGTATCGATACCATTTACGAGGAATATCGATACCATCAAATGAGTATCGTCACCTACGTGATATTTTGGAAATTTATGTTAAATGGACTTTAAGCATGCTTTTAACTTGTTTTAAGGTCGATTATTGTATGTTTAAACAAATTTTAACTTCTTCTAGGAGATATTAGACTTAAACCTCATACAATTATTTGATTATGATGTCAATCGCTTGTCCATGAGATGTTTTATGCTTTGTTGATGATGAGACGGTGGTGTAGTGTCCAGACTCGGGCTTGGCGAACGGGCTTGGTATAGGGTGTTACAGTTAGTCATTGATTTTCATAAACAGGCGGGTAGTTGTAATGCATGGTTTGTGCAAGTGTACACAGTCGTTATCAAGTAATAAGTAAGTATAAGAGTTATTGTCTCCATAGGGACTATATATATTAATTAATATTTTGTAAAATTAAAGTTAACAATTTGGTGAGAAAAACACAATAGTTTTGATTGGTTGATGTTAAGTAAAAATAATTATCTAGATGCAAAATGATCTCTAATGCAAATTAATCTAAGTATGATGATTAATTAAAATGGATGAGGTGGATTGAGCAACAGAATTCACAAGATTTCAACAACAATAACATGCATAGGTTAGAATAATCACATCAATTAACTTAGTTCATTTTCATCATGTTAATAATGCTCCAGAAAATATTCCATGGCAACTCGGTCTTTCATGAGTTTGAAACCAATCAACTAAGGGTTTCTTAGAATTCATGTGAAGTAACAGGGACTGGTTAGGTTTGAAACAATTTAATCACATAAACATAAAAACTGTGCAATATAATAGAGCTCTTTCGAGTTATTATGAACCTTTAATTTAGTCAGGTTAGATCTAAATTAAGCATGCACTTGTCAATTATTGCGTCCACTAGTTGTCGTCTAGTTAGGATCGTTCAACTAGTTATAATGCATTCAATCACGTATGAATGGAATATATGCTTGAGTTTATTTGAAAACATGATCGACTAAGGCACATAACATCATAATATGATTTAAATAAACTTTATTGAATTGATGCAATCATCCTAGCTAAACAAAATTAAGCTACCATTGTTAATGAAAAAACATTAAAACAAATTGCAAACATGTTGAATAACAAGAAAAACAAGAAAGATTAAGGAAGAAAACACTCAGAATAATTTCAGCAATCCTCCAGAATTGATCGTGGCGGCTTCCTCCAATCCTCGTAATTGCTCCTTCCCAAGATGCTCCTTAAGGTGGCCAGTCAAGAGAGAATTTTCTCAAGGAATTGCTAACTAAATGAAGGGGGAAATGGAGGGTTTATGAATGAGAATGAGAGGTTAGTGAATGATGAGAGGAAATGAATGATGAATGTTAAGTGAGGGATGAGGGATGATTTGAAATGGGGAATGGAGGTGGGTATTTATAGTAAAGGTTGGTGGACGAGTTTATTAAAAATAGTGTCAAAAATCCCCCCATTTACTCCTTTGCTTGGCCAACCACATATTGTGGAAGAGGGAGCTGTTTGGTTGCTTGATTCATACAGGATATCATGCTTGAATCAAGTAAGGGGTGGACGGTTTCTTGGCCAAAGTTGGTGGGCCATTTTCTGATTTTTTTGCAAGTGTAGGGACCTCCATTAAATCTCTCAAAAAATGAATTTCTAAGTAGTCCAAATGCCTTTGCCGAATTTGGGCTTGTTCTCCCTTGTTTGGACGGTTTGGTGACCCAATTGCTTACAAGACTTGTCCATCAATTGATTCATTTTCAATTGGATAAAAAAACAACCTCTTCATGACCCATTTTACATGTGTTTGTCGTCCATGTAGAGTGAATTTGGGCATGTCCATGTAACTTTATTTTATGAATAAATCATGTATAATTTCTTTGGTCCAACTGCATTAAATAATTTCAAGATCAATAAGTAGCCAAAAACAATTAAATTATGCATAAATTTAATACAAAATAACATAAAATCATTTTCTTCATTAAATGATGCCCATTATTGAAATACAAACAAAATTCACTCAATTAGTGATCAAATACTCGCGATTTATATTATTTTTAAGTTAAAAGGTGCCAAAAGCAATCATAAAAACCCTATATAAATTATAGTTTACAGTAGTCCATCCCCATCAACTCCGTTTCTTAAAATCTTCAGATGTTTTTCACCAGGAACAATTTACCATTAACGAAACATAATCCCTCCTTCTATATACTATATCATGGTCAATTTCCCTTAACATTGTTTCATCAGTGGCTTCATCCTTTCAGAACTTCATCCTTTCATACTCATCTTAATCATGATTCCCTTACTCAATGCTCTTCGAAAAAAATGCTTGAATTCGATTTCCTTACCTTATCATTATTCAACTACCCTTTCTTCTTATTGTTCACTGATAGATGCCCTTCATCAAACGATCAGATGTAGCCTTTACTCAGGTTTGTTCTTTAATTTTACTTAACCCATTCTTCGAATTCGCCACATGCTCTAACCAACTGAGCTATTCCAGTTTCTCTGTTCTTGTTTTAAGACCATGCAAGATACACCATAACATTTCATACGAAGCTCACCATAGAGGGAGCCATTAGAATATCTCATCAAAAGTGTAACATGATATGCCACAATGGGTCTTTCTTTTTAAGTTCATTACAACTATCGTTGTAACACCCCCTAACCCGTATCTGTTGCTGGAACAGGGTTACGGAGCATTACCAAAACTTTCAGAACATTTTCAGATAATTCAAACAGTTACTATTCATTCCTTGAGTTTTATTCATAACGTCCCTTCAATGGACCTTAAAGGCCCAAAACAAGCATTAGAAATAAGACGGGACTAAATCAGAAGCTCAGAGAATTTTTCGCAATCTTTTAAAATTTTTCTGATGTAAAGGGGTCACACGCCCGTATGGGTTGGGCGTATGGTTCACACAGCCAAGTGATACAAGTCACACGGCCATGTCTATAGCCCGTGTAACTCTCTGACTTGCAAGTATTAGGGTGCAGTTTTCACACGGCCAAGCCACACGTCTGTGTGCTAGGCCGTGTGGTCAAATTATTTTTCAAAAATTTAAGTGCAGGTTTCACACGGCCATGACACACGCCCATGTTCAGGGCCGTGTCACCCACACGGCTGAGACACATGCCCGTATGCCCAATTCTGAGCATTCTGTTTTGCAAATTTATATTATAGGGGACACAAGGCCTTACCACATGCCCATGTAACAGGCCGTGTGTCACACACGGTCTAGACACACGCTCGTGTGTCTACCCATGTGGACGAAATAAGGCCATTTCCTAGCCTCATTTCTCACCCAATTTTTCCATTTTCCTGCATCAACACTTACAAATATTTTCCAATCAATTCAAGAATCAATACAAAGCCACTATACCATTTGTTATTGTTTGAAATCACTTACCTTCATTCTAATTTATTTACTTTACTTACCTCTTATGTAATTTGAATTACTCATTATAATTTCATACTTATATACATACATGAACATGTGTTATTTCATATCCATCTTTAACATCAAAACAAGTTTCTCTAGCCATTCCAATGGCTAAATTAGGTTAAACATATACAAACTATAATTTAGTCAAATTTGCCTATACATGCCATTATACCAAAACAAGATTTTCGTTTATACCAAAATAACAGGAGGATAGTGTGATGATTTGCTCCGACAGATCTCTAACCTTCACGAGCTTTGAGCACTATAAAAGAGGGAAATTAAAATCTAATAAGCATATTATGCTTAGTAAGCTCGTATAACAAAAATTAAACTTACCCATTACATTCAATATATTAACCATACAATACGTAATTTTCATCAATTTAGCAATTTACCTATTCACACACACTCAACCAACATGTTAGTAAAAAATATACCAATATGCATAGATGAGCTCATAATGCCATATTCATATTCCATCTTATGCTTCTTATGTCATATATGTATTTTGTCCGTTGAATCATTGAATGTCCGATGGATATTTCAAGTAGTACACTCGAGGTGTACAATTCTATTATCTGTCAATTCATGTACAGTAGTACCTTATAGGTACACTCTCAAGCCACCTATCATACAGCAGAATTACCAGTCCAGGCTAAATTCTAGCTATAACATATACTCTAAGGGCTTTTTCGGATTACCAGTCCTGGCTAAATCCTTTATATGACAAAGAATTCCCTATAGAGTCCAATCTAGATTACCAGTCCAGGCTAAATCCTAATTGAAACATATACTCGAGAGGCTCATTTCAGATTACCCGTCCGAGCTAAATCCATTGTGAAACACATGCAGTATAACATATTCAATGTAATATAGCATTCAAAACAACACATTACTATGCTCATTTAAGTTATACGAACTTACCTCGATATATGATTGTATTTGAAATGCTACTAATCCGAAACTTTATCTTTTCCTCGGTCTTTCTCTTTGTTTGGTATTTTTGGATCTATATAAATGAATTTAATCATCAATTCAATCCATTTCATATTCAATTGAACTCAATTTACATTATAGGCAAAAGTACCATTTTGCCCCTATACTTTTGATTAATTCCAATTTCGTCCTTAGGCTCGGAAATTGAAATTCTTGAAATTTAATCCTTATTCCAAGCCTAACCAAAATTTTAATATAACTTTTTCAGCACATATATTCTCAAAATTTCAGAACTTTTCATGGGTTTTACCATTTTTCAATTTAGTCCTTAAATCAAATTTCCATCAAATTCCACTTTGTAAAAGTTGTTTATCTATCAACAACCTTTCATTTTCTACCATAAACTTCTAAATTTCAGCATATTCATCCATGGAAAATTTTCTATACTTTGATATCTTTTCAAATTAACCCCCAAATAGATAAATTAGACTTTCCCGGTTTTAAAAAAATAAAAATTACTAAAAACGAGACATGAAAACTTACCAATTTATGCCTTGAAAGCTTGTTTTCTCTTTCCTAGGGTTTCCATGGAAATATTTGGGGAAGATGATATTCTATTTAATTAATTATCATCTTTTAATTTTTCCCATTCCCAATTTAGTCCTTAACCTTTTCTAATTTTTCCATGGATGATTCACCAAAAATATCTACATATTTTTCCTCAATGGTCTAATTACAATATAAGGACCTCACCTTTTAAATTCCATAGCTATTTAATCTTTATAGGTACTAGAATTCAAATTTGACATTTTATGCAATTTAGTCCTCTCTACAATTAAGCACATAATTGATAAAATTTTCTTATCAAAATTCTCATGCAACCTTTCTACCACATTACTAATCATTTCATAATATTAAAACATTTTATCTTTTCGGTTCGGATTTGTGGTTACGAAACCACTATTCTGGCTTCACTAAAATTGGGTTGTTACAATCGTTCCTTCTAAGTTCACTGTGAATGACATTTCTTTCCTTCAGGATCTGCCACAAAGGCTTCCTTTTTCGTAGATTGCCACAAAGACTTTATTTTTCCTGGCGTGTTTATGATAGGGATTCGCCTAAACTCACATTTCGTGAGTTTTGCTCCTTATCGTCATGGGACACGCAGGGACCCTATTAGGTAATCACCTTCCTTTAGTTCTTCCCATTTGATGTCATAGCCCAACTATTGTCTTACACGATATAGTGTCATGGTCATGGACCTTTCCTTTTAGAGATCGTGTTTAAAGTTCTGATGGATCCCTTTAGATGACTCCGCGGAGACAGACACAGAATCATTGTAGCACCCCAAAATAAAGCCTAGGAATTTTAGGGTATTTTAGAAATTTTAGCCTTAAAGTGTTTGAAATTTTATGACATGGCATATCAGTAATGTTTTCAATTATGATTTTTAGAAAATTAAATCAATTTATGAAAATGAGTTTTAAATACCTTTAATTTTAGAAAAAGGACTGATTTGTAAGAGTCAAAATTGTGAGTTTTTAAGAAGCAATTAGACCAAAATTTAAAAACCAACATATTTCTTCTTCCCATCTACAAATTTTCACGTTAACTCTTCCCTAAAACTAGTATTGTCATCCCCTGATTCTCTCTTGCTATTCCAATTAATTTTGAACTCCAATTCCTAATTGTCTTTGATTTCTATCACCCTTGAACCTTAAACCTCTATAAAAGACCAAGGAAAAACACCAACAAAAAAAAAATACCATAGTTCCTCCATTGTCAAGCTTTTGGGTTTTCGATCAAACGCTCAATTTTTCATCAACTAAGGTAACGATTCATCTTCCTATTAGTTTTAAATGTTATTTAGTCTTTAAAACCATGTTTTTAGCCATTAAATTGCATGTTTTAAATAAAAGCCGAAAAACAGGTCTTTAATGGTGAATTTCGGGTTTATGGATAAAAATGTAGTTTCAAAGTGTTTTTCAACTTTTTTTAACATGATTAGAAGGTTTCTAATCTTACTTTGACGTTCGTTAAGGATTTCTTGAGTTTTAATGAATTTTCAGAAAATTGCCATAAACATGTTGAAAAAGTCGATATATTAAATTGAGTAGTTTCGTGTAGTTTAAATGTTGAGAATTAGTCGTAGGTGAATTTTTAAGATGAACAAAATTGGTTTTAGGTGAAAAGATTGAGTATAGATCGAGATATTCGAATTTAAAGTTTGATATGTTATAAGTTTTGGTTACATGAGAACTTAGTTTAGGCTTATGTTTTGTATGCTTGTAATGAGTCCTTGGTAATTTTTGGATGTATTGTTGTGTTAATTTGTTGTGTTGAAGTTCCAGATTTGATAGAACCTTTTACGAGTAGAGATAAAGGCAAGGAAAAGCTGGTTTCAGCTTTCGACTTTTCAGTGAAAGTGTAATTGGTGAGTGTTTGGAATAATTGCTTGTGGGCATGATTCAATGCGTTATTTGGGAATTTGGTAGTAGCCTAAACCCCTACTCTAAATTTTGAGTATAAGCTTTCTCATACCTATGTTACCTTGGGAATTAAGTGCTTATGTGTTTGTCAATATGTAAACTGAGATGAGATGTTATAACATGTGATATATGGTTATGATAACCGTTGTGAAAGTGCAAATGTGTACATGTTATGTATATGTTAAATGTCAGTGACAATCTTTTGCTAAATATACAAATATGCAGTGATTGTGCACAGATAATCGGTACATGATATGTGTTTGATTTCAGATATTTTGGCCTTGTGATTATTGAAATTGTTGAATATAGTTGGCATGCCATAGGATTGTGAGTATTCACCTATATGTACAATAATTTTGGGCGTTGAGGCCCTGGGACATGTTGGAGGGATAAAGGAATGTGAGCTAAGCTCCATTCAACAAGACATGTGAGGGGAAATAAGGAGAGTGTTAGCTTTATGCTTTACTTTTGGGACA
Organism: Gossypium sturtianum; assembly: GCA_025698515.1. Classification (NCBI taxonomy): domain Eukaryota; kingdom Viridiplantae; phylum Streptophyta; class Magnoliopsida; order Malvales; family Malvaceae; genus Gossypium; species Gossypium sturtianum. Next base: position 33,379,893 of record CM046946.1, on the reverse strand, counting down.
TGTTTGACTCTATGAGTCTATGTTTGGTATGTTAGAGATCCGTGTATCCGATGAGTGATGGTAGAGCTTACTTTTATTTTTCATAACTCAAGTTCCAGATTATATTAAATTATGAATATGTGTGTATTGTGATATATGTTTATGTGACATATGACCATTTATCTATAAACATATTTTTGAGTATTGTGATATATGCTTAAATGTTATGAGATTAAATGTATATTGTGAAATATGCTTGAATGTTATGTGACTATATGAGTATTGTGATATATGCTTCAATGTTAGGTGATTATATGTGTAATAGGATATATTCTTAAAAGTGAATATGTTTACCATGTAAAAGAACTAGAAAATAATGAATGAGTGGGTATATTATGACACTAGTGTTGGAACACTTGAGGTTATGCTATATGGTCGTTTCATTGATACTTGATGAATTGTTTGCTTGGTAGTTATTCTAGGCATTCACTGAGCTTGTTAAGCTCACCCACTCCCTTCGTTATTGGCAGGTGTTTATTGTTTGGTTATGTTTTGGGGAATGAGACAATATGGTAGTCTTTGTGCTAATATTGGATATGATATTTTGAGTTGTCTCCATTATTTAACTGCTCTTAGGGTTTTGGGATTTGTTTTTTAAGATGTTGACTTTTTATCGGATTTGCTTTTGTCATTTGAAACTAGTATTATCGTTTCGGTGTTTATTTGATGATGATATGATAGCATGTTGAACTGGTACGAGTGGGAATGACTTATATGCTTAAAAATGTTGTATTTTTTAGGTCTAGAGTAGAGGTATTGATTATCCGGTTTTACAATTGATACCTCTACGTTTTGAAACGTGCAAGAAGTTAGAATATAAGTTCGGTATCGATACCTTATCTCGAGTATCGATGCCCAAGGAAGAAATATCGATACTTTGGTAGGGGTACCCATAATTTTTGAGACTTTGGGTTTTTAATTGAGGAACAGAATGCAAGTTTGGTATCATTTTTCCAGGCGGTATCGATGCCACTTAGGGAAAATATCGATACCCTATTGTCAGTATCGATACCTACGGATATGTTTTGGGATTTTTGCTAAACATACCTTATGCATTTTTTAAATTTATCATAAAACTAATTATTGTAAATTTAGCATGTAGCAATGGTAACTATCTTGAATGATTGACTTAAAACCTATACGAACAATAAAATGATAGATGTTTTATTTACAATGAGCTTTCTACTTGAAGTATGTGACATAAGACGGTGGTGTGACATCCTGTATTCGGGCTTGGCGACTAGGCTGGGTATAAGGTGTTACACTCATCATGCTCAGACCCACTCTCATCAGAACATATCGTATAACATACAACTAAGACGCATATACACAATTTAGATATCCAGATGCAGCCATACTTTACATGGACCTACTTGAACTCAACAGGTCTATACCAACTATCCATATCATTCTTATCAAACATTAGCACGACCATAAACATACATCAATAATCACACACAGGGTCACATACATAACATATTGTAATCTCAAGGATCACAGCATCATCTTTCACCACTTCTTTAAAGATCTACATGTACTATCATCATGCAAACAATAGTTAACATAAAGACTCACCTGATTCTCATCTACTGCAGTTTAAAACTCTAGATCCAGACTTCCATCATGGAATCAGTAGTAACTATTGCTACAGAACATAGAAACTCATCAATATTTATTCATATACCCCTTTTTTCCATCATTTTTAACATTGGAAATCCCCAAGAAGGGTCCTTTTATCCTTTATCTTATTGATCTTCCAGGTCTAACAGATTTACTCTTCACAACACAATATGCAGAGTTATAAATCTTACCTCGACGTAGTGCATTCACTGGTAAAGATCCAAATCTACAACTTTAGCTGAAGAAAGAGAAGGAAATACTTTGGGTTCCTTTATATCTAGGTAGAAATACTTCTTGAAGAAGGAAGAAGAAAACTCCCTCTCTTTAGACCTAAATATCTATATATAGGACCCAAGCTCTTACTGGAACCAACCAAGTGTCACACATTTCCAAAGCTGCCTTTAGAAATGGTTTACAGCTGTAAAAAGAAATCCAATATTTTTATATTCCTGGTTCGTCCCTTTGTTCATTTCTAACTACCTTGTTAGAACATAACTAGCACAACCACTCAATAAACTGGGCGTGCAATACCTTTGGCAGTAATCCCCTACTTATAAGGTTCTCAACACTCTTACCAAACTCTTCTTCTTTATAACTTAATACATTTTGAGAACAAACCCTCGATTAATAATCTGATACATACTATGCGCCCGATCTATACGCCAGAACAACATTTGGGTGATAACACTACGCCACTCAGGTTACTTTCGGTTCACCTATCAAATCAAGAACCTGCCCAAAGCTGGGTGTTACATAAATAGTAAACCTGAATGAAAAGAATGTGAAAGTGTAAAGAAATCATGATAATCATAAAATAAAGCACGTGTGATAAATTATTATAAATTTGGTATCGTGAAATGCCCATGTAGACTAGTGTTGAACTTTGTGGATATAGTTGGCATGCCATAGGAACCCGAGCACTCCCATGTTATTTGTGATATTCTTAATTTTAACACTTCAGTGCTCCTAAATTTAGCACTTCAGTGCTCCTAATTTAGCACTTATGTGCTCGTGTATTGTGATTTATTCAGTGTATCCATCTCATTCAGACATGTCTAGCATGGGCTAAAAAGTCGTGGTGAGTGATTTATGATAAAAGTTCTATTCCTGTTAATCCGTAAAATAATAAAGTTTGTGATTCAAAGTATTAGTTAATTTTGTAAATATGGAATAATCTATTGAGTATATTCGTGAATTATAGTTGTAATAATATTTATGATAAATAAAAATAAAAGAAATTATAAGATCTAAATTCACGGGTACTTACTCAGCTTTCACGAGCTTAACGTGTTATTGTTTAATGCATAGGTGAAATATCGAATCGGAGCTCTAGATTCAAGTCATGATCTCAATGCATCTCATCACATCACTAAGGTTCCAAGAGCTATGAATTTGATATTTTGGTTATAGATTATGGCATGTACATAGGTTAATGTATAAAGTATATAGATAAGATTTAAGTTTTATAATGCTTAAAAGTGATGTGGAATGATTAATGACATTTTAAACTTGATTTTAGTTTCAAATATTTCTAGGCAATCTGCTCTTGGTGTCACGACATTAGAAGGTCGTGACATCCAAATTTAGTGTCGCAACATCAAAAGCTAGTATCATGAAATTAAGCATTCTGCTTTCAATGTCGTGACAACCATTTCCTAATGTCATAACATTGACCTTGTTTACCCTTTTTTTATCTTGAATAATTTCTGAATAATCCCCGTTTGTAACCAAACTTCAAAATTAATTAGCTTCAAATGAATCTATCTATGTTAAACAAAGCTTTGAAATTGATTTTTGAGTTAAGTAGTCTTAATATTCAAATGTGACATCCCTTGCTTGTGAAGTATTTGGATCATCCCAGGTGAGGGGTGTTACATCATTGTTGGTTTCTTTTTGGTTTTATGCAACTGTAGAGAGAAGGTCATGGATTCGATCTCTGATAGTGAATTCAATCTATTCAAGATAAGCTAGGATAGAGGTTGTGACTGCCGCCAAACATGCGAAAGTTTGACTGAAAAATACTACACCAAAAATATCAGAAATAAACCAGCAGTGTGCACAAGTATACAAGTTAAATTGTAATATAGTAAAGTGTAGAATGAAACACTGGGAAGTATTCCGAGGATCGTACCCAAGGGAGGATGGATTAAATCTATTGAAATTCTCTTGACAAGAATAATTCTAAATAGTAGTGGTTAAATTCTATATTACGATAAACCATAAAAGAGATTAATATCGAAAACTAAATACTAAAATAAATAACAGCAAATAAAATACAAACAACTAAATCAATTTAACCAATCAGGGAGATTAACTCATTTCAGGGGTTGTAATTAACTTCAGATTCGGGTTTTAAGGTGGATTAGCTATTAACTAATCAATTATTACCTCCCCGCCTCTAATTGATTAATTAATTGGTTGATACTCACTTATCTCTAGACCTAACTTTCTCAACCAAGATAAATTACAATTTACTCGGTAAACTTATCTCCTGATCTCATTTACACTTTGATACTTTCTAGGGTTGTCAAGCCTAGGGTTTAATATTGCATAATTTGTACCAACTAATCAGATTAAAAAACCTTTAATCCTTCGTTAATCATGTCCCCATCCAATCGTTAATCTCCCCTAAGGGAATTAGCTGCTCATGGTGTTCATAATCTAAATCTCAATTGAAATAAACATGTAAATAACATGATTAAACCAAAAAGAAAATAGATTTAGAATAATCCTGATTTGTGTCAATTAAGAGCGGAATAGGGAATATCCCGGTTGGGATAATGAATCTTGCCGCTTGCAAAGGAGAATAAACTGAAATCCTTAAATTGCATAGACGAAATCTTGGATCGAAATCAATTCCAAGAGAAAAGAACAAAGCATTTTAGAAAGGTAAAGGAAAACTAAACCTAAATCCTATTAAAAAATTACAAGGTTTTTTGGGTGCATCTAAGACGACTTAGTTACATCAGATATCTAAGGTTTTATTTATAGAGGTGTTAGCATCCCGAATTAGGTCTTCGACACGTCCTAGGTTTTCGTATAAGTTTGATTGTGCAGATGAAAATAGCCTTGCAATACTTGGGCTCCATGTTGGTTCTATGTCGCGCCATACACAAGATATGGCATGAAACGACACTACAATTGTGGCCTTGGAAGTCCTTGTCATGCTTCTGTGGCTTGGGAAGCTTGTGCACCACTCGTCCCAAGTTCCTACGTTTATTGGGCCCTAAATTAAGCATCCTACACACTCAATTACACAAATTAGAACTGTAACAGCCTGGTTTAGACCCTAGTCAGAATAGTGGTTTCGAAACCACAAATTTGAGGTCAAAAAAATATTTTAATATTATTTTTAGTGTCTACAGTATGTGAATAAGCATGTGTGAAAGTTCTGTGTGAAAATTCTATCGTTTGTGTGTCGATTTCGAAAAAGGACTTAATCGCATAAAATGCAAAAGTTGTATGCTAATTGTTAAAGTGCTTAATTGTCATGGTTTATTAAATGAGAAGTCATTATGTTGTTATTAAGCCATTAATAGATTGGATGGACATAAATGGGCATATATTTGATGATTAAATGGTTTAATGACCAAGGGTAAAATAGTAAAACATGAATTAATGTATAATAAATAAAACAAATATGAAAATGAAGCCATTATCATCTTGTTCTTGCAGAAAATATCAAGGAAAAAGAAAAAGAAAACGAAAGTTAGGTTCGGCCATGGTATTTCTTTGATTAAGGTATGTTTTTGTTTCGGTTTTTGATAATTTCTACGTTTTTGTGATCGTTGCTTAGCATACTATCAAGCCCATGCCTTAATTTTAGATTTTGATGAAGATTGTGAGTTAAGCCATTGATGAATTCATGATTTTTGTGATGTTTGATGATGAATTGTGCAAGTTTGGTGATTAATATACATGTTTTATAAAGTGATTTTTGATGAATTTGAGTATTATGGGCTAAATTGTGAAAATGAAAAATTGAAGGACTAAAATGTGAAATAAATGAAATATTTGGACTTGTATGAGCTAGGAGAAAATTCAGCTAAGCATGTGTATAATGAAATTATGAGTATTTTGTGATTTTATGAAATAGAGACTAAAATGTCAAAATGTACAAATTTGAGGGCTAAAATGTAAAATGCTTTGACTATATGTTGTGGATTGTTTTGGATGAAAATGTGATTGAATGAGTTGAGTTTAATATTATATAGATCAAGAAAAGAGAGATTCAGATCGAGATCGAGGTAAAGACAAAGTGCTCGATTGATCAACTAGTGTCGTTAATTCTACGTCCGAGGTAAGTTCGTGTATAATACGTAATGTTTAAATCATGTTCATGTGTTATGTATTGAATGAATTTGTGGTTGATGAATTAGTAATGCTATATGTGGATTTGAGAGATGTGGCACTAAGTGTGCGTAAATAAAATCGATACAGTGGTGAATGGCACTATGTGTGCGAAATAAAGAAAGCATCGACTATATTGATTGGCACTATGTGTGCGATACCGTGTCAAATTCGGTTTAATGTAAAGGCACTAAGTGTGCGACGATATTAAAGCTTTGGCTAAGAAATTGGCACTAAGTGTGCGAGTAAATCAAATGGTTAATGAAGATCGAACGAATTGTGGTATTGAGCATTGAGTAGCAAAAGTGATCGTTAATTATGTGAGGGTACAGGTATGTACGGAACCTATGTGGTTGGTGTTATTGTATATGAGATAAATGGATGATCATGTGAGTATTGACTATGGATGAGATTCTGTATTGTTGTGAATCACACCATATGATAGTTAATTTTACATGTTGAACTTGAATTGTTGAGTTAAATGTGTTATATTACGAACTTACTAAGCTTTAAAGCTTACTGTGTGAAACCTTTCTCTGTTTTACAGTGTTATTAAAGCTAGCTCTGTAACACCCCAAACCTGGCCTATACGTTACGGCCAGATCTGGCATGTCACATGGAATGGTTGAGACATAGTTTCCGCGTTCGTTTGAAAACATCGAGTTTTGTTGCTTGTAAAAGTTAACAAAACGAGTTTATGACTATCAAAAATAAGAACAACGTTGCTACTGTTGCTAGTGATGTTATTATCGCAATATGATTTCCCAAAAACTTGTTTAAAACCGAATTTAGCCTCATTGAATTTTGGAAAAGTGATACATTGAAAATTGTTTCCAAGTTTAAGAGAACCTAGTGTTTAATAAATTTCTAGTTTGAGAAATCGTTTGTTATTATTTTGGAAAATAGCTGTTAATATCTTAGAAACAAAATCCCATATTGCAGGTTTATTAGAGAATAATAACCAAATTAAAAAGTAAACCAAAATAAATCTCAAAGGCCTTATTACAAAACATAAACCCAATTTTAAAATAAAACTTAAAGTAAAGTAAAATGAAATTTACTAAGTAGCATCGTATGGCCACCCCAGAGTCCACCACGGCTCCCAACCCTCACCGTTTGGAATTACCTGAAAAATTAAGTAGAGGGGTGAGTTACGAGAACTCAGAGTGTAACCCCCTAAACGAACATCAACTGGGCCCGAGCCCATTCAGGTACCAACTGGGCCTTAGCCCTTACGAAATCAAATTGGGCGAAGCCCATACATAAACGAACTGGGCCTGGGCCCTATTTAGCATGGTATAGCAGATAATGAATGCAATGCAATGCAACCCATCCCAACCTAATTATCCATCCGCTACACACCACCCGTTCCAGCCAAAACACACCGGTGGGGATTTCTACAATCAACCCTCATCCGCTACACACCATCGATGGCAGTCATGCTGCTCATCGCCGAAATTGTGGTAGTGCCACCGAAATAATGTGACAGAGTCACCGAAATATGTGGCAGAGCCACCGAAATAATGTGACAGATTCACCGAAATATGTGGCAGAGCCACCGAAATACACTTCCCCTTTCATCAATATCATATCCCAACCCCATGCAACATAATCATGACATAATAATTTAGAGCATGCATGAACGTACCAATATAACAGATAACGGAATACACAGCCATGCTAAATCTACCCAAAAGGGTATAATCGTAAACTTACTCACCTGGGCCATTTCCAACTCACCTGCTAGGCATATCTCATTAACTTACCCATTAAGGGTATTTCATATTTTAACCAATACACAGAATAACACATAGCGAAAAGAATAAAGGTGTGAGATTGCACACCAGATTACGCGAAGAATTATACACTCCTGATCGTCGTCACCTATGTCAACACATTATATGATTAAGTGACAAATGGAAAATCTTTATTCTACAACTATCCAAACGATTTACTAATACTTACCCTCACTATCACGAACAACTACGATCTGTCTATTCAGATTCGATGTCGCCCCTCTTCCACAACCCGGTGGGAAATCCCGAACTGCTGACACTCTACGTCGTTTGAACATGGGAGCAGAGACTCCGAGTCCACTCTCCTCAGGCTCCTTTAATGCAAATTTCTCAGATCGACTAGCCCCCGCCTCCATGAAGAAAGTCTTGATCAGTAAAGTACTTTCAGAGAGAAACTATGGTTGGCTAACAAAAAGGCTTAGTTATGGCAGAGTAAAACGAAAGGAGAAAGTGAAATGAAACCAAGAAGAGAACTTCTTACCTTATTTACCAACACACTTACGAAAACTAGGAGCTAGAAGAATGATGAGAGTGTATGCCGACACTATTCCAATTCGGCCTTAGACAAAAGAATAGAGTAAGATTCTCGGCTTCCAAAAATAGAGACAAGAAGTGAACACACACGAATCTAGCAGAAGGGCACCACTAACCTTAGATCAGAGATGAGTTGAACTGGAATAGGAGATTCGGCACCTAACACCAAAGAACTAAGTTCGGCTTTGGGATTAGAAGATGAATGTTTCGGCTCTTATGAAAAGAGAGAGATGAAGGACATATGTGTCACAAAAATATAAAAAAAACCATTACCTTGTGATTACCGACGAATCGAGTAGACAAGATGGATCCAATGATCAAAAGAACACCCAACTTCCGGCTATTAATGCTCGTCCATTCAAAAGAGAGGTAGAAGGAGGTTCGGCTAAAGTATAGCAAAAATAAAGGAAAACCGATTCACTTGAGACCAAAGGGACTATTCGGCTTAAGGAGAGAAATAGAGGAAAGATAGTGAAGGAGAAGGAAAGTTTCAGCTATGATGAGAGTAAAAAGAACCAAAAAGATGGAATGTTGGAGAGGTTCGGCTATGGTGTGGAACAAGAAAAGAAAAAGAAAGCAAATGGAGAAGATGAAGGGTGAGTTCGGCCAAAACTGTTCCAACAATGCTTAATAAAGAAAATGTTTCGAAGGGGGTAAGAAGAAAAAAATGATAGAAACCTTGGGGTTTCGGTAAAGGAGAATGGAAACAATGTGAATGCTAACACCGAAAATGCCAAAAATGAAAACCAAAAGCACACTAGGCCCTCAAGAACTACGGCACACCTACTACCCCCAAAATCGAATATGCACCAAAATGACCCCTTTCCTCTTTTTCTTTTGACCGAATTCACTCCCCCCATACACTTCCCATTTTCGGCCAACTATCACCACACTTCCCAAATCCCTTGATTCACTCCCCCATTCACTCTCCATCCTCCATTTGAAATGATTGACCAATTCAAACTCCCCAAACTCCTCTCTTCCATCCATTCAAACCTGTTTGACCCATTCAACAACCACCCCCTTAGAGTCCCACGCCAACACCATCTCCTCTCCCACTTGGGCATAAAAAATAAATGCCACACTTTGCAGCATGTAGGAATCGAACTCCTACCCCCCTGCTATGCCAATGACGCCACCACCACTCCACCAAGTGCTCGCTTGAGTTGTCAACCACTACCAATTTCTCTTAAGGCCTGCTTCCACAAGCTCTCCCCCTTTATGTGCCCAGAAAGCAGAATTTTACCAAAGCTCTGGCTCGAACCCAAGCCTCCCCAGGACCCCCAAACGCACCTAAATAACAAGCTAAGCGAGCTAACACATGCAACAACACAAAAATGCCAGACCCCTAATTTAGGGATGTTACAGTTCTACCCCCCTTAAAGAAATTTCGGCCTCGAAATTTACCTGATTAAATGAGGTGAGGGTATTACTGTCGCATCCCATCTTCCGTCTCCCACGTGGCTTCCTCTGAACCATGATTACGCCACAACACTTTAACCAATGGAATCGACTTCCTTCTCAATACCTTAATATCCTGGTCCAAGATTTGCACTGGCTCCTCTTCAAAAGACATATCCGGTCTTACCTCAATTTCTTCCACCGGCACCACGTGAGATGGATCTGAACGATAACGCCTTAGCATCGAAACATGGAATACATTATGTATCTGACTCAACTCCGGGGGTAACTCAAGCTGATAAGCCACTGGTCCCACACGTTTCAACACTCGATAAGGCCCGATGAATCTGGGGCTCAACTTGCCCTTCCGTCCAAATCTTAAAACCTTCTTCCAAGGTGAGACTTTCAAGAAAACGTGATCCCCCACTAAAAATTCTATCTCTCTACACTTCAAATCCGCATACGACTTCTGTCTATCAGAAGCTTCTTTTAACCGGTCTCGAATCAGCTTAACCTTTTCCTCCGTTTCTGAGATCAATTCCAGACCCAACAACTGTCGCTCACCTAACTCTGTCCAACAGGTAGGGGTACGACACCTACGACCATATAACGCCTCGTAGGGTGTCATCTGAATGCTGGACTGATAGTTGTTATTATACGCAAATTCAGCCAACGGCAGGTAATCTTCCCAACTACCTCTGAAGTCAATCACGCAGCCCCTTAACATGTCTTCCAGAATCTAAATTACCCTTTTCGATGACCATCATCACCGTGGGTGAAACGTCTTTGAAATATAGCCTTGTACCCAAAGCTTCATGTAACGCCTTCGGAATCGTGATGTAAACCTAGGTCCCCATCGATATGATAGACATGGTACCCCATGTAACCTCACAATCTCTGCTACATACAGCTTGGCCAACCTCTGTAACGAATAGTCGGTACGAACCGGTATGAAGTGCGCGGACTTAGTCAACCGGTCAACAATTACCCACACCGAATCTTTCTTAGTAGGCGTTAGGGGTAACCCACTAACAAAGTCCATCATTATCCTCTCCCACTTCCAAAGTGGAATCTTCACTGGTTGCAGCAACCCCGAAGGCAACTGATGTTCCGCCTTCACTTGCTGGCATGTCAAACACCTACTCACAAAGTCGGTAACTTCCCGTTTCAGACCAGGCCACCAATACGATTCACGTAAGTCCCGATACATCTTGCTTCCACCGGGATGCATAGCGTATGGGCTACTATGCGATTCCCGCAAAATCATCTGCCTCAACTCAGAGTCCTTCGGCATACAAATTCTTCCACGGAAACACAATACCCCTTCGCTGTTCAAACCAAAATCCCCTGTTTCACCACCTTCCACTTGCTGGAATTGAAAACTTAACAATTTGTCTAACAACTGCTTCTCTTTGATCTGGCTTACCCATGTCGGCTTTATCTCAAGTTACGCTAATGACTACCATCTTCATAAAGATCGAGATGAGCAAACATTGCTCTCAAATCCGATATCACCTTACTTACTTAACGCATTTGCTACCACATTAGCTTTACGGGTGATACTCAATCGAGCGAAATCATAGTCTTTCAAAGAACTCAATCCACCTCCGTTGTCTTAAATTCAACTCCTTCTGGGTAAGGAGATATTTCAGACTCTTATGGTCGGTGTAGATAATCGACTTTTCTCCATACAGATAATGTCTCCATATCTTAAGGGCGAACACCACTGCAGCTAACTCCAAGTCATGAGTGGGATAATTCACTTCATGTGGCCTTAGTTGACGAGACGCATATGCCACCACCTTCCCTTCTTGCATTAGCACACATCCCAAACCTGTGTGTGATGCATCACAATAGACGATGAATTCCTTCCCAGCCTCAGGCTGAATCAATACAGGTGCCTTAGTCAAAATCTTCTTTAGCTTTTCAAAGCTTTCCTGCTGCTTATCAGCCCAAACTAACGGTACACCTTTTCGCAACAACTTGGTTAAAGGTGCGGCAATCAACGAAAACCCCTCAATGAACCTTCTGTAGTACCCAGCCAAACCCAGAAAACTTCAAATTTCCGACACCGACTTCGGTGGTTTCCAGTCCAAAACAGCTTCGATCTTTCGAAGATCAACCCTAATCCCCTCGGCAGAAACAACATGCCCCAAAAAGGTCACTTTCTTCAGCCAAAACTCGCACTTACTAAATTTAGCATATAGTTGCTTCTCTCTCAAAATCTGCAGCACTGCCCAAAGATGTGAATCATGTTCTTCCTCTGTTCTTGAATACACCAGGATGTCGTCTATGAACACTACCACGAACCGGTCTAGATAGGGTTGAAAGACCCGGTTCATCATATCCATAAAAGTAGCTGGTGCATTTGTTAACCTGAACGGCATTACTAGAAACTCGTAATGCCCATACCGAGTTCAGAACACGGTCTTATGAATATCTGCCTCCTTGACCTTTAGCTGATGATACCCCGATCTCAAATCTATCTTTGAGAAAACTAAAGCTCCTCGCAGCTAATCGAACAGGTCATCGATTCTTGGTAGCAGGTACTTGTTCTTAATAGTCAACTTGTTCAGTTGCCTATAGTCAATGCACATACGCATCGACCCATCCTTTTTCTTGACGAACAAAACCGGCGCTCCCCGTGGAGATACACTTGGTCGGATAAATCCACGGTCCAACAGCTCTTGAATCTGAGCTTTTAGTTCTGCCAACTCTTTCGGTGCCATCCTGTAAGGAGCGATGGACACTGGAGCTGTTCTTGGCAATAGCTCAATGCAAAATTACACCTCGCGATCCGGAGGTAACCCCGGAAGCTCTTCAGGAAAGACATCCGAGAACTCCTTCACAGTTCTGACATCCCCTACAGTCAATTCTTTGGCATCCGACATACTGACAAAAGCTAGATATGCCTTACACCCTTTTCGCACCATCTTTTCTGCCTTTAGTGCCGAAACCACATTGGACAGATAATCCCTTCTTTCTCCTATCACAATTACTTCTTCGTCCCCTGGAGTTCTTAAAACCATACGCTTAGCAGCGCAATCCAAATTCGCACGATGCTTAACTAGCCAGTCCATGCCTAAGATCAGATCAAACTCGCCGAATGGTAATTCCATCAAGTCTGCCGGGAAAACAATCCCTTGCACTTCTAAAGGCACATTCCTAAATAGTTTGTTCACTACCACCGATTGTCCTAGAGGGCTAACCACAGACATTTCTCTAGCAGCCATCTCAGATTTAATGCTCAAAGTCCCAGATACAAAATAGGCAACATATGAATGTGTAGACCCAATATCTATCAAAGCAGTAAACGGTTCATCAAATATAAGAAACGTACCGGTTATGACGTTCGGTGCGTCGCCATCCTCTCGACGTCTAGCCACATAGACCAGTCTAGGTTGTCTTGCATCTGTGCTACCAGCACCTCTGCCCGGTACTCCGCGACCTGGTCCAAAACCATTCCCCCCTCTGGCCGGGCCACGACCTCTCGGTGGCTGCTGACCACCTCTCCTTGACTGTGCAAAACCTTGACCCATCGTCCGCATCCTTTCCAACTTTTGTGGACAGTCCTTTCTCAGATGATCCTTAGATCCACATTTAAAACATCCTCTAGTTCTTCTCCAACACTCCCCCGAATGTGTTCTCCCACACTGTGTACAAGGTCACGGTGACTGCGGCAAAGAATCGGCATCACACCAAAGCGCCCCTCTAACCTAGGCCTCTTTTGAAAACCCCCGGTAGACCTTGACGTCCCAAAACTTCTCTTATTCTTGCCCCTATCTTTACCCCGGTTCTGCCTCTCAGAACGTTTCACCTCTTCGGCAATTTTTGCCTTCTCAACCAGTATAGCAAAATCTCTTTCTCGCTGCAGAGCTATCAGTACTCGCAGCTCATCCCACAGACCATCCTCGAACCGAACACAATGTTCATAATCAGTTGTGACGATACCCCGAGCGTAACGACTTAGGCGTAGAAATTTCGCCTCATATTCAGCCACGAACTTATTCCTTTAGACCAAGTTCAGAAATGCCTTCCTCTGGGCGTCCACATAACTCGCCCCAATATACTTTCCCTAGAACGCTACTTTAAAGAAGTCCCAGGTGATACGGTCTGTCGGTGTACCCTCCCTTATTATGAGCCACCACTGATACGCCTCATCTCGCAGGAGGGACACTGCTCCTTTCAATTTTCCCTCCGCCGTGCAATCCAGATCATCCATAATCCGCTCAACTGCTTCTAGCCAGTATTCTGCTACGTTGGGGGCCACCCCAGAAATACCCCTAAATAGATTTCTGAGCTACCGATCCTGTGCTTGCTCCAGCAACTCGTTCCAAAACTTGTAACATAGCTTGGAACAAAGCATCGCCCCTCCAGCTCGATCATGGGACCCTGCCTCGGTCACCGGTGATGCAGGTGCTTTCATTTCAGGCATGTGCCCAGATGCCTCAGATCCAACCCTAGTACCTCGGCCTCTACCTCGGCCACGTTCACCACGTCCACGTCCTCTCATACTCATGTTTGTTGGATTGAATTAATCTGATTATAAATTTATGAATCAGTATAAAATTTCAATGTTTGTTAACAAATGTCTTATGCAAAGTGAGTATAGTAGTTGTTTTCGCAAATCGAATTCCTAATGTTTCAGTCTCTAAAGTCTTAACTCGTATAGCTAGCAGTCATAAAATACTAACTCTGATAATTTCTTTCTAAAATCATTACATAATATCAAACAAATTCAGAAGACTTACAGATTTGGTGCCGAAGACTCGGGTGCCATACTTCCAAAAAAAAACATATATTTTTTTTAAACCAAATTTCAAACCAATTTTGGAAAACGTTTTTGAAACCCATTCCACAGCCGAGTTTTGCAACCAGGCTCTGATACCACTAAATGTAAGACCCCAAACTCGGCCTATACGTTATGGCCAGATCTGGCATGTCACATGGAATGGTTGAGACATAGTTTCCGCGTTTGTTTGAAAACATCGAGTTTTATTGCTTGTAAAAGTTAACAAAACAAGTTTATGACTATCAAAAATAAGAACAACGTTGCTACTGTTGCTAGTGATGTTATTATCGCAATATGATTTCCCAAAAACTTGTTTAAAACCGAATTTAGCCTCATTGAATTTTGGAAAAGTGATACATTGAAAATTGTTTCCAAGTTTAAGAGAACCCAGTGTTTAATAAATTTCTAGTTTGAGAAATCGTTTGTTATTATTTTGGAAAATAGCTGTTAATATCTTAGAAACAAAATCCCGTATTGCAGGTTTATTAGAGAATAATAACCGAATTAAAAAGTAAACCAAAATAAATCTCAAAGGCCTTATTACAAAACATAAACCCAATTTTAAAATAAAAATTAAAGTAAAGTAAAACGAAATTTACTAAGTAGCGTCGTATGGCCACCCCAGAGTCCACCACGGCTCCAAACCCTCACCGTTGGGAATTACCTAAAAAATAAAACAGAGGGGTGAGTTACGAGAACTCAGAGTGTAACCCCCTAAACAAGCATCAACTGGGCCCGAGCCCATTCAGGTACCAACTGGGCCTTAGCCCTTACGAAATCAAATTGGGCAAAGCCCATACATAAACGAACTGGGCCTGAGCCCTATTTAGCATGGTATAGCAGATAATGAATGCAATGCAATGCAACCCAGCCCAACCTAATTATCCATCCGCTACACACCACCCGTTCCAGCCAAAACACACTGGTGGGGATTTCTACAATCAACCCTCATCCGCTACACACCATCGATGGCAGTCATGCTGCTCATCACTGAAATTGTGGCTGTGCCACCGAAATAATGTGATAGAGTCACCGAAATATGTGGCAAAGCCACCGAAATACACTTCCCCTTTCATCAATATCATATCCTAACCCCATGCAACATAATCATGACATAATAATTTAGTGCATGCATGAACGTACCAATATAACAGATAACGGAATACACAGCCATGCTAAATCTACCCAAAAGGGTATAATCATAAACTTACTCACTTGGGCCATTTCCAACTCACCTGCTAGGTATATCTCATTAACTTACCCATTAAGGGTATTTTAGCTTTTAACCAATACACAGAATAACACATAGCGAAACGAATAAAGGTGTGAGATTACACACCTAATTACGCGAAGAACTATACACTCTTGATCGTCGTCACCTATGTCAACACATTACATGATTAACTAACAAATGGAAAATCTTTATTCTACAACTAGCCAAACGATTTACTAATACTTACCCTCACTATCACGAACAACTACGATCTGTCTATTCAGATCCGATGTCCCCCATCTTCCACAACCCGGTGGGAAATCCCAAACCACTGACACCCTACGTCGTTTGAACTTGGGAGCAGAGACTTCGAGTCCACTCCCCTCAGGCCTTTTTAATGCAACCTTCTCAGATCGACTAGCCCCTGCCTCCATGAAGAAAGTCTTGATCAGTAAAGTACTTTCAGAGAGAAACTATGGTTGGCTAACAAAAAGGCTTGGTTATGGCAGAGTAAAACGAAAAGAGAAAGTGAAATGAAACCAAGAAGAGAACTCCTTACCTTATTTACCAACACACTTACGAAAAATAGGAGCTAGAAGAATGATGAGAGTGTATGCCGACACTCTTCCAATTCGGCCTTAGACAAAAGAATAGAGTAAGATTCTCGGCTTTCAAATATAGAGACAAGAAGTGAACACACACGAATCTAGCAGAAGGGCACCACTAACCTTAGATCAGAGATGAGTAGAACAAGAATAGGAGATTCGACACCTAACACCAAAGAACCAATTTCAGCTTTGGGATTTGAAGATGAATGTTTCGGCTCTTATGAAAAGAGAGAGATGAATGACATATATGTCACAAAAATATAAAAGAAACCATTACCATGTGATTACCGATGAATCGAGTAGACAAGATGGATCCAACGATCAATAGAACACCCAACTTTCGGCTATTAATGCTCATCGATTCAAAAGAGATGTAGAAGGAGGTTCGGCTAAAGTATAGCAAAAATAAAGGAAAACCGATTCACTTGGGACCAAAAGGACTATTCGGCTTAAGGAGAGAAATAGAGGAAAGATAGTGAAGGAGAAGGAAAGTTTCGGCTATGATGAGAGTAAAAAGAACAAAAATGATGGAATGTTGGAGAGGTTCGGCTATGGTTTGGAACAAGAAAAGAAAAAGAAAGCAAATGGAGAAGATGTAGGGTGAGTTCGGCCAAAACTGTTCCAACAATGCTTAGTAAAGAAAATGTTTTGAAGGGGGTGAGAAGAAAAAGATGATAGAAACCTTAGGGTTTCGGCAAAGGAGAATGGAAACAATGTGAATGCTAACACCGAAAATGCCAAAAATGAAAACCAAAAGCACACTAGGCCCTCAAGAACTACGGCACACCTACTACCCCCAAAACCGAATATGCACCAAAATGACCCCTTTCCTCTTTTTCTTTTGACCGAATTCACTCCCCCTATGCACTTCCCATTTTCGGCCAACTATCACCACACTCCCCAAATCCCTTGATTCACTCCCCCATTCACTCTCCATCCTCCATTTGAAATGATTGACCAATTCAAACTCCCCAAACTCCTCTTTTCCATCCATTCAAACCTGTTTGACCTATTCAACAACCACCCCCTTAGAGTCCCACGCCAACACTATCTCCTCTCCCACTTGGGCATAAAAAATAAATGCCACATTTTGCAGCATGCAGGAATCGAACTCCTACCCCCATGCTATGCCAATGTTGCCACCACCACTCCACCAAGTGCTCGTTTGAGTTGTCAACCACTACCAATTTCTCTTAAGGCCTGCTTCCACAAGCTCTCCCCCTTTAAGTGCCTAGAAAGTAGAATTTTACCAAAGCTCTGGCTCGAACCCAAGCCTCCCCAGGACCCCCAAACGCACTTAAATAACAAGCTAAGCGAGCTAACACATGCAACAACACAAAAATACCAGACCCCTAATTTAGGGATGTTACAAGCTCAGATCCGGGAATCGTCAGCGTCTCAATCACACTATCGGCTATCTATTTTTGTACTTTTGGAAGTTGTATATATTTGGTATATGGCATGTATAGGCTAGTGATTATGGTGTGTTTTGAAGTGTATAAATCATGCCATGTGATATGGCTTGATAGCTTAATGATTTTGGTATATGCTTTGGGTATGTGTAAAGGTTGATTAATATGTGTATGTTTGTTCTACGTGATTGATCATTTTGGCTTAAATTAGTAAAATGGAAATGGTATGTTTCATGTTTAGATTTGGTAAGGATTGAATGATGAATGGATTATATGATTTGGATGTGAAGTTGATACTTTAGGTTGGTAAGTTGAGTTGAGTTGTATAGGGAAATGAATGATGATGATAAGAGTTTAAACTATGCCATGTTTTAGTATGTTTTGGATGCTTTAGAGGTATGATTTTGGAAAGGTTTAATGCTTGTATGTGTGAGCCAAAGTGTGGGTGGCAAATTGGCCTTGCAAATGGCCTATAATTGCCCACACGGTTGAGCACACAGGCATGTGGCTCGACCGTGTCTCTTAAGTTTGCAAATCGAAACAAGTCAGACTCGCACACAGGCTAGACACACGGGCATGTGACTGGCCGTGTGAAATAAGTCAGTGTCGCCCACGGGTTAGGCACACGGGCGTGTCTTCAGCCGTGTGGACAAGTCAGTATGTATGCCCTGTTTTGCCACGGCTTGGACACACGGGTGTGTCTGAGGCCGTGTGCCCACACGGGCGTGTGACCTCTGTAGCTTTGAAAATTGTTAAGTTTTAGAAAAATTTTGTATGAGCTCGGTTTAGTCTCGACCCTTTCCCAATGTATGTTCAAGGTCTCGTAAACCTTATTAAGAGACTCAGTGACGTTGATTGATTGTGGTTCAATGTTGTATGAACTATGAAGTTAAAGGTTACGATTTGATCGGTAATACCTCGTGAGCCTAGTCCGGCGACGGATACGGGTTAGGGGTGTTACAAGAACTACCTAAGGCCTATGTTGGCCTAATAGGTCACTAACACTCACAAACTGTGTTAAAAACACTTATTTTATTAACTTTTACTACCTAAATACTAAATATAAAAATATAATAAATAAATATAAAAGTACTAGAAAACAAGTTCTGTAAGTGCGAAAATACACCAAAATAACTACTACATTTGACAGCAGGTCAAATACTCCCACACTTAAGTCTTTGCTTGCCCTCAAGCAAACTAAACAAAAATAGAAATAGAAATAGAAAACAAAACAAAACAAAATGAAAACAAGAAATAAACATGCAAGAAAAAAAATGTACTAAAGCTAGCACGGTTGATACACACGCGTACGACTTGGCCGTGTGACCCCTGCACTTAATTTTTGAAAGTTAAATTTTCCACACGGCCTAGTACATGGACGTATGGCTGGCCGTGTGACCCAAGTGAAAGAGTTACACGGGTATAGACACAAGCTGGGACACGACCGTGTGCCTCACATCGAATGCCCATACAGCCTAGGACACGGGTGTATCACTTGGCCGTATGAGCCACACGGCCTGACCATACGGACGTGTGTCCCCTGTACCTTGGAAAAATTTTGAAATTTTGCGAAAAATTTCTTAAGTTCCTGATTTAGTTTCGACTTGTTTCAAATGCATAAATTGGACCTCGAGGGTCCATTTAAGGGACAATATGATTAAATATGATTGGTTTCTGATATGAATAGTAATTAACATGAATTAATTGTATTTGTTCCGTAAACTTTGGTAATGCTCCTTAACCTTGTTTCAGCGACGAATATGGGTTAGGGGTGCTACATTTATTGGTATCAGAGCTAAGGTTTAGTCGATTCTCAAACTAATGTAGCAAGTACGAGTTTAGCTATACATGCAATTATATAAATTGTGATAGTGTGATATCTCCTGTCCCTTTTAAATATGTTTTTTTTATATAGTAATGTCGTCTAACTGAGCTGAATTTGAAGAAGCTGAGAGCAATGCTCAAGCTTCAGTTCAAAGACCTGTATCAAGTAGTAGAAGGCCCGTATCTGAGGGCCGAGGTGAGGAGGCTAAATAAGCCTTCTTTCAAATGATGAACGTATGGTTCACTGAATATTTAAGAACAAACCCGGCTGTGCAACAACCTCCATCCGCTCCTGTCTCTCAACCGGTTCCTGATATGCCACAAGGTACAAAATTTGTTAGAATTGTTAAGCCTCATGTCGATAAAATCTGTAAATATGGGGCAGAAGAATTCAGAGCAAAAGCCGAAGATGATCCTGAAAGGGCTAAATTTTGGCTAGAAAACACTATCAGGGTTTTAGATGAATTATCATGTACACCGGTTGAATGTCTAAACTGTGTTGTATCCTTGTTAAAAGATTCAGCTTTTTAGTGGTGGAATACTTTAATTTCTGTTGTGCCAAAAGAACAAGTTACTTGGGAATTTTTCCAAACTGAATTCAAAAAGAAATATATCAGCAGAGATTTCTAGATCAGAAAAGGAAGGAATTTTTAGAGCTTAAAAAAGGGAATATGACAATATCTTATTATGAACGAGAATTTGTTAGATTGAGCAAATATGCCAGAGAGTGTATCCCGACTGAAGTTTCCATATGTAAAAGGTTTGAAGAGGGATTAAATGAAGACATCAAGTTGTTAGTTGGGATTCTGGAATTAAAAGAATTTGTGGTACTGGTCGATCGAGCACACAAAGCTGAAGAATTAAGTAAAGAAAAGGGGACAGACAGAGATGGGAGCCCGAACTTCAAGTAAAAGATTTATGGGAAAGTCACAACCGTCAGCTTCAAAGAAATCAAAGAAATATCATGATCGTTCTATCACATATATGGGGTACTCAGGAAGAGACCGAAGTGCTCAACGCTCTAATCCGAGATCTCCAGCCCCATCAGTAGCAAGTGCTGGAAGTGTCAAAAATCCCAAACCTAAATGCAAGCATTGTAATAAATTTCATTTTGGTGAGTGCCGCCTGAGAAGCGGAGCCTATTTTAGATGTGGTTCTCTTGACCACTATCTCAAAGATTGCTCAGAAAAGGATTGAAAAAGATATTGTTCAGACTTCAAGGCCGAGCAACCCTGCCTCGATAGGTAGACCACCTCGTAACCTCGGTAATATGAGTAAAAATCGAGGTACAAGAAAATATTCAACTGCCAAATCTGAAGCGCGAGCACCGGTAAGAAGATATGCTATTCGTGCAAGAGAGGATGCCTTTGCACTAGACGTCATTACTGGTACTTTTTCTTTTTTTTTATACTGATATTACTGCTTTGATTGACCCTGGTTTAACACATTCATATATTTGCACGAATTTAGCATTTATTAAAAATTTGTCTGTTGAATCCAATGAATTCGTGGTCAAACTATCAACCCGCCTAGGCCAGTATGTGATGGTGTATAAAATTCGTAAGAAATGTCCGCTAATGATACGGGGTTTCTATTTTCTGGCTGATTTGATGTTACTACCATTTGATGAATTTGATGTAATCTTTGGTATGTATTGGTTAACTCAGCATGATGCAGTGGTAAATTATAAACATAAATATATTGTATTATAATGTCAAAATGGTGAATTGCTCCATGTTGAATCTAATAAACTGGATGGGTTGTCTAATGTGATCTCAGCTATGTCAGCACAAAAATATATCAGGAAAAGGTATGATGCCTATCTTGCATATGTATTGGACACTAAAGTATCTGAATCGAAGATTAAGTCAGTGTTGGTTGTTTGTGAATATCCTGATGTGTTTCTGGAAGAATTACCCGGATTACCACCGGACAGAGAGGTTGAATTTTCTATAGATCTTGTACCGGAGACAACACCGATATCTATAGCACTTTACAGAATGGCTCCTACTGAATTAAAGGAGTTGAAAGCACAGTTGCAAGAATTGACTGACAGAGGTTTTGCTCAACCTAGTTCTTCACCATGGGGTGCACCAGTTCTGTTTGTTAAAAAGAAAGATGGATCGTTAAGACTGTGTATTGACTACCGACAGCTCAACAAAGTCACTGTTAAAAATAAGTATCCATTGCCTAGTATTGATGACTTGTTTGATCAATTGAAAGTTGCCACTGTATTCTCGAAAATTTATCTTCGTTCTGGTTACTATCAGTTACGGGTGAAAGAATCAGATGTACCAAAGACAGCCTTTAGAACCAGGTATGCGCATAATGAATTTCTTGTGATGTCGTTGGGTTTGACGAATGCACCTGCAGTATTTATGGATCTGATGAATAGAATTTTCAGACCGTATCTACACAGATTTGTGGTGGTATTTATCGACGATATTCTGGTATATTCCCGAGATGAAAATGAACATGCTGATCATTTGAGAATTGTTTTGCAAACACTGCGTGAGAAACAGTTGTATGCCAAATTTAGTAAATGTGAATTTTGGCTTCGGGAAGTTGGTTTTCTTGGAAATATGGTATCTGCTGAAGGCATCAGAGTTGACCCAAATAAAATTTCAGCAATTGTTAACTAGAAACCACCAAAAACTGTGTCTAAAGTTAAAAATTTTCTAGGATTAGCTGGATATTATCGGAGGTTTGTAAAAAGGTTCTCGATGATAGCTTCTCCAGTGACACGATTATTGAGAAAGATGTGAAATTTGAATAGACTGATAAATGCCAGCAGAGTTTTGATAGGTTGAAAGCCTTATTGACTGAAGCACCCGTACTAGTTCAGCCTGAATCGGGTAAGGAATTTGTAATTTAAAGCGATACGTTATTAAATGGTTTAGGATGTGTCTTGATGCAAGAAGGTAAAGTAATAGCCTACACTTCTAGACAGCTAAATCACATGAAAAGAACTACCCGATACATGATTTAGAATTGGCAGCCATTGTTTTTGCACTGAAAATTTAGTGACACTATCTGTTTGGTGAAAAGTGTCATATATTCACTGATTACAAAAGTTTAAAGTATCTGATGTCACAGAAAGACTTGAACTTGAGACAGCGCAGGTTGCTTGAATTATTGAAAGATTATGATCTGGTTATCGACTGTCATTCAGGAAAAGCCAATGTGGTTGCTGATGCTCTGAGTAGAAAATCTTTATTTGCCTTACGAGCAATGAATACCCAGTTGTCATTGTCAGATGATGATTCAATCCTAGTTGAGTTAAAAGTCAAACCGACGTATCTATAGCAGATCTGTGAAGCTCAGAAAAATGATGATGAACTACAAGCTAAATGAGTTCAATGTGAGTTAAATTTTGATTCGGAATTTTAGATTGGGTCTGATGGTTTTCTGTTATTCAGAGGCAGAATATGTGTACTGAGGAATTCAGAACTTATACAGAAGATTTTAAATGAAGCTCATAAGGGTATTATGTCTGTGCATCCGGGGAGTAATAAAATGTACAATGATTTGAAAAAGATGTATTGGTGGCCGAGAATAAAACGGGATATTTCTGAATTTGTATATAAATGTTTGATATGTCAGCAAGTTAAAGTTGAACATCAAGTGCCTTTAGGATTATTACATCCAGTTACAATACCGGAGTGGAAATGGGAAAGAGTTACTATGGATTTTGTATCGGGATTACCTTATCTCCGAAAAAGAAAGATGCCATTTGGGTAATTGTCGACAGATTGACGAAGTCTGCACACTTTATTCCGGTACGTATGGATTTTTCCTTAGACAGATTGGTTGAGTTATATGTTTCTGAGATTGTTAAATTACATGGGGAACCAGTATCCATTATTTTCGATAGAGATCCCCGGTTTACATCTTGATTTTGGGGCAAGTTGCAAGAAGCTCTAGGTACTCAATTGCATTTTAGTACCGCATTCCATCCTCAGATAGATGGTCAATCTGAACGTGTAATACAGATTTTAGAAGATATGCTTCGGTTCTGTGTACTAGAATTTGAAGGTAACTGGGAGAAGTATTTCCCTTTAGTTGAATTTGCATACAATAATAGTTATCAGTCCAGCATTAAAATGGCACCGTACGAGGCTCTGCATGGTCGTAATTGTAGAACTCCAATGCATTGGACTAAGCTCAGTGAGGAAAAAATACACGGAGTTGATTTAATCCATGAGATTGAAGAAAAGGTAAAGGTGATTCGAGATAGTTTGAAAGTAGCCTCTGATAGTCAAAAGTCTTATGCCGATCTTAAATGAAAAGAGATAGAATTTCAAGTTGGTTATAAGGTATTCTTAAAAGTATCATCTTGGAAGAAATTTCTCCGGTTTGGTCGTAAAGGAAAACCGAGTCCACGGTTCATCGGACCATATGAGATTACTGAAAGAATAGGACCTGTTGCGTACCGGTTGGCATTACCACCAGAGCTTGACAGAATTCATAATGTCTTCCATGTGTCTATGTTGCAACGGTATCGGTCAGATCCTTCACATGTTATTTTTCCGACAGAAGTTGAGATTCTGCCTGATATGACTTACAATGAAGAACCGATCAAAATTTTAGCATGTGAGACGAAAGAGTTAAGAAATAAAAAGGTAGCTTTAGTGAAAGTTCTTTAACAACGACATGGAATAGAAGAGGCTACCTAGGAACCGGAGGAAACAATGAGAAAGCAATACCCGAACCTCTTTACTGGTAAGATTTTTAAGGACAAAAATTCTTTAAGGGGGGAGAGTTGTAACAGCTCATTTTCAGTGAAATCGGAACAGTGGTTTCGGGACCACAAATCCGAGTCAAAAAGAAAATTTATGTTAATAATATTGTATGGTCAGCATTATGATAGGAAAGACGTATGAAAATTTTGATAAGATAATTTTACTGATTACAGGTTTAATTGATAAAAAGACCAAATTGCCTGAAATGCAAAAGTTGAATTCTAGTAGCTAGAAGGATCAAATAGCTATGGAATTCAAAATTTGAGGTCCTTATATGGCAAATAGACCATTAAGAGAAGTTAGTAGATATTTATGATAATTCATCCATGGAAAATTAGAAAAAGAAAAGGACTAAATTAGAATTTGAAATAAATAAAGATGATAATAACTTAATATCATCTTATTTCATCATCTTCCCAAAATATTTTCTATGGAAACCCTAGCTAAGAGAGAGAGATTCAATCAAGCTTAATTGGGTAAGTAATCATGTCCCATTTTTAGTAATTTTTACATTTCCGAGATCGTAATAATCTAATCTATCTATTTTGGGGATCAATTTGCAAAGTTATCAAAGTATTAAAAGTTTTCCATGGATGAGTATGCTGAAATTTTGAAATTTATGGTAGAAAATGAAAGGTTGTTGATAGATAAACAAATTTTGTAAATGAATTTTTGATGAAATTGTGATTTAGTGATTAAATTGTAAAGATGTAAAATTCATGAAAAATTTCTGATTTTTTTGTGAAATACTTGAGCTGTAAATGTTATATGTAAAAATTGGCTAGGCTTGGAATAATGACTAAATTGCACGAATTTTATTTTCCGAGCCTAGGGACGAAATTGGAATTAATTAAAAGTGTAGGGGCAAAATGGTATTTTTGCCTAAAATGTGAATTTGATTGAATTGAATATGAATTTCATTAAATTGAGCTAAATTTACTCGTATAGATCCGGATAGACCTAGTACAGAATTGGATCGGGGAAAACAAAAACTATCGGATTAGTAGATCTCCGTATATGAGCAAGTAACGAGGTAAGTTCGTGTAACTAAAATGTAAGTTTATATGTTTAAATTGAATGTTATGATTTTGAAATGTATGATTGCCATGTATAAATATAAATTACATATCCGATAATGTCTGACAAGTGCAAA
This sequence comes from Gossypium sturtianum, assembly GCA_025698515.1. Lineage (NCBI taxonomy): Eukaryota > Viridiplantae > Streptophyta > Magnoliopsida > Malvales > Malvaceae > Gossypium > Gossypium sturtianum. Next base: position 33,354,409 of record CM046946.1, on the reverse strand, counting down.
GTCCCGTTTGAATAAACAAAATTCGATGGATACAAGATTTTCTATATTGGTTGTGGTCCTGCATATGTTGCGGACACACCATTGCTCAAGCATCCTGTTATAAGCCTTCTCGAGCTTCTCGTTATATGGTTCCTGCGAGCATCCTGATCGGTAGTTATCCTGCATGTGTTGCAGACTACCACAGCTCTTTGTAAGCGTCCTGTTATATGATCGGTTGTGATCCTGCATATATTGCGGACACAAACGCAGCTCTTTATGAGCGTCCTGGTATAGGCTCTTTGTGAGCTTTCTGATATGGCTCGCTTGAACTTCCTGTTATATGGTTATCCGGAGCTCCCTGATAATAACTCTTCGGAGTTACTTGTTAAGCTCAATAAGCTTCCTGTTTTAAACTCTTATGAGTTTCCTGTTATAGCCCAGATAATATTCCTGTTACATGGCTCACATGAGCATCCTGTTATATGGCTCGAGAGAGTGCTTCCTCATTATGTGCCCTAATGGGTACCCCTAGATATGAATTGACAGATTTTCAGTTTTGTACACTTTGTACTACATGAGCGTATCTATCGGTATTTGAAATAAATTCAACGGGTAAAGTTCTGACATGGCTAAACTGAACTTGAAATGATTTGTCATGGAAATGTACATGTAATATGGAAATATGATATGGAAAGCATATGTATATGAAAGTTATTATATGATGAGCTCATCCATGTTCTTGGTATTTATGTGAATTACTTTACTAACATGATTGGTGAAGTTGTGTGTTTTAGGCTTTAAGTGAAAATTGCTTGGATACAATTTATATGTTTATTTAATGAAAATGAATGGTAAGTTAAATTTCCATTTATGCGAACTTACTAAGAAGTAAATGCTTACTTTTTTTTATCTTCTCTGTTTTATAGTACTCGAAAGCTCGAAAAGGATAGAAGCGGGTCAGAGCAAAATCACACTATCTTTCATCTCGTTTTGGTATAAATAGAAAACTTATTTTGATATAATGGCATGTATAGGTTAAATTGCCCAATAATGGCATGTATATGGTTGGTTGTAACTAGCCATTGGAATGGCTAGTGATAGTATATTTGATGTTTGTGTAGGAGATTATATCATGTTTAATATATATATATATATATATATATATATGTGCTTGGTATGATAAATTGAAATTTTGATAAACTTATATGATTATACAAATAGGTAAGTTTGAATACTTAAATACATGTGATGATATATCATGTATAAGATTGGTTTTGGTTTGGTTTTAATGTCTTGAATTGGTTGGTGAATGTATTTAAGTGTTGTTGTAGGTTGAAGGCAAATTTGGGTGAGAAAAGTGGCCTTGAAAATGGCCTATTTTCGTCCACACGGGTATACACACGGGCGTGTGTGACACACGGCCATGCACACGGGCATGTGGTTTGGTTGTGTGTCCCCTGCATCTTAAAATTTGAGAAACAGAATGCTTTGAATTGTTCACACGGGCAGAGACACGGGCGTGTGTCTCAGCCTTGTGTGTCACACGACCTAGCATATGGGCGTGTGACTTGGCCATGTGACCCCTGCACTTAATTTTCAAAAATTAAATTGTCCACACGACCTATCACATGGACGTGTGGCTGGCCATGTGACCCAAGTCAGAGAGTTACACGGGCTGGCACACGGCCGTGTGCCTCACATCGAATGCCCACACGGCCTAACCTCACGTGCGTGTGTCCCCTGTACCTTGGAAAAAATTTGAAATTTTGCAAAAAATTTCTAAAGCTCCCGATTTAGTTCCGACTTGTTTCAAATGCATAAATTGGACCTCAATGGTCTATTTAAGGGACAATATGATTGGTTTCTGATATGAATAGTAATTGACATGAATTAATTGTATTTGTTCTGTAAACTCCGGTAATGCTCCTTAACCCTATTTTGGCAACGGATATGGGTTAGGGGGTGCTACAGTCCATATTTTCTCTTGTGAAATACATTAGAATTGTATAAAATCACAGAGATATAATAGAATGTCGTAATACCTCTCTATCTCAAAAGGTTGGATAGAAATTTCCTTCCTTTGAACTAGTATCTGCATCATGTTATATCCATTGATCTATTTGCATCCATCTCATTTAACGTGACATAAAATTCGTGCACAATCGAATTGTACATCGGATCAATCGAGATTGTGCAGAACTTCTCCTATCGATGAAATTGAATCATCTCTCATGTTTCGATTTTCAATGCACTTATGGATTCGAAACCTAGTTCTTTTAGAGGGTTTTTCGTTGGACAGCTCGAAGGTTATTTTCTAGCTCCCTTTCTTGGATGTTGGCATGGTTATCTGTTAAGGATTCACTGTCGAAAAGGTTGCTATGCATGATTTTGAGGCTATGGAACAGTTGAGGCAGAGAACTCGCAGAATCTCAAAGAAAAAGGTAGTGAAAGGTTGTTTAGCTAATTGGGCCAGCTTAGAGGGTACAGCTATGGATAATATATAGAGGCCATCTAGGGCTTGACTTGCTATGAAAACTTGGGGAATATCTCTGAAGATCGTGTCAAACTAAGAACGGAAAGTTTCCAAAAATGGCATGCATGTTGCACCATAGAGAGGGCATGGTGTGACACGAGGTGAATTCTTGCCCTTGATTTTTCCTAGAAGTAGGTATGACTCGTCATAGGATGTATATAGCATGGCACAATAATAAATTATTGGATTTTTAGGTTTGAGATGGGTATGTCGTGCCATGGGATTCTTATAAGACAACATGGCTTCAATTTGTCCTCTTCGCGGCTTGTCAAAGGCCTTCGGCTATCCATACTTGCCCCCAACTAACATCTAGCTTCGCCATTGCTCCCAGAAACATGTTTTATTCCAATTCTAACATGCAATTTACAAAATACTTATTCTAAAACCTAACTATAAATGAAAAATAAAAAATAATTTATAATATTTACAAATTGATTGAAGTTCAACGATCTAAATATTATGTCATACTACTGGACTTCATTCGTCGTTCACGACCGTCGTAGCCTTCTCGACCAATTATAATCCTATTGGGATCTCACCATTTATCCTTTTCCCTCATATTACGCTTACCTACATCAACACAACTAAAAGAATACCTTTGATCGAGGTCATTCGGGGTTAAATCAAAAAAAACATAACATTCTTCCCTAACTAATCCTTCATTTTGAGAATCGTGACCACACTTGAGCACTTCTATTTTGCCTTAAATTTTCATTATAAGCTTGTTTCGCTCGAGAATGATGGTCGACTTAAATGTGGCCAAGAATGGCCTTCTTAACAGAATAGGGATATCCTGATCTTCCTCAAAATCGAGGACTACAAAGTCGACAGGGATTATGATTCCCATACCTTGACCAATACATCCTCAAGTACACCTTTTGGGTGTTCCAAGGATCTATTGACTAATTACAATGTTATAGAGGTATTCTTTAATTCCCTGAGTCCAAGTTTCTAATAGATCAATAGGGGCATTAAATTTATACTGGCCCCTAAATCGCAAAGGGCCTTACTGAAGTGCTGGTACCCTATCTCTATTAGAATTGTGAAGCTACCCGAATCTTTGAAATTCGAGGGTATCTTTTTAGCAATTAACGCACTACACGAGACATAAATGTCAATTTTCTCACCCTTTTTCATTTTTTGTGTCGTGCCATTATTTCCTTTAAATACTTGACATATTTTGGGATTTTATCAATTAGTTCTAAGAGCGGTAAATTGACATTGAGGGATTTAAATAAATTAAGAAAATTTATAAAATTGACTTAGCCTCTCTTTTGCTTATCCTCTAATCTTTTCGAGAATGGTACCTTCGTTGTGGTCGGCATTAAGACTATCAGATCAGGCACCGGTTTGACTATCTCCTTGATCGGCTCATTGGGCTCTTTCTCATCCATGGGTTCACTGACATCTTCGAGAACCACCTCCTTTTCATGAATGGGTGCCTTCGAGTTTTCTAATATCTTTCCCAATCACAAAGTGGTCGCATTTCCACGCTCCTACCCATCTCTTCGAGGATTGTTCTCCATGTTACTGTGGAGACTTTGACCGCTCTACTTTTTGAACATCGTCATTAACTAGCTCATCCGGTCACTGAGGCTTTTCATTCGGGATTTGAGTCGTCCACATGTAGCTTGGACTTGTTGAATGTCCATCTTCATCGTTTGCATCTCCTCTTCTAGTGAGTCGAATCATTGACCATATACAGCATGGTCATTGCCCACGGATCTTTGTTGTAAGTGTAGAGGTTGGTAAGGAGGGTTTGGTTGGTTTTGCAATTGGTTTGTATCTCCTTGGTTATCTCCTCACTTGAGGTTTTGATGATCCTTTCAACCGGGATTATAGGTGTTTGAATAAGGATTTCCAAGCCTATTACCTACGTAGCTTGCCTCATTCGGTTGGTTTTTAGAACAGGGCTTCACTCTCGTTGGTTTGAAAGTTAACTCCAAATGATTAAGCTTTTCCAAAATTTGTTGATATCGGTCATCTTCGTTCACATATTTTACCATTGGAGGCTTTGATTTGTATGTGAATATTTCGTTAGGCCACATATACGAATTCATAGCCATGTTATCAATGATTTTATAGGCTCATTTGTATGTGAGGAACATTATCGATCCTCCTGCCGCTCCATCTAGGCTGGATCTAATATTACCATCAACCCCATTGTAAAATATCTAAATTTGGAGCCATGCTTGCAATCCATGGTGTGGGCACTTGTTGGAAAAAATTACGGTTTGAAAACAGTTTTCTTGCACGGCGAAAAATTAACATTTTGAAAATCGACCCAGTTTGTGATATTTATAGCAATAAACCCTAACCAAATTCATACCTGTGTTTTTGGATTAACGAACGTTCGTTGTTCCTGACTTTCAACCAAAAGATATTCTCCGCTAGTCTCATACCACGAACTTCTTCGAGTGCGGGCTCGAACCAATTGAATCGAAACACAGAACTAGAAAAAGTTTTCTCTATTTTATTTTAGATGAAAACAAAAATTATCTCTTTTTTAATAGAAATCGATAGAATTGTTATTCTGGAAAAATATATTTAATAGTTGAGACTAAATTCTCTTTATTTTTTGGCAGAGTAATAGTCTCTTAAAGTTGTATATTATACCCTACTGGTGCCATCTATTTATAAGAAAAGAATATAGAACCTTTGTTGAGTTGTAGTGGTTTATTTCAAATAGAAAAACAACTTCCTACTTAGAGTAGGAGTGGGATGGATGGCACACCCTAGTCTTCCTACTAGGGTTGCCGCCCCCTTCATGTTATATGAGGGGTTTTGGGCCTTTCTCACATCAGGTCTAATTACGAGTACTTCCTAGGCCTTTTGACCCAGTACTCTATAACGTGATCCAACCCGATTCAGTTATTCTACTTCCCAAAATAAACTTTAATAATCTATATTAAACTATTTTCTCATCCCTATTTTACCCCCAGTAAAACTTTGATAATTTTACCCCTGGTAAAATTTCGAGAAAATATGTTTAATTCATGTTCATTTTGACTGAATGGTTTATTTTCATTTTCGGGTTTCAAAACATCTCAAAAACATAAACTCATTCTTTCGATCATTTTTAAGTAATCCATATAGAATTGCAAATGAATCATTTCCATTTCCAATGCCCGGAGGTACCTATTGCCTTACATAACCTCAAGAATGCATGATTAAATTGTTTCAGTATAGACTTAATTTTGTTACTTCACATAGTCTTTAGAGTTGTATTTGACATAAGGATATGCGATGGGCCTACAAAACTAAACGTAATGACTTCAGGAGAAGCCTGCTAGTGATCAAATTGTTTTATATTAGATTTATACTATTACCTCTTTCTGTAAAATCCTAAGACAGGGGGTTATTCGTGATTGAATTATTTTTCCTATGTTTGAATTGCTGTGATAATAATTGTGGTGTGGTAAGGCTTAATTAGGGGTCTTGAGTAGGCTCAGAATAGTGGAAAAATATTTTTATAAGCTTTAAAGGTAGGGAGCCTTAGTAAGTAGGGGTTACAAGGATAAATGAGGATTATTTGACACAGAAATGGCCTTGGAAAAGTGGCAAAGGAGGCCACTTAAGAGTGGAGTTGGCGCCATCAAGGGAGCAAGGGAGCTGTGTTCGAGTCGTGAATTTCCCTTTTGCTCTTTAATTGGGATGGCATAGAGGGGAGAGAATTTCTCATTTCAAACTCTTTTAGATAATAAGTGATAATAAGGATAATGAGGATATTATTTAGATATTAATTGGATTTTATTTTGATTAATTCAAAAAGATGGCAAAGAGAAAATATAGGCATTTGAGTATTCAAATTATTTTGAATAATTTTAAGCTAGTGGCCAAGAGGAATTTTAGGTGATTGCTAGAAATTTGAACTCTTCATGGAAGAGTGGACGGCAAGCATAGGGGGAGGTGCCGAATTCTTTTAAGGCACATACCTATCATCTTGTTTCTCTTTTCTTCATTCTTGCACATAGCAGAAATTCCTCTGCTCATCTTCTACTCTCTCCTTCTCATTCTCTCAAGTCGAAATCTTCATCAACACTTTCTCTCCTATTTTTTTTGCTTCAACACCAAAAATCTCCTCTACTCTCTTCTTTGCCGAAACTCCATCTCCCTTTTCCCATTATTTTCTTCCTCTGCTTGAACCTACTCCCTACCACCTTGCCGAATTTCTTTCCTCTATTTGGTGTAGTCTTGGCCGAATATCAAACAAAGGTGACCTCCTCTAGTCTTTTCTCCAATCGGTTCATAAGGTGGGTAAGTGGTCAAGCCGAATGCCTTATTTTGTTTCTCTGTTCTCTGTCGACTTTTACAAAGGTAAGAGTTGGTTTCGGCAATTGTTGTTAAGGGTGCTAATCACTTGTTTCGAAACCGATTGGTTATAAGGCCTTCGGGATTTGGAAGCGAGCAAGTGAATCCATCATCTTTGATCAATCGGTTTTGGTAAGGTGGTAAGGATCTATTTTATTTATTCAGTATTCGATTAAGCCGAAGGCTAGTAATATTGATGATGGCCGATTGTAGGAGGTGAAGCAGAATCATATATCGTGTGCTGAAGTTAGTACTCAAAGGCGTTAGGGCAAGGGAGTCTTGTGTGGCCGATTGGTTTCTCCGAGATTTAGGGATAACGTTGGTGACAGGTGTGTACATACACACTTTATGATTAATTAACTGTGCTAAATGTTGTATATGCTAAATCTGGTTTATGTAGCTTTGGAGTTAATACCGTAACGGTATAAGCGATGATTCAGGTAAGTCTCTGTCAATATGAGTTACTATTTGATGCTTTTTGGAAGCATGGCATATTTGGTATATGTGATTTAAATATATGTTGGCATGAAATCTGTTGTATATCATGGATTGATGTAGGATATATGAGTAGAGGGGGAAGGCGATATTCGTGTCGGCGGACACGGTGGTTTGGTACCACATTGTGACTACGGTCACGGAGGTTTAGCACCTCGGAGGTTTGGCACCTCATAGCGTCTCGTCCCAGTGCCTTAGCACCACGGTGGGGTTGGCCCCACGGTTTCCATTATGGGATTGGCGCGGTGATTTGGTATCACACGATGGGTTGGCCCCATCATTTGATTTGTGACTTGGGTCACGGTGGTTTAGCACCACCGGTGGTTTGGCACCACAATATGACGGATTTCGTGACTTTAAGTCACCGGTGGTTTGGCACCACCAGTGGTTTGGTACCACACGGGGTAGAGAAAGGTGTTTGGATGGCTAGGTTGGGTGCATGGTTTAGTGCATGTTAATTTGTTATAAATTGTGTATGTTGTTGCACTAAATCGGGAAGGGTTACACATTGAGTCTTGGTGACTCACCTTCTCCTTTAACATTTTTGGTGACTCGTAGATCGCGGATGAGGAGCCGGATAGACTCGAGGTGGCCATGCAGTAGAAATATGGACTAAATCAATTTTGAACTATTTTTATTTTATTGTTGGTTTTATTTTGTTTAAATTGTAATAAGGCCTCCTAAGTTTATATTTTGATTACTTTACGTATTTTTGGATAATTTGTTTAAACTACTTAATGATATTAAAATGAGTACCCATGTTTTTTAAATTCAAACAAAAAATGTTTTGTCGTGCCATCGGGTACCTTTGAAATCGGTAACAACCTGATTTAATATAATTTTTAAACAACTAAGTGAAGTTTTGTTTCTTTATACACACAAATGTTTTACTTAACGAGATAATTGAAAATAAGATGTTTTCATCAAAACTCAAATCGGCTAAAGGGATTTTCAAAATGGTTTTCTCTGTGACATACCAAATTCGGTCGTAATGTTTGGGCCGGGTTTGGGGTGTTACAAAATTGGTATCGAGCCAAGTTCAAAGCTGTTTGTGGGGCCCAAGGCCCAAAATGTTTTAGTAGGCCTTGTGAAAATGGTTTTGTTTTAGAAACGGCATGGCGTGAGTCTCGGCACCAATCCGCCCGGTAAGTACTTGACTTCTTTATGAATTATTATCTGTAGAAGGGTAGGTATGGAGCGTAGATTGTATGATAGGTGTTTAGACCCTAGGACTAGTTTACCTGACCAAAAGACATAAGACTCTAAAAGCCTAATTAAACAAAACTACGACCAAGTCGTAGGAGTTAGGGTGTGGTAAACCCAGTGCGCATGTCTAGGATTTGATCGGAAGAGCTTGGTATTTAAGCGGTCCTCGTGACTCACCTCCTCTTCGCGGGATTCCTACCTGGTGCGTAGCTTCGGTTTACCCTAACCAAGAGGACTCGGTCATAGGCTAAACATACTAAATAAAACCCGAAAGGGATTAGCCATGTTTTATGAAAACCCTAATTTTAAAAATCATTACAATACTCCTTTTAAATAGTAGGGAAAATTATTTTTGGAAAAATTTTTAAAATATTATTGGCTTATCAAAATTACCAAAATACCCCTAGTTTCCAAAAATTCTGCTATACCTTTAATTTACGAAATTTTCGAAAATACCCTCCAGTCTTGGGGAAATTTCAAAATGTCTTGATTTATTAAAAGTTTCAAAATTCCTCTGATTTATTACGAAAATACCCACAGTAGGAAAATGGCGAAAATACCCACAGGATAGAAAGCGGACATAAATGCTAGAAGAGTGAATAGGTATGAAAGGTATTAGGGAATGGATGTGCTCTTACTGTGTAAACTAGGATAGAGGACTTAAAACTTTGATTGATCGAAAGAATCCTATTGAACTTTTCATAAAATTTCTTCATGAGTAACCAAGTGGAACAATTACTAATCCATAAAAATTTCTTAACCGATTAAAGCGCGATAGTTAGAATGAGCTCTAGAGGATGTGGCCGTCGTGGGCGCGGCAAGGCGAGGATGATGAGTGTCGAACCCGTTAGGTCGGGTCAGGGGTCAGAAAATGAAGTACCACCGCCACCACCACCTCTAACTTTTGGCACAGAGGAGCAGGATCAGACTGGTGATGAGGCAGTATCGCAAGCTGTGTTGTGAGTCCTCAAGATGGTGGTGGGGCTAGTGGAGGAATAGGAGCTCGGAAATCTGTTCCCGGCGACTCCGATCCAATAGATTTGAGGTATAGGGGGTGTGTCGGGAGTGGCACCCAGTCTGTGGAATCTTTGGTTAGAATCAACGGAAAGGATCATGGGCGATCTCGTCGACAAATGAGGAGAAGCTAAAAGGAGCGGTGTCGCTTCTAAAGGATGAGTCATATCGGTGGTGGCTCACGGTTCGAGATGGTGCTACGGCGAGATGATCTTACTTGGGAGTATTTCAAAGCGCTTTATCGAAAAAGTATGTAGGCACCAACTACTGCGATGCTCGGAGGAAAGCTTTTACGGGGTTAGTACAAGGAAATAAGTCGATTGTCGAGTATGAGGCGGAATTCACGATCTTGAGTCGCTATGCTCGGGAATTGTGTCAAGCGAGCATGATCGTTACGTCCGCTTTGAAGACGGACTTAGAGATGAGTTAAGGTTGTTGATTGCTCCACTGTGAGCGTGAGTTTGCCGTCTTTGGTGGAAAAGGCTAAGGTAGCCGAAGGAGTCAAGGAGTGCGTGAAAGCAGAACTATGATAGGAACAAGCGAAGAGAGGCTTTGGGCCGTGCGGGTCAGTGGTAATGTTCGAGAAAAGGGCTGGCGAGTGGGCCAAATCGGCGAGTAGGCCCATGGCTACTAATCGAGAGACGGCTCGGTGTAATCGGTTGTGGAAAATCACATTGGGGAGGTTGTTGGACCGGAGAGGGGTTGCTTTGAATGTGGGTCTTTGGATCACCGTGTAAGGGATTGTCCTCGGAAGTTAGCCAAGAATCGGCCCGGAGGCGTAACCGTACTCGGGATAGAAATGTGGGACCCACTGCGGAGGGTCGTGGTAATGGTAGAGGAGGCAATGGTCCTAATCGAGGTCGCGAAGTCGAGGCGAGGTGCAGGTAACACGAGGCGAGGGCACTGGATTAGTCTATGCTGGCGAGGCGTCGCGAGGAGGGTGACGCCTGCCGGACGTCATAACCGTGACGTTTCTAATTTTTGGTCTCCCATATGTTGCATTAATAGATGTGGGTTTAGCGCATTCATACGTTGCTAGTAGTGTGGTAGAGACTATGAACCTAGACTTTGAGGGCGCTTCTAGGAAATGGCGTAATTAGCCCTCTAGGACACTCTGTAGTTGTAAACAAGCTATATAGGGATGTACCCTAGAACTCCAAGGGTCGTGTTTGTGGTCGATCGATGGAAGCGCCGTTTGGAGAGTTCGATTTGATCCTTGGAATGGGTGGTTGGTTAAGTATCGAGGCAAGGTTGGATTGTCTTTGCTAAAGCGCATGGTTCTTAAGATGGTGAAGGTGATGAAGTGGTCATGATAGGTAATCGAAGAGATTACCTATCCAACGTGGTGTCTGCGTTGAAGGCGAGAAGATGGTTAGAAAAGGTTGTGAGGCGTTTTTGGTTCGAATCGTGCCTTGGAGGCTAAGGAGTCGGCGAGTTGAGAAGGTCCGAGCGGTGGCGAATTCACCGATGTGTTTCGAGAATAACTTAAGTGTGCGCCTCCGGATCGGGAAGTTGAATTCGGTATAGACACTGTTGCACAGGCAGCGCTGTGTCTATAGCACCCTACCGAATGGCACCAAAGGAATTGGTGGAGTGAAGGCTCAAATTCGAGGAGCTCTTGGATCGAGGGTTTATCAGACCAAGTATATCTCGTGGGGAGCACTGTGCTATTTGTCAAGAAGAAAGCGGTTCAATGCGGATGTGTATCGACTACCGCCAGTTAAACAAGTTAACGATCAAAAACAAGTATCCGTTGCCTCGGATCGATGACTTGTTTGACCAATTGAAGGGTGCATCGATTTTCTCAAAGATAGATCTTAGGTCGGGTTATCATCAACTTAAGGTGAAGGAAGTGGATGTGCACAAGACGGCCTTCCGAACTCGGTATGGGCATTACGAGTTTTGGTGATGCCATTTGGGTTGACCAACGCGCCTGCAGCATTCATGGACTTAATGAATAGGGTGTTTCAACAATACTTGGATCAATTTGTTGTGGTGTTTATAGACGACATATTGGTTTACTCAAAGACGGAGGAGGAGCATGACATGCATTTGCGTATAGTTCTACAAATGCGAGGAGAAGCGGTTATATGCCAAATTCGATAAGTGCGCAGTGCGGCTTAGGAGGTGGCTTTCTTGGGTCACGTAGTGTCAGCTGAAGGGATTAGAGTGGACCCTCGTAAGGTTGAAGCGGTGTTGGATTGGAAACCGCCTAGGTCAGTGGCAGAAATTCGAAGCTTTCGGAGGTGCAGCGGTACTATCGAAGGTTTGTGGAAGGGTTCTCTTTAATCGCACAGACCGTTGACTAAGCTATTAAGGAAAGGAGTTCCATTTGTATGGTCGGAGAAGCGACAAGGAAGTTTTGATAAGCTAAGGAAGATTCAGCGGAAGCTCGGTTCTAATCTGACTGAGGCGGGAAATTGTTCACGATTTATTGCGATGCATCCCATTTGGTTTGGGATGTGTGTTGATGAGGAAGGGAAGGTAGTGGCCTATGCATCCCGTCAGTTGAGACCGCATGAGGTTAACTATCCAACTCACGACTTGGAGTTAACGGCAGTAGTCTTCGCTTTGAAGATATGAAGACATTACCTGTATGGGGAGAAGTCGATAGTCTACACGGATCACAAAAATCTGAGGTATCTTTTGACTCAGAAGGACTTGAATTTGAGGCAGCGTCGATGGATTGAACTGTTGAAGGACTACGACTGTTCAATTGAGTACCATCCGGGCAAGGCTAACGTGGTGGCTGATGCGTTGAGCCGGAAGGTCGTGACAGACTTAAGAGCGATGTTTGCTCACCTCAGTCTATACGACGATGGAAGTCTTTTGGCAGAACTTCAAGTTAAGCCAACTTGGATCAAGGAGATTAAGGAAAAGCAATTGGTGGATGACGGTTTGAACGCAAGGAAGTTGCAAGTTCAAGATGGTGGTTTAGAAGGGTATAGTTTGGTGATGATGGTGTACTATCTTTGTCAAGAGCGGCCTTGTATGCCGAAGGATGTGGAGTTGAGGCAAAGAATTCTTCAAGATGCACATAGCGGCCCATACGCTATGCATGCGGAGGTAGTAAGATGTATGGAGATTTGCGGAAAGCTTGATTACGGTGGCGGGGTTGAAGCGCGAGGTAAGCGAGCTTGTGGGAAAGTGTCCGGCGTGTCGGCAGGTAAAGGCCGAACATCGGTTGCCATCGAGGTTACTTCAACCGGTGAAGATCCCGCGATGGAAATGGGAGAGGATTACTATGGATTTCGTCGATGGGCTACCCACGCCCGGCAAGAAGGACGCGATTTGGGTGATTGTGGACCGTCGACTAAATCAGCTCACTTCATACCGGTGAGTGGATTACTCACTTGAAGCTAGCTAAGTTTGTATATATCGAGAAATAGTGAGGTTGCATGGAGTGCGGTATCAATCATCTCGGATAGGGATCCCCGATTTACGTCAAGGTTCGAAAGCGTTGCATCAAGCTTTGGGTACACGATTGGATTTCGATCTGACTTTCCATCCACGATCGGACAGGCGATCGGAAAGGGTTATCTGAGATCTTAGAGGATATGCTAAGAGGATGCGTTTTGGATTTTCAGTGGTAGTTGGGAGGAGTATCTACCGTTGGCGGAATTCGCTTATAACAATAGTTATCAAGCAAGTATTCAAATGGCACCGCATTTGAAAACCTTTGTATGGGCGAAAATGCCGTACTCGGCGTGTTGGGCGAGTTGGGTGAGCGACAAGTGTTGGGTCCGGAGTTGGTGGTAAACCGAAGATAAAGTTAAGGTGATTCGGGCTCGTCTCAATGAGGCATCGACGAAGCGAAGTCTTATCGCGATCTTAAGCGTAAAGAAATGGAGTATGCGGTAGGAGATAAAGTCTTCTGAAAGTGTCACCTTGGAAGAAGGTGTTGAGATTTGGGCGAAAAGGAAGCTAAGCCCAAGGTTCATTGGCCCATATACGATGTTGAAGCGAGTGGGGACTGGTAGCTTATCACTCGAGCTGCCGCAGAGTTGAGTCGATTCATGGCGTATTTCATGTGTCGATGCTTAGGCGGTATCGGTCGAGATCCATCACACGCCGTCGTGCTGTGGCGAGAGATTGAGGTAAACTCGGACTTATCTTTTGAGGAAGAACCAGTTCGGATCCTAGATCGAGATGTCAAGGTTCTACGAAGGAAATCAGTACCTTGGTGAAAGTGCTATGGCGAAACCATGGTGCTTTGAGGAAGCTACGTGGGAACCCGAGGATGTGATCGACGGCCAATACCCCCACCTCTTACGATCGGGTAATTTCGAGGCCAAAATTATTTTTAAGGGGGTAGAACTGTAACATCCTAGAGAGAGGGGTTATTCGTGATTGAATTATTTTTCTGTGTTTGAATTCTTTGTGATAATAATTGTGGTGTGGTAAGGCTTAATTAGGGGTCTTGAGTAGGCTCGGAATAGTGGAAAAATATTTTTATAAGCTTTAAAGGTAGGGAGCCTTAGTAAGTAGGGGTTACAAGGATAAATGAGGGATTATTTGACACAGAAATGGCCTTGGAAAAGTGGAAAAAGGGAGGCCACTTAAGAGCTGGAGTTGACGCCATCAAGGGAGCAAGGGGAGCCTGTGTTCGAGTCATGAATTTCCCTTTTGCTCTTTAATTGGGACGGCATAGGGGAGAGAATTTCTCATTTCAAACTCTTTTAGATAATAAGTGATAATAAGGATAATTAGGATATTATTTAGATATTAATTGGATTTTATTTTGATTAATTCCAAAAAGATGGCAAAGAGAAAATATAGGCATTTGAGTATTCAAATTATTTTGAATAATTTTAAGCTAGTGGCCAAGAGGAATTTTAGGTGATTGCCGAAATTTGAACTCTTCATGGAAGAGTGGACGGCAAGCATAGGGGGGGAGGTGCCGAATTCTTTTTAAGGCACATACCTATCATCTTGTTTCTCTTTTCTTCATTCTTGCACATAGCCGAAATTCCTCTGCTCATCTTCTACTCTCTCCTTCTCATTCTCTCAAGCCGAAATCTTCATCAACACTTTCTCTCCTATTTGTTTTGCTTCAACACCAAAAATCTCCTCTACTCTCTTCTTTTCCGAAACTCCATCTCCCTTTTTCCCATTATTTTCTTCCTCTAGCCGAACCTACTCCCTACCACCTTGCCGAATTTCTTTCCTCTATTTGGTGTAGTCTTGGCCGAATATCAAGCAAAGGTGACCTCCTCTAATCTTTTCTCCAATCGGTTCATAAGGTGGGTAAGTGGTCAAGCCGAATGCCTTATTTTGTTTCTCTGTTCTCTGTCGACTTTTACAAAGGTAAGAGTTGGTTTCGGCAATTGTTGTTAAGGGTGCTAATCACTTGTTTCGAAACCGATTGGTTATAGGGCCTTCGGGATTCGGAAGCGAGCAAGTGAATCCATCATCTTTGATCAATCGGTTTTGGTAAGGTGGTAAGGATCTATTTTATTTATTCAGTATTCGATTAAGCCGAAGGCTAGTAATATTGATGATGGCCGATTGTAGAAGGTGAAGCAGAATCGTATATCGTGTGCTGAAGTTAGTACTCAAAGGCGTTAGGGCAAGGGAGTCTTGTGTGGCCGATTGGTTTCTCCTGGATTTAGGGATAACGTTGCTGACAGGTGTGTACATACACACTTTATGATTAATTAACTGTGCTAAATGTTGTATATGCTAAATCTGGTTTATGTAGCTTTGGAGTTAATACCGTAACGGTATAAGCGATGATTCAGGTAAGTCTCTGTCAATATGAGTTACTATTTGATGCTTTTGGGAAGCATGGCATATTTGGTATATGTGATTTAAATATATGTTGGCATGAAATCTGTTGTATATCATGGATTGATGTGGGATATATGAGTGGAGGGGAGCGATATTCGTGTCGAGCGGACACCGGTGGTTTGGTACCACATTGTGACTACGGTCACCGGAGGTTTGGCACCTCCGGAGGTTTGGCACCTCATAGCGTCTCGTCCCAGTGCCTTAGCACCACAGTGGGTTGGCCCCATAGTTTACATTATGGGATTAACGCCAGTGATTTGGTATCACACGATGGGTTGGCCCCATCATTTGATTTGTGACTTGGTCATGAAGTGGTTTGGCACCACCAGTGGTTTGGCACCACAATATGACGGATTTCGTGACTTTAAGTCACCAGTGGTTTGGCACCACCAGTGGTTTGGTACCACACGGGGTAGAGAAAGGTGTTTGGATGGCTAGGTTGGGTGCATGGCTTAGTGCATGTTAATTTGTTATAAATTGTGTATGTTGTTGCACTAAATCGGGGAAGGGTTACACATTGAGTCTTGGTGACTCACCTTCTCCTTTAACATTTTTCAGGTGACTCGTAGATCGCGGATGAGGAGCCGGATAGACTCGAGGTGGCCATGCAGTGGAAATATGGACTAAATCAATTTTGAACTATTTTTATTTTATTGTTGGTTTTATTTTGTTTAAATTGTAATAAGGCCTCCTAAGTTTATATTTTGATTACTTTACGTATTTTTGGATAATTTGTTTAAACTACTTAATGATATTAAAATGAGTACCCATGTTTTTTTAAATTCAAACGAAAAATGTTTTATCGTGCCATCGGGTACCTTTGAAATCGGTAACAACCTGATTTAATATAATTTTTAAACAACTAAGTTAAGTTTTGTTTCTTCATACACACAAATGTTTTATTTAACGAGATAATTGAAAATAAGATGTTTTCATCAAAACTCAAATCGGCTAAAGGGATTTTCAAAATGGTTTTCTCTGTGACATACCAAATTCGGTCGTAATGTTTGGGCCGGGTTTGGGGTGTTACACTTTCATTCTGTAGTAATGATACCTGGGAGGGTAAGATAAAATTAAGGTTAGTGACTCACCATTTATGCCACGAATTATTTCGTATTAATTTTTATCTAGATTAAATTGAACACAGGCTAAAGTGGATTAATGATTCTGGTGTTACTTACTATTAAAACTCATTTGTTGAAGTCTTTGTTATTCTTTTTGTTAGAATTGTGTGACCCAAATTCTAAGAGATTGCTTGCAAGTCAAGTTAAATAAAATATATTTTCTTTCTAGAAGATTTAGTATTTATTAGTATAATATATTTAGCATTTATTAGCATTATTTATTTGACCTACGAAATTGCCTATAAATAGGCTCTTTTACAACCTTAGAAAACACACCCATTAAAAGATCAAAACTCATAACACTTTTGGAGAATTTTGTATTTACGTTTTGAGGGTTCTTTGTTTTCGAGTTTCGAGATTTAGTTATTATCTCCATATTTTTGTACACTTCGTTCTTTTGCCATTATAGTAAAATTATCTTTGCTCGTGTGGTTTTTTATCCAATTTTGAGGGGGTTTTCCACGTTAAATTTGTGTGCTCAATTTCTTAATATCTTTCACTACTTTTACTTGCTCGTTGCTTAATCGGGTCGATCCCTTACACTTTTGAAAAAAAATTGCACACATGTAGAATAGAATCATTTAGATTAGATTACTTGCATTAAACCCCTGATTAATTATTTTTCTTATTAAATTGTAAAATTTATTTTTCACAGTTTTTGTCTCAATTTTCAATCACCGAGGAGGTGATACTCATTTACTTATCACTTTATTACTTGTTATGATTGTGTACACTTGTGCATATTTCGTGATTAATTTTATATATTTACACAGTGCGAAAAATATTTTTATTTATTATTTATTATATATTATTTAAACTAGTATTTTAAGTGTTTTACTAAGTTGGTGTCACCCTCAATTAGGTCACCATCTCAATTGTTAAATTACGAAAATACCCTCCAGTAATTAAAATAAGTTATTATTTGAAGGTACTTTAGTATTTTTCATTAAAATCCAATAAAATTATGCATATGGTAAGATTCAAACCCCCGCCAATTGTGTAACACCTCTCACCTGACCTTATTGTCGGAATCGAGTTACGGGATGCTACAGCACAAAATAAAACTATTATAAATAATTAAAAGTAAAAACAATATAGATACTTTAATTAGTTCAATCATTTAATACCATTTAAAACTTTTTCCAAGTCTTATGTGAGCTTATGTGAGCTCTAAAGTTGACCTGAGGACATTTAAGGATCAAATTGTAACATTTTCAACAGTTAAAGATAATTGTGCAAACTAAGGGTCACACGGCCATGTGTCCAGGTTGTGTAACTCTCTGAAGCTGTGTGGACCAAAATTTAAAATTTCATCAAAAGTTACACAGCCATGTGGCTGAGCCGTGTAACAAATTGAGACCGTGTGAAAAACAAGGTGACCAAAACTACAATACTCACGCAAACGTGTGGCCAGCCCGTGTAATAATCGGGAATCGTGTGGTACAAACGCTTCCTAATTTTCCAATGAGCACACAACCATGTCACTAGCCCGTGAGTGACACACGGCCGTGTGGTGCAAAAATAGGTCATTTGTTGATTGTTTCAAACCATTGTCCAAAGTTAACCTCAAAAACACATTTTGGTAATTTGTGAACTGCTCAAAACATCTCAAAACCAAGCTAAAACATGTATATATCAACTTCCTAAATAACTAGCCAATATGCCACAATGGCACCAACACATAACACAATCACATGAATCAATTCAAATCTTTCAAGCATGCTACCATATTCCATACCATTCGTAAGCTTCAACATAAATTCATCCCAATGACATTATACACACCTTAAATATCAATTCAACATACTTTATTTGACATTCAAACACCAAATTTCCTTGAACATTTTGTACCTATTGAATCATGCATTCTATCATTAAACTCCATCACATTTTCAATCCAAATCAATATAACCATTCTTACCACTTTTGTAACAGCCCGTTTTTCAGTGGTGACGGAACAGTGGTTTCAAGACCACAAATTTCCGTCATGTTGACCCATAAATATTATTTATAGAATATTTATGGAGTCATTAGAGTGTTGTTAAAATTTGGTTAAGAAATTTTAACATTTAGATTGTTAATTAATGAAAAAGGACTAAATTGAAAAAGGTTCAAAACTTGTTGATTATTGAAATTAGATGATCAAATGGCTTGATTATTAAATTTGAGAGGGCCAATAAGGCAATTAGACCTTATATTAATTAAGTGGATTGATCTAGTATGGTTTTTAATGAAATTTTAGTTGATTTTAAAGGTTAAAAAGGTAAATAATCGTTAAATAAACAAAAAGCAAAACATGAAATTATCTTGTTCTCTAATCTTTCATGTTAAACATAATAGCCATGATTTCTTAAGCTTGGAGAGTCGGCCAAGTTCAAAACATTGCATGTGAGTGATTTCTCTATCTATTTCTTGTAATTTCTATGTTGTTGAGATCGTTGCAACTAGGTCCAGCTAGTCCGTACCTTAATTTTTGAAACTGTTAAAAATTTTAGAAGTTTCCATTGATGAATATTGAATTTTTTTATGATAATTATGTGTTTGAATCTTCGATTGTGATATTTGGTTGTTTTGTGAAGTGACTTTTATTATATTTTGATTTAAGTATTAATATGTTAAAATGTCAAAATTTCAAGGTTTAATGGTGAATAAGAGGTGCTTTGTAGACTATTTAGAAGCCTTGAATATTCAACTGTAATTTTTGAATTGAGAAAATGGTTAATTTAATGATTTTCGGGTTAAGGGACTAAATTGCAAAACTTGTAAAAGTTAGGGGCAATAGTGTAATTTCAAAAAATAAAAGGGTATAAAATGTAGGATAAATTGGAATATGAAGTATAAGCTAATAACTGAGAAATTTTATATTTTAGATTAAGACCCTGTTGATTTATGTGGAAAAGGGAAAATTGCAAAATAGTCCCTGAACTTCTGCAACTATTACAACTTAGTCCAGGTAAGTTTGTACGGATTGTAATTTAATATTTAAATAAATTGTATGATTACTTGATGATGTAAGTTGTTTGGGAAAATGTTATTAATATCGATGATTGGGCCAGATGAACGCGAGATAGAGTACAACTGAATGATGGAGTATTATTGCAAAGTTTGAATGGAAATTGATGTAGAGAGCTTTATATATTTTTCCTGGGTATACCGAGGTTCAACATTTGTTGCGAACTCTCATGTTATACTACCTTGATCTGGCGTGTTATGGGGGCAGATGTATAGCCTGTGGGCTAGGCAATTAGTGTCGTGGCGTGTTATCGGTAGGATTAGCTCTTATGAGAGTTTGGCGTGTTATCGGTTGGACTAGCTCTTATGAGCTTTTAGCGTTTTTTTGTTGGATTGCTTGTGTACTCATATATGTATGTCATTCATCAGGTCGTAAATTATTATACTATAACATGTTTAATGACTTGAATGGCATGACATGTACATGATATCCTAAATTGACTCTATTATGGATACGTATGTTTTCTTGGAAAATTACTATTTGAGCTTTGAATTGAACTATCCAATTCACCGGTTTGACATTGTGGATGGCAAGAAACACTTATAGTTGAGTTATTATTGATTGAATTGTTATATTTACTTCGGTAAGATTTATTATTTTTGTACGTCGAACTTACTAAGCTTCAATGAGCTTACTTGTGTAAATTTCTATTTCTTGTAGATACTTTTGAAGGTTGGACGATCGGATCAGCACTCAAGTCGCACTATCCATCTGATTTCAATAGATTATGAACGTTTATTTTGGATTATATGACATGTAATAGGCTTGTTTTGTCATTACTTTTGTTTTGGTATGTATATATGCAAAGAGTGATCCTAAGTGCAAGTTGGTAACATGAGTATCACTACAAAGTTCTTGATAATTACTTGAAAAATGTTTAGTTAATGACTTGTTATGAATTATGAATGATGGAAGGTGGTTTTTATATTAACTTGTAGTATATGTGTGATTAAAGGTTTATTTGATTTGTTGTGTTTTGAGGTGCCTATGATAGGCATATTGGTTAGAAGTTAAGTTGTGTGAATTGGTATGTTTTGGTTGATAATTTATATTGTTGTAAGTGTGTACACTTGTGATACCAATGAGGGTACATTGGTTAGGCATTTAAGATGGTTGATTTAGCATGATTTGAGTTTGTTTAATGTCATTTTGGATATGCCTGATTGTTGATAAATGGATTACTTAGGATCCAAGAAATCTTGAAATGGTAAACTTGATATTTGAGGTCCAATTAGGTGCACACGGCCTGGGAAACGCCCGTGCCACTTGGCCGTGTGCCTCACACAGTCTGAGACATGGCCGTGTGTATTAAATCGGTGTGTTACACGATCGTGTGTCACAAGTCAGAGAGTTACACGGTCTGGTACACGACCTGTGACACGACCGTGTAGCCCAACTGAATGAGTTACACAGGCTGGGACATGGCCGTGTGTCCCAATTTTGAAAGTTACACGGCTGACCACACGGCCGTGTGTCCCCTGTTATTGAAATTTTTTAACTTTTTCTTAAAACTTCTTTTTTGTTTCAAATTAGTCCCAAATTGCTTATAAGCTATTTTTTTAGGGCCTCGAAGGCTCGATTTAGGGACCAAATGCTTATGTTTGATATATTTTGAATGAGATTAAATTATTGAATGTTATGACGATAAATGTTTTTTGATTGATCGGTAATGCTCTGTAACCCTAATCCTGCGACAGAGATGGGTTAGGGATGTTACAACTTTAGTTCAAAACATATCGAAACCTATATACATGCCACATAACTAGGTTTAGAGTAATTTAAAAGTCTACCAATACTAAAGCTAGATAGTGTGAGCTCTGAATTTGATCCGAAAGGTGTGTTCCACAATATGCCAACTACATAAAACGAAGAACGAAACATAGTAAGCATTATGAATGCTTAGTGTCGAAACCATTTTTTTCATTTGGAAAACGGGGTCGACTTTAAAAATGAAAATGGAGTCGCCACCAATCTTTTTTGAGGTGTGATCGGGTCACCTTGAGATTGATCGTTAAAACATTTTGATTTATTAAAATGATGATTTTGGCCTACGAAATTCGAGAAAACAGGTTCGGGAATCGGTTACGTACGAGGAAGGATTAGCGCCCACGTAACGCCCAAAATTGGTACTGAATTGATTGATTAATGTCTTAATGTCAAAAATTTGAAAAGATTTTAAAATACAATCCTCTTTGTTAAAGAAAACTTGAATAAATTAAATTGGATGTTGAGACCTGTTTATCTCGAAGGAGTAAAATATCATACCTAGTAAGTTAGGATACAACATCTCGAATCCTCGAAATTAAGCTTGTCTTTTGACATTCCAAACTTGTACATTTAAAATTAAGAAGGATATTCGGTTATTTGGGTCAAATGAAAAATCGAAACCCAGTAAGTTAGGGCACAATTTCTGTAACACCCCAAACCCGGCCTAGAAGTTAGGCCCGAATCTGGTGTGTCACATGGAAAAAAAACTTGTTTGAGAATTACAGCCTCTTTGTTAAAACCAAAAACACTTAAGCAATTGTTAACTACTTGAAAACGTAATAATCTTTAAAACAAAACTTTTTAGTAGCGAAAGCATATTTGAAATGAACAAAATAAAAATGTGATGTTTAGAAATAGAGTTGCAGAAGTATTTTGAAATCGTTGCGGAAACGTAGATAAAATACAAGTATTTTTGAAAGATTGATTGATGAGTCAACAATCAAGGTAGTGAACTTTAAAACCGTGACTTTTGAAAATATCGTTTGATAGTTCGAGTGAAAACTTCCGTGTTAAAATATTTATAAAATTTATTATGAAATCCATTTGTTAATCGTTTTTTTTTTGGAAGACCTTTATTTAAGTTTTTAGAAAAATTCTCGTTTTAATCAATTTAAGCAAAATAATAAGTATATCAACCATAAAGCAAATAATAAAACACACTCCAGAGGCCTTATTACAACTTAAACCAAAATAGCAAAATAATAAAATAAACGGGAATAGAAATTTAAAATTTCATTAACACAATTTCTGAAGTATGGCTTCCACCGAGTCATCCATGGCCCAAGTCCATATCACTGAGCATTACCTACAAGGGTTAAGAAAAGGGGGGTGAGTTACAAGAACTCAGTGTATAATCCCCTTACCGTCATCCATTGGGCTTGAACCCATTTAGCAATATTTTGGGCCTAAGCCCCTTTTCACATAATAATGTATCAATTATATTGTATGAATGTAATGCAATCCCAAACCAACCTAATAATCCATCCGCTACACACCATCTGTACCATCCATCACACCTGTGGGGATCTTTTGTCAACCCACCCCGCAAACACACCAATCGCAGGCAAGTTGTCATTTATAATAATTCGCAGGCAAGACGCCATTTAATTCGCAGGCAAGATGCCATTTCATAATAATTCGCAGGCAAGACGCCATTTAATTCGCAGGCAAGATGCCATTTCATAATATTTGTGGCAAAGCCACCAGGCTACACTTCTCTTCAACATTTTTCCCATCCCATGCAAATTATATAAATGCAACATACATAGCAAATCATAATATTTACAATATAACCACGATAATTAATAACTTAGAGATTTATTACAAACAATTTGGCCCATTAACACTTTACAAAATCGGCCCATTAGGGCATTATATCAAATCGGCCCATTAAGCCATATATCAGATCGGCCCATTTAGCAATATATCAGATCGGCCCATTAAGCAATATATCAAATCGGCCCGTTAAGGCAATATAACAAATCGGCCCGTTAAGGCTGTATAACAAATCGGCCCGTTAAGGAAGTATAACAAATCGGCCCGTTAAGGCTGTATAACAAATCGGCCCGTTAAGGCTGTATAACAAATCGGCCCGTTAAGGCTGTATAACAAATCGGCCCGTTAAGGCTGTATAACAAATCGGCCCGTTAGGGGCATTTCCATAATTCGGCCCATAGGGGCATTTCCGTAATTCGATAATCTTACCCACTAAGGGTAATTTGGTAATCTCGCAATCCAGGGGTATTTTGGTAATTTACCCTATAAAGGTATTATGGTAATTCCGCAACCTAGACTTAACTACTAATGTGGGGCATAAAAATCGAAACTGTCCATCTGCGTCATACTGACTAAATTGACTATAACTCGAGTTAGGAATCTTGAAATCTAAATCCGTAAATTTTCCTTGAAACTAGACTCATATATCTTCTTACTATTATTTTTCCAAAATTTTTGGCTTAACCATTTAGTACATTTTATTCCTTAAATTTTCCCTTGTTTCACTGTCCAACGATTCTGACGTCTCTTAACCGAAATTCAAATATCTAATTGTACAGTTTTTATATGTTTCTCCCACTTATTTCTATTGAAAATAGGCTCACTAAGGAATCTATAAATATAAATTATAACTTATAATTCCCTTTTTACAATTTTAAACGATTTTTCCAAGACAGAACAAAGAACCGCAAAGTCGATCAGAATCAGTCTCACTAAAATTAACATATCACAGAATATAAAATTCGTCTTCCTACTCCGTTTCTTTCATATGAAAATAGACACAGTAATATTTATTTTGATATCTTATTTGCTTTCTATATCCCTTTCTTATATTTTTCGTGATTTTTCAAAATCACGTCACTGTTGCTGACCAAACTGTTTCATTGCAAAAATATGGTTACTACTACGAACATACGCACTCCCGAGTGGTCACGGATGCCGGTTTCCAGTTTTCTTTGGTATTTCGACCGAATAATAGAACATATCATACAAACATTCAGAGAGGTATGAGATTACACACCATTTCAAACATGTATTCGGAAGGGTACGGGATTACACACCTTGATTACGAGTTGTGCTTTCTACCGATTTCAACACCTATAATGATAGTTGATAGAAGGTTAGTCTCAACTTTGATAATCGTAACTAGAAACACTTTATTAGGCTAACTCCACTTACCATGAATGTGATCTCCCTCAGTGCACCAAGAATCAATCATATCCTTTGACTACTGAAATCCCGTCCTAACAATATTTGGTGAGCGAAAGAGTTGTTAGCAATTATCCCACCTTTGGCCAAAACAAATCTCATAACAACGTTCTTACCCCACTTGCTTGACGAGTCGACGATAATGATTTGGTTAATACAAATCACTTGTGATCCTTTACCTTGAAGATTTTTAGGACCGATTCCCAACGATTGTATGATAACTTTGGAAGATTCAAAGTTTCGGCCTTCCACTATATCACTACGAAGAAGGAAAATAATCTCGTTTGAGAGAGAATAAGGTGATGGTCTCGGTCAAAATGACCATCCCAAACCAAAACATAGATTCGGTATTAAGAGAAAGAAAATAAGAAATGTTGAGATGAACACTTACCAATTAATCAAGGATTGAGTGTAAATATGGATGAGAAGAAAAGATAGAAAAGATATGAAGGTTCGGTTATAGAAGAAAATGAATATTGATATTCGGCTATGGAGGATAATCACACAAGAAAATGTGATTTTATGGTGGTGTCGATTTAGAGAAGAGAAAAGATTAGAGGAATGGTTAAAAGAAAAGGATGGAAGGTTGGATGGATGCTAGGTGATTCGGCTATCAAAGGGAGATGAACATGTTGCACAAATGTGCTAGGAGGTTTCGGCAAAGAAGAAAGAAAGAAGAAAAACTAAAACTCACAAAGAGTAGCAATTTGGAGAAAATGACACTATTGAAGCCAAAGGTATTTTTGACCAAAACAAACACTATAGTTTTACCAAAACACCAAGTAAAATTTGGCTACCTCCCTTTTACCACAAAACCGTCTACATTCATGACCATAATGGTCAAAAATTGGCCAACCACACTTTCCATAACACTTCCCTTGAAAAAGGCCACATGTTCCCCTTACTTTCCCCTTTCTCTTGATTTCTTTCCTCACCTTCATCCTTTCCTATTTTCCTTAGCCATCTTGCCAAAAATAAAAGTCCACCTTGCCTTATTTACATGCTTGGCCGACACTTAGGAAAGAATACAAAAATAATAGTCAAAATTTTGCATCAAGGGGATTCGAACCTCTTCCCTCCATACTCTTCACTTAATGCCATAACCTCTTTGCCATATGCTCAATTATGCTAGCAAATTGAATACTTATTTTCATAAGTATTGATGCCACTTACTATTTCTCCTAAATAGGCTTAAACACCAAATTTTTACTAGGGCCCAATTCAACCCCGAGCCTTCATAGAACCCCGTAACTTTCCAAAATCACCTTCCTAATAAGTCCAACTTGAAATAATGCCGTTCTCTTATTCTCAAAAAAAATTTAAAACGCTTCTACACTCAAGGCCCACTGGGCCCAATAGGTCCAATTCTACTAGGCCCAATTTTGGGATGTTACAATTTCTCAAAATTCCAAATACAGAATATTGCCTTTATTTTTAAAAATCCTTACCTCGAGATAACAAAATATCACATCCAGTGAGTTAGGACACAACACTTTTGAATTCCCGAGAATAAGTTTTTATTTAACCTATATGCTTTAATTTTAAAAGGGAAATAATAGGTTCTTTAGATTCGATGAGAAAAATCGACACCCAGTAAGTTAGGGTACGATTTCTTTCAAACCTTAGAACGCGGAGTGTTTGCTTATTTCAAAACAACAATCTCATATTTAAAGAGTAATTATACGACATAAATCTAATAAATTAATGACGCATAAGGATCATGATAATAAAAACACAATAAATCACAAATACGAGCCTATTTAGAAATTCAAGAATAAGAATAAAATAAAAAAATATATTCATATATATATAAATAAGATAATAAACAAATAATGAAATAAATAAATAAATAAATAAGTGAGTAAATGAAACAAATATATGATATTAGATTTAAGTATTTTATAAATAAAATAATATAAATGAATTAATTAGTAAAACTAATATAGCATTTAGGTAATAATAATGAAAAATGATAAAAATGATATGTTAATAATAATAACAAGAATAATGAAATAAATAATCTAACATTTGAAAACACATAAAAATATTAATAATGAATAAAAAAAGAAAATAAGCAAATTAAATATATCAATCTAATAATAATAATAGTAGTAGTATTAAAAATAAAAATAATAAATACAATAAGTACAATATTGATAACAATAATTGATAAAAATAGTAAAAATAATAGTAGTAATATTAAAATAAATTAATTTAATAACAAAAATACAAATAGGACTAAATTGCACTCGAAACAGAAATTTGGGAGCCAATTAGAAAAAAAAAAGAAAGATAACGGGCTAAATTGCAACGCGCTAAAAACACGAGGGGGTGAAAGGGAAAATATCCCTAGCCCGTTATGCGCAGCGTTTTGTCCGAGGACTAAAATGAAAAAGAAGTAAAATTACAGGGCCAATTCAAAAAAAAAACCTGAATTACAAGGGATAAAAATACGGAAGGGCTAAACTGGTAATTATACCATTTTAAGAAAATGCACGGATCCTCCCCGGGTCGGGTCAACGCGCGGATCTTTGGGCCATGAAATGACGTCGTTTTGGGCTATTGAAGCCAGCCCTAAAACGGCGCCGTTTTAGGTACTTATATAAACTAATTTTTTTAAAAAAAATTTCATTCTTCTCTTTTCTTAAAAAAAAATCTTTTAATTAAAAAAATTTCATTCTTCTCTTTTCTTAAAAAAAAATCTTTTAAACTCTCTCAACTCCTCTCTCTCTCCCCCTAATCTGATCAGGATTTTCAGTGAACCACCGCCGCACCGTCCGCCGTTGGCGCCGCCATTCGCGACGGCCGGAGATAAAAAAGGTGAGTTTTTCTTCTTCTTTTTTTACCTTATTTTTTTATATATATATGAGTAGTTTAAAAAAATAAAAAAAATATTTAAATGCATATGCAAAGAGCTTCGAAAAAAATGAAAGAAATACAAAAAAAAATAATAAAGAGAAAATCAACCTCTGATCTCCTTTCTTTCGTATTGATCATGAATCGTTAAAAAAATGTAGGGGGTACAGATTTGCTTCGGCCTTTGTTTTTATAGCCGAATTAGAAATAAAATGAAAATGAAAAAGAAATAAAAAAACCCTTAGATTTTCTGTTATCTTAGCTGGCCATTTCCTTTTGCTGTTATTTTCTTTCTTTTTTTTTGTTGCAGATGAAACCGTTGTGACGTGGAGGCTCAAATGCACGCGGCGCGTGCATGGGAGGAAGGCTGCGGCGCTCGGGGGTTCCAGAACGCTCTAGGGTTTCTGAAACCTTGATTTTTTTGGGTTATCCGGGCCTACTGTGGTTTGGGCTTTAATTGGGTAGTGGTTAGTTTAGGTTTAGATTTGTTATTGGGTTTAGTATTTGGGTTTTAATGGACTTGACATTATTGGATTTTTATTATTGGACTGTTGGTATTTGGTTTTTTATTTTATTATTTTTTTGGTTTTTCAATTTTTTTTATTTTGTTTTTTGGTTTAAATAGGCCCCGGGCGAAAATGGGCTTTTACAGTTGCCCATCTTTGCTCGTTGCCGTGTAACGAGAATGGAGCAAAGACTTCAAAAAGGACCATTTTTGCCCGGTCTTCGAATCTTTGACTTCTTTCAGTGCTTTTCTTCTTCGAGTGGCTTCATTCCATCCCACTGCATCTTTAGGGGCATGAGAACTAGCGCTTCGATCCAATTCAAGGAATTTAGACTTGTAGCTTCAATCTGCCTTCGCGCAACCGGGAGATAAGATTTCTTGTCTTGATCTGCTCATTGCAACCAGGGAGATAAGGTGGTGGCTTCAATCGCTTCACTACAACTTCAGGAAGATAAGATCCGCCAATTTGTAGCTTCAATCTGCTCCACTGCAACGTCAGGGAAATGAGATTTGCTGTCTTCAGTCTGCTTCGCTGCAACTTTAGGGAGATAAGGATGTGGCTTCAATCTGCTCCACTGCAACTTCAGGAAGATAAGATCCACCAATTTGTAGATTCAATCTATTCCATTGCAACGCCAGGGAAATAAGATCCATTGTCTTGATGCCCGCTTCCATCGCAACTTCGAGGAGATAAGGCGTGGCTTCAATCTGCTTCCATTGCAACTTCGGGAAGATAAGATCCGCCAATTTGTAGCTTCAATCTATTCCTTCGCAACGCCAAGGAAATAAGATCCATTGTCTTGATGCGCTCCGCTGCAACTTCAGGGAGATAAGGTTGTGGCTTCAATCTGCTCCACTGCAACTTCAGGAAGATAAGATCCGCCAATTTGTAGCTTTAATCTGTTTTTCACCGCAATGCCGTGGAAATAAGATTTGATGTCTTCGATGCGCTCATTGCAACGAGGAGAGAGATAATTTGGTGGCTTCAATGCTCCATCGCAACCGGGAAGATAAGATCCGCTAATTTTGTAGCTTCAATCTGCTCCTTCGCAACGTCTGTGGAAATGAGATTTGCTATCTTCAGTCTGCTCCACTATAACTTTAGGGATATAAGGCTGGTGGCTTCAATTTGCTTCACTGCAACTTCAGGAAGATAAGATCCACTGTAATCTGTAGCTTTAATCTATTTCAGCATCGCAACGCCGTGGAAATAAA
This sequence comes from Gossypium sturtianum, assembly GCA_025698515.1. Taxonomy (NCBI): domain Eukaryota; kingdom Viridiplantae; phylum Streptophyta; class Magnoliopsida; order Malvales; family Malvaceae; genus Gossypium; species Gossypium sturtianum. Next base: position 33,325,397 of record CM046946.1, on the reverse strand, counting down.
ATTTCTTGTCTTGACCGCTCGCTGCAACTTTAGGGAGATAAGGTTGGTGGCTTCAATCTGCTCCACTGCAACTTCAGGAAGATAAGATCCGCCAATTTGTAGCTTCAATCTGCTCCACTACAACGTCAGGGAAATGAGATTTGCTATCTTGATGCCGCTCATTGCAACCAGGATATAAGGTGGTGGCTTCAATCGCTTCACCGCAACTTCAGGAAGGTAAGATCCGCCAATTTGTATCTTCAATGCTGCTCCGCAACGCTGTCGGAAATGAGATTTGCTATCTTGGTCTACTCCGCTACAACCCGAGGATATAAGGTTGGTGGCTTCAATCGCTTCTTCATTGCAACTTCGGGAAGATAAGATCCACCGTAATCTGTAGCTTTAATCTATTTTCTGCGCAACGCCAGGAAATAAGATTTCTTGTCTTGATCCGCTCATTGCAACCGAGGAGATAAGGCTGGTGGCTTCAATCTGCTCCACTGCAACTTCAAGAAGATAAGATCTGCCGTAGCTTTAATCTGTTCCACTGCGTTTTTAGGGAAAAAATATTCGCTATCTTGACTTCAATCCATCCCACTGCAACTTCAGGGATATGAAATTTGTGGATTCACCGATCTTGTTACACCGTCCTCTAGGGAACATGACCTGTAGAATCGATTTATGGACTTTATGCATAATGATTAGGATGCCATGATCAGAATGAATCAAATGCTTCTAAGTAAATGTATTATGGATGACATTTGCATGAATGCAGTATGTCATGAGAATGATCCTTTTTTAAAATGTATAATGATTAGGATGCAATGATCAGAATGAATCGAATGCTCCTAACTAAATGTGTTTTGCATGAATGCAGAATTTCATGAGAATGATCCCTTTTTTAATGTTTGGGTTGTCATTGCTCATTGTTCTTCAAAGTTGTATTACTGACGTAATCTTCTTGTTCAATCGATATTTTGACAGAAAGTCCGAAGAAATGGTCACTGTTCAGAGTTTCCTTCTCAAATATTTCCAACCCTTAGGCTTGGTGAGTTCTAAATAAAAGTCATGTTTCAGGTTCTCGTATTATTTAGAAGTTTCCAGAGTAATATGCAAAACTCCTTTTGTGAAAGTATTATTAGTCCATTAATCATTACTTCAATAAAAAATGCTTGAAAATGAACATAATGATGGACAAAAATGGAATTTATCAGAAACGAAATCTGAAAAGAATAGGTTAATTAAAGAAAGCAAACATTGCTAGAATACAAAATGATGAGGGGAAAAGATAGGTGCCCCAGATATCGCAGCTTGAGCTTCTCTATATAGACTTTCTGAATACCATTTTAAGCTCAATATGTGTTTAGGAGATCAAGATTACTCTGTTGATGCCCCAAGACGTAACATATCTCCTCCTTCTTAATTTAGGTATAGCAAGATCACCGCATGCCCCCTCTTTGATTACAATTTGAGCCGCCCTTTTCGGGTTTTTGACCCAAAACCCCTTTGGTCTCAAGGCGCCCTTTGCGGGTTTTCACCTTGGCCTCTCCGTTTTTCATTTTTTTTCCTTTTTTTTTAAAAAAAAAGAAGATCTCAAAGCGCCCTTTGTGGGTTTTCACTTTGGCCTTTTTTTTTTTTTTTTTTTTTTAGAGAAGATCTCAAAGCGCCCTTTGCAGGTTTTTACTTTGGCCTCTTTTCCTTTTCAAATATAGTACTTCTTAACTGAATCTGAATTTACAGGATTGGGCATGTTTTTCCCATCCATTTTGGCCAAAATCAGTGCTCCTCCGGAGAAAACCTTTTTTTTACCACATAAGGTCCTTCCCAATTTGGCATCCATTTCCCTCTGAAATCTTTTTGTATGGGGAGAATCCTTTTCAATACCAGGTCCCCCTCGTGAAATTCTCTTGGGTGAACCTTTTTGTCATACGCTCGCATCATTCGTTTTTGGTACATCTGACTATGACGAATTGCCCTTAGCCTCTTTTCTTCAATCAAGTTCAACTGATCGTATCGAGACTGCATCCATTCTGCTTCATCTAACTTCAGCTCTGACAAGACTCGAAGGGAAGGAATTTCAAATTCAATAGGTAAAACCGCCTCCATTCCATAGACCAATGAGAAAGGAGTTGCCCCGGTAGAGGTTCTGACTGATGTTCGATAAGCATAAATAGCAAATGGTAATTTCTCATGCCAATCTTTATAAGTTTCAGCCATTTTCCCCACGATCTTCTTAATTTTGTTATTGGTTGCTTCCACTGCACCATTCATTTTAGGACGATAAGGGGATGAATTGTGGTGTCTGATCTTGAATTGACTGCAGACCTCCGCTATCGTGCTGTTGTTCAAATTTAATGCATTGTCAGATATGATCCTCTCAGGCATCGACATATGATTTCCTTTTTTAAGAATCTGCTGACTGCCGACTTGGTAACATTGGCATATGAAGCAGCCTCTACCCACTTAGTGAAATAGTCGATGACTACCAAGATGAACCGATGCCCATTTAAAGCTTTTGGAGAAATCGGCCCGATGGCATCCATGCCCCACATAGAGAGAGGCCATGGGGAAGTCATAACATGCAAAGGCGAATGAGGTACATGAATTTTGTCCCCATAAATTTGGCATTTGTGACATCTCTTAGCATAATTGATGCAGTCTTCTTCCATGGTAGACCAATAGTACCCGAATCTCATAATTTGTCTAGCCATTGTGAAACCATTAGCATGTGTTCCACAAACGCCCTCGTGGACTTCTTCCAGAATTTTCTTAGCTTCAACAGCGTGCACACATCTCAACAGTACCTGATCCTTTCTTCTTTTGTATAGGATCTCTCCGTCTAAGACGTAGTCACAAGCTAGTCTTCTCAATGTCCTTTTTTCGTTCTCATTTGCCTGATTAGGGTATTCACGATTTCTCACGTATCGTAATATATCATGGTACCAGGGGTGATCATCTCTTTCTTCTTCCTCCACATTGTAACAATGAGCTGGGGCCTCGTAAATACTCATTTAAATGGGTTTTACATCTTCTTGTTTGCTCACTTTGATCATGGAAGCCAAGGTAGCCAAAGCATCTGCCATTTGGTTTTCGTCTCGCGGGAGATAATTGAAAGTAATATCATCAAACTCTTCAATTAACCCCAAAACTATCCTTCGATAATTGATCAATTTGGGGTCTCTTGTCTCCCATTCACCTTTCAGTTGGTAGATCACCAGTGCAAAATCTCCATATACTTCCAGCGCTCTAATTTTGCGTTCTATGGTAGCACGGAGTCCCATGATACATGCTTCATATTCTGCCATATTATTTGTACAATCAAAATCTAATTTGCACGTGAACAGATAATGATCTCCATTTGGGGATACCAAGACTACCCCAATTCCATTACCTACAGCATTTGATGCTCCGTCGAAGTTCAGTTTCCAAAGTTGATATTTTGTAGCGTCTTCTTCAGTAGTTGCCACATACATTAGCCCTTCATTGGGGAAGTTAAAGTTCAGGGGCTCATAATCTTCTAGAGCTCTGCTGGCCAGAAAATCTGCTATTGTGCTTCATTTCACGGCTTTTTGGCTCACGTAAACTATGTCAAATTCAGATAGAAGAATTTGCCATCTAGCCATCCTTCCATTCAAAGCGGTTGACTCCATCATATACTTTAGAGGGTCCAACTTCGAGATTAGCCAGGTTGTAGCATATATTGCCTCAACCTCCGAGTCATCCAAATCAAAGCACAACACAATTTCTCAATTGGCGAATATCTCATTTCACACTTAGTGAATTTCTTACTGAGGTAGTATATCACTTTTTCTCTTCTTCCCGAATCGTCGTGTTGACCCAGTACACATCTCATAGAGCTGCTAAACACTGTCAAATACAGTATTAATATCCTATCTGGGCATGGAGGTGACAATACTGGTGGACTTGATAAGTACTATTTAACCTTATCGAAAGCTTTCTGGTATTAATCATCCCACACACCTAGATTGTGTTTCTTGAGAAGACGAAATATGGGATCACATTTCTCAGTCAATTGTGAAATAAAACGAGCAATATAATTTAACCTTCCCGGGAAACCTCGGACTTCTTTTTGAGTGCGCGGTGGAGGCAATTCTTGTATAGCTCGGACCTTGTCTAAGTCAATCTCGATTCCCTTTTCACTGATTACGAAGCCTAACAATTTTCCCGATCTAGCTCCAAAAGTACGTTTTGTTGGATTGAGCTTTAATTTGAATTTCTTCCTGTTTTACCTTTCTTAACAAGTCTAGAGATAAGCCACAGTCTTTGTCATCTTCAAAGTCTTGGGATCTCTCTAAACACATGTCTTGCTCAAAATGAAGTTCTAACTCCGTAACAGCGTTACTCATGTCATTGATATCCGGGGACCTATTGTAGGTACAAAGAAATATACAAAGAACGAATGAATTTAAGAATAATTATTCGTATGGTATGCTCATGAATGAAATGAAAGAATGATCTGGAAAAAGATTCAAGGAATGAAGGAATATATCATAATTATTTGGATAGAAAGAATGAAAGAATCTAAAAGAATGAGAGGATATTTATTCAAAATGATCTCAAGTATGTATTTCATAATGATGTTCGGGCATAAGCCTATTTCACAAAGGAATTCTTATTGCTTCTAGGCTTAAAGCAACAAGTGCATTTTGAACATTACTCTGTGTAAGCTCTAAAAACTACATGAATTTCTTCTGTAGTCCAGTTATTCAGAGCACTCCAAGGTTCATAAGGGCGGATATATGACAAGGTCCCCCTTTCAATGATTTCTTCATGTATGGCAATGATGTGAACATTTCTGAACATTTATTCTGGGCCTTTGACCTCTTCAAAGAATTCCAACTCTTTTTAGGGTTTTTTTTTGAATTTTTCTTTGAGTTTTATTGTACATGATGCAATGCAATGCTAATGCATGAATGCAAAAAGAGGCGTCGATCCTGATTCAATTTCATTTAGAAAACTTTACTAGAAGACAAAATTCTTTACATAAAACGGATTACAAATATACGTACAGCCATATTGTCTTCCATTTTATCAAGAAATTCGTTATCCATGACAAGCTTAGTAATCGAACATGAATCGACACTCTTTCAAACGTGAAATGACATGTAATTCAATCATAGCCAAAACAAAATGAAACATATTAGTACAAAGTAAAAGCAAGCGAGAAAGAAACAAATAGAGCACTTATTCGGGTGACCACTAAGGTTTGTCGCAGCACTATCTAGGGTAGGCTCCTAGGGTCTTCGACATGCAGTTTGGTTCTAAAGTTGAGGTACCTGAACCAGCAGATTCCTCGATCCTCACCCATTATAGGCTCATACGGACCGAGTTCAGTTCAGGGGAATACATTTCCCTATGGCTGCACGGAGATAAAAATCTCACGAAGACATAGGTACGGATGTATCCCAAAAGCGTTCCACTATCCTGCACAGAGGTGAAAACCTCACGAAGGAGTAGCTTCTCACTCCCACTTAAAAGGGTAAGACCAAAACGGTCCTTATGCAATATGATGCGAGACTCAAACCACAATAATCATATAACACAAACAAATGCAATCAAAGGGTCGTAATTTTCAAATCAAATTTTTAATTTCCGATAACAAGACAGAAAACAATCAATTTTACGACTTGACTCTCTTATTGGTCCCCAGTGGAGTCGCCAAGCTGTCGGAACCATTTTTTTCATTTGAAAAACGGGGTCGACTTTAAAAATGAAAATGGAGTCGCCACCAATCTTTTTTGAGGTGTGATCGGGCCACCTTGAGATTGATCGTTAAAACATTTTGATTTATTAAAACGATGATTTTGGCCTACGAAATTCAAGAAAATAGGTTCGGGAGTCGGTTACGTACGAGGAAGGATTAGCGCCCTCGTAACGCCCAAAATTGGTACCGAATTGATTGATTAATGTCTTAATGTCGAAAATTTGAAAAGATTTTAAAATACAATCCTCTTTGTTAAAGAAAACTTGAATAAATTAAATTGGATGTTGAGATCCGTTTATCTCGAAGGAGTAAAATATCATACCCAGTAAGTTAGGATACAACATCTCGAATCCTCGAAATTAAGCTTGGCTTTTGACATTCCAAACTTGTACATTTAAAATTAAGAAGGATATTCGGTTATTTGGGTCAAATGAAAAATCGAAACCCAGTAAGTTAGGGCACAATTTCTCAAAATTCCAAATACAGAATATTGCCTTTATTTTTAAAAATCCTTACCTTGAGATAACAAAATGTCACATCCAGTGAGTTAGGACACAACACTTTTGAATTCCCGAGAATAAGTTTTTATTTAACCTATATGCTTTGATTTAAAAGGGAAATAATAGGTTCTTTAGATTCGATGAGAAAAATCGAAACCCAGTAAGTTAGGGTATGATTTCTTTCGAACCTTAGAACGCGGAGTGTTCGCTTATTTCAAAACAACAATCTCATATTTAAAGAATAATTATACGACATAAATCTAATAAATTAATGACGCATAAGGATCATGATAATAAAAACACAATAAATCACAAATACGAGCCTATTTAGAAATTCAAGAATAAGAATAAAATAAAAAAATATATTCATATATATATAAATAAGATAATAAACAAATAATGAAATAAAAAAATAAATAAGTGAGTAAATGAAACAAATATATGATATTAGATTTAAGTATTTTATAAATAAAATAATATAAATTAATTAATTAGTAAAACTAATATAGCATTTAGGTAAAAATAATGAAAAATGATAAAAATGATATGTTAATAATAATAACAAGAATAATGAAATAAATAATCTAACATTTGAAAACACATAAAAATATTAATAATGAATAAAAAAAAGAAAATAAGCAAATTAAATATATCAATCTAATAATAATATAATAATAATAATAGTAGTAGTATTAAAAATAAAAATAAAAAATATAATAAGTACAATATTGATAACAATAATTGATAAAAATAGTAAAAATAATAGTAGTAATATTAAAATAAATTAATTTAATAACAAAAATACAAATAGGACTAAATCGCACTCGAAACAGAAATTTGGGAGCCAATTAGAAACAAAAAGAAAGATAACAGACTAAATTGCAACGCGCTAAAAACACGAGGGGGTGAAAGGGAAAATATCCCTGGCCCGTTATGCGCGGTGTTTTGTCCGAGGACTAAAATGAAAAAGAAGTAAAATTACAGGGCCAATTCAAAAAATAAAAAAACTGAATTAAAAGGGATAAAAATGCGGAAGGGCTAAACTGGTAATTATACCATTTTAAGAATACGTGCGGATCCTCCCCAGGTCGGGTCAACGCGCGGATCTTTGGGCCATGAAACGACGTCGTTTTGGGCTATTGAAGCCAGCCCTAAAACGGCGCCGTTTTAGGTACTTATATAAACTAATTTTTTTTTAAAAAAAAAATTTCATTCTTCTCTTTTCTTAAAAAAAATCTTTTAAAATCTCTCAACTCCTCTCTCTCTCCCCCTAATCCGGTCAGGATTTCCGGCGAACCACCGCCGCACCATCCATCCATGTTAGTGCATGCAGTGTGTGTGTGAGATAAAAAAGGTGAGTTTTTCTTCTTCTTTTTTTACCTTATTTATATATATATATGAGTAGTTTAAAAAAATAAAAAAAAATATTTACATGCATATGCAAAGAGCTTCGAAAAAAAATGAAAGAAATACAGAAAAAAGAAAATAATAAAGAGAAAATCAACCTCTGATCTCTTTTCTTTCGTATTGATCTTGAATCGTTAAAAAAATGTAGGGGGTACAGATTTGCTTCGGCCTTTGTTTTTATAGCCGAATTAGAAATAAAATAAAAATGAAAAAGAAATACAAAAAACCCTTAGATTTTCTGTTATCTTCGCTGGCCATTTCCTTTTTCTGCTATTTTCTTTCTGTTTTTTTTTGTTGCAGATGAAACCGTTGTGACGTGGAGGGTCAGATGCGCGCGGCGCATGCATGGGAGGAAGGCTGCGGCGCTCGGGGGTTCCAGAACCCTCTAGGGTTTCTGAAACCCTGATTTTTTTAGGTTATCCAGGCCTACTGTGGTTTGGGCTTTAATTGGGTAGTGGTTAGTTTAGGTTTAGATTTGTTATTGGGTTTAGTATTTGGGTTTTAATGGACTGGACATTATTGTATTTTTATTATTGGACTGTTGCTATTCGGTTTTTTATTTTATTATTTTTTGGTTTTTCAATTTTTTTTGTTTTGTTTTTTGGTTTAAATGGGCCCCGGGCGAAAATGGGCTTTTACACTTAGTAAGTTCATAGGAAATTTACCTAACTTACCTTAGCATTACAATAATTTAAACTATTGAAACACTTTGGCATAAACATCACATCCTTTGGCATCCTCACCTTTCATTTTCATTGCAACTAAACAAACAATAGGTTAGTTTGTTTGTACATCAAATGCTTGTAATATGAATCACATATATATATATATATATATATATACAACATTGCAACAAAGCATAATATATATCATCCCATTCATACTCACTTCATAAACATATAAATACAATTCATATACACACATTTCCAACCATAACATTTTCGTTAATACCATTTTCATTTTTGTTTTCACCCAGAGGTCTAAAGCAAATTTGAGCTTAGATACTCATAACTGATTTGATCTCATTTACTAACATTATCGAGCTACTAACACTAGCTTCAGATTAGGGTTGCTAACACTAGCTTGGTTTGATGCTGCTAACACTAGCTTCAGAGAATCCGCAACAGATACTGGATCTCAAGCCATCGAATTAATTCATTATCACAACACCTGGTTCCTTTTGAACTTAATGGCATGCCATTCATGTACAAATTAATTATTACCTTCATACGAACTTTATTATCATTTCCATATCATTTGAATCTCTTCACAACAATTTATACATACCATACAGTCCTTTTTATCATTTCTTTACCGTTCAATATCTCGTATTGATTCCCATTTACCACATAATTCATATTTTACGATTTAATCCCTTAGATGTCAAAACACTGAAATTATACTTATATGTATACAATTAATAAATAAAAACACACAATTCAAACATAATAAGTAAATAAAATAAGTTCCATATGAACTTACCTGGGAAAACAACCACAAAATATTAGAGACTAATATGCAATTTCTCCTTTTTTCGATTAACCTCCGATCTATAATAATTCATTACAATTTATTAATTCCAATTACTTTATTTCAACCTATTATAAGTATAATTCAGTTCAATTTTAATTTTCAAAAGTTCCCTAAAATTTTACATTTGATTCAATTTAGCCCCTAAAATCGAAATAATTATATCTTTCAAATTCTTTTTCAATTAGATTTAAATTTCATCATTATATAACTCTCTAAAATCAATAATTATAGAAATTTCATCTCAATATCGAAATATTTTCATTTTAGTCCCTATACTCAAAGCTAACAAAATTCACTTTACAAATTAGTTCAATTTCATTTCTAAGCTTCAAATCCTACCATTTAACATCAAAATATTCAAATAAAAACAATTAAAAATTTTCTAAAATTTAATAGTTTTACGATTTAATACCCGAATTAGCTAACTCAAACTACAATAATCTCAAAAACATGAAATTTATGAAAAACGAGCTTCGATTGACTTACCATGCATGAATAGAAAGCTTGGCCGAATTCTTTCCCCTAAAAAATGGTGGTTTCGGTGAAAATAAAATAAATATGAAGAAGATGAACACTATGGTCATGTTTTAATGTTTAATACTTAATTTTAACTTAATAATAATGAAATTTCCACTTAAAAACATGCAAAAACCGTCCATCAATAATAAAGAGGGTCTAATTGACTCATAGATCCTTGAACATTTATTAATTAAGCCTTTTAACTAATAAAAATCAATACGGATTAACTTTTACAATTTTTATGATTTAGTTCTTGTACCCTAATTAGCCATCCAATCACTAAAATATTAGGACCAAAATTCAAATCACCTATCTAGAAACTCCATAAATATTTAATAAAAATATTTTACGGGCTCGGTTTGCAGAAACGAGCTCCCAATACCTCATTTTTCAAAATCACTAACTTTAGGGTCGAACCACTTATACTTTAACTATCTGTCCAATTATTAATTTATTAGGTCAAAATCCAGTATAACATTATAATAAACTCGTTAATATTATTTAAGAATATTTACGAACTCAACATCGAAGAACAAGGTTCTGAAACCACCGTTTTTGGCACCATTGAAAGTCGGACTGTTACAAACTGCATTAGTAAAATCTTTAATTTACCACTCAACTAAAGTACTGTTTTGATATTTTTATACATTTTTTGTTTTATTATCCACTCTATAATGTATTTGATTGAGTTGGTGTCACAAGTTAACTCGACATCGACTCAAGATTAATGACAATACATTGACAAACAATTTAATCTATTTTTTTCTTATTTTAATAACATACATATTTCATGTGTTATTATCAATTAATTTCAAACCATAAGTTTCATTATTTATTGTATGTTATTCTTAAACACACATTTGTGTTCTATATTTTTGGTTTCCATATGCATACATGTGTGATTGTATTTCTATATTAATAATGTATTTGATTAAGTTGGTGTCACAAGTTAGCTTGACCCCGATCAAGATTGATAACAACACCGTGATAAACAATTTAATCTAATTTCTTCATTTTAATAACGTACATATTTTATGTGTTATTATTAATTGGTTTCAAACTATAAGTTTCATTATTTATTGTATGTTATTTTTAAACACATATTTGTGTTCAAAATTTATGGTTTCCATATGTATATACGTATGATAGGATTTCTAGTATAAGATAATGAAGTTATTTATTAATATTAAATAAATAAGATAAGTAAGAGAGAGGGGGGTGTGATGGTTGGAGAAAGAAAAAGAGATAAAAATATATAACAAAGAAAGTGGGGAGTTAAAAAGGGTGTGGCTGGTTTCCAACTAAAAAGAATAAAAAGAAAAATGAGAGAAGGGGGCAGGGGGGAGGGTTAGGGAAAGGAAGGAAAAATAAATGAGAACATTTAGAGGAAAGAAGAGAGTAGGGAGTCAAAACAAAAAGGGAAGGAGGAGGACACAATAAAATCAGCAATAAGGATGTTAAACTTTGGTCTGTAAGTTATGTCCTTTCATCTTATTGTAGCAAAATGTGAGGTCTCAAAAAATGATGATAGCATGCTTTATGGGTTATTTGAAAAGTGACGGTGGTTATTGTAGATGTGTTTTCTGGAGTCCAGTGTCTCCGTACGTTTTGATCTTTTGACTTGACCGTGCTTTGATCCCATGAAAATTAAATCTTTATCGCATGAGAATGCGAATCCATGTGTGCACCTCCATACAAAGTATACGAGTGATATATGAATTCTTTTACAAAAGATGGTTCTATCAACTCAGCACAAAGACATGCCATGTAAATCGAATCGATTGTTTATGGCAAATAGTCTGAATAGATAATTATGTTTAGGCTTTTATATATAGTTTTACTGTATAATTTTATAGGGATGTTGTCTTTGCATAAGATGTACAATTTAATTCTTACGTGAATGCCCCATGTATGCATGTTTGTATGTGTAATTAGAGCATTAATATTTATGGGTATTGAGATGATGCCATGCATAGTTGTATATACAGTAATATGTGTATCCATTTTTGCTCTGTTATGGCATATGAGATATGTGATAGGTTGCTTAGAAATTATGTGCTAAACTTTGTTAGTGTTGTAACATAAATTCCATTTCTTACATGCGGATTGATTAACTTTTAATAATAAATTTTATTTCGTTTCTAAAATGATTTTTTAAAGTCTTCCAGTGTCGCGAATTGATTCATTTTTAAACAAACATATAAATTTTATTTTATTTCTTAAATTATTTTTTAAGTCCCCGGATGTTACGGATTAATTACTTTTCGAGGAAAATAAATTTCATTTCATTTCTTAAAGTCCCCGAGACTTATAAATTTTCAAAATAATTGAATTTGCATTTCTCCAACCTTTTTTATCTTCCATGAAAGTATTGTTATTAAATTACGGAAAGGCTTTTTAATCTATTCAAGTTTTTTAGTGCTTAGGTTCATGTTTATTTTTGTTTTTATCATTGATACTCGGTAATGTTTATTTTGTTTATATGTTAGGAAATGATTTTCATGCTTAGGAATAATTACATGGCATCGATAGTTTTTTTTTTTTTTTCTCTCTTTTTAGGAAATAAGGCAATATCTTAATACGATGATAATTTTGAGTTACCGGGTGTTTCCAGGAAACTAAATAATTATTTATTGTAAAAGAATATCCTTTTTCTTGAGTGAAATAAGATTTTTTAAAAATTTTAGGTATAATGTCAAAAATAGCCACTAACGATTGACTGGTTGGTCATTTATCTCTTTCTTTCTTTTTTTTTTTTGTAGCACTTTAACCTCTATCGTTTAGTTTTTGTCAAATTGATCTATTTTTAACGGACGTCAACGGTTAATGTTGACTGAAAATAGATCAATTTAAAAAAAAATAAACATTAGGAATTAAAATGCTCCAAAAAATAAAGGGCCAAAATGATCAATCAGTCAAATATTAGGGGTTATTTTTGGTATTATGCCAAAATTTTAAACACAAGTTTCCACCGGAATGCTGTTGGAATTTTTTGTTTTGAAAATAAATTCATTTGACAATAAATTGATTTTTTTACAAGAATTAACTTTAGATATCAAATTTAAGTTCATTATTGAAAAACTAAAGATAACACCTAATTAAATAGTACAATTATTTTTTAAAACGAGTGTGTGAAGATAATACTTTCTTCACGCAAAACTGTACTCCCAAACTCATTTTGTATTTCGTAGACTAAAAATGATCTTTTTAGAAAAAATTAATTTAATTTTAAAATTTTATTAAAAAGATATACTTTTAAATGATGAATGACACCTAATAACAAAATATTAATAACGACTTCATATTTCTTAAAATATCGTCTAGCGAATTAAAAACCATTACCATACGTTTGTCAACTCAGAAAATACAAAGGAAACAAGAGAAACTATTTGTGAAACATGGTTGGAACTCAATCAACCGATCTGATTTATCGTTACACCAATATTTGTACAAGGGCTAAGCTTTCAGCTTTACAAAACTAACCCCCAACGACTTACCACAATAAAGCTAACCATAGTCGGTTACATTAACTAATTGTTATTCTACCTAACATACTCTTAACAATTGTAATATAAAGAAATAATTAGTATGAATCATCAAAACAATATCTAATATTAATTTAAAATTGTAAGTTAAGATCTATCATATCAAATCATTAAGAACAAAACTAGATGCGAAAGTGTACTTGGATTCATCGATTTCTTGAAATCTACAGATTTTGTGATTTTGATCTTCCAAATTAGCATACAAAAAATTCAGAGAATATTTGCTCTCTCTTTCCTAAAGATGAGATATTAGAAAAGTTATCATGTAACACCCCTAACCCGTATCCATCAGAAACCGGGTTACGAAGCATTACCGGAGTTTACAGATCAAACAGATAGAAATTTCAAACATTTCATATCATATAATATTCAGGTCAGAAACCAATCAAACTCATATATACTATCCTTTATTCTAGCCCTCGAGGCCCAAAATACGCGTTAGAAACAAGTCAGGACTAATTCAGAAACTCAGAGAATTTTTCAGAGTACATTAAAAATTTTCAAAGCTGCAGAGGTCACACGGCCATGTGGCCAGGCCGTGTGGGCATTCGAAGTAGGGACACATTGCCATGTCCCAGCCTGTGTCGGTGCCCGTGTAACTCTCTGACTTGGGTCACATAGCCAAGCTATACGCCTGTGTGCCAGACCGTGTACCCTTTTGAAATGGCCTCGCACGCCCGTGTGCTAGCCGTGTGTCTTACACGATCGAGTCACACTCCCGTGTGTCTGGCCGTGTGGACCTAATATGTGCCTTAAACAACAAATTACCATTTCCTACATGCTCAGGCATTAAACAACTTAAAAAAACATTTGTTTAACCAGTTCAAAACACGATCAAATACGTTCAAAACATGCTAAAACAATCATCCTAAGTGCCTAACCAATGTACCCTCATTGGTACCACATTTCTATCATCTATTCATATCATCAAAGCATCATTCAAATCCAAATTATAAACATACCAAATTCAATCCATTTTGCCTAATTCATAAGCATTTAAACACCAACTTAATTTCACATGCACATATCTAGATTTGGTTCAATTTACCATGCCATAATATGGCTTCAAACACAAACACATGTTTATATGTATATACCAAACCAACATTACACTTATAACCTTATTTACAATCCATTCACAAAATAATTATCATTTAGACATCCTAGGTACATGCTGACACAAAAGATAAACATCACCACATTTGAGTTCGGGATTGTTATTGGATGCTGAATTGGTGATCAAAAGTTAAGTACCTAACCTGTGCACGGAAAATAAAACCGTACGCTGAGTAAAACTCAGTGGTATTTCTATAATCTGAATCTTTAAAGAAAAGATAATATAATATGCACAATTGAATTTTAAGCACATATTAATGTCTAATATCATGACTATTATATGCTATCATATTTCATTTGTTGAACAATGTCCCAATTCACTCAATTGCTATATCAATAATTATTTACATATCAAACCACATTTATTTGTACAATGGCATTAGCCATTCAATACTAAACTCATGAATACATCATTTTATATCACCCTCAATACTCATCATTTGCTATATAATAACTTTTCACAGTTTGATCCACATATCATTTAAACAATAACATTATCCATTCCATATCCAATTCATGAGTACAGAACTCATGTATCTCATTTTCACGTTTCAAATTACTATCCCATTTTCAATTCACATACAATATCATCCAATATCAATCATAGTACCATTTTATTTAATTACCCCTATTAACACGACTCGGACTCGGACGGATACACGGATCCAACCAACACACCAGTTTGGCACCCAGTGCCTCATCGACTCGAAGTCAAAGAATTCCCTGAACTCTTCCTATCCTATGGCATGCCACCTATATCCGACTCAGCCCGATACAGTTAATATGGTTTAATTTCTCATTTCAGATATAACCAATATCCAATACTAATTTTTCATATAATTACATATATACACATGAATTAAATTCAATCTATAATAATAAATATCCAAATTTCACATTAACACATATATTCATTTCAATTCAATAATCAATACATTCAATATGTATCTACCAATTCAATCCATTTCAATCAATTATCAAATGTCAATTACTCGCCTCAATACTTACCATATGCATTAAATTGAATTATAACAATTAACAACTAGGTTCGGATTATAGAAATACAAACCAGGAATTCCGAGCTATTCGACGTCGACTTTATCTTTCCCCTTTTTAATCGAGGATTCCGGTACGACGTTAGCTACGGAATTAAAACAATTAAAATTCATCAATATAACACAATTCAATTTCATATTGAATATTTCAATTTTTACTCAATATTTGCCTAAATTTCCATTTAGTCCCAAAATCGAGACTAATTTCTATTCTTCACATTTAATTCTATATTTTCATACAAATTCCACTTCAAACTAAATTCAACTCCCTATTTTCACTTAAATCCCTAAATTTTGAATTTTTCACAATTTAGTCCCTATTACTCAAAATTTACCATTTATTCTATAATTTAATCCTTTTTCATTTCTAGCTTAAAAATCTATCAATTTAATCTCTAATACTAAAATTATTCAACATTAAAAACACTTAAAAACTTAATAATTGCTAAAATTTCGATATTAGTCGGGTAATACTTAACATCGGGATTCCAAAAACATAAAAATTACAAGAAAATGAGCTATATTAACTAACCAATTGAACTTTAAACAATATGAAACCCCAGTCTTGCATCTTCCTCCTTTCTTCTTTCTTTTTTTCTTTTTCTTTCTTTTCTTTCTGGTTCGTATGGCTTTCTTTCTTTTCTTTTTTTTATTCATCCTTTTAATACTTTTGTTTTATTATACATTAAATTATTATTATATAATATAATATATATATACACACACTTAACAATTAAGATTTCATATTATAATATAATATATAAATTAAATTTACATATAATATATATATCACTAACCGTCCCACTTAAAGAATAATAGTAAAATTGCTTCTTTAGTCCCTTTAATTATTTTTTAATCTATAATTCAACTTTCACCCTATATGCAATTTAGTCTTTATACCTAATTACTTTTAATTTATGCAAATTTACTTAATCAAAATCTAATTAACTACACAACTAGCTTCGTAAATGTTTATTAAAAATATTTACGAGTCCAATTTACGGGAACGGAGTCCCGTGAATGCACTTTTTTCAATTTAGTCCTTTTCTTTTAATTAACTATCGAAACTTTAAAATTTCTTAACGAAACTTTAATATCACCTTAATGGCACTCCGTAAATATTTATAAAAATATTTGTGGCTCGGTTTATAAAAACAAGGTCCCGATACCTCATTTTCTAAAACCACTTGAACTTAATAAATCACTTATATAACATAAATTATCAAATCAAAAACCTTTTTAAAAATCACATTTGGCACGTAAATATTAAATAATAATATTTACGAACTTACTCGTAGGATTTGGTGGCCCCGAAACCACTGTTTCTGACACCATTGAAAAACGGGTTGTTACAACTCTTCCCTCCTTACAAAAATTCGTCCTCGAAATTCCTCACCTGGTACAAGCTATTAAGTCAAGTCTTTCTTCCACCTTTTCAATCGAAGTCCATAAAAATCAATCGTAACTCAAATCATTTTCGAACTCATATCAGAACTCATTTTAGAACTTGATACTATACTTGAACTTAACTGAGTAGCTCTGATGTTCTCCTGTCATCACTTTATCATTAGTAGTATAACTACCGAGAAATTCCCAGTAATCGTTAGTCGAAACATAACCGAGAAACCCAGATTATCAAACTCTGACTGATGCTTTTAACATGGTTGCATCAGTAACTTTCAACTGATATTTGTTCCCCTTTTTCCAGGAAAGCGTTAAGCAATATCATTTTACACAAGTGTGATAACTTCAACAATCAGGATGACTTTAACCCATAATAACATTTCCCGATTGGAACTGATCTGATAGATATATTTTTGTATCAAGTCTTCTAGAATCTAAATTTCTCATTCTGACTGTCCGTCTATTTACCCATGAATGCACAAAATTTATTCCCGAACCTGAGGATAGACTCAAATGCGTATAACTCAATTAAATTTTCAATGAATAACCCACTCTGATTAAAACAACTGAGTCGATTTTATCTATCAGATAATAACATTTCAGAATAATCCCTTCTTCTTGTTGTCAAGACAACCCAGACATACAATCTATCACAATTTTCTCAGAATACTAATAAATGATCCTTAAAAATTGCATTAACTTAAACGAAACATAACATCTCATTTTAACTTGTTGACATTAATCAAGATTACCTGATGAATGAAAACCAATATACAAGTTTAAGCTCAATCTTCCACCATCTACTCTTTTGTCGATGTTAACCCTTTCACGAAAGCTAGAAAGGGATTATATATAATAAAGCTATTTCAATTATTAACATCGAAGCTTTGAACTATATCGAAGCCACAACCATCAGATAGATTAAAAACCATATTGCTATAATAGGACCGGTGTTTCAACCATATAGATAGAACAATACCTCAACATCAATAGTACACTCCAAAATAGAAGAGGAAAATCGAAAGTAGTCCTAATAACAACCAGTGCAGTAATACAACTTCTATAATATGAGATTCATATCACTGAGCTCCCATGATTGAACCAGGATTTATAACAGTAATAAATGTAATTACCTCCGACCAATGAATATCTTTTACAGATGAACCATGTTTGATAAATTAAACAATAAGAATGATAAGAAAATTGAGATAATGAAATCCAAGATGTGACGCTATACTGAATTTCGGAGAACACAACCTATATTGAATGATAAAGAGCTTGATGATTCCTCAGAGAAAATCTAGAAGAAGAACACCGTTCATACACACTGGAATTAGTTGTGATAGAAACAACATAATTTGCGTATATATAAAGCAAATCAACAATCAATAGAAATAGAATAATAACATCATATGAGTTTTATCATCAAATTTTCTACCAAACATAATGGAATATGTAACACCTTAAACCCGGCCTAGACGACTAGCCCAAGTTTAGAGAGTTACCTTATCGGATTATCAATTGCCACACAAACAACACAGTAAAGCTAAACCATGCTTCACATCACATTCACCACAAAACTAAATAAGTGTATAATCTTCCAAATTCATACAGTTATAATTTACCGAAATTCCTAATATACTATTTAAAAAAGATAAACGCTTGACCGAGCTCCCGTTGCGCCGACCCGTTCAAAACTGGAAACCACATGAAATCCAATCAAAAACAAAATGAGTTGTGAACTCAGTACGTAAAAGAAGTTTATTCAATTAATGTTCACTTATAAGGTAGTTCCAGATTCAGAAGTTCGATTCGATATAGAAGTAATTTTAGTTCAGATTCAGAGCAGATCAGTTACATATATATATACAATTTCAGTTCATATGCAATACAGATCAGATTCAAATACAATATTCCTACCCCCGTCCGCTACTCACCATCTTCGGTTATCCCAACACACCATTAAGGACATTTAATGCCCAACCAACCCTGCACACCTCAGAGTGTCCATTTGACACTTTACAGATACGCAACTTAGCTGCTAAGCAAGATTGCGACAAAGCGCCAGAATCAAATTTATACGTATTGTGACATAACCACTACTTCAAAACAAATTACTTCCTTCTTTTCTATATCCCAACCCATGCAAACACAGAGCACAAGTACCCATATTGAGTATTTAGTCATTTTATGTTATTTTGCAAACAGATAAGACAATTCGACTTCAGAATATGTATCATGGTACACACATAACTATGTTATTCACACATCAGTCTCAGAAGATCAAATAGCTTTCATACAATAAAATTTAGCCATTCATACATTGAGGAAGTCAGTAATAGTGTTAAACAACATTCACGGCCTCAAAACAGGATTCGGGCCCTAATACCATGACACACGGCCTGCGCACACGCCCATGTGTCTTGCTCGTGTGATTCCGAAGCATAAACAGTGAGTTACATGGCCTGAACACATGCCCGTGTGACTCACACGGCTTGGGTACACGCCTGTGTCCCTGACCGTGTAGTTTTATACCAAAAACAGTGACTTACACGGCCAAGGCACACGCCCATGTCCTTGGCCGTGTGGTTTTATACCACAAACAGTGAGTTACACGGCCCAGACACCTGCCCGTGTCAGTTGCCCGCGTGAACCCTACCCTAACATAGCCATACCCGGCCTAGACACATGCCCGTGTCCCCGCCCGTGTGACCCAAATAAATAAACAGTGAGTTACACGGCCTGCCACACGGCCGTGTGGCTCACACGGCCTGGTCACACGGCCGTGAGCCTGGCCGTGTGGCGTCGACAGCCACTATTTTCTAGCGATCGAAACTTGCAAAAACTAAGATTTCTAATACGCACCTGGAGAGATTTCGAAGAAACTACAACATAAAAGATCCTTGAAGCCTAAAACAATCATTTAGTAACACAATTTAGCCATTCAATCGACAGAATTTCCCGATTACTCACTTAATGCCTATGTCGAAAGTTTTGACATGAAACCTTCAACCGACCTAAACTTATCGAAACTTCAGCAACAATCACAGAGATTGTCTTGTTGCTATTCCTTGTTGTTAATACTCTCACCTGATAGGTAAATAAACGATCTTAAGAAAAGATTCTCGTAACTCACAAAAATACCTCATTCCAAGCAATTTACGAAGTGAAGAAAAATCACAGAGACGCTCGTACTGACAGTTACTTACCCGATAGCCTTTTGACTAGTGACTAACAACAAAATTTCCATTAATCCCGTATTTCCCCCAATACTTCGACTAACTAAATAATTAAAACGAAAAAGAAGGAAAGCAGATAGAAATGACCAAGAAGAAAAAAAAATAAAAATGAAGAAGGAGGAACTATTGTTATTTAATTTTCTAACTTCCAAGCAGATTTCTAGCATTTGACAAAAAAAAATATTTTCCTTATTGGAAACCTTCGGGACCCGAACACGAGACCTAACAAAAAATAGACAGATACTTAACCAGTGAACCAGCAGGCTCATTCTTGTCACAATTTCACACTGAATTGAACTTAACCGGGTAACGCGTGATTATGGGTTGATTTAAAAAACAACAAAACTTTTAACGATGCAACTCGAACCCGAGACCTTAAACACAAAAGCAGAGCACAGAACCAAAGATACAGAAATCTAATTACTGCAGATTCTTACAATTAATTTCTTAAAATTTTGGGGCCTTACAACTCTCTCCCTTAAAAAAAAATTCAGCCTCGAAATTTTACCTGACTCGAACAGTTACGGGCCGACAGATTGATTCCTCAGGTTCCCATGTGGCTTCCTCAGTACCGTGGTTCTACCACAGAACCTTTACTAGAGGAATTGTTTTCTTCCTCAGCACCTTAACATCACGTTCCATAATCTGGACAGGTTCCTCTTCGAATGTTAAATCCGGTCGCCACTCGATCTCGTCGACAGTAACAATATGTGATGGATCCGAACAATATTGTCTCAGCATCGTAACATGAAACACATCATGAATTCGATCCAGCTCCGGTGGTAATTCCAACTGGTAAGTAACGGGTCCGACACGCTTCAAGATACGACAAGGCCCAATGAACCTCGAGCTTAGCTTGCCTTTGCGTCCAAATCGGAGGACCTTTTTCTACGGTGATACTCTCAGGAAAACTTGATCACCAACAGAAAACTCGATGTATTTCCTTTTTAAATCAGCATAAGACTTCTGCCGATCAGATATGGCTTTCAGTCGGTCCCGAATTACTTTCACAGTGTTTTTAGTTTCAGAAACCAGCTCAGGACCCAATATCTGACTTTCACTTAATTCTGTCCAACATAACAGAATACGGCACTTACGTCCATATAAGGCATCGTAGGGTGCCATCTGAATACTATACTAAAAGCTGTTATTGTATGCAAACTCCGCCAATGGTAGGTACTCCTCCCAACTACCCCTGAAGTCTATCACACAACCCCAAAGCATATCCTCTAGGATCTGAATAACCCACTCTGACTGTCCATCAGTCGGAGGGTGATACGCAGTACTAAAATTAAGTCGGGTGCCTAAAGCCTTATGGAGTTTCTTCCAGAATCGAGACATAAATCGTGAATCTCTGTCAGAGATGATTGAGATCGATATTCCGTGTAGCCTCACAATTTTGGCGATATACAGTTTAGCTAACTTCTATAAGGAGTAATCTGTTCAGATAGGAATAAAGTGGGCTACTTTGGTCAACCGATCAACGATGACCCAAACTGAATCTTTCTTAGTGGGGGTTAAAAGAAACCCCGTAAAAAAATTCATTGTTATCCGCTCTCATTTCCACTGTGGGATCTTAACTGGCTGAAGCAGTCCGAAGGGCAACTGATGTTCGGCCTTAACTTTTTGACACGTCAGACAGTGGGATACAAAAGCGACTACCTCTCATTTCAGTCTGGGCCACCAATAGAGCTCTCGGATATCTTGGTACATTTTGTTCCCACTAGGATGCATAGCATAAGGGCTACTATGGGCCTCCTGAAGGATCGAACACCTCAACTCTTTATCATTAGGTACGCAAATCCGACCTTTGAAGCACAACACATTATCGATGTTCAAGCTAAAATCAGAATTCTCGTTCGAATCAACATGCCTCAGACGCTAGACTAAAGACTCATCACTCAACTGTTTAGCTCTAATCTGCTCCACCCAAATCAGTTTTACCTTTAATTCAGCCAACAGCCCTCCATCTTCAACCAAACTCAGACGAGCTAACATTGCTCTCAGATCATTCATCGTTCTACGGCTCAGGGCATCAGCTACCACATTAGCCTTACCCGGATGGTACTCTATCGTGCAATCATAATCTTTAAGTAACTCAACCCATCGGTGCTACCGAAGATTTAATTTTTTTAGGGTTAACAAATATTTGAGACTTTTGTGATCGGTATAAATAATACACCTTTCATCATACAGATAGTGTCTCCAGATTTTCAGATCAAACACAACTGCAGCTAGCTCAAGATCGTGCATTGGGTAATTACCCTCGTAAGTCTTAAGCTGCCGCGAAGTGTAAGCGACCACGTTACTGTCTTGCATAAGCACACACCCTAACCTGACATTTGAAGCATCACTGTATACCACAAACTCTCGACCTGATTCCGGTTGAACTAAGACAGGAGCTTGTGTCAAAACGGACTTGAGTTTATAGAATCTAGACTGTTGTGCCTCAGACCACATAAATGGAGCATTCTTACACAGCAGCTTCATCAGAGGTGACGCAATTAGAGAAAATCCTTCAATGAACCTTCGATAATAACCAGCTAAATCCAAGAAGCTACGAAGCTCAGATACATTTTTTGGTTGCTTCCACTCAATAATAGCTTCTATTTTCTTGGAATCAACTCGGATCCCTTCCACCATCACAACATGACCCAGAAGGGCGACCTCCTGTAAGCAAAACTCGCACTTACTGAACTTGGCATACAACTATTTTTCTCAGAGTATCTGAAGTACAATGCGAAGATGATCATCATGCTCAGTTTCAGTTTTAGAGTAGATCAAGATATCATCGATAAAAACCACTACAAATTGATCCAAATACTGTTGGAATACCCGATTCATTAAATCCATAAATGTCGTCGGCGCATTCGTTAAACCAAAAGGCATCACCAGGAACTCATAATGCCCGTAACAAGTCCTGAAAACGGTTTTGTACACATGAGCCTCATTGACTTTGAGCTGATGGTAACTGAAGCATAAATCGATTTTAGAGAAAACGGATGCTCCTCGAAACTAGTCGAGCAAGTCGTCAATCCTCGGTAATGGGTACTTATTCTTGATTGTCAATTTGTTTATCTGCCGATAATCTATACACATCCTCATCGACCCATCTTTCTTTTTAACAAACAACACCGGTGCCCCCCATAGGGACACACTCGGTCGAATGAATCCCCTATCAAGAAGTTCTTGAAGCTACACTTTTAGCTCGGTTAACTCTTTCGATGCCATGCGGTAGGGCACAATTGACACCGGAGCTGTACCTAGTAACAGGTCAATTCCAAACTCCACCTCTCTATCCGGAGGTACTCTGGGCAATTCTTTGGGAAAGACGTCTGGGAATTCCCTCACAGTGCGGATATCTCCCACTGAAAGTTTTGCGGGAACAAAATCGAATACGTAAGCAAGGTATGCCTCGCACCCCTTTCGGACTAACTTATCCGCTACAAGGGCGGAGATTACATTAGAGAGGTAATCTCGACGCTCACCAACCATGATCACCTCGTCATTCTCATTCGATCTTAGAGTAACTCTCTTGGTTGCACAGTCTAGACTGACCCGATACTCAACGAGCCGATCCATTTCCAGAATCAAATCAAACTCATTAAAGGGTAATTCCATTAAATATGCTGGAAACACCATACCCTGGAGCTCTAGGGGTACCCGCATGTATACTCTATCAACTCGAATTGACTGACCCAAAGGACTAATCATAGAAAACTCTCTAGCAGTACTCTCAGTGGTTAAACCCATATTTACGGAAACAACACTAGTTATGTACGAGTGAGTAGAACAAATATTAATGAGAGCATAATATGGAATAGAATGAATAAAAAAGATACCTTCAATGACATCAGCATCATCCCTCTCCTCGCGGTGTCTCGCCGTATAAACCAGTACCGGCTGACGAGCCTCAGCCTGACCTGCACCTCTACCCGATGTTCGTTGTCCTCTCCCAAATCCATTACCACCCCTACTAGTACCACGACCTTTAAATGGTTGCTGAACCTCTCTCGGAGGTCGAACAGAATTTAGAGCCGGAGTCTGTGCCGCATCTGACACTGGATCTGGTTGACAAGGGCATTTCTAACTCGATGCTCAATCGACCCGCAATGGAGACACGCTCTTAACTTCTTCCAGCACTCGCTCGGATGACGCTTCCCATAATCACTGTACAGCTAAATCTCAGTTATTACAGCTGGTGCCTCGACCCTCGGGGGCCTATCAAATCTCGCCCGCTTCTTAGAACGCTGGCTAGAACTAGGGGGACCTAAATCCCTCTTAACCTTATTCTGATCCTTCTCACGATCACGCCGCTTGCGCTCAGTGCGCTTCACTTCTTCTGCTATCCTTGCTTTGTCAACTAGGACTGCAAAAACCCACTCCCTCTGAGGAGTTATCAGAACCCGTAGATCATATCTTAGTCCTTCCTCGAACCTCACGCACTTGTCGTAATCAGACGCTACCAAAGTCCACGCAAACCTACTCAGTCGTAGAAACCCGGCCTCATACTCAGCCAGAGAGTGGTCGCCCTAAACTAGGCTCATAAACTCACGTCAATGAGCCTCAACATAACTCGCCCCCACATACTTACCTTGGAAGGCATTCTTGAAATAGTCCTAGTTCACTTGTTCAGGCTAAGCACCTTGCTCAACAATCAGCCTCCACTGATAAGCTTCGTCCCAGAGTAGGGACACAACAGCTCTCAATTTTTAAGTGGGAGTACAGTCAAGGTCTATCATAATACGTTCGATAGCCTCGAGCCAATATTCAGCAACTGTAGGAGTGACTCTTAAAATGCCCCTAAAAAATTTAGCACCATTCGACTGGAGTCGCTCAGTAACCGACCCTCGGCTTCCCGATCCCAAATGGGTTCATACGACCCTCTCTAGTGCTCGAATCATGGCTTGGGACAGCGCGTTGTCCCCAGCCATCGGAGTCTTGGACTCCGTCTCAGCAGTGGGATTACCAACGGTCTTGCTAGTCTCCAAATGGGGCATACTACCCATAGAGGATGCCTCTGCTCGAGCTCCTCCTTGTTGTCCTCGACGCCCCGGCATACCATGTCGACGACTACCGC
This sequence comes from Gossypium sturtianum, assembly GCA_025698515.1. Classification (NCBI taxonomy): domain Eukaryota; kingdom Viridiplantae; phylum Streptophyta; class Magnoliopsida; order Malvales; family Malvaceae; genus Gossypium; species Gossypium sturtianum. The sequence goes on along the minus strand of CM046946.1, from coordinate 33,300,295 downwards.
GTGAACTCATTATGGCAATCTAGCTACAATATCAGAGTACACAGATCAGTTCACACATTCAGCGGGATGATTTCACCAGTTCACATCAAAACATTTTTACCAATAACAGTTTAGGTATTACAATCTTTATAACAGAACAGAAGTACTTACAGGGTCAACGTCAGAGGCTCAGTCGTTCACTAAAGTTTCAGTGTTTCCATATTAATTCAGATACTAAATTATCACTAAGCTACTTTTCTCACACATTATGAGCCCAAACACAGTCTGAGTGTTGTCAAACCTGACTTTGATACCATTAAATGTAACACCCTAAACCCGGCCTAGACGACCAGCCCAAGTTTAGAGAGTTACCTTATCGATTATCAATTGCCATACAAACAACACAGTAAAGCTAAACCATGCTTCACATCACATTCACCACAAAACTAAATAAGTGTATAATCTTCCAAATTCATACTGTTATAGTTTACCGAAATTCCTAATATACTACTTAAAGAAAGATAAATGCTTGACCGAGCTCCCGTTGCGCCGACCCGTTCAAGATTAGGAACCACCTGAAATTAAATAAAAAATAAAATGAGTTTTGAACTCAGTGCGTAAAAAAAGTTTATTGAATTAATGTTCACTTATAAGGTAGTTCCAAATTCAGAGGTTCAATTCGATACAAAAGTAATTTTAGTTCAGATTCAGAGTAGATCAGTTACATATTGTAACACCCCTTACCCGTGTTCGAAGCCGGAACCGGATACGAGGCATTACCTAACTTACTTGCTTAAAAATAACACAACGGGCTATAAAAGTTCAGTACAGCTTAAAAACTTTCCATTTAAACTCATAACATGCACATCCTGAGCCTACGAGGCCTTAAACATACTCCCGGAAGGTTTCGGAATTAAACCAGGAATTTTTATGCACTTGGGAAAATTTTGGTCTAAACAGGGGCCACACGCCCGTGTTGCCCAAGGGACACGCCCGTGCGCCCCTGAGACATACCTGTGCTCCTTGCCCGTGTCTCTCACACGGCCTCGACACGCCTGTGTCTTAGCCCGTGTGCCAAAACCTTTGCATTCTATTTATGACGTCATCACTCACTATGGTCACACGGATAAGGCACACGCCCGTGTCCTTAAACCGTGTGTCGAATTAAATTCCAAATTTTTAGGTGCAAACTTCACACGGCTTGGGCACACGCCCATGTCCATGTCTGTGTCTTCCATACGGCAGAGACACACGACCGTGCCTCTGCCCGTGTGTTTACTATTGAGTATACTGACTTGTAAACCTAGCATGCAAAGGGGGCACACGGCCAATTAACACACCCATGGGGCTGACCGTGTGTCTCACATAGCTTAGACACACGCCCGTGTGTCTATCCGTGTGGACATTAAAAAGGCTATATTCCAAGCCAAATGCCACCCTACATAGCAACCATACTTATACCAACTCAAATCAAACATCCACACAAGCATAAACTTCATGATTCATCATCAATGAATATATATAAACTTTTCAAGTTTTAGCCCAACTTCAATGACCGTATACAAAATGAATTTGCTAACATAAATAGCCAACACTTTTGGCTTGCAAATATAACATAAAAAAATACCCAAGTCCTATACATGCCATACTCAAAATAAATCTAATTTGGCTATACCAAAAAGTGATCGATAGTGTGATTTCCAAACTCCGACGTCCGCCAATTTCTCGAGCTAACTTGGCAATGCTACAAGGAAAAGGGAAATAAGAGGGGTAAGCATATAGCTTAGTAAGTTTGCATGGAAATAATAGCAACAATACATTCATAATGACATCAATTCATGGCATTAGATAACCACACAAAGTCATAAGCACTTTGCCATAACTTACTCGTACTTGTTCTTATCTAGCATATACCATGCCACATATCGTAAACATTCCTCGTGAATTATTCACGGGTACCTGTATACACTCAATCACATGACTTTAGTACTAATCTCATTCCTATTTCCAAGCTTATCTATTTATCCCACTAATTCACTAGTGATACTCAAAGATGCATATTCATCATCATTAGCATAAACACGAAGCCAATGCCACATCCCGGATGTGGTCTCACATGGATCATCTCTGAATACCGATGCCATATCCCGGATATGGTCTTATACGGAACCTCACATCAATATCGATGCCATATCCCAGATATGGTCTTGTACGATTTCCTTTTTTTGTTTATAGTCAATACCGAAACCATATCCCAGATATGGTCTTACACGGAATCTCAATTCGGTGCCGAGGCCATGCCCCTGACATGGTCTTACACGGGACCTTATCCATCTCATGTCTCGATGATAGTGTTCTCACATTTATTATAGTCCAACTGGGACTTCAACATCTCAACCTTTTTCATCTTTTTCATTCAACACCAATTCTCAATTTCATAGAATATTATGCATCATTACAATATCAAACATTCTCAAACATACTAGCATGAATGTTGAATTTATCACATACAACTTACATCGATTTCAAAATAGGTTAGATTGTCGACTTAGTCTGCTATTTTGTTCTTTCCCCGATCGAGGTTGATTCTTGGTTCTTCTTGCTCTATAATAGCAATTTAGGTCATTTTAATATCACAATAATAAATACATTTCAATAATCATGTTTTGGCAAAATTACTATTTTTCCCTTAGACTTTGGCAAAATGACCATTTTACCCCTAGGCTCGGAAATCAATTCTAATCAAATTTCTACCTTTAACAAGCCTAGGTGAACATTTATTTCTCTTATGGCTATCATCAAAACCCAACATTTCACACACTTACAACAAATTTTATAACCTTTACAAAAAGGTCCATTTAGGTGTTTTCATGGTAACACCTTTCACAAAAGTTGTTCATCTAACAACTAAGACTCATTTTATTCCATAAAAATGCAGCAAATCACATAAAAGCTCTCATGGAAAAACCCTAAGCTTTTCACCTTCTTGCAAAATAGTCCCCTCATTAGAAAGCTTAAGCTTTAGGGGTCCCAAAAGTACAAATATCATCAAGAAAAACCATTAAAATCACTTACTTTTAAGGTGAAGAGCTTGCTGAAATTTTAAAATTAAAGAACCCCTATTCTTGCTTGAATATTCGGTGGAAGAAGAAAGGAAAATGAAAAGATGATAGCCTTTATTTTATTTAATCATATTTTATTCATTTAGCCAACTAATGTCACCAACCCTTGACAATTTTAATTTTCTTGTCCCCTTGGCCGGCCATCATCTTCATTTAAGGGGTTAATTGCCCTTTAAAGACCTCAAATTAATATTTTATGACTATTAGGCACCTTTAGATTATAACTAGAACTTTCGCACTTTATGCGATTTAGTCCTTTTTCGCGATTAAGCATGAAATCGCTAAAATTAAAGCACCAAAATTTTCATACACATATACAATCATGCTCTAACTTATAGAATAACATAAAAATAATTTTCTCTAACCTTGGATTAGTGGTTCCGAACCACTGTTCCGACTAGCCCCTAAATCGGGCTGTTACACATATATATACATATGCAATTTTAGTTCATATACAATACAGACCAGATTCAGATGCAATATTCCTATCCCCGTCTGCTACACACCGCTTTTGCCCATCCCAACACACTATTAAGGACATTTACTGCCCAACCAACCCTGCACAACTCAGAGTGTCCGTTTGACACTTTACAGATACGCAGCTTAGCTGCTAAGCAAGATTACGACAGAGCGCCAGAATCATATTTATACGTATTGTGGCATAGCCACTAATTCAAAAACAGATTACTTCCTTCTTCACAAAATCCCAACCCATGCAAACGCAGAGCACAAGTACCCATATTGAGTATTTAGTCATTATATGTTATTTTGCAAATAGATAAGACAGTTCCACTTCAGAATATGTATCATGGTATACACACAACTATGTTATTCACATATCAGTCTCAGAAGATCAGATAGCTTTCATACAATCAAATTCAGCCATTCATACATTGAGGAAGTCAGTAACAATGTTAAACAACATTCATGGCTTCAAAACAGGTTTCGGGCCCTAATACCAGACACACGGCCTGGGCACACGCCCATGTATCTTGCCCTTGTGATTCTAAAGCATAAACAGTGAGTTACACAGCCTGGACACACACCCGTGTCCCTGCCCGTGTGACTCACACAGCCTGGGTACACGCCCGTGTCCCTGACCGTATGGTTTTATACCAAAAATAGTAAGTTACACGGCCAAGGCACACGCCCGTGTCCCTGGCCATGTGGTTTTATACCACAAATAGTGAGTTACACGGCCCAGACACACGCCCGTGTCTGTTGCCGGTGTGAACCCTGCCCTAACATGGCCACAAACGGCCTAGACACACGCTCGTGTGACCCTAAATAAATAAACAGTGAGTTACACGGCCTGCTACACGGCTGTGTGGCTCACACGGCCTAGTCACACGCCCATGTGTCTCACATGGCCTGGTCACATGCCCGTGTGGCGTTGACAGCCACCATTTTCTAGCGACCGAAACTTGCAAAAACTAAGATTTTTGATACGCACCTGGAGAGATTTCGAAGAAACTACAACGCAAAAGATCCTCTAAGCCTAAAACAATCATTCAGTAACACAATTTAGCCATTTAATCAACAGAATTTCCCGAATACTCACTTAATGCCTATGTCAAAAGTTTCGACACGAAACCTTCAACCTACCCAAACTTACCGAAACTTCATCAACAATCACATAGATTGTCTTATTGTTATTCCTTGTTGTTAATACTCTCGCCTGATAGGTAAATAAACGATCATTAATAAGAGATTCTCGTAACTCACAAAAATATCCTATTCCAAGCAATTTACGAAGCGAAGAAAAATCACGGAGATGCTCGCATTGACAGTTACTTACCCGATAGCCTTCTGACCAGTGACTAACAACAGAATGTCCGTTAATCCCGTATTTTCCCCAATACTCCGAAAAATAAAATAATTAAAACGAAAAAAGAAGGAAAGAAGATAGAAATGACCAAGAAGTAAAAAAATAAAAATGAAGAAGGAGGAACTATCGTTATTTAATTTTCTAACTTCCAAGCAGATTTCTAACATTTGACAAAAAAATATTTTCCTTATTGGAAACCTTCGGGAATCGAACACGGGACCTAACAAAATATAAATAGATACTTAACCGGTGAACAAGTAGGCTTATTCTTGTCACAATTTCACACTGAATTGAACTTAATCGGGTAACGCGTGATTATGGGTTGATTTAAAAAATAATAAAACTTTTAACGATGCAACTCGAACCCGAGACCTTAAACACAAAAGAAGAGCACAGAACCAGAGATATAGAAATCTAATTACTGTAGATTCTCACAATTAATTTCTTAAAATTTTGGGGCGTTACAGAATAGAATGCCGAAGAAAGACAGAGTAATGCCGATCAGAAATCAACCAACCTAACAATACTTCCGTCTAAAATTATGATTAGCTAACGTTATCTTACGATAAGAATCACCTCCGAAGATGAATTATTACATATACATCTGAGTATAAATGAACATATAGAAGACCCAGAAGAGATCACTACAAGATACTCGACTATAACAGCTGCATTCAGATATCTTTGCAATTTCAACACTATCCCACTGACTACTACAGTCATCAATGATCCCACATTATCCCAATCACTAAAAAATCAATTCAGAAGAAATTCCAGTTAACCCGTTCTTTAAATACCATAACTGAATAAGTCGATTACTAGTGAATAACTTCTTCCTTAATAGCGACATTGTGTATCCCGAATAATCTTCAGAAAAATCTGATATCTCTTCTAGAACTCTCTTTACTTGCTAACCCATCCTCGGCTCTGGCCACGTTATTATTCATTCAGCTATTGAACTCTTCAGTTTCACACTTGTAAGCTTAATGAATATAAATCTTGTAAATTTCATTGTATAAGACTGTACAGGTGAGGGGTGAAGGTCGTAAAGCCTCAAAATTTGACTATCATATATACACACGTATAACATAACATTTATCATCAATATAATCATTATAATCATTTGACATTTTCAACTATAAAACAAAAACAAATATATCAGCATCCAAATCCCGACTCAATTCGACTCAATTATGGCATGTACAGACTCAATTTCGAGCTCGATTTAGTCTGAGAATCGGCTAAACTTGCAAAGCTCTGATACCACTAAATGTAACACCCCTAACCCGTATCCATCGTTGAAACCTGGTTACGAAGCATTACCGAAGTTTACAGATGAAACAGACAGAAATTTCAAACATTTCATCTAATATAATATTCAAGTCAGAAACAAATCAAACTCATACATACTATCCCTTATTTGAGCCATCGAGGCCCAAAATATGCGTTAGAAACAAGTTGAGACTAATTCGAAAACTCAGAGAATTTTTCGGAATACATTAAAAATTTTCAAAGCTGTAGGGGTCATACGGTCGTGTAGCCAGGCCGTGTGGGCATTTGAAGTAGGGACACACGGCCATGTCCCAACCCGTTTCGGTGGCCGTGTAACACTCTAACTTGGGTCACACGGCCAAGCCACACGCCTATGTGCCAGACCGTGTACCCTTTTAAAATGGCCTCGCACGCCCGTGTGCTAGCCGTGTGTCTTACACGGCCGAGTCACACGCCCTTGTGTCTGGCCGTGTAGACCTAATATGTGCCTTAAACAACAAATTACCATTTCCTACATGCTCGGGCATTAAACAACTCAAAAACCATTTGTTTAACCAGTTTAAAACACGATCAAATACATTTAAAATATGCCAAAACAATCATCCTAGGTGCCTAACCAATGTACCCTCAGTGGTACCACATTTATATCATCTATTCATATCAACAAAGCATCATTCAAATCCAAATTATAAACATACCAATTTCAATCCATTTTGCCTAGTTCATAAGCATTTAAACACCAACTTAATTTCACATGCACATATCTAGTTTTTGTTCAATTTCCCATGCCATAATATGGCTTCAAACACAAACACATGTTTATATGTATATACCAATCCAACATTACACTTATAACCTTATTTACAATCCATTCACAAAATAATTATCATTTAGACATCCTAGGTACATGCCGAAACAAAAGATAAACATCACCATATTTGAGTTCGAGATCGTTATTGGATGCTAAATCGCCGATTAAAAGTTAAGTACCTAACCTGCACACAGAAAACAAAACAGTACGCTGAGTAAAACTCAATGGTATTTCTATAATCTGAATCTTTAAATACAAGATAATATAATATGCACAATTGAATTTTAAGCACATATTAATGTCTAATATCATGACTATCATATGCTATCATATTTCATTTGTTGAACAATGTCCCAACTCACACAATTGTTATATCAATAATTATTCACATATTAAACCACATTTATTTGTACAATGGCATTAGCCATTCAATACTCAACTCATGAATACATCATTTTATATCACCCTTAACTCTCATCATTTGCTATATAATAGCTTTTCATAATTTGATCCACATATCATTTAAACAATAACATTATCCATTCCATATCCAATTCATGAGTACAGAACTCATGTATCTCATTTTCATGTTTCAAATTTCTATCCCATTTTCAATTCACATACAATATCATTCAATATCAATCATAGTACCATTTTATTTAATTACCCCTATTAAAACAACTCGGACTCGGATGGATACACGGATCCAACCAACACACCAGTTTGGCACCCAGTGTCTCATCGGTTAAACTGAAGTAAATTGGCACCCAGTGCCTCATCGACTCGAAGTCGAAGAATTCCCTGAACTCTTCTTATCCTATGGCATGCCATCTATATCCGACTCAGCCCGATACAATTAATAGGATTTAATTTCACATTTCAGATATAACCAATATCCAATACTAATTTTTCATATAATTACATATATACGCATGAATTAAATTCAATCTATAATAATAAATATCCAAATTTCACATTAACACATATATTCATTTCAATTCAATAATCAATACATTCAATATGTATCTACCAATTCAATCCATTTCAATCAATTATCAAATGTCAATTACTCACCTCAATACTTATCATATGCATTAAATTGAATTATAACAATTAACAACTAGGTTCAGATTATAGAAATACAAACCAAGAATTCTGAGCTATTCGACGTCGACTTTATCTTTCCCCTTTTTAGTCGAGGATTCTGGTACGACGTTAGCTACGAAATTAAAATAATTAAAATTAATCAATATAACACAATTCAATTTCATATTGAATATTTCAATTTTTACTCAATATTTGCCTAAATTTCAATTTAGTCCCAAAACCGAGACTAATTTTTATTCTTCACATTTAATTCTATATTTTCATACAAATTCTACTTTAAACTAAAATTAACTCCATATTTTCACTTAAATCCCTAAATTTTGAATTTTTCACAATTTAGTCCCTATTACTCAAAATTTACCATTTATTCTACAATTTAATCCTTTTTCATTTCTAGCTTAAAAATCTATCAATTTAATCCCTAATACTAAAATTATTCAACATTAACAACACTTAAAAACTTAATAATTGCTAAAATTTCGACATGGGTCGGGTAATACTTAACACCGAAATTCTAAAAACATAAAAATTACAAGAAAATGAGCTAAATTGACTAACCAATTAAACTTTAAACAATTTGAAACCCTAGCCTTGCGTCTTTCTCCTTTCTTCTTTCTTTTTTTCATTCTTTTACTACTTTTGTTTTATTATACATTAAATTATTATATAATATAATATATATACTTAACAATTAAGATTTCATATTATAATATAATATATAAATTAAATTTACATATAATATATATATCACTAACCGTCCCATTTAATGGTAAAATTGCTTCTTTAGTCCTTTTAATTATTCTTTAATCTATAATTCAACTTTCACTCTATATGCAATTTAATCCTTATACCTAATTAATTTTAATTTATGCAAATTCACTTAACCGAAATCTAATTAACTACACAATTAGCTTCGTAAATATTTATTAAAAATATTTACGAGTCCGATTTACGGGAACGGGGTCGCGGGAATGCACTTTTTTTTTTCAATTTAGTCCTTTTGTTTTTTTTAACTATCAAAACGTTAAAATTTCTTAACGAAACTTTAATACCACCTTAATGACACTCCGTAAATATTTATAAAAATATTTACGGCTTGGTTTATAAAAACAAGGTCCCGATACCTCATTTTCTAAAACCACTTGAACGTATTAAATCACTTATATAACATAAGTTATCAAATCAAAAACCTTTTTAAAAATCACATTTGACTCGTAAATATTAAATAATAATATTTACGAACTTACGCGTCGGATTTGGTGGCCCCAAAACCACTATTTCCGGCACCACTAAAAAACAGGCTGTTATATATCATGTATGTAATTTGGGACCATAACCCTAATATATAACTTTTGCACATTAACCTAATTTCTAATAAGCCAATCATTAATTAAAAATTAGTTACTAGAATATCTACACATATTTGACCCATTCTTTATTTAATAACTAAAGCCCAATAAACATTAACCAAATTAGATCACTTTTAATTTGGACTAACTTATTATGATAGCAAATAATAATATGTAATTACCTTATTATATATATGATGTCCATATTTTTCCAACACCAATTTCAACTTGAAATCAAAAGTATGACTAAAACTTTAATTAAAAAAAAAAACCTCTTCAAAATAGGTAAAATGTTTTCTTTCCCTTGGTTGAAAACGAGTCATTTAATTGACTCTAATTTATTGAGTGAAATTAATTTATTGCTAACTTACATATTAAAAAGCGTTAAAAAATAATACTCTTGTCAAAGGAAATGTTAATATTTTTAGTAATTCAATCATATTCTATTCATATAAATCGAATTTTAAATGATTTAGAAGTTTTATTATTCCTTTAATAGAAAAACTTTAAACTATATACGGATAAAAATAGTATTTACCGATGGATACGAAAGAAATGTGAAATGTGATTGAAATTCTACATGCTAAATTATCTCCTTATTAGTTTTCCTATGACACCTACTGATTTAAGTATTGGAGCACTCGAGGTAAACAAAATTCCAGTACCCTCTCACAATGCATTCTTCTGTTTTCAAAGGAGCCCCAACTTTCATCAGTAAATTCCACAACTTATTCAATTCCCCTGTTACCGGACATGAATGGGATAATTTCAATTTTAACCACTCCTGATAGTTAATTATTTAATTTAACCATTTTTTTTTTTTTGTCATTTGATTACTAAAAGATTTTCATTTTTGACCCCTCTAAAAATTAGAAAATCAGTTTAATTCTTTTTAAAAATTTTCTTAACTTCAGCTTTTATAATTTATTTTGACCCTCCTCAGAAATTTGTGACTTCTCTGGGAGTTTTGAACCATTGGATTTATCTTTTTAACTTTTCTGTATATCATAGAGTTAACAATATAAAATTAAATCAAAATGAAATCATCTGGAGAAAAGAAAAACCCAAAGCCAATCATTTATCCTCCGAAAGACTGAAAACAAATAAACATTTGGCAAATGACAAAGGGGAAGCCATTTGCTGTTTGGGGTTGACGGACTAAGCACCGAACGAAAGCTGTTTGCGTATAGACAGAGTGATGGGTTTTAGGCTTTTAGCATAGACGAAGCCCCAATCCAAATAAGCTCTGTTTCCCCTTTAATTATTTCAAACATTTGGGATCCATAAAAGCTGAATTTCATTGCCTGAAACCTCACCTTCGATCGGCCATCATTGTCTTTATTATCTAAAATCCTCTCTTACAATTAAAGGATCACATTTTACATTATCTTCTTAACGCAACACAATTACTGTGCACTTATGTTATATTCCACAACGTGTTCTATTATACTATAAGAAAATGGTCTGCCAATACCCAAAACCATGGGCCAATTATGGATATATCAAATCTAGTTCGGCCGACTCTACTTAGGCCCAGAAATGAGCGAAAGAAAAAGCCCATGGTTTTTAATATTAAATTTAATAGGTCAAATTCTGCTATAAGCCCTTATATTATGCGTAAGTTGTATATTTAGTCCTTTTAATACGGTCAATTTAGTCTTTGTACTTTTCGAATTTCAAAATATCAATCTTGACCTAAACAATAGTAGTTAAATCAATTAAGTCAAATTCTTGCACCATGAATGTTGTGGATTTAATCTCTGCTCTCCTATTTTTAGTCTAAATACTTTTCAAATTTTGAAATTTCAATTCTAACTAAGATGGTAGTTGTTGATTTTATAAACTAAAATAATGTGGTTTTTTTGTGAATATTATACGGAAATAACAAGTTGACATGTCATTACACATGTGAATTTAACCGTTATAATTTAGGTTAGGACTAATATTTTAAAATTAAAAAAAATATAGGGATTAAAAACAACCAAATTAGAGTTCAGGGACTGAATTTGTAACTTACGTATAGCACGGAGAATGATAGCAAAATTTGACCTACTTAACATTTACTGCAAAATTGATGCATATACAAATATTGACCTTCAATATTCATTATATGAATCCATATTCCTTATACATGCAACTAGGAGTGAGCGTTCGATCGAATCGAGTGAAAAAATTTTGAATTAATCGAGTTGACGAATCCTATTTTCTCGATTTGAAGTTTTCTCGAATTGAGTCGAGTGAGATGGAATTCGCATCGAATCAAATCGAATATATTTGTTCGAGTTAAATTAAAAAAATTTGGGTCCTTGTAACCACTGTCACCCACTATAATCAATTTTGTCCACCGTAATCAAATTTGTTATTAACTTTCATCCCATCATAATTTATTTATTAATCTTTTATTTATGGGTTAGCTTCTTTGCTTACTTAGTTGCTTCAATTATCTTCTGATTCTTGTCACTATGTATTTTGAAATTAAAAAATTTATTAAATGTAAAAAATGTGATTTTTTTAATAAAAGGTATCTTAAAGATAAAATGTGAAATTGATACCAACATAAAATTTTAACACAAATATTTTATGGCATCATCAAACATCAATAATTCAATTTTAACATAAATTTATAAATATTCAATATGATTAAATAATTCAATAATATAAATAGTATAATTTAATTTAATAATATAAATAGTGGATATAAATAAAATTATTACTATTTAGATGGGGGTGGGATGGAAGGGAAGTAAAGTTTTAGGGGAAAAGTTAGAGGGAGTAAAAGTTTTTGGGGAAAGTAAAATTTGGGGGTTTGGGGTAAAAATATAAAATATTATAGTTTGGTATTCGGTTTATTCGAGTTATTTGAATTCGAAAATCAAACTTGATTCGAACTCGAAATTCAAAAAACAATTCAAGTTGACTCGAATAACTCGATTCATTTAACTTAAAATTCGAATTTTTTTCGAGTCGAATCGAGTTTTACTCATCCCTACATGCAACACTTCAAATATCCAAATTCAATTCATTGTTTGAATCAACTTTACTTTTATAGAAAACTAATTTGGAAATACAAATATATTTTCCTTTTGCTATTAATGGATTTTTGGATTCGAATAAATTATCCCCTTTACATTTTAAATTTTTATTTTAATAAAATGAATTTATTAAATTTAGATATTAGTGGATTTAGATATCTAACATCTTATTTTATTTTATTTGAATTTGAATAATAATAAAACCTAGTGCAAATAATAAATGAATTCAAATTTTAAAACAATTATATATATTATAATTCAAATATTATAAAAAAATTATAATTATTTTTAAGTTGTAACAGCCCATTTATGCCCGGGGCCATATCAGAAAAAAATAAATAAATAAATAATAAAATAAAACTAATGTCCATTTATACAGTCCATTTAAATAAGCCCAAAACCCAAACAATCCAAAACAGATCCCTAAACCCATTACATAGAGCCCAAACTACTCATGGCCCAATGGCCCAATAGCAGCGTCTGGCCTAGTGCCCAAAAATGCTTCAGCAATTGGAAACCCGAACCCTAGGGTTTCCCATTCTCGCACCGCAGCCACCAGCCCTCGTCCAGCCGCGAATCGCGCCGCCATCAACGCGCCTCGTCTCCAGATTCTCCGCCGCTCTTCACCTGCACGAAAAAGGAAGCAGATCACAGCAAGCATGGCAACTTTTTATTTCTTTTTTTTTTCACATTTCAAAAGGCTATAAAAGCCTATCATAAACCTGTAAAAAGGGGGAGGGACGAAAAGAAATAGACACAAGCAAATATTAAAAAAAAGAAAGAAATAAAAACACCAAACAAAAGGTGATTTTTCAACTTTTATATTCGCGTTGTTTTTTTTTTTTAGTTTCTTTTCGATTCAAGAAAACAGTACCTATTCCAGTAATAAAAATAGAATATATTCTACCTTTTGTTCGACGTTAAAAGACGAGGGTGTTTGGGCTTCTGACCGCCGTTGGAGTTGGCACGTGGGGCGCGTGTGATGGTGCGCGACGGCGCGTCGGAGCGGAGTCTAGGCCAAAGGCCAATGGACCGAGAGGATTTTAAGAAAGGTTTTAAAGTTTTTTTTAAAAAAACGGTTTAAAATGATTTGAAAAAAAGGTAAAATTTAGCTTTTATAAAGCTACCATACGGCGCCGTTTTAAGATTGGCTTTTAACTCATAAAACGACGCCGTTTTAAAGCCTGTGACCCGCGCATTGACCCGACCTGCATAGAGGATCCGCGTGTTTTCAGAAAATGGGAAATTTATCCCTTTAGTCCCTCCGCATTATTCCAGTTTTATAATTAAGTCCTTTTATAATTATAGTTTGACCACTCTATATTTCTTTTTATTGTTATTCGGTCATATCTCTTTATTTATTTTTCAAACCTTTTTTTTATTTTTTTAAATTATTATAATATTATATTGAAATATTTTATTATGTTAAAATTTTTATTCTTTTTTAAAATTATTTGTATATTAATCTATTAATAATATAAATTTTTATATATATATTTTACTATATTTATATTTAATTATTATTATATATATTATTTTACTTGTTTAATAATTTATATATTATTATATATTTTTTATATATTATTTATTATATTATATTTTGTATATTATATAGTATTATGTTACATTATATATTATTTCTAAAGCTTTATTTTATACAAAATTTATTTATATTATTTAATCTATTTTATTTATATTGTTTACGTTATATATGTAATTTTTAAAATTAATATATTATATATATGTTTTTTTAAATTATTAATTATTTTTATTTATATATGTATTAAATTATTAAATTATATATATTTATGATAAGTTGTTTTTTTCACTTTCATTTTTTTGTATATATGTTAAATTATTTTGAAAATCATCGCATTCTTTAAATTTTCTATTTAATGTTTAAATATTCTCATTTCTTACTCATTTTATTTTATTCTTTTTTATTTTAAATTTATTTTATTTATTTGATCTTGAAAGTTTTAATTATTGCTATTAATTTTATATTTATTTATGTTCTCTTGATCGCTTATTACTGCTTAAATTTTTCATGTATTTACGTTATATTATTCTATTATTTATTGTTAATATGATTTGTAGTAATTTAAAATTGCTATCAAGTATATGTTGTAATGTATTCATACCATGTTTTGCTCATACCATTTTTTTATAAAAATACCTTTTAAATTATAAATTAAAGATTTTTTGTAAAATATTTTTAACGGTGATATCTAATATTTGGAGTCTTCGAGAAGAATCGTGCCCTAACTTACTGGGTTGTGATTTTTCTTGTAAAATTCAAAGTATTAGATATCTCTCCATTTTCAAAGTTCAAGGTTACCAATTTCAAATAAAAATTTATTCTTGAGAATTCAAAATGTTGTATCCTAACTTACTGGGTATGATGTTTTGTGTCTTGAGGTAAGAATTTTCTAAAATAAAGATGCACCTAGCTTCGAAGTTATAAGGTGCTGTATCCTAACTTATTGGGTGTGGTATTTTTATTTCTTTGAAATAGGTAAGTCTTGGTTTTCCTTCTAATAAGGGATCTTATTTTAAACTTTTTAAATTTCAAATATTTGGACATGATTCTATCAATTAGGTACCAATTTTTGGGTGTTATGAGGGTGCTAACCCTTCCTCATACGTAACCGACTCCCGAACTCGTTTTCTCGTTTTTCGTAGACCAAAATCAAATGTTTTAAAATGAAACGCTTTACAAGGTGATCCAATCATACCTAAGTAAAAAGGATTGGTGGCGACTCCCGTTTTCGTTTTAAAGTCGACCCCGTTTTTTCATCAACTCTTTAAAATGGTTTCGACAGCTTGGCGACTCCACTGGGGAAAATAATAGAGTCAAGCCGTAAAATCGATAATTTCATGTCCTTATGTCTGAATTTAAAAATCTGGTTTAAAAATTATGATCCTTTTTGTCGCATGTGGTTCTTTTTTATAAAATGTTTCTGCATTGCATTGCATGACCGTTGTGGTCGTACCCTTAAGTGGGAGCGAGAAACTATGCCTTCGTGAGGTTTTCACCTCCGCATGGGCTAGTGGATTGCTTCCGGGATACATCCGTACCTATATCTTCGTGAGGTTTTCACCTCCGCATGGCTATAGGGAAATGTATTCCCCTGAACTGAACTCGATTCATATGAGCCTATAATGGGTGAGGATTGAGGAATCTGCTGGTTCAGGTACCCTCCCTTTAGAACTAAGCCACATATAGTGATCCTTAAGAGCCAACCCTAGATAGAGCTATATTGAACCCTAGTGGTCACCCAGATAGGTGCCCTATTTTGTTATTTCTCTTGTGCTAACGTGTTCTCTTTTGTTTTGATTGCATTGCATTCACATCATAGAAAAGAGGTGTTGACTCAAATTCGATTGCTAAATAGAAAAGTTTGTCATAAGGAAATAGATTTTTTGATAAAGTGGATTATAATACGGTTGTCCGAATATGTTTCAAGCAAACACAACGAGAGAAGACTAATAGTCCGTGAAGAAATACAAAGAGTTTATTACCCAAGGATTCAAGCTGACAAAGACTATTCGAGAATCACCATAGCAAGGCTTTCTTGAAGAGGCTAACAAGCATTGTGAGGATAAGTGAGTAGTGAGTCGCGGCCCAGATCAAGCAAAAAGGAGCTAGTGGAGGCATCTATTAGAAGTATGCAAGATTTGACCTTTTCGAAGAAGGGGGTTGATGTTTTTGCTTGGAATATAAGGGCAAGGCCGCATATGTAATCCGTTTTATGTAAAGAAATTTGCTTTCTAGAAAAGTTTTTCTAATGAAATTGAATTCAGAATCAACACTTCTCTTTCTTTTGCATTCATTCCATGCATCTGTATTGCATTGCATCATTTGCATTAGACTTTTACAAAAGGACCCTAATTAGGTAAAAATATTTCAGTTAACCTGGAAAACATGGAACAAAGGTTGGAGAGAATAGAGCAAATGCAAATACAGATGCAGGGGCAGTTGACCAAGATTCAACAAGAAATGCGAGAACAAATGCTAGAACTCCAAAGGAATGTGATAGGCTAGCTAACCCAGTTACTAGCCGAAGGGTTTGAAAAAAAGAGTGGTCCAGTGGTCAGTGGTGAGGAAGATGATGAAGACATCGTTTATTGCCCAATAGGTGTTCCGATTCGACCAGACACGCATTTGCATGAGGTACCCGTCATTATTGGACCCCAATGTCAGACAGATGCTTCGGCCTTACTAAGCTCCCCGATGGGTTCAGGTTTTAACCCGGATGATGATCAAGCCAAACCGGTTGTACTGGCAGACGTAAAGGAAAAAGGAGAATGTACTCTAAAAGGCCCGAAGAAAAAGGAAAATAAAGCGAATAGTACGAGAAGGTATAACAAGGGCCATTTAGAGCCGATCACAGTAAGCCAGCCAAGGATGGTAACTACGATCATCAGTCTCTTGTGGCAAGAACCCAATCCAAAACCGAACTTAGAAAAATCCCAATTCTCGCCCATCCCAATCACGTATAGGGAGATTTACCAAACTTTGTTTGATGCACATGTAGTATCTCCTTTCTACCTAAAACCTATACAACCTCCATACCCTAAATGGTACGACATGAACGCTCAATGTGAATACCATGCGGGAATCACAGGACACTCAATTGAGAACTGCACCGCTTTCAAAAAGATGATCGAAAGACTTGTCAAAATGGGTATTGTCAAATTCGATGATCCCTCTGGGGCAGAAAATATGTAACTCAATCATCTAGATAAAGGGGTGAGATCTATGAGATTCAAGAATGCATCGAGTTCAGGGCCTTAGTGCAAGACCTGACATTGGGAAATCTGAATATTAACAATGTATCTGAAAAAAGAACTGGATTTTTCCAAGCATCTGTCCTTACATACTTGGGAGTATTTTGAATAGTAGAACTGTGGAAGAGATCCTGTATTTTTAGTGCTAAACTAGAGTAATATTCGAAACACGCTTGTTGCCTTAAGCCTAGAGGCAATAAGAACTCTTTTGTGAAATAGGCTTATGTCCAGAATTTTTTATTTTAATAAAATACATTTTTTGAGTAAATATTCTTTTTCCATTTCATACTATATAAACAATTGTTTTTTGTTTTGTTTGTTTTTTTTTGTACTTTCTTTTAGATATTCCTTCATTACCATAATCATTCTTTGAATTATTTATTCTTTGGAAATCTTCCTTTGAACCTACACTAGGTCTTCAGATATCAATGACATGAGCGACGTTGTTACGGATTCCCTTTTTGAATGAAATATGTGTCTAGAGGGATCTCAGAACTCTGAAAATGACAGAGATTGTAACCTACCTTCTGATTTGTTAAGGATGGTAGAACAAGATGAAAAAATAGATCCTACCTTACATAGGGTCAATGAATATTGCGAGCCTAGAAAAGGGGTGAAGATCGAAGCCCAACTCACCATAGAAATGATGCGAGACATCATTGAGTTATTTTCAAGAATTCAAAGATGTTTTTGCACGAGCATATCAGGACATGCCTGGGCTACTAAGACGCGGGCTAAACATGATGATCAGGCACTATTGATCTATATAGAAAGGGATGGTATTAGTTATGCCGTATTAAATGAGACAAGATTCATGTGCCTTCTTCAGTTCTTCACAAATTTTCCATATGTGAGGGGCATGGATATGATGGGGCCAATCTCGTCAAAAGCTTTTATCCAATATCGATTCATTGTCTTGGTCGTCGTTTACTTTACTAAGAGGGTGGAAGTAGCCTCATATGCTAATGTTACAAGGTCGAAGTCATTAAATTCTAAAAAAAGAGGGGAGATCAGGCGCCTACAAAGAATACCAAAAAGGACAAAGTCAAAAATTTGTAGCCTGTTCAAAGATCATACGCCATATCATTAAGCAACAAAGGCAGTAAAAAAAAAACATGATTGTAGAAAAGATGATCGAGACTTGTAAAGATTGGCATAAAGAAGTTACTATTTATCTTCTATGATTATCGAACGTTGACCAAGATTTTTTGCCGGGGCAGCATCTTACCCATGGGTTTATGGAATGGAAGCATTGTTGCCACTTGAATCTAATCGAGGAAAAGGTTAAAAGCTATCCATCATGGTCAGATGATGCGAGCTTACGGCAAAGAGGTTCATCCTAAAGAATTCCACAAAGGGAACCTGATGTTGAAACAGATCTTTCTTCTACAAAAGGATTTCAGAGAAAAGCAGATGCCAAACTGTGAAGGACCTTATGTTGTAAAGAAGGCCTGTTCTGGAGAAGCATTGATATTGACCGAGATGGATGCCAAAGACTTGCTCAATCCGGTGAATTCAGGTTCAATCAAGAAGTATTCTACCTGAAAGGGAAAATGCCAAGGTGAAAACCCGCAAAGGGCGCCTTGAGCTCAAATTCATTCAAAAAAAAAGGAGAGGCCAAAGCGAAAACACGCAAAGGGCACTTTGAGACCAAAGGGGCTTTGAGCCGAAAACCCAAAAGGGCAGCTCAAATTTTGATCAAGGATAGGGCATGTGGTAGTCTTGCTATGCCTGAATTAATAATGAGGAAGTATGCTGCGTCTTGGGGCATTGACAAAGTACTCCGGATCCTCTAAACACGTATTGAGTTTAAAATGGTCCTCAAGAAGTTCGAACAGAGAAGCTCAGGATGCGATATCTGGGGCACCTAACTTTTATCTTACCCATTTTCTTTATTTGTTATCTTTGATTATTTTATTCTTTTCAAGATACACCCAAATCAATTTTCTTTTATTGTTTTGGCCATCTTTGATTAACCTATTTATTTCGAGCTATGCTCTTGATTAATTTCTTTCTCGTCCATTGTTGTGATCTTTTTCAAGCATTTTATATTGAAATAAAGATTAATGGAATAATAACACTTTCATAAAAGGAGTTTCGTATATTATTCTAGAAGCTTCTAAATAATACAAGAGACTGAAACATGACAATTATTTAAAAAAATTTCCATGTGTAAGGATTGGAAATACTTGAGAAAAGTCTAGATTGGGACTATTTCTTTGAATTTTCTGTCCAAATGGTGATTGGAAAAAATAATGAGTTGAACAATATCAATCCTAAAAGAGGATCATTTTGCAAAGCATTTTCATTGGGTCATAACATTCGATGGTATGACGGACCAAATTGATGGGTGAGGATTTAAAACCCCTTGAATTACATTGGAATGGATTGAAGTTGAAACAGATCCTGTACCCCTAAATGGCAATAGGAATGGATTAAAAAGTTTCAAATTATATAAATCATGGTGGGATGGTTTGAAGGAGGTACAAGCCTTGTGTCCCAAGGTTCAAGTGGAGTGGCCCCTAAAATTACCATGGGGCAAATTATTTGAGCAGAGTATGATAGATACTTCGAGAGGAACAAAAATGAAACCCTGAGGAGTGATGACACTTTGAATAGGAATCATTCTCATGACATTTTTGCATAACACATTCAGTTTAGGAGCATTAGATTCATTCCGATCATTGCATCCTAATCATTGTACATTTTGGGATCATTCTCATGACATTCGCATTCATGCAAATGTCATCCATAATACATTCGAGTCTACAGGGCATGCCCCTCAGAGGACGGTATAGCAACATTGAAAAGTTTAGATTTTGTTCCCTCGAGATGGTAGTGGAGTAAACTGAAGATTGAAGTCTTCCTAAAGATAGTAAGGAAGCAAATTGCAAAGTTCAGATTTTGTTCCCTCAAGATGGTAGTGGAGCAAACTGAAGATTGAAGTCTTCCTGAAGATAGTAAGGAAGCAAATTGAAAAGTTTAGATTTTGTTCCCTCGAGATGGTAGTGGAGCAAACTGAAGATTGAAGTCTTCCTGAAGATAGTAAGGAAGCAAATTGCAAAGTTCAGATTTTGTTCCCTCAAGATGGTAGTGGAGCAAACTGAAGATTGAAGTCTTCCTGAAGATAGTAAGTAAGCAAATTGCAAAGTTCAAATTTTGTTCCCTAAATATGGTAGTGGAGCAAACTGTAGATTGAAGTCTTCCTGAAGATAGTAATGAAGCAAATTAAAAAGTTCAGATTTTGTTCCCTAGAGATGATAGTGGAGCACGCTGAAGATTGAAGTCTTCCTGAAGATAGTAAGGAAGCAAATTAAAAAGTTCAGATTTTTTTCCCTAGAGATGATAGTGGAGCAGTCAAGATTGAAGTCTTCACGAAGATAGTAAGGAAGCAAATCGAAAAGTTCAGATTTTGTTCCCTAGAGATGATAGTGGAGCAGTCAAGATTGAAGTCTTCTGAAGATAGTAAGGAAGCAAATTAAAAGTTGATTTTGTTCCCTAGAGATAATAGTGAAGCAGGCTGAAGATTGAAGTCTTCCTGAGATAATAAGGAAGCAAATTGAAAAGTTCATATTTTGTTCCCTAGAGATAATAGTGGAGCAGGCTGAAGATTGAAGTCTTCCTGAAGATAGTAAGGAAGCAAATTGAAAAGTTCAGGTTTTGTTCCCTCGAGATGATAGTGGAGCAGGCTGAAGATTGAAGTCTTCCTGAAATAGTAAGGAAGCAAATTGAAGTTCAGATTTTGTTCCCTCGAGATTGTAGTGGAGCAGGCTGAAGATTGAAGTCTCCTGAAGATAATAAGGAAGCAAATTGAAAAGTTTAGATTTTGTTCCCTAGAGATGATAGTGGAGCAGACTGAAGATTGAAGCCTTTCTGAAGATAATAGGAAGCAGACTGAAAATGTCAGATTTTGTCCTCTTGAGATAGTAGTAGGGCAGACTGAAGATAGCAGATTTGGCTTTCCTGAAGTTGCAGGAGGTAAATCAAAAACACTTTCAGCCCTATCTCCCTGAAGATACAACCATTTTACAAGACCGGGCAAAATAGGTCTTTTTATCGTCTTTGCTCTATTCCCGTTACACGACAGTGAGCAAAGAGGGGCAACTGTAATAGCCCATTTATGCCCGGGCCCATATCAGAAAAACAATAAATAAATAAATAATAAAATAAAACCAATGTCTATTTATACAGTCCATTTAAACAAGCCCGAAACCCAAACAACCCAAAACAGATTCCTAAACCCATTACATAGAGCCCAAACTACCCATGGCCCAATGACCCAATAGCAGCGTCTGGCCCAGTGCCCAAAATGCTTCAGCAATCGGAAACCCGAACCCTAGGGTTTCCCATTCTCGCGCCGCAGCCACCAGCCCTCGTCCAGCCGCGAATCGCACCGCCATCAACGCGCCTCGTCGCCAGATTCTCCACCGCTCTTCACCTGCACGAAAAAGGAAGCAGATCACAGCAAGCATGGCAACTTTTTATTTCTTTTTTTTTTTTCACGTTTCAAAAGGCTATAAAAGCCTATCATAAACCTGTAAAAAGGGGGAGGAACGGAGAGAAATAGACACAAGCAAATATTCCAAAAAAAAAGAAGAAATAAAAACACCAAACAGAAGGTGATTTTTCTACTTTTATATTCGCGTTGTTTTTTTTTTAGTTTCTTTTCGATTCAAGAAAACATTACCTATTCCAGTAATAAAAATAGAATATATTCTACCTTTTGTTCGGTGTTAAAAGACGAGGGTGTTTGGGCTTCTGACCGCCGTTGGAGTTGGCACGTGAGGCGCATGTGATGGTGCGCGACGGCGCGTCGGAGTGGAGTCCAGGCCAAAGGCCAATGGACCGGGAGGATTTTAAGAAAGGTTTTAAAGTTTTTTTTTTTTAAAAACGGTTTAAAATGATTTGAAAAAAGGTAAAATTTAGCTTTTATAAAGCTACCATATGGCGCCGTTTTAAGATTAGCTTTTAACTCATAAAACGACACCGTTTTAAAGCCTGTGACCCGCGCATTGACCCGACCTGCATAGAGGATCCGCGTGTTTTCAGAAAATGGGAAATTTATCCCTTTAGTCCCTCCGCATTATTCCAGTTTTATAATTAAGTCCTTTTATAATTATAGTTTGACCACTCTATATTTCTTTTTATTGTTATTCGGTCCTGTCTCTTTATTTATTTTTCAAACCTTTTTTTTTATTTTTTAAAATTATTATAATATTATATTGAAATATTTTATTATGTTAAAATTTTTATTCTTTTTTAAAATTATTTGTATATTAATCTATTAATAATATAAATATATATATATATATTACTATCTTTATATTTAATTATTATTATATATATTATTTTACTTGTTTAATAATTTATATATTATTATATATTTTTTATATATTATTTATTATATTATATTTTGTATGTTATATAGTATTATGTTACATTATATATTATTTCTAAAGCTTTATTTTATACAAAATTTATTTATATTATTTAATCTATTTTATTTATATTGTTTACGTTATATATGTAATTTTTAAAATTAATATATTATATATATGTTTTTTAAATTATTAATTATTTTTATTTATATATGTATTAAATTATTAAATTATATATATTTATGATAAGTTTTTTTTTACTTTCATTTTTTGTATATATGTTAAATTATTTTGAAAATCATCGCATTCTTTAAATTTTCTATTTAATGTTTAAATATTCTCATTTCTTACTCATTTTGTTTTATTCTTTTTTATTTTAAATTTATTTTATTTATTTGATCTTGAAAGTTTTAATTATTGCTATTAATTTTATATTTATTTATGTTCTCTTGATCGCTTATTACTGCTTAAAATTTTCATGTATTTACGTTATATTATTCTATTATTTATTGTTAATATGATTTGTAGTAGTTTAAAATTGCTATCAAGTATATGTTGTAATGTATTCATAGCATGTTTTACTCATACCATTTTTTTATAAAAATACCTTTTAAATTATAAATTAAATATTTTTTGTAAAATATTTTTAACGGTGATATCTAATATTTGGAGTCTTCGAGAAGAATCGTGCCCTAACTTACTGGGTTATGATTTTTCTCGTAAAATTCAAAGTATTAGATATCTCTCCATTTTCAAAGTTCAAGGTTACCAATTTCAAATAAAAACTTATTCTTGAGAATTCAAAATGTTGTATCCTAACTTACTGGGTATGATGTTTTGTGTCTTGAGGTAAGAATTTTCTAAAATAAAGATGCACCTAGCTTCGAAGTTATAAGATGTTGTATCCTAACTTATTGGGTGTGGTATTTTTATTTCTTTGAAATAGGTAAGTCTTGGTTTTCCTTCTAATAAGGGATCTTATTTTAAACTTTTTAAATTTCAAACATTTGGACATGATTCTATCAATTAGGTACCAATTTTTGGGCGTTATGAGGGTGCTAACCCTTCCTCATACGTAACCGACTCTCGAACCAGTTTTCTCATTTTTCGTAGACCAAAATCAAATGTTTTAAAATGAAACGCTTTACAAGGTGATCCAATCACACCTAAGTAAAAAGGATTAGTGGCGACTCCCGTTTTCATTTTAAAGTTGACCCCGTTTTTTCATCAACTCTTTAAAATGGTTTCGACATAAGTCTTTTTGAGGATAAGATGAAGATGATTATTGGGTTGAGAGAGGCTTCGAGCATGCAAGACAAAGGAAGAATTATGAGGGGCACCAAAGCTTGTTCTCCGATGCTTAAGCCAATAACGAAAAAGTGATGGTAGATTAGTGGAAATAGCTTAAATTGTAGCAGTGATTCTAGAGTCCATACCTTCTATGAGGAACCTCATACCTTTATCCCTTTGCATCTCGTTATCCCCATCATATTGTTTTAGGGGATCCAAAGGAACCATTGTACAGTTAGCTTGTGTATGTATGCACTCTTATCCTAAAAGAACTATTACCTCCAACCTTTTTCTTGGCTCGGCATTCTGTTTGCCATTAGGTGTCCTTGGTTCGTTTTGATGGTTACCTATTGCCTTGTTACTCCATGTCGTCTGTTCATTTATATGACTTGAGCATTTTGGTTGTTTGTTATCTTAAGCTTGGATTTTTATCTCTTAACATGTATAACAGTATTCCCCCTTCAGGTATAAGGTAGGTTATAAAGTGATTTGTCGAGGACCTAGTCAGAGGTAAGTTAAGGTTATTCTGTGCAAGGTGAGATTATTGTGTTATCTTGCATACTTCGAAGGTTCTTATGCTCTGAGGTTTTCAAAAAAGATAGCCTTTGGGGTTTGATGTATTTGAATGTACGTTATCCCCTAACAAATTAGATCCTCTAAAGGACTTTACATCTATTGACTAAGTAGGAGTGAGTTTTTGGAATAGTCAAGTTTATTTGGCTATATGTTATCCCTTGAGGGATTGGGTCCTCTAAGGGAGGCTAGATTTTCCAATTAAGTGAGAATGAATTTTTGGAAAATTCAACTTATTTGATTGTATGCTCTCCTATGAGGAATTGAGTCCTTAGAAGGATTTTTAACTTTACCGATTAAGTGGGAGCAATTTTGTTTTTTTAAATCAAGTTATTTGATTGTATGCTATCCCTTGAAGGATTGAGTCCTCTAAGGGAATTTGGCTTTATCAATTAATTCGTACAAAAATTTGGTAGGAAATAATACATGTTTCTTGTTTCTGAAAAAAGATGACATATATGCCTTTTGAAAATGTGGCTTGCATTAATGTGCAATAGACCTTGTGTTGCTTTGGGAAATTGGTACTAAAATGTAATGATAATTGAGTGAAATTTTCCAAGTTTTGTAGCTATCATCTTAGGAAACATGGCTTAAGATTATCGACCCATTGTGTATGTACTTTATGAGAGAGGGTAGATGTGGTGAGAGTAGTATTGATAGACTATTTCACTAGAAAGGTTTGTTGTTTCTTGATCTTATTTGACTAATGTACTCTTGGTAAGGTGTAGCTTCCTTTATAAAGTTACTAGCGGAGATAGGGTAAAACTTATATTCCTTTAAAGTCTTTGTGCTTTGTTATTTATCTTTTTCTTTATATGTTTCTATTTTGTTTGTGTTTACTAGTTTGTGATTGTCTTGCTTTATTTTGGTTCCATATTTCTTTCCTTCCTTATATGTTGCTAGGAATGTTAGATGAAGTGAAGGCTAGTATTACTGTGAAAGAGATTCCACAAGCTAGGATGCAAGCAATGGACATTTATGCAAAAAAAAGAGCCTTAATTTGCAACAACAACAACAAGATATATTTGTAATTGCATTTGTTTGTTTGTGGATTTCATCTACCCTTTCACCTATTCTATAATGTTATTCTAGTCTGATATAGGATATGCCTTAATTAGTTATTGTTGAAGGGATGGGCTATAACGATGACTTTCCTCATTGTTTTCCACCAACACATTTTGGAATCGACAGTGAATGCTTTTGTGAATTTGTAACACCCCGATACCCAACCCGATTGCTAGGTCCAAGCAACTGAATGTTATATTAGTTGTTGAAGAAACCACAAACAAATCATGCTTAAGATATGCAATTTATTGATAATAAATCAAAAAAAATATACAATCATCAAGAAATATAATCTTTTTCGGGCTAAATACGAGCTTACGAAAGCTCTAAAACTAAATCAAATTCAAAGAGGGACTCAAATGAAAAGTTTCAAAAAAAAGCAAGACCGATGTTGTGACGTGAGGGAGTTCTACATCACTCACTGTCCAGTCTTGTTGTGACAACGAAGTTCCTCATCACGATGTGGTCTAGATCTCAACGTCGTCCCGAAGACCCAAAATTTGGCGTTGAAACGTGGATCCCCCATCGCGACAACGTGCGAATGACGTCACAGGTTGTTTCTGCAAAATTTCATTCAAAACCTGCAATATCCAACTAACTCCAATTCAAGCTATTTGCACCCTCAAAAATGACCAAAAGAATAGTATTTATATAATTTAGCATTTCCAAAACATGCACCATCAAACACATACAACTTATTCATCAACTTAATATCTTATTTATTCAATTTAACATGCCAATTCACCTATCAATACACCCATGTAACACCCCAAACCCGGCCCAAACGTTACGACCAGATCTGGTATGCTACGATTTTAAGGTTAAAAACTTTACTTGGAATGATTATGAAAAACTTAGTCTTTTTTGTAGATAATCTTTAAATAGGTGGCACTGGTAGAAAATCTTTGAAATTTTATTTTTCCAAAATAGGTGTTATTTAAATAAGGTTTGAAAATCCCATTTTTATTTCTTTTAATCATAAGTCCTTGATCATGAATGGAAAAAAACATAAACATTGACAAGTATCAACTGATAACCTAAGCGATGGAGGCCTTATTACATCAAATAATTCCAAAATTTAAACTTAAAATAAAATGGAAATTTAATAAATAAAAGACTTGTTGGCCCCTCGAGTCCGCCTCGGCTCCCTTGTCCACGATCTACTGCTCATCTGAAAGGTTAGGAAAAAAATAATAGGGTGAGTCACCAAGACTCAGTGTATAAATCCCGAAAACACATCAAAGGCTTGGCCCATAAACACATTATGGCCTTGGCCCGTATACAAGGGTAACTATATATGCATCATGGCCCATCCCAGCCTAGAAATCCATCCTCTACACACCAACCCGTACCAACCATCACACCTTGGGGATTTCTACAATCAACCCTCTAACCGCTAGACACCATATCGATAACTGTGCTGCCTGTCTTAAAGACTGATCACTGTGTGAACTATGTGGCAAAGCCACCGATCGCCATGCGACCTTAATAATACATCGTAGCATTTCGACATTGAGCCGTTGTCATAAAGACCGATCACTATGTGACCTATGTGGCAAAGCCACCGATCGCTATGCGACCTTCTTCCCCTTCATCATATCAATCCCATTCCATGCATACATACATGCAGAATCAAAACAATATACTACCTAAAAGTTCACGATCTATCACATACATCGATACACATAGAAGTTTCTATGATTACGCACTGCATCCCTTGCCTACCCTTTTTGGGTAATCCGAGTGTCTATACTGACCTTTTCCCGCTTTTAGCCCATAACATATATTTAGTACAGATTAATTAGTGTGTTAGAGATCTACACACACGATTACAGATTAGAACGACACTCTCTATGTCGACACTATCGTAAGTCAATACAAGCGCTACTTGCCCAAGGTGTTGTTCGGAAGTTTGGTCCACAACACGGTGGCCAATCCCGCATCTTCTTGCGACACGACTTGTTTCTTAAACTTAGGATTACATCCCCTTTGCCGATCCATATTTAATTCCATCACAAGTCCTTGTCGAACTACTATCACAACATATGATCGTTAATCCACATCATAAAGTTAAGATCTCGCATGCGATGAACGAATCTAGTGAAAATCTAGGGAAAATCACCTTACCTTAAAATCCCAAAATTGGAGACTAGCGATTTCCGGCTTTTAAATCTAGATGATCAGGTTTCCTTCAAATCCCGGAATGTCGCCCAAACGCAAAAGAGAGGAAATATTAGCATCATTAAGAAAGCCTTTAACAACCAAGTGGCCATTCGGCCTTGTCTCTTAAAAATCGAAAGGAGATTGAAGAGATAGGAAAATCGGCACTCACCTTAACGCAGAGAATTCAACTACCCCTTAGAGATCCCGGCTTTTTGAGAAGATCAGAAGAGAAGATGATTCGAAGAAATCTATAGAGATTCGGCTTTTAAAAGAAAGAAGAGAAAAGAATAATGGAGTTTTCGGCTTTCGGCTTTTTTAGAAGAAAGAAGAAAAGAGAATAATGGAGTTTTCGGCTTTTAGAAGAAAGAAGAGAATAATGGAGTTTTCGGCTTTCGACTTTTAGAAGAAAGAAGAGAAAAGAATAATGGAGTTTTCGGCTTTCGGCTTTTTAGAAAAAAGAAGAGAAGAGAATAATGGAGTTTTCGGCTTTTAGAAGAAAGAAAAGAATAATGGAGTTTTCGGCTTTTAGAAGAAAGAAGAGAAAGAAAAGGTGGAAACCCTAAATGCCGAAAAATAAAGAAGAGAACCCTCCCTATTTATAGAAATTTCGACACTCACCTATGAAAAATCGAAAGTGCCCTTCCTGATAACTAAAAATTAATCAAATAAAAAGGGAAAATTTGGCACCCCCTTTGCCATAAAGAAACCGATTTCTTCACTTCTCTAGGTGATGGAATTTCGGCCAACTCCTAGCCTTGTAGATAGCTCCTATCTTTTCTCTTTTTTTTTTCCTTCCATATTATCAACTACATTATCTACATTATCCCAATCACATAAATCCTCCTATTTTTGAGCCTTGTTGCCGTCCACTCTACCTAACCATAATGCCGAAGTTTAGCTAACTTAAATTAAAAGAGTTGGGCTCCATGCAACTTAAATTTGGGCCCCTTACTCCCTTGTGTGGCGTCACCTCCTTGCTCCCTAAGTGGCGCCACTGACCACTGGGCCACAAGCCCATTTTGATATTCTAAACTCAGATACCACATTTTAAACCCTATAGTGCCCAAACAAAAATTTAACTAAGGCTTCAGCCCAATCCTGAGCCTAATTTGGACCCCTAATGCTCAAATTAACTCATTACACATATTCACCCATTAAATGCATAGGCCCAAAAATTCGGGATGTTACAGTTCTATTTCTTAGAGAAATTTTCGTCTCGAAATTTCCAACTAACTACTAATCGTACTATCCAAGTCTCACCACTATGCTTTTGCTGCGCACTCTAATTTAATAATATATAACCATTGCACGCATACAGTTTCTATACCCAAAAATATAGCATCCACACAAAACATACCGAACTTAATGGTGATTGAACAATCCCGAGCCTTATGCTCCTCGGACCGCATCTTAAACACGTTCCCGACTTCCTCCAACATTCACCCGGATGACGCCTTCTGCAATATTCGCAAACCCGAAAGTTTGGACGCACCTTAACATGCTTCATGAGCGAGACCGCAACCCTAGAAAACTACGATCTCTTTTTTCTTACGGTCCATGCACCCAACCCGAAATGTTTCACCGATTTCTTTAACCTCCTTGAGCACCTCCCTAACTAGTTGAGTCAAGACATCGGGTCCTAATACTCCACACGGCTCGGCACGCGGCCTCTTCTTCCTCTCCTAGCGCTCATCGTCGATTCTCGTAGTTTCTGAATTAGAAATTTTATGAACTATTAATTTTCTTCCACTGATTAACCACGAACAGTCTTATGAATAGTAGTTTTAAGAGTAGTTCTTTCGAATTCGCAACTATAACTACAATTCAGTCTTAAGTTCACATCTCCTAGTTCTAGGAAGCACACACATACAATCATCAACCACTACATACAAGTAGCATTCACGAACTTACGTTCATCACCTAAGGGTATTTTCGTCATTTCACTACCCACGGGTATTTTCGTAATTTATCCTACAGGGTATTTTCATAATTTTTCGAAATAGGGTTCCTTGGTGATTTTGTGAAAGAAGGGTATTTTGGTAATTTTACAATCCAGGGGTATTTCGGTAATTTTACAATCCGGGGGTATTTTGGTAATTTTACAAATCAGGGATATTTTGGTCATTTATAAATCAGGGGTAATTTAGTAATTTTACAAAATAGAATGGCTAGTCCCTTTCGGGTTTTAGTTATAGATTTTAGCCCGTCAACAAGTCATCATGACTAAGGTGAACAGTCACTACGCACCAGGTAGGATT
Source organism: Gossypium sturtianum (assembly GCA_025698515.1). NCBI lineage: Eukaryota > Viridiplantae > Streptophyta > Magnoliopsida > Malvales > Malvaceae > Gossypium > Gossypium sturtianum. The sequence continues at coordinate 33,270,277 of CM046946.1, read as the reverse complement.
CCAGCGAAGAGGAGGTGAGTCACTAGGACTGCTTAAATACCAAGCTCTCCCTGAATCCAATCCTATACATGCGAATGCCTGTTGCCACACCCTAATCTCGCGACTTGTTCACAGGTTTGTTTGGTTGGATTAAATCTTATGAATTTAGAGAGTTGTTTAAACTAAGCCTAAAGTCCATCAATGTCTAATATACTAGCCTACGTCCATCAAGCCCATCAAGCCCAACATACATATCACATCCAAAAGTTCAGAATACTTACCTGCGTGGATCGGGTGCCGGTAGACTCGAAGGCCATATCTTCATCCAAACATTTTTCTCAAATTCACATAAATTTTCAAAACACTACTAGACCCATTTCACAGCCCGAGTTTTGAACTGGGCTCTGATACCAAAATATAACACCCTAAACCCAGCCCAAACGTTACGACCAGATCTGGTATGCTACGGTTTTAAGGTTAAAAACTTTACTTGGAATGATTCTGAAAAACTTAGTCGTTTTTGTAGATAATCTTTAAATAGGTGGCACTGGTAGAAAATCTTTGAAATTTTATTTTTCCAAAATAGGTGTTATTTAAATAAGGTTTGAAAATCCCATTTTAATTTCTTTTAATCATAAGTCCTTGATCATGAATGGAAAAAAACATAAACATTGACAAGTATCAACTGATAACCTAAGCGATGGAGGCCTTATTACATCAAATAATTCCAAAATTTAAACTTAAAATAAAATGGAAATTTAATAAATAAAAGACTTGTTGGCCCCTCGAGTCCGCCTCGGCTCCCTTGTCCACGATCTACTGCTCATCTGAAAGGTTAGGAAAAAAATAATAGGGTGAGTCACCAAGACTCAGTGTATAAATCCGAAAACACATCAAAGGCTTGGCCCACAAACACATTATGGCCTTGGCCCGTATACAAGGGTAACTATATATGCATCATGGCCCATCCTACCCTAGAAATCCATCCTCTACACACCAACCCGTACCAACCATCACACCTTGGGGATTTCTACAATCAACCCTCCAACCGCTACACACCATATCGACAACCTGTGTCGCTCTGTCTTAAAGACCGATCATCATGTGTGACCTATGTGGCAAAGCCACCGATCGCCATGCGACCTTAATAATACATCGTAGCATTTCGACACCAATTGGTCGTTGTCATAAAGACCGATCACTATGTGACCTATGTGGCAAAGCCACCGATCGCTATGCGACCTTCTTCCCCTTCATCATATCAATCCCATCCCATGCATACATACATGCAGAATCAAAACAATATACTACCTAAAAGTTCACGCCTATCACATACATCGATACACATAGAGAAGTTTCTATGATTACGCACTGCATTCCTTGCCTACCCTTTTTGGGTAATCCGACTATCTATACTGACCTTTTTTTGGCTTTTAGCCCATAACATATATTTAGTACTGATTACTACTGACCTTTTTCCGACTTTTAGCCCATAACATATATTTAGTACAGATTAATTAGTGTGTTAGAGATCTACACACACGACACCGTTAGAACGACACTCTCTATGTCGACACTATCGTAAGTCGATACAACCGCTACTTGCCTAAGGTGTTATTGAAGCCGATCCACAACCTGGTGGCCAATCGTCTGCATCGACACACTCGTTTCTTAAACTTGAGGGATTCTCTCCTTTGCCCGATCCATATTTAATTCCATCACAAGTCCTTGTCGAATCTGCTATCACAACATATGATCATTAATCCACATCATAAAGTTAAGATCTCGCATGCGATGAACGAATCTAGTGAAAATCTAGGAAAATCACCTTACCTTAAAATCCCAAAATTGGAGACTAGCGATTTCCGGCTTTTAAATCTAGATGATCAGGTTTCCTTCAAATCCCGGAATGCCGCCCAAACGCAAAAGAGAGGAAATATTAGCTTCATTTGGCAACCTTAACAACCAAGTGGCCATTCGGCCTTGTCTCTTAAAAACCGAAAGAGAGATTGAAGAGATAGGAAAATCGGCACTCACCTTAACGCAGAGAATTTGACTACCCCTTAGAGATCCCGGCTTTTTGAGAATATTAGAAGAGAAGATGATTCGAAGAAATCTATAGAGATTCGGCTTTTAGAAGAAAGAAGAGAAAAAAATAATGGAGTTTTCGGCTTTCGACATTTTTAGAAGAAAGAAGAGAAGAGAATAATGGAGTTTTGGGCTTTTAGAAGAAAGAAGAGAATAATGGAGTTTTCGACTTTCGGCTTTTAGAAGAAAGAAGAGAAAAGAACAATGGAGTTTTTGACTTTCGGCTTTTTAGAAGAAAGAAGAGAAGAGAATAATGGATTTTTCGGCTTTTAGAAGAAAGAAAATAATAATGGAGTTTTCGGCTTTTAGAAGAAAGAAGAGAAAGAAAAGGTGGAAACCCTAAATGCCGAAAAATAGAGAAGAGAACCCTCCCTATTTATAGAAATTTCGGCACTCACCTATGAAAAACCGAAAGTGCCCTTCCTGATAACTAAAAATTAATCAAATAAAAAGGGAAAATTCGGCACCCCCTTTGCCATAAAGAAACTAATTTTTTCACTTCTCTAGGTGATGGAATTTCGGCCAACTCCTAGCCTTGTAGATAGCTCCTATCTTTTATCGTTTTTTTTCCTTCCATATTATCAACTATATTATCTACATTATCCCAATCACATAAATCCTCCTATTTTTGAGCCTTGTTGCCGTCCACTCTACCTAACCCTAATGCCGAAATTTAGCTAACTTAAATTAAAAGAGTTGGGCTCCATGTAACTTAAATTTGGGCCTCTTACTCCCTTGTGTGGCGTCACCTCATTGCTCCCTAAGTGGCGCCACTGACCACTGGGCCACAAGCCCATTTTGATATTCTAAACTCAGATACCACCTTTTAAACCCTATAGTGCCCAAACAAAAAATTAACTAAGGCTTCAGCCCAATCCTGAGCCCAATTTGGACCCCTAATGCTCAAATTAACTCATTACACATATTCACCCATTAAATGCATAGGCCCAAAAATTCAGGATGTTACAACCCAAGACATTAAGATTCATCCACATTTACCATATTTACATTTTCAACATTACTAAATCATATTAATACACCCAATTCAAGCAAAAAACTTAGACAAGCACATCCAGCAACCATTCATGCCTATATGTATATATGTCTATACTTTATATAGATATCATGTGCAACAATTAAACCAACCTCAATGATCAACCATTCATCTATACTAACTATTACTTCAAAAAGCATACCTCAGTACTAGTATCCAAAACATGCCAAATTCAAATACTTATCATTTACCAATATTTACATACACACAACTAGCTGCATACAACAACTTTCAAATCAACATTCCAAGCCATGACCAAAATACCAAAAACTTTCCTAGGTACATGCCATATATATATAAAGTTCACCAAAATAGTTGAGATCAGAATTCTGAGATGGATGTTGAACTTGACACTCGAATATCCGATAAATACCTAACCTGCGCACGAAAAACAAAATCGTATGCTGAGTATAAACTCAGTGGTATTTCTATAATTGAACAATATAACATAATATAAATTATGAAAATGCATGAATCATTGGTTAAATGTTCAATACAAAACAACATATCATACTATACCATTTCCTCATTTTATTCGTGTTCAATTTACTAGCATAAGAACATAATCCATTTCATAACACATCTAAAATTTCAAAACGATTGATTTCCACGTCTTTGATTTCAATATATTGGCCTTACAAATCTGATGAACACAATCAATCATCATTTCAAATCATCTCATGTCTCATTATACTATTTTACATTTTAATTCCCTATTAATCTGTCTCGGACTTAGACGTATACACGGATCCAACCAATCACAGCAGTTTGGCACTCGATGACTCATCGGACAAATTCGAAGCATATGAATTGCGCCCTACGCTCATTGGTATAACTGAAGTGATTTGGCACCCAATGCCTCATCAACCTGTAGTCGAAGTAACCCTGTACTCTTCCTATCCTATGGCGTGGCAACTATATTCAACTCTGCCCGAACAATTAATGAGGTAACAATTTATCTGATTTTCCGAATATAGTTCAATTTATACATCATCATTTCAATTCATCGACCAATCATCATTTCATATATATAATATCATAAATCAGCTCAATTCAAGATCATTTCTACATTTCCATTAAGATTTAATATTTTTCATTCCTTTCAATTTAGTCCTCTATATCTCTAACCAAATCAAAATTGTATCATTTCAACTTAATTTATCAAATTCAGCTCACCTCATAATCTTACCATGAAAAACAATATAAAAATACAACAACTGAACTAGTTTCAAATTATAAAAACACAAATTGAGAACTCTGAGTTATTCATCGACGACTTTAGCTTTTCCTTTTTCTTTCAGGGATTCCAGGTCGACGTTAATTATAGATTGACATAAACATATAATATAGTCAATAATCAATCAAAATCAGACTCAATTGTCAATTTACACAAATTTCACATTTTATTCAATTTAGTCCCTAAAACAATGACTTACATAAATTTAAATCTAGAACTCATACTTGCAAACTGTTTTCACTATAGTCCATTTAGTACCTCTAATATCTCAATTCTACCACAAATTTTGAAATTTGTGCATCTAGTCCGTATAATACAAAACTATAAATTAACTTCACAATTTAGTTCTTTTTCACTCCTAAGCTTAAAATCTATCAATTTAACACCTAAAACTTCAAGAATTCATCAATGGCATCATTTTAAAACTTTAACAGTTTTAAAAAAATAACACACAGGTCAGCTAGATTAAGCTTTCGGGATTTCAAAAATATAAAAATTACAAGAAAATGATAAAATTGAACTAACCAATTTAAGCTTCAAAAATTGAAACCTAAGACTGAATGTCTTCTCCTTCCCCTTGAGTTTTCGATGTTGAAGAGATGAAAAGAAAACAATGGAGTTTCTCTTTCTCCCCACTAAGTGTTTTGTTTTTCTTTTATTAACTTTACTTATTTTCATTATATATAAAATGAAAAGTAACTAAGTTTTACATCATAATTCCAATATACATTAAGCCACCGTCCAACATCAAGCTTAAAGTGGTAAAATTGCTACTTTAGGCCCTAAGTCATTTCCAATTAAGAAATTCTATGTAAATGAACTTTTACCACTTTTACAAATTAGTTCATGTACCTTAATTAATCACTAATTTAGCAAAATTACCTACCCAAAATTCAATTTACTTAAAATATAACTCCATAAATATTTAATACACGGTCTCGGTTTATGAAAATGGGGTCCCAAAACTGTATTTTCTGACACCACTAACCTTTAGGTCGTTTCAATTCTCCCTTTTAAGAAATTTCATCCTCGAAATTTACTTGGGAAGAGGGGGGGATATTTAGATCTCATTGTCTCTTCCAATTCCCAGGTTGTTACAATTTTTGGTTCTCAAAATTTTGATACCTGACCGCCTCCGGACGTACCAACGCCCAGAGTAGAATTTCTGTACAAAATATATGAAAGGCGGTATTCGCAAGTATATGGGTCAGGTTGTAATATAGTTACAACGGAGTAGGTGAGTACTCTGAGGATAGTACCCAATGGAGGCGAGCACTAAATTAATTCTAACCTAAACATAAATAGATCTCATTAGTACTTTAAATGAATTATATTACGATGAATAAAAAAAAGGTTTTGGTAATCTAAACTAACAATAATAATGAATGAAAAAAAAGAAATAAATAAATCATGAGAAATCAAATAGTAAAATATATATTAAATCTAAGTATGGGTGATTAGCTCACTTCAGTAATCATAATCAACTGTTGTTTCGGGTTTTCTTGTTCAATCAACTAGTCAATACCCCAATAGGATCTTCTGATCTTCTACTAAAATACTGAGTCAACAAGAACTACTTATCTCTCGACCTCATAGTCTAGATTGGTTCAGGGTTAAAGTGTTCACGGATAGGCCATACCAAATTTGAGTTAATTCCCACCTTGATGACTTCCTAGGGTTGTCAGGCCTAGGGTTTTAAGATCTTCCTTTCCTGAACAACTGATCCGTTAAGAAAACCCAACAAAACATTTAATTAATCATACCTCCACTCACTAATTCCCCATAGGAGGATTAGTTCCTCATGGATCTAAAAAACAATATAAAATTGACAAAAAAAGTAAACATGAATAATAATTCAAGAGTATAAAGTTTAGAAGAAGCCTGAATTTTATTAGAATTAATCGTAGAATCCTCACAGAGTTTGATTATGTTTCACAAATTTGATTTCTCCCACAAGAATTGAAATAAAACCTAAGCCTAAGAAAAGAGAAAAACTAAAGACTAAATCTAGGAATAAAATTATACAATATAAAATTTGTGTATAAGATGTGCTAAATGAGCCTATTTTTAGACTTTAAAGTGGTCGTCGTCCTTAACACTAGATCAGCTGTCGTCCTCGTACTTAACATTTGATTGTGCAGACCAAAACACCCTTGGCTCATAATTATTTCTCGTAAAGAGGTGATGTCACGACACACTCGGTCCTGTATCGCGACATCAAGGGCAGTATGTCATCTTTAGGGTTTCTTTAGGGGTGTGTTGTGACATCCTCTGGTTGTGTCACGACACCGAAGGTAGTCTTGGAATTCTTCTATTCTACTCCCTATGTTGCAACATTCGATGCTCCGTGTTGCAACATAGAGACTAGTATTGAGTTAGTACACCTTCTAATGGTCTCCTGCACACTCACAAAGTATATTAGCTCACCTTTAGGCCTTATTCAGCCCCTAAGGTCAATAAAAGACTCAAATTACACACTTTATTGAATTGAACTAAACTTATGAAAATGTAAATAAAAATTAACTAAAATGCTTATGTTCAAGCTCTTAAAGTGCAAAAACTAGTTTAATCTACTACACCGAATTACAACAGATCAAACTCCCCCACACTTAAGTCATTGTTTGTCCTCAAGTAAAACAAATGAAAATAGTAAATGAAAAGACGACCCTTGAACAAGTATGGCACAAGTGTTAGCTTTGGAGCACATGAATAAGCATTTCATATTCACATATAATCTTGGCATGGTATATAGTTGACTTACCACTTTTTTGTATCAAAGACCTAAGTTCAATATATTACAAAGCATACAAGCATTAAGGGTCTCAAATGTAAGAATCCCTCAATAAATTATACAAGTAATTTGATTATCCTAGTAGTATACAAACAATCATAAATGCAATTATTCGGTATGATTTCAAATTGTGAATAAGTCTACCTAGATCACATAGGGCTTTTTGGCTTGTAATGTTATGAGGCTTAGGATATGTATGGGTTTCAAGAATAGTAAGAATTAAATAGTTTCAAGCACGAAAATAGTTTGGCACATCATATTGTCCCCTATTCTCCCCCTTAGTGACCCTTTTCATGTTCATCGTCTTATTTCTCTTTCTATCACCATCCTTTTATCTCTTTATAGGAAATTTCAGTAACTACAACTAGCTCACGAGTTTTTGTTACACTGATGAATGAGTATTTCTATTGTTGTGAATTTGTCACTTTTCTTTCTTTTTCACAGTACCCTACTCACAAATGCCTTCACTTTTCACATACTTTTTTCTACTCATGTAATTTTTCTTTTTGATTTTTTTCTTTTGCACTTTATAGGCTAACCTGTAATCACTATACTCTACTAATATTTCCTATCGCTCTATTTTTACAAAACCATCATAATGTATCTACTTAACCCTCAATATGTATGACCAGATGTCTATGATCATGCAATTTAGGACCAAAGAAAAGGGTAAGCACAAATTATCATTTTTAGCTCGGGTTTTATATAGATTTTTATCAAGAAGGGTTTTCTGGCTTAAAATAGGTACTAAAGATGAATAAATAGGGTTAGCTTTTTGGCTTTAGGTGTATACCAATCAATGCTTTAGTTCATCCCTAGGTATATCAATATTCACAAGTTTAGTCAACCAAACAATCACAAATTCAACAATTTATCATTCATACTAGCATGCTTGTTTCTTTGTGCTCTCTATATCATTTGGTACATTCAATTGCTTGATGCCTGTTTACAGTGTAATATATAAAACTTAATAGTCTAATAATAAAAAATTTAAAATCACCTATCATCATGCCAAATTTACCATAAATACAATCAACTTATGTACATGCTCCTAACCAATCACTTGTATTTCTACAAGCTCAAGCACACAAATGACAAGAAAAATCAAAGAAAAACATAAAAATTTCACACAAATTTTCTATGTTAGCCCCCTACACTTTAGATAACACATTGTCCTCAATGTGTAGCCCTGTAAAAGATAAGGAAAGAAGTTACCCGATTGACCGTGATAGTTTCACAGACAGTTGGTGGGTACCTCTTCCTTTGATCATTGATAGCTCAAAATCGATGTGCTTCTTCCATGTGGGGTTCCTACATAGAAAATTTAAACACAAAACAACTACTAGTCTTTTATTACTCCTACTCCTAATAAATTAAAAATCATCCCACAAATTAATACAATCTTTTAAAAACAAAAACTAAAAGTTCAGTCATCCTCCTCAAAATCCATCTCATCATCTTCCTTCCTATCCTCAGTTCCTTCTTCTTCTTCACTCTCCTGCTCCTCTTCTTCTTGCTTTGGATGTGTCAGCCCAAACATATCTGGCGTATAATTAGGCACCCTAATATTATTTTTCCATCTGAATTCCTAAAAAGTCGGGCCCGACTCCTACATCTAGTGTATCATCCAGTTTAGCTTGAGATAATTGCTCTCGCCAATTTCTTGTTGAGTAGTCAATTTTTTTCTCCATTGCAACGAAACCGGAGTGGCCATCATCTCTTGCTAGCGTTTATTCAACTCATTAATCTGTTTAGCCCGAAACTTAATATACTATGTATACAGAGTGTCGCCAATTATGCTTCGAGATGGCTTCATTGATTGCTACGTAGATGCCATCGGAATGCCTACTCTTTGGCATAAGGCCGTCACTTAGTGGGGAAAGAAGACTCCCACCTTTGGCTACTAATGCATCGCTTCATATTTTGGAATATCCACGTTTTTATGCATACCTATTTTTTCTACAAAATAGTGTAAAGCAAAATTTCTCGAAAAGTATTGACATTAGAAAATTCAAACAAGAGCTATTCTAGTGCACAGAAATTGAATCCACATATTTGCTTCGGGAAACATTATTGCTTTATTAAAGGAGGTTGGAATTTTAGTACTTGGGCGGCATTTCCGTTCACCCCTCCCTTCTGTTAGAAAGTTTATAATGTTGTCCATATTTATATCTCGAAAATATTCCAAATTAGTTTCTTTTATAAAATTGTTTTAGTAAAATGAAGCATTATAAAATTCACAAATAACCCGAGGGGTAATTAATACATTTTCCCCTCTCACAGGTATCGTTTCCCATGTATAACCTTTGGCTTTTCTAGACTCTTGGATGCATAAAATTCCTGAACTACAGGGACTATAGTAGAGTCTGTTAGGATCATACAAAAATATTCCCATCTATGATATCTAACTAAAGGCCATATCTCTTGATAGAGAATCATCGATGGTTCAAATCTCCTCTTTAATAAATGTTGTTTTCTGAAGTTTTAGAAAATATTTTTCAATGTTTGGATTCATGAAATTAGAGGGATTTGAAACCGTTGAAGGTTTTAGTTCATTAGTTCTTCTAACCTTTAGTGGAGGCATTTTAAATATTGTTTAAGTTCAATAACTAACAAACTGGCAAGCAAGGTTTCCAATGGAATAATAAAAATAGGAGTTAGGAACCCTTAAATTTAAATGGAGAATCGTCGGATTCCTTTGAGAACCCTTGTTGTTTTGTCTCCAAATCCTTACATCGAGTGAGTTTATTCTTGAAATTAAAATCTGCAAAACAAATAATTGGAAATAAAATGAGATTTGGAGGTTTTAGAAATTTAGAGGATTTTGAGAGAATTAGAGTTTAAAGAGGTTTTAGGTGATGGTTAAGAGTGTTTTGGGGTTTAAAAATAAATTGAGCTTAAAATCGGGTATAATTAGGTGTAGTAATTCGGGTTGTGCAATTGGGTTGGGTCAATCTTGTAGAAAATTGCAACAATGTCGCGACATAGGGGTTCTGTGTCGTGACACCCCTGACAGTTTGTTGTTGTCGTGACATCGGGGTTCGATGTCACGACACACTCTGGGATTTTGGATTTCTAGGTATACTGGTGTAACAGTCCGAATTTGACCCTAATCGAAACGGTGGTTTTGGGACCACGAATCCGAGTCCGAAAAATATTTAAATATTATTTTCTGTATTTACTATATGTGAATTATTATGTGTGAAAGTTTCGTATGAAAATTTGATTGTTTGTGTGTTTAATTAAATAAAAGGACTTAATCGCGTAAAGTGTAAAAGTTACAAACTATAGTGAAAAGTGCTTAATTGCTGTGGCTTTTTAAATTGAAGTCCTAAAAGGGCAATTAGCCCATTTTAGGAGTTAGTGGACGGCATAGGACAACTTTGTCCATATCATTATGTTTTATATTTAAACATTAAAAAGGGTAAAATAGTAAACTTTTTATAAATTATAATATATGTTAAAATAACATAAAATGAAACCATGTTGTCATCTTCCTTACTTAGCCGAATTTAACAAAAGAAAAAGAAAGAAGAAAACCTAGCATATTCGACACTTGGGAGCTTGGATTTAGATCAAGAACAAAGAAAATCGGATTTTGATCGGGGAAAAGCGAAAATTCACGAATAGCCGATCTTCGTCGTCCGTCAATAGTCGAGGTAAGTCTTTAAGCAAGTTAATATCGTAAGTATCGATTATAATCTAGTCTACAAGCTGAATTATGAAATTGTGAATTTAAGTATGTCAAAGCCGAATGTATTAAAGTAAACTAGCAATGATATTGATAATGTGTAATGTGATTTAGTTGGTTCGGTAACATAAATATTCGGGCTCATGCCTAGCAGGCCTTGTGCCGGTGAACTATATCGGGCTTATTGCCTAGCAGGCTTATAGCCGGTGAATGAATATCGGGCCTTTGGTCTAGCAGGCTTATAGCCGGTGAATGAATATCGGACCTTTGGTCTAGCGAGCTTAGTGCGGTGTATGATTGAGCTTACGCCTAGCGGGTTTTATACCGGTGATCGTTAATACGAGTTTACGCTTATGAATAAAATGACCGAGTTACGATGGTATTCGAACAAGTCAAAGTTTAATACTATGAGTTTGAGTGTTCTATTTGAAAGGTATGTATTGAATCAAGTTCGTGTTTATGTGATGTTTCTTGAATAAGTAAGATGATAGAAATGTGTTCGTATATTTGATGACGTAAGATATGTGATAAAAAAATGACATTGAGTTAGTATGTTTACTTGCTTATTTGAGATTGTTATTGATATGAGGAATTATACCTATATAGGTTCTAGCCATGATTGTACATATGTGATATGTTATTTTATAAATGTTAAGAATTTTATTCTGTTTAATTTAATTGAATACTTAGTTAAATTGTTAAGATGCTTAAGACTTACTAAGCTAAGTTAGCTTACTCTGTATGTTTTCACTCTGTTTTATAGATTTTTGATCAAGCTACGGGCTCTGGAAATCATCGTTGAAGTCACCCACACTATCGACTTATTTCAAAGACTCTTAGAAGTTGAATTTTAGTATAAGGCATGTATAGGCTAGTTTGACATTTTGAATGATACTTTGTTAATGTTTATAGCCATGCGAAAATGGCTTGCCTTTTATTAATTAACCTATGGTTATGCAAATCTTGTTTATGGTAAAAGTGCAAGTTTACTTGGATAATGATTATGGATGTGTTTTAAATCATGCTAAGCAAAATGATGGAATATGTATGTTTAGTATGTAACCTCATATACGAGTCTTTGATAGACCTTTTGAGTGTGAATATGTGTGGTAGTTTAATAAATTTGATTAAAATTCGGTGTATATTATTTTGATGTGAAATTTGGAAACATGAGTTAACTTTGTAAACTTTGTAATTGGGTAAAATGGGTAACTAATGGACATGTACTTGAATGGCATATTCGGCTATGAAAGTCATAGGTACATGTGTATCAAATTCATTTTATGTGAATTAGTATTGAGCTAGCCAAGTGATGGGAATATGGTCTTGATGGCATACGGCCATATGCTTGAACATTAAAAAAATTTCAATTGGTAATATATGTATGCATATGTTTGTAGTTTGACTTATTTTTGAGTCTATTATGTCATGCATAACATTTGATAGATTGTCATTTTAGAAGTTGAACTTATTATGTGTATTGAGCCAAAAGAAGTTGCATTTGAGAAATTAGTATATGTTTGAATGATTTGCAAATTAGGTACGGTTGGTGTATGTGAGAGTAATAAACAAGTTGTATAAATATTTGTGGCTCAATTATGCGTATGTCAACAGATTAAAGTATGCAGTGGATTGATTGAGTGTTGGTTCTATTTGATTTGACATGAGAAATGTACATGTGATTTCATATATGCTTATTTAAATGCCATGATTATTACATAGTTACGAACTAATTATGTGAATATATGTATCGGGTTAAGGTGACTTAACTTATTAAATGAAATGAACAAATTGGTAAATCGTTGCAATGACCCATTTGGAGTATATATATATATATATATATGTGAAAAATTTTACATTAGTTAATCAATTGAATGAAGAGTGTTTTAAATTATCTTATATATATGTTTTGTAGTATGCATAAATGTTCATAGTATGTTCAAATTATGTTCTTTAATGATTATGCTGTATATGACCTAGGTCTAGCATGGTAAGTTTGTTTTAAGAAATTAAATGTAATACATATTTACATGCATATATGACCGTTTTAATTTTATGTGTATTTATTTATAAGATTGTTGTTTATGTCTTAAGTGATTGATTAAAAGTTGTGACATAACTAGCAATGCCCTGTAACCTTAATCTGGCGACAGATACGGGTTAGGGGTGTTACAACTGGCTTCGGTATCACGACACAGAGGTTCCGTGTTGCGACATCGAAGTGGTTTTCTCAATTTCATCGATTCTGGCCTTGGTGTTGCGAACGAGGTTGCCATGTTGCGACATTGGCTCTGTTTTGCCCAAACTTCCAATTTCTAAAGTGTAACGGTTCTTATAAAACATAAATTTGATAAAAATTAAAATCTAGACTGAACAATTAGCCAAATATACAATAATTTACAGAAAGTTAAATATCAATTTTAAAAAATCAAGTTTTACTGTCGGATTCATCCGGCAACACCATTAATTCATATAAGGATGATTCTCTAGTTCTTTCAATATTAGTCCATCACCCGTCATGCCACTCCACCTTCTTCCATTTATCTCTTTCCTTCAACTTGTTCTTTTGACCTGCATTGACTGTATGAAGTATGTCCCTTGATTCGGGATTATTAGGGTTAAAAATAGGTAATTTATTACAATGCTCCCCTAAGTCCCTTTTATTTTCCCCACTCTGGTGGTGACCACATTTAAAATTTTTTGTTTTACCATTGATCTTCATTGTTAACTCATTCTTTTCCAAATCAATGGTGGATTTTGACGTTGCTAAAAAGGGTCTTCCTAACAAAATAGGTATCTCATGGTCTTCCTCGAAATCTAATATTACAAAATCTGTCGGGATGATGAAATTGCATACTTTGACTAACACATCTTCCTATACTCCTTTCGACTGTACTGAAGATCTGTCAACTAGCTGTAGTGTGATCTGAGTGTTTTTGAGGTCCCCTAATCCAAGCTTTTCATAAATGGATAAAAGCATTAAATTGATGCTAGATCTTAAGTCACATAAAGCTCTATTAAACTGAATGCTCCCTATCTCTATAGGAATGTAAAGCTTCCCGGGTCTTTCAGCTTTTGGGGTACCTGCCTAGAAATAATAGCACTACAGGATACGCTTATATAAACTTGTTCTCCTACCTTAATTTTCCTACGCCTAGACATAATTTTTTTTTTAAGAATTTGGCATATTTAGGGACTTTTTCAATTAGTTCAATTAAAGGCAGGTTGAAATTTAATGTTTTGAACAAGTTTAGAAAACTTACAAACTCGTCCTCATCCCATTTTTGTTTCTCTTCTAACCTTGAAGGGAATGGTATCTTTGCAATAGCAGATTCCTTGGTTATTTCTCTTTCTAGCTCAACTGCTGATTTAGTTACCTCTTTTGGTTCTGGTTCTTTATTAGCTTCTGGGAGGTCTTCTTGAAGATCTTCTGCACTCTCTCTTATCTCTTCTCTTGGCAAAGTTTTTGGGCTACTCAATATTTTTCCCGAACGGTGTGCAATAACTTTCACATGCTCCTTTCCTTCCTTTTGAGGATTATTCTTGATATTTCTCGAAATGTTCATGCCAATTTACCTTTTAATTTCTCCCATCATACTCATCAATTGACTCATCTGATCTTCCAGCTTAGTCAATGTTTTAATTGAATTGGTGCACTCAGATTGCATCTACTTCACTTCTGTTCTCATTGACTGCATCTCCCCTTCGATTTGATCCAAACGTTGACCACATACAATATGGTCATTTGGGCTAGCCTTTTCCTAAGGTTTCTATAAATAAGGAGATTGATAGTTAAACATTTAAACAACCAATGAGCAACATTTGCTTCTATTTTGCTTTGCGTGCAAAAACTATGTGAGGACAATAATACAAAGTATATTAATTTAAGTCATGAATAATTTTATTAATCAAGTTGTTCGAAAAAATTACAAGTTTACAAACGAATATACTACACTGAGGGCACCAGATCCAACACGAGGTAGTGATCGAATTGAGCAAGGCAAAGAAAGAAAGGGAATTAGAGGAAGTGGAAGGCCCCGAAGAAGATCCGGAGGAAGAGTCGGAAGGCGAACAAAACAAAGTGGACAAGGCGTCAGATCCTGATTCTGACTAATTTTAGACAATTTCAATTAATTTTTAGTTTTTTTTTTCTGTTTGACTTAATATTTTTATTTGAAATGTTTTAATTTTAGGTTTTAATTATTTAAAACTTTAATATTATATATATAGTGTGTTTAGTTTTTCTTAGTAGGAACCCCAAATTTTTTACAACAAAACAATATAGACCCAAAATCGAGGAGGGGGAGTAGTCCCACCAATTGTATTGCACGAATCAAGAAAATCGGGTAATCTCTTTTCTTTATATTTTTTATTGCATCTTAGGGGCAATGTGCCGAATAAAGTGTGGGGGTGACTTAGGAAAATTTTTAAATTTTTTGTCTTTTATTTTTAGTTTTAACTGTATGTCTGTGCTTGAACTTGTAGAAATACAAGTGATTTGTTTGGAGCATATACTTGGGTGGTTTGTTTAAATTGTAAATTTAACCTGAAATTAAATAATTTAGGTTGTTTATATTTAGACTAATTAGTTCAGTTTATTATACTGCAAGTAGGAAAAATAGATTAAATATATCAAGTGATAAAGGTAGATACGAATAGGTAATTATATTTGTAGAAGTATAGGATGTTTGAATTTAAAAAAATACTCAGTAAAATCCATGATTATTGAAACGGTGCAGTATGAATAGTATAACCCTTACAAAAAGTGCAATCTTAATCGTATTGGCACAAATAAATAAATAAAAATTATAAGGGATTATCGAGGAAATATTACTGCATTAGAGTTCAAAGTGTGGAAAAAAATAAACTGAGTAGGAAAAAAATAGTCGAGCTAACTATACTCTGCAAAAATAAATACTATATTCGTATATACATTTTGATGGAATCATATATTTAATTTTCTTTGATTTGTTTACTTTGTAATTTATTGAATTAATCTGTTTAGGTGTAAATAAATTTGGATCGTTTAAATTTCTTGCTAGAGTTATATATTTAGGCAAATCTTCCTAGTGTCGATGCTCCGACCCAATCTCGTGTATCAAGTCGGCTCAAGTACATTTTATTTTCTTTGCATGTTTATTTCTTGTTTTCAATTTTAGTTTTTATTTCATTTTAGGTAGTTTGCTTGAGGACAAGGAAAGAATTAAGTGTGGAGATATTTGACATGCCGTCAAATGTAGTAGTTAATTCAATCTCAATTTCACACTTAAAGAGCTTGTTTTCTTGGCAATTTAGGATTTAATATTATGTTTTTGATAATTAGGCTTTAGGATTAAATATTAATAAAATAAGTATTTTTAACACAATTTGTAAGTGTTGTGACCTATGTAATAGGCCAATTTAGCCCGGGCCCATACAAAAATAATAAACCCAAAATAATAAAACAAAGTCCAAGTCCAGTCCAAAATATATCATTTGGCCTGATCGGAATGACCCATTACTTGAAAAGATTGAAGGTCCATCTACAAGCTTGACGTATGTGGAAACACAATCTTCAAGGATATGCAATCTTAGATATGATATGCAAATCTTAGATATGATATGCAATCCTAGAAGATATGATATGCAATCTTAGATATGATATGCAAATCTTAGATATGATATGCAATCCTAGAAGATATGGTATGCAATCTTAGAAGATATGATTTTGTAATCTTAGAGATTTAATTTGTAGATACCTTTTAATCTTAGCCGTTGATGTAATTGATCTGTACCGTTGGATTTGGGGAGGCTCAACTATAAATAGAGGCCTCTCCCTTCATTGTGGAGGGACTTGAATTTTGAGTAATAAAAAATTCTTGAGAGCATTCACTCAAATTTCTCTCTCTTTTACGTTCTTATTTTCTGTGACTTGTTCTTATTTTGTTCTTCGCTCATCTTCGTTTCTTTTTGAGTTGCTTCCGTTCGAGTTAGATTTTGGTGGAGGAATTTCGTTGAATCCACATATTGCGGGAATTAGTTTGACTTATGCGTTTTTTAACTTTTTTTATTTATCCATTTAATTGCTTAATCATTATTTATTCATTTATTTTAATTATTTTAAACTTGTTTTTCTTTTTTGCTTTTCCCTATTTACGTTAAATTGTTTTATCATATATATTATTATTTTTATTTGTTATATATTATCTATATATTATATATTATTTAACTTTAATCATATTATGTATTATTTGAAAATTTGTATGTTGTACATCATCTAAATTGTTTTATTATTAAGGCAAAATTTTCCATATATTGTTTATTTAAAATATGTATATTATCTATTTTTAAATGGTATATTATATACTTATTATAAGTTATCCCTTATACTTTTTTATTCAAAGTTTTTATATTATTTATTTAAAATATATATATTTATTTTATTATGTATATATTAACTATTTTAGATTTTGCCATATCGTTTTTTTATTTTTTATTATTCTATTTTTAAAAAAAAATTTGTTATAATATCCCTTTATTGTTTTGCATGTATCATTTATCTTATATTGTTATTTGACTTTTATATTTGATCTCATATGTAAAGTTTCGTATTCATTTCTTAGTTTTTTTATCTTTCGCATAGATCTTTTGAATTATTATTGCTTACTTTATATCTTTTATTTGCTATTCACGTTCTTTTATTTGTTTATTATTATTATGTTTACTTTAGCATGGTCATCTTATTACTTGTATCATTTGCTATTTTATGTTATTCTTTCTCTTAATTGCCTATATTAGTATTAAATGTTATTATATCATGTAATTTGTAGTATATTGCTTTGGTATTTGTGTTCTGTAATGTATTAATGATACATTTTACTCAAATCGTTGTTTTAAAATATATCTCATTTAATTGCCACTTTTTATCCAAAACTTTATTTCTTAAAATAAGGCAATATTTGACATTTGGAGTTTTGAGGGAATCGTGCCCTAACTTACTGGGCTTCGATTTTTCTCATTAAGTCTAAATGATCAAATACCCTTTTTGAAATTAAAATATATGATTTTCAAATAAAAAACCTATCTTTGTGAATTTAAGATGTTGCGTCCTAACTTATTGGATGTGACATTTTGACATTTCGAGATAGGGATTTCAAAAAAAAGAAAACAAAACAAAGGATATTTGGTGTTTGGGAAATTCGAAAGGTCGTGCTCTAACTTACTGAGATTCGACTTTTCTTTTATCCAAATAATTGAATGTCTTTTTAAAGGTTATAAGTTTTGAAAAATCAAAAGGGTCATATTTTAAAATCTTCTCAAATTTTCGACATTAAGACATTAATTAATCAATTAGGTACCAATTTTGGGCGTTACGAGGGTGCTAATCCTTCCTCGTGCGTAACCGACTCCCGAAACCCATTTTCTCAAATTTCTTAGACCAAAATCATTGTTTTATTAAATCAAAATGTTTTTTATTAAAATGATCAATTTCAAGGTGACCCGATCACACCTCGAAAAAAGATTGGTGGCGACTCCATTTTTCATTTTTAAAGTCGATCCCCATTTTTTTTTTCAAAATAAAGAAATGGTTTCGACATCCTAATAGGCCGACACGGGGTGTAATATCCCGGATTTAGGGGTTATGCGTTTATGCATAATTCAAGTGTTAGCAAGCTTCAGTGTGTGATTGGAGGAGTTTTAAGGGCCTTGAGAACTTTAAGATATAGGAGAATGCCTTAGGAAAATTTTTGGTTTTAGTGTGAAAAGGGAGTTTGGCTAGGAGGCCTTAAGATTAATTTTAGGCGTTTTTGGACATAAGAAATGCCTTGGTAAAGTGGCTCCCATGCGCCACTTAGGGGGCTGATTATAACGCTAGTAGGGGGCTTGGGTTCGAATCAAGGTGGCAGCAAGGCGTTTTTATTTTTTTGGGTATTGGCGTTAAATGAAGGGGCTGAGTTAAGGAGGGTTTAAAGCATTTTCTGGGCATTGGTGGACAAGAAAGTCAATTGGGAAAAGTGGCCTGGGGCGTTGGAAGAGAGGGCTGCAGCAGTGAGGTTCTAGGTTTGAACCAAGGGAGTTGCAATTGGAGTTTTATTTTTATTCTTATTTTGCAGCAGGTTGGTAAGGTGTTGGACGGCACATGGGACCTTCAATTGGGATAAAGATTAAGTTAATTTTGGTTTTAAATTCGGCTGGATGAGGGAATAATTATTAGTTTATCTTTTATTTTTTTTTAAATTGAAGAGGTGTTATTGGATAAAGTTTTATTTATTTATTTATTTATCTACTTAGTTATTTTAAGTATAGGATTATTATTATTATTTGGATTAAGTGAAGATAATTGTTGAAACCATTCAAACTATTTTGAATGGATTGAGAGGAGTAAATTAGGGAATTGGACTAATTCAAATTAGTTTGAATTAGTAGGTGGTTGCCGAATTTTGGAGTCTTCAAGGGGAGGGAGTGCTGAATTCTATAAATAGGGGGATGCTCACCTTTGGCCACCCTTTTTACCATTTGTTCTCTTTGTCGAATTTGCAAGTGTTTTCTCTCTACCACTTTGGTAGCCGAAACCTTTTTCTCCAAGCACCTTCTCTACCTTTTTGCTCTCAAATTTGCTAGGTGGCCGAATCTTCTACTCTCCCTTCTCCCTTTCTTTTTCTTTCAAAATCGAAGGTGGGCATAGCCTTTTGTGTATTTATTTTCCCTCCCTTCCTTCACACTTTGCTTGCCATTGCCGAATATTCCAACCCCATCCGGGAGTCGCGTCGAATCACTCGTCTCTCATTCTCTCTACTTTGTTTGCAAGTTAGGAAGCCAAACCTTAAGTCTTGTGGTGGCCGATTCTTTGTTAGGACAAGAGGAGTAGTTATCAAAGGTAAGGATTCAAGCGTTAACCCTTTGGTTTGGTTATTTAGCCGAATGGCCTTGGTGCTAATCTCTTTGTTGGCCGAATATACTTAGGGCCTTGACCTTATTGTTCTTTCATGTGTAGCCGAGAGGAAAGAAGCGTTAGGGATCTTTTAAGTTTTGGTTGCATAAGGTAAGGGTAGTATTCGGCTAAAGGCACTTTCTAATACTTATTGGTACAAGGGCGAAATTAATGAGGTATTTTTTCGGATTTGACAGTGGTAGGAGCAACCGGGACTCAAGTTTGTTTCGGTAGGAAGGTAGTTGGTAAAGATTAAATACTTGGATTTATGATTTGGAGGTTTAACCAGTTTATCTGATTAAGCGTTTTGATGGAGGCCAATACCAGTCAAGGAGGACAAGGGAAAGTCCCTATCCCGAGGTTTAAGAAAAGAGCTGTCTCAGCGGTTCGGGATTGGCCACCGGGCTGTGGGCCAGCAGCAAAGCAGGAAAATAGGCAGATAGTCGTAGTATCGCTTAGTGATAGCATCGGGATCGAGAGTATTGAACTCCAAGTCATCAGGTGTGTGGTTAACCCACTGTTGTAACATCCCAAATATGGGGTTATTTGGAATTTGATTATTTTCTTGTTATGAACTGCTGTGATATTATTAATGGAATAATAGAGCTTAATTTAAGGCTTTGAGTGTGCCCGGTTTGAGAGAAAAAAATTTTAGTTTTTAATTTTAAAAGAAGGGAGCCTTAGCAAGTGGGTGTTATAAGAATAAATGTGGGTAACTTAACACTAATTAGGCCTTGGATAAGTGGCAAAGCAAGCCCACTTAAGAGCTAGCATGTGACGCCACATCAAGAGGAAGGGAGAGCCTTGGTTCGAGTCACAAGGATCCCTCTTTTTGCATTATGGATGGACGGCACATGTGGAGAGTTTTTCTCTCCTTTAATTCTTTTTATTTTGGATAATAAAGGGATTATTATTATAATGATAATAAGAGGATAAAGAAGATATTAGTTGGATTATTATTGGATTAAGAGGGGATTAATTCAATTAAGTTTGAATTAAATTGAATGGGTGGCTTGGAGCAAAATAAGGTAAGGGCCGAATTTTAAACTCCTTGGTGGAGTAGTGTGGACGGCAATGCTACTAGAAGGGGTGCCGAATGTCTATAAAAGGAGCAACCTAGCACCATTCTCTTCTTTTTCTTCATTTTGCTACTTGCCGAAATCTCTTAAGCCCTTTTCATTCTTCTTTTATTTTTTTTCCAGCCTCCCAAACCCCTTTAGCCGAAACTTCTATTCCCTCTCATCTCCATTATTTTCCTTCCTTCAAGCCGAATACACCCCCTTGAAGTGTCGAATCTCACACTCCTCCTTGGCAGCGTGGTTAGCCGAATACTAAAGGAAGTATAAGACCCTGCGAAAGTTAGCTCTCAATCGGTTTGAGGAAGGTAAGAAGGGACATAGCCGAATGGTTTTGTTATTCTCTTTTATGATTCCGTCGATTTAAGCATGGGGAAAACAGGAGTCCGGCACAGGCTGATAGTTGGCTTATCTTTTGTCTAAACCGAAATGTTGTAGGGACTCTGAGATATTTGGAATCAAAGCGATCAAGGCTCCATCTTCTACCAACCGAATTTGGTAAGTGTAGGTAAGGCTTATATTGGTATTTAAAAGCCGAAGGCTATGGTTATTAGTGCTATTAATTGACTAAGTGAAGTTTGTAACCAGATTCGCAAGTCGGACGCTAAGACTAGTATTCAAAGCGAGTAGGTAAGGATTCGGGTTCAAGCAATAACCCTAAAAGGATTATTTGGTTTGGCCGAATGGCCCATATCACTAACACTATCTTGGCCGAATATAGGGGCTAGTGGATCTAGGGTGGCCAACGTTCCTTTTAGGATTTAGACTTCTCATCAACATCGGTGTGTACATACACACTTATAGCGATTAATGTTGTGTTATATATATTTTGTATGTAAATCGCTTGATGTAGATGGATTGGTACCTTAACGGTACAAGTGAGGATCCCGGTAAGTCTCTGTTGATATGAGATTACTTTAATGCTTTTTGGGAAGCATGGTTTATCGATACATGTGATGAATGCATGAGATCCGTTGTTAATTGCTTACCTACTATGGGCTATATGAGAGGAGGGGGCGGTGATGTTTCGTCTTGGCCGACGGCTTTTGAGTGTTTTGGTAACACACTCTGTGACTATATGTCACCAGAGGTTTGGTACCTCCGAGGTTTGGCACCTCATAGCGACTTGTCCCCGTGGTTAACACCACCGTGGGTTGGCCCCACTTGAGATATGGGATCGCCCTCGCGGTGATTTGGTATCACACGATGGGTTGGCCCCATCACCCGATTTGTGTCTATGGACACCGGTGCTTTGGTAGCACATTGTGACTATATGTCACCAAAGTGGTTTGGCACCACCGGTGTTTTGGTAACACATTGTGACTACGGTCACCGGTGGTTTGGTACCACATGGGGTAGACAAAGGCGTTTGGTTGGCTAGGTTGGGCACACGATACTGCATAATTAATCGTTATATGTTGTGTATGAAATGTTGTATTAACAGGGGAAGGGTTACATATCGAGTCTTGGTGACTCACCTTCTCCTTTAACATTTTTGGTGACTCGTAGATGGCGGTTGAGGAGGTTGGACTCGAGGTGGCCATGCAAAGTGGATTTAAATTTATAGAACTTTAAATTTGGTTATTTTTACTTTGGTTGTAATAAGGCCTCCATAAACTCTATTTGTGTTTTTTTGATGTTGGATGTTTACTTTAAACTATATTATTAAATTGAACTAAAATCACATGTTTTCTTAAGTTAACACGAAAAAGTTTAATCGTGCCATCAGCACACTTGAAACTAGTATAACAATCGGACTTAATTAAATTTCCAAATTAAATCTAAGGGTAGCTTTGGCAAGATAACCAAAACGAGAAGTTTTCAATAAAAATTAAATAGGTATCGAAATGGTGTTCACAAGGTTTTTCTCCGTAACAAATCAAATTCGGTCGTAATGTTTGGGCGGGTTTGGGTTGTTCTGACTGGTATCGAGCCGGGTTCAAAGCTGGTGTGGGGCCCAAGGCCCAAAAATGTTTTAGTAGGCCTTTTGAATTGTTTTTGGGTTTTAAGCAGCATGGCCCGAGTCTCCGGCACCGATCCGCCCGGGTAAGTACATCTAAACCTCTTGGTGAATTATATTTTGTAGAAGGGTAGGAAGCATGGAACGTAGATAGACTTATAGGACTTGGACCCTAAGGTTAGATTACT
Organism: Gossypium sturtianum; assembly: GCA_025698515.1. Classification (NCBI taxonomy): domain Eukaryota; kingdom Viridiplantae; phylum Streptophyta; class Magnoliopsida; order Malvales; family Malvaceae; genus Gossypium; species Gossypium sturtianum. The sequence goes on along the minus strand of CM046946.1, from coordinate 33,247,302 downwards.
CAAACACAAATGAAGCATAAGATTTAAAGAACTAAACCAACCTATGACTTAGTCAATGAGCTAGGGTGTGGTAACCCTCTGTGCACGCATGTCTAGGATTGGATCCGGAAGAGCACAGTATTTAAGCGATCCTCGTGACTCACCTCCTCTTCGCAGTATCCTACCCAGTGCGTAGCTTCTGGTTCACCCTAACTCGAGAGGGGCTCGGTGGTGTGGTAACCTCTGTGCGCATGTCTAGAAAGGTTCAGTGAGAGCTTGGTATTTAAGCGGTCCGCGTGACCCACCTCCTCTTCACTCGAATTCTGCCTGGTGCGTAGCTTTGGTTCACCCTGACCAGGAGGGCTCGGTCATGGGCTAAACACAATGATTAAAACCCGAAAAAGGGAATTAGCCTTGTTTTTTCAAAATAGAACGAAACAACAAGCCCTAATGTTTTCAAAACTTGTCCTAGAACATTACGTTTACAACATTTTTCTCGGAAAACTTGACTTGTGAAAAATTACAGAAATACCCTTAGGAGTAAAATTACCAAAATGCCCCTGACCCATAAAATATTAATTCGACGGTTTTGCCCAAAAATTTCAATTATTTTACAAATATTCAATAACTTAGCTTTGGAAATCATCAGCAAAATATTTTGGTTCTGGAAAATTACGAAAATACCCCTGGAGGAAAAAGACGAAAATACCCCTGGGTTAGAAATGGGCAGAAATGTCCGATGAGTGAATAGGTATGGAAAGTATTAAGGAATGGATGCATGAACTTCTTTGTGTGAACTAGGATAGGAAACTGAAACATTGTTTGCTCGAAAGAATCTCTGATTAAACCTTATTCATAAAATTTCTTCGCGAGTAATAAAGTGAAACAAATGCTAACGCATAAAATTTTTCTTAAATCAGATTAAAAGCGCGGTAGATAGAATGAGTTCTAGAGGACGTGGACGCCGTAGACGTGGTAGGGGTAGGATGACGGTGTCCGAACCCGCCAGTCGGGACAAGGTTCGAGAAAATGAGGTACCATCGCCACCACCACCTCCTACTTTTAGAGTGAGGAGCCGAGCGCACGGGGGTGGCGAGTCGGTATCGCAAGTCGTGTGTTGCGAGTCTTGGAGATGGTGGTCGGGCTGGTGGAAATGTAGGAGCGGAAATTGTCCCCGAGCGACTCCGATCTAACTGAGCGGAGGTATTCCGAGGTGTGTCGGGAGTGGCACCCCGGCATGGAATCTTGGCTAGAGTCAACCGAAAGAATCATGGATGACCTTGACTTTGACCGAGGAAGAGAAGCCGAAAAAGCGCGTGTCGCTTCTAAAGGATGAAGCGTATCGGTGGTGGCTTACGGTTCGAGATGGGGCTACAGCAGATGATTTGACTTGGGAGTATTTGAACCGCCTATCGAAAAAGTATGTGGGTATCGGCTACACCGACGCTAGCAGAGAAAGGCTTTTCCGGGATTAGTGCAAGGAACTAAGTCCGTGTCGGAATATGAGGCGGAATTTCTAAGGGTGAGTAGATATGCGAGAGGCATCGTGTCTCATCGAACATGAGCGCTGTGGTCCGCTTTGAGGACGGACTCGAGATGATTTAAGGTTACTAATTGCCCCACAAAGAGTTCGTGAGTTCTCATCTCTAGTGGAGAAGGCTAAGGTAGCCGAAGGAATCAAGGAGGTCGTGAGGCGTAACTATAGTAAGAACAATCAGAAGAGAAGTTTTGGGTCAGCTGGATCAAGCGGAAGTGCTCAGAAAAAGGCTAGGCCAAGTGGGCCCAATCAGGCAGCAAGGCCCACGACTGCTAATCAGAGGCCGACTCAGTGCAATCGCTGTGGAAAGACCCATTGGGGAGGTTGTTGGACCGGTGACAAAGGATGTTTTGAGTGTGGGTCTTTGGAGCATCGCGTCAGAGATTGTCCCCAGAAACTAGCTAAGAAGCGACCGAGAGGCGTAAACGCGGTGCTCAGGATAGAAATGTAGGACCACAGAGGGGTCGTGGTAATGGCAGAGGAAACAACGGTCCTAACCGAGGTCGTGGAACTCAAGGCAGAGGTTCAGGCAACACAGAGGCTAGGCAGCCTGGCTTAGTTTACGCAGCAAGGTGTCGCGAAGAAGGTGACGCACCGGATGTCATAACCGGTACGTTTCTAATTTTCGGTTTTCCTTATGTTGCATTGATTGATGTGGGCTCGACGCACTCGTACATTGCTTGTAGTGTGGTAGGAACTATGGACCTAAACTCAAACCGCTTCTAGGGAGATGACCGTAGTTAGCCCTTAGGTCACTCCGTAGTCGTAGATAGACTTTATAAAGGCGCACCCCTAGAACTTCAAGGGGTAGTATTTGTAGTCGATCTAATGGAACTACCGTTTGGGGAGTTCGATTTGATCCTTGGTATGGATTGGTTGGTTAAGTACCAAGCGAGTTTGGATTGCGCGCTAGCGCATGGTCCATAAGACGGTGAAGGTGATGAAGTGGTTATGATAGGAGATAGAAGGAATTATCTATCCAATGTAGTGATCGCCTTGAAATTTGAAAAGATGGTCAAGAAGGGTTGTGAGGCGTATTTGGTTCAAATCGTGCTTTGGAAGCTAAGGGGTTAGTAGTTGGAAAGGTCCGAACGGTTGGGGATTTTGCTGATGTATTCCCGCAAGAACTTAGGGTTTGCCTCCGGATCGAGAAGTCGAGTCGGTATAGACTTGCTACCGAACGGCACACGTGTCCATAGCACCATACCGAATGGCACCAAAGGAATTGGTGGAGCTAAAGGCTCAAATTCAGGAGCTCTTGGATAGAGGGTTTATACGACCAAGTATATCTCCGTGGGGAGCACCGTGTTGTTTGTCAAGAAGAAGGACGGTTCTATGCGGATGTGCATGGACTACCGTCGATTGAACAAGTTAACGATCAAGAACAAGTATCCGTTGCCTCGGATTGACGACTTGTTTGATCAAGCTGAAGGGTGCCTCGGTGTGTTTTGAAGATTGACCTTAGGTCGATATCATCAATTAAAGGTGAAGGAGGTCGATGTTCACAAAGCGGCATTCGAACTCGGTATGGGCATTTCGAGTTCTTGGTGATGCCATTCGGGTTGACTAATGCGCGCGCGGCATTTATGGACTTGATGAATAGAGTTTTCCAAAGAAGATTTGGACCCGATTCGTCGTGGTGTTCATAGACGACATATTGGTTTATTCAAAGACGTAAGAGGAGCATGACAAGCATTTACGGATAGTTCCGCAAGTATTGAGGGGGAGCGATTTATATGCCAAATTCGGTAAGTGTGAATTTTGGCTTAGGAAGTGGCTTTCTTAGGTCATGTAGTGTCAGCTGAAGGAATTAGAGTAGACCCTCGCAAGGTTGAAGCAGTATTGGAGTGGAAACCACCTAGGACGGTGGCTGAAATACGAAGTTTTCTGGGTTTAGCAGGGTACTATCGGAGATTCGTGGAAGGATTCTCTCTAATAGCAGCGCCGTTGACTAAGTTGCTAAGGAAAGGTGTCCCATTTGTATGGACGGAGAAGCAGCAAGAAAGCTTTGATAAGTTAAGGAAGATTTTGACGGAAGCTCCGGTTTTGGTGCAGCCTGAAGCAGGAAAGTTATTTACGATTTATTGTGATGCATCTCACACCCGGTTTGGGATGTGTGTTGATGCGGGATGGGAAGGTAGTAGCCTATGCATCCCGTCAATTAAGACCGCATGAGGTTAACTACCCAACTCACGACTTAGAGTTAGCGGTGGTCGTCTTCGCTCTCAAGATATGGAGACATTACGTATGGAGAGAAGTCGATGGTCTACACGGATCACAAAAGCTTGAGGTACCTTCCGACTCGAAGGATCCGAATCGAGACAAACGTCGGTGGATTGAACTACTAAAGGATGCGATTGTTCGATCGAGTACCATCCAGTAAGGCTAATGTGGTAGCCGACGCATTGAGTAGGAAGGTTGTGACGGACTTAAGGGCAATGTTCGCTCGGTTGAGTCTATATGATGATGGGAGTCTTTTAGCGGAACTCCAAGTAAAGCCGACTTGGATTGAGGAGATTAAAGAAAAGCGATTAGTGGATGAAGGCTTGAGAGCTAAGAGGTTACAAGTTCAAGATGGTGGTTTGGAAGGGTACGATCTGTCTAGTGATGGAGTGCTTTGTTTTCAAGGGCGAGCTTGTATGCCAAGGGATCTGAAATTAAGGCGAAAAATTCTCCAAGATGCACATAGCAGCCCATACGCTATGCATCCTGGGGAAGCAAGATGTATGGAGATTTGTGGAAAGCTTGATTCGTGGTGGGGTTGAAGCGTGAGATAACGGAGTTCGTAGGGAAGTGTCCGACGTGTCGCCAGGTTAAGGTCGAACATCGGTCACCATCGGGACTACTTCAACCGATAAAGATCCTCAATGGAAATGGGAGAGGATCACCATGGATTTTGTTAGTGGGCTACCCTCACGCCCACCAAGAAGGATGCGATTTGGGTAATTGTGGATCGCCGACTAAATCACTCACTTCATGCCGGTGAGAATGGATTACTCACTCCGAAGCTAGCATAAGTTGTATGTGGGTGAAATAGTGAGGTTGCATGGCGTGCGATGTCGATTATCTCGGATAGGGATCCCGATTCACGTCAAGGTTTTGGAAAGCGTTGCATCAAGCTTTGGGTACACGGTTAGATTTCAAGACGGCTTTCCATCCACATCGCCGGACGATCGGAAAGGGTGATACTGATTTTAGAAGACATGTTAAGAGGCTGTGTCTTGGATTTTAGTGGTAGTTGGGAGGAGTACCTACCATTAGCGGAATTCGCTTATAACAATAGTTATCAAGCGAGTATTCAAATGGCTCCATACGAGGCCCTATATGGACGAAAGTGTCGTACTCCTACATGTTGGACGGAGTTGGGAGAAAGACAAGTTCTGGGTCCAGAATTGGTAACCGAGACGGAAGACAAAGTCAAGGTGATTCGGTCTCGTCTCAAGGAAGCATCGGATAGGCAGAAGTCTTATGCCGATCTTAAACGCAAGGAGATGGAGTACGCTGTGGGAGATAAAGTCTTTCTGAAAGTGTCGCCTTGGAAAAAGGTGTTGAGATTTGGACGGAAAGGAAGTTAAGCCCAAGGTTCATCGGGCCATATCTTGTTGTGAAGCGAGTAGGACCAGTGGCTTATCACTAGAGAGTGCCGGCGTAACCGAGTCGATTCATGACGTATTTCATGTGTCAATCTTTGAGAGGCGGTATCGGTCGAGATCCTTCAGACACGTTGTGCCGATGAGCGCAGATTGAGGTGAACTCGATTTATCTTTTGAAGAAGAACCGGTTCAGATTGTAGACCGAGATGTGAAAGTTCTACGAAGGAAGGCGGTGCCTTTAGTAAAAGTGTTATGGCGGAACCACGGAGTGGAAGAAGCTACGTGGGAGCCCGAGGAGGTGATGCGCAAAGAATACCCCCATCTCTTTTGATCAAGGAATTTGAGGACGAAATTTATTTTAAGGGGGTAGAATCGTAACATCCCAAATATGGGGTTATTTGGAATTTGATTATTTTCTTGTTATGAATCATTGTGATATTATTAATGGAATAATAGAGCTTAATTTAAGGCTTTGAGTGTGCCCGGTTTGAGAGAAAAAATTTCAGCTTTTTAATTTTAAAAGAAGGAGCCTTAGCAAGTGGGTGTTATAAGAATAAATGTGGGTAACTTAACACTAATTAGGCCTTGGATAAGTGGCAAAGCAAGCCCACTTAAGAGCTAGCATGTGACGCCACATCAAGAGGAAGGGAGAGCCTTGGTTGAGTCACAAGGATCCTCTTTTTGCATTATGGATGGACGGCACATGTGGAGAGTTTTCTCTCCTTTAATTCTTTTATTTTGGATAATAAAGGGATTATTATTATAATGATAATAAGAGGATAAAGAAGATATTAGTTGGATTATTATTGGATTAAGAGGGATTAATTCAATTAAGTTTGAATTAAATTGAATGGGTGGCTTGGAGCAAAATAAGGTAAGGGTCGAATTTTAAACTCCTTGGTGGAGTAGTGTGGACGGCAATGCTACTAGAAGGGTGCCGAATGTCTATAAAAGGAGCAACCTAGCACCATTCTCTTCTTTTTCTTCATTTTGCTACTTGCTGAAATCTCTTAAGCCCTTTTCATTCTTCTTTTATTTTTTTTCCAGCCTCCCAAACCCCTTTAGCCGAAACTTCTATTCCCTCTCATCTCCATTATTTTCCTTCCTTCAATAAGCCGAATACACCCCCCTTGAAGTGTCGAATCTCACACTCCTCCTTGGCAGCGTGGTTAGCCGAATACTAAAGGAAGTATAAGACCCTGCGAAAGTTAGCTCTCAATCGGTTTGAGGAAGGTAAGAAGGACATAGCCGAATGGTTTTGTTATTCTCTTTATGATTCGTCGATTTAAGCATGGGGAAAACAGGAGTCCGGCACAGGCTGATAGTTGGCTTATCTTTTGTCTAAACCGAAATGTTGTAGGGACTCTGAGATATTTGGAATCAGGCGATCAAGGCTCCATCTTCTACCAACCGAATTTGGTAAGTGTAGGTAAGGCTTATATTGGTATTTAAAAGCCGAAGGCTATGGTTATTAGTGCTATTAATTGACTAAGTGAAGTTTGTAAACCATTCGCAAGTCGGACGCTAAGACTAGTATTCAAAGCGAGTAGGTAAGGATTCGGGTTCAAGCAATAACCCTAAAAGGATTATTTGGTTTGGCCGAATGGCCCATATCACTAACACTATCTTGGCCGAATATAGGGGCTAGTGGATCTAGGGGGTGGCCAACGTTCCTTTTCGGGATTTAGACTTCTCATCAACATCGTGTGTACATACACACTTATAGCGATTAATGTTGTGTTATATATATTTTGTATGTAAATCGCTTGATGTAGATGCGGATTGGTACCTTAACGCAGTACAAGTGAGGATCCCGTAAGTCTCTGTTGATATGAGATTACTTTAATGCTTTTGGGAAGCATGGTTTCTCGATACATGTGATGAATGCATGAGATCCATTTGTTAATCATTTACCTACTATGGGCTATATGAGAGGAGGGGCGGTGATGTTTCGTGGCCGACGGCACCGTTGTTTTGGTAACACATTGTGACTATATGTCACCAGAGGTTTGGTACCTCCAGAGGTTTGGCACCTCATAGCGACTTGTCCCCGTGGTTAACACCACCGTGGGTTGGCCCCACTTGAGATATGGGATAAATCGCGGTGATTTGGTATCACACGATGGGTTGGCCCCATCACCCGATTTGTGTCTATGGACACCAAAGTGCTTTGGTAGCACATTGTGACTATATGTCACCAAAGTGGTTTGGCACCACCAGTGTTTTGGTAACACATTGTGACTACGGTCACCAAAGTGGTTTGGTACCACATGGGGTAGACAAAGGCGTTTGGTTGGCTAGGTTGGGCACACGATACTGCATAATTAATCGTTATATGTTGTGTATGAAATGTTGTATTAACCGGGAAGGGTTACATATCGAGTCTTGGTGACTCACCTTCTCCTTTAACATTTTTCAGTGACTCGTAGATGGCGGTTGAGAGCCAGGTTGGACTCGAGGTGGCCATGCAGTGGATTTAAATTTATAGAACTTTAAATTTGGTTATTTTTACTTTGGTTGTAATAAGGCCTCCATAAACTCTATTTGTGTTTTTTTTGATGTTGGATGTTTACTTTAAACTATATTATTAAATTGAACTAAAATCACATGTTTTCTTAAGTTAACACGAAAAAGTTTAATCGTGCCATCGGGCACACTTGAAACTGGTATAACAATCGGACTTAATTAAATTTCCAAATTAAATCTAAGGGTAGCTTTGGCAAGATAACCGAAAACGAGAAGTTTTCAATAAAAATTAAATAGGTATCGAAATGGTGTTCACAAGGTTTTTCTCCGTAACAAATCAAATTCGGTCGTAATGTTTGGGCCGGGTTTGGGTTGTTACAACTGTTTTCCGGGTTCTTGCTATAATTGCATGTGTGATTTATGTGCTAACCAGTGCAGTGGTAGTTAGGTGGTAATTACCCTAAAAAGGGGTATATCGATAATCAGGTTAGTGTTATCTGTTGATAAGAATGTGAAAGTGCCGATGTGAATGTAACTATGCCTATGGAAATATGATTGTCTGCCTTAATGACATGTGCATGCATTTATGTTTATGTCACTATTACATGTTGCATGTGCATGGGTGGGATATGATATGAAAGAAGGACAGGGTGTACTTCGAGTACGTGGTTGATATCGGCTATGTGCCATATCGTGGTTGATGAGTGACTATGTGTCCCATCGTGGTTTTGGTGTTAGCTACGGCTACATCGTGGATTTGGCGCCGACCGAGGTTGCGTTGTGGATTATTGTGCTTAATTGCGTGGGCGGCATTGATTGCCTTTGGAGTAAAAAGGAGAGGGTGATTTGTTAATCCCTCGTGTGTGTAGTAAATTTGGATACGGGGTGTGTAGAGGATGGACCCTAGGTTGGGTTGGGTGCACTTTGCATTTCAATTGATATGTGGATTAATGTGAAAATGGGCCAAGCCCAGTATATGAATGTGGATCGGTCGCGGAAATTGGCTAAGCCCGATATGTGGAAATTATGCGGTTAATTACCTCATACGATAAGTGACATGAATATGGGCCAAGCCGAGAATGTGTTATTATGTGAATATGTTATCTTGTTATCCGATATATGGGTTAATATGTGGTTAACATGTGGGTGGAATTCGGTGGATTAATTACACATCGAGTGCGTATGACTCACCCAAATTTTTATCAACATCGCAGTGATGGATGATGATCGGACCGGGTTGGAGTGGATACGAGGTGGCCCATGCAGAAGAAGTTGTTTTCATTATATAATAGAATTTATTAACTTCAGTATTCTAAGTATTTTTGAATAGTTATTTGTTGTAATAAAGGCCTTAAAGTATTTGAATTTTGCTATATTTTGATTGGATTTGTAATTAAGTTAATATTTTGGTAGTTTAATTTTTAAAAGCTATTTATATCTCAAAAGTCATATTAAAGTTTTGAATCCGGTATTTTTATCACCACTTAATTTTATTTAGAATGTTTTAAATGTTTTATCAAGGGCAACAAATTTTTAACGGTTTTTACTGTTAAGTAAGAATATTTTTAAACGTTTTTCGCAGTGGCATTTCAAATTCGATCGTATCGAATGGGCCGGGTTTGGGGTGTTACAGTTTGGTATCAGAGCCCGGTTCAAAACTCGGCTTTGAGGGTTTTGGGTCCAAAAATATTTTCGAAAATGGGCTTTTCAAAATATGGGCTTTTATTTCAGGTTTTTCTGGCATGGCACCTGTATCTCGGCCCAAGTCCACTGTAAGCACTTCGAATTATTGAAGTAATTTGTTTATGTGAACTGTTATGGGCTTATTTGGGCTCGTAGATTAGAATATTAAGGCTATTGAACCCTAGGGCTAGTGCACTCAAACACATGCATAAGACTTAAGGACTATTAAACAAACCTGTGAACTAAGTCGCCGAGCTAGGGTGTGGCAACCATTGTGCGCATGTCTAGGATTGGATCGGAAGAGCATGGTACTTAAGCAGTCCTAGTGACTCACCTCCTCTTCGCTGGAATCCTACCTGGTGCGTAGCTTCGGTTCACCCTAACCAAGAGGACTCGGTCATAGGCTAAACACAATGACTAAAACCCGAAAGGGAACTAGCCGTGTTTTTATAAACCCTAGTTTTAAAACTCTTAAAATTACCTTTTTAATTTGTGAGAACTATTCTTACAAAATTCTTGCGAAAAATTTTTGATTTACAAAATGACGAAAATGCCCCTGGGATAGAAACGGACAGCAATGTTCGAATAGTGAGTGTGGGTGGTGGATACCACTGAATGAATATGTTGATGAATGAATGTGCCTTTATTGAGAAATGAATGTGATATTCTGAAGTAGAATAGTGAACTTGAACTGAACCTTTGTGTGATCGAAAGGACTACTTCTAAATATCTTCATTTCATAAAATTGTTCGCGGTTAATAAGTGGAACAAAAGTCTGATGCATAAAACTTTTTAATCAGATAAACCGCGACGTTAGAGATGAGTTCTAGGGGACGCGATAGAGGTAGAATGGCAGCATCGGAACCGGTAGGGTCTGGTCATGGGTCAGGAAGTGAAGTGCCGCCAGCGGTGGACGTGGAGGAGCAAGATCAGACAGGAGAAGACGACGCAGTATCGCGGGCCATGTTACGAGTACTAGAACGAGTAGCAGGAGTTAGTGGGGGAAATGGAACTCGGAAGTCAGTATCAGAAAGGCTTAGATCGAACGGAGCCGAGATCTTTAGAGGAGTGTCAGGAGTAGCTCCGAATGTAGCAGAATATTGGCTGGAAGCAGTCGAAAGAATCATGGACGATTTGGACTGCACCAATGAATAAAAGCTGAAGGGTGCTGTTTCGTTACTTCGCGATGAAGCTTATCGTTGGTGGCTCACTGTCAAACAAGGTGTACCGGCAGATCGATTGGATTGGGATTACTTTAAGGCCAAGTATGAAGGAAAGTACGTAGGAGCCAGTTATTTGGACTCGCAAAGGAAAGCGTTTCTAAATCTAGTACAAGGGAATAAGTCGGTAGCGGAGTATGAAGCTGAATTTGTGCGACTAAGTCAGTACGCCAAAGGAATCGTGGCTACTGATTATGAAAGGTGTGTTCGATTCGAAGATGGGCTGCGAGATGAGTTGCGGGAGTTGATCACTCCGCAGAGAGAAAGGGACTTCGCCATTCTGGTGGAGAAAGCTCGGATCATTTGAAGAGGTTAAGAAGACTATAAGAGAAAACCGAGAAAAGAATAGGAACGAGAATAAGAGAAGTTTTGGACCGTTAGCATCATTTGGTAATGTCCCGAAAAGACCAAGGATCGAGAATCCTGTACGTGCACCAGTTGATGTAAATCGGAACCGTTCGTGTGTTAAGTGTGGGAGAGCTCATTTAGGAGAATGTTGGGGAAATAGTAAGGAATGTTTGGTGTGGGTCGAAGGCCCATTTGGTTAAGAAGCGTCCTCGAAGCAACGAGAGGTCGAGGTTCGAGCGTGGAGGAAATGGTACCGGCGAGAGGTGCTAAAGGATCTGGGATGAGTCGGCCCGGGGACTTGATATCAGCACGTTCTTTGGACACCATTTATTGTCTTGTTGGTGTGAAGTTTAGTTCATTCTGGTATGGCTAGTGAAGTATAGGAACTTTGGATGTGAACCTTAAGACTGTGTCTAGAAGGCAGGATAGATTTGTTAAGATCAGAGCGCGCAGCAGAGGCGTAGAGTAGTGAGTTAGGATGTACGGATGATCGTTAGTAAGTAATTTCGAGGACGAAATTATTTTAAAGAGGGTAGAATTGTAATATCCTGGATTTAGGGGTTATGCGTTTATGCATAATTCAAGTGTTAGCAAGCTTCAGTGTGTGATTGGAGGAGTTTTAAGGGCCTTGAGAACTTTAAGATATAGGAGAATGCCTTAGGAAAATTTTTGGTTTTTAGGTGAAAGGGGGAGTTTGGCTAGGAGGCCTTAAGATTAATTTTAGGCGTTTTTGGACATAATAAATGCCTTGGTAAAGTGGCTCCCATGCGCCACTTAGGGGGCTGATTATAACGCTAGTAGGGGGCTTGGGTTCGAATCAAGGTGGCAGCAAGGCGTTTTTATTTTTTTGGGTATTGGCGTTAAATGAAGGGGTTGAGTTAAGGAGGGTTTAAAGCATTTTACGGGCATTGGTGGACAAGAAAGTCAATTGGGAAAAGTGGGCTGGGGCGTTGGAAGAGAGGGGTTGCAGCAGGTGAGGTTCTAGGTTCGAACCAAGGGAGTTGCAATTGGAGTTTTATTTTTATTCTTATTTTGCGTGAGTTGGTAAGGTGTTGGACGGCACACATGGGACCTTCAATTGGGATAAAGATTAGGTTAATTTTGGTTTTAAATTAATTTGGATGAGGGAATAATTATTAGTTTATCTTTTATTTTTTTTAAATTGAAGAGGTGTTATTGGATAAAGTTTTATTTATTTATTTATTTATCTACTTAGTTATTTTAAGTATAGGATTATTATTATTATTTGGATTAAGTGAAGATAATTGTTGAAACCATTCAAACTATTTTGAATGGATTGAGAGGAGTAAATTAGGGAATTGGACTAATTCAAATTAGTTTGAATTAGTAGGTGGTGGCCGAATTTTGGAGTCTTCAAGGGGAGGGAGTGCCGAATTCTATAAATAGGGGGATGCTCACCTTTGGCCACCCTTTTTACCATTTGTTCTCTTTGTCGAATTTGCAAGTGTTTTCTCTCAACCACTTTGGTAGCCGAAACCTTTTTCTCCAAGCACCTTCTCTACCTTTTTGCTCTCAAATTTGCTAGGTGGCCGAATCTTCTACTCTCTTTTCTCCCTTTCTTTTTCTTTCAAAACCGAAGGTGGGCATAGCCTTTTGTGTATTTATTTTCCCTCCCTTCCTTCACACTTTGCTTGCCATTGCCGAATATTCCAACCCCATCTGGGAGTCAGTGCCGAATCACTCAGTCTCTCATTCTCTCTATTTTGTTTGCAAGTTCCGGAAGCCAAACCTTAAGTCTTGTGGTGGCCGATTCTTTGTTAGGACAAGAGGGAGTAGTTATCAAAGGTAAGGATTCAAGCGTTAACCCTTTGGTTTGGTTATTTAGCCGAATGGCCTTGGTGCTAATCTCTTTGTTGGCCGAATATACTTAGGGCCTTGACCTTATTGTTCTTTCATGTGTAGCCAGAGGAAAGAAGCGTTAGGGATCTTTTAAGTTTCGGTTGCATAAGGTAAGGGTAGTATTTGGCTAAAGGCACTTTCTAATACTTATTGGTACAAGGGCCAAAATTAATGAGGTATTTTTCCAGGATTTTTGACAGTGGTAGGAGCAACCGGGACTCAAGTTTGTTTCGGTAAGTAAGTTAGTTGGTAAAGATTAAATACTTGGATTTATGATTTGGAGGTTTAACCAGTTTATCTGATTAAGCGTTTTGATGGTGGCCAATACCAGTCAAGGAGGACAAGGGAAAGTCCCTATCCCGAAGTTTAAGAAAAGAGCTCATCTCTCGGTTCGGGATTGGCCACCGGGCTATGGGGGCAAAGCAAAGCAGAAAATAGGCGGATAAGCGTAGTATCGCTTAGTGATAGCATCGGGATCGAGAGTATTGAACTCCAAGTCATCAGTGTGTGGTTAACCCACCATTTTAGGGTTCTTGCTATAATTGCATGTGTGATTTATGTGCTAACCAAAGGCGAGTGGTAGTTAGGTGATAATTACCCTAAAAAGGGGTATATCGATAATCAGGTTAGTGTTATCTGTTGATAAGAATGTGAAAATGCCGATGTGAATGTAACTATGCCTATGGAAATATGATTGTCTGCCTTAATGACATGTGCATGCATTTATGTTTATGTCACTATTACATGTTGCATGTGCATGGGTGGGATATGATATGAAAGAAGGACAGGGTGTACTTCGAGTACGTGGTTGATATCGGCTATGTGCCATATCGTGGTTGATGAGTGACTATGTGTCCCATCGTGGTTTTGGTGTTAGCTACGGCTACATCGTGGATTGGCGCTGACTGAGGTCGCGTTGTGGATTATTGTGCTTAATTGCACGTGGACGGCATTGATTGCCTTTGGAGTAAAAAGGAGAGGGTGATTTGTTAATCCCCTGGTGTGTGGTAGGCTGGATACGGGGGTGTGTAGAGGATGGACCCTAGGTTGGGTTGGGTGCACTTTGCATTTCAATTGATATGTGGATTAATGTGAAAATGGGCCAAGCCCAAGTATATGAATGTGGATCGGTCACGGAAATGGGCTAAGCCCGATATGTGGAAATTATGCGGTTAATTACCTGTTACACGATAAGTGACATGAATATGGGCCAAGCCCGTAATGTGTTATTATGTGAATATGTTATCTTGTTATCCGATATATGGGTTAATATGTGGTTAACATGTGGGTGGAATTCAAATGGATTAATTACACATCGAGTGCTGTATGACTCACCCAAATTTTTATCAACATCGCGGTGATGGATGATGATCGGACCGGGTTGGAGTGGATACGAGGTGGCCCATGCGTGAAGAAGTTGTTTTCATTATATAATAGAATTTATTAACTTCAGTATTTTAAGTATTTTTGAATAGTTATTTGTTGTAATAAGGGCCTTAAAGTATTTGAATTTTGCTATGTTTCATTGGATTTGTAATTAAGTTAATATTTTGGTAGTTTAATTTTTAAAAGCTATTTATATCTCAAAAGTCATATTAAAGTTTTGAACGGTATTTTTATCACCACTTAATTTTATTTAGAATGTTTTAAATGTTTTATCAAGGGCAACAAATTTTTAACGGTTTTTACTGTTAAGTAAGAATATTTTTAAACGTTTTCCGCAGTGGCATTTCAAATTCAGTCGTATCGAATGGGCCGGGTTTGGGGTGTTACACGGGGCTTAGGTAGTACTAATATGTTTAATTAAGTGTGTAAGATGAAGGCCTATGTGAACCTAGTGAATGATTAGGATACAAATGACATGTCATTAGAGATTATCAGGCACTATGTCCCGATGTTTATATTATCAGGTACTATGTACCGGTGACTATATTATCAGGTACTTTGTACTAATGTTCATATTATATTAGGCACTATGTGCCGGTGTTTACATTTATCAAGTACTATGTACCAGTGGTGGATACCATACCGATGGCTGAGATCCAAAATTTGTGGCGGATTCTTCACAATTCGTGTGAGCAGCATCAAGTAGTGGTTAATGTCCCGTTTTATAGCTCGCGTGAGCAAAGTTATCTTGAGTATCCGAAGTTAATTTACTATAGTTTTTCGGAGAAATACAAGTTTTGAAAATGAATTGAGATGAAAGCCTATGGTATAAGATGTTATTTATGAAGTGAATGTGATTGTTATGTGTATTATTCCACTTATATGTATTGATGTTCCTTATATGATCATGACTATCCATTTTTGCATGGTAGGAAATGTGTAAGATGTCAAGAAATAATATGTTATCATGAAAATTTCAATTAGTAAGGCTTTTAAATGGCAGATATGTTATGTTTAAATTTATATGAACTTACTAAGCTTTAAGTAATCTTACCTTGTTTCATTTTTCTTATTTGTAGATTGTCGAAAATCATTCCGTCGATTGGATCGCCTCTAGAGCTCACACTATCCACCAACTCTTTTGGTAGACTTCTGTTTATTTTGTCATGGTTATAAGTGGCATGTAAATAGGTTATGGCAATGTATGTTCATAAGTTTTTGAATAATGTTTTGTGCCTTGTTGGTGAGAATGATATATCATGTTAAGCTTTACGGTGTGTTGTTATGCTTTGACATGAATTTGGCAAATATGTTTTGGTCATTTTGGTGAACCTTGTTTGATGAAACCTCGGCATTTAGAATGATGATCATATATTGTTGGAAAGTGTGAATGTTTTGTTGTGAATGGTTGACCTGAGGTACCAATTGTGGCATATTGGTTAGGCACTTAGGATGGATGATATATGTTATATTTTTGGCAGGTTTTTTTTTATGTATTTGAAAAGGCTTAATGGTTGGCATATTGCATTGCTTGTGTAACAGCCCGATTTAGGGGCTAGTCGGAACAGTGGTCTCGGGACCACTAATTCGAGGTTGAAGAAAAATATTTTGATATTATTTTATGTGTTATTAAATGTTTATAAAGAGGCATGAGAATTGTGGTGCTTTAATTTTAGCGATTGAGGGCATAATTGCGAAAAAGGACTAAATCGCATAAAGTGCGAAAGTTCTATTTTATTTGCTAGAAGTGCCAAATAGCTATAGAATGTGAATTGGAGGTCTTTAAAGTGCAATTATGCCTTCCTATAAGTTATGGACGGTCAAGGGGACAAGAAATTAAAATTGGACAAGGGTTGGTGTAACACCCCAAACCCGGCCCATGCATTATGAGTGGATTTGGTATGTCACACGAGCAAAACATGTTAAACCCTTTTTGTTCGTACTAAAATATTGCTTTGTTAAAAATCAAGAAAACAAGTTTGATTTGATAAAATACTACTAACCTCAAAGATTTGATTGATAAATCGATAAATTTAAACTAATGATCTTACAAAACCGTGACTTTTGAAAACGACGTTGAAAATTCGAAAGAGAATCCAAGTCTTTTGAAAATATCGTTAATAGTTCGAGAGAAACTATCCGTGTTAAAAATATTCGTAAAAGTTTATTTTGAAATCCATTTGTTAATCGATTTTGGAAACCATTGTTTAAGTTTTTAGAAAATTTCCCTTTTTAAACAATTTAAGAAAAATAATAAAAACATCCCAACCAAAAAGCAAAAATAAAAATAGTCCAGAGGCCAACATTTAACCCAAAATAGTAAAGTAATAAAATAAACGAGAAAGAAGTCTAAAGTCCAAATAAACCATTTCAAGTATGGCCTCCTCGAGTCATCCATAGCCCAAGTCCATATCATCAAGCATTACCTACAAGGGTTAAGAGAAAGGGGGTGAGTTACAAGAACTCAGTGTGAAATCCCTCTACTGTTATTCATTGGGCCAAAACCCAATTAGCAATATTTTGGGCCTAAGCCCATTTACAACAACAATAATGTATCAAATATAATATGCATATGATATGCAATTCCCAAACCAAACCTAGTTTTCCATCCGCTACACACCACCCGTACCAACCAGCACACCTGTGGGGAGCTTTAGTCACCCACCCCGCCCACACACCAAACGTAGGCATTAAGCCATTTATATCAGATTTGTTGACAAGCCACCAGACAATGAATTTACATGGCATTTCCATTTTTCAGATTTGTGGCAGAGCCACCAGATTTATGTAGCAGAGCTACCAGAACTTCTCTTCATCATTATCCCATCCCATACAAATCATGTATATTATGCATAGCCATTCACAACAATTTATTCAGATATTTATTACAAAATTATGGCCCATTACAACAATTAATCAAAAGGCCCATTAAGCAAAATATCATATTTGGCCCATTTATCAAAATATCAGATTGGCCCATTTATCAAAATATCAGATTGGCCCATTTATCAAAATATCAGATTGGCCCATTAAACAATTTCGTAATTCGGCCCTTTAGGGGCATTTTCGTTATTTCGACCCATAGGGGCATTTTCGTAATTTCGACCCATAGGGGAATTTTCGTAATTTCGATAATTTACCCACTAAGGGTAATTCGGTAATTTTGCAACCTAAGGTATTTTGAAAATTTCGCAACCTAGTCTTAACTACTAATGTGGAGCATAAAAATCGAAACTGTCCATCTGCGTTGTACTAACTAAATTGACTATAACTTGAGTTAGGAATCTCGAAATCTAACTTCGTAAATTTTCCTTGAGACTAGACTCATATATCTTCTTACTATAATTTTTGCAGAATTTTTGACTTATCCATTTAGTACAGTTTATTCCTTAAATATTCCCTTGTTTCACTGACCAACGATTCTGACCTCTCTTACCCAAAATTCAAATATCTCACTGTACAGTTTTATATGTTGCTCCCACTTGTTTCTATTGAAAATAGACTCACTAAGGAATCTTTACATATAAACTATAACTCATAATTCACTTTGTACAATTTTATACAATTTTTCCAAGACAGATCAGGGAACCACGAAGTCATTCAGAACCAGTCTCACTCAAATTAACATATCTCAGAATATAAAAATCCTTTTCCTTCTCCGTTTCTTCCATATTAAAATAGACACGGTAAGATTTAATTCGATATCTTATTCACTTTCTAATTCCCTTTCTCCTATTTTTTGTGATTTTCGAAAAACACGTCACTACTTCTAACCGAAACTGTTTTAATACAAAATACGATTACCACTGCGATCATACGCACGCCCGAGTGATCACGGATGCCGGTTTTTGGTGTTCTTTGGTATTTTGACCGATTCACAGAATATTTCATACAAACTTTCAGATAAGTGTGAGATTACACATCATTTCAGATATGTATACGAAAGGTACGTGATTACACACCTTGATTAGGATTCCCTAAAGAACCACTCTTCGTTGACCCACTATATCCGAAGGATTTGCAAATAGGATATGTCGAGTGGTTTCGTCCCTAAAACATAATTGATTAGTCAAAACTTCAATCCGGTTTGCAACATAGCCAAATAGAGATATAATGAAAAATCCAAAATGAACCCCCTTACCTTATCGATATTGGATCCAATTTCCACCGTTTGACTTCGGCTAGAACAATACACGGTCTCCCACTTAAAACACTACGAAAAAGAGAAAATAATCTCGTTTGAGAGGGTAGAATAAAATGATGGTCTCGGTTAAAAGGACCATCCCATGCCAAGACATATATTCGGCTAGGAGAAAGAAAAAAAAAAAAAAATGTTTGAATAGAACCACTTACCGATTGATCAAAGGAGTGAGTGTTAATACGGATGAGAAGAACGATAAAGAAGAAATGAAGGTTCTGGTTTTTCCAAAGGAAAAGCGAGTGAACAATTTGATCTCCAAGGCTTAGGTACTTTCGGCAACAAGGAAGAAAAGAAGAAACAAAAATGCACACTAAAGGCTTGAAAATTCGGCAAAGAGAAGAGGAAATTTGGAGAGAAAGAGAATGATACAAAAAACTAAAGAGAACAACCTCTCAAGCACTAGCTTTGCCAAAAACTCCTAGCAAAATTTGGCTATCACCCCCTTTAGCCCCAAAATCGTCCACATTCATGTCCCTAATAGTTAAAATTTTGCCAACCACCCTTTCCATAATACATCCCTTGAAAAAGGCCACATGTTCCCCCTACTTTCCCCTTTCTCTTGGTTTCTTTCCTCACATTCATCCTTTCCTATTTTCCTTAGCCATCTTGCCAAAAATAAAAGTCCACCATGCCTTATTTACATGCTTGGCCGACACTTAAGGAAAGAGTGCAAAAATAATAGTTAAAGTTTCCACACAATGAGATTTGAACCTCTTCCCTCAAAGTCCATCACTTGATACCATAACCTCTTTACCAATAGCTCATTTAAGCAAGCACATTACTCATTTATTTCTATAAGTCTTGAAGCTACTTACCATCTCTCCTTAAAGTGCTAAAATACCAAATTTTTTTCCTAAGGCCCAATTAAACCCGAGACTTCATAGAAACCTCGTAACCTTCCAAATTCACTTAACTAATAAGTCCAATTTGCAATAATGCCATTCTCTTGTTCTCAAAATTTTAAACACTCCTACACTCAAGGCTCATTGGGCCCAATCCTACTAGGCCCAATTTTGGGATGTTACAGTTGGTGACATTAGTTGACTAAAGGAATAAAATAAAGGGAAAAATAAAGAAAAGAAAGCTATCATCTTTTCTCCATCTTCTCTCCACCGAAAATGAGCAGCAACAAGGGGGTTTTTGAAGCTTAAAATCTCAGCAAACATTTCTCCTCACAAGTAAGTGATTTTGATGATTTTTCTTGATAAAAATTGTACTTTTGGAGTCCCCAAAGCTTAAGCTTCCTAAAGAGGGGACTAGTTTGCAATATGGTTGAAAGTCTAGGGACTTGCCATGAGAGAGTTTATGTTGTTTGATGAGTTTTATGAAAGAAAATGAATGATAGGATGATGAGAAACAACTTTTGTGAAAGGTGTTGTCATGAAAACACCTATTTGGGACTAAAATGCAAAAGTTGTAATTTGTTCATTAAGGCATGAAATTGATGGAATTGAGAATAGTTGTAAGAGGATTAAATGTTCAGCTAGGCTTGTTTAACAAGAAATTGTGATGAAAATTTATTTACGAGCCTAGGGGCAAAATCGTAATTTTGCCAAAGTGTAGGGGCAAAATGGTCATTTTTTCCTAAGTAGAGATTACGTTGTAATTCGATCATTAAGTGATTAAATGAGTAAATTTCATTGTTCTAGATCAAAGAAAATAAGTTTCGGACCTAGAACGGATGAAAAGAGAAATGTGGGCAAAAAGTCTTTTTCGGCTCTTTCGACATCGAGGTAAGTTCATGTGCAATTATTGCAATTATGTATGAGTTAATGTAAGTATTCCAATGTTGTATGGAATGTACGTTCACTATATGAATGTATGGAATATCTCTTGATGAGATGTCAATGGAATTGAAATTAGTGTAATGGGAAATGTGTATAGCATGATAGGATGATGGTTAAAGTCTCGAGTAAGACCATATTGGAATATGGCCTCGACGTAAGAGTTCGTATAAGACCATGTCAGGGACATGGCATCGATATGTTAATGTATGTAAGACCCTGTTGGGGGTATGATGTTAATGAGAACTATGTGCATGAGACTCAAGAGAGTTATTTAACAATTTGAGTGACTCAATGGACATGTTAAATGTATGTGGTTGTATCATGAGAAGAGCAAGTATGTGTTACGATTGAATTGATATGAATTCAATGTATGATAAACCCTAGTGGGATACGTGTAATTAATGCACCTTAGTTGCATGATTTAGATTTATTGTTGAATTGTGTGAATGCGAATAAATAACGTAGAAAAGTTAAGTAAGAATAGTAGTGTGAGGATGTTCTTGGATGAACATTTGAAATAAAGAGTTACATGTGGATGGCTATTCATGAATGTATGATAATGGTGAGCTATGTGCGATATCACCATATTAATGGTTAGTGATGGGTCAGAATGCGATACCATCAACCATATATTATTATCGGTGGGCTGTATGCGTTACCACCTGATATATTATTAATTGATGGGCTGTGTGCGATACCATCGCTTATAAATGATTGGTGAGCTAAGTGCGAAATCACCAGGGGTATAAATGATTGGTGGGCTGTGTGCGATACCACCCTATAATCGATTGTGGTAAGCTAAGTGTGAAACCACCGAGATATTTCTTTCGTGTGGATAAGCTAAGTGATTTAGCATTAACCATGTGTGAATTAGCTGTGTGAATTGACTGTGTGGTTGCAATACTGAGTAAAGTAGCTGTGTGGATGAATTATTGAAAATGCTTGATGTGTTGTTTTATATGATTTTGTGATGATTAGTGCAGGAGTGTATGCTAATTAAACGAGCATTTGGCTTGTGGCATGGTAAGAATATGGTAAGAGGTAGAATGAGTAAGCTTTAAGGAAGATTGAGTAAGTAGCCATGAGTTCATGAGAAACGCTTATTGTAATAACTTACAGTCATGCATATCCATTAAATATTAAGGTTTATCAGTTGTATGTAGATGAACTTACTAAGCATTATTGCTTACTCCTCTTCCTTTCTCATCTCTTATAGGTTAATTTAGCTAGCTCGGGTTGGAGATCACCGGAGATGTTTTCACACTATCGAGGAGACACTTGGTATGAGGTATCCAGTCATTATGAGTCATGGCATGTATAGGGCTAGTACATGAGGTTGATTAAGTCATTGTTATTGTGCCAAATGTGTTGGCCTAAATGAGTTATGGGATAATTGTATAATGCCATAGTTGTTGGCTATTATGTTTTATGAAAAGATGTATTTATCTATGTGGGATGGCAATTTAACTTGAGTGATTATGAATGTGATGGATGAGTATAAGTTGTGTAAGCTATATGAGTGCAAAGAGCTTGGCAAATAGCCTTGTTCTGGTCCACACGGGTAGACACACGGGCATGTGTCTAGGCCGTGTGAGACACACGATCAAGCCAGGGGCATGTGCCCTGGCCGTGTAGAGTCTGCACCTTGAAATTAGAATTTGAATGGTCACACGGTTAAAGCACACGGGCATGCTGAGGCCGTGCTGAACAAGTCAGAATACTAAGGTATGGCACACGGTTTAGGCCCACGGGCGTGTCAAAATCGTGTGTGATTAGTCAGTGTTGACCACGGGTGAAAGGCACGGACGTGAGATAGGGTACATGGGCGTGTGCCTTGGCCGTGGGCAAATTGGAAAAATACTGGGTTTTTAGGCACGGTCCGGGGACATGGGCGTGTGTGTCTATGCACGGGCGTGTCTAATCTTGCACGGGCGTGTGGCCCCTATTTTAAAGAAAAGTTTCTTTTAACTTGTAAAAGTTTCCGGATGCAAGTTTAAGGCCTCGTAGGCCCACGATATGAATGATTTGACTAAGAAAGATAAGTTTTTAATTCAGAACAAGATTTTGTAGCCTGAAAGTACATGTTTAAGCAAGTTCAAGCATAGTAATGTCTCGTATCCGGTTTTAGCCTCGGAATCGGGTATGGGGTGATACATTTAGTGGTATCATAGCTATGGTTTAGTCTGCTCTAGGACTAACCTAGCGTGAGTAAGAGTCTAGCTATACATGCCATATGTGGACCGTGATAGTGTGATATCTCTTGGCTCTAACGAAATGGTTTTGTTAAGACAGAGCCGATTCCCAACCGAGCTAATTTTAGTAAGTTTGTATGATTTTCAAGTTTCATG
Source organism: Gossypium sturtianum (assembly GCA_025698515.1). NCBI lineage: Eukaryota > Viridiplantae > Streptophyta > Magnoliopsida > Malvales > Malvaceae > Gossypium > Gossypium sturtianum. The sequence continues at coordinate 33,224,894 of CM046946.1, read as the reverse complement.
AATATTTCGTTGAACGGCTTGTGATGTTGCTATGTGCACATTAATTCTACGAAAATGTTCAATGATCTGATAAACAAAGAAATCAATGAGATTAAGTATTAGTAAGTCCCGATTGAAGATGAATTTTCCATGATACTCGATCTACCACTTGAGATAAGAAAGTTCGTATAAAACTAAGCCAGGGCATGGCATCGGAAATTGAGCAAGTTATCATGTGAGTCCAAGGTAAGCTTGGCATTGATTCAAGAAGAGATATTCCATGTAAGACCATATCTAGGATATGTCTTTGGCATCAAGTTATGTGGGACGAGATTTAGTATCCTCGGTTATTCATAATAACTCATTGGGCAAAAGAGTAAAGCTTAAATGAAATAGCAAGAAAGTTAGTAGTAAAGTTGATATTATGTCATGCTAGTTAAGGCTGACTAACAAGTATAATTCATGTTATGAATGATGATGCTGAGATTATGTTTATTATAGTAAAGCATACTGATCTATGTGATCAAGTGTTACAGGTACTTTGTTTACCTTACAAGCATGAGACTAGTAAGTGCCATGATGTATGTGAAAAGCAGTAAGAGTAAGTAAGCGCTTGCGATTTGTGATGCCATTGTTTATGATAAATATGTTCACATGATTAAAAACTGAAAAGTTCAATTTAGTAGAATGCAGGATATGAGTACGGTCGTTCAACGATGAAAAGATGAATAAGACCATGGTTGGACCATGGCAATGAGAAGGTCAGTGTAAGACCATGTTTGGAATATGGCATCGACATTGACATGCGTTTCATGTAAGACCGTATCAGGGATATGGCGTCGACATTGATATGAGATTTCGTGTAAGACCATAGCGAGGCTATGGCATCGTGATGACATGTAAAGTAATAGCTGGGCTATGATGTTGTGATACGAGTAAGACCATAGTTGCACTAAGGCAATCAAGTAAACGACGTACTCAAAACCCGTAAGACACTCTCTAAATTGATAAGCAATAGTAAGAGGAAGTAGAATCAAACATTGAATACTCAAGTAGATATTAATGTGGAACTTGAGTAAGTAAAGTCACTGTTCGAAAGTATGAGAGATAGAAACAATTGTGGCATGAAAAATGTGAAAACTCACTTGGAGTGAGTTGTGTGACGATGATGATATCTCATTGATGAGGAATGTTAAATCATATGTATGTGGTCACGAGAGTCAAGTTATGGGACGCTACGACCTCACCCCCTTACCACTGTTAAATTATGATGAGATGTTATGAGAGTTAAGTTGAGTAAGTTCGTATTCGATTAATGCAATAATTATGTTAGCATAATTGAGAATGTTTTGTATCACGTTGATACATGATACCCTATTAAATAGAGAAATTGTTGTTGAACATGAGGATGAAGTCCTAGGGGACTATAATAAAAAGGCTATCATTGAGATATGAGATAGATACGGTCCCGTATAAGACCATGTCCGGGACATGGCCTCGGCATCGAGTTGAGATTTCGTATAAGACCATATTCAGAATATGGATTTGATACCTGATGTGGAAGTCCATATAAGACCTTATTCGGGATATGGCATTGGCATTTAGAGGTGACACTATATAGGACCACTTCGTGGATGTGGCATTGGTTTCGTACCTACATGAATGACGATGAATATGCGTCTTTGAGTATCCCTAGTGATCTTTGGGACAGATAGATGAGTCTAGAAGTAGAAATGAAAATTGTACTAAAGCCGTGTAAATAAGTGAACACAGGCACTCGTGAACGAGTTAAGAATAAATGAGTACGATGTATGGCACAGTATGTGCTAAATAAATGTCAAGTTTGAATAAGTTGGCTCAAAGCCTGCAGTTTGTGCATGGTTAGTTGATGTTATGAAGGGATTATAAAAATCTCCTTGAGTATCTTGTGTAAACATCTGTTTCCCTTCAGGGATGATGTAGTCGTTCTTTTCATGAAAATGTGATCGGGTGAGAACGTCAACTAACGGAAAAAGTAGACTAAACAGTTATCGATTTAGTTAATTGAAATCGACATTCCTTTATATCCTTGTAACCCTGTACGGGTACTTTGAGGAGAAAGTTCGTGATGATTCTAGTATAAGAAGTGAAATCACAAGTTTCACGTTGTATGATGAACTTTCGAGTAAGCTGAATAGAGTTAATGAATTCAATCGAGATGTCCCTGCTATCGGGGGATACAACGATAGTAAAGGTCTTAGACTAGCATAACAAGAGGAACTCAGATGAGAGCGTGCCTAAAATATGTTCTCAGTATGGAGAAAAGAGTAGATTAATGTATTGAGATATGATTCAAGTTCTGTGTATATTCACGCATGAATCAGTAAAGAGAATAAAATTCTGTATGTACGTGAATTGGGAGCATGATATAAAGATATGCTCATCGAAATGTTCAAACCGTGATGGTTGAGTTGAAAGTTATTGAAAGAACTGTTTATTTGAAAGTTCTAGTACTGAGATCAGTCTGAATCGAGAGAAAGAGATGACAGGTTGGTGATCCTGAGACGATCACTTTTATGTCTGTGTGGTGAGTTAGATATTATATATATTGATCCATGGAATCATCGATGTGTATTTTCTGAATTTTTTTTATGATGAAAGAGTATTATACGCTACAGGAGATTTTGGAAATGAAATAGTGAAACGGCTAGAGCTAATACAATGACGAGTATAGTTATTATAATACTTTCGGATAGTAGACATAGTACAGATGTCTGAATGAATGATCCATGTTAGACAATGCGAGTTAGTTACTCGGTTGATCTTAGTTGGTAATACCCTAATTTTAGCAAGGTTAATGTCTAGAGCGAGTCTTCCTTTCAGAACAAAAGGGTTCAAAAGTGAGTTAGTAAATGGTATTTTAAATAAGCTCTGAATGAGTTTATTGAGATGATTAAATCTAGGTTGGATAAGATTTCCGTTGTTGAAGTTTCCTCGAGATAAAATTTGAATGATGATGAATCCAAAACTTATACAGAAGTTTGGTACGAGATTTAGTAGTAGCATATCTACTAATGCAAGAATAAGGAAATGCAGTTATGTGCATAAATGTTTTTACAATAGAGTACATTTCCCGATATGATTGAGTTTATGGTCAGGAGTATTTGACCACTAAAAGCCGAGTTTTTAAAGCGTACAAGTCGAGAGTATTAAAGTCGGTGAATGCTTTAATGAGAAAGTGAGATGAAACTTTAAAGATTTCAAATTTGGTTTGACAAAATTTCCAAGAAAAGGAAATGTCATTCGAATTGTAGTAAATCAACCAGTGAAGATCCGAACGATCATTTGGGCATGTACGGAGTTCCAAATTAGTGGACTTCTGGATATAGTATAAGCCCCAGAGGAAGAATAACCTAGGTCTCAAGTTACGTTTCGATCTTATGTATCACAGCTTAAGAGTTATCGGCAAGAGGAATTTGAGGATAAGTGGATTTGCGATTTTGAAGATTAGATGGAAACATTTTTTTTAAAATGTTAGTAGCTAACCCTCCTGATAAGATTTTCGGGGACGAAAATCCCTAAGGGGGGAGAATTGTAACAGCCCGATTTAGGGGCTAGTCATAACAATGGTCTCGGGACCACTAATTCGAGGTTGAAGAAAAATATTTTGATATTATTTTATGTGTTATTAAATGTTTATAAAGAGGCATGAGAATTGTGGTGCTTTAATTTTAGCGATTGAGGGCTTAATTGCGAAAAAGGACTAAATCGCATAAAGTGCAAAAGTTCTATTTTATTTGCTAGAAGTGCCAAATAGCTATAGAATGTAAATTGGAGGTCCTTAAAGTGCAATTATGCCTTCCTATAAGTGATGGACGGTCAAGGGGACAAGAAATTAAAATTTGACAAGGGTTGGTGACATTAGTTGACTAAAGGAATAAAATAAAGGGAAAAATAAAAAAAAAAGAAAGCTATCATCTTTTCTCCATCTTCTCTCCACTGAAAATCAGCAGCAACAAGGGGGTTTTTGAAGCTTAAAATCTCAGTAAACATTTCTCCTCACAAGTAAGTGATTTTGATGATTTTTCTTGATAAAAATTGTACTTTTGGAGTCCCCAAAGCTTAAGCTTCCTAAAGAGGGGACTAGTTTGCAATATGGTTGAAAGTCTAGGGACTTGCCATGAGAGAGTTTATGTTGTTTGATGAGTTTTTATGAAATAAAATGAATGATAGGATGATGAGAAACAACTTTTGTGAAAGGTGTTGTCATGAAAACACCTATTTGGGACTAAAATGCAAAAGTTGTAATTTGTTCATTAAGGCATGAAATTGATGGAATTGAGAATAGTTGTAAGAGGATTAAATGTTCAGCTAGGCTTGTTTAACAAGAAATTGTGATGAAAATTTATTTACGAGCCTAGGGGTAAAATCGTAATTTTGCCAAAGTGTAGGGGCAAAATGGTCATCTTTGCCTAAGTAGAGATTACATTGTAATTCGATCATTAAGTGATTAAATGAGTAAATTTCATTATTTTAGATCAAAGAAAATGACTTTCGGACCTAAAACGGATAAAAAGAGAAATGTAGGCAAAAAGTCCTTTTCGGCTCTTTCGACATCGAGGTAAGTTCATGTACAATTATTGTAATTATGTATGAGTTAATGTAAGTATTCCAATGTTGTATGGAATGTATGTTCACTATATGAATGTATGGAATATCTCTTGATGAGATGTCAATAGAATTGAAATTAGTGTAATGGGAAAGGTGTATAGCATGATCGGATGATGGTTAAAGTCTCGAGTAAGACCATATTGGAATATGGCCTCTATTTAAGAGTTCGTATAAGACCATGTCAGGGACATGGCATCGATATGTTAATGTATGTAAGACCCTGTTGGGGGTATGGTGTTAATGAGAACTATGTGCATGAGACTCAAGAGAGTTATTTAACAATTTGAGTGACTCAATGTACATGTTAAATGTATGTGGTTGTATCATGAGAAGAGCAAGTATGTGTTACAATTGAATTGATATGAATTCAATGTATGATAAACCCTAGTGGGATAAGTGTAATTAATGCACCTTAGTTGCATGAGTTAGATTTATTGTTGAATTGTGTGAATGCGAATAAATAACGTGGAAAAGTTAAGTAAGAATAGTAGTGTGAGGATGTTCTTGGATGAACATTTGAAATAAAGAGTTACATGTGGATGGCTATTCATGAATGTATGATAATGGTGAGCTATGTGCGATATCACCATATTAATGGTTAGTGATGGGCTGTGTGCGATACCATCAACCATATTATTATCGGTGGGTTGTGTACGTTACCACTTGATATATTATTAATTGATGGGCTGTGTGCGATACCATTTCTTATAAATGATTGGTGAGCTAAGTGCGAAATCACCAGGGGTATAAATGATTGGTGGGCTGTGTGCGATACCACCCTATAATCGATTGTGGTAAGGTAAGTGCGAAACCACCGAGATATTTGCTGTGTGGATAAGCTAAGTGATTTAGCATTAACCATGTGTGAATTAGCTGTGTGAATTGACTGTGTGGTTGCAATACTGAGTAAAGTTGTTGTGTGGATGAATTATTGAAAATGCTTGATGTGTTGTTTTATATGATCTTGTGATGATTAGTGCAGGAGTGTATGCTAATTAAACGAGCATTTGGCTTGTGGCATGGTAAGAATATGGTAAGAGGTAGAATGAGCAAGCTTTAAGGAAGATTGAGTAAGTAACCATGAGTTCATGAGAAAAGCTTATTGTAATAACTTGCAGTCATGCATATCCATTGAATATTAAGGTTTATCAGTTGTATGCAGATGAACTTACTAAGCATTATTGCTTACTCCTCTTCCTTTCTCATCTCTTATAGGTTAATTTAGCTAGCTCGGGTTGGAGATCACTGGAGATGTTTTCACACTATCGAGGAGACACTTGGTATGAGGTATCCAGTCATTATGAGTCATGGCATGTATAGGGCTAGTACATGAGGTTGATTAAGTCATTGTTATTGTGCCAAATGTGTTGGCCTAAATGAGTTATGGGATAATTGTATAATGCCATAGTTGTTGGCTATTATGTTTTATGAAAAGATGTATTTATCTATGTGGGATGGCAATTTAACTTGAGTGATTATGAATGTGATGGATGAGTATAAGTTGTGTAAGCTATAGGCGTGTAAAGAGCTTAGCAAATAGCCTTATTCTGGTCCACACGGGTAGACACACGGGCGTGTGTCTAGGCCGTGTGAGACACACGATCAAGCCAGGGGCATGTGCCCTGGCCGTGTGGAGTCTACACCTTGAAATTAGAATTTGAATGGTCACACGGTTAAAGCACACAGGCGTGCTGAGGCCGTGCTGAACAAGTTAGAATACTAAGGTATGGCACACGGTTCAGGCCCACGGGCGTGTCAAAACCGTGTGTGATTAGTCAGTGTCGACCACGGGTGAAAGGCACGGACGTGAGTTAGGGTACACGGGCGTGTTCCCAAAATACATGGGCGTGTGCCTTGGCCGCGGGCAAATTGGCAGAATACTGGGTTTTTAGGCACGGTCCGGGGACATGGCGTGTGTGTCTATGCACGGGCGTGTCTAATCTTGCACGGGCATGTAGCCCCTGTTTTAAAGAAAAGTTTCTTTTAACTTGTAAAAGTTTCCGGATGCAAGTTTAAGGCCTCGTAGGCCCACGATATGAATGATTTGACTAAGAAAGAGAAGTTTTTAATTCAGAACGAAATTTTGTAGCTTGAAAGTACATGTTTAAGCAAGTTCAAGCATAGTAATGTCTCGTATCCGGTTTTAGCCTCGGAATCGGGTATGGGGTGTTACAGCTTGTGGCTTAAGTGAACATTGGATGTTATAACTTGATTTAGAAGGCACTTTTAGTACACACAGTTTGACACACGGTCATGTGACACACATGGCCATATGGCACGCGTGGCCATGTGGCACGGCCGTGTAGTTTTTATGTTTTGGGAGGTTATTGATGTACACAACCTCAGTGAGTTACACGATCTGGATACACGACCGTATGACTCCAGCTTACACGATCTCAGCTTGTTACACAGTCCAGGACACAGTTATGTGACTTTTGTTAGTAATTTTGCATTTAGGTCCACACGACTTCAGTTTGTTACACAGCCTAGCGACACGACCATGTGACCTTGTTATACACAGCTTCAATTTTGTAAACGGTTTAGGTACACGGCCATGTTATCTAGCTCCACATGATATCAACTTGTTACACGGCCTGGCCACACGGTCGTGTGACCCTTATTTTTCCTTTTTACCTATCTTTTTATAAAAGTTTCAAACTAGTCCTGAATTGATTCCGAGTTGGTTTAAGAGCTTCGTAAGCTTGATTGAAACTCGATTTTGGTTGTAAAACATATTATACTGATATTATTGAATGCTTTGTTGTTTTATTGAATAATTAAGTCGAATTTATAGGTGATCTTTGTCAACAAGTGAAGTAATATCTTATAGCTCAAGTCTAGCGACTGGACCGGGTGTAGGGTGATACACATGTCATAAGTGTGTTACCCTCATAGGATATCCTTAATCACTTTAGGCTAAGGGTGGATTTGGATGGGCGGTGCGTTTACATACGGTTAGTGTAAAAACAATGGTGGTGGTGAGATTATATACTGTAGCGGTACTGTAGCGTAAGACAAAAAATAAGCTAAACGCATCGCATCGCACCCAATCGCCCATTCAAACCCACCCTAAATCTATTCTCTCAATATGATCCTATTTTATCTCACGGTAACCATTACATCTTCCTTCATTAAAAGTCAATTTCTCTAAAGTAGTGATTAAATCATTTATCACAAAGATAAATGACCAAGGGTCATGTTTACTTTTTATCAATCATGTAATGTCGATTAGAGTATATCATTTACCCTTTCGTTGGGCTATGAATTCCACAGTTGTGGAATGATGCTACATACTATAAAAGTCGTGTATCCAACGTACCAACTTTTGGTTCCTTATTTATTTTAACTCAAGCTTTCATTTACTTCCAAGTATACCAATCACGTATACATAATCTATCATCCACTCAATCACGTATACATAGTCTATCATCCACTCAAAATCAAGGTATGTCACACTATAAATGTCACAAGTGAATAAATCCATAAAAGGATCTAGGATCTATTCTACTTGGGTCATGTCCGATGTACTGTTAGTCCAATTAGTCACATATATGTATCTATCTTCTAGGAGTCATCCACTCTAATACCCAAGACAAGGTATCTCCCCAATGGGACTTAATAGACCTCATATTAGTTTTTCAATCGGTTTGCTCTTTTCCAATCAGACTAAGGACATGTTTAGATTATCTATTGATACAAGTTGTCTTTCCATGTTATGATCTGACCACTTAATACCGCTTAGTATTAGTTAAACGTTAGATAATCAGTGAGCTAATATTTGCTTTCATTTCGTTTTTCGTGCAAAAATCATTAAAGACAATATACAAAGGATATTAATATAATTATTGAATATTTTATTAAACCAAATTGTTCAAAAAATACAAGTATACAGAGACGAAAATATGACATTAAGAGCACTAGATCCCAACAAGATAAGGGAAAGTACCTTAGTGTAGTAACAATTAATCTAGAGTTCATAACTCTTATAAGAAATCTCATACCTTTATCCTCTTACACTCTGTAGTTCGCAACATCATTGCTCTAGTAAGGACTATTGTGTGGTTGGCTAATGTATGCACCATTATTCTAATGAAACTTTTCCCAAACTATTTGTAGGTTTTGTCCTTTATTGTCTTCAAATGTTTTTGGTTAGTTTTTATGGTTACCCATTGCCTTGATGCTTTTTATGGATTTATTCACTTGTGACGTTCAATCAATATATATTTATTTATATAAATTGATCTAAGGGTAAGCAAACAATTAATTCGGTCAGTTCAATCAATATTTTTTTTTCAAATTCAAGTGACGCAATTGACCATCATATACAAAAATTGAATTAACAGACTTATATGGCATAAATTGACCTAACCGAACAGGGTTAACATCGATTGGCTCAATCAATTAACTTACTTATTTAAAATATATATTTAAAACAAATATATTATAAAATATATTTAAAATAATGAAAATATAAATATATTTAACTTGACTTAACCGTTTTGTCTATATTATAAAATATAAATATATTTAAAATAGATAAAAAATATTAAATATTAAATTGATCAGTTCGATTATAAAATTCAAGAACCGATATAACTAAATAAATCGATCTTATAATTGATTTAATCATCAAACCGTTTAAATTAAAATTGATTTAACCGAATTGTTGGGTTAAATCGATTAAGTGAGATTTTAATTTACTTATGCTCTCCTTTAAAATTTGCCATTTTAAGTTGTTGGTTACTTTAGACTTGAAGTTTATTTTTAACATGTATGACAATCACCTTATTCTCTGTTATTTTATAATTGAGCTAATTTAGAGTTACAAAACATTCTTCTCTTGTTTTCTTAGAAAAATGGGAGAAAAGTGGAGGTAATTAATCTGAAAATATAGATTTTAACGTTGAAAAAAAATAAAAAGTAAAAAAGTAAATCCCTATATTTTACAGGGAGATCATAAAGGGGAGTCCGAATTTAAAGGGAATTTCTCGTCACGCTCTCAAATGAAGAGAGAGAATCAAACAAATTAATGGTTAACAAGAAAAAAAATTAAAAATGTTAAACATTCAATCAATCAATAATCACAATCGATCATGTCTAAACATATAAAAAATTTAAAATCTCAATCATTGTTTGCCATGTGGTCTGTTTTAACTTGTGATTTTATAAAACTAATTACTTGATAACGACATTGGATTAACTTAAAACAGAAGGTTCACTTTATTTCCCAAGGATTTTAATTTCAGGAGTAATGTTTGTTTTGTTGGGTTTGACGTACATTATCCAAAAAATAAAGTATCAACCTGTATGGATTCGTGGACACCTCTGAAAGACAGCAACATGCAATAAAAGATGTCATGAAAAAGAAATCTACCTCTTAAAATTTATCATCAATGGCCTTTTGCTATATATGTGTAGTGTAGAGAAGAATAAAAAGGAAGCTAAATAAATAAACAGAGAGTTTTAACCCAATGCCATCCACATTGCCACCTAATGTGGGGGAAATGAAAGAGTAGATATAGTACAACATGGAAGATTGCCGGATCTTTAATCATCAATTATTTAAAAGCAATGAGACCCACCTTTTCCCATTTTTGAAAATGATAACACTTCACTTGCCATTTCATGTTGGCCCTAGCTGCTGCCTCCTGTTAGACACCTCAGGCCTCCCTGTACTATATACTATACTCCTCCTTCATTCACTTTTTACTTTACTTTATAATTAAAAAAAAAAATTGAATACTTTAGAATTAGTTAAAGGCTTCTTTAATTTATTTAAATTGGGTATTATTAATGTTTTTGAATAAAATATAAAATTTTGAGTTAATAAAAAATATTAAATATAAACAAATTTGTTATATATATATATATAAGGGTAAACTTCACTCAAAATCGCAAATCATTAGTAAGTTTACATTTTGATAATTTAACTCGAAAAAGTTTTTAAGCAAGTCATTAAGCTGTTCGGTGTTGTATGACCTCTGTTTCCATCGCCTGCACCAATCAAAAACTCTCATTCTCCTTCTTTTTTACAATTCAGTTTACAAATCTCCGAGCCAAAATCCGAACGGATTTCTTTTCTGACCTCTGATCCCGGTTGTCAGGTGGGTTTGGATCTAAGTTATGCTCTTCTGCTCATCGATAAGTACTGATCCACCATACCGATCATTGAATCGTCACTTGAAGCTCGATAACCATATTAATTTTTTTTTAATAATCTTATTATTTAAATAAAAACTTTTAAATAATTTATTACTATTGTAGCGTTTTAAAGTTGAGTTATCACTAATAGTTTAATATAATTTACATAATAATGATATTGATTGAATTCCTCCTGAAACGGGCTGAGAAAATACTGTTGAACTCCACTGGAAGCAACTGACAACTTCTCTTCAAGTGGGGAAGTCGTACATTCTTAAACTAAGAAATTTATATGATATTAATTTTTATTATATTAATATAAGACGCAAAAATAGTAACGGATTAACAAGTTGGCCAGTACAATATTTCATTCCTTTATAGGTTAGCTTAACTTCACACCCTAACCTTATTTTCTCTCTCCTTTTCACATGGACACAAAAGAAGCTATTTAGCCATAATTTCCATCTTGTAAATGCTCAGTTTCGTGATCGAAACAAGAATACTAGTTGCTCGAATTTTATATATTCTTTGTTTAATTTATTCCCTTGCTTTGCTGTTTCTTCTTCTCAATGGCCAGTGATCTCTTCGGTTTTTCTTTTTTCTTTTTATTGGTAATCTCCATATAGATTTTCAGGTTTGTAGGGTAGATCAGTTAGATCTATATGCTGAAACACTCATCGAGAACTTCAAACTCTTCAACTGTAATTGGTATTACATATATATATTTGCTGTAGAAGGAAGTGTTTTTGTGGTTGAATTTTAGTCTTTTTTTGTTTCATTGAATTAGGGTTTTCTCCCTAGGGTATATTTTAATTCTCTTCTAGACTATGTTCTATTCCATGCAAACTAGTTTAAAATACATCCCAACTTTGCCTGTTGCAAAGTGCCTTTAGATTCTAATCCCCTAGAAAACTTTTTTAGCAGAATATTGCTTGTGAAATAATGAAGGATCAGTCGTTGTTTGCAAATGTAGCATCATCAAGATTCACATGCAACGTCGTATGTATGTACATATATATGTATAGTTTGGGCCTGAGAATCTTGATGATGCTGCATTGGCAATGAATGGCTATGGCGAAACATTGAAACGATTCCTTTCCGTTCCATATTCCAATCAGGGTACAAAATATGCTTGTTAATTCAGGGTTTAACCTCTTTTATTTTTACTTGTTAATTCAGGGTTTATGTTGTTGTCAATTGAGTACGATTTTGAATGGGAGATGGATATGAATGGACAGCTTATAGTGAAGATATTAGATTCCTTGCACTGCAAATTATAGTTGGTGGTCCTTTCTGTTCAGTTGTCAATCATGCTGTTCAGTGCCCCAATGTTCATTACAACTTTTAATTGCTGTTCCAGGTGATCATCAGATTCCCTTATTCTAACAGTATATCCAAATCTGAAGACTTATATTAGGTATCCATGAACTTTTGATGTATTGTACTATTAAACAAGCAAATTATGAATAAGATATATGAGTTCATGGTGAGCGTTGGAAATACACAGGTATGTTCAAATTTTAAAACTCTTTTCATATATTTGTACCATCGTACTCTATACTCATGTATTACAAAGTAAACCAAATTTTGAGTCGAGGCATAATTTGTTTTCCTTCACTAATTGGTACTCTTTAGCTTATCTGCTTTCATCTTTGTAATCCTATGTTTGGTTTGTATATATGCATATGCTATGTTTTTAAACGTTTTGTACATACATCTTGCACACACATATATATATATATATATAACAGTACATATTACATAAATATATTTTATACCACTTTACACGTAGTAGGGCATCATTACAATAGACCTCACAAAAGACCCTATATTTGTACTCTAAAAGGTCATGTAAGAGATCTCTCCTGTCCACCTTTTTTTATTCACCTTCTTCGTGGGAGAAAGCACCAAGCTTTCAACTTTCTCCATATCATCCGCTGTGTGCTCTATCCTAAATAAGATGAACTGATTAACTTTACCATCAATCTAATTTTGCATCAACACTTTTAGTCTTTGAATTATTTCAAGTTTAAATATTAAAATATTTTAGACTTTCATTCTGTTAGAAAAATAAATAACAAAGATTGCAACAATAAAAAATAAAATAAAATAAGTAAAATATGATAGCTTTCAAGCATATAGAACATTTTTCTTAAGCCTTTTACATGCCTCCAATATATAATAAATCTTTCAGCACTCTAAACAGAATAGTAAAAATGACTAACAGAAATGTCATTTTATATAAACATCTAATATGTATATCTTTCCACAAGATACTCTTTTATAGGGATATATCTTTTAATAAGATATACTTTCATAAGATTGTGTTGTTTTACAAAATAACTTTAATAAAATTATGTCTTTATAAGACAATTTTATGAGCAAGAGTTACATCTTTACAACACAATTATTCATTAATAATTATAATTTATTAGACTTTTCTAAACAATAAAACATTATTAGCTACCAAGATTACAAACCATTAACACATTCAACCCTTTTTAAGTAATTATTTTCTTTTGTACTTTGTCTGAATAGACATTAACTTATAGGAAGATTGCTGATAAAATGATCTGTCATATTGAAATAATACCATGATAGATCAGATGGAAACAAATTTTGGGTTTGAATTGGATCATCTCCCCTTTTGAGGATGCACTCCAAGCGATTGAAGATGAAATCATACCCTTGTTTTATTAGTTTCTGCATATGGATTTTTTTAGATACATGTCATGCTCTATCTCAGATGAGACCGCTGTTATTAATTGTGCTACTTAACATGTTGCTATCAGTGTTTGCAAAGGATAAGATAATATGTATTCCTGGTTTAAAGTAAACATTACACTGTTTTCAGGATTTTGATTTATCAAGAAATTAATTACTGCATGATCGGCTGATATTAGAAGGCTGGAACTCTTCAAATGTCGGGTGCTTTTCATGTTGTTATACTACCAAAGAATGTCTCTCATTTGCCTTTAAAATAATAATAAACGAATGGATGATCCTCTCTAACTTGGTGATGCATAATGGATTATGATGACTTTCCATTTAACCTTCTATGCTGAGGTATAATGGATGATGATGATGACTTTCCATTATCTTGTAAAGATCTAAATTTAGTAGAATTTCAGATATATGAAGAATATGTATGTGACAGTTGATCCTATCTCGTGAAATTAACTATGACAAAAATATATATACGCTAGCTACTTGTTATAGTTAATTTCTCAGCTATTAGTATCTTTTTCCTTACTTTCTAGTTACAAAATCTTTTAATTTGATGATGAATGTTTTAAAATTTGAATTTTTGAGTTATTTGTCATGTTGATGTTTTGAGTTATTCATCCCTTAATTGTTCAATATGTCCAAAACGCCTTTAAGTAAATGTAAAAAAATAAATTAAATTCGCACTCATTTAAGTCTTTTATCTTTAATTAAAATAAACAATTAAACTCCTACATTAACGATTTTTGTCATTGATTACGTTGATCGTTACATTAATTGATGGACCAATCAGATAGTGACACGTGGTAGTTTTTAGTTTAATCCAATTTTTTTTCCATAAAAACTATTAAAAAATCATAAAAATTTAATAAAAAATCATAAAAAATTACCAAAAAATATTATATATTAAAAAAATATTAAAATTGATATAAACTTATAAAAAAATAAAAATTCTAATAAATTATGAAAATTTTATAAAATTACTGAAACATGTTTAAAATATTTAAAATTTTATAAAAACGTATTAAAATTCTAAAAATATCTAAAAAATCATAAAAATTATAAAAATATATATAAGTATTGAACTTTATATAAACTTATAAAAATTATAAAAAAAAATCACAAAATCTTGAACTAGACCGGACTAGTCAGTTGGACCGATTAGACCAAAATCGACAAGGGTATCGATCCGAAAAAAGCCATTAGACCAGTTGACCTAGGAATCGGACGGTTGAACTAATTTTATTATTATTATTTTATTTAATTGAACTAGACAAATCAATTGAATTGGCAAATTAGTGGCCTGATTGGTTCCACCACCGGTTCGGTTCTAAAAACCTTGGTTAGAATATTTCATCCTACATATGCTAGTAGCTGGACAACGAAATTTTGGTTTCATAAAAATATTAAAAATAAAAAGATCAATTCAACCACCTAGTTTCCTGGTCAACAGGTCTAATGGTTTCCCCAGACCAGTACCCTTGCCGATTTTTGGCTAACCGATCCAATTCAACTTTTTATGATTTTTATAAGTTTACATATTTTTAAATTTTTTATATTTTTTTACAATTTTTTTATTTTTTTAACAATTCTAATATGTTTTTAAATTTTTAATAAGTTTATATCAATTTTAATATTTTTAATATTTTTTTAATATTTAATATTTTTATAAAAATCTTATTTTTTATAATTTTTCCGATTTTTATATTTTTGTGATATCATTTGTTATGAAAAAATATTAGATTAAACCAGAAGTAGTCACGTATCACCATCTGATTGGTCTGTCAATTTATTCTAACAATCAACGCGGTCAATGACAGAAATCGTTAATAGAGGAACTTAATCGATTATTTTTGTTAACAACATAAACTTAATTGAGTGTGAATTGAATACAAAAGCTTAATTATTATTATTTTCACTTTCTTAAGGAACAAAGGGAATTTTTGTAATTATAAAATGAAATTAGCTTCTATATATCTAAGTAGCTTGCATACTTATATGATATAGAGTAAAACGTAACTATATAATTATAAATAAATTAGACTCTGTTTGTTTCACTGAAAATAGCTTTTGGAAAATGTTTTTTGCATGTTCCTATGTTTGTTTCATGAAAAAAAGTTTGGTAAACGAAAAATGACTTACAAGTCAACAGAAAAAAGTCATAGGTATCAACTATAATTCTTCTGCATGCATATGGATTAAGATTTCTTATACATGTATATCTTTGTTTTGAGCTTTATATACTTGTTGTATTTAGCCAACCAAGAAGAAAGAGATGTAAGTGATAAAGGGAAGGCTAAGCAAGTGTAAGTTGTGTAACACCCCTAACCCTTATCCGACTTCAGAACAGGGTTACGGAGCATTACCGGACTTATAATCGAACAAACAGACATTTCATTTTCATCTCATATTCAAATCAAAAACCAATCACAATCAAACATATAGTCCCTAATACGAGCCCTCGAGGCATTAACTTGGGTCACACGGCCAAACCACTCGCCCTGTGCCAAGCCGTGTACCCTTCGAAATGACCTCACACACCCGTGTGTCAGGCCGTGTGTTAGGCCGTGTGAAAACTGGAGGGTATACTGACTTGTGTCACAAGGCCAAGCCACACGCCCGTGTGCTAGGCCTTGTGAAGCTACTTACTTGTTTTCTATAGAAATTACAGGGACACACGGCTGAGACACACACCCGTGTGGACAAAAATAGGCCATTTTCCAAGCCATATTCCTCACCCAAATTGGTACCAACTTACAAACAACAATTTGCATATGACCATGACATAATTAGGCATTCAAAACCAACCAAGCTCAAGCTTATAACATGTATTAACATCACATACAACCGTGATACCTATAGGCACCTTAATATGCCATTTAAAACATGCCAATTATCTCTCCCAAAATCTACCTAAATGGTCAAACACATATATGCATCATTGTGCCTAAAAATTAACATGTATGTCATTTGTATCCTACGAATTCCTAAGGTTCAAACGAGGCTCGGTATTCTTTGTACGTCATCGGTTATGCGCTCGATAATTATACATAGTAATTTCACAATCCACACACACACACACACACACACACACACACACACACACACACACACACACACACACACATATATATATATATATTTCAATTAAAGAATATAAATATGCAATTTAATTACACGAACTTACCTCGAACTCGTACAAAGGAAAACGATCGTTCAATCCAATACTTTATCTTTCCCCCGATCTAATTCCGTACGTTGTTTTTCTTGATCTATAAAATCAAATTTAACTAATTTAATCCTCATTCTATTTAATTCAATCCAAAAATCATGTTTTGGAAAAATTACCATTTTGCCCCTATACTTTTGACTTCTTTACAATTTAGTCCTTAGTCTCGTAAAATGAAATTCATGCAATTTCATCCACACCCAAGCCTAGCCAAATATCTTATATTCTTATAGAAGCCCATATATTTCACAATTTCAAAATTTCACACATTTATCACACAATTTTCACATTTCTCAATTTAATCCCTAATTAACAATTTCATTAAAAATAACTTAACAAAAGTTATTTAATTCCCAACAAAGATTCATTTTCTTCCATTAAACTTCACAAACAACTAAAATGTATTCATGGTAACACCCTAGACTTTCAACCATTTTGCAAATTAGTCCCCTAGTTAGCTAGGTTAAGCTACAACGATCCCGAAAACATAAAAATCAACAAAAACGGGACAATATATCACTTACATGCAAGGGATTTTCTTTGCAAAAGTTTCAAGCTCTCCAATGGTGTTTCTTTGCTGTAAATTTCAGTTGGTGCTTGAATGAAAAAGATGACCATTTTGTTTTATTTTATTTTTATCTTTAATTGGCTAATTACCAAATTACCCTTACCTAACTTTAAAATTTTCATAATTACCAAGAAATGCACATCCACTAACACCTTTAATGGTCTAATTACCATATAAGGATCTCCACTTTAAATTTCTATAGCTATTTAACACCTTTAGCTAATAGAACGAAACTTTTGCATTTTACGCGATTTAGTCCTTTTTCACAAATTGAACATATAAACGCTAAAATTTCTTAACGAAATTTTTATACTATAATACTATCATGCTGTAGATCACAAAATAATATTAAAATAATTTTTTTGACCTCAAATTTGTGGTCCCGAAACCACTGTTCCGATTTCACTGAAAACGGGTTGTTACAACTCTTCCTCCTTAGGGAATTTTCGTCCCCAAAAATTTTACCAGAGAATAGGTTAGGGTATTGTTTTCTCATAGCTTCCTCGGGTTCCCAAGTAGCCTCCTCAATCCCGTGACGTTGCCAAAGAACTTTCACTAAGGCTATGCTTTTGTTTCTTAACTCTTTAATCTCTCGTGCCAAAATTTTGATTGAATCTCAACCTCTATCAGCGAAATTATATGCGAAGGGTCTGATCTGTACCGTCGTAACATAGATACATGAAACACATTATGAATCTTTTCTAACTCTGATGGTAATTCAAGTCGATATGCCACTGGTCCTATTCTCTCGATAATCTCATATGGTCCGATAAATCGCGGACTCAACTTTCCTTTGCGACCAAATCAAAGAATTCTTTTCCAAGGCGATACTTTTAGAAACACTTTGTCATCGATTTGAAATTCAATATATTTACGTTTCAAATCCGCATACGATTTTTGTCGATCTGAAGCTGTTTTCAAACTGTCACGAATCACTTTCACTTTGTCTTCGATCTCTCTGATTAAATCAACCCCGTGTATCTTTTTCTCACTAAGCTCAGTCCAGTATAACAGAGTTCAGAATTTACAACCATATAAAGCTTCATACGGTGCCATCTTTATGCTCGACTGAAAACTATTATTATATGCGAATTCAACCCACGGTAAATATTTTTCCCAGTTACCTTCATACTGTAAAACATAGCAATGAACCATATCTTCGAGAATCTGAATCACTCTCTCAAACTGACCATCAGTTTGAGGGTGAAACACAGTGCTAAAATGCAACCGCGTACCCAAAGCTTCTTGTAACTTCTTCCAAAATCGTGATGTAAACCGCGGATCTCTATCCAAAATAATGGAGACCGGCACTCCGTGTAATCTGACAATCTCAGAAATATACAACTCAGCTAATCTGTCAAGTGAGAAGTCTGTACGTACCAGAATAAAATGTGCGGACTTCGTCAACCAATCAACAACAACCCAGATAACATCTTTCTTTTTCGGAGATAGGGGTAACCCCGATACTAAATCCATCGTATCTCTATCCCATTTCCACTCTGGTATCACACTGGCTGTAACAGTACTTGATGTTTAGCTTTAACCTGTTGACAAATCAAACATCTAGACACAAAGTCAGAAATCTCACGTTTCATACCCGACCACCAGTACATCTATTTCAAACCACTGTACATTTTATTACTCCCCGGATGAATAAACAAGCTACCACTATGAGCTTCGTGCAAAATTTTCTGTATAAGCTCTAGATTCTTCGGTACAAAAATTCTACCTCGGAACAATAAACAATCATCGGATCCGATTTGAAATTCATAATCAGAAATCAACTCACACTGTACTAGTTTAGCTTGCAATTCATTATCACATTTCTGAGCTTCACAGATTTGCTGTAGAAACATCGGTTTAGCTTTTAACTCAGCTAATATCGAGCCATCGTCCGACAAAGTCAATCATGTATTCATCGCTCACAAAGCAAATAAAATTTTTCTACTCAGAGCATCCGCAACTACATTTGCTTTTCCCGGATGATAGTCAATCACTAACTCATAATCTTTCAACAGTTCGAGCCATCTACGCTGTCTCAAATTCAGATCTTTCTATGACATCAGATACTTTAGACTCTTACGATTGGTAAATATGTGGCATTTTTTACCGAACAAATGGTGTCGCCAAATTTTCATTGCAAACACAATGGCAGCCAACTCTAAGTCGTGTGTCAGATAATTCTTTTCATGAGGCTTTAATTGTCTAGAAGCATAAGCTATCACTTTGCCTTCTTGCATTAAAACACATCCCAATCCGTTTAATGACGCATCACTGAAAATCACAAATTCTTTACCCGACTCAGGCTGAACCAAAACTGGTGCTTCTGTTAACAGTGCTTTCAATTGGTTAAAACTCTGTGGCATTTACCAGACCACTCAAACTTCAAATCATTCTGCAATAACCAAGTCATCGGTGTAGCTATCATCGAGAAACCTTTTACAAATCTCCGATAGTAACCAGCTAATCCCAGAAAAATTCTGACCTTGGATATGTTTCTTGGTGGTTTCCAATCAACAACTGCTGAAATCTTACTCGGATCAACTCTGATGCCTTCCGTCGATACAATGTTTCCTAAAAACCCAACTTCTCGAATCCAAGACTCGTATTTGCTGAATTTAGAAAACAATTTTTTATCTCTCAAAGTTTGTAACACAATTCTCAAATGCTCGGCATGCTCAGACTCGTCTCAGGAATAAATCAAGATATCATCAATGAATACAACTAAAAATCTGTCTAAATATGGTTTGAAGATTCTATTCATCAAGTCCATAAAGACTGCAGGAGCGTTAGTAACTCAAATGACATAACAAGAAATTCATAGTGTTCGTACCTGGTTCTGAACGCAGTTTTCGGCACATCTGAATCTTTAACCCACAATGATAATAACCAGAACGTAAATCAATCTTCGAAAATACTGTTGCACATTTCAACTGATCAAACAAATCATCGATTCTCAGCAATGGGTACTTATTCTTGATCGTAACTTTGTTGAGCTGTCGATAATCAATACACAATCTCATTGATCCATCTTTCTTCTTAACGAACAGAACTGGTGCACCCTAGGGCGAGAAAATAGGTCGTGCAAAACCTCTATCTGTCAACTCTTGCAACTGAGATTTCAACTCTGTAGGAGCCATTCTATACAGAGCTATTGATACCGGTGATGTTCCCGGTACTAACTCAATAGTAAATTCAACCTCTCTGATCGGTGGCAGCTCGGATAACTCTTCTGGAAACATGTCTGGATATTCACAAACTACTGTCACTGATTCAATCTTCAATTCAGAAACTTTAGTAGCCAGTACATATGCAAGGTCAGCATTGCAACCTTTTCTCACATATTTTTGTGCTAGCATAGCTGATATCACAATAGGCAACCCACTCGAATTATCTGATTCAATATGAAGAGTCTCACCGTTCTGACATTTTAATACAATAAGATTTAGTCTACAGTTTACAATAGCATCATGCAGAGTCAGCCAATCCATACCCAAAATCACATCGAATTCATCAAACGGTAATAGCATCAAATCGGCCGAAAAACTATAACCCCAAGTCATTAAGGGACAATTTTTGCAAACTTTATCAACTAGAACATACTGACCTAAGGGGTTCGATACTTTAACCATGAATTCAGTAGACTCAATAGGTAAACTTTTACTAGACACTAAATTCGTACATACATAAGAATGGGTCGATCCAAGATCAATCAAAGCAATTACATCAGTATTATAGAGAGAAAAAGTACCGGTAATAATATCTGACGCAGAAGCATCTCTGCATGCGCGAATAGCATAAGCTCTAGCCGGTGCTCGTGCCTCGGATCTCACAGTAGAGTCTTTCGTTACACCAGGACTACCACTCACATTTTCAAGATTACGAGGTGGCCTACCTCTCGCAGCAGTATTGCTCGGCCTTGTGGTTTGAGCTTTCTTTTTCTCATACTTCTCAGGGTAATCTCTTAGATAATGGTCGAAGGAACCACATCTGAAACATGCTCCGCTTTTCACTCGACACTCACCATAATGTGGCCTGTTACAGTGCTTGCACTCAGGTCTAGTATTTCCAGCACTACTCACACTCACTACAGATGTAGCATGGGGTTTAAGACTGGAGCGTCTCGCATCTCTATCTCTATTAGAATGCCTCATTGAAACAGTAGAACGGTAGTGATGTTCTTTAGATTTTTTCGATGCTGACTGATGTGACTTTCCCGTAAATCTCTTTCTTGAATCTCTAGTTTCAAATTCAACTTCTATCTTTTCTTTACTAAGCTTTTCGGTTTTGTGTGCTCTATCAACTAAAACAACAAATTCTTTCAATTCAAGAATTCTGACTAAAAGCTTAATGTCTTTATTCAACCCGTCTTCAAATCTTTTACACATAACCACTTCGGTTGGAATGCACTCTCGGGCATACTTGCTCAATTTGACAAACTCTCTTTCATACACAGCGATGGTTATACGACCCTGTTTCAGCTATAGAAATTCTTTACGTTTTTTATCAAGGAACTGTTGACTTTTATACTTCTTTCTGAACTCTGTCTGAAAGAATTCCCAAGTGACCCGTTCTCTAGGTACTACAGAAATTAACGTGCTCCACCACTGGTATGTGGCATCTTTCAGAAGGGATACAACACATTTAACACATTCTATTGGTGAACAAGACAACTCATCGAATACTCTGATCGTATTCTCTAGCCAAAACTCGGCTCTCTCATGATCATCATCAACAGTAGCCCTAAATTCTTCGGCCCCATATTGGCAAATTTTATCTACAGATGGGTTACTCAAGTGTACAGGTTCTAAAACTTGAGGAGCTACGGGAACCGGTTGGGGAAAAAGTGGGGGTGGAGGTTGCTGAGCAGCCTGATTAGTTCAAACAAACTCAGTGAACAACACGTTCATCATTTGGAAGAAGGCTTCCTTAGCTTCTCCTCCAAGACCCTCAGATATGGGTCTCGATCCAGACGATGCTGCTCCACGAACGGAGGAGCTAGACTGGAATCCATTACTATATGAAAACATGTTTTAAAAACTATCAGGAGATATCACACTATCACATGTTATATAATGGCATGAATAGCTAGACTCACATACGCTATGTTAGTCCGAGAATCGACTAAACCGTAGCTCTAATACCAGTAAATGTAACACCCCTAACCCGTATTTGACGTCAAAACAGGGTTATAGAGCATTACCAGACTTATAATCGAACAAATAGACATTTTATTTTCATCTCACATTCAAATAAAAAACCAATCACAATCAAACATATAGTCCCTAATACAAGCCCTTGAGGCCCAAAATAAACATTAAAAGTGGTTCGGGACTAAACGGAGTACTTAAGGAATTTTTAGGAAAATATTAAAATTTTTTCAAAGTACAGGGGACACACGCCCGTGTGGCTAGGCCGTGTGTCTCACACGGCCAAGAGACACACCCGTGTCTCAAGTTGTGTGGGCATTCGAAATAGGGACATACGGACGTGTCCCAGCCCGTGTCCATGCCTGTGTAACTCACTGACTTGGGTCACACGGCCAAACCACATGCCTGTGTGCCAAGCCGTGTACCCTTCGAAATGACCTCACACGCCCGTGTGCCAGGCCGTGTGAAAATTGGAGGGTATATTGACTTATGCCACACGGCCGAGCCACATGCCCTTGTGCTAGACTGTATGAAGCTACTGACTTGTTTTTTATAGAAATTACAGGGGACACATGGCCGTGTCACCTGGCCGTGTGTCACACACGACCATGTGGACAAAAATAGGCCATTTTCCAAGCCATATTCCTCACCCAAATTGGTAACAACTTAGAAACAACAATTTGCATATGACCATGACATAATTAGGCATTCAAAACCAACCAACATCAAGCTTATTACATGTATTAACATCACATACAACCATGATACCCATAGGCACCTCAATAAGCCATTTAAAACATGCCAATTATGTCTCCCAAAATCTACCTAAATGGTCAAACACATATATGCATCATTGTGCCTAAAATTTAACATGTATGTCACTTATTAAGCCCAACTATTTGGTACCCAAATACCAATTCACAAACTAGCACGCACTAACATGATAAACATACATCACATATAATAAGGCCATTTACATATTTACATAACAAAATGTACCAAAAAATAAGCCAAATCAAATGGCTAAAACATAACAAAACATATAGGCTATCATTAGCCAAAATGATCTATACATGCCATTATAACCAAAAGTAAAACCATAAGTACCAAAATAGCCGATAGATAGTGTGATGAGATCTCCGGCAACTTCCAATAACCACCATAAAACACGAAAAATAAAATAGAGTAAGCATTTAAGCTTAGTAATTTCGTATAACACAGAATTTAACTTACCCTTTAACCATAATTCAGGTAAGAAATCTCAAAGCATAACACAATTCAATTTGGCCAAAGCCTATCACATGTTCATCAACCAAGTTATCCATGTAATCATATGCAAACCGAGAATCATATATGATTTCAACAATTATTTAAATTCCATGTACATGTAACATCTATACCGTGTATCCGTATATCATATATATATACCATTTCCATGTAATTCATGTAAATACATGTACTAGTTTGTATCGAACTCAAATATACTCGTAACAGAATTGTGCCCGTTGAACCACTTAGAATATCGTTAGATAGGCGGGTAGTACACACGAGGTGTACTAAACTGTAATCCGTCAATTCTTGTACATGTATGCTCATAAGAGCTATAAACGGTAAGCTCCTTCGAGCTGAATAACGGTAAGCTCATATGAGCTGAGTATCGGTAAGCTCATAAGAGCTGGAATCGGTAACCCTAATGACATGTCATTTGTATCCTACGAATTCTTAAGGTTCAAACGAGGCTCGATATTCTTCGTACGTCGTCGGTTATGCGCTCGATAATTATACATAGTAATTTCACAATCCACACACACAC
Source organism: Gossypium sturtianum (assembly GCA_025698515.1). Taxonomy (NCBI): domain Eukaryota; kingdom Viridiplantae; phylum Streptophyta; class Magnoliopsida; order Malvales; family Malvaceae; genus Gossypium; species Gossypium sturtianum. The sequence continues at coordinate 33,200,640 of CM046946.1, read as the reverse complement.
ACACATATATATATGTCAATTAAAGCATATAAATATGCAATTTAATTACACGAACTTACCTCGAACTCGTACGAAGGAAAACAATCGTTCAATCCAATACTTTATCTTTCCCCCAATCTAATTTCGTACATTACTTTTCTTGATCTATAAAATGAAATTTAACTAATTTAATCCTCATTCTATTCAATTCAATCCAAAAATCATGTTTTGGAAAAATTACCATTTTGCCCCTATACTTTTGACTTCTTTACAATTTAGTCATTAGGCTCGTAAAATGAAATTCATGCAATTTCATCCACACCCAAGCCTAGCCAAATATCTTATATACTCATAGCAGCCCATATATTTCACACTTTCATAATTTCACACATTTATCACACAATTTTCACATTTCTCAATTTAATCCCTAATTAACAATTTCATTAAAAATCACTTAACAAAAGTTGTTTAATTTCCAACAAAGATTCATTTTCTTCCATTAAAATTCACAAAAAAACTAAAACGTATTCATGGTAACACCCTATACTTTCAACCATTTTGCAAATTAGTCCCCTAGTTAGCTAGGTTAAGCTACAACGATCCCGAAAACATAAAAATCAACAAAAACGGGACAAGATATCACTTACATGCAAGGGATTTTCTTTTTAAATTTTTCAAGCTCTCCAATGGTGTTTCTTTGCTGTAAATTTCAGTTGGTGCTTGAATGAAAAAGATGACCATTTTGTTTTATTTTATTTTTATCTTTAATTGGCTAATTACCAAATTACCCTTACCTAACTTTACAATTTTCATAATTACCAAGAAATGCACATCCACTAACACCTTTAATGGTCTAATTACCATATAAGGATCTCCACTTTAAATTTCTATAGCTATTTAACACCTTTAGCTAATAGAACGAAACTTTTGCATTTTACGCGATTTAGTCCTTTTTCACAAATTGAACATATAAATGCTAAAATTTCTTAACGAAATTTTTATACTATAATACTATCATGCTGTAGATCACAAAATAATATTAAAATAATTTTTTTGACCTCAAATTTGTGGTCCCGAAACCACTGTTCCGATTTCACTGAAAACGGGTTGTTACAAGTTGTATCAACCTATGATAGCAAGTTAATTTTGTGCTTTTAATGTATTTATTTTTGGCTAATTTTCAAATAAAATGCTACTATACTTGTTTCTTTCTTATCAGGGACGAAATTGGGGTGCCAAAATTTAAAATCAAACAAAATGGACTAAATTGGAATGAAAAGCAAAGAGGAGGGCCAAATTGAAGAATTGAAGAATTAGTGGTTGACTGGTTAAAATTTGATTTTTTTTTGAATTTTCAAAAGTATATAAATAGTTTAAATATGATTTTTAGTTGATATTTTTAGGAAAAATCTTGCTATATTTAGCATCAGGAATGTGTATAAATATTTAGTGTTGGTGGCCTTTTAAGGACACACTGGAAATACCAAACAATTTATTTATTTATTTTTTCTTTCTTTCATGCATCTGTAACCATTTTCTTTCCTTTAAAGAGCATTTTGTCATTTTCGTTTCATATATTTTTTCCTTTACAAATTCTGTTTAAATTCTTCCTAAGTCCTTTCCCCTTTTCACTTTCCATTTTCCACCATTTTCATTTAAAACCATCTCATTACATTTGGCTGAGGAAGGAGATTTGAGTTCGAAAAAGACTATCGAATGATTTTTAGTATAGAGTACACATCATGCTTGAGGACAAGCATCGGCTAAGTAGGAGGGAATTTGATAGCAAGTTAATTTTGTGCTTTTAAAGTATTTTTTGTGGCTAATTTTTGAATAAAATGCTACTAAATTTGTGACTTTCTTATCAGGGACAAAATTGGGGTATCAAAATTCAAAATCAAATAAAATGGGCTAAATTGGAATGAAAAGTAAATAGGAGGGCCAAATTGAAGAATTGAAGAATTAATGGTTGACTAGTTAAAATCATATTGTTTTATTAAATTGTCAAAATTCTATAAATAGTTTAAATATGATTTTTAGTTGATATTTTCAAGGAAAAAATCTTGCTAAATTTTGCATGAAGAATGTGTATAAACACTTAGTGTTGGTGGCCTTTGAAGGACACACTAAAAATAACAAACAGTTTTTTGACATGTCTTTTTTTTCTTTCTAAAATGGAAATGGTGGAAAGAGGAAAGGCCTCAGGGAGCAATTAAACAGTTTTTGTAAAGAAAAAAATATGAAGCGAAAATGGTAGAATGCTGAAAGAAAATGGTTACAGACGCATGAAAGGAAAAAACGAAAGAAAGAAATAAACTGTTTGGTATTTCCAGTGTGTCCTTCAAAGGCCACCAACACTAAGTGTTTATACAAATTCTTTATACTAAATTTAGAAATATTTTTTTCTTAAAAATATCAACTAAAAATCATATTTAAACAATTTATAGAATTTTGACAATTCTAAAAAAAATTTGATTTTAACCAATCAGCCACTAATTCTTCAATTCTTCAATTTGCTCATCCTCTTTGCTTTTCATTCCAATTTAGCCCATTTTGCTTGGTTTTGAATTTTGGCACCCCAATTTCGTCCCTGATAAGAAAGACACAAGTTTAGTAGCATTTTATTTGAAAATTAGTCAAAAATAAATACATTAAAAGTACAAAATTAACTTTCTATCAACCTAGGTATTTTGTTGGCGAGTTTCTAAACTCAAACTTTTTGTGGTTGTTTTATATTTATCAGTACTGTGTTTTCATGTTGTGGTTGTCTTCATGTTCTGCTGATAATGAGTTGCATTATAGTGGTTGATTTATATAAAGTTTCGTTTTACAGTTGCATGATCAATTATACTTTTTCACTTCACTATTTGATAAACTTTTACTGAGAAAATAATTACTGATGAAGTTATCTTTACAATGGTCCGGTAGATATTATGTTTGGTATGATATGTTGTATTATCAATAAAATGAACAATTGAATGCTGCTATATGCCTGTTATAATTATGGATGACATGTGGAGTATGGAGGGTTGTTTTGACGGATGAAATATGAAGAAATGTCATGTTGTACACTCTGTGTCACAAGTTATCTAGCTTTGCGGAGGTTCGGGCAAATAGTACGGAGAATGTATATGCATTGTAACACCCCTTACCCGTACTCAACGCCGGAATAGGGTACGAGGCATTACCAGACTTATACACCAACAATTATGCCATACCAAGACATGACTTTTTAATCCAAATTAAAATTTTTCATAACACCTCTTAAACAAGCCTACGAGGCCCAAATCACACATTAGGAATGGTTCGGGATCAAATCGAACCCTTTTGAAGATCTCTAGAAAAACTTAGAAAATTTTCATTAAACAATCCACATGCCCCTGTGGAATAATGGACACGCCCGTGTTCCACACCCATGTGGATTTATTTCTCAATTCGAACCTACTGGGGGGTTTTTCACGGCCGGGACACACGCGCGTGTCCACGGCCGTGTCCCTCACACGGCCTCGACACGCCCGTCTGCCAAAACCTTGGCATTCTGTTTCTGAGGTCATCATCCCATAAATGTCACATGGCCAAGGCACACGCCCGTGTCCATGGTCGCGCCTTCCACATGGCTGAGACACACGACCGTGTCTCTGCCCGTGTGTTTACTACTGAGCATACTGACTTGTAAACCTAGCATGCAAGGGGACACACGGCCTAACCACACGCCCATGTGGCTGTCCGTGTGTCACACACGGCCTAAACACACGCTTGTGTGTCTACCCGTGTGGACAAGAACAAGGCTATTTGCCAGGCTCTTTTTATCACCCTAACTCATACAAACATAAATCACATTCAACCATCAATCCATTCATGCATGCTTTAACCAGGCAACCTAATCATGCATCATACACATTCATGAATAACCTCATCTTTTCATAGATTAATAATAATGAGCCATCAACTATGGCCTTATACAAAAGAGTTCATCTTTAGAAGAGCCAATACACTTGGCCAAAACAACATGACATTTCACTAAGCCTAGTCCCTATACATGCCATACTCAAAATGCTAAGTCTAAATATACCAAGATGTCTTTGATAGTGTGGGTGATCTTACGATTATCTTTGTATCCCGAAAGTGGCTCTTTGACACTATAAAACAAGGGAAACAAAAGGGAGTAAGCTTTAAGCTTAGTAAGTCTACATGTAAAAAATAAGCATCATATCATATGCTAATCAATCAAAACATTACATACTATGTATAAACAATTTATATTCTCATGGTCAAGCTTACTCATCTCAACTCTTACCACATCCCAACCACATATCATGAACATTTCTCACATTTACTTGCACATATGCCCTGCACTTATCACCACAAAGCTACATGAATTATTTTACTTAAATAAGTTTCTCGATGAACCCTTCGGAATACTACAAGATACCCGGTGGTTTCGCACACAGCCCACCATTAATCAATAATAGGGTGGTATCGCACATAGCCCACCAACAATGATAATTACGGTGGTATCTCACATAGCCCACCAAATGATAATATAAACGATGGTATCGCACACAGCCCATCGTGAATAGATAACAAGGTAGTATCGCACACAGCCCACCGATAATTACATATTTACGGATATTTATCCGTACACACATTTTTATTCTGAGGTTCATTCGAGAATTACCCATTTTCTACTATTTTCAATCAATCTCACCAATAAGCATTTACATCCATACAATACATCAATAGGTAACAACATATGTATTAAAGATGTATCGTTTACATATAAACTTACCTCGGTGCAAAATGTGTTAATTGGCGGTTTAGTCTGTAACCTTGCCTTTTCCCCGGTCAAGGTTGTTTCTACGCTCTTCTTGATCTATAATAATATAATTTACTCATTTAATCACTACATAACTCATGATACTTCAAAATTTCTAGTTTGGCAAAAATGACCATTTTGCCCTTATTCTTTGGCAAAATTACAATTTTGCCCCTAGGCTTGTAAATCATTTTTCATCATATTTTCTCATTAAACAAGCCTAGCTGAACATTTATTTCTCTTATAACAATTCACAAAACCAACCATTTCATGCATTTATTACTCAATCACAACCTTTACAAATAAGTCACATTTAGGTGTTTCCATGGAAAAACCTTTCACAAAAGTTATTCCTTAACCCACTAACATTCATTTTCTTCCATAAAAACTCAGCAAACAACATAAGCACTCTAATGGTGAATCCTTAAACTTTCAACCATTTTGCAAAATAGTCCCCTCATTAGCTAGCTTAAGCTTTAGGGGTCCCAAAAGTACAAAAATTATCAAGAAAGACCTCTAAAGTCACTTACTTGTAAGGGAATAGCTTGGCTGAAAGTTTAAGCTTCAAAAACTTCTATTTTCTCTTAAAATTTCGGTGGAAGAAGAAATGGGAATAGTAAAAGATGATATCTTCTTTATTTCTCTTATTTTATTCATTTTAGCCACCTAATACCACTAAATTTTCAACCAATTTAATGCCCTTGTCTCCCTTGGCCGGCCATCACCTTTAGGGTGGTCTAATTGCACTTTAAGGACCTCCAATTTAATATTCCATAGCTATTAGGAACTCCTAGCTTGTAATATAAAACTTTTGCACTTTATGCGATTTAGTCATTTTTCGCAATTAAGCATACAATTGCTAAAATTAAAGCACCAAAATTTTCATGCATCCTTATAATCATGCTATAACACATAAAATAATATTAAAATAATTTTCTTCAACCTCGGATTAGTGGTCTCGAAACCACTGTTTCGACTAGCCCCAAAATCGGGCTGTTACATGCATGATTCTCGATTTTGTAGAGGTTCAGGATAACCCAATATGGGTTCGATGTATGTATGAGACTCCGCAGAGTCTAAGGCTTTAAGCCTCCAATGTGTAAGCAAGTCCATGGTCATGGCATATGAAAGTTATGAAAGATATGAAAGTCCGTCGAACTTATTCAATAAGTTTTATGTTAAAGTTAAACGTGAGGTTCACCAAATGAAGTTCGCTACGAAGTCCGCTTTTATGAATCCACTATGCTTGTGAAGTTCTTCTATGAATCCGTATGTTTAAATTTATTTTATCTTTAAAGTTTCTTTTATGAATTCACATGAATTGACCACTATATTCTTGAATCTTTTTATACGAGTAGGTAAGTTGGAGTCTACCATATTGTGAATCTTATTCTATGAATATATATGTATGAGCTATTGTATTCATGAATCTTCTTCTGAGTCCGCATATAAGACTCCACATCTAGAGTCCGCAGGATTGTCTGCCATGTTAATCCGAAATGACTCTCTCTCTCCTTTTGATGGATTATATTAAGATTTTATGCAACAAGTCTGTACAAAGAGACTATATGTCTCATGATATTTCACGAGAGGAGTTGTAACACCCCTTACCCGTATTCGACGCCAGAACAGGGTATGAGGCATTACCAGACATAAATACACGCATTCATACAAAACCGAGACTTGAAATTCCACTCAAATTTAAGACCTTTCATTTGCATTCATATCGTCCCTATTATGGGCCTACGAAACCCGAATCATACATATAGGGTGGTTCGGGACTAAACCGGAAAATTACAAACACTTAGAAATTTTTTGCTCAAAATAGGGCCACACGCCCGTGTCTTAGCCCGTGTGTGAAAATCTTAACATTCTGTTTATGACGTCAGTAGATATTTAGGGTCACATGGCCAAGTCACACGCCCGTGTGCGATGCCGTGTGGCGAATTTAATTCGCGCAATTAATGTGCAGACTTTACACGGCCTGGGCACATGCCCATGTCCTGAGGACGTGTCCTTCACACGGCTAAGACACACGGTCGTGCCTCTGCCCGTGTGTTTACTACTGGGCATTCTGTTTTGAATTAATTAGGGTGCAGGGGACATACGACCTATCAACACGCCCACGGGGTTGACCGTGTGTCACAAACGGCCTAGACACACGCCTGTGTGTCTACCCGTGTGGACAAATACCAGGCTATTTTCCAAGCCATTTTGCCACCCTCACTTGCACATATTCACACAACATCACATGTCATACTTAATCATCACATTTAGCTCATGATAACCATACTAGCTTCACATTCACAAGAGGGCATTAACATATGCATAAACATATAATCAACATAAGCCATCATTCATGGCTATATTCAAATTGAACCATAAACCATTTTAGGCCAACACATTTGGCTACATTAAAAATGACTTAATTAATCAAAGACAAAGTCCCTATACATGCCATATCTCAAGAAGGGTTGAATACTTATACCCAAAGTGACAGCTTGATAGTGTGATAGCATCTCCAGGATATCCAACCCGAGCTAGCTAAATTAACCTATAAGAGATAGGAAAGGGAGGGGAGTAAGCAATAAAGCTTAGTAAGTTCATATGCAAATAATAAACAATTATTGACATTCAATTATTTTACCAAACCATAAAGATATTATAATACAATTTTCATTTAATCTCATGATTGCCACGTAATCATTCATAATGCTTACTCTTTTATCTTATAAATACCATTTACGTGCTTTGGCATTAGCCTAACCACCATAGTCTCTCCATTATAACTTATCACATTATTTAACAAGTTATTTCCATCCTCTTAATCACATGCACATCATTTATGAGTAATCATAATTTCAAAATATGGTTTGACCACCTTTCATTTGTCAAAGCTCGAATCATATTATAACCTCATAGTAACTTTATTCGGCAATTATGCCTGTCTTTCCTTTCTCTCATATCCAATTAAACACAAATTTAAATAAATAAACCATACTATATCACAATTCAATTTGGTTCATAAACCTATCACATGATCATTATCAAATCTTATCATGTATCCATTCATCATGAAAGTAGATCACTAATCACAAGGTTATCAATATTCACAAGTATAACTTATTTGTGTACATTCTTCCCAAGAATTCATCATATACCAAATTCACTTCACATGAGTTCTATGTACATACCTGTACCACTTATAACATAGTCACATAATTTCTCGTTTTTAACGTACCCGTTGAGCCACTCAGAATGCTAAAAGATACTCGAAAATCTCATACATATAGTACTATATCAACGCCATATCCCCGATATGGTCTTACATGAAATAACATATCGACGCCATGTCCTTGACATGGTCTTATACGAAATCACATACCGAGGCTATATCCCAGATATGGTCTTATACGGAACCTCAGTAACCTTAGTGTCATGACATTTGTATTCTATCCATTCTTAAGGTTCAATCGGGGATTTTCATTCCTCGTCATTTCGTCAAAATCGTCATTAATCAATTTCATAGAGACAATATACAATTCATGAAATATCTAATTATTAAATACATAACATAAGGTTGTATTATTTACACACGAACTTACCTCGATACTAAAATGGCAAAAAGGGACCTAGCCGTCAATTACTCGTTATTCCCCTCGTTCTAGGTCCGAACCTCGTTTTCTTTGATCTATAACATCACATTTAGCTTACTTATTAGTCACGTTATTCATTGTGACCCAAAAATCATACTATGGAAAAAATTAAGTTTTTGCCCCTAAACTTTATCATATTTACACTTTTGCCCCTAGGCTCGTAAAATGAAATGTGTTCAATTTCTTTACTACCCATGCATAGCCGAATCATTTTAATTCTTATAGCAGCCCACATTTTCCATAAAATCATATTTTTAACACATATTTCTTAACTTTCACAAATAGGTCCTTTTTGACATTTTTACCGAAAATCACTTAGTAAAAGTCGTTTCTATAACCATAAACATCCATTTTCGACCATTAAACATCAAAACACATGCATATCACACATGGGTAAATTTTTAATCATACACCCTACTTCAAAATAATGGTAGAAATAGGTAAATCAGGTTACGAGGACTTCAAAAATGCAAAGAACATTAAAAACGGGGCTAAGATGCACTTACTATGGAGCTAGGAAAGCTTGGCCAAACCCTAGCCATGGCTTCTCTTCCAATTTTTGGCTAGAGGTAGAAGATGAGCATAATTTTGGCTTTTATTATCCCTTTTTAATCTTTTATTTACCAAATGACTAAAATGCCCTTAATGCCTTTCTTTCAAATTTCACCTAACCATGTCTATTTTTGTCCAAAAAATTATCCAATGGTCTAATTACCATATAAGGACCTCTAATTTAAAGTTTCATAGAAAATAGAAACCTCTAGCTTCTAGAACTCAAGTTTTGCACTTTTTACAATTTAGTCCTTTTGACTAAATTGAGTGCTCAAACGTCAAATTTTTCGAACGAAATTTTCATGAAATCATTTCGTGAAATCATAGACCATAAAAATAAATTTTCTTACGTCGAATTTGTGGTCCCAAAACCACTGTTCCGACTAGGCCCAAAATCAGGCTGTTACAACTCTCCTCCCTTTAGGGATTTTCGTCTCCGAAAATCTTACCAGAAGAAGTTGCTTTCAACTTTCAGAAACACATATACTTAGTAATCTGTCAAATAAGAACTCTGCACATACTAAAATGATTATACGTATCTTTACCAAACAATCAACCACAATCCAATAACATCTCCCTTTCGGAGATTATGACAATCCCGATACGAAACTTATGGTAATTCTATCTCATCATATCTCCCGTACCATCACTGACTGTATTAGTCCTGAATACACTTGATTTCGGCTACTTGCTAACAAATAGACATCTGAACATAAACTCAAAAATATCGTGATACATACTCAATCACCAGAACATCTACTCATATAACTGCACATTTCATCACTCTCTGGATGAACAAACAAGCCACTACTGTGAACTTCGTATAAAAATTTCTACATAGGTCCTTGATTCATCAATACGCAAATTCTATCTCGAATTAACAATAAAAACAAGAATCATATCCGACCTGAATTTCGGCATCAGAAGTAAACTCATTCTGATCTCATTTAGATTACTATTCACTATCACATTTCTGAGCTTCTCAATTTCGCAAAGAAAACTTCGCTATAGCATTAATATAGCTAGAATTAGGCCATCATCAAATAAAGTTAATCATGTATTCAACTCTCACAAAATAAACAAATTTCCATTCAAGCATCTGTAACCATACTCCCTTTTTTTTTTAAAAAAAAAGGTAAATCGATAATTTCTCGAAATCTTTCAATATCTAAATCCATTGACAATGTCTTAAACTTCAGATCTTTTTCTGTAACATTAAATACTTTATACCATTAGAACCAGGAAACATATGACATTTTTCGTTGAACACACTATATCATCGAATTCACAATACCGACATAACAGTGGTCGTCTTTAATTCACCAGTCGAACAGTTCTTTTTAGTGTGACTTTAATCGTCTAAAAGTACAAACTACCTCTTTACATTCTTGTATTAAGACACATTCCAATTCATTCAATAGCGCATCGCTGAAAATCAGAAATTCCTTACTCAATTCAAATCGAACTCGTAACTAGAACTTTCTGTAATACCTTCAATTGTTTTCAACTTTGCTAACATGCAATAGACCATTCAAACTTTCACAAACGTGATAACTTTTCCAATCAGAACAACTTTAACTTGTAATAACATCATCCGGTTAGAATAATCCAATAGGAATATCTCTGTATTATGCTTTCTAGAATATAATTTCTTCATTCAGACTATTCGTCTTCATACTCGTGAATACATAGAATTTATTCTCTTAATTTTGGCATGCTTAAATATATATAACTCGAATCATATCTCAACAAATCAATTCACTCAAATAAAAACAACCGAGTTGATTTCAACTATCGAATAATAACATAACAATATACTCTTTTCTTCATGCTTTGAGGATACGACTCAAACACACAATCTTTCAATATTCTTTTAGCATGCAAATCAAAGATCTTTTAAACCATATTAGCTCGAGGAAACAGAGATATCCCGATTGAACTCATTAACTTTAATCAAACTTACCGAGAATGAGATCCATCATACAATTTTGAGCTTGTGCTCTCATCATTTATACTTTTGCCGATAACAATTCCTTACGGTGAGTCGAGAAATCCAGATACTGTAATCACCACATTCCTATTATCGAATCCAGGAATACAATCATAATAAACATAACCATCACAAACTAAAGAACTTACTTTAAAGATAAGCCATGTTCGATATTTTACAAAATAAGGATGATAAGAAAAACCCAAATACGATACCACACCGAAAATCTGAAAATATAACTCATAAGGAAATAAGAATGAAGATCTGGATAATTTCTCAAAGAAAACCGGAAGAAAATACCGCTCATAAACCAATCAGACCAACAGTGCTTTCATCTAGTATTAGAGTTAGCTAACATTCTCACACGATAAGAATTTCATCAGAAAACAAACAATCACATATATCTCTGAGGATAACAATTACATAGAATACCCAGAAGAGGTCATCGTAGTTCATTCAACTATAACTGTCACACGCAGACATCTTTACAGCTCAAATATCATTTCTCTGACTAATTCTGTCATCATGAACCCTGTATTATTCTATTCACTAACGAAAAATCAATTCGGGAGAAATTTCGGTAAATACATACTTTAGAATTCATACTCAATTAAGTCGAATAGCCGAGACTAGCTTCTTCTTTATTCGTGACATTGCATAATCTGTGTAATCTTTAAAACATTCCGATTTTTTTTCTAAAGTTGTTTTCACTTACCAAACTATTCTCATCTCTGCATGCGTTACTAATTATTTCATCTCTGAACTCTTTAGTTTCACACTTATGAACTTATTCAACTCGATTCTCATAAAATTTCGTCACGAAGCAACACTGGTAAGGGGGTGAGGTCGTAAAGCCTCTAACTTGACTCTCATGAATACACACATATGACTTAGCATTCATCATTAATGTAATATCATCATAATCACATATCTCATTCTAAGCAAATTTTCACACTTATTCATGTTACAAATGTTTTCTGTCATCCATAATTTCAAACAGTGAATTTACTTACTCAAGCTCAATATTAATATCTAATTAAATACCCAACATCTAACTCCAATTTCACTTACCGTCACTTGTCAAATTAGATAACGTCTTACGGGTTTGAGTACGTCGTTTACTTGATGCCATAGTCCAAGTATGGTCTTACTCATATCACAATGTCATAGCCCAGCTATGGTCTTACACGAAGTCTCATATCGATGCCAATGCCATGTCCCAGACATGGTCTTACATGGGATCACGTATCGATGTCAATGCCATGTCCCATACATTGTCTTACATGGGATCACGTATTGATGCCAATGCCATGTCCCAGACATGGTCTTACATGGGATCACATATCGATGCCAATGCCATGTCCCAGACATGGTCTTACATGGGATCACGTATCGATGCCAATGCCATGTCCCAGACATGGTCTTACATGGGATCACATATACTGCCATGGTCCAACCATGGTCCTATCCGTCAATTCATCATTGAACGATCGTGCTCATCTCCTACGTTCTACTTAATTTGATCTTCCAGTTCAACTCCCATACTATTATAATATTTGTGGTTTCATAACAGAGTCATAAAACAAAACATTATATATTCTCTAATTTAACAATTAAACATGAGATTCAACTATGTGGACATACTGATTATACATTATTCAAACAAGTGTACATACACACATATTCCGTCCATTGGGTAAGTTTACTTATATTCACTTAATCAAATAGGTTGGGCACATAAAATCATATGAATACTAACATATATGGATGAGCTTATCACAACCTAAACTTTCGTTTCATTTCACCTTTTTTCACATTTCTCAAATTATGGTTATCTCATTTCGTACATTAACACATGCGTATCATAATTTCTATTGATACCTTTCCAAATTTCAACACATCGTAAGCATATTTCAATCATCTCAATACCATTTTTAGCATTATCGAAAATAGCTCGGTCGAAAGTCGCCCTCTGTCTTAACAAAACAAATTCGTTAGAGCCGGGAGGCATCACACTATCACGAGTAGTAATACGACATGTATAGCTAGACTCACATACGCTAGGTTAGTCCAAGAATTGACTAAACCATAGCTCTAATACCATTAAATTTAACACCCTTACCTGTATTCGACGCTTAAGCAGGTACGAGGCATTACCGGACATAAATACACGCATTCATACAAAACTGAGACTTAAAATTCCATTCAAATTTAAAACCTTTCATTTTCATTCATATCGTCCCTATTATGGGCCTACGAAACCCGAATCATACATATAGGGTGGTTCGGGAATGAACCGGAAGCTTACGAACACTTAGAAAATTTTTGCTCAAAACAGGGCCACACGCCCGTGTATATAGCCCATGTCCCTCACACGGCCATGACACGCCCGTGTGTGAAACCCTTGACATTCTGTTTATGATGTCAGCAGATATTTAGGGTCACACGGCCAAGTCACACGCCCGTGTGCGAGGCCGTGTGGCGAATTTAATTCTCGTAATTAATGTGCAGACTTTATACGGCCTAGGCACACGCCAATGTCCTGAGGCCGTGTCCTTCACATGGCTGAGACACACAGCCGTGTCTCTGCCCGTGTGTTTACTACTGGGCATTCTGTTTTGCATTAATTAGGGTGCAGGGGACACACGGCCTATCAACAGGCCCACGGGGCTGACCGTGTGTCACACACGGCCTAGACACACGCCCGTGTGTCTACCCGTATGGACAAATACCAGGATATTTTCCAAGCCATTTTGCCACCCTCACTTGCACATATTCACACAACATCACATGTCATACTTAATCATCACATTTAGCTCATGATAACCATACTAGCTTCACATTCACAATAGGGCATTAACACATGCATAAACATATAATCAACATAAGTCATCATTCATGGCTATATTCAAATTGAACCATAAACCACTTTAGGCCAACACATTTGGCTACATTAACAATCACTTAATTAATCAAAGACAAAGTCCCTATACATGCCATATCTCAAGAAGGGTTGAATACTTATACCCAAAGTGACATGACTTGATAGTGTGATAGCATCTCCGCGATCTCCAACCCGAGCTAGCTAAATTAACCTATAAGAGATAGGAAAGGGAGGGAGTAAGCAATAAAGCTCAAGAAGTTCATATGCAAATAATAAACAACTATTGACATTCATTTATTTTACCCAACCATAAAGATATTATAATACAATTTGCATTTAATCTCATGATTGCCATTTAATCATTCATAATGCATACTCTTTTATCTTATAAATACCATTTACGTGCCTTGGCATTAGCCTAACCACCATAGTCTCTCCATTATAACTTATCACATTATTTAACAAGTTATTTCCATCCTCTTAATCACATGCACATCATTTATGAGTAATCATAATTTCAAAATATGGTTTGACCACCTTTCATTTGTCAAAGCTCGAATCATATTATAACCTCATAGTAACTTTATTTAGCAATTATGCCTGCTTCTTTCCTTTCTCTCATATCCAATGAAACACAAATTTAAATAAATAAACCATACTATATCACAATTCAATTTGGTTCATAAACCTATCACATGATCATTATCAAATCTTATCATGTATCCGTTCATTATGAAAGTAGATCACTAATCACAAGGTTATTAATATTTCACAAGTATAACTTATTCCTGTACATTCTTCCCAAGAATTCATCATATACCAAATTCACTTCACATGAGTTCTATGTACATACTGTACCACTTATAACATAGTCACATACTTTCTCGTTTTTAACGCATCTCGTTGAGCCACTTGGAATGCTAAAAGATACTCGAAATCTCATACATATAGTACCGTATCAACGCCATATCCCCGATATGGTCTTACATGAAATAACATATCGACGCCATGTCCCTGACATGGTCTTATACGAAATCACATACCGAGGTCATATCCCAGATATGGTCTTATACGGAACCTCAAGAACTTTAGTGTCATGACATTTGTATTCTATCCATTCCTAAGGTTCAATCGGGATTTTCATTCCTCGTCATTTCGTCAAAATCGTCATTAATCAATTTCATAGAGACAATAAACAATTCATGAAATATCGAATTATTAAATACATAACATAAGGTTGTATTATTTACACACGAACTTACCTCGATACCACAATGGCAAAAAGGGACCTAGCCGTCAATTACTCGTTATTCCCCTCGTTCTAGGTCCAAACCTCGTTTTCTTTGATCTATAACATCACATTTAGCTTACTTATTAGTCACATTATTCATTGTGACCCAAAAATCATACTATGGCAAAAATTAAGTTTTTACCCCTAAACTTTGTCATATTTACACTTTTGCCCCTAGGCTCGTAAAATGAAATGTGTTCAATTTCTTTACTACCCGTGCATAGCCGAATCATTTTCATGCTTATAGCAGCCCACATTTTCCATAAAATCAGATTTTTAACACATATTTCTTAACTTTCACAAATAGGTCCTTTTTGACATTTTTACCGAAAATCACTTAGTAAAAGTCGTTTCTCTAACCATAAACATCCATTTTCTACCATTAAACATCAAAACACATGCATATCACACATGGGTAAATTTTTAATCATAAATCCTACTTCAAAATAATGGTAGAAATAGGTAAATTGGGTTACGAGGACTTTAAAAATGCAAAGAACATTAAAAACGGGGCTAGGATGCACTTACTATGGAGCTAGGAAAGCTTGGCCAAACCCTAGCCATGGCTTCTCATCCAATTTTTGGCTAGAGGTAGAAGATGAGCATAATTTTGGCTTTTATTATCCCTTTTTAATCTTTTATTTACCAAATGACTAAAATGCCCTTAATGCCTTTCTTTCAAATTTCACCTAACCATGTCTATTTTTGTCCAACAAATTATCCAATGGTCTAATTACCATATAAGGACCTCTACTTTAAAGTTTCATTGCAATTAGACACCTCTAGCTTTTAGAACTCAAGTTTTGCACTTTTTACAATTTAGTCCTTTTGACTAAATTGAGTGCTCAAACGTTGAAATTTTAGAATGAAATTTTCACAAAATCATTTCGTGAAATCGTAGACCATAAAAATAAATTTTCTTACGTCGGATTTGTGGTCCCGAAACCACTGTTCCGACTAGGCCCAAAATCGGGTTGTTACAGGAGTTCTCATGCATATTGTACTGTGTCATTATGTGGTTTATGCTCAAATACAAGCTGTGGCAAATGGTCTCACAGGTTTAAGCTAAGCAAGAATCTTGGCGAATCCTAAAAATTGAAGTAACTTATTTTAGAGCTCACTGAGTTTCTCATGAACTTACCATGTTTCTTTTCTTCATTTTAAGTAATACTAAATTGTAGTTCGGGGAGAATCAAGGAACTAAGCCAAAACCTCCAAGCCTTGTGTTAGCATGACGTTCCTATTTTTGTAGCATTTGTAGATATCGGGGTATCGTGTGGTTTAAATCTCTATTTTGTGCTTGTATTGAAACTTTTCAAATTAAGTTCAAATTGTAATTAGACTTTCGTAAAATGTTGGAAATATTATAAGATAAGATGAATTTTATCAAAAAGTCGTTCATATATATATATTATGCTTTAACAATAAAACCATGTGGAATTGTTACTTGATTATTAAATTACTACTAATTACTGTAAAAGTTGAATTCTCAAAGGGTTGGCCGTCCGGCCATTTGGGTGTTACACTTAGCTTCATTTATCTCTTACATTTTTAATGTGTTAATATGTACTCTCATTTATGTAATATATGTAATTTAAATTAAGTTTTAATTAAGAATTATTTATTATTAAGCTTATATATGATATTGATTATTATAAAATATTTTCTTATTATAAAATAAATTTCTATTATTAAAAGGAAATTGCACTATAAAATTTTATAACAAATATATTTATGTTGTGTTTGTTTTATAAAGAGCAATATAAAATATAAATTTATAAATATAAAATAAACTCAATTAAATAATGAAAAGATAAAAAAATCTCAAATATACGCTTGTTTCATTGAAAACAACTTTTATGAAATATTTTCAAGAAATCTGCCAAAAACAGAAAATATTTTACATGATTCATCCAAACATCGAAAATATTTGTTTTTTCAAAAATAATTCATCTTTTAGAAATCATTTTCCAAAGCCATTTTCAAGTGAAACAAACGAAACCTTATTGTAAAATTATTAGTTAACATTTGATAAAATCGTTGTTTAACATTGTAAAATATTTTAACAATGTTTAAAACTTCAAAAAGAAATATATTCAAACGTTAAAATTGTAATTGATTTCAATAAGTAAATATTTTAAAATTTTTAATAATGTTCGAAACTTCAAAACAAATATATATGCAATAAAAACTTAAAAAAAAAAAATTGTTTAGAAATATAAAGATGTGACTACAAAAAAATTTAAAGTTGTTTAATAATTTTTTAATATTTGATTAAAGAAGTAATACTATTTAAAAATTGAATTGAATTAAATAAAATTTTGCTAGAAATGTTTATGAATGATAATAAATCTTATTTTCTAAAACAATATGAATTAAATTAATATTTTTAATAAATACAAACTTTTTGAAGTTTCTTTTGAATGTTTATTTTTTTGAAGCTCTAAACAGTATTAAAATTTTAAACAAATATTACCATTAAAAAATTTCTAACATTATTTTCTCTTTTAATTTTTTTAACTTACTTTTTAAAAAATCTAACCATGTTGTGGAAAATTAACTCTATTGTTTAATATGCTTAAATTTTTTAACAACATTTTATATATTTTTTAAAATATGTGTTTAACCATTTGTCAGTTATATTTTTTAAACAGTATTGAATATTTTTTTTAAATAATTTAACAATATTCAAGTTTTTAATAGTATTAAGTCTTAATTTGATTGGCATGAGCATTGTTGCCAATGTAGGAGGATGTGGGTTTGAGTGCGCTGAAGCGCATTATCCTCCTATTTATGGGTAGAGGAGAGGCTATGAGTAATTTTAGAGTATTGTGTCAAAAAGAACAAATATAATTAAAAAAATAAAATATATCTTTATAATTATTATTTTTACTATAAAATATTATTTTAAATTTTTAATATTAAAAAATATCATAGTAACATTAAATACTTGTTACATTACTTAAAAGTTGTTATTTCCATTTTCTTTATAAATTTGTATATTTATAAATTTCTTGATATTTGTTAGTTTCCATATATACTGTGGGAGAATGACTCTTATTTTGACCAAAATTTATTTTGGCTTTTCTTTTCCTAGTTAAACTCTATTTTTGGTTTCCCACTTAAACTCTAATTAACCTGGAGTTGTTGTAGTCATATATGCTACGAATTTCAACCTATTTATAGTGAAATCTCCATCTTTTGTTCTCTTATTTATTATAGTGAAATCTCATTTTGCTCATGATTTTTTTATCCTTTTTTGAGGAGTTTTTCCACATAAAATTTGCATGTTCGATCTTTTTTATTCTTATTTTCTTCACTTTGTTCGTTGTTTAATCGGGTTTATCCCCTACAAACTGTTATCCGAGCTAGTTCGATTTTTCGTAGTCAACCTGTTCAGAGATGGCAGCGTCAAGGTTCGATATTGAGAAGTTCAACAGAATTACAAATTTCAGTTTGTGGCAAGTTCGGATAACAATAATACTGGTTCAGAACAATCTAAAAAAGGTCGTTATAGGGAAAAAGCCCGCAGATATAGATCAGTCAGAATGGGAAGAGCTTAATGAAAAAGGTTCTATCCACTATTCAATTATGCCTCACGAATAATGTGTTACAAGAGGTTTTGAAGGAAAAAACAGTGTCTGTGTTATGGAAGAAACTTGAAGCGTTATATATGATGAAATCTCTAGCCAACAGGTTAGTATTAAAACAATGTCTCTACATGTTCAAAATGGCCAAATGTGAGTCCATTAGAACTCATATTAGTGAGTTTGTTACCTTTCTTAATGAATTAAAGAATCACGAAGCAAAGATTAGTGACGAGGATTAAGCTATGTTGTTGTTATGCTCTTTGCCCTCTTCTTATAAACTTTCAGGGAAACTCTAATTTATGGGAGATATAATCTCTCGTTCAAGGATATGAAGGGGAATCTTCTGAGCAAGGATAAACTCGACAACGAGTTAGGCCCAAACAAAAAAATCAAACGGGCAAGCCTTAGTTCTAGTTACAAGAGGCAGAAAACAAACCAAAAAGACAAATCGAGACAGGTCAAAAGCAAGGTCCAAATCCATAAATCGTGAGAAATATTGTGGCTATTGTAAATAGGTGGGTCACATTAAGGAAAAATGTTGGAAACTTCAAAATAAAATCAAAAGGGATGCCAAAAACAACAATGCTAGTGTAGCTGAGGACAAAGGTGATGATTTATTGTTGGTGTCAACGAACAAAAGTTCTTATTTTACTTCCAGATGGATGCTCCTATCACATGTGTCTTAACAGGGACCGGTTCTCTACGTACAGTTCAATTGAAGGTGGAGTTGTGCTGATGAGGAATAACTCTCCATGTAAAATATTTGAAATCAGAATAGTACAAATTAGGATGCACGGCAGAATTATTCAGACACCATCAGATGTCAGGTATGTTTCTAATTTAAAGAAAAATCTTATCTCATTAGGAATTTTGGATTCTAACGGTTGTAAGATAGTCATTGAGTCAAATGACTCAAAAGTTTCTCGTGGGGCTCTTGTTATGATGAGAGGCTAGAAAAAGGGCAGCCTATATGTTCTGCAAGGGTCAATTGAAGAAAAGTTGAAATCACCACCATGTCGCGACAAGAATCTACTTGACGTCACGACGACACAACATGACTCTTTCTCCACTAATTCCAATTCAACCAAACTTTGGCACATGCGACTGGGTCATATGAATGAGAAATGTATGACAATCTTGTGCAATAGAGGTTTTCTCAAAGACACTAGACTTGGTAAGTTAGGTTTCTATGAGCATTGTATTTTCGGGAAACAAACCCGAGTCAGTTTCGATTAAGCAGTGCACAGAACAAAAGGGACTCTATATTACATTCATTTTTTATTTATGGGGTCCATCTTCTGACATCTCAGAAGGAGGTAATAAATATTTCCTAAATTTTATTGATGATCACTCCAGAAAAGTTTGGGTTTATTTTTTGAAATAGAAAAGTGAAGTCTTCGAAAAATTCAAACAGTGGAAGACACTATTAGAAAAACAAACTGAAAAATCCATGAAGTAGTTGAGAACAGATAATGGTATTGAGATCTGTTCGTCAGAGTTTAATGATTTTTGAAAATGAGAAGGAATTGAAAGACATAGACCATTGTTGGAACTCCGAAGCAGAATGGATTTGCAGAAAGAATGAACAGAACCTTGCTAGAAAAGACTCAATGCATGCTTTCTAATGTAGGCTTAGGGAAGGAATTTTGGGCTGAATTCGTAAACCTGGAAAGTTATTTGGTAAATTGATCTCCTCATCAAACATTGAACGGTAAAATTGCAGAGGAGATATGGTCAGGTAATCCTCCTAATTATTCTAATCTAAGAATTTTCAGTTGTCCTACTTATGCTAAAGTTAGCCAGGGAAAGC
Organism: Gossypium sturtianum; assembly: GCA_025698515.1. NCBI lineage: Eukaryota > Viridiplantae > Streptophyta > Magnoliopsida > Malvales > Malvaceae > Gossypium > Gossypium sturtianum. Next base: position 33,180,072 of record CM046946.1, on the reverse strand, counting down.
TCGAACCAAGGGCCGTTAAATGCATCTTTTTGGGATACTCTGCATGTACAAAAGGTTTTAAGTTGTGGTGTTCGAAATCTGACAAAATAATTGTTAGGCGAGATGTTATGTTTGATGAATATGTCATGTTTTAATCAGAAAATGGGACTTTTACTTTTAAAGACACAACAAATCAGAGTGTCTAGAGTAAGGTGGAGTCAAAAGCCAAAACAGTGGTGACGTCTCTTGACGAGCAAATTCTCAACGATACAACAAAAAGAGGTCTTATCCTCGACAAAGAGTTATACGACGTCACCACGACATGAAAAATTCTAATTCTTGTAAGTTTGAAGTTGTTTCAGATCTGCTTGGGGTTTCATCTGGTCCTCAAGTACCCTCACCATCTCGCTTAACTAATTATAAGTTGGCTTGTGACAGAAAAGACAAGAAATATGACCACTACTGTAAATATTGTGAAGAAAACCTAGTGGCTTATGCTCTAAGTATTGCCGAGAGCATTAATTCAACCGATCGCTCGTGTTATTATAAGGTAGTTCAAGCCTTCGATTCTAGAAAATGGCTCAAGAAAAGAATCGTTGGTTGCAAATGGGTGTTTAAAAAAAGGAAGGTTCAGTCTTAACGACACTAGGTACAAGGCAATACTAGTTGCATAAGGCTACGATCAAGTGGATGGAGTTGATTTTCATGATGTTTTCTCTCCGCTAGAAACATACGTCCATTCGGGAGCTTTTGGCCCTTGTTGCATCAAATAATCTTGAGTTAGAGTAGTTAGATATAAAGACTTCTTTCCTTCACGGTGACCTTGAGGAGGACATCTACATGCAACAACCTAAGGCTTCAAATTTGAAGGTATAGAAGATTATGTTTGTCTCTTACAAAATTCTTTGTACGGTTTGAAGCGATCTCCTCGTAGTAGTGTTTTAAAAAGTTTGACTCCTTCATGTTGAGTATTGGTTTTTCTCGAAGTAAGTATGGTAGTTGTGTTTATCTACAATGTCTTAATGATGGTTCTTTTATATATTTGTTGTTTTATGTTGATGATATGTTAATTGTGGTTAAGAATCCATCCTGAAATTAATCATATTAAAACCATGTTTAACTCTAAGTTCGAGATGAAGGATTTAGGTGCAGTAAAGAAAATTTTGGGGATGGAAAATTTGAGAGATAGACATTCTAGGAAATTGTTTTTATCACAAAAAAGGTACATCAAGAAGATCCTTGAGCGGTTTGAGATGCAAGATGCAAAATCGGTAAGTACTCCTTTAGCTACACACTTTAAACTCTCAATTTTAGATTCCCCACGGGAGGAAGAAGATGAAAGGTACATGTCAAAAGTACCCTATTCAAGTGTAGTTGGAAGTTTAATGTATGCAATGGTATGCACTCATCCTGATATTTCACATGTTGTTAGTGTTGTTAGTAGATACATGACCAATACTGGTAAGTTGCACTGGCATGCGGTTAAGTGGATTTTCATATATTTACGGGGTACCTCTAACATGTGCTTAGAGTTTTGAAGAACTTAAAAGGGTTTAGTCAAATATGTTGATTCTGATTATGCATGAGACTTAGACCGACGAAGGTCTCTCACAAGTTACCTATTTTCTTTTGGGAATTGTGCCATTAGTTAGAAAATGACACTTTAGTTACAGCTTGTAACACCCCTACACTGCCTAGACGACAAGGCCAAGCCTAGAGAGTTACAACAAATGATAATTAAAATACATTTTGAAATTTATAATAACACACCTTTACAAAGCCGATAAAGTTTAATAAAAGACAAACCAAAGATCTCGATATTATCTTCCAACTAATGAAACTACGAAAATAACTAGCATGGTTCATATTACTAAACGATATAAACATATAATCGAGCTCCCCTCCCCCCGCCTACTGATAAAGTCTCGTGATTTACACGAAATTCATTCAACAATAATCGAGTTAATATACCGTAAAGGACCCAACCATTTACATATTCAATAGATTATCGGTAAAACCAAGATATCCCAGTGCAGATGTTGACTTAAAATCAGGAAACAGTTCATATAGTTACAAATCAGAGTTATACCGACGGATAACAAATCAAGCTATAATCAAATGCGGAACAAAACAGATGTAGTTACTTAATACCAACCACTACACACCATCTCCGAACAACCTAGCACACTAAATAGGGTATTCATTACCCATCCAATCATACACACCACTCAGTGCCGGTCTGACACACTTTAGGGATTGCAGATTAGCTGCCAGATTAGTATACAGATACCATGGATTTAACCACTGGTTTAAAAATAGAAAACTTGCTCTTGATTCAATTCCCATCCAATGTATATACATACTTCACATAACAGTTAATACATGGTTCTATATGAAAATTCAAATACAACTCATACTCACGTACAATAGATCAATTCTAGTAATTTTAGTCAAACACAAGAAACACATTAAGAATTAGTATTCAAGTTCCAGATCACAGAATATCAATTTATGCAGTTAAATTCAGTTCAAACGGCCTTACAGAAGGCTTCTATTCAGTTCGAGTAATGCTCAAAGTATGGCAAAATTTCATAAATTGACCTAAACGTCCATGTGGTCTCACACGGCCTGGTTAGTTGGACCGTGCAGCCCCACACGCTTGTGTGCTTGCCCGTGTGTCTTACACGCACTAAACACGGTTGTGTCCTCCAACCATGTGATCCTTATTTTGTAATCAGTGAGTTACACAGCCTGGGCACACACCCGTGTGATCCTTATCTTGTAATCAATGAGTTACACGGCCTAGACACACGCTCGTGTCCTTGACCTGTGTGAACCCTGCACTATCATGGTCACACATGGTTTGGACACACGCTCATGTCCCTTTCCATGTGGCTCTTATTTGGTAGATAGTGAGTTATACGGCCTGTCACACGGTTGTGTGGCTCACACGGCCTACCACATGGTCATATGGCATTGACAACCATGTTTTCTGGCGTCTGAAATTCATAAAAACTCGTGTTTTCGATACGCACCTGAATAGTCTCGAAACAGGAACAATGTAGAAGATTCACGAGACCTAAAATGAACAATCTATAACCAACTAAGCGATAATTCAAAACAACACGAAGATTATCACACAACCAAACCCCGTCAAAAATGTTTTGACACAAGAAAATCATAAATCGCGTAGTAATTACCTCCGCACCACCACAATCATGAACCTAAGACGTTAGAGGGATCGTTATATTCGAGACCCTCTCCTAATGAACAAGAATCGAACTTATAAACAAAGGACTCGAGCAGTTTAAGCAAGAAGTCAAATTTTCCACAGTGCCAACAATCGACAACGATCTCAGAAATTGAACAACTGAACTTACAAAATTAACGGAAACGAACTTACCCGGTAATAGCAGCAATTAAGAAGTATGAATATAAGCCCACAATGAAGAGAAAAGAAAGGAAGAGAAGAAGAATAAAAATGAAAAAGAAAAAGAAAAAGAAAAGAAAGAAAAAATGAAAAGAGACAGGAAAGAAGACGTTTAATTCTTGTTTTAAAAACTACCAATTAAAAATTCAGAAAAGTAATAAAAATATTTTCGTACCGCGTACATCGCGAATCAAACACAAGACTAGTAAGGGAACAGATACTTAACCATTGAACCAGCAGGCTCATTCTTGACATAGATTTACACAAAATTGAGCTTATGCCAACAAGTTAAGGATAGAGGTTAGTTTAGAATAAAATAGCAAAAACTTTTCTTAAGACGCGACTTGAACTCCTGACCTCAAACATATAAGCAGAGCACATAGCCACAGATACAGAGATTTAATTACTACAGAATCTCACAAGTAAACATTCAAATTTTGGGGCGTTACAATAGTGGCTTTGCCGACTACTGAAGCAGAATACATGGCAATTCTGTATGCAAAAGAAACAATTTGGTTAAGGGGCCTGTTCAGTGAAATGGTAAGTGAAAATAGGGCAACTGTCGTATATTGTGATAGTCAAAGTGCCATAAATCTCACTAAAGATCAAATGCATCACGAGAGAACGAAGCACATAGGCATTTGTTATCATTTTGTTCGAGAGGTGATCATTCAAGGGGATATTCAGATTCTTAAAATTGGCACAAAACACAATCCGGCTGACATTTTGAAAAGAGCCTTCCAGTTTCAAAGTTCGAGTATTGCTTGGACTTGGTAAGTATTCTACGAAGAATCAATTAAGCCCGTAACAAGGCTCGGCAAGGGAGTTGGTCCAAATATGAGTCAATGTGGAGATTTGTGGGAGATTGCCTCTTATTTTGACCAAAATTTATTTTGGCTTTTCTTCTCCTAGTTAACCTCTATTTTTTAGTTCCCCACTTAAACTCTAATTAACTTGGAGTTATTGTAGTCATATATGCTACGAATTTCAGCCTATAAATAGGCCTTAGTTACTCCAGGTTTTACACAATAAAAATATTTAGATTGAGAGAATTTTGTTCTTTATTTCGAATGGTTTTTTCTTGGGGGGGTTTGAGTTTTCTTTTAATAATCTCCATCTTTTGTACTCTCATTTATTATAGTGAAATATCCTTTTACCCGTGATTTTTATCCTCTTTTGAGAAGTTTTTCCACGTAAAATTTGCGTGTTTGATCTTTTCAATTCTTATTTTCTTTACTTTATTCACTGTTTTACCGAGTTTATCTCCTACATATACTATATTTAATTTATTAGTTTCCAAAATGTATCACTTGACAAAAATCTAATTTACCTATAAGTATTTATTGTCATTTTTTAGTCAATATATTACTTTAGATAATATATATAGATTTGACTATAAAAGATATTTTAGGAAGATCGAATGAAAAGAATATGACAGTCACTATCTAAAGAGAAACAAATGGATTAAATAGCAGAGGAAGTAAGAAAAAATTAGGTCGAAAACAGAATGGCTTCTGGCTTGTACACTTGCAAAAGTATATTTTGAAAATGTCTTTTTAGTATAAAATTGAAAGTTTTTTTCATTTAAATGCTTAAAAATAAAATTATGCTAATAGTTAAGTGATTAGTAATATAATTTAACCCACTTTTTATAAAAATTATATATTTAATTGAAATTTTAAATATATATGTTTTTTATTAATAATTTAAAATAATAAATTTGATTATAAAGTTTATTGGGACGGATAAAATAATATATTTACTAAAACCTTCATCAAATATAAATATAAATTTCAGTTCCAAGTATTGGTGGAAATAAAACATACAGAACCTTCATTTTCATCATAGTGTTAAAATTTCAAAAGTTGTATTTCCAACCAAATTACTTAATGTATACTATTATTTAAGTTTTTGATTGAATTAATGTCACTCTCAATTGGGTTATCAATTTGATTAGAGAAATTACGAACATACTATTTTGTAATTAAAATATATTATATTATTTGACAATATTTTAGTTTTCTTAATTTTAAAAAAACCAATAAAAATATACATATAATGATATTTGAACACAAATCAATTACATTAGTAAAACTTTATTTTACCACTCAACTTAATCTTTATTTTATTATTTTTGTATATTTTAATTTTATGACACACATAGGGCTGTAAATGAACAGAACGTTTGATGAACTATTCGTGAACCGTTTGTATAATGTTCGTTTATTAAGCTAAATAAACGAGTATGAACAAAATTTTTATGTTCATTTAATAAACGAACGAACATTTAATAGAGGTGTGTTCGGTTCACTTATGCTCACGAACAAACTCGTTTCTTGGCTCGTTTATAAGCTTGTTTATTCACTCGCTTATTTATTAATGATATTTTCTTATAAAAATTCTATTAGTATATATTAATAAAATTATCTTAAAACTCGTTCATTGTTCCATTAGTATATATTAATAAAATTATCTTGGTTTGTATTTTTTTGTTTATAGTATAATTATTAATATTTATATTTGACTTTTTATATCTAAACAATATATGTGCGTATGTATTTATTGTTTGTTTGTTTGTTTATTATTTATTAACATTTTTCGTGAACATGTTCAATTATATGTTCATGAACATGTTCGCTTAATGTTCGTGAACATGCTCGATTAAGTTAAATGAACATGTTCGTGAACATTAAACAAATGAACATGAACACCGAACGATGGAAATATTCAAGTGTACACAATCGCAACAAGTAATAAAGTGACAAGTAAATGTCGAAGTTATCGTATCCACGAGGGATGTGCAAATAAATATTTATGAAATGCAATTAAAAACACTTTGGTGAAGAAAAATCGTTTGTTGAAAAATGGTTTAATAAAACTAGATTTTAACCAAGAAAATTAAAAGATAAAATTTTCAATACACGATTTCTGAAAAAAAAAAAACAAGTTTAATCAATATGACATAGTTGTGTTAGATTAATTACATTTCTTAACTTAATATTACTAAAACAATGTTCATGTTGTTACGAATAAATTCATAGCAACTTGATAATTTGTTAATTATAACACATACAGACTTACATAATTAACTAATCTCTTGAAAATATTACTATGTCAATTCAAACAATTAATCAATTTAAATAAGCAAGTAAAAGATTAAGTGAGGTAACAATATATTCCAACATTGAAACAGTTTAATCACAATAATCTTGTAAGTTATTACCGTCGCTAATTTAACCCTCGACTACCTTAGAAGATTAAACATGCACTGATTAAGTATTGTGTCAATTAATTACAATTTCAATACGATTAATAATTAATTCATTAGTGTAACACCCCTTAACCCCATACCGTCGCCGGAACTGGGTTACGAGGCATTACTGAACATATCAAATAATTTACTATTAAATTCACAAATAAATAACATACATATTATAATTTAATGATTTAGTCCCTTTCATGGGCTTTTGAGGCCCAAAATACATATTAGAAGTGGAACGGGACTTGTTTGAGTACTCCAGAAAATTTTCGTAAATATTATTATTATTTAAAAAAAAAACTCAATATAATCCCCTTTATAAACATCTAACCTTCCCTGCAATTTTCAAACCGCAACCAAAAACAATTTATACTCAAATACTCTTATATCATAACCAATTCATTAACATAGTAATTCAATAATTAAACATTCATAATATCATTCAAATTGACTAATAACTTCATTTATTATCCATTCAAACTTAATACCAAATTTTATAATATACTCTTTACCATTTCAATCAAAACTAAGTTCAAACATTACAAACCATCCATACTTTATAACCAAAATCATACGATATATATATATATATATATATATGACCTAGGTACATGCCACATTTACCAAAAGGAAAAGAAAATACATCACCAAAGTTGTGCTGAAGTCGGGATTGATCTGGATGCTGAACCGGAACCTTTGATTTCTACTGATTTGCGCACGGAAACAACCGTACGCTGAGTATTTTATACTCAGTGGTATTACCATAATTCAAACTATATAATTCTAATGAATTAAAAATATTAATCATATAACACTAAACATGTAAAATTTATAACTCATAAGAACTAATTTACATTCAATTTCATATTTCATATATAATAATTCATCAACACTATCATATCTTAATAACTTGAACTTGACCAATTCATGAACCTTAGGTTCATGCTTTCAAATCTCACAATTCGACTAATAATTTCTTTATTATACTTTCAGCCATACGATCAATCAAATTTATTCAATTCTCACATTTCGATTATTCACCCTATTAACAAACCCGGACCTTGGCATATACACGGATTCCAACCAAACACACCAGTACGGCACATTGTGCCTAAAATGGTACTCAGTACCTGATCAATATATCAGAAGCAGTATATGACACATAAAGTGCCTGAAACGACACACGTGGTGCCTAATACGACACACATAGTGCCTGGTCGGCAAAGCCGATAAATTCCCGTACTCTTCCAATCCTATGGCATGCCATCTACATCCGACTAAGCCCGATTAGTTAATAGGGTATTCAAATCACTTTCTCAATTTCAATTTCACTTTCAATGTACAATTCAATTCGATACAATTTTCCACTTTCCAACAATATACTATCAAATATGCATACATAATCATACTTCATCTCAATTTCATTCATTTCAATATTGATACCTACCTTAAAATTTTACATACCATACACATAAATTTAAATATAACATTTAATAAATAGTAGTTTGAATTATAGTAATACAAACCGTGAATTTCTCGTTTTAGTCCTCGATAACCTTATCATTTCCTTTGTGTGCTGATGCCTCGGGTTCTTTGTTAGCTACGAAAATAATAACAATTTTTCATTATTAATACAACACCAATTTATATTAAATAATTGAATTTTTATTCAATTTCTATCTTAATTTCAATTTAGTCCTAACTAAATTCACTTACTTTTCTATCTCAATTCATACCTTATTTTTACTCAATTCCTACCAAATTCAACTTAACTACTCAATGTTCATATTAAAACCCTAATTTCAAATTTCTTTCAATTTAATCCCTCTAACACAAAACTTATAGCTTCTTTTACAATTTAATCCATTAATCAATTCTAACTAGAAATTCTATCAATTAAACCCCTAATTCATCATTTTGTTCAACATAAACTATATTCAAAAACATGAACTTTCAAAAGTTCAACTTAAATTCAACAAGACCTTGTTCTAAAGCTTCTAAAACATCAAAATTAAGAGAAAAGGACTTAATTGACTTACCTATTAAAGCTTTAAACCTTCAAACTCTAGTTTTTCCTTTTATTTTTATTTTTCTCCTTTCCCTGCTTTCTTTCGAAATGGTTCTGTTCTTTCCTTACTTTTGTTTCTCTTTTATTTCATTTCGTTTTCTTTTATTTGTTTATTAAATTAATTAATTTAATATAATAATAATAATTAAAATAAATATCTATTTAATATCAAATACATGTATTACAATTGTACAAATACATATTATTACACATGTGTTTTATCATCGCCCTACAATTGTCATAACTCAATTTATTTGATAATAATAATAATAATAATAATAATAATAATAATAACAATAATTTAATATAATAATTTAATAAATATCTATTTAATAATTAAATATAAGTATTACAAATATATGTATTTTTATTAATACACTTGTATTAAATCATCACTATACATTTGTCTTTATTTAATTTATTTCTTAATATAATATTTATAATATAATTAATTTAATAATATACTTTATAATTAATTTATATATTTATATAATTAAATCATGTAAAAATCTAAGATTTTTACAATCTTATGCCGCCTCAACCTCCAAATGTGGCTTAATTGCCCATTTGGCCCTTATTATTTTCTTTTAATCTATAATTAAACTTTTACCCTTTATTCAATTTAGTCCTTTTCCCTAAGTACTCTAAATTAAGCTAAATTTACTTAGTAAAAACCTAATTAAGCACACTACTAGACTCATAAATATTCCTAATAAATATTTACTAATTCGGTTTACTAGAACGAAAGCCTGATATTGCACTTTTCTGATGCCCGTGAATTTTGGGTCATTACATTTCTCCCCCCTTAATAAATTTCGTCCTCAAAATTTACCTGAGAAAAGATGAGGATATTGTGATCTCAGTTTCCTCCGGTTCCCAAGTTGCTTCCTCCACATTATGATTTCTCCATAACACTTTTACTAGGGAACCTATTTATTTCTTAACTCTTTTACTTTCTCGAGCTAATATCCGAATCGACTCTTCTTCATAAGACAAATATGATCGAATCTCAATGTCTTCAGTGGGAATAACATGAGAAGGATCCGATCTATATCTCCAGAGCATGGAAACATGAAAAACATCATGAATCTTCTGTAACTCTGGAGGTAAAGCTAGTCGATAAGCCACCGGTCCAATTCTTTCCACTATTTCATACGGCCCATGTAACACCCCAAACCCGACCTAAACGTTATGACCGAATCTGGCGTGTCACATTGAAGTGTTTTTCGAAAACCATGTTTTCATTGAAAACCCTTCTTGAAATTTAAAACTTCTTGAAATTTAAAACTTCTTGCCATTCAAAACTTGTACAAAACCTCAGTTTGTATTTGTTTATTTCCAATCGTGGTTTATTAAAAAAGTTATCCCCTTTTAAAATGTTATTACCTTTAAAACCTTATTTGTTGCGGAAGCTTAATTTAAAACAAATGATTTACGAAAATGTGATATTTAAAAATTGAGTTGCGAAAACGTAGCGTTTGAAAATAGTTATTGTTTTGGAAAACCGTGTTCTACTTCTAGCAGATATAAATCACAATCAATAAAATCCCAAATTTAAAATCCAAAAATTTTAGAGGCCTTATCACAACTCGAATCAAAATCAAAGTGCTTAAGTAAATGAGCAAAACAGAAGTGTAGTTGTGTGGCCCTCTCCGAGTCCCTCGCAGCTCCGAACCGTCTAACGCTGGGATTACCTGAAAGGTTAAAAACGGGGTGAGTTTACGAAAAACTCAATGTGTAATCCCCTTATTAAAGAAACAATCAGTATACAAAAACAAAATCAGTCTGGGCCTGAGCCCTTTCACAGTAACAGTACAGTTCATTTTAGAGTATAAGTGGCCAAAGCCCAAAACAATATCATTTGGGTCACAGCCCATAACAGAATCAATTGGGCCTAGCCCATCACAGTATCAGTATGGTACACATATGCAACCCACCCCAATCCAGCCAACACACCACCCGTATTCAACCAACACACCATGTGGGATAAAATCGACCCACCCAACCAACACATCAATATTGTAGCATAGCCGCCAAGACAATAACGCAGCAGAGCCGGGCAAGATAGTATCGCGCAGCAAGGTCGCCAAGACGAACGCAAAGAAAGCCGCCAAGAATAAAGATATCGCGCCGCTTTAAGCCTTCAAGAATAGATCTCATAATTGGCACATAGCCATCCAGAATCGTAATAAGATCGGCACATAGCCATCGCTACGGTAATATAACCTGCACACGACCATGGGTAAGTATGATCGACACAAAGTCATAATCAAGACGACATAGAGCCATAATCGATTAATCGGCTTAAAGTTATCAGTAGGTCCACGGTCATCTCGTGTGACCCGCGGCGACCTTAATCAGATCATTATCGGGTCCACGATGCGTTTAAATGCGACCGTGTAACCCTATCGTAATGCATTTCCTCCATAACCAATATCCCAACCCCATGCAAGATGTCATGTATGCGTAATGTCCGCCCACAAATTATCATATCATTCACGCTTAAGTCAATCAAATCATAGTCATACAATCACAAACCAAATCACCAAATCATAACAGTAAATCGGTCATTTACCCTACAAGGGCATTACGGTCATTTTACCCTACAAGGGCATTACGGTCATTTTACCCTACAAGGACATTACGGTCATTTTACCCTACAGGGGTATTACGGTCATTTTACCCTACAGGGGTATTACGGTCATTTTACCCTATAGGGGTATTACGGTTATTTTACCCTACAAAGGTATTACGGTCATTTTACCCTATAGGGGTATTACGGTCATTCTACCCTACAAGGGTATTTAGGTAATTCTACCCTACAGGGGTATTTCGGTCATTTTACCTTACAGGGGTATTACGGTCATTTTACCCTACAGGGGCATTACGATAATTTTACCCTACAGGGGCATTACGATAATTCTACCCTACAGGGGTATTTCGGTAATTCTACCCTACAGGGGTATTTCGGTCATTTTACCTGCCTTGGGGTATCGGTACAGTTAACGACCTTTGCGAAGGCCTACAGTCGCCTCGAGCGACACAGATAATCCATTTGGTCAAAAAGTGTAAATGGGCTCAAAGCCCAATATTCGGCCCAAATGGGCTCACACGCTCGTGTGGCCCATTTGGCTCAAATTCAATCACGGTTATGCGAACTTCATAGCCCAATCCAGTTTCTGCTACTTTTTATAAATTTTATCCGTGTGGGCCCATCGGGCCCACACGACCCATTTCGGTCCAACGAGGCCCATAACGACCCAAGTGCACGAGAACCCTCGTGGTGGCCTCTTCAGTCTACCGCCCACGGTTGTGGGCTCAGTTTTTACCACCCGAGCGATCGCACGCTCGTGAGGCCTCAAAATGCCGAAGTTTCAGCTTTTCGACTTTTGCCGATTCACAGCGGAGATAGTGTGATTACACACCTGTTTACGGAGTCGTTCCAAGATCTACGAGCACCCAACCTAGATTCATCGAGATCCAATGTTAATCCTTAATTATTAGGGTAACACCCTCATAATAACACTTAATCCGAAATAACATTCTTACCTTGTTTGAATGAGGGTGACCTTAATCCCTCAACGCTCGCTGTTCAGAAACGATCACACACCTTCGCTGCTTTCCTAAAGTACAGTAAAGAACCGATTAGAAATTGGTAGGGCATATTCGGCCAACCCCAAAAACATGAGGTAACCTTATTACCTTACCGGATGTTTGAGAACGAAAGTGTGACTCCTCCAAACCGTTCACACTTCACCACTCCTCGAGGAAGACCCTAGCATCGCAATGAGTGCAGTACGTGAAGAATGAAATAACAATCGGTTAATGGGTTTATTCGGTTTTGGAAAAGAAAGGAAGAGTATAGGTGCATTTGGTTTTAAAAGAAAAGCAGAGAATAGATTTTGATCACTTACCAATAGTCAGAACCTTTGCAATAGATCGACGCAGTAAAAGGATTAACAACAAAGTGATATTCGGCCAACAAAGAATAGAAGATGAATAGAAGTTAAAAGAAGAGAAGAGAAGGTTCAGCTATAAGAGAAAGAAAATATCAAAGATGAGGAGAAAAATGACACGAATGGTCAGAAGGGAAATGACACGAGTTGTCGGGCCAGAATCTGAGATAAGACTTGAGAGAACCCAAAATGCAAAAAGTGAAAAAAACCCCAAACTCTCAAGAAAGAAATTCGGCACTCTCCTATCAACACTCACAAGAACCGAACAAGGAAATCCTAGTGCCGAAAATGCTCCCTCTTTTCCCCCTAGCCGAATTTCACTAAGGCCTTAGAGTCCCATTCAGCCACAACTCTCTTCACACTTCAAACTCCTTGAAAATCTCCACAAATCACTCCTCTTATCCCTCCTTGATATCCTCCATAACAACTCCAAGACAAATTCAAACTTCACCTGGCAGAGTTTCATTCCAACTCTACTTCTCCTGCTGCAAGGAAATAAAATAAATATTCTTTTGCATGCCAAGGGATTCAAACCCAAGCTCTCCCCTCAGCCAAATCACGCCACTTGCCACCAAGCCACAAGCTCATCTTGTGTCTCCTTTCCCCTACAATTATTTATAAAGCCTACATGTTAAGCTCAACCCCCTTTAATTAAGAAAGAACAAATTTTTGCTAAAGCCCAGGTTTGAACCCAGGACTTCTCCAACACTTCTCAGGACCCTTAACCACTCAAGCAGTTATTTATTTGTGTCCTTCCCTTGCACATCCAATTACTTATGTGCAGCCTTCAGTGTTCCCCTGCTCAAGGCCTATTCCTTCTAGGCCCAACTTTTGGTGCGCACACCCAATAAAACGAGGACTCAATTTACCTTTCCAAATCTTAGGACTTTCTTCAAAGGCGACACCTTCAGAAATACTTTATCACCAATGGAATACTCTATATATCGTCATTTCAAATCCGCATAAGATTTCTGTCTATCGAAGGCTGCCTTCAATCTGTCTTTGATCTTCTTAATTGTTTCATCTGTTTCTTTAATTAATTTAGGCCCAATCACTTTTCTTTCATTCAATTCTATCCAACATACAGGCGATCGACACCTTCGACCATATAAAGCTTCATAAGGAGCCATCTGAATACTAGATCAGAAACTATTGTTATAAACAAACTCGGCCAATGGTAAATAACGTTCCCAACCTGATTCAAAATCAATGATGCAAGCTCAAGCATATCCTCTAGAATCGAATTACCGCTCGATCGTCTGGCACTTTTATGGATTAAATGCAAGCATAAAATTAAGACGCGCACTCCAACGACTCATGTAACTGCTTCCAAAATCTCGATGTAAACCAAGATCCCAATCTGAAATTATCGATACCGGAATACCATGTAATCTAACAATTTCCCGGATATAAACCTCGACAACCTTCTGTAGTGACCAGTCGATTCTAATTGCTATAAAATGAGCTGACTTTGTGAGCCAATCGGCAATTACTCAGATGGCATTTTTTTTACTCAATGACAATGGCAATCCCGTAACAAAATCCATGGTAATGCAATCTCATTTCCACTAGGGGAATAGTAATAGGTCAGAATAAACCCGCTTGCACCTGATGTTCTACTTTTACCCGCTGACAAGTCAGGCATTTACCAACATACTCGACTATATCTTTCTTCATCCCTCGCCACCACAAACTGATCTAAATACGGCTGAAAAATGCGATTCATCGATCCATGAAAGCGGTTGGAGTATTAGTCAACCCGAACAGCATCACCAAAAATTCATAATTGCCATACCGAGTAACGTAAATGCGGTCTTCAAAGATATCACTTTCTTTTACCTTTACCGATAATACCCGATCTCAAGTCAATCTTCGAAAATACCGAAGCTCCCTTTAATTGGTCAAACAAATCATCTATACGAGGCAATGGATACCGGTTCTTGATCGTCACTTTGTTCAACTGCCGGTAATCAATACAAAGTCGTATTAATCCATCTTTCTTTTTAACAAACAATACCGGAGCTCCCCAAGGTGAAATACTCGGTCTGATGAATCCACGATCTAACAAATCTTGTAACTGTATCTTTAATTCTTTTAATTCAGTAGGCAACATTCGATACGGAGGTATAGAGATTGAAACTATCCCCGAATAAACTTCAATAGAAAATTCAACCTCTCTGTCAGGTGGTAAGCCCGGTAGTTCTTCAGGGAATACATCTGGAAACTCACATACAGTTTTGATCTTGCTGCACTGACTACCAACCGAATCAGAATTAATAACATAAGCTAAATATGCTATACAACCCTGCTGAAGCAATTTATTAACCTTTATTACTGAGATGATACGTGTTGATCCACTAGTACAGATGCCATTCACCTCAATTCTGTCCCCATCTTCTGTCTGAATACTGAACCTCTTTTTATAGCAATCCAATACTACCCCGTATTCAGATAACTAATCCATACCCAATATTATATCGAAATCACCAAAAGGCATGATCAATAAATCAACGGGAAACATTTTATCTTGTATTACCAACAGGCATCTCCGGCACACTCGGTCCGCAAACACTGTTTGTCCCAAAGGGCTAAACACCTCTATTAAAACTCTAAACGTTTCAGATTTTAATTTCCCCGACTCGACTAGTTTTGAATTAATATATGAATGTGACGAACCCGGATCAATTAATGCATAAACAGGTTCAGAATACAGTAAAAATATACCTGTCACAACGTCGTGTGCATCACCTTCTTCCCGAGTCCAAACCGCGTACGCTCTGGCTGGTGCTCTAGCCTCCGACTGCTGTGTAACTATATCATCGCTCCTTCTTCAGACACCTCCACCTCTAGATACAGTAACCACCTCTCGCTCGAACCTCTCGCGCTCGAGCAAGAGACACCGATCTCCGGGATGCTGTAGGTGTAACATTTTTATTCTTCGGACAGTCTTTAACAATATGCTCTTCCGACCCATAGCGGAAACAACCTCCAATCACTTTCCAGCATTCACCCAGATGCTTTTTCCCACAATGTTCACATTCTGGAATTTCTACATCCCGGGATGGACCTCTCACACTACCGATAGATACTGTCATCTATTTTCCCCGGCTTCTATCACCTCGATCTGGTCTAAAACTTGGTCTCCAACCACCCCTGGATTCTCTGGATCTTTTTGGTAAAGGATTTGAACTAGTGGCTCCCACTAGTTTCCCAGTCAATCTAGCTGTTTATGACTTTTTATCCAATCCTAGAACTTATTGTACCATTTTTGCTCGCTCAACCAGATCTACGAATTCTGTGATTCGATGGGATACAAACTGTACCCTGATTTCATCTCTTAAGCCCCGTAAAAATCTCTTACAATCACACCTGTTGGTATAAACTCTGAAGCATATCGGCTGAGTCTAAAAAATTCCCGTTGTAACACCCCTAACCCGTAACCATCGCCGGTCTAGGGTTAAGAGGCATTACCGGACAATCGGAAACTTTTACAAACATTTCGTATCATAAAGTATATCATCGTCAAATCATAATAGAATACAAGTATATAGTCCTTTAATGAGGTCTTCGAGACCTTAAACATGCATTAGAAAAGGATCGGGACTAAATCGGGATCATACAAAATTTTTCCGAAAATCAAACATTTTTCAAAGTTACAGAGGTCACACGCCCGTGTGGGAAGACCTTGTGCCTCGCACGGCCTCAGACACGCCCGTGTGTCTAAGCCGTGGCAAAATAGGGCATACATACTGACTTGTCCACACGGCCTGAGACACGCCCGTGTGCCTCACCCGTGGTCGACACTGACTTGCACCACACGGCCAGTCACACACCCGTGTGTCTAGCCTGTGGTAGAGCCTAACTTGTTTCGAATTACAACCACGAAGGACACGGTCGATCCACACGCCCGTGTGCTCAACCGTGTGAGCAATTATAGGCCATTTACAAGGCCAAAATGCCACCCACACTTTGGGCTAACCCTACAAGCACATACAAGCATCAATCCAAACACTTATGGAAACCAAAACATACCAAATTGACCATCTTTTCTACCCATTCAAGAACATTTCAAACACAACATCTTATGTGCTATTTAGTTCAACTAATTCACAAGCATTTCTAAGCATGATTCATCCATCAACTTACCATTACAATAGGACATCTTCTCATCAATATTATACAAACTTTTCATCACAAAACTTATCATAAAATTTGACCATCTCATTAGCTCAAACATTAGCCAACAAACCATACAAAACTATGCATCATTTAGCATGAATTACTCATTCATATAATATTCCTTACCTAGCCATATCACATGGCTATTTCTACAACTCAAAACATCAACCATTTCAACTAGACTATACATGCCATATTTAAACATTTACACTTTCAAAAGGTACCAAAATGAAGTTTGATAGTGTGGTGACGATACTCAATTTCATTAAAAATCACTTAACAAAAGTTGTTTAATTTCCAACAAAGATTCATTTTCTTCCATTAAAATTCACAAAAAAACTAAAATGTATTCATGGTAACACCCTATACTTTCAACCATTTTGCAAATTAGTCCCCTAGTTAGCTAGGTTAAGCTACAACGATCCCGAAAACATAAAAATCAACAAAAACGGGACAAGATATCACTTACATGCAAGGGATTTTCTTTTTAAATTTTTCAAGCTCTCCAATGGTGTTTCTTTGCTGTAAATTTCAGTTGGTGCTTGAATGAAAAAGATGACCATTTTGTTTTATTTTATTTTTATCTTTAATTGGCTAATTACCAAATTACCCTTACCTAACTTTAAAATTTTCATAATTACCAAGAAATGCACATCCACTAACACCTTTAATGGTCTAATTACCATATAAGGATCTCCACTTTAAATTTCTATAGCTATTTAACACCTTTAGCTAATTGAACGAAACTTTTGCATTTTACGCGATTTAGTCCTTTTTCACAAATTGAACATATAAATGCTAAAATTTCTTAACGAAATTTTTATACTATAATACTATCATGCTGTAGATCACAAAATAATATTAAAATAATTTTTTTGACCTCAAATTTGTGGTCCCAAAACCACTGTTCCGATTTCACTGAAAATGGGTTGTTACAAGTTGTATCAACCTATGATAGCAAGTTAATTTTGTGCTTTTAATGTATTTATTTTTGGCTAATTTTCAAATAAAATGCTACTATACTTGTTTCTTTCTTATCAGGGACGAAATTGGGGTGCCAAAATTTAAAATCAAACAAAATGGACTAAATTGGAATGAAAAGCAAAGAGGAGGGCCAAATTGAAGAATTGAAGAATTAGTGGTTGACTGGTTAAAATTAGATTTTTTTTTTGAATTTTCAAAAGTATATAAATAGTTTAAATATGATTTTTAGTTGATATTTTTAGGAAAAATCTTGCTATATTTAGCATCAGGAATGTGTATAAATATTTAGTGTTGGTGGCCTTTTAAGGACACACTGGAAATACCAAACAATTTATTTATTTATTTTTTCTTTCTTTCATGCATCTGTAACCATTTTCTTTCCTTTAAAGAGCATTTTTTCATTTTCGTTTCATATATTTTTTCCTTTACAAATTCTGTTTAAATTCTTCCTAAGTCCTTTCCCCTTTTCACTTTCCATTTTCCACCATTTTCATTTAAAACCATCTCATTACATTTGGCTGAGGAAGGAGATTTGAGTTCGAAAAAGACTATCGAATGATTTTTAGTATAGAGTACACATCATGCTTGAGGACAAGCATCGGCTAAGTAGGAGGGAATTTGATAGCAAGTTAATTTTGTGCTTTTAAAGTATTTTTTTGTGGCTAATTTTTGAATAAAATGCTACTAAATTTGTGACTTTCTTATCAGGGACAAAATTGGGGTATCAAAATTCAAAATCAAATAAAATGGGCTAAATTGGAATGAAAAGCAAATAGGAGGGCCAAATTGAAGAATTGAAGAATTAATGGTTGACTAGTTAAAATCATATTGTTTTATTAAATTGTCAAAATTCTATAAATAGTTTAAATATGATTTTTAGTTGATATTTTCAAGGAAAAAATCTTGCTAAATTTTGCATGAAGAATGTGTATAAACACTTAGTGTTGGTGGCCTTTGAAGGACACACTAAAAATAACAAACAGTTTTTTGACATGTCTTTTTTTTTTCTAAAATGGAAATGGTGGAAAGAGGAAAGGCCCTCGAGGAGCAATTAAACAGCTTTTTGTAAAGAAAAAATATGAAGCGAAAATGGTAGAATGTGAAAGAAAATGGTTACTGAGGCATTTATGAAAAAAAAAAACGAAAGAAAGAAATAAACTGTTTGGTATTTCCAGTGTGTCCTTCAAAGGCCACCAACACTAAGTGTTTATACAAATTCTTTATACTAAATTTAGAAATATTTTTTTCTTAAAAATATCAACTAAAAATCATATTTAAACAACTTATAGAATTTTGACAATTCTAAAAAAAAATTGATTTTAACCAATCAGCCACTAATTCTTCAATTCTTCAATTTGCTCATCCTCTTTGCTTTTCATTCCAATTTAGCCCATTTTGTTTGGTTTTGAATTTTGGCACCCCAATTTCGTCCCTGATAAGAAAGACACAAGTTTAGTAGCATTTTATTTGAAAATTAGTCAAAAATAAATACATTAAAAGTACAAAATTAACTTTCTATCAACCTAGGTATTTTGTTGGCGAGTTTCTAAACTCAAACTTTTTGTGGTTGTTTTATATTTATCAGTACTGTGTTTTCATGTTGTGGTTGTCTTCATGTTCTGCTGATAATGAGTTGCATTATCGTGGTTGATTTATATAAAGTTTCGTTTTACAGTTGCATGATCAATTATACTTTTTCACTTCACTATTTGATAAACTTTTACTGAGAAAATAATTACTGATGAAGTTATCTTTACAATGGTCCGGTAGATATTATGTTTGGTATGATATGTTGTATTATCAATAAAATGAACAATTGAATGCTGCTATATGCCTGTTATAATTATGGATGACATGTGGAGTATGGAGGGTTGTTTTGACGGATAAAATATGAAGAAATGTCATGTTGTACACTCTGTGTCACAAGTTATCTAGCTTTGCGGAGGTTCGGGCAAATAGTACGGAGAATGTATACGCATTGTAACACCCCTTACCCGTACTCAACGCCGGAATAGGGTACGAGGCATTACCAGACTTATACACCAACAATTATGCCATACCGAGACATGACTTTTTAATCCAAATTAAAATTTTTCATAACACCTCTTAAACAAGCCTACGAGGCCCAAATCACACATTAGGAATGGTTCGGGATCAAATCGAACCCTTTTGAAGCTCTCTAGAAAAACTTAGAAAATTTTCATTAAACAATCCACATGCCCCTGTGGAATAATGGACACGCCCGTGTTCCACACCCATGTGGATTTATTTCTCAATTCGAACCTACAGGGGTTTTCACACGGCCGGACACACGCCCGTGTCCCTGGCCCGTGTCCCTCACACGGCCTCGACACGCCCGTCTGCCAAAACCTTGGCATTCTGTTTCTGAGGTCATCATCCCATAAATGTCACATGGCCAAGGCACACGCCCGTGTCCATGGTCGCGCCTTCCACATGGCTGAGACACACGACCGTGTCTCTGCCCGTGTGTTTACTACTGAGCATACTGACTTGTAAACCTAGCATGCAAGGGGACACACGGCCTAACCACACGCCCATGTGGCTGTCCGTGTGTCACACACGGCCTAAACACACGCTTGTGTGTCTACTCGTGTGGACAAGAACAAGGCTATTTGCCAGGCTCTTTTTATCACCCTAACTCATACAAACATAAATCACATTCAACCATCAATCCATTCATGCATGCTTTAACCAGGCAACCCAATCATGCATCATACACATTCATGAATAACCTCATCTTTTCATAGATTAATAATAATGAGCCATCAACTATGGCCTTATACAAAAGAGTTCATCTTTAGAAGAGCCAATACACTTGGCCAAAACAACATGACATTTCACTAAGCCTAGTCCCTATACATGCCATACTCAAAATGCTAAGTCTAAATATACCAAGATGTGCTGATAGTGTGGGTGATCTTCTGATTATCTTTGTATCCCGAGCTGGCTCTTTGACACTATAAAACAAGGGAAACAAAAGGGAGTAAGCTTTAAGCTTAGTAAGTCTACATGTAAAAAATAAGCATCATATCATATGCTAATCAATCAAAACATTACATACTATGTATAAACAATTTATATTCTCATGGTCAAGCTTACTCATCTCAACTCTTACCACATCCCAACCACATATCATGAACATTTCTCACATTTACTTGCACATATGCCCTGCACTTATCACCACAAAGCTACATGAATTATTTTACTTAAACAAGTTTCTCGATGAACCCTTCGTAATACTACAAGATACCCGGTGGTTTCGCACACAGCCCACCATTAATCAATAATAGGGTGGTATCGCACATAGCCCACCAACAATGATAATTACGGTGGTATCTCACATAGCCCACCAAATGATAATATAAACGATGGTATCGCACACAGCCCATCGTGAATAGATAACAAGGTAGTATCGCACACAGCCCACCGATAATTACATATTTACGGATATTTATCCGTACACACATTTTTATTCTGAGGTTCATTCGAGAATTACCCATTTTCTACTATTTTCAATCAATCTCACCAATAAGCATTTACATCCATACAATACATCAATAGGTAACAACATATGTATTAAAGATGTATCGTTTACATATAAACTTACCTCGGTGCAAAATGTGTTAATTGGCGGTTTAGTCTGTAACCTTGTCTTTTCCCCGGTCAAGGTTGTTTCTGCGCTCTTCTTGATCTATAATAATATAATTTACTCATTTAATCACTACATAACTCATGATACTTCAAAATTTCTAGTTTGGCAAAAATGACCATTTTGTTCTTATTCTTTGGCAAAATTACAATTTTGCCCCTAGGCTTGTAAATCATTTTTCATCATATTTTCTCATTAAACAAGCCTATTTGAACATTTATTTCTCTTATAACAATTCACAAAACCAACCATTTCATGCATTTATTACTCAATCACAACCTTTACAAATAAGTCACATTTAGGTGTTTCCATGGAAAAACCTTTCACAAAAGTTATTCCTTAACCCACTAACATTCATTTTCTTCCATAAAAACTCAGCAAACAACATAAACACTCTAATGGTGAATCCCTAAACTTTCAACCATTTTGCAAAATAGTCCCCTCATTAGCTAGCTTAAGCTTTAGGGGTCCCAAAAGTACAAAAATTATCAAGAAAGACCTCTAAAGTCACTTACTTGTAAGGGAATAGCTTGGCTGAAAGTTTGAGCTTCAAAAACTTCTATTTTCTCTTCAAATTTCGGTGGAAGAAGAAATGGGAATAGTAAAAGATGATATCTTCTTTATTTCTCTTATTTTATTCATTTTAGCCACCTAATACCACTAAATTTTCAACCAATTTAATGCCCTTGTCTCCCTTGGCCGGCCATCACCTTTAGGGTGGTCTAATTGCACTTTAAGGACCTCCAATTTAATATTCCATAGCTATTAGGAACTCCTAGCTTGTAATATAAAACTTTTGCACTTTATGCGATTTAGTCATTTTTGCAATTAAGCATACAATTGCTAAAATTAAAGCACCAAAATTTTCATGCATCCTTATAATCATGCTATAACACATAAAATAATATTAAAATAATTTTCTTCAACCTCGGATTAGTGGTCTCGAAACCACTGTTTCGACTAGCCCCAAAATCGGGCTGTTACATGCATGATTCTCGATTTTGTAGAGGTTCAGGATAACCCAATATGGGTTCGATGTATGTATGAGACTCCGCAGAGTCTAAGGCTTTAAGCCTCCAATGTGTAAGCAAGTCCATGGTCATGGCATATGAAAGTTATGAAAGATATGAAAGTCCGTCGAACTTATTCAATAAGTTTTATGTTAAAGTTAAACGTGAGGTTCACCAAATAAAGTTCGCTACGAAGTCCGCTTTTATGAATCCACTATGCTTGTGAAGTTCTTCTATGAATCCGTATGTTTAAATTTATTTTATCTTTAAAGTTTCTTTTATGAATTCACATGAATTGACCACTATATTCTTGAATCTTTTTATACGAGTAGGTAAGTTGGAGTCTACCATATTGTGAATCTTATTCTATGAATATATATGTATGAGCTATTGTATTCATGAATCTTCTTCTGAGTCCGCATATAAGACTCCACATCTAGAGTCCGCAGGATTGTCTGCCATGTTAATCCGAAATGACTCTCTCTCTCCTTTTGATGGATTATATTAAGATTTTATGCAACAAGTCTGTACAAAGAGACTATATGTCTCATGATATTTCACGAGAGGAGTTGCAACACCCCTTACCCGTATTCGACGCCAGAACAGGGTATGACGCCAAAACCGAGACTTGAAATTCCACTCAAATTTAAGACCTTTCATTTGCATTCATATCGTCCCTATTATGGGCCTACGAAACCCGAATCATACATATAGGGTGGTTCGGGACTAAACCGGAAACTTACAAACACTTAGAAATTTTTTGCTCAAAATAGGGCCACACGCCCGTGTCTATAGCCCGTGTCCTTCACACGACCATGACACGCCCGTGTCTTAGCCCGTGTGTGAAAACCTTAACATTCTGTTTATGACGTCAGTAGATATTTAGGGTCACATGGCCAAGTCACACGCCCGTGTGCGATGCCGTGTGGCGAATTTAATTCGCGCAATTAATGAGCAGACTTTACACGGCCTGGGCACACGCCCATGTCCTGAGGACGTGTCCTTCACACGGCTAAAACACACGGTCGTGCCTCTGCCCGTGTGTTTACTACTGGGCATTCTGTTTTGAATTAATTAGGGTGCAGGGGACATACGACCTATCAACACGCCCACGGGGTTGACCGTGTGTCACAAACGGCCTAGACACACGCCTGTGTGTCTACCCGTGTGGACAAATACCAGGCTATTTTCCAAGCCATTTTGCCACCCTCACTTGCACATATTCACACAACATCACATGTCATACTTAATCATCACATTTAGCTCATGATAACCATACTAGCTTCACATTCACAAGAGGGCATTAACATATGCATAAACATATAATCAACATAAGCCATCATTCATGGCTATATTCAAATTGAACCATAAACCATTTTAGGCCAACACATTTGGCTACATTAAAAATGACTTAATTAATCAAAGATAAAGTCCTTATACATGCCATATCTCAAGAAGGGTTGAATACTTATACCCAAAGTGACAGCTTGATAGTGTGATAGCATCTCCGGCGATCTCCAACCCGAGCTAGCTAAATTAACCTATAAGAGATAGGAAAGGGAGGGGAGTAAGCAATAAAGCTTAGTAAGTTCATATGCAAATAATAAACAATTATTGACATTCATTTATTTTTCCAAACCATAAAGATATTATAATACAATTTGCATTTAATCTCATGATTGCCACGTAATGATTCATAATGCTTACTCTTTTATCTTATAAATACCATTTACGTGCTTTGGCATTAGCCTAACCACCATAGTCTCTCCATTATAACTTATCACATTATTTAACAAGTTATTTCCATCCTCTTAATCACATCCACATCATTTATGACTAATCATAATTTCAACATATGGTTTGACCACCTTTCATTTGTCAAAGCTCGAATCATATTATAACCTCATAGTAACTTTATTCGCAATTTATGCTCTTTCTTTCCTTTCTCTCATATCCAATTAAACACAAATTTAAATAAATAAACCATACTATATCACAATTCAATTTGGTTCATAAACCTATCACATGATCATTATCAAATCTTATCATGTATCCATTCATCATGAAAGTAGATCACTAATCACAAGGTTATCAATATTCACAAGTATAACTTATTTGTGTACATTCTTCC
Source organism: Gossypium sturtianum (assembly GCA_025698515.1). NCBI lineage: Eukaryota > Viridiplantae > Streptophyta > Magnoliopsida > Malvales > Malvaceae > Gossypium > Gossypium sturtianum. Next base: position 33,155,406 of record CM046946.1, on the reverse strand, counting down.
CAAGAATTCATCATATACCAAATTCACTTCACATGAGTTCTATGTACATACCTGTACCACTTATAACATAGTCACATACTTTCTCATTTTTAACGTACCCGTTGAGCCACTCGGAATGCTAAAAGATACTCGAAAATCTCATACATATAGTACTATATCAACGCCATATCCCCGATATGGTCTTACATGAAATAACATATCGACGCCATGTCCTTGACATGGTCTTATACGAAATCACATACCGAGGCTATATCCCAGATATGGTCTTATACGGAACCTCAGTAACCTTAGTGTCATGACATTTGTATTCTATCCATTCTTAAGGTTCAATCGGGGATTTTCATTCCTCGTCATTTCGTCAAAATCGTCATTAATCAATTTCATAGAGACAATATACAATTCATGAAATATCTAATTATTAAATACATAACATAAGGTTGTATTATTTACACACGAACTTACCTCGATACTAAAATGGCAAAAAGGGACCTAGCCGTCAATTACTCGTTATTCCCCTCGTTCTAGGTCCGAACCTCATTTTCTTTGATCTATAACATCACATTTAGCTTACTTATTAGTCACGTTATTCATTGTGACCCAAAAATCATACTATGGCAAAAATTAAGTTTTTGCCCCTAAACTTTATCATATTTACACTTTTGCCCCTAGGCTCGTAAAATGAAATGTGTTCAATTTCTTTACTACCCATGCATAGCCGAATCATTTTAATTCTTATAGCAGCCCACATTTTCCATAAAATCATATTTTTAACACATATTTCTTAACTTTCACAAATAGGTCCTTTTTGACATTTTTACCGAAAATCACTTAGTAAAAGTCGTTTCTATGACCATAAACATCCATTTTCGACCATTAAACATCAAACATGGGTAAATTTTTAATCATACACCCTACTTCAAAATAATGGTAGAAATAGGTAAATCAGGTTACGAGGACTTCAAAAATGCAAAGAACATTAAAAACGGGGCTAAGATGCACTTACTATGGAGCTAGGAAAGCTTGGCCAAACCCTAGCCATGGCTTCTCTTCCAATTTTTGGCTAGAGGTAGAAGATGAGCATAATTTTGGCTTTTATTATCCCTTTTTAATCTTTTATTTACCAAATGACTAAAATGCCCTTAATGCCTTTCTTTCAAATTTCACCTAACCATGTCTATTTTTGTCCAAAAAATTATCCAATGGTCTAATTACCATATAAGGACCTCTAATTTAAAGTTTCATAGAAAATAGACACCTCTAGCTTCTAGAACTCAAGTTTTGCACTTTTTACAATTTAGTCCTTTTGACTAAATTGAGTGCTCAAACGTCAAAATTTTCGAACGAAATTTTCATGAAATCATTTCGTGAAATCATAGACCATAAAAATAAATTTTCTTACGCCGGATTTGTGGTCCCGAAACCTTTGTTCGACTAGGCCCAAAATCAGTCTGTTACAACTCTCCTCCCTTTAGGGATTTTCGTCTCCGAAAATCTTACCAGAAGAAGTTGCTTTCAACTTTCAGAAACACATATACTTAGTAATCTGTCAAATAAGAACTCTGCACATACTAAAATGATTATACGGATCTTTACCAAACAATCAACCACAATCCAATAACATCTCCCTTTCGGAGATTATGACAATCCCGATACGAAACTTATGGTAATTCTATCTCATCATATCTCCCGTACCATCACTGACTGTATTAGTCCTGAATACACTTGATTTCGGCTACTTGCTAACAAATAGACATCTGAACATAAACTCAAAAATATCATGATACATACTCAATCACCAGAACATCTACTCATATAATAAGCACATTTCATCACTGATGAACAAACAAGCCACTCATTGTGAACTTCGTATAAAAATTTCTACATAGGTCCTTGATTCATCAATACGCAAATTCTATCTCGAATTAACAATAAAAACAAGAATCATATCCGACCTGAATTTCGGCATCAGAAGTAAACTCATTCTGATCTCATTTAGATTACTATTCACTATCACATTTCTGAGCTTCTCAATTTCACAAAGAAAACTTCGCTATAGCATTAATATAGCTAGAATTAGGCCATCATCAAATAAAGTTAATCATGTATTCAACTCTCACAAAATAAACAAATTTCCATTCAAGCATCTGTAACCATACTCTTTTTTTTTAAAAAAAAAAAAGGTAAATCGATAATTTCTCGAAATCTTTCAATATCTAAATCCATTGACAATGTCTTAAACTTCAGATCTTTTTCTGTAACATTAAATACTTTATACCATTAGAACTAGGAAACATATGACATTTTTCGTTGAACACACTATATCATCGAATTCACAATACCGACATAACAGTGGTCGTCTTTAATTCACCAGTCGAACAGTTCTTTTTAGTGTGACTTTAATCGTCTAAAAGTACAAACTACCTCTTTACATTCTTGTATTAAGACACATTCCAATTCATTCAATAGCACATCGCTGAAAATCAGAAATTCCTTACTCAATTCAAACTGAACTCAGAACTAGAACTTTCGGTAATACCTTCAATTGTTTTCAACTTTGCTAACATGCAATAGACCATTCAAACTTTCACAAACGTGATAACTTTTCCAATCAGAACAACTTTAACTTGTAATAACATCATCCGGTTAGAATAATCCAATAGGCATATCTCTGTATTATGCTTTCTAGAATATAATTTCTTCATTCAGACTATTCGTCTTCATACTCGTGAATACATAGAATTTATTCTCTTAATTTTGGCATGCTTAAATATATATAACTCGAATCATATCTCAACAAATCAATTCACTCAAATAAAAACAACTGAGTTGATTTCAACTATCGAATAATAACATAACAATATACTCTTTTCTTCATGCTGAGGATACAGCTCAAACACACAATCTTTCAATATTCTTTTAGCATGCAAATCAAAGATCTTTTAAACCATATTAGCTCGAGGAAACAGATATCCTGATTGAACTCATTAACTTTAATCAAACTTACCTGAGAATGAGATCCATCATACAATTTTGAGCTTGTGCTCTCATCATTTATACTTTTGCCGATAACAATTCCTTACACGTGAGTCGAGAAATCTAGATACCAGAATCACCACATTCCTATTATCGAATCCAGGAATACAATCATAATAAACATAACCATCACAAACTAAAGAACTTACTTTAAAGATAAGCCATGTTCGATATTTTACAAAATAAGGATGATAAGAAAAACCCAAATACGATACCACACCGAAAATCTAAAAATATAACTCATAAGGAAATAAGAATGAAGATCTGGATAATTTCTCAAAGAAAACCGGAAGAAAATACCGCTCATAAACCAATCAGACCAACAGTGCTTTCATCTAGTATTAGAGTTAGCTAACATTCTCACATGATAAGAATTTCATCAGAAAACAAACAATCACATATATCTCTGAGGATAACAATTACATAGAATACCCAGAAGAGGTCATCGTAGTTCATTCAACTATAACTGTCACACGCAGATATCTTTACAGCTCAAATATCATTTCTCTGACTAATTCTGTCATCATGAACCCTGTATTATTCTATTCACTAACGAAAAATCAATTCGGGAGAAATTTCGGTAAATACATACTTTAGAATTCATACTCAATTAAGTCGAATAGCTGAGACTAGCTTCTTCTTTATTCGTGACATTGCATAATCTGTGTAATCTTTAAAACATTCCGATTTTTTTTTCTAAAGTTGTTTTCACTTACCAAACTATTCTTATCTCTGCATGCGTTACTAATTATTTCATCTCTGAACTCTTTAGTTTCACACTTATGAACTTATTCAACTCGATTCTCATAGAATTTTGTCACGAAGCAACACTGGTAAGGGGGTGAGGTCGTAAAGCCTCTAACTTGACTCTCATGAATACACACATATGACTTAGCATTCATCATTAATGTAATATCATCATAATCACATATCTCATTCTAAGCAAATTTTCACACTTATTCATGTTACAAATGTTTTCTGTCATCCATAATTTCAAACAGTGAATTTACTTACTCAAGCTCAATATTAATATCTAATTAAATACCCAACATCTAACTCCAATTTCACTTACCGTCACTTGTCAAATTAGATAACGCCTTACGGGTTTGAGTACGTCGTTTACTTGATGCCATAGTCCAAGTATGGTCTTACTCATATCACAATGTCATAGCCCAACTATGGTCTTACACGAAGTCTCATATCGATGCCAATGCCATGTCCGCACATGGTCTTACATGGGATCACGATCGATGTCAATGCCATGTTCCGACATTTGTCTTACATGGGATCACGTATTGATGCCAATGCCATGTCCCGCACATGGTCTTACATGGGATCACATATCGATGCCAATGCCATGTCCCGGACATGGTCTTACATGGGATCACGATCGATGCCAATGCCATGTCCCGGCACATGGTCTTACATGGGATCACATATACCGCCATGGTCCAACCATGGTCTTATCCGTCAATTCATCATTGAACGATCGTGCTCATCTCCTGCGTTCTACTTAATTTGATCTTCCAGTTCAACTCCCATACTATTATAATATTTGTGGTTTCATAACAGAGTCATAAAACAAAACATTATATATTCTCTAATTTAACAATTAAACATGAGATTCAACTATGTGGACATACTGATTATACATTATTCAAACAAGTGTACATACACACATATTCCAGTCCATTGGGTAAGTTTACTTATATTCACTTAATCAAATAGGTTGGGCACATAAAATCATATGAATACTAACATATATGGATGAGCTTATCACAACCTAAACTTTCGTTTCATTTCACCTTTTTTCACATTTCTCAAATTATGGTTATCTCATTTCGTACATTAACACATGCGTATCATAATTTCTATTGATACCTTTCCAAATTTCAACACATCGTAAGCATATTTCAATCATCTCAATACCATTTTTAGCATTATCGAAAATAGCTCGGTCGAAAGTCGCCCTCTGTCTTAACAAAACAAATTCGTTAGAGCCGGGAGGCATCACACTATCACGAGTAGTAATACGACATGTATAGCTAGACTCACATACGCTAGGTTAGTCCAAGAATTGACTAAACCATAGCTCTAATACCATTAAATTAAACACCCTTACCTGTATTCGACGCCGGAACAGGGTACGAGGCATTACCGGACATAAATACACGCATTCATACAAAACTGAGACTTAAAATTCCATTCAAATTTAAAACCTTTCATTTTCATTCATACCGTCCCTATTATGGGCCTACGAAACCCGAATCATACATATAGGGTGGTTCGGGACTGAACCGGAAGCTTACGAACACTTAGAAAATTTTTGCTCAAAACAGGGGCCACGCCTGCAGTATATAGCCCATGTCCTCACACGGCCATGACACGCCCGTGTGTGAAACCCTTGACATTATGTTTATGATGTCAGCAGATATTTAGGGTCACACGGCCAAGTCACACGCCCGTGTGCGAGGCCGTGTGGCAAATTTAATTCTCGTAATTAATGTGCAGACTTTATACGGCCTAGGCACATGCCAATGTCCTGAGGCCGTGTCCTTCACATGGCTGAGACACACAGCCGTGTCTCTGCCCGTGTGTTTACTACTGGGCATTCTGTTTTGCATTAATTAGGGTGCAGGGGACACACGGCCTATCAACAGGCCCACGGGGCTGACCGTGTGTCACACATGGCCTAGACACACGCCCGTGTGTCTACCCGTATGGACAAATACCAGGATATTTTCCAAGCCATTTTGCCACCCTCACTTGCACATATTCACACAACATCACATGTCATACTTAATCATCACATTTAGCTCATGATAACCATACTAGCTTCACATTCACAATAGGGCATTAACACATGCATAAACATATAATCAACATAAGTCATCATTCATGGCTATATTCAAATTGAACCATAAACCACTTTAGGCCAACACATTTGGCTACATTAACAATCACTTAATTAATCAAAGACAAAGTCCCTATACATGCCATATCTCAAGAAGGGTTGAATACTTATACCCAAAGTGACAGCTTGATAGTGTGATAGCATCTCCGGTGATCTCCAACCCGAGCTAGCTAAATTAACCTATAAGAGATAGGAAAGGGAGGGGAGTAAGCAATAAAGCTCAGTAAGTTCATATGCAAATAATAAACAACTATTGACATTCATTTATTTTACCCAACCATAAAGATATTATAATACAATTTGCATTTAATCTCATGATTGCCACTTAATCATTCATAATGCATACTCTTTTATCTTATAAATACCATTTACGTGCCTTGGCATTAGCCTAACCACCATAGTCTCTCCATTATAACTTATCACATTATTTAACAAGTTATTTCCATCCTCTTAATCACATGCACATCATTTATGAGTAATCATAATTTCAAAATATGGTTTGACCACCTTTCATTTGTCAAAGCTCGAATCATATTATAACCTCATAGTAACTTTATTTAGCAATTATGCCTGTCTTTCCTTTCTCTCATATCCAATGAAACACAAATTTAAATAAATAAACCATACTATATCACAATTCAATTTGGTTCATAAACCTATCACATGATCATTATCAAATCTTATCATGTATCCGTTCATTATGAAAGTAGATCACTAATCACAAGGTTATCAATATTTCACAAGTATAACTTATTCCTGTACATTCTTCCCAAGAATTCATCATATACCAAATTCACTTCACATGAGTTCTATGTACATACCTGTACCACTTATAACATAGTCACATACTTTCTCGTTTTTAACGTACCCGTTGAGCCACTTGGAATGCTAAAAGATACTCGGAAATCTCATACATATAGTACCGTATCAACGCCATATCCCCGATATGGTCTTACATGAAATAACATATCGACGCCATGTCCCTGACATGGTCATCATTTATGACTAATCATAATTTCAACATATGGTTTGACCACCTTTCATTTGTCAAAGCTCGAATCATATTATAACCTCATAGTAACTTTATTCGGCAATTATGCCTGTCTTTCCTTTCTCTCATATCCAATTAAACACAAATTTAAATAAATAAACCATACTATATCACAATTCAATTTGGTTCATAAACCTATCACATGATCATTATCAAATCTTATCATGTATCCATTCATCATGAAAGTAGATCACTAATCACAAGGTTATCAATATTCACAAGTATAACTTATTTGTGTACATTCTTCCCAAGAATTCATCATATACCAAATTCACTTCACATGAGTTCTATGTACATACCTGTACCACTTATAACATAGTCACATACTTTCTCATTTTTAACGTACCCGTTGAGCCACTCGGAATGCTAAAAGATACTCGAAAATCTCATACATATAGTTCTATATCAACGCCATATCCCCGATATGGTCTTACATGAAATAACATATCGACGCCATGTCCTTGACATGGTCTTATACGAAATCACATACCGAGGCTATATCCCAGATATGGTCTTATACGGAACCTCAGTAACCTTAGTGTCATGACATTTGTATTCTATCCATTCTTAAGGTTCAATCGGGATTTTCATTCCTCGTCATTTCACAAAATCGTCATTAATCAATTTCATAAAGACAATATACAATTCATGAAATATCTAATTATTAAATACATAACATAAGGTTGTATTATTTACACACGAACTTACCTCGATACTAAAATGGCAAAAAGGGACCTAGCCGTCAATTACTCGTTATTCCCCTCGTTCTAGGTCCGAACCTCGTTTTCTTTGATCTATAACATCACATTTAGCTTACTTATTAGTCACGTTATTCATTGTGACCCAAAAATCATACTATGGCAAAAATTATGTTTTTGCCCCTAAACTTTATCATATTTACACTTTTGCCCCTAGGCTCGTAAAATGAAATGTGTTCAATTTCTTTACTACCCATGCATAGCCGAATCATTTTAATTCTTATAGCAGCCCACATTTTCCATAAAATCATATTTTTAACACATATTTCTTAACTTTCACAAATAGGTCCTTTTTGACATTTTTACCGAAAATCACTTAGTAAAAGTCGTTTCTATAACCATAAACATCCATTTTCGACCATTAAACATCAAAACACATGCATATCACACATGGGTAAATTTTAAATCATACACCCTACTTCAAAATAATGGTAGAAATAGGTAAATCAGGTTACGAGGACTTCAAAAATGCAAAGAACATTAAAAATGGGGCTAAGATGCACTTACTATGGAGCTAGGAAAGCTTGGCCAAACCCTAGCCATGGCTTCTCTTCCAATTTTTGGCTAGAGGTAGAAGATGAGCATAATTTTGGCTTTTATTATCCCTTTTTAATCTTTTATTTACCAAATGACTAAAATGCCCTTAATGCCTTTCTTTCAAATTTCACCTAACCATGTCTATTTTTGTCCAAAAAATTATCCAATGGTCTAATTACCATATAAGGACCTCTAATTTAAAGTTTCATAGAAAATAGACACCTCTAGCTTCTAGAACTCAAGTTTTGCACTTTTTACAATTTAGTCCTTTTGACTAAATTGAGTGCTCAAACGTCAAAATTTTCGAACGAAATTTTCATGAAATCATTTCGTGAAATCATAGACCATAAAAATAAATTTTCTTACGTCGGATTTGTGGTCCCGAAACCACTGTTCCGACTAGGCCCAAAATCAGGCTGTTACAACTCTCCTCCCTTTAGGGATTTTCGTCTCCGAAAATCTTACCAGAAGAAGTTGCTTTCAACTTTCAGAAACACATATACTTAGTAATCTGTCAAATAAGAACTCTGCACATACTAAAATGATTATACGGATCTTTACCAAACAATCAACCACAATCCAATAACATCTCCCTTTCGGAGATTATGACAATCCCGATACGAAACTTATGGTAATTCTATCTCATCATATCTCCCGTACCATCACTGACTGTATTAGTCCTGAATACACTTGATTTTGGCTACTTGCTAACAAATAGACATCTGAACATAAACTCAAAAATATCGTGATACATACTCAATCACCAGAACATCTACTCATATAACTGCACATTTCATCACTCTGCGGATGAACAAACAAGCCACTCTTTGTGAACTTCAGATAAAAATTTCTACATAGGTCCTTGATTCATCAATACGCAAATTCTATCTCGAATTAACAATAAAAACAAGAATCATATCCGACCTGAATTTCGGCATCAGAAGTAAACTCATTCTGATCTCATTTAGATTACTATTCACTATCACATTTCTGAGCTTCTCAATTTCGCAAAGAAAACTTCGCTATAGCATTAATATAGCTAGAATTAGGCCATCATCAAATAAAGTTAATCATGTATTCAACTCTCACAAAATAAACAAATTTCCATTCAAGCATCTGTAACCATACTTTTTTTTAAAAAAAAAAGGTAAATCGATAATTTCTCGAAATCTTTCAATATCTAAATCCATTGACAATGTCTTAAACTTCAGATCTTTTTCTGTAACATTAAATACTTTATACCATTAGAACCAGGAAACATATGACATTTTTCGTTGAACACACTATATCATCGAATTCACAATACCGACATAACAGTGGTCGACTTTAATTCACCAGTCGAACAGTTCTTTTTAGTGTGACTTTAATCGTCTAAAAGTACAAACTACCTCTTTACATTCTTGTATTAAGACACATTCCAATTCATTCAATAGCGCATCACTGAAAATCAGAAATTCCTTACTCAATTCAAACTGAACTCAGAACTAGAACTTTCGGTAATACCTTCAATTGTTTTCAACTTTGCTAACATGCAATAGACCATTCAAACTTTCACAAACGTGATAACTTTTCCAATCAGAACAACTTTAACTTGTAATAACATCATCCGGTTAGAATAATCCAATAGGCATATCTCTGTATTATGCTTTCTAGAATATAATTTCTTCATTCAGACTATTCGTCTTCATACTCGTGAATACATAGAATTTATTCTCTTAATTTTGGCATGCTTAAATATATATAACTCGAATCATATCTCAACAAATCAATTCACTCAAATAAAAACAACTGAGTTGATTTCAACTATCGAATAATAACATAACAATATACTCTTTTCTTCATGCTGAGGATACAGCTCAAACACACAATCTTTCAATATTCTTTTAGCATGCAAATCAAAGATCTTTTAAACCATATTAGCTCGAGGAAACAGATATCCTGATTGAACTCATTAAATTTAATCAAACTTACCTGAGAATGAGATCCATCATACAATTTTGAGCTTGTGCTCTCATCATTTATACTTTTGCCGATAACAATTCCTTACACGGTAGTCAGAGAAATCTAGATACCAGAATCACCACATTCCTATTATCGAATCCAGGAATACAATCATAATAAACATAACCATCACAAACTAAAGAACTTACTTTAAAGATAAGCCATGTTCGATATTTTACAAAATAAGGATGATAAGAAAAACCCAAATACAATACCACACCGAAAATCTGAAAATATAACTCATAAGGAAATAAGAATGAAGATCTGGATAATTTCTCAAAGAAAACCGGAAGAAAATACCGCTCATAAACCAATCAGACCAACAGTGCTTTCATCTAGTATTAGAGTTAGCTAACATTCTCACACATAAGAATTTCATCAGAAAACAAACAATCACATATATCTCTGAGGATAACAATTACATAGAATACCCAGAAGAGGTCATCGTAGTTCATTCAACTATAACTGTCACACGCAGACATCTTTACAGCTCAAATATCATTTCTCTGACTAATTCTGTCATCATGAACCCTGTATTATTCTATTCACTAACGAAAAATCAATTCGGGAGAAATTTCGGTAACATACTTTAGAATTCATACTCAATTAAGTCGAATAACCGAGACTAGCTTCTTCTTTATTCGTGACATTGCATAATCTGTGTAATCTTTAAAACATTCCGATTTTTTTTTCTAAAGTTGTTTTCACTTACCAAACTATTCTCATCTCTGCATGCGTTACTAATTATTTCATCTCTGAACTCTTTAGTTTCACACTTATGAACTTATTCAACTCGATTGTCATAAAATTTCGTCACGAAGCAACACTGGTAAGGGGGTGAGGTCGTAAAGCCTCTAACTTGACTCTCATGAATACACACATATGACTTAGCATTCATCATTAATGTAATATCATCATAATCACATATCTCATTCTAAGCAAATTTTCACACTTATTCATGTTACAAATGTTTTCTGTCATCCATAATTTCAAGCGTTGAATTTACTTACTCAAGCTCAATATTAATATCTAATTAAATACCCAACATCTAACTCCAATTTCACTTACCGTCACTTGTCAAATTAGATAACGTCTTACGGGTTTGAGTACGTCATTTACTTGATGCCATAGTCCAAGTATGGTCTTACTCATATCACAATGTCATAGCCCAGCTATGGTCTTACACGAAGTCTCATATCGATGCCAATGCCATGTCCCAGACATGGTCTTACATGGGATCACGTATCGATGTCAATGCCATGTCCCAGACATTGTCTTACATGGGATCACGTATTGATGCCAATGCCATGTCCCAGACATGGTCTTACATGGGATCACATATCGATGCCAATGCCATGTCCCAAACATGGTCTTACATGGGATCACGTATCGATGCCAATGCCATGTCCCAGACATGGTCTTACATGGGATCACATATACTGCCATGGTCCAACCATGGTCTTATCCGTCAATTCATCATTGAACGATCGTGCTCATCTCCTACGTTCTACTTAATTTGATCTTCCAGTTCAACTCCCATACTATTATAATATTTGTGGTTTCATAACAGAGTCATAAAACAAAACATTATATATTCTCTAATTTAACAATTAAACATGAGATTCAACTATGTGGACATACTGATTATACATTATTCAAACAAGTGTACATACACACATATTCCGTCCATTGGGTAAGTTTACTTATATTCACTTAATCAAATAGGTTGGGCACATAAAATCATATGAATACTAACATATATGGATGAGCTTATCACAACCTAAACTTTCGTTTCATTTCACCTTTTTTCACATTTCTCAAATTATGGTTATCTCATTTCGTACATTAACACATGCGTATCATAATTTCTATTGATACCTTTCCAAATTTCAACACATCGTAAGCATATTTCAATCATCTCAATACCATTTTTAGCATTATCGAAAATAGCTCGGTCGAAAGTCGCCCTCTGTCTTAACAAAACAAATTCGTTAGAGCCGGGAGGCATCACACTATCACGAGTAGAAATACGACATGTATAGCTAGACTCACATACGCTAGGTTAGTCCAAGAATTGACTAAACCATAGCTCTAATACCATTAAATTTAACACCCTTACCTGTATTCGACGCCGGAACAGGGTACGAGGCATTACCGGACATAAATACACGCATTCATACAAAACTGAGACTTAAAATTCCATTCAAATTTAAAACCTTTCATTTTCATTCATATCGTCCCTATTATGGGCCTACGAAACCCGAATCATACATATAGGGTGGTTCGGGACTGAACCGGAAGCTTACGAACACTTAGAAAATTTTTGCTCAAAACAGGGCCACACACCCGTGTATATAGCCCATGTCCCTCACACGGCCATGACACACCCGTGTGTGAAACCCTTGACATTCTGTTTATGATGTCAGCAGATATTTAGGGTCACACGGCCAAGTCACACGCCCGTGTGCGAGGCCGTGTGGCGAATTTAATTCTCGTAATTAATGTGCAGACTTTATACGGCCTAGGCACACGCCAATGTCCTGAGGCCATGTCCTTCACGCCATTTGAGACACACTGGCCGTGTCTCTGCCCGTGTGTTTACTCATTGGGCATTCTGTTTTTGCATTAATTAGGGTGCAGGGACACACGGCCTATCAACAGCCCACGGGCCGAGTGTGTGTGTGTCACACACGGCCTAGACACACGCCCGTGTGTCTACCCGTATGGACAAATACCAGGATATTTTCCAAGCCATTTTGCCACCCTCACTTGCACATATTCACACAACATCACATGTCATACTTAATCATCACATTTAGCTCATGATAACCATACTAGCTTCACATTCACAATAGGGCATTAACACATGCATAAACATATAATCAACATAAGTCATCATTCATGGCTATATTCAAATTGAACCATAAACCACTTTAGGCCAACACATTTGGCTACATTAACAATCACTTAATTAATCAAAGACAAAGTCCCTATACATGCCATATCTCAAGAAGGGTTGAATACTTATACCCAAAGTGATGACTTGATAGTGTGATAGCATCTCGGCGATCTCCAACCCGAGCTAGCTAAATTAACGTATAAGAGATAGGAAAGGGAGGGAGTAAGCAATAAAGCTCAGTAAGTTCATATGCAAATAATAAACAACTATTGACATTCATTTATTTTACCCAACCATAAAGATATTATAATACAATTTGCATTTAATCTCATGATTGCCACTTAATCATTCATAATGCATACTCTTTTATCTTATAAATACCATTTACGTGCCTTGGCATTAGCCTAACCACCATAGTCTCTCCATTATAACTTATCACATTATTTAACAAGTTATTTCCATCCTCTTAATCACATGCACATCATTTATGAGTAATCATAATTTCAAAATATGGTTTGACCACCTTTCATTTGTCAAAGCTCGAATCATATTATAACCTCATAGTAACTTTATTTAGCAATTATGCCTGTCTTTCCTTTCTCTCATATCCAATGAAACACAAATTTAAATAAATAAACCATACTATATCACAATTCAATTTGGTTCATAAACCTATCACATGATCATTATCAAATCTTATCATGTATCCGTTCATTATGAAAGTAGATCACTAATCACAAGGTTATCAATATTTCACAAGTATAACTTATTCCTGTACATTCTTCCCAAGAATTCATCATATACCAAATTCACTTCACATGAGTTCTATGTACATACCTGTACCACTTATAACATAGTCACATACTTTCTCGTTTTTAACGTACCCGTTGAGCCACTTGGAATGCTAAAAGATACTCGGAAATCTCATACATATAGTACCGTATCAATGCCATATCCCCGATATGGTCTTACATGAAATAACATATCGACGCCATGTCCCTGACATGGTCTTATACGAAATCACATACCGAGGTCATATCCCAGATATGGTCTTATACGGAACCTCAGTAACTTTAGTGTCATGACATTTGTATTCTATCCATTCCTAAGGTTCAATCGGGGATTTTCATTCCTCGTCATTTCGTCAAAATCGTCATTAATCAATTTCATAGAGACAATAAACAATTCATGAAATATCGAATTATTAAATACATAACATAAGGTTGTATTATTTACACACGAACTTACCTCGATACCACAATGGCAAAAAGGGACCTAGCCGTCAATTACTCGTTATTCCCCTCGTTCTAGGTCCAAACCTCGTTTTCTTTGATCTATAACATCACATTTAGCTTACTTATTAGTCACATTATTCATTGTGACCCAAAAATCATACTATGGCAAAAAATAAGTTTTTACCCCTAAACTTTGTCATATTTACACTTTTGCCCCTAGGCTCGTAAAATGAAATGTGTTCAATTTCTTTACTACCTGTGCATAGCCGAATCATTTTCATGCTTATAGAAGCCCACATTTTCCATAAAATCAGATTTTTAACACATATTTCTTAACTTTCACAAATAGGTCCTTTTTGACATTTTTGAAAATCACTTAGTAAAAGTCGTTTCTCTAACCATAAACATCCATTTTCTACCATTAAACATCAAAACACATGCATATCACACATGGGTAAATTTTTAATCATAAATCCTACTTCAAAATAATGGTAGAAATAGGTAAATTGGGTTAGTTGAGGACTTTAAAAATGCAAAGAACATTAAAAGCGGGGCTAGGATGCAATTACTATGGAGCTAGGAAAGCTTGGCCAAACCCTAGCCATGGCTTCTCTTCCAATTTTTGGCTAGAGGTAGAAGATGAGCATAATTTTGGCTTTTATTATCCCTTTTTAATCTTTTATTTACCAAATGACTAAAATGCCCTTAATGCCTTTCTTTCAAATTTCACCTAACCATGTCTATTTTTGTCCAACAAATTATCCAATGGTCTAATTATCATATAAGGACCTCTACTTTAAAGTTTCATAGCAATTAGACACCTCTAGCTTTTAGAACTCAAGTTTTGCACTTTTTACAATTTAGTCCTTTTGACTAAATTGAGTGCTCAAACGTTGAAATTTTAGAATGAAATTTTCACAAAATCATTTCGTGAAATCGTAGACCATAAAAATAAATTTTCTTACGTCGGATTTGTGGTCCGAAAAACCACTGTTCGACTAGGCCCAAAATCAAGTACATTACTGGAGTTCTCATGCATATTAATCTTGTGTCATTATGTGGTTTATGCTCAAATACAATTTGTGGCAAATGGTCTCACAGGTTTAAGCTAAGCAAGAATCTTGGCGAATCCTAAAAATTGAAGTAACTTATTTTAGAGCTCACTGAGTTTCTCATGAACTTACCATGTTTCTTTTCTTCATTTTAAGTAATACTAAATTGTAGTTCGGGGAGAATCAAGGAACTAAGCCAAAACCTCCAAGCCTTGTGTTAGCATGACGTTCCTATTTTTGTAACATTTGTAGATATCGGGGTATCGTGTGGTTTAAATCTCTATTTTGTGCTTGTATTGAAACTTTTCAAATTAAGTTCAAATTGTAATTAGACTTTCGTAAAATGTTGGAAATATTATAAGATAAGATGAATTTTATCAAAAAGTCGTTCATATATATATATTATGCTTTAAAAATAAAACCATGTGGAATTGTTACTTGATTATTAAATTACTACTAATTACTGTAAAAGTTGAATTCTCAAAGGGTTGGCCGTCCGGCCATTTGGGTGTTACACTTAGCTTCATTTATCTCTTACATTTTTAATGTGTTAATATGTACTCTCATTTATGTAATATATGTAATTTAAATTAAGTTTTAATTAAGAATTATTTATTATTAAGCTTATATATGATATTGATTATTATAAAATATTTTCTTATTATAAAATAAATTTCTATTATTAAAAGGAAATTGCACTATAAAATTTTATAACAAATATATTTATGTTGTGTTTGTTTTATAAAGAGCAATATAAAATATAAATTTATAAATATAAAATAAACTCAATTAAATAATGAAAAGATAAAAAAAAATCTCAAATATACGTTTGTTTCATTGAAAACAACTTTTATGAAATATTTTCAAGAAATCTGCCAAAAAACAGAAAATATTTTACACAGATTCATCCAAACATCAGAAAATATTTGTTTTTTCAAAAAAATAATTCATCTTTTAGAAATCATTTTCCGAAAGCCATTTTCAGTGAAACAAACGAAACCTTATTGTAAAATTATTAGTTAACATTTGATAAAATCGTTGTTTAACATTGTAAAATATTTTAACAATGTTTAAAACTTCAAAAAGAAATATATTCAAACGTTAAAATTGTAATTGATTTCAATAAGTAAATATTTTAAAATTTTTAATAATGTTCGAAACTTCAAAACAAATATATATGCAATAAAAACTTAAAAAAAAAAATTGTTTAGAAATATAAAGATGTGACTACAAAAAAATTTAAAGTTGTTTAATAATTTTTTAATATTTGATTAAAGAAGTAATACTATTTAAAAATTGAATTGAATTAAATAAAATTTTGCTAGAAATGTTTATGAATGATAATAAATCTTATTTTCTAAAACAATATGAATTAAATTAATATTTTTAATAAATACAAACTTTTTGAAGTTTCTTTTGAATGTTTATTTTTTTGAAGCTCTAAACAGTATTAAAATTTTAAACAAATATTACCATTAAAAAATTTCTAACATTATTTTCTCTTTTAATTTTTTTAACTTACTTTTTAAAAAATCTAACCATGTTGTGGAAAATTAACTCTATTGTTTAATATGCTTCAATTTTTTAACAACATTTTATATATTTTTTAAAATATGTGTTTAACCATTTGTCAGTTATATTTTTTAAACATTATTGAATATTTTTTTTAAATAATTTAACAATATTCAAGTTTTTAATAGTATTAAGTCTTAATTTGATTGGCATGAGCATTGTTGCCAATGTAGGAGGATGTGGGTTTGAGTGCGCTGAAGCGCATTATCCTCCTATTTATGGGTAGAGGAGAGGCTATGAGTAATTTTAGAGTATTGTGTCAAAAAGAGCAAATATAATTAAAAAAATAAAATATATCTTTATAATTATTATTTTTACTATAAAATATTATTTTAAATTTTTAATATTAAAAAATATCATAGTAACATTAAATACTTGTTACATTACTTAAAAGTTGTTATTTCCATTTTCTTTATAAATTTGTATATTTATAAATTTCTTGATATTTGTTAGTTTCCATATATCTTTGTGGGAGAATGACTCTTATTTTGACCAAAATTTATTTTGGCTTTTCTTTTCCTAGTTAAACTCTATTTTTGGTTTCCCACTTAAACTCTAATTAACCTGGAGTTGTTGTAGTCATATATGCTACGAATTTCAACCTATTTATAGTGAAATCTCCATCTTTTGTTCTCTTATTTATTATAGTGAAATCTCATTTTGCTCATGATTTTTATCCTTTTTGAGGAGTTTTTCCACATAAAATTTGCATGTTCGATCTTTTTATTCTTATTTTCTTCACTTTGTTCGTTGTTTAATCGGGTTTATCCCCTACAAGCTGTTATCCGAGCTAGTTCGATTTTTCGTAGTCAACCTGTTCAGAGATGGCAGCGTCAAGGTTCGATATTGAGAAGTTCAACAGAATTACAAATTTTAGTTTGTGGCAAGTTCGGATAACAATAATCTTTGGTTGAGAACAATCTAAAAAGGTCGTTATAGGGAAAAAGCCATGAGATATAGATCGATCAGAATGGGAAGAGCTTAATGAAAAGGTTCTATCCACTATTCAATTATGCCTCACGAATAATGTGTTACAAGAGGTTTTGAAGGAAAAAACAGTGTCTGTGTTATGGAAGAAACTTGAAGCGTTATATATGATGAAATCTCTAGCCAATAGGTTAGTATTAAAATAATGTCTCTACATGTTCAAAATGGCCAAATGTGAGTCCATTAGAACTCATATTAGTGAGTTTGTTACCTTTCTTAATGAATTAAAGAATCACGAAGCAAAGATTAGTGACGAGGATTAAGCTATGTTGTTGTTATGCTCTTTGCCCTCTTCTTATAAACTTTCAGGGAAACTCTAATTTATGGGAGATATAATCTCTCGTTCAAGGATATGAAGGGGAATCTTCTGAGCAAGGATAAACTCGACAACGAGTTAGGCCCAAACAAAAAAATCAAACGGGCAAGCCTTAGTTCTAGTTACAAGAGGCAGAAAACAAACCAAAAAGACAAATCGAGACAGGTCAAAAGCAAGGTCCAAATCCATAAATCGTGAGAAATATTGTGGCTATTGTAAATAGGTGGGTCACATTAAGGAAAAATGTTGGAAACTTCAAAATAAAATCAAAAGGGATGCCAAAAACAACGACGCTAGTGTAGCTGAGGACAAAGGTGATGATTTATTGTTGGTGTCAACGAACAAAAGTTCTTATTTTACTTCCAGATGGATGCTCCTATCACATGTGTCTTAACAGGGACCGGTTCTCTACGTACAGTTCAATTGAAGGTGGAGTTGTCTTTGATGAGGAATAACTCTCCATGTAAAATATTTGAAATCAGAATAGTACAAATTAGGATGCACGGCAGAATTATTCAGACACCATCAGATGTCAGGTATGTTTCTAATTTAAAGAAAAATCTTATCTCATTAGGAATTTTGGATTCTAACGGTTGTAAGATAGTCATTGAGTCAAATGACTCAAAAGTTTCTCGTGGGGCTCTTGTTATGATGAGAGGCTAGAAAAAGGGCAGCCTATATGTTCTGCAAGGGTCAATTGAAGAAAAGTTGAAATCACCACCATGTCGCTACAAGAATCTACTTGACGTCACGACGACACAACATGACTCTTTCTCCACTAATTCCAATTCAACCAAACTTTGGCACATGCGAGTGGGTCATATGAATGAGAAATGTATGACAATCTTCTGCAATAGAGGTTTTCTCAAAGACACTAGACTTGGTAAGTTAGGTTTCTATGAGCATTGTATTTTGGAAACAAACCCGAGTCGATTCGATTATTAAGGTACATGAACAAAAGGGACTCTATATTACATTCATTTTTTATTTATGGGGTCCATCTTTTGACATCTCAGAAGGAGGTAATAAATATTTCCTAACTTTTATTGATGATCACTCCAGAAAAGTTTGGGTTTATTTTTTGAAATAGAAAAGTGAAGTCTTCGAAAAATTCAAACAGTGGAAGACACTATTAGAAAAACAAACCGAAAAATCCATGAAGTAGTTGAGAACAGATAATGGTATTGAGATCTGTTCGTCAGAGTTTAATGATTTTTGAAAATGAGAAGGAATTGAAAGACATAGACCATTGTTGGAACTCCGAAGCAGAATGGATTTGCAGAAAGAATGAACAGAACCTTGCTAGAAAAGACTCAATGCATGCTTTCTAATGTAGGCTTAGGGAAGGAATTTTGGGCTGAATTCGTAAACCTGGAAAGTTATTTGGTAAATTGATCTCCTCATCAAACATTGAACGGTAAAATTGCAGAGGAGATATGGTCAGGTAATCCTCCTAATTATTCTAATCTAAGAATTTTCAGTTGTCCTACTTATGCTAAAGTTAGCCAGGGAAAGCTCGAACCAAGGGCCGTTAAATGCATCTTTCTGGGATACTCTGCATGTACAAAAGGTTTTAAGTTGTGGTGTTCAAAATCTGACAAAATAATTGTTAGGCGAGATGTTATGTTTGATGAATATGTCATGTTTTAATCAGAAAATGGGACTTTTACTTTTAAAGACACAACAAATCAGAGTGTCTAGAGTAAGGTGGAGTCAAACTCCAAAACAGGTGGTGACGTCTTGACGAGCAAATTCTCAACGATACAACAAAAAGAGGTCTTATCCTGACAAAGAGTTATACGACGTCACCACGACATGAAAAAATTCTAATTCTTGTAAGTTTGAAGTTGTTTCAGATCTGTTTGGGGTTTCATCTGGTCCTCAAGTACCCTCACCATCTCAGTTAACTAATTATAAGTTGGCTTGTGACAGGAAAAGACAAGAAATATGACCACTACAGAAATATTGTGAAGAAAACCTAGTGGCTTATGCTCTAAGTATTGCCGAGAGCATTAATTCAACCGATCGTTCGTGTTATTATAAGGTAGTTCAAGCCTTCGATTCTAGAAAATGGCTCAGTAAAAGAATCGTTGGTTGCAAATGGGTGTTTAAAAAAAAGGAAGGTTCAGGTCTTAACGACACTAGGTACAAGGCAATACTAGTTGCATAAGGCTACAGTCAAGTGGATGGAGTTGATTTTCATGATGTTTTCTCTCCCGTTGTGAAACATACGTCCATTCGGGAGCTTTTGGCCCTTGTTGCATCAAATAATCTTGAGTTAGAGTAGTTAGATATAAAGACTTCTTTCCTTCACGGTGACCTTGAGGAGGACATCTACATGCAACAACCGGAAGGCTTCAAATTTGAAGGTATAGAAGATTATGTTTGTCTCTTACAAAATTCTTTGTACGGTTTGAAGCAGTCTCCTCGGTAGTGTTTTAAAAAGTTTGACTCCTTCATGTTGAGTATTGGTTTTTCTCGAAGTAAGTATGGTAGTTGTGTTTATCTACAATGTCTTAATGATGGTTCTTTTATATATTTGTTGTTTTATGTTGATGATATGTTAATTGTGGTTAAGAATCCATCTGAAATTAATCATATTAAAACCATGTTTAACTCTAAGTTTGAGATGAAGGATTTAGGTGCAGTAAAGAAAATTTTGGGGATGGAAAATTTGAGAGATAGACATTCTAGGAAATTGTTTTTATCACAAAAAAGGTACATCAAGAAGATCCTTGAGCGGTTTGAGATGCAAGATGCAAAATCGGTAAGTACTCCTTTAGCTACACACTTTAAACTCTCAATTTTAGATTCCCCACGGGAGGAAGAAGATGAAAGGTACATGTCAAAAGTACCCTATTCAAGTGTAGTTGGAAGTTTAATGTATGCAATGGTATGCACTCATCCTGATATTTCACATGTTGTTAGTGTTGTTAGTAGATACATGACCAATACTGGTAAGTTGTACTGGCATGCGGTTAAGTGGATTTTCATATATTTACGGGGTACCTCTAACATGTGCTTAGAGTTTTGAAGAACTTAAAGGGGTTTAGTCGAATATGTTGATTCTGATTATGCATGAGACTTAGATCGACGAAGGTCTCTCACAAGTTACTTATTTTCTTTTGGGAATTGTGCCATTAGTTAGAAAATGACACTTTAAGCTACAGTTGTAACACCCCATACCTGGCCTAGACGACAAGGCCAAGCCTAGAGAGTTACAACAAATGATAATTAAAATACATTTTGAAATTTATAATAACACACCTTTACAGGCCGATAAAGTTTAATAAAAGACAAACCAGCATCTCGATATTATCTTCCAACTAACTGAAACTACGAAAATAACTAGCATGGTTCATATTACTAAACGATATAAACATATAATCGAGCTCCCCCCCCCTCCCCCCGCCGGCCTGATAAAGTCTGTGATTTACCTGAAATTCATTCAACAATAACTGAGTTAATATACCAGAAAGGACCCAACCATTTACATATTCAATAGATTATCGGTAAAACCAAGATATCCCAGTGCAGATGTTGACTTAAAATCAGGAAACAGTTCATATAGTTACAAATCAGAGTTATACCGACGGATAACAAATCAAGCTATAATCAAATGCAGAACAAAACAGATGTAGTTACTTAATACCAACCACTACACACCATCTCCGAACAACCTAACACACTAAATAGGGTATTCATTACCCATCCAATCATACACACCACTCAGTGCCGGTCTGACACACTTTAGGGATTGCAGACATTTGCGATTAGTATCTGAGATACCATGGATTTAACAACTGGTTTAAAAATAGAAAACTTGCTCCTGATTCAATTCCCATCCAATGTATATACATACTTCACATAACAGTTAATACATGGTTCTATATGAAAATTCAAATACAACTCATACTCACGTACAATAGATCAATTCTAGTAATTTTAGTCAAACACAAGAAACACATTAAGAATTAGTATTCAAGTTCCAGATCACAGAATATCAATTTATGCAGTTAAATTCAGTTCAAACGGCCTTACAGAAGGCTTCTATTCAGTTCGAGTAATGCTCAAAGTATGGCAAAATTTCGTAAATTGACCTAAACGTCCGTGTGGTCTCACACGGCCTGGTTAGTTGGACCGTGCGGCCCCACACGCTTGTGTGCTTGCCCGTGTGTCTTACACGCACTAAACACGGTTGTGTCCTCCACCCATGTGATCTTTATTTTGTAATCAGTGAGTTACACGGCCTGGGCACACACCCGTGTGATCCTTATCTTGTAATCAATGAGTTACACGGCCTAGACACACGCTCGTGTCCTTGACCTGTGTGAACCCTGCACTATCATGGTCACACATGGTTTGGACACATGCTCATGTCCCTTTCCATGTGGCTCTTATTTGGTAGATAGTGAGTTATACGGCCTGTCACACGGTTGTGTGGCTCACACGGCCTACCACATGGTCATATGGCATTGACAACCATGTTTTCTGGCGTCTGAAATTCATAAAAACTCGTGTTTTCGTCGCTTTGAATAGTCTCGAAACAGGAACAATGTAGAAGATTCACGAGACCTAAAATGAACAATCTATAACCAACTAAGTGATAATTCAAAACAACACGAAGATTATCACACAACCAAACCCCGTCAAAAATGTTTTGACACAAGAAAATCATAAATCGCGTAGTAATTACCTCCGCACCACCACAATCATGAACCTAAGGCGTTAGAGGATCGTTATATTCGAGACCTCTCCTAATGAACAAGAATCGAACTTATAAAAAAAGGACTCAAAGCGGTTTAAGCAAGAAGTCAAATTTTCCACAGTGCCAACAATCGACAACGATCTCGAGAAATTGAACAACTGAACTTACAAAATTAACGGAAACGAACTTACCCGGTAATAGCAGCAATTAAGAAGTATGAATATAAGCCCACAATGAAGAGAAAAGAAAGGAAGAGAAGAAGAATAAAAATGAAAAAGAAAAAGAAAAAGAAAAGAAAGAAAAATGAAAAGAGACGGGGAAAGAAGACGTTTAATTCTTGTTTTAAAAACTACCAATTAAAAATTCGAGAAAAGTAATAAAAATATTTTTAGTGCAGCGTACATCGCGAATCAAACACAAGACTAGTAAGGGAACAGATACTTAACCATTGAACCAGCAGGCTCATTCTTGACATAGATTTACACAAAATTGAGCTTATGCCAACAAGTTAAGGATAGAGGTTAGTTTAGAATAAAATAGCAAAAACTTTTCTTAAGACGCGACTTGAACTCCTGACCTCAAACATATAAGCAGAGCACATAGCCACAGATACAGAGATTTAATTACTACAGAATCTCACAAGTAAACATTCAAATTTTGGGGCGTTACAATAGTGGCTTTGCCGACTACTGAAGCAGAATACATGGCAATTACAGAAGCGGCAAAAGAAACAATTTGGTTAAGGGGCCTGTTCAGTGAAATGGTAAGTGAAAATAGGGCAACTGTCGTATATTGTGATAGTCAAAGTGCCATAAATCTCACTAAAGATCAAATGCATCACGAGAGAACGAAGCACATAGGCATTTGTTATCATTTTGTTCGAGAGGTGATCATTCAAGGGGATATTCAGATTCTTAAAATTGGCACAAAACACAATCCGGCTGACATTTTGAAAAGAGCCTTCCAGTTTCAAAGTTCGAGTATTGCTTGGACTTGGTAAGTATTCTACGAAGAATCAATTAAGCCCGTAACAAGGCTCGGCAAGGGAGTTGGTCCAAATATGAGTCAATGTGGAGATTTGTGGGAGATTGCCTCTTATTTTGACCAAAATTTATTTTGGCTTTTCTTCTCCTAGTTAACCTCTATTTTTAGTTCCCCACTTAAATCTCTAATTAACTTGGAGTTATTGTAGTCATATATACTCACAATTTCAGCCTATAAATAGGCCTTAGTTACTCCAGGTTTTACACAATAAAAATATTTAGATTGAGAGAATTTTGTTCTTTATTTCGAATGGTTTTTTCTTGGGGGGGTTTGAGTTTTCTTTTAATAATCTCCATCTTTTGTACTCTCATTTATTATAGTGAAATATCCTTTTACCCGTGATTTTTATCCTCTTTTGAGAAGTTTTTCCACGTAAAATTTGCGTGTTTGATCTTTTCAATTCTTATTTTCTTTACTTTATTCACTCTTTTTACTGAGTTTATCTCCTACATATACTATATTTAATTTATTAGTTTCCAAAATGTATCACTTGACAAAAATCTAATTTACCTATAAGTATTTATTGTCATTTTTTAGTCAATATATTACTTTAGATAATATATATAGATTTGACTATAAAAGATATTTTAGGAAGATCGAATGAAAAGAATATGACAGTCACTATCTAAAGAGAAACAAATGGATTAAATAGCAGAGGAAGTAAGAAAAAATTAGGTCGAAAACAGAATGGCTTCTGGCTTGTACACTTGCAAAAGTATATTTTGAAAATGTCTTTTTAGTATAAAATTGAAAGTTTTTTTCATTTAAATGCTTAAAAATAAAATTATGCTAATAGTTAAGTGATTAGTAATATAATTTAACCCACTTTTTATAAAAATTATATATTTAATTGAAATTTTAAATATATATGTTTTTTATTAATAATTTAAAATAATAAATTTGATTATAAAGTTTATTGGGACGGATAAAATAATATATTTACTAAAACCTTCATCAAATATAAATATAAATTTCAGTTCCAAGTATTGGTGGAAATAAAACATACAGAACCTTCATTTTCATCATAGTGTTAAAATTTCAAAAGTTGTATTTCCAACCAAATTACTTAATGTATACTATTATTTAAGTTTTTGATTGAATTAATGTCACTCTCAATTGGGTTATCAATTTGATTAGAGAAATTACGAACATACTATTTTGTAATTAAAATATATTATATTATTTGACAATATTTTAGTTTTCTTAATTTTAAAAAAACCAATAAAAATATACATATAATGATATTTGAACACAAATCAATTACATTAGTAAAACTTTATTTTACCACTCAACTTAATCTTTATTTTATTATTTTTGTATATTTTAATTTTATGACACACATAGGGCTGTAAATGAACAGAACGTTTGATGAACTATTCGTGAACCGTTTGTATAATGTTCGTTTATTAAGCTAAATAAACGAGTATGAACAAAATTTTTATGTTCATTTAATAAACGAACGAACACGAATAGAGGTGTGTTCGGTTCACTTATGCTCAGGAACAAACTCGTTTCTTGGCTCGTTTATAAGCTTGTTTATTCACTCGTTTATTTATTAATGATATTTTCTTATAAAAATTCTATTAGTATATATTAATAAAATTATCTTAAAACTCGTTCATTGTTCCATTAGTATATATTAATAAAATTATCTTGGTTTGTATTTTTTTCGTTTATAGTATAATTATTAATATTTATATTTGACTTTTTATATCTAAACAATATATGTGCGTATGTATTTATTGTTTGTTTGTTTGTTTATTATTTATTAACATTTTTCGTGAACATGTTCAATTATATGTTCATGAACATGTTCGTTTAATGTTCGTGAACATGCTCGATTAAGTTAAATGAACATGTTCGTGAACATTAAACAAATGAACATGAACACTGGAACGATGGAAATGTTCAAGTGTACACAATCGCAACAAGTAATAAAGTGACAAGTAAATGTCGAGTTATCGTATCCACAGGGACTGTGCAAATAAATATTTATGAAATGCAATTAAAAACACTTTGGTGAAGAAAAATCGTTTGTTGAAAAATGGTTTAATAAAACTAGATTTTAACCAAGAAAATTAAAAGATAAAATTTTCAATACACGATTTCTGAAAAAAAAAACAAGTTTAATCAATATGACATAGTTGTGTTAGATTAATTACATTTCTTAACTTAATATTACTAAAACAATGTTCATGTTGTTACGAATAAATTCATAGCAACTTGATAATTTGTTAATTATAACACATACAGACTTACATAATTAACTAGTCTCTTGAACATATTACTATGTCAATTCAAACAATTAATCAATTTAAATAAGCAAGTAAAAGATTAAGTGAGGTAACAATATATTCCAACATTGAAACAGTTTAATCACAATAATCTTGTAAGTTATTACCGTCGCTAATTTAACCCTCGACTACCTTAGAAGATTAAACATGCACTGATTAAGTATTGTGTCAATTAATTACAATTTCAATACGATTAATAATTAATTCATTAGTGTAACACCCCTTAACCCCATACCGTCGCCGGAACTGGGTTACGAGGCATTACTGAACATATCAAATAATTTACGATTAAATTCACAAATAAATAACATACATATTATAATTTAATGATTTAGTCCCTTTCATGGACTTTTGAGGCCCAAAATACATATTAGAAGTGGAACGGGACTTGTTTGAGTACTCCAGAAAATTTTCGTAAATATTATTATTATTTAAAAAAAAACTCAATATAATCCCCTTTATAAACATCTAACCTTCCCTGCAATTTTCAAACCGCAACCAAAAACAATTTATACTCAAATACTCTTATATCATAACCAATTCATTAACATAGTGTAACATCCCAAAAATGGGGTTATTTAGAATTTAAGTATTTTCTTATTACAAACAGCTGTGATATTATTTATGGAATAATAGAGCTTAATTTAAGGCTTTGAGTGTGCCGGTTTGATAGAAAAATTTCAGTTTTTAATTTAAAAGGAAGGGAGCCTTAGCAAGGGGGTGTTATAAGAATAAATGGGGATAAATTGGACATGGAATGAGCCTAGAATAAGTGGCAAAGCAAGCCCACTTAAGAGCTAGCATGTGACGCCACCAAGGAGCAAGGGAGAGCCTTGGTTGAGTCACAAAATCCTCCTTTTGCTCTTTATTTGGGACGGCACAAGTGGGAGAGTTTTTCTCCCTTCAAACTCTTTTATTAAGTGTTATTATTAAAGGATAATAGGAGAGTTTTATTTGCTTAATTATAGTAATAATAAAAGGGATAATGGATGGATTATTAGGAGATTATTATTTGATTAATTCAAGCTATTTTGAATTAAATCAAATAGGTGGCCAAGAGGATTTTTAGGTGTTGTGCCGAATTTGAACTCCTTGAGCAAGGAGAGTGGACGGCAAGGGGTACTAGGGAGTGCCCAAGTTTCTTTTGTTTCTTTTTCCTATTGGCCGAATTCTCCCAAAAGTCTCCCATTTTCTATTTTCTCTTCTCCATCCTCTCCAAAACCGAAAGCACATCCCCTAAAACCTTTCTTTTCTTTTCCCAACTCCTTTAGCCGAAACTCTTGCTACCTTTCTTTCTCTCCACTATTTTTCTTTCATCATAGCCGAATTCCCTCTCTACTTCTTTTTGCCGAAACTCCAACACCCTTTTCTCCTCATTATTTTCCTCTTGCCCGAATATTCAAGCAAGGGTAATCTTCTCTAAACTCATCTCCAATCGATTCATAAGGTAGGTAGGTATGGCCGAATGCCATCTTTCTCCTCCTCTGTGTTTTTGTCGATTTCTATTAGGGGGGAATAAGTGCCGATTTCGGCAATGGTAATCAGGGTTTCTAAATGCTTTCGGGAATTGATCTCTGCTAGGTACCCCAAGATTGTGAAGCAGTTGACCCAAGCCCTAATCTCTAGCAATCGGTTTTGGTAGTAGTGGTAAGAAGATTTCATTTAGTTGGTATTCGATTAAAGCCGAAGGCTACTGACATTGTCCATTGACCGATTCTAATGTGTGAACCAGATTCGTGATTTGGGTGCTGAGACTAGTATTCAAAGCGAGTAGGTAAGGATTCGGGTTCAAGCAATAACCCTATAGAATCATTGGGTTTGGCCGAGTGGCCATTACACTAACCTTGGTAGTTGGCCGAATATAGGGGCAAGGACTTAGAGGGTGGCCGATTGGTTTTCTTCGGGATTAAGACTATCATCGATATCAGGTGTGTACATACACACTTATAGCAGTTAATGTTGTGTTATATATATATATTTTGTGTGAAAATCTGCTTGATGTAGATGCGGATTGGTACCTTAACGGTACAAGTGAGGATCCCGGTAAGTCTCTGTTAAGATGAGATTACTTTAATGCTTTTGGGAAGCATGGCTTATTGACACATGTGATGAATGCATGAGATCTGTTGTTAACTGTTTATCTATGTGGGTTATATGAGAGAGGAGGGGCGGTGATGTTTCGTCTTGACGAGCACCGATGTTTTGGTAACACTGCTGTGACTATATGTCACCAGAGGTTTGGTACCTCCAGAGGTTTGGTACCTCATAGCGACTCGCCCCCCGTGGTTAACACCACCGTGGGTTGGCCCCACTTGAGATATGGGATAAATGCGCGGTGATTTGGTATCACACGATGGGTTGGCCCCATCACCCGATTTGTGTCTACGGACACGGTGCTTTGGTAGCACATTGTGACTATATGTCACCAGTGGTTTGACACCACCAGTGTTTTGGTAACACATCGTGACTACGGTCACCAGTGGTTTGGTACCACATGGGGTAGACAAAGGCGTTTGGTTGGCTAGGTTGGGCACACGGTACTCTGCATATTAACTGTTATATGTTGTGTATGAAATGTTGTTTTTCTTTAAAAATGGGGGAAGGGTTACATACTGAGTCTTGGTGACTCACCTTCTCCTTTAACATTTTTCAGGTGACTCGTAAATGGCGGTTGAGGAGCCGGTTGGACTCGAGGTGGCCATGCAGTGGATTTAAATTTATAGAACTCTAAATTTGGTTATTTTTATTTTGGTTGTAATAAGGCCTCCATAAACTTTATTTGTGTTATTTTTTTTATATGTTGGATATTTACTTTAAACTATATTATTAAAACTGAATTGAAATCACATGTTTTCTTAAATTAACACGAAAATGTTTTGTCGTGCCATCGGGCACACTTGAAACTTGTATAATACTTAGGACTTAATTAAGTTTCCCAAATTAAATCCAAGTATAGTTTTGGCAAGATAACCAAAAACAAAGGGTTTTCAATGAAACTTAAATTGGTTCTAGATTGTGTTCAAAAAGTTTTTCTCCGTAGCAAATCAAATTCGTCGTAATGTTTGGGCCGGGTTTGGGTTGTTACAAAATTGGTATCGAGCCAGTTCAAAGCTTTCTTTGTGGGGCCCAAGGCCCAAAAATGTTTTGGTAGGCCTTATGGAATGATTTTTGGTTTTTGAACAGCATGGCCCGAGTCTCCGGCACCAATCCGCCCAGGTAAGTATATCTAAACCTCTTGGTGAATCATATTCTGTAGAAGGG
The DNA here is from genome assembly GCA_025698515.1 of Gossypium sturtianum. Taxonomy (NCBI): domain Eukaryota; kingdom Viridiplantae; phylum Streptophyta; class Magnoliopsida; order Malvales; family Malvaceae; genus Gossypium; species Gossypium sturtianum. The sequence continues at coordinate 33,125,744 of CM046946.1, read as the reverse complement.
TAGGAAGCATGGAACGTAGATAGACTTATAGAACTTGGACCCTAAAGTTAGATTACTCAAACACAAACGAAGCATAAGACTTAAGGAACTAAACCAACCTATGACTTAGTCAAGGAGCTAGGGTGTGGTAACCCCTGTACGCATGTCTAGGATTGGATCCGGAAGAGCCTGGTATTTAAGCAGTCCTCGTGACTCACCTCCTCTTCGCAGGTATCCTACCTGGTGCGTAGCTTTGGTTCACCCTAACTCAGAAGGCTCAGTGGTGTGGTAACCTCTGTGCGCATGTCTAGAAAGGTTCAGTGAGAGCTTGGTATTTAAGCGGTCCGCGTGACCCACCTCCTCTTCACTCGAATTACTGCTGGTGCGTAGCTTTGGTTCACTACGACCGGGAGGGCTCGGTCATAGGCTAAACACAATGATTAAAACCCGAAAAGGGAATTAGCCTTGTTTTTCGAAATAGAATGAAACAACAAACCCTAACGTTTCCAAAACTTGTGCAATAACTTTCCCAAGTTCTAGAACATCACTTTTACAACGTTTTTCTCGAAAAACTTGACTTGTGGAAAAAAAAAATATTACAGAAATACCCTTAGGAGTGAAATGACCAAAATGCCCCTGACCCATAAAATATTAACTCAATGGTTTTGCCCAAAATTCCAATGATTTTATAAACATTCAAAAACCTTGCTTTGAAAATCATCGACCAAAATATATTGGTTCGGAAAATTGCGAAAATACCCAGTAGGAAAAGAGCGAAAATACCCCTGGGTTAGAAATGGGCAGAAATGTCCGATGAGCAAATAGGTATGGAAAGTATTAGGGAATGGATGCATGAACTTCCTTGTGTGAACTAGGATAGGAAACTGAAACTTTGTTTGTTCGAAAGAATCTACGATTAAACCTTATCCATAAAATTTCGTCGCGAGTAATAATAAAGTGAAACAAATGCTAACGCATAAAATTTTTCTTAATCAGATTAAAAGCGCGGTAGATAGAATGAGTTCTAGAGGACGTGACGCCGTGGACGTGGTAGGGGTAGGATGACGATCGTGTCCGAGCCCGTCAGTCGGGACAAGGTTACGAAAATGAGGTACCATCGCCACCACCACCTCCTACTTTTAGAGCCGAGGAGCCGGATCGGGCCGGTGGCGAGTCGGTATCGCAAGTGTGTTGCGAGTTTTGGAGATGGTGGTCGGGCTGGTGGAAATGTAGGAGCTCGAATCTGTCCCCGGCGACTCCGATCTAACGGAGCGGAGGTATTCCGAGGTGTGTCGGGAGTGGCACCCGGTCTGTGGAATCTTTGGCTAGAGTCAGCCCAGAAAGAATCATGGGCGACCTTGACCTCGACCGAGGAAGAAAAGCTAAAAGGCAAGTGTCGCTTCTAAAGGATGAAGCGTATCAGTGGTGGCTTACGGTTCGAGATGGGGCTACAGCAGATGATTTGACTTGGGAGTATTTCAGAACCACCTATCAGAAGAAGTATGTGGGTATCAGCTACACTGACGCGCAGAGAAAGGCTTTTCTGGGATTAGTGCAAGGAACTAAGTCCGTGTCGGAATATGAGGCGGAATTTTTAAGGCTAAGTAGGTATGCTAGAGGCATCGTAGCTACTGAACATGAGCGCTGCGTCCGCTTTGAGGACGGACTCCGAGATGATTTAAGGTTACTGATTGCCCCACAGCAGGTTCGTGAGTTCTCATCTCTAGTGGAGAAGGCTAAGGTAGCCGAAGGGATCAAGGAGGCTGTGAGGCAGAGCTATAGTAAGAACAATCAGAAGAGAGGTTTTGGGTCAGCTGGATCAAGCGGTAGTGCTCAGAAAAAGGCTAGGCCAAGTGGGCCCAATCAGGCAGCAAGGCCCACGACTGCTAATCAGAGGCCGACTCAGTGCAATCGCTGTGGAAAAACCCATTGGGGAGGTTGTTGGACCGGTGACAAAGGATGTTTTGAGTGTGGGTCTTTGGAGCATCGCGTCAGAGATTGTCCCCAGAAGCTAGCTAAGAAGCAGCCAGAAAGGCAGAACCGTGCTCAGGATAGAAATGTAGGACCACAGAGGGGTCGTGGTAATGGCAGAGGAAACAACGGTCCTAACCGAGGCCGTGGAACTCAAGGCAGAGGTTCAGGCAACACAGAGGCTAGGCAGCCTGGTTTGGTTTACGCAGCGAGGTATCGCGAGGAAGGTGACGCACCGGATGTCATAACCGGTACGTTTCTAATTTTTGGTTTTCCTTATGTTGCATTGATTGATGTGGGCTCGACGCACTCGTACATTGCTAGTAGTGTGGTAGGAACTATGGACCTAGACTCAAAGCGCTTCTAGGAGATGGCGTAGTTAGCCCTTTAGGTCACTCCGTAGTCGTAGATAAACTCTATAGAGGCGCACCCTAGAACTTCAAGGGGTAGTATTTGTAGCTGATCTAATGGAACTACCGTTTGGGGAGTTCGATTTGATCTCGGCATGGATTGGTTGGTTAAGTACCAAGCAAGGTTGGACTCGCTTGTGACCAAGCGCATGGTTCTTAAGGCGGTGAAGGTGAGGAAATGGTTATGATAGGAGATAGAAGGAATTACCTATCCAACGTAGTGTCCGCCTTGAAGGCGAAAGGATGGTCAAGAAGGGTTGTGAGGCGTATTTGGTTCAAATCGTGCTTTGGAAGCTAAGGGGTTAGTAATTGAAAAGGTCCGAACGGTTGGGGAATTTGTTGATGTATTCCCGAAGAACTTCCGGTCCGCCTCCGGATCGGGAAGTCGAATTCGGTATAGACTTGCTACAGGAACGGCACTGTGTCCATAGCACCATACCGAATGGCACCAAAGGAAATGGTGGAGCTAAAGGCTCAACTTCAGAGCTCTTGGATAGAGGGTTTATACGACCAAGTATATCTCTCTCGGGGAGCGCTGTGTTGTTTGTCAAAAAGAAGGACGGTTCTATGCGGATGTGCATCGACTACCGTCAGTTAAACAAGTTAACGATCAAGAACAAGTATCCGTTGCCTCGGATTGACGACTTGTTTGATCAACTGAAGGGTGCCTCGGTGTTTTTGAAGATAGACCTTAGGTCAGGTTACCATCAACTTAAGGTGAAGGAGGCTGATGTTCACAAAACGGCATTCCGAACTCGGTATGGGCATTTTGAGTTCTTGGTAATGCCATTCGGGTTGACCAATGCACCGGCGGCATTTATGGACTTGATGAATAGAGTATTTCAACAGTACTTGGACCAATTCGTCGTGGTGTTCATAGACGACATATTGGTTTATTCAAAGACAGAAGAGGAGCATGACAAGCATTTACGGATAGTGCTGCAAGTATTGAGGGGGAAGCAGTTATATGCCAAATTCAGTAAGTGTGAATTTTGGCTTAGGAAGTGGCTTTCTTAGGTCATGTAGTATCAGCTGAAGGAATTAGGGTAGACCCTCGCAAGATTGAAGCAGTATTGGAGTGGAAACCACCTAGGACGGTGGCTGAAATACGAAGTTTTCTGGGTTTAGCAGGGTACTATCGGAGGTTCGTAGAAGGATTCTCTCTAATAGCAGCGCCGTTGACCAAGTTACTAAGGAAAGGTGTTCCATTTGTATGGACGGAGAAGCAGCAAGAAAGCTTTGATAAGTTAAGGAAAATTTTGTGGAAGCTCCGGTTTGGAGTACGACTGAAGCGGGAAAGTTATTCACAGTCTATTGTGATGCATCTCACACCGGTTTGGGATGTGTCTTTGATGCAGAGATGGGAAGGTAGTAGCCTATGCATCCCGTCAGTTAAGACCGCATGAGGTTAACTACCCAACTCACGACTTAGAGTTAGCGGCGATCGTCTTCGCTCTGAAGATATGGAGACATTACAGTATGGGGAGAAGTCGATAGTCTACACGGATCACAAAAGCTTGAGGTACCTTCGACTCGGAAGGATCGAATCTGAGAGGCGGCGTCGGTGGATTGAACTACTAAAGGACTACGATTGTTCAATCGAGTACCATCCGGTAAGGCTAATGTGGTAGCCGAGCGCATTGAGCGGAAGGTGGTGACGGACTTAAGAGCAATGTTCGCTCGGTTGAGTCTATATGATGATGGGAGTCTTTTGGCGGAACTTCAAGTAAAGCCAACATGGATTGAGGAGATTAAGGAAAAGCGGTTAGTAGATGAAGGCTTGAGCGCTAAGAGGGTACAAGTTCGAGGATGGTGGCTTGGAAGGGTACAGTCTGTCTAGTGATGGAGTGCTTTGTTTTCAGGACGAGCATGTATGCCAAGGGATACTGAATTAAAGCGAGAAAATTCTCCAAGATGCACATAGCAGCCCATACGCTATGCACCTCGGGGAAGCAAGATGTATGGAGATTTGCGAACTTGATTCTCGTGGCACAGGTTGAAGCGTGAGATAACGGAGTTTGTAGGAAGTGTCCGACGTGCGGCAGAGTTAAGGCTGAACATCGATTACCATCGGGACTACTTCAACCGATAAAGATCCTCAATGGAAATGGGAGAGGATCACCATGGATTTTGTTAGTGGGCTACCCCTTACGCCCACCAAGAAGGATGCAGATTTGGGTAATTGTGGATCGCTTCGACTAAATCAGCTCACTTTATGCCGGTGAGAATGGATTACTCACTCCGAAGCTAGCGGTTGTATGTGGGTGAAATAGTAAGGTTGCATGGTGTGCCGATGATCGATTATCTCGGATAGGGATCCCGATTCACGTCAAGGTTTTGGAAAGCGTTGCATCAAGCTTTGGGTACACGGTTAGATTTGAAGACGGCTTTCCATCCACGATCGACGGACGATCGGAAAGGGTGATCTGATTTTAGAAGACATGTTAAGAGGTTGTGTCTTGGATTTTAGTGGTAGTTGGGAGGAGTACCTACCATTAGCGAGAATTCGCTTATAACAATAGTTATCAAGCGAGTATTCGATGGCTCCATATGAGGCCCTATATGGACGAAAGTGCCGTACTCCTACATGTTGGACGGAGTTGGGGAAAGACAAGTTCAGGTCAGAGGTGGTAACCGAGACGGAAGACAAAGTCAAGGTGATTCGGTCTCGTCTCAAAGGAGCATCGGATAGATAGAAGTCTTATGCCGATCTCAAACGCAAGGAAGTGGAGTATCTTTGTGGGAGATAAAGTCTTTCTGAAAGTGTCGCCTTGGAAAAAGGTGTTGAGATTTGGGACGGAAAGGAAGCTAAGCCCAAGGTTCATCGGGCCATATCTGATTGTGAAGCGAGTAGGACCGGTAGCTTATCGCTAGAGCTTAAGCAGAATGAATCGATTCATGACGTATTTCATGTATCAATGCTTTGAGACAGTATCGGTCGGATCCTTCGCACGTTGTGCGATGCGAGAGATTGAGGTGAACTCGATTTATCTTTTGAAGAAGAACCGGTTCAGATTGTAGACCGAGATGTGAAGGTTCTACGTGAGGGAAGGCAAGTGCCCTTAGTGAAAGTGTTATGGCGGAACCACGGAGTGGAAGAAGCTACGTGGAGGCGAGGAGGTGATGCGGCAGCAATACCCCCCATCTCTTTTGATCAAGGAATTTCGAGGACGAAATTTATTTTTAAGGGGTAGAAGCGTAACATCCCAAAATGGGGTTATTTAGAATTTAAGTATTTTCTTATTACAAACAGTGTGATATTATTTATGGAATAATAGAGCTTAATTTAAGGCTTTGAGTGTGCCTAGGTTTGATAGAAAAATTTCAGTTTTTAATTTAAAAGGAAGGAGCCTTAGCAAAGGGGTGTTATAAGAATAAATGGGGATAAATTGGACATGGAATGAGCCTAGAATAAGTGGCAAAGCAAGCCCACTTAAGAGCTAGCATGTGACGCCACCAAGGAGCAAGGGAGAGCCTTGGTTCGAGTCACAAAATCCTCCTTTTGCTCTTTATTTGGACGGCACAAGTGGGAGAGTTTTCTCCTTCAAACTCTTTTTATTAAGTGTTATTATTAAAGGATAATAGGAGAGTTTTATTTGCTTAATTATAGTAATAATAAAAGGGATAATGGATGGATTATTAGGAGATTATTATTTGATTAATTCAAGCTATTTTGAATTAAATCAAATAGGTGGCCAAGAGGATTTTAAGGTGTTGTGCGAATTTGAACTCCTTGAGCAAGGAGAGTGGACTGCAAGGGTACTAGGGAGTGCCCAAGTTTCTTTTGTTTCTTTTTTCCTATTGGCCGAATTCTCCCAAGAGTCTCCCATTTTCTATTTTCTCTTCTCCATCCTCTCCAAAACCGAAAGCACATCCCCTAAAACCTTTCTTTTCTTTTCCCAACTCCTTTAGCCGAAACTCTTGCTACCTTTCTTTCTCTCCACTATTTTTCTTTCATCATAGCCGAATTCCCTCTCTACTTCTTTTTGCCGAAACTCCAACACCCTTTTCTCCTCATTATTTTCCTCTTGCCCGAATATTCAAGCAAGGGTAATCTTCTCTAAACTCATCTCCAATCGATTCATAAGGTAGGTAGGTATGGCCGAATGCCATCTTTCTCCTCCTCTGTGTTTTTGTCGATTTCTATTAGGGGGGAATAAGTGCCGATTTCAGCAATGGTAATCAGGGTTTCTAAATGCTTTCGGGAATTGATCTCTGCTAGGTACCCCAAGATTGTGAAGCGATTGACCCAAGCCCTAATCTCTAGCAATCGGTTTTGGTAGTAGTGGTAAGAAGATTTCATTTAGTTGGTATTCGATTAAAGCCGAAGGCTCTTGACATTGTCCATTGACCGATTCTAATGTGTGAACCAGATTCGTGATTTGGGTCTTTGAGACTAGTATTCAAAGCGAGTAGGTAAGGATTCGGGTTCAAGCAATAACCCTATAGAATCATTGGGTTTGGCCGAGTGGCCATTACACTAACCTTGGTAGTTGGCCGAATATAGGGGCAAGGACTTAGAGGGTGGCCGATTGGTTTTCTTCGGGATTAAGACTATCATCGATATCAGGTGTGTACATACACACTTATAGCAGTTAATGTTGTGTTATATATATATATTTTGTGTGAAAATCGCTTGATGTAGATGCAGTTGGTACCTTACTTGGTACAAGTGAGGATCCCGTAAGTCTCTGTTAAGATGAGATTACTTTAATGCTTTTGGGAAGCATGGCTTATTGACACATGTGATGAATGCATGAGATCTGTTGTTAATCTGTTTATCTCATGTGGGTTATATGAGAGGAGGGGGCAAGTGATGTTTCGTCTTCGACGAGCACCGAGTGTTTTGGTAACACACTTTGTGACTATATGTCACCGGAGGTTTGGTACCTCCAGAGGTTTGGTACCTCATAGCGACTCGTCCCTGTTGTTAACACCACCGTGGGTTGGCCCCACTTGAGATATGGGATCGTGCGCGGTGATTTGGTATCACACGATGGGTTGGCCCCATCACCCGATTTGTGTCTACGGACACCGGTGCTTTGGTAGCACATTGTGACTATATGTCACCGGTGGTTTGACACCACCGGTGTTTTGGTAACACATCGTGACTACGGTCACCAAAGTGGTTTGGTACCACATGGGGTAGACAAAGGCGTTTGGTTGGCTAGGTTGGGCACACGGTACTCTGCATATTAAGCGTTATATGTTGTGTATGAAATGTTGTTTTTCTTTAAAAATGGGGAAGGGTTACATATCGAGTCTTGGTGACTCACCTTCTCCTTTAACATTTTCAGTGACTCGTAAATGGCGGTTGAGGAGCCGGTTGGACTCGAGGTGGCCATGCAGTGGATTTAAATTTATAGAACTCTAAATTTGGTTATTTTTATTTTGGTTGTAATAAGGCCTCCATAAACTTTATTTGTGTTATTTTTTTTATATGTTGGATATTTACTTTAAACTATATTATTAAAACTGAATTGAAATCACATGTTTTCTTAAATTAACACGAAAATGTTTTGTCGTGCCATCGGGCACACTTGAAACTTGTATAATAACCGGACTTAATTAAGTTTCCCAAATTAAATCCAAGTATAGTTTTGGCAAGATAACCAAAAACAAGGGGTTTTCAATGAAACTTAAATTGGTTCTAGATTGTGTTCAAAAAGTTTTTCTCCGTAGCAAATCAAATTCGGTCGTAATGTTTGGGCCGGGTTTGGGTTGTTACACATAGTAATTCAATAATTAAACATTCATAATATCATTCAAATTGACTAATAACTTCATTTATTTTCCATTCAAACTTAATACCAAATTTTATAATATACTCTTTACCATTTCAATCAAAACTAAGTTCAAACATTACAAACCATCCATACTTTATAACCAAAATCATACGATATATATATATATATATGACCTAGGTACATGCCACATTTACCAAAAGGAAAAGAAAATACATCACCAAAGTTGTGCTGAAGTCGGGATTGATCTGGATGCTAAACCGGAACCTTTGATTTCTACTGATTTGCGCACGGAAACAACCGTACGCTGAGTATTTCATACTCAGTGGTATTACCATAATTCAAACTATATAATTCTAATGAATTAAAAATATTAATCATATAACACTAAACATGTAAAATTTATAACTCATAAGAACTAATTTACATTCAATTTCATATTTCATATATAATAATTCATCAACACTATCATATCTTAATAACTTGAACTTGACCAATTCATGAACCTTAGGTTCATGCTTTCAAATCTCACAATTCGACTAATAATTTCTTTCTTATACTTTTAGTCATACGATCAATCAAATTTATTCAATTCTCACATTTCGATTATTCACCCTATTAACAAACCCGGACCTTGGCATATACACGGATTCCAACCAAACACACCAGTACGGCACATTGTGCCTAAAATGGTACTCAGTACCTGATCAATATATCAGAAGCAGTAAATGACACATAAAGTGCCTGAAACGACACACGTGGTGCCTAATACGACACATATAGTGCCTGGTCGGCAAAGCCGATAAATTCCCGTACTCTTCCAATCCTATGGCATGCCATCTACATCCGACTAAGCCCGATTAGTTAATAGGGTATTCAAATCACTTTCTCAATTTCAATTTCACTTTCAATGTACAATTCAATTCGATACAATTTTCCACTTTCCAACAATATACTATCAAATATGCATACATAATCATACTTCATCTCAATTTCATTCATTTCAATATTGATACCTACCTTAAAATTTTACATACCATACACATAAATTTAAATATAACATTTAATAAATAGTAGTTTGAATTATAGTAATACAAACCGTGAATTTCTCGTTTTAGTCCTCGATAACCTTATCATTTCCTTTGTGTGCCGATGCCTCGGGTTCTTTGTTAGCTACGAAAATAATAACAATTTTTCATTATTAATACAACACAAATTTATATTAAATAATTGAATTTTTATTCAATTTCTATCTTAATTTCAATTTAGTCCTAACTAAACTCACTTACTTTTCTATCTCAATTCATACCTTATTTTTACTCAATTCCTACCAAATTCAACTTAACTACTCAATGTTCATATTAAAACCCTAATTTCAAATTTATTTCAATTTAATCCCTCTAACACAAAACTTATAGCTTCTTTTACAATTTAATCCATTAATCAATTCTAACTAGAAATTCTATCAATTAAACCCCTAATTCATCATTTTGTTCAACATAAACTATATTAAAAAACATGAACTTTCAAAAGTTCAACTTAAATTCAACAAGACCTTGTTCTAAAGCTTCTAAAACATCAAAATTAAGAGAAAAGGACTTAATTGACTTACCTATTAAAGCTTTAAACCTTCAAACTCTAGTTTTTCCTTTTATTTTTATTTTTCTCCTTTCCCCTGCTTTCTTTCGAAATGGTTCTGTTCTTTCCTTACTTTGTTTCTCTTTTATTTCATTTCGTTTTCTTTTATTTGTTTATTAAATTAATTAATTTAATATAATAATAATAATTAAAATAAATATCTATTTAATATCAAATACATGTATTACAATTATACAAATACATATTATTACACATGTGTTTTATCATCGCCCTACAATTGTCATAACTCAATTTATTTGATGATGATAATAATAATAATAATAATAATAATAATAATAATAATAATAATGATAATAACAATAATTTAATATAATAATTTAATAAATATCTATTTAATAATTAAATATAAGTATTACAAATATATGTATTTTTATTAATACACTTGTATTAAATCATCACTATACATTTGTCTTTATTTAATTTATTTCTTAATATAATATTTATAATATAATTAATTTAATAATATACTTTATAATTAATTTATATATTTATATAATTAAATCATGTAAAAATCTAAGATTTTTACAATCTTATGCCGCCTCAACCTCCAAATGTGGCTTAATTGCCCATTTGGCCCTTATTATTTTATTTTAATCTATAATTAAACTTTTACCCTTTATTCAATTTAGTCCTTTTTCCTAAGTACTCTAAATTAAGCTAATTTTACTTAGTAAAAACCTAATTAAGCACACTACTAGACTCATAAATATTCCTAATAAATATTTACTAATTCGGTTTACTAGAACGAAAGCCTAATATTGCACTTTTCTGATGCCCGTGAATTTTGGGTCATTACATTTCTCCCCCCTTAATAAATTTCGTCCTCAAAATTTACATGAGAAAAGATGAGGATATTGTGATCTAAGTTTCCTCCGGTTCCCAAGTTGCTTCCTCCACATTATGATTTCTCCATAACACTTTTACTAGGGGAACCTATTTATTTCTTAACTCTTTTACTTCTCGAGCTAATATCTGAATCGACTCTTCTTCATAAGACAAATATGATCGAATCTCAATGTCTTCAGTGGGAATAACATGAGAAGGATCCGATCTATATCTCCAGAGCATGGAAACATGAAAAACATCATGAATCTTCTGTAACTCTGGAGGTAAAGCTAGTCGATAAGCCACCGGTCCAATTCTTTCCACTATTTCATACGGCCCATGTAACACCCCAAACCCGACCTAAACGTTATGACCGAATCTGGCATGTCACATTGAAGTGTTTTTCGAAAACCATGTTTTCATTGAAAACCCTTCTTGAAATTTAAAACTTCTTGCCATTCAAAACTTGTACAAAACCTCAGTTTGTATTTGTTTATTTCCAATCGTGGTTTATTAAAAAAGTTATCCCCTTTTAAAATGTTATTACCTTTAAAACCTTATTTGTTGCGGAAGCTTAATTTAAAACAAATGATTTACGAAAATGTGATATTTAAAAATTGAGTTGCGAAAACGTAGCGTTTGAAAATAGTTATTGTTTTGGAAAACCGTGTTCTACTTCTAGCAGATATAAATCACAATCAATAAAATCCCAAATTTAAAATCCAAAAATTTTAGAGGCCTTATCACAACTCGAATCAAAATCAAAGTGCTTAAGTAAATGAGCAAAACAGAAGTGTAGTTGTGTGGCCCTCTCCGAGTCCCTCGCAGCTCCGAACCGTCTAACGCTGGGGATTACATGAAAGGTTAAAAACGAGGTGAGTTTACAAAAAACTCAATGTGTAATCCCCTTATTAAAGAAACAATCAGTATACAAAAACAAAATCAGTCTGGGCCTGAGCCCTTTCACAGTAACAGTACAGTTCATTTTAGAGTATAAGTGGCCAAAGCCCAAAACAACATCATTTGGGTCACAGCCCATAACAGAATCAATTGGGCCTAGCCCATCACAGTATCAATATGGTACACATATGCAACCCACCCCAATCCAGCCAACACACCACCCGTACCAACCAACACACCATGTGGGGATAAAATCGACCCACCCAACCAACACATCAATATTGTAGCATAGCTGCCAGTAATAATAATGCAGCAGAGCTGGCAGTATTAGTATCGCAGCAAGGCTGCCAGTAACAGTAACGCAGCAAAGCTGCCAGTAACAGTATATGCGCGGCTTTAAGCCTTCAGTAACAGTCTCATAATTGGCACATAGCCATCGGTAACTGTAATAAGATCGGCACATAGCCATCAGCTACGGTAATATAACCGGTACACAGCCATGGGTAAGTATGATCGACACAAAGTCATAATCAAGACGACACAGAGCCATAATCAGATTAACTGGCTTAAAGCCATCGGTAGGTCCACAGTCATCTCGTGTGACCCGTGCGACCTTAACAGATCATTACTGGGTCCACAGTCGTTTCGTGCGACCCGTGCAACCCTATCAGAACAGTACTTCCTCCATAACCAATATCCCAACCCCATGCAGTATGTCATGTATGCAGAATGTCTGGCCTACAAATTATCATATCATTCACAGTTAAGTCAATCAAATCATAGTCATACAATCACAGTCAAATCAGTCAAATCATAACAGAAATCAGTCATTTACCCTACAAGGGCATTACGGTCATTTTACCCTACAAGGGCATTATGGTCATTTTACCCTACAAGGACATTACGGTCATTTTACCCTACAGGGGTATTACGGTCATTTTACCCTACAGGGGTATTACGGTCATTTTACCCTATAGGGGTATTACGGTTATTTTACCCTACAAGGGTATTACGGTCATTTTACCCTATAGGGGTATTACGGTCATTCTACCCTACAGGGGTATTTAGGTAATTCTACCCTACAGGGGTATTTCGGTCATTTTACCTTATAGGGGTATTACGGTCATTTTACCCTACAGGGGCATTACGATAATTTTACCCTACAGGGGCATTACGATAATTCTACCCTACAGGGGTATTTCGGTAATTTTACCCTACAGGGGTATTTCGGTCATTTTACCTGCCTTGGGGTATCGGTACAGTTAACGACCTTTGCGAAGGCCTACAGTCGCCTCGAGCGACACAGATAATCCATTTGGTCAAAAAGTGTAAATGGGCTCAAAGCCCAATATTCGGCCCAAATGGGCTCACACTCTCGTGTGGCCCATTTGGCTCAAATTCAATCACGGCTATGCGAACTTCATAGCCCAATCTAGTTTCTGCTACTTTTTATAAATTTTATCCGTGTGGGCCCATCGGGCCCACACGACCCATTTCGGCCCAACGAGGCCCATAACGACCCAAGTGCACGAGAACCCTCGTGGTGGCCTCTTCAGTCTACCGCCCACGGTTGTGGGCTCAGTTTTTACCACCCGAGCGATCGCACGCTTGTGAGGCCTCAAAATGCCGAAGTTTCAGCTTTTCGACTTTTGCCGATTCACAGCGGAGATAGTGTGATTACACACCTGTTTACGGAGGCGTTCCAAGATCTACGAGCACCCAACCTAGATTCATCGAGATCCAATGTTAACCTTAATTATTAGGGTAACACCCTCATAATAACACTTAATCCGAAATAACATTCTTACCTTGTTTGAATGAGGGTGACCTTAATCCCTCAACGCTCGCTGTTCAGAAACGATCACACACCTTCGCTGCTTTCCTAAAGTACAGTAAAGAACCGATTAGAAATTGGTAGGGCATATTCGGCCAACCCCAAAAACATGAGGTAACCTTATTACCTTACCGGATGTTTGAGAACGAAAGTGTGACTCCTCCAAACCGTTCACACTTCGCCACTCCTCGAGGAAGACCCTAGCATCGCAATGAGTGCAGTACGTGAAGAATGAAATAACAATCGGTTAATGGGTTTATTCGGTTTTGGAAAAGAAAGAAAGAGTATAGGTGCATTTGGTTTTAAAAGAAAAGCAGAGAATAGATTTTGATCACTTACCAATAGTCAGAACCTTTGCAATAGATCGACGCAGAGAAGGATTAACAACAGTGATATTCGGCCAACAAAGAATAGAAGATGAATAGAAGTTAAAAGAAGAGAAGAGAAGGTTCAGCTATAAGAGAAAGAAAATATCAAAGATGAGGAGAAAAATGACACGAATGGTCAGAAGGGAAATGACACGAGTTGTCAGTTTCGTAGTACAGATAAGACTTGAGAGAACCCAAAATGCAAAAAAGTGAAAAAAAACCCCAAACTCTCAGTAAAGAAATTCGGCACTCTCCTATCAACACTCACAAGAACCGAACAAGGAAATCCTAGTGCCGAAAATGCTCCCTCTTTTCCCCCCTAGCCGAATTTCACTAAGGCCTTAGAGTCCCATTCGGCCACAACTCTCTTCACACTTCAAACTCCTTGAAAATCTCCACAAATCACTCCTCTTATCCCTCCTTGATATCCTCCATAACAACTCCAAGACAAATTCAAACTTCACCTGGCAGAGTTTCATTCCAACTCTACTTCTCCTGCTGCAAGGAAATAAAATAAATATTCTTTTGCATGCCAAGGGATTCAAACCCAAGCTCTCCCCTCAGCCAAATCACGCCACTTGCCACCAAGTCACAAGCTCATCTTGTGTCTCCTTTCCCCTACAATTATTTATAAAGCCTACATGTTAAGCTCAACCCCCTTTAATTAAGAAAGAACAAATTTTTGCTAAAGCCCAGGTTTGAACCCAGGACTTCTCCAACACTTCTCAGGACCCTTAACCACTCAAGCAGTTATTTATTTGTGTCCTTCCCTTGCACATCCAATTACTTATGTGCAGCCTTCAGTGTTCCCCTGCTCAAGGCCTATTCCTTCTAGGCCCAACTTTGGGGCGTTACAGCCCAATAAAACGAGGACTCAATTTACCTTTCCAAATCTCAGGACTTTCTTCAAAGGCGACACCTTCAGAAATACTTTATCACCAATGGAATACTCTATATATCGTCATTTCAAATCCGCATAAGATTTCTGTCTATCGAAGGCTGCCTTCAATCTGTCTTTGATCTTCTTAATTGTTTCATCTATTTCTTTAATTAATTCAGGCCCAATCACTTTTCTTTCATTCAATTCTATCCAACATACAGGCGATCGACACCTTCGACCATATAAAGCTTCATAAGGAGCCATCTGAATACTAGATCGGAAACTATTGTTATAAATAAACTCGGCCAATGGTAAATAATGTTCCCAACCTGATTCAAAATCAATGATGCAAGCTCGAAGCATATCCTCTATAATCTGAATTACCCGCTCAGACTGTCCGTCAGTTTGCGGATTAAATGCAGTGCTAAAATTAAGACGCGTACCCAACGACTCATGTAACTGCTTCCAAAATCTCGATGTAAACCAAGATCCCAATCTGAAATTATCGATACCGGAATACCATGTAATCTAACAATTTCCCGGATATAAACCTCGACAACCTTCTGTAGTGACCAGTCGGTTCTAATTGCTATAAAATGAGCTGACTTTGTGAGCCAATCGACAATTACTCAGATGGCATTTTTTTTACTCAATGACAATGGCAATCCCGTAACAAAATCCATGGTAATGAAATCTCATTTCCACTAGGGGAATAGTAATAGGCTGTAACAAACCTGTCGGTACCTGATGTTCTACTTTTACCCGCTGACAAGTCAGGCATTTACCAACATACTCGACTATATCTTTCTTCATCCCTGGCCACCACAAACTGATCTAAATACGGCTGAAAAATGCGATTCATCAGATCCATGAAAGCAGTTGGAGTATTAGTCAACCCGAACGGCATCACCAAAAATTCATAATTGCCATACCGAGTACGAAATGCGGTCTTCAGCATATCACTTTCTTTTACCTTTACCTGATAATACCCGGATCTCAAGTCAATCTTCGAAAATACCGAAGCTCCCTTTAATTGGTCAAACAAATCATCTATACGAGGCAATGGATACCGATTCTTGATCGTCACTTTGTTCAACTGTCGGTAATCAATACAAAGTCGTATTAATCCATCTTTCTTTTTAACAAACAATACCGGAGCTCCCCAAGGTGAAATACTCGGTCTGATGAATCCACGATCTAACAAATCTTGTAACTGTATCTTTAATTCTTTTAATTCAGTAGGCAACATTCGATACGGAGGTATAGAGATTGAAACTATTCCCGGATAAACTTCAATAGAAAATTCAACCTCTCTGTCAGGTGGTAAGCCCGGTAGTTCTTCAGGGAATACATCTGGAAACTCACATACAGTTCTGATCTTGCTGCATTGACTACCAACCGAATCAGAATTAATAACATAAGCTAAATATGCTATACAACCCTGCTGAAGCAATTTATTAACCTTTATTACTGAGATGATACGTGTTGATCCACTAGTACTGATGCCATTCACCTCATTTCGTCCCCATCTTACATGTCTCGAATCTGAACCTCTTTTTATAGCAATCCAATACTACCCCGTATTCAGATAACTAATCCATACCCAATATTATATCGAAATCACCAAAAGGCATGATCAATAAATCAACGGGAAACATTTTATCTTGTATTACCAACAGGCATCTCCGACACACTCGGTCCGCAAACACTGTTTGTCCCAAAGGGCTAAACACCTCTATTAAAACTCTAAACGTTTCAGATTTTAATTTCCCCGAATCGACTAGTTTTGAATTAATATATGAATGTGACGAACCCAGATCAATTAATGCATAAACAGGTTGAGAATACAAGTAAAATATACCTGTCACAACGTCGTGTGCATCACCTTCTTCCCGAGTCCAAACCGCGTACGCTCTGGCTGGTGCTCTAGCCTCCGACTGCTGTGTAACTATATCACTGCTCTTTCGTACACCTCCACCTCTGGATACAGAACCACCTCTCGCTCGAACCTGCGCTCGAGCAAGAGACATCGATCTCTCGGGATGTTGAGGTGTAACATTTTTATTCTTCGGACAGTCTTTAACAATATGCTCTTCCGACCCATAGCGGAAACAACCTCCAATCACTTTCCAGCATTCACCCAGATGCTTTTTCCCACAATGTTCACATTCTGGAATTTCTACATCCCGGGATGGACCTCTCACACTACCGATAGATACTGTCATCTATTTTCCCCGGCTTCTATCACCTCGATCTGGTCTAAAACTTGGTCTCCAACCACCCCTGGATTCTCTGGATCTTTTTGGTAAAGGATTTGAACTAGTGGCTCCCACTAGTTTCCCAGTCAATCTAGCTGTTTATGACTTTTTATCCAATCCTAGAACTTATTCTACCATTTTTGCTCGCTCAACCAAATCTACGAATTCTGTGATTCGATGGGATACAAACTGTACCCTGATTTCATCTCTTGAGCCCCGTAAAAATCTCTTACAACTGTCAGCCTCTGTTGGTATAAACTCTGAAGCATATCGGCTGAGTCTAAAAAATTCCCGTTGTAACACCCCTAACCCGTAACCATCGCCGGTCTAGGGTTAAGAGGCATTACCGGACAATCGGAAACTTTTACAAACATTTCGTACCATAAAGTATATCATCGTCAAATCATAATAGAATACAAGTATATAGTCCTTTAATGAGGTCTTCGAGACCTTAAACATGCATTAGAAAAGGATCGGGACTAAATCGGGATCATACAAAATTTTTCCGAAAATCAAACATTTTTCAAAGTTACAGAGGTCACAAGCCCGTGTGGGAAGACCTTGTGCCTCGCACGGCCTCAGACACGCCCGTGTGTCTAAGCCGTGGCAAAACAGGGCATACATACTGACTTGTCCACACAGCCTGAGACATGCCCGTGTGCCTCACCCGTGGTCGACACTGACTTGCACCACACGGCCAGTCACACACCCGTGTGTCTAGCCTGTGGTAGAGCCTAACTTGTTTCGAATTACAACCACGAAGGACACGGTCGATCCACACGCCCGTGTGCTCAACCGTGTGAGCAATTATAGGCCATTTACAAGGCCAAAATGCCACCCACACTTTGGGCTAACCCTACAAGCACATACAAGCATCAATCCAAACACTTATGGAAACCAAAACATACCAAATTGACCATCTTTTCTACCCATTCAAGAACATTTCAAACACAACATCTTATGTGCTATTTAGTTCAACTAATTCACAAGCATTTCTAAGCATGATTCATCCATCAACTTACCATTACAATAGGACATCTTCTCATCAATATTATACAAACTTTTCATCACAAAACTTATCATAAAATTTGACCATCTCATTAGCTCAAACATTAGCCAACAAACCATACAAAACTATGCATCATTTAGCATGAATTACTCATTCATATAATATTCCTTACCTAGCCATATCACATGGCTATTTCTACAACTCAAAACATCAACCATTTCAACTAGACTATACATGCCATATTTAAACATTTACACTTTCAAAAGGTACCAAAATGAAGTTTGATAGTGTGGTGACGATACTCAACGATCCTCGAGCTTTCCATAGCTTTAACGATCTATAAAACAATGCAAACATACACATAGTAAGCTTTCAAAAGCTTATACAAATAAACTTAACATAATAAGCATTTATAACCATTTCAAATACAAGAACTTTACATATCTCAATAGCTTATTCATATTTCTCCTTTCTAGCTCAATGGTATCTAACCATTTGCTTATCAACAATCCTCATCTCTATACATTTCTTTGGATCATATCACATTTATACATATTTCACATTATATCTCAACATTTCTGTGCACATATTTCTCATTAGTAAATTAACATATACTTACCTTTCATACTCAAACAAAGAGTACATCTCAAACGTACCTGAGACGATTACACATTTCACATAGTATTTCATTTCTCGGAATTGCTCGTTGAACCATTCAAAATCAAATAGGATACTCGGAATAATCGTACAATGCCAACGTCCCAGACGTGGTCTTACATGTAACCAAATATCGATGCCACTGTCCTAGACAGGGTCTTACACGAATCAAATACGATGCCAATGTCCCAGACATGGTCTTACACATAAATCTCAAATCGACTCCAACATCCCAGACGTGGTCTTACACGATATCACATATCAGAAACCTATGTCATGACATATGAATCCTACCTATTCCTAAGGTTTGTACGGGACTTTTCGGATATTGATACATTGTCGATACTTTCTCGGATTTCTCACGTATTTCGTCCAAAGCCATTCATCACAATTCAATATCAAATGAACATAAATAATTCAACTTAAATACATTTATTCGTATATGAACTTACCTCGGATTCGGATAAATAGACGGATTCAACTATTCGATCACTTTCGACTTTCCGCAGTCTAAATCTGTTTTCTTCGGTTCTTGATCTATACATATTCAAATTTAACTCTTTTATTCACCAATTCATTCAGTTCAATCCAAGAACACACATTTAGGGCAATTTACAAATTAGCCCTCATATTTTCACATTTTCACATTTTAGTCCCTCAAAATATTATTTTCTCAATTTAGTCCAAATTACTCAAATTCACCAAAAATTCAAAGACAAACTATGTTAATCTATCACATATCTTTCATATTTCATCCTCAAACATCACAAAACTCATGAATTCATCAATGGAACATTTCAAAATCATCATCAATTTACAAAATTAAGACATGGGTTTTGGAGTACTCGAAGCAACGATTAAAAAAACATAGAAATTATCAAAAACCGAACAAAACTCATACCTTAATCAAGACTTATAATGGCCGAATATCATGGAAGCTCAAGACCCCTTTCTTTTTCTTATTTTCGGCACAAAGATGAACAGCCATGCATGTTATTTTAATGTTTTGTTTTATATTAATGAACATTATTAACTCAATTACCAAATTAACCTTTTAATTAAACATATAAACTCATATAATACAAGCCCATAACCGTCCACTACTATGTTTAGTGGTCTAATATCCACTTAAGGACTTCACCTTTAATAAGCCATGTCAATTCAACACATTAATATATGAATTGCCACTTTTACCTTTTATGCGATTTAGTCCTTTTCTCAAATTAAGCACACAGACAACAAAATTAATTCATGAAACTTTGACACATACTTAATCACATACTGTAAGCACAGAAAATAATATTAAAATATTTTTCTGACTCGAATTTGTGGTCCCGAAACCACTATTTCGACTAGGATCTAAACCGGACTGTTACACCCGTTCATAGTCCACTACTGATAAATCACCTTGTTTCAACATCAGAAATTCTTGCTTTTTATCTTCGATATATAATTACCCGACATATTTCTTCTGGAATTCTTTCTGAAATAATTCCCAAGTTACCTATTCTGCTGGCAGATGTCGAATTACGGATTCCCAACACAAATAAGCTTCTCATTGCAGTAAAGAAACGATGCAAATCAAACACTCTTGGGGGGTACATTCCAATTGTAACAGAACTCTTTTAGTTGATTCCATCCAATTCTCTACTGTGGATAGATCAACTCCTTTTAGACCCAAGAATTCAGTGGCACCATATTTTCTTAATTCTTTTATATCTGGTCTCTCTCTCGAGTAGATGGTACTAAGTAGCAGGAGGCGATCCCGCTACTCTTTCTAAGGCATCGACAATAACTCGTAGTAAGTGAGAATCATCTCTATCTCTATCATTTCTTCTATCTACATTAAAAGGTTGATTTCTCATCCGGTTTACACTAGGTGTTACTGATTCGATTTCATCTAATCCGTACGATTTTTCGTCTCCGGTGTACATTTCTTGATCACTATCATTTATTCGTTCATCTAACATTTTTAATCCATAAAACAGAAACAAACAAATAGGTCAGCATCCAAATCCCGACTCAGTTTCGACTCAACACTGGCTTGTACTTATAGACTCAATTTCTGAGCTCGATTTAGCCTGAGAATCGGCTAAACCTGATAGCTCTGATACCAACAACTGTAACACCCTTTAACCCCATAACATCGCCGAAACAGGATTACGAGGCATTACCGAACATATCGGATAATTTACGATTAAATTCACAAATAAATAACATACATATTATAATTTAATGATTTAGTCCCTTTCATGGACTTTCGAGGCCCAAAATACGTATTAGAAGTGGAACGAGACTTGTTTGAGTACTCCAGAAAATTTTCATAAATATTATTTTTTTTTTTTAAAAAAAAAACTCAATATAATCCCCTTTATAAACATCTAACCTTCTCTGCAATTTTCAAACCGCAACCAAAAATAATTTATACTCAAATACACTTATATCATAACCAATTCATTAACATAGTAATTCAATAATTAAACATTCATAATATCATTCAAATTGATTACTAACTTCATTTATTTTCCATTCAAACTTAATACCAAATTTTATAATATACTCTTTACCATTTCACTTAAAACTAAGTTCAAACATTACAAACCATCCATACTTTATAACCAAAATCATACGACATATATATATATATATATGACCTAGGTACATGCCACATTTACCAAAAGGAAAAGAAAATACATCATCAAAGTTGTGCTGAAGTCAGGATTGATCTGGAGGCTGAACCGGAACCTTTGATTTCTACTGATCTGCGCACGGAAACAACCGTACGCTGAGTATTTCATACTCACTGGTAGTACCATAATTCAAACTATATAATTCTAATGAATTAAAAATATTAATCATATAACATTAAACATGTAAAATTTATAACTCATAAGAACTAATCTACATTAAATTTCATATTTCATATATAATAATTCATCAATATTATCATATCTTAATAACTTGAACTTGATCAATTCATGAACCTTAGGTTCATGCTTTCAAATCTCACAATTCGACTAACAATTTCTTTCTTATACTTTCAGTCATACGATCAATCAAATTTATTCAATTCTCACATTTCGATTATTCACCCTATTAACAAACCCGGACCTTGGTTGATACACGGATTCCAACCAAACACACCAGTACGGCACATTGTGCCTAAAACGGTACTCAGTACCTGATCAATTTATCAAAAGCAGTATACGACACATAAAGTGCCTGAAACAACACACGTGGTGCCTAATACGACACATATAGTGCCTGATCGGCAAAGCCGATAAATTTTCGTACTCTTCCAATCCTATTGTAACACCCTTTACCCGTATTCTACGCTAGAACCGGGCCCGAGGCATTACCGAAATAAAACCGCTTGATCGCCACTTAGGCTCAACGTGACTACTCTCTCTTAGTCACCATAACGACCTCATTCTCAACTTACGAGACCTTACTCATATACACAAGGGCTCTCGAGACCGTATCGGAAACTCTTACGAATTTAAAATTTTTCCATCCCAACAGGGCTACACGCCCATGTAAGATGATACACGCCCGTGTGTAGTCACACACGCCCATGTCCGCAAACCGTGCACAAAACTCAAGCATTCTGCCAAAGTCCCACGGCTAGGGCACACGCCCGTGCTCTCCACCCGTGGTGAACACTGACTACTATACACGGCCTAAAGCCTAGACACACGCCCGTGTGGCTAACTTGTGGCAAACAATGAATAACTCACACGTCCTAGGCACACGCCCGTGTGACTAGTTCCTGGTCTATTCCAACTTAAAATACTAACATGCAGGGGACACACGGCCAAGTCACACGCCCATGGGCTGACCGTGTGTCACACATGGTCTAGACACACGCCCGTGTGTCTACCCACATGGACAAGAACAAAGCTATTTGTCATGCCCCTTCTCACCCCCCTAGCATACACAACATGTACTCATTCAACACATCCATAATCAACTCAATTTGAAACACAATCTTACATGGATAACTACATCTTTTCATATAATAAAATAGCCAACAACTATGGCATTATACAAAATAGATTATCTATCTAAAGGCCAACATGACTTAGCCATTTACAACCAAAAATCACTAACTTGTCTAGCCCCTATACATGCCATATACAAAACGTTTAATCTAATGTACCAGAGTGTGCTGATAGTGTGGGCGATCTTCCAATTGATCCACGTATCTCGATTCAACTCTATTTCTCTATAAGACAAGGGAAAAGAAAGGGAGTAAGCTTTGAGCTTAGTGAGTTTACACATAAACAATTAAGCATCATAATATAAGCTAAACAACAATTAGCATTATACTAACATAAGTAATTCACAACTATGCTTACTCTTTCTATCCCTTACCACATTTCCAACACATCATGAGTCACATACTCATAACCATTGACATGCACCCTTGCATTCAATATCGCATTTACACAATATGAAACACATCATTATTTCACCATAACACATCCACACATCTACACTACTCACTAATACATCCACACAGCTACTCTCTCAGTGGTTTTGCACTTAGCCTACCACAGTCGATACAATAAGATAGTATCACACTTAGCCTACCAATAAGGTAATCATAATGGTCTCGCACTTAGCCCACTAAACAATATACTTAGCGATAGCATCGCACATAGCCCAGCTCATCGTTGCTAAGTATTGGGGTAGCATCGTACTTAGCTTACCATCAAGCATTATCACTACACATTCACATATCTACTTTGTAGTTCATTCATTCATTCGTTCACTATAACTAACTCATTCATTCCACATGAACCATATAGGTTCTCAACCATGCTATACTCTAGCTAGCATTTACAACGTATACGCATAATGCATCGTTTATACGTAAACTTACCTCGGTACTCAAAAAGTATGGAGATGTGCAATTTAGTCCACGACCTTGCCCTTGCCTCGGTTTCGATCCGGGCTTCATCTTTCTTGATCTATAATGACAAATCAACCCGTTCAATACACACATTGACTAAATTGACCCTTATCTCATACTTTAGCAAAATTACCATTTTGCCCCTAAACTTCCTCATATTTACACTTTTTCCCCAAGGCTCGTAAAGTGATTTTCATTCAACTTTCTAGCCTTTCATGCTTAGTCGAATCACTTACTCAATTAAAGCTATCATCAATTCTCACTAAATCCCACATGTATGACCAAACTCAAGACTTTCACAAACTAGTCCCTACATGCATTTTTCATGGAATTCACTTAGTAAAAGATGTTTCTACAACATCAAGCTTTCATATTCTTCCATAAAACATCAAAATACATGCATGTCATACATGGGTACATTTTTGAACATCCATTTTAGCTCATCATATAGCTAAAAATAGCTTACTCATGCTACTAGGACTTCAAAAATACGAAGAATATGAAAAACGGGCTAAAATACACTTACTAGCTAGCTTGAAAAGTTGAAGAGCCCTAACAATGGCTTCTCTCAAATTTTCGACAGCCTTGGAGAAGAAGATGAATGAATTTTGTCATCTTTTCTCCTATTTTAATCATTTAATTGTCAAATGACCAAAATACCCTTTTTGACAAACTTCCTAATTTAACTTATCCATGCCCAAATTTGTCCAAAAATTAGAAATTGTGAAAATTACTCATTAAGGACTTCTAATTGATATTCTAAAGCAATTTCACACAAATAGCTTCTAGAATCTCACATTTTGCAACTTTTGCAATTTAGTTCTTTTGGACAGTTCAACCACAATTTAACAAAATTGCTTCATGAAACTTTCACATTAGCATGCAAACATGGCATAGACCTCAAAAACTCATACTTATGCCTCGGATTTGTGGTCTCGCACCACTATTTTGACTAGGCCCTAAATCGGGATGTTACACCTATGGCATGCCAACTATATCCGACTAAGCCCGATTAGTTAATAGGGTATTCAAATCACTTTCTCAATTTCAATTTCACTTTAAATGTACAATTCAATTCGATACAATTTTCCACTTTCCAACAATATACTATCAAATATTCATACATAATCATACTTCATCTCAATTTCATTCATTTCAATATTGATACCTACCTTAAAATTTCACTTACCATACACATAAATTTAAATATAACACTTAATAAATAGTAGTTTGAATTATAGTAATACAAACCGTGAATTTCTCGTTTTAGTCCTCGATAGCCTTCTCATTTCCTTTGTGTGCCGATGCCTCGGGTTCTTTGTTAGCTACGAAAATAATAATAATTTATCATTATTAATACAACACCAATTTATATTAAATAATTGAATTTTTATTCAATTTCTATCTTAATTTCAATTTAGTCCTAACTAAATTCACTTACTTTTCTATCTCAATTCATACCTTATTTTTACTTAATTCCTACCAAATTCAACTTAACTACTCAATGTTCATATTAAAACCCTAATTTCAAATTTCTTTCAATTTAATCCCTCTAACACAAAACTTATAGCTTCTTTTACAATTTAATCCCTTAATCAATTCTAACTAGAAATTCTATCAATTAAACCCCTAATTCATCATTTTGTTCAACATAAATATATTAAAAAACCTAAGAACTTTCAAAACTTCAACTTAAATTCAACAAAACCTTGTTCTAAAGCTTCTAAAACATCAAAATTAAGAGAAAAGGACTTAATTGACTTACATATTAAAGCTTTAAACGTTCAAACTCTAGTTTTTCCTTTTATTTTTCTTTTTCTCCTTTCCCCTACTCTGTTTCGAAATGGTTCTGTTCTTTCCTTACTTTGTTTCTCTTTTATTTCATTTCGTTTTCTTTTATTTGTTTATTAAATTAATTAATTAAATATAATAATAATTAAAATAAATATCTATTTAATATCAAATACATGTATTACAATTGTACACATACATATTATTACACATGTGTTTTATCATCGCCCTACATTTGTCATAATTCAATTTATTTGATAGTAATAATAATAATAATAATAATAATAATTATAACAATAATTTAATATAATAATTTAATAAATATCTATTTAATAATTAAATATAAGTATTACAAATGTATGTATTTTTATTAATACACTTGTATTAAATCATCACCATACATTTGTCTTTATTTAATTTATTTCTTAATGTAATATTTATAATTTAATTAATTAATAATATACTTTATAATTAATTTATATATTTATATAATTAAATCATGTAAAAATCTAATATTTTTACAATCTTATGCTGCCTCAACCTCCAAATCTGGCTTAATTGCCCATTTGGTCCCTATTATTTTCTTTCAATCTGTAATTAAAATTTTATCCTTTATTCAATTTAGTCCTTTTTCCTAATTACACTAAATTAAGCTAAATTTACTTAGTAAAAACCTAATTAAGCACACTACTAGACTCATAAATATTCCTAATAAATATTTACTAAATCGATTTACTAGAACGGAGGCCCGATACTGCACTTTTCCGATGCCCGTGAATTTTGGGTCATTACAATTAGTTACCTTACATTTGTAATGCAAGAATAACATAATCATGATTTTACTTAATCAAAAAATTTACCAAGACCTATAACAATACAAACATAATTTTAATAACTTAAGTGGACAAAATGCAATCAACCTAACACGAATTAAATTTAAGCCATGTTAATTAAATTAAGAATAACAACATAACAAATATTCATAGACATGTTCATAACAAAAATAATAAAAGTTAAAGATAGGAAACTAGAATCAAATCCGGTGTTTCTCCGAAGTCTGACTAGTTTGCTCCGCTCCTCCTTCTCTGCTCGTTCTTGCTGAACCCGAGGCTTCTACAAGCACTTGAATGCTGCTACCCAAGGAGGTTGAAGGGCTCTTTTCCAATATGAAAATATGCAAAGGAATGGAAGGGAAAAATGGAAAACAAAGGAAGGTTTGGAAGAGAGAAAGTGAGTGAAAATGAGAGAAATGTGTGGGATGAAGGTGAGTTGAGTTAATAGGTGAAGGGGGGTATTTATAAGTGAGAGTGGCTGCTAAAAATAGCAAATAATTAGCAGCCACACACTACCCTTGGCTGGCCACACATGGAGCAAAGTTTGAATGTTTTAAACTTTGCTAAATTTAGCTTGGGGCAAATCTTCAAAGGCACAAAAAGTGGAGGGGTTTGAATAGGATTTTAAGGAAACATGAGGGTTGTTTTGAAATTAATTTAATCAACTAAATAAGCTGATTGAGTCAGCTTATTGGGTTGGTTTTGGGCTGCAAATTTTCTTATTGGATCAGTCTTCAATGCTTAGCACATTGGGTCACTTTCTCCTTCAGGCTTTATATTACTTTTTAACCCAATTTAACTTGGATAAAAATTAAATATAAAGTATATAAAATGATCATCATTTGAACCGACCTTAGCTGGAAAAATATTTAATCTTGCCCTTGGTTCACTTGATGGAAAAATTTACCAACGGTTCAAGCCTTTCAGGGTGTCTGTCGAGCCAATTTTCACCTTTTGTGCAAAACTGTCGAAAATAAACCAAATTTGTGAAAATTTATTATAAAAATAATTAAAATTCAATATGTTAATAATTTAAGTGCAAATTAATTAAATTATATTTAAAGTGTGAATTTTGACAAAATTTACTATAAATTGCATGAATTAGAACTCAAAAGGTGCTGAAAAAGTCTATATATATTTGTGTTTCCAAACACACATAATTTTAAACAAACGGACATGAATAAAAATTTAAAATTATTAATGAACACAAACTAAACACGAACAAGCTTAAAAATAAACAAACGAACATGAGCAGAGGTTTGTTCGTTCAAGCTTGGTTCATTTACAGCCCTAGATGCACACTTTATTACTTCATCATTTGTATATCTATCTATATTATTATTTAAGCTCTTGACTGAGTTGGTGTCAAAAGTCAATCGAGCACCAACTCGGTTAGAGAAATTGCAAAAAATATCCTTTTGTATTTTAATAAAGTTATATTATTTGAGGGTGTTTTAGTCTATATATTTAAAAAATAAAAAAATATTATTATGAAATTTGAACCCACACCAATTAGATTACTAAAACTTTAAATTTACCACTTAACCAAAACTTCATTTCAATGTGTTTTAAACAATATTATTTTAATATGCACAATTTATTATTTTCATCAGTTGTATCTATTTATACATCTATACTTACTATTATTTAAGTCTCTAATTGAGTTGGTGTCACAAGTCAACTGGACACTAACTTAGTTAGAGATATTACAACAATATCCTTTTGTACTTTAAACAAGTGATATTATTTGTAACACCCCTAATCTGTCTTCGTTGCCGAATTTGGATTACGGAGCGTTACTGTACAAATCATGACATTTATCATTAAACAGAAACAAAAATATAAAATAAATGATAACATTCAAAAGTTTATAAGAATCGAGGTACAAATACACTTAGAGGCCTTAAATCGAACTTATGGGGCCCTAAAATAGTTTGGGAAAAATCCAGGAATAAGTTGAATCAAAACAGAAAAATATGCAAAAATTTAAAAATTTTGAAAACAGGGGTCACACGGCCGTGTGGCCAGATTGTGTAACCAACTGTGTCCTGCACCTAGAAATTAATAATACACATGGCCATGTGTGTCACATAGTCGTGTGGCCAGGCCATGTGCACCTTAAAAAGCTTCCAAAACAAGACAAAACTTTCATCCAACACTTAGGTTCCAAGCCAAATCAAAATCAACCATTTCCATACTGCAAAAACACATTTAAACAAGCCTCAAACATGTCAAAACAATCAACCTAAATGCCTAACCAATGTGTCCTCATTGACACCACAATTCAATTATCAACCTCAATTCAAATGAAACATCAACTAATTTGCATTCAAATTCATAAGTTCATATATAAAACTTATGCCAAACTTATCATTTCTTCTTAATCATTCACATTCATTCATACCATGATTCAAACACTTAAATAAGGTTTATATCACATGACCAAAACAACTTTATATGAACATATTTACACCAAGATTAAATGCACATACACAAATAAGCTTATACCAAGCTTAAAACATAACATTTGTAATAAGTATCTAAACATATACAAAAACATCTATTACATGCCATATAACCTAAAATAAACATATCAAAATCTACCAAAATGTATCTGGATAGTGTGATCTTCAAGTTGACCAGATCGTCTGACTCCACAAAACGTTATTTATAAGGAACAGAAACGAACACGAGTAAGCTTCACTAGAGCTTAGTAAGTTCAACAGTTAAAATGATAAAGCTTACAGAATTAAATATAAAAATTTTAATGACAAGATTAAAAGTCAGAGTCTCCTGTCAACCACAATCCACAACAGGTGAGTTTATACATAAACAAGTACGGGATCATTCACTATCAAGCCATAATGATATCAGGAGATTCAAAAATAATCGTTCAACAATTCAATAACAAAACATTTAATACAAGAAAATTGCCCGATGAGCGATATACGGATATGAGTACACAATTATCCATCCGAAACACGCCAAATGCTCCAACGAGCCAATCCAACCGATAACACACCTCGGCACCAAGTGCCTAGCTCGTAGGCTAACATCCCTCCCACAACACACCTCGGCACCAAGTGTCAAGCCCGAAGGCTATACATCCGCCCCTGGTAACACGCCAGAAACACTGTAAATATAACATGATAGTTTGCAATAAATGCTGTACTTCGATATATTCAAAGAACAGGAAATAAACAGGAATTGCCATCTTATCTCAAACCAATCCCGAACAGCACGCACTATAACCAAGTCCAACAGTTTATTCTTCTCATTCATACCAATTTAAAATCAAAATATTTAATTTAACAATCAACAACTAAATTCCCATTTAATTCATATGGTAAAATATATCAAAATAAACCGAACGAACTTATCAAGGTTAAACTGCAGTAACGACAAAGATTTAGGGACTATTCAAATATTTTCCCTTTTCCTCGGTTATCTACTTGTTCTTGATCTATGATATTATTTATTTCAATTATTAGCCTCAATTTCATATACTATTCAATTTAATACGTATAACTTCCTATTTACAATTTTGCACATTAAACCCCAAACATCAATTTGGTCTTTAAGACCAAAACAAGTTTATTTCACATAATTAAACTTTAAACCCGTTGAACCCAATTTTTAACCATTCTAAAGCAACCCTATAATTCTGAATTTATCCAGAAAAATAATGTCTATTTTAATTAATTTTCAATTTAATCCCTAATCATGAAAATTACTAAAAATCACTTTACAAATTAGATCAAAATTATCATCAAGCTTCATGCTTAAGAACAAACATCAAGAACATCAATGGTAATTTTTCTACACTTTAACAACTTCACAAATTAGTCCCTAAACTAGCTAGATATCAATACAACGATCACAAAAACATAAAAATTCACAAGATACGAGCATAAATTGCATACCATGCAAGTGAATCCACTTGACCGAAGCTTTCTATTCTCCAACAATGGAGTTTTGGTTTGCCAAGATGAAAACAAGAAAAAAAGATGATGGTTATCATATTTTGTTTTGTTTATTTATTTGTTAATTATCATTTTACCGTTTTAAAAATACTAAAATTTTAATGCATTACCAACCCCAAATCGTCCACTATATACACTTGTGGTAAATTTGTCATTCAAATCCATTATGTTACTTACCAATTTCTATTTAACACCTTTGAATAATAAAATTTCACTTTTGTAACTTTTACGATTTAGTCCTTTTTAGTTAATTAACTAATCAAACGTCAAAATTTCTAAATCAAATTTTAATAGGACACTAATAACTTCATAAATATTAAATAATTAATATTTACAGATTGACATGTTGAAATTTGTGGTCCCAAAACCATTGTTCTGACACCACTAAAAAATGGGCTGTTACATTATTGGAGGGCATTTTAGCCTTTTTATTTAAAAAAAAAGTGCTTATAGCATTAGGAAATGAACCCACACCAATTAAATTAACACTCAACCAAAGATACATTTTAATATAGTTTATACATTTTTATTTTAATATGCAAAATTTATTATCTCCACCAGTTTTATTGTAACACCCCTCACCCGTATTCAATGCCGGAATAGGGTTCCGAGGTATTACCGATCAATTCACAACACATATAGCATACATTTATGCAACAATAAGTATTCATTCTCATAAATCAATCAACAAAATCACATTGTCCCTTATAAGGGCCTACGAGGCCTTAGATGCTTTAGAAGTGGTTCGGGACTAAACCGATATCATACGAAAATTCTGGAAACTTTGAAATTTTTCATGTAAATAAGGGTCACACGCCCATATGAACAGGCCGTGTGCCTCACACGGCTAGTAAACACGTCCGTGTCTCAGGCCGTGTGAAAACAGGGCATACATACTGAATTAGGTCACACGGCCGACCACACGCGCGTGTGTCTAGCCCGTGTAACCTTCGAAGTGTCCACACATGCCCGTGTGCCAGACTGTATACTAGGCTGTGCCAAACCTGTAGGGTATACTGACTTATGCAACACGACCAAGTCACATGCCCGTGTGCTAGGCCGTGTGCCAATTAGGGGGTATACTGACTTGTACCACACGGCCAGTCACACGGCCGTGTGTGAGACCGTGTAGAGTATACTGACTTCAATTTAATTTAAACACCAGGGGACACACGACCATGTAATTTGACCGTGTGTCACACGACTGAGACACACGCCCGTGTGGAAAAAAATAGGCTATTTACCAAGCCATTTTGCCACCCAGTTTGCACATACCTACACAAGCACAAATGGTATCAATTCAAGGCACTAATATGCATCCAAATAACATCAACCAATGTTCAAATCATACCCTTTCTTTACCATCAATATAATTTACAAATATGCTACAATTTGCCATCTAATTTCATACCTAATTCACATATTCAATTCAATCAACAAAACCATTGCATACATACATTATCAAGCATCAATTCTCAAGCACATAGCTTCCCATATTACCTAATATCATTTAGCATTATAGATTCAACTTCAACCACACAATATAGGTCAATTACCAAAATCAAAATAGAACCATTTACACATTTATAAACATCATAAAATTCATTATCATAAGCCAACTCAAATGGCTCAAAATACATGTTCATCAAACATACCAAAATGACTCAAGCCTATACATGCCATATACCATATATACACAACTCAAAAGTACCAAGTAGATGGTTGGATAGTGTGACGTAGTCTCTGACGATCCCCGAAGCTGAGCTAGCTTTGAATTCACTATAAAACAGGGGAAAAAAATAAGGTAAGCTACAAAGCTTAGTAAGTTCGTACTAAATATATACTCAACAATTCATAAAACACAAATCATCAATTTGAACAAGTTAATGTATAATTCATGATAATATCAAACCTTCCATAAGCTTATTCATATGCTTATATGCAAAGTCATAAACTTTTCTATTTGAACTTCATACTTACATGTACATACCTGTAGAAATTCATAACGAACTCATACCTTCTCGTAACACTGTCGAATATTCGATGTTTCGCACACTAAGTGCCATCGCATAGCCGAAGCTATTATAATCCCGCACACTAAGTGCCTTACATAGCCGAAGCTATCTTAGTCTCGCACACTAAGTGCCATATATAGCCGAAGCTATTCCAAATTGCACACTAACTGCCATAAATAGCCGAAGCTATCTCGAATCGCACACTAAATACTAAACATAGTCGATTTATCGTCGAACATGATCGTAGTCTCGTGTATACAATTTATGCAATA
Organism: Gossypium sturtianum; assembly: GCA_025698515.1. Classification (NCBI taxonomy): domain Eukaryota; kingdom Viridiplantae; phylum Streptophyta; class Magnoliopsida; order Malvales; family Malvaceae; genus Gossypium; species Gossypium sturtianum. Next base: position 33,093,441 of record CM046946.1, on the reverse strand, counting down.
TCAACGCATTAAAAGCATAAATGTAAAAATTTTTATCACGTACGAACTTACCTCGGATGCTAAAACGACGAATCGAGTCATTTAGTCGATAACGTTAGTTTTCCCCCGATCTAAGTACGAATTCCGCTTTTCTTGATCTATATAATATCAAATTCAGCTTATTCAATCACTAATTTAATCAATTTAATCCAAAACACACATTTGGGCACGCGTACACTTTTGCCCCCAAAGTTTCACATTTTTACAATTTAGTCCTTATTTCACAAAAATCACAAATTATTGAAATTCAAGACTAACCCATGCTAGCCGAATTACCATAATGCCCCTAGCAGCCCATAATTTGCTTTTATTTCACATTTTAACCACTAACTTTACACTTTTTTCAATTTAATCACTATTTTACAATTTCACTAAAAATCACTTAACAAAACTTGTATAATTCATAACAAATATTCATATTTCAACATCAAACATCCAAGAACACATATATACATCAATGGCAACTCTCACAAATGTTAACAGTTTTGAAATCAAAGGTATGGGCTAGCTAGATTGAGCTGCAACGATTACAAAAACATAGAAATCATCAAAAACTGAGCTCAAAACACTTACCAAATTAACCATGCACTTGTCGAACATTCAAAGCTTATCCATGGCTTCTTTTCTTTCTTAATTTTTGTTAGGAAGAAAGATGAATGAAATGTTTTGTCTTTTGTTTTAATTAATTAGCCTTTATTTAATGAATTACCATATTAACCTTAAAAAATCATTTAAAACACCTTAATATATGTCCATATATGTCCACTCATGCTATTAATGGTATAACTGCAACATAAGCATCTTAAATTTAAGGTTCTATAGCTATTAGATACTTTTAGCTAATAGAACTCAAGTTTTACGCTTTACGCGATTTAGTCCTTTTTATCAAATTGACCATTCAAACAATAAAATTTCTTCACGAAACTTTCACACATACATTCAATCATGCTGTAAACCTTAAAATAATAATAAAATAAATATTTTGACCTCATATTTGTGGTCTCAAAACTACTGTTCTGATTTAGCTAAAACTGGGCTGTTACAACTCTCCCCCCTTAGGGATTTTCGTCCCCGAAAATCTTACCAATGAATAGGTTTGGGTACTATTTTCGTATAGCTTCCTCAGGTTCCCACGTAGCTTCTTCAACCCTGTGTCGATGCCATAGTACTTTTACTAATGTGATTCTCTTATTTCTCAGCTTTTTGATCTCACGAGCTAAAATTCGAATCGGTTTTTCAGCATATGACATATCAGACTGAATTTCAACCTCGATTAGGGAAAGGACATGTGAAGGGTCGGATCGGTATCATTGAAGCATCGACACATGAAACACTTTATGTATTTTCTCTGACTCAGTCGATAAAGATAGTCGATATGCCACTGGCCCAACTCGCTCAGTAATCTCATACGGTCCGATGAATCGCGGACTTAATTTCCCTTTTCGACCAAACCGCAATATCTTTTTCCACGGTGATACTTTCAAAAACACTTTATCCCTGATCTGAAACTCAATATCTTTCCATTTCAAGTCTGCGTACGATTTCTGTCGATCCGAAGCTGCTTTCAAACTATCACGAATTACTTTCACTTTTTATTTTCTCTCTTTGATCAGATCAACCCCGTGAATCTTGTTCTCGCTAAGCTCAGTCCAGTATAATGGTGTTCGACATTTATGACCATATAGAGCTTCGTACGGAGCCATTTTAATACTCGATTGAAAGCTGTTGTTATACGCAAATTCAATCAGTGGTAGATATTTCTCCCAGCTACCTTCAAACTCAAGAATGCAACAATGCAACATATCCTCAAGTATTTGAATAACTTGTTTGGATTGACCATCCGTTTGCGGATGAAACGCAGTGCTAAAATGCAACTTTGAACCCAAAGCTTCTTACAATTTCTTCCAAAATCACGAAGTAAATCTTGGATCTCTATCTGAAACAATAGATAGGGGAACACCATGTAATCTCATAATTTCGAAAATATACAGCTCAGCTAATTTATCAAGCGAGAAATCTATATGTACCGGAATAAAATAAGCTGATTTCGTTAATCTGTCAACAACAATCCAGATCGCATCTTTCTTTTTCAGAGATAAGGGCAAACCCGATATGAAATCCATTGTTACTCTATCCCACTTCCATTCAGGAATCATAATAGGCTGTAATAAACTTGACGACACTTGATGATCAGCTTTGACTTGCTGACAAATCAAACATTTCGAAACTAATTCTGAGATATCACGTTTCATGCCGTGCCACCAATAAAGCTGTTTCAAATCATTATACATTTTCGTGCTTCCTGGATGTACTGATAAACAACTACTGTGTGCTTCGTTTAGAATCTTCTGAATTAGTTCAGAATTTCTTGGTACACATATTCTATCATGAAACACCAAACAGTTATCAAGCCCTATTCGAAACTCTGAATCAGAAGTCGACTCACATTGAGCTCGTTTTGCTTGCAAATCATTATCAAATTTTTAAGCCTCACAAATCTGCTGTAGAAATAACGGTCTCGCTTTCAACTCGGCTACTATCGAACCGTCGTTAGACAAAGCTAATTGTGTGTTCAAAGCACATAAAGTAAATAAGGACTTTCGACTCAAAGCATCAGCAACTACATTAGCTTTTCTTGGATGATAGTCAATCACTAATTCATAGTCTTTTAGCAATTCTAACCATCTTCGCTATCGCAAATTCAAATCTTTCTGAGTCATCAGATATTTCAAACTTTTGTGGTCAGTATAAACATGGCATTTCTCATCAAACAAATAATGACGCCAAATTTTCAATGCGAACACTATCGCGGCTAACTCTAGATCATGCATTGGATAATTCTTTTCGTGCGGCTCCAACTATCTCGAGGCATAAGCTACAACTTTGCCTTCCTGCATCAAAACACAACCCAGGCCATTTAATGATGCATCGCTGAAAATTACAAATTCTTTACCCGAATCAGGCTGAACTAACACCGGTGCCTCTGTCAATAATGCTTTCAATTGATCGAAACTTTGTTGACATTTCTCAGACCATTCAAACTTCCCATGTTTCTGTAGTAATCTGGTTATTGGCGTAGCAATCATCGAGAACCCTTTAACAAAGCGTCGATAGTAACCAGCCAATCCCAAAAAACGTCTAACCTCATATACATTTCTAGGTGGTTTCCAATCAATAACTGCAGAAATCTTGCTCGAATCAACTCGAATACCATCCGCCGAGACTATATGTTCCAAAAATCCAACTTTTCAGAGCCAGAACTCACATTTGCTGAATTTAGCATACAGTTGCTTATCTCTCAAGGTTTGCAATACAATCCTCAAATGCTCGGCATGCTTAGACTAATCTCGTGAATAGATCAGAATATCATCAATGAACACAACAAAAAATCTATCTAAATACGGTCTAAAAATTTGATTCATCAAATCCATAAAAATGGCAGGAGCATTAGTCAAACCAAAAGGCATAACAAGGAATTCATAATGTTCATACCTCGTTCTGAATGCATTTTTTGGTACATCCAAGTCTTTAACTCTCAACTGATAATAACCCGATCTCAAATCAATCTTCTAAAACACTGTTGCACCTTTCAACTGATGAAACAAATCATCTATTCTCGGCAACGGATACTTATTCTTTATCGTAACTTTGTTGAGCTGACGATCTATACACATTCTCATTGACCCGTATTTCTTTTTAACAAACAACACCGGTGCACCCCAGGATGAGAAACTCGGTCTAGCAAATCCTCTATCTGTCAACTCTTGTAACTGAGCTTTCAATTCTTTTAACTCTGTTGGAGCCATTCTGTACGGAGCTATTGATATCAGCGTTGTTCCCGGTACTAATTCAATACCAAACTCAACCTCTCTAATAGGTGGCAATCCCGATAATTCTTCAGGAAATACATCCAGATATTCACAAATGACTGGCACTGATTCAACCTTCTTTTCAGATACTTTAGTATCTAAAACATAAGCGAGATAAGCTTCGCAACCTTTTCTCACATACCTCTGAGCTGACATCGATGAAACCATTATTGGTAAACCACCCCACACATCAGATTCAATCTAAAGAATTTCATTATTATGACATTTCAGTTCTATAGTCTTTTGTCTACAGTTCACCACGGCATCATGTAGGGTCAACCAATCCATACCCAGAATCACCTCGAACTCATCAAATGGTAAAAGTATCAAATTCGCGGGAAAACAGTAACCTCGAGTCATTAAAGGATAGTTCTTGCATACTTTGTCAACTAGAACATACTTGTCTAAGGGGTTCGATACTTTAATCACAAATTCAGTAGACTCGACAGGCAAACTCTTATTAGACACCAAATTCATACATATATACGAATGAGTAGATCCAAGATCAATCAATGCAATAACATTAGTGTCGTAAAGAGAAAATGTACTGGTAATGACATAAGGTGATGACGTATCTTCGCAAGCGCGAATAGCGTAAGCTCTAGCAGGTACTTTAGCCTCAGATCTCACTATAGAATCTCTCGTTATACCATGATTACCAGTTGCATTTCCCACATTTCTTGGTGGCCTCCCTCGAATAGCTGTATTAATCGATCTTACATTCTGAGATTTATCTTTTTCATTTAGCTCGGGAAAATCTCTGATAAAATGATCTCGTGAACCACAACTATAACAAGCTCTACTATTATTTTTCATCCAGCACTCTCCAAAATGCCGTCTTCCACACTGTTGACACTCGGGTTTAACATCTTTCACATTGCCAACACTTAATACTGATGTAGTTTGAGCTTTAGGACTGGTATATTGCTTTCCACGATCCCGATTAGAATATCCCACTGAAGCAGTCGATTGGTTAAAATAGTCTCTGGATTTCTTCGACGAGGACTGATAAGGTTTACTCATCGATCTCTTCCTCGAGTCTCTTGCCTCTGAATCAGCCTTTCTCTTTTCTCGGCTAAAGTCTTCGGCTTTGCAAGCCTGTTCAACTAACACAACAAACTCTTTCAAATCTAATATCCTGACTAGGAGTTTAATGTCTTCGTTCAGCCCATCAACAAATCGCTTACACATTATTTCTTCAATAGACATATACTCTCGAGCGTACTTGCTTAACCGTACGAATTCTCTTTCATACTCGGTTACAGTCATGCGGCATTGTTTCAATTCTAAAAACTCTTTATGCTTTTGATCCAGAAACCGTTGACTGATGTATTTCTTTCGAAATTCAGTCTGAAAGAGTTCCCAAGTAACACTCTCCCTCGGCACCACCGATACTAATGTATTCCACCACTGATACGCGGTATCTCTCAAAAGGGATATAACACACTTTAAACATTCAGCTGGCGTGCAAGAAAGCTCGTCAAACACTCTAATTATATTTTCAAGCCAAAACTCGACTCTCTAAAGGTCATCATCAACATTAGCTCTGAACTCTTCAGCCCCGTGTTTATGGATCTTGTCAACTGGAGGCTTATTCAATCTTAAAAGCTCAATTCTTTGAGGAGCTACAGGTACAGGTTGGGGAATAGGAGGGGGTGGAGGTTGTTGAGCAGCCGGGTTCGCACGAATGAATTGTGTGAACCACTCGTTCATTATTTAGAAGAAGGCTTCTTTAGCCTCTCCTCCCTGGCTGCCCGTAACGGGTATAGAATCAAACGGCGCTATCCCTTACGCAGGAACAGGCGCATTACTCTCAACCTCATCAGCTATAGCTCGATTGGGATCCATTTACTATATGAAAGCACAATTTATATCTGGAATGTATAGCTAGACTCTCACACACGCTATGTTAGTCCTAGAATTAACTAAACCATAGCTCTGATACCAATAAATGTAGCACCCCTCACCCGTATTCAACGCTGGAATAGGGTTACGAGGTATTACCGATCAATTCACAACACATATAGTATACATTTATGCAACAATAAGTATTCATTCTCATAAATCATTCAACACAATCACATTGTCCCTTATAAGGGCATACGAGGCCTTAAACATGCTTTAGAAGTGGTTCAAGACTAAACCGATATCATACGAAAATTCTAGAAACTTAGAAATTTTCATGTAAATAAAGGTCACACGCCCGTGTGAACAGGCCATGTGCCTCACACAGCTAGTAAACACGCCCGTGTCTCAGGCACTGTGAAAACAGGGCATACATACTGACTTGGGTCAAACGGCCGACCACACGCCCGTGTGTCTAGCCCGTGTAACCTTTGAAGTGGCCACACACGCCCGTGTGCTAGACCGTATACTAGGTCGTGCCAAACCTGTAGGGTATACTGACTTATGCAACACGGCCAAGTCACACGCCCGTGTGCTAGGCCGTGTTCTAATTAGGGGGTATACTGACTTGTACCACACGGCCAGTCACACGCCCGTGTGTGAGACCGTGTAGAGCATACTAACTTCAATTTAATTTCAACACCAAGGGACACACGGCCGTGTAATTTGACCGTGTGTCACACACGACTGAGACACACGCCCGTGTGGACAAAAATAGCCTATTTACCAAGCCATTTTTCCACCCATTTTGCACATACCTACACAAGCACAAATGGTACCAATTCAAGGCACTAATATGCATCCAAATAACATCAACCAATGTTCAAATCATAGCCTTTCTTTACCATCAATATAATCTAAAAATATGCTACAATTTGCCATCTAATTTCATACCTAATTCACATATTCAATTCAATCAACTAAACCATTGCATACATACATTATCAAGCATCAATTCTCAAGCACATAGCTTCCCATATTACCTAATATCATTTAGCATTATAGATTCAACATCAACCACACAATATAGGTCAATTACCAAACTCAAAATAGAACCATTTACACATTTATAAACATCATAAAATTCATTATCATAAGCCAACTCAAATGGCTCAAAATACATGTTCATCAAACATACCAAAATGACTCAAGCCTATACATGCCATATACCATATATACACAACTCAAAAGTACCAAGTAGATGGTTGGATAGTGTGACGTAGTCTCTGACGATCCCCGAACCCGAGCTAGCTTTGAATTCACTATAAAACAGGGGAAAAACAAACAAGGTAAGCTACAAAGCTTAATAAGTTCGTACTAAATATATACTCAACAATTCATAAAACACAAATCATCAATTTGAACAAGTTAATGTATAATTCATGATAATATCAAACCTTCCATAAGCTTATTCATATGCTTATATGCAAAGTCATAAACTTTTCTATTTGAACTTCATACTTACATGTACATACCTGTAGAAATTCATAACGAACTCATACCTTCTCGTAACACTGTCGAATATTCGATGTTTCGCACACTAAGTGCCATCGCATAGCCGAAGCTATTATAATCCCGCACACTAAGTGCCTTACATAGCCGAAGCTATCTTAGTCTCGCACACTAAGTGCCTTACATAGCCGAATCACATTTTAGCCACTAACTTTACACTTTTTTCAATTTAATCCCTATTTTACAATTTCACTAAAAATCACTTAACAAAACTTGTATAATTTATAACAAATATTCATATTTCAACATGTTCATAACAAATATTCATATTTCAACATGAAACATCCAAGAACAAGTATATACACCAATGGAAACTCTCACAAATGTTAACAGTTTTTAAAACAAAGGTATGAGCTAGCTAGATTGAGCTGCAACTATTACAAAAACATAGAAATCATCAAAAACCGAGCTCAAAACACTTACCAAATTAACCATACACCTGCCGAACATTCAAAGCTTATCCATGGCTTCTTTTATTTCTTAATTTCGGTTAGGAAGAAAGATGAATGAAATGTTTTGTCTTTTTTTTTTAATTAATTAGCCTTTATTTAATGAATTACCATATTAACCTTAAAAAAATCATTTAAAACACCTTAATATATGTCCATATATGTCCACTCATGCTATTAATGGTCTAATTGCAACATAAGGAACTTAACTTTAAGGTTTTATAGCTATTAGATACTTTTAGCTAATAGAACTCTAGTTTTACGCTTTACGCGATTTAGTCCTTTTTATCAAATTGACCATTCAAAAGATAAAATTTCTTCACGAAACTTTCACACATACATTCAATCATGCTGTAAACCTTACAATAATAATAAAATAAATATTTTGACCTCGGATTTGTGGTCCCAAAAGTACTGTTCCAATTTAGCTAAAATCGGGCTGTTACATTTATATATTAATGATGTATTTGATTGATTTGGTGTGACAAGTTAACTTGACATTGACTCAAGATTTATGACAATACAATGATAAACAATTTAATCTTATTTTTTAAATTTTAATATCGTACATATTTCATATGTTATTATTATCAATTAGTTTCAAGCTATACATTTTATTATTTATTGTATCTTATTTTTAAATACACATTTATATTTTATATTTGTGGTTTCCACACTCATATGTGTAATAAGATTTTTAGTATTAATAATGTTATTATTTGAGTTGGTGTCACAAGTCAACTTGACACTGACTCACGATTGATGACAACACAATGATAAACAATTGTAGTGCATTTAGTATTGTTAATATGATGTTTGATTTTTTTTTTACTCACAATTTAATATATTTTTTATATTTTAATATTGTACATATTTCATGTGTTATTATGATTAATTAGTTTCAAACCATACATTTTATTATTTATTAGATGTTATTTTTAAACATGTATTTGTGTTATAAATCCGCAGTTTCCACACGCATATGCGTGTGATAGGATTTTCTAGTATTAATAATGTATTTGATTGAGTTAGTGTCATAAGTTAACTCGACATCGGCTCAAGATTAATAACAATACAATGATAAACAATTTAATTTTTTTGTAATTTTAATATCGTACACATTTCATGTATTATTATTAATTACTTTCAAGCCATATGTTTCATTATTTATTATATATTATTTTTAAACACATATTTATATTTTATATTTATGATTTCTACATAAATACACGTATAATAACATTCCTAGTAATATATTAAAAGTATGATATTAGATACGCATAACATATAAAAATTCTCACACCAAATATAAAGAAGGCTTGAGGGCTAAATTAGGCATATATGTCATTTTTTTTATTTAGCATTTTAGGTTGTTTTTCTTAATTTAGGGAAATAGACCATTTTTGGAGAGTTAGACACGCTTTCCACCAACAGTCAATTCTAACGGCTTTTTGAACATTGACTGAAGATGGTAAAAAGATTTAAAGGGCCCCAACGGTCATTTCTTTTCTATAAATAGCATGAAGTTGTAATTTTTTCACTCAAATCCAATTCTCTCAATTCTTTCTAATCTCTCAACTCTCTTTTTCTCAAGTTCTGTTCTAAATTTTATGATACGCTCATTTAAAAATATTATTTTTTAATTATTTTGTATTTTATTCGTTTCGACTAAATTTTCATGAATAACAACCTCTCTGATTCGTTTTGACGACAAGCACATTTCCACCGCTCAAGCGATAATGGTAGAACGAAATTTTAAATTTCGTTATTTTTAATTAAGTTAAATTTAAAGTTTTTTATTTTTATAAAATTTTTGAATTAATTTTTTTGTCGAGATAAATAGGCGGATGATCGTATTTTGGAGGGGTTCATACATAATTTGTCGATGGGCCAAATCACTGAAATTTATGGGTACTTGCAAGACGCGGGATTCTTGCATGTGTCTCATATGCTCGAGGGCTAAAAACTCGATCCTACACTCATCAGTGCGTTGGTGGAAAGATGGAGGCCCGAGACATACACTTTTCATCTTCCATAAGGCGAGTGTACAATCACACTCGAGAACGTAGCTTTACAACTCATTTTATCGGTGGATGGGCCAGTCATTACGGGATCAATGGTCGTTCCCGGTAAAGAGGACCTTTGCGAGGCATTTTTGGGAAGGTTTTGAACAAGTTTCAAGGTGGTTGGATAGAGATGAAGTGGTTGGAAATCAATTTAAAAGAGCTTCCTCCGAACACGATCAACATCGTCAAAGAACAATATGCTCGAGCATTCATCTTGAGGTTAATTGGGGGTATTTTAATGCCCAATAAATCTCAAAATTTGGTACACATAAGGTGGCTACCACACCTAGCCGACTTCAAAGAATGCGGACGACTGAGTTAGGGATCAGTTGTGTTGGCCACGATGTATCGGGAGTTGTGTCAGGCGACAAAATCAGATAAGATGTCAATCAGTGGTTGTCTGCTCTTGCTATAGTCGTGGGCCTGGTGGAGACTGCCATTTCTACATCCTCGAGTGAACGACCCATACATGTTCCCATTGGTGACAAGGTAAAATTATTTTTTTATTAAATATGTAGTTTGTATAGTAAATGTTGTTTATTTATTATATGTTTGAATTAACATGTTGCTTGTACAGGTGGAACCATTGGCCGACTTACGTGGGAATAACCGAGCAGCTCAAAGATATCAGACTATTGTTAGATCAATGCTCAGAAGTTGATGTTAGTTACTTATTCTTTCCAACATATAATAATTACACAATGATTTTTAAAATAAAATTTCATACATAATGAAATTTACAATTGTGCATTGCAGTTTGAATGGATGTCTTACGTTGAGTTGGATATTATAGAATGCGTCCTGCCAAAATATTTGACCAATCAGAGTATGTAAAATGCAAAGGTGTCGTTAATAGTGTAAGTGACAGTGAAAATGCACGAATGGGATCAAGTGATGCGACAGTTCGGGTGGAGGCAACAAATTCTGTCACCACCACGAGACATGGAAGCATTGTACAAGGTGGAGTTGCAGAGGAAGAACAATGAGAATTAGCGAGACATTCACAAGGAGTACATCGATGCTTTGGATTGTAGGGTGGAATTCTTACCCATTCGCGAACCATTTTTCTCATCGGACACGGTGACCTGTTTGGAGTACATGTAGTGGTTCAGAGTCGTCGACAAGTTGTATCTGTTATCGGTAGAGGCGAGGAGTAGGCAACTTCGTTAGAAGAGGCAAACATGACTGCCCTAGCAGTATAGGTCCAGATGCGATCGTAAGACAGGTTCGCCATCAGTTCCGATTAAACAAGAGCCGCCTACGTCTACGTCATATCCCGGTAAGTTCACTCCACTTATTCTGATTTATTTCACTAACCCCATGTTTTTTTTCACAATCACCACACTATGCACCACCGAACATCATTGTTTCTACCCCTCTTGTAGGTACATACTTCAGGGCACCGACGTCTCCCGTATTCTACACCCCCATGCCGACGTTGATGCCGATACAAATGACGAGGCAAATGTCAATGCATGTATCGACACTGATGCCGACACCGATCAAGTCATCGATGTCAATGTCGATGCTTGGGTCAATGTTAACGTATCTAGGTTTTGCAACACCATGCACCTACACATCGATAGTGTCACAAACATCCACTGCATCATTGTTTTATCGAGGTGGGTCATCAACGCAACCATCTTCCCATGGAGTAGAAGACACACAATGGGAGGCTAGTTAGGCACCGCACTCAAGCATAGAGGAAGGCGATGGAGACAAAGACGAAGTCGAGGGTGGAGATGAATATGAAGATGAAGACGATGGTGGAGACGAAGATGAGCATGAGAGTGGAGGTGAAGACTAAAAAGATGAAGACGATGGTGACAATCAAGTGGATGAGTTGGCGGCATTAGTTGTGAACAGAAATCCTGCCTTGCGGCACAAATTCGACCCGACGACGTCTATGATTTATTTTTATTTACTTATTGCGATGTAAATATGATTGAAATAAATAAATAATTTTTTAATATATTTCCATTGCAACTCATATTTGTATTTTTAAAATCTAATGTAAATTTCCATATATTTAATATCTGATATGAAATATGTAACTTTGGATAGGCATCTTTATCAAACTGTTAGACCGTGGCAAATACAGTTGAAATGTAAGTTAAAAAGAAAGAAAAAAAAATTGGGTACAATAAATGAATGCTAGTGACATTGAGGCCTTAATGTACCCCTTAATACAAAACATGTTGTCTTCGTATACCTTGGGTTTCTACAGTACTCGCATAACCTCCGCTGATTGTCCATCTTCGGAATATTCATATTGGTGTATATTCGAGTGGAATTTGGGCGATCTTTCGAGATGCAACGAAAATTCATGTTCGGTGCCAACTCGTATGGCGCCCGAAACACTGGTGACCACATACTTTCATCTGGGACAGGTGGGAATTCAGTACTCCATACACTGTACATGATTTCTAGTCTATATACATCGATGATATAAGGCATGTACTCAATTTGTAGGTTCACACATACGGAAATTACATGTGCGCATGGGAACTAAAGTGCTTGGAACTTCCCACAATCGCAAGTCCCTCCTGCCAGGTGCATACAATATGATGCCCCTGACATGTCCTAGTCGGGCCTAGCGTGCTCCATGACCCGAAATTCTAGGTTCCAATGCTAATGGCATACTGCATACATAGTGTTCACTCTCACTATATTTCGTCTAATTTCTTTCATGTCATCCTTGCACCAAACATGACCACCCGCTATCTGTTCAGCATATGTCACCGTCCACTTTAGAAATAAGGCAGCTAGATAAAAGTATGTTTCTTTGACAATCGGGGTTATCGACAAATGATGTGTCCCCTTTAGTAAGGAATTGATGCATTCGACTAAGCTCATCGTCATGTGCCTGTACCGTAGACCCTCGTCACACGATTGCGTCCACTATTCGAAGGGTATGTTTGCTAGGTAAGTCTCACCATAGTTGTTGATGGCACAGAAGTTGTTCAATATTTCATGGAAACAATGTTAGACGAGCTCGTACCCTGTCAAGAAAAGCATAGCCATGAATTCAAAGAATAAATGAAATATGGTATAACATGATTGTGCAAAAAGTAATAACTATATACCGATGTCAATGACTTGATCTCGCTCACTTTTCAATAGCCATTTTGTGTGGGTAACAACAATAAACAACCGGCCTGATGGCCTAAGATTCTTGGATAGGGGAACGAGAATCTTATCAGCTATACATATGAATCCTCCGATTACCATCCTAGGTAACGACAATCAACAACCGGCCTAATGGCCTGCCACCAACGTGACCAGTCAGTCACAGGTTCGGCTCCTAAAACTGGGTTTTTCAACTTTTTTTTTAAAAAAAATTATATGTATTTATATACATTTAAGTATAAAAGGGGGTTTGGTTTGGTCCCCTACCCCTACACAGACAAAAGCTGAAAGAAAAAAAAATTCCCCTCACCATCAGTGCTATTTTTTTTGCAGTTTCAAAAAAAAAAAATTGAGAACCAATTTTTTACAACTATTCATTTCGATGGTGTTATTTTAGAAACAACTATTGGTTGTATTTTTGAAACTCGCCAGAAAATAGGAATGAGGTTTGATAGGAATATGTCTGTCAATGATATGAAAGAAAAGATTAGTGTAAAAATTCTCCAGCGCTGTGGAAGGAAGATGTTGAAACTATTTTATAAATTTCCAGTTTTGTCAAATCTTATCAAATTTACCGAGATGAAACTTTTAGAAGATGATGACATCGAGACAATGGTAGCACTGTATTGCTCGCCAGAGAGGGTGAACACTGAACCTATTTAGTTGTTTGTTGAGTTAGCCGATATGGAGCCCGTTGAAGATGTAACTCCGTTAAGTCAACAATATAGAGTTGAAGACCCGTGTACAGAGGTTCCCAGAGCATCTATCAATAGGAGGTTGTCTGTGCACAGTTTTGACGTCGATCTCAATGTTGGATGTTCAGACCAATACGGTGGTGGATCCATATCGACATAGGTCAAAAATCACACCAAGTTACTTTAAAGATACATCCAATAGTTATTGAGATCGATGCACATGGTGAAGATGGATCTGATAGTAATGGTCATTCTAATCACTAAGGTGAAGATTTTAGTGACCCTGATGTGGACAATGTCCTGGATGATATCGACGAAGAAAGAGTGGATGATGAAAATGATTATGCCCCTTCAGTCAGAAACCCAAGTCATGGCATCGTCATACGCAATGATCTTGGGGCCCACATGTCGGTCATCAATCCCGATGCGACACATTCTTTCCAAATCCCCGAGTACTTGGACATAATACCTGCTCACTTGATGTTAGCAGATCCCGAATCGAAAAATTTATTCGTGGCTCAAAGATTCGCGAGAAAAGATGAGTGCGACATTGCCATCAAGTGGTTTAGCATGAAGGTGTCGGTCGACTACAGAGTGGCTGACTCTAAACCAAAAATCTGTGTTGGTGAGTGTTGGAAGTCGATAGAAGGGTGCAGGTGGTGTTGACGAGCTACATTTATGTAACACCCCTCACCCGTATTCATTGCCAGAATAGGTTTACGGAGCATTACCGGACTTATTACACAATTAAACATGCATTTCTCATACATTTATCCATTCCAAATATAAATCAATCACAATCATTCACATTGTCCCTAATACGAGCCTACGAGGCCCAAAACATGCATTCGGGGTGGTTCAGGACTAAACCGATAACGCAGTAAATTTTTTTTGAAAACTTAGAAAATTTCTCAAAATACAGGGGACACACGCCCGTGTGGCCCGGTCGTGTGTCTCACAAGGCCAAAGACACACCCGTGTCACAGGCAGTGTGGAAATTCGAAATGGGATCACATGGCCTTATCCCAGCCCGTGTCCGACCCCGTGTAACTCCCTGACTTGGGTCACATGGCCAACCACACACCCGTGTTGTAGCACCCCATACCCGAGTCCGAGGCTTAGACCGGATACGAGACATTACTATGCTTGAACTTGCTTAATCATGTAATTACGAGCTATAAAATTTCGTTCTGAAATAAGAACTTCTCTTTCTTAATCAACTTGTACTTTTCATGGGCCTACGAGGCCAGAAACTCATGTCCGTAAACTTTCATAACTTAATCGAAAACATTTCACTGAAACAGGGGTCACACGCCAATGTGAGTTGGGACACGCCCGTGTAACCCTCAGACACGCCCATGTCTCCCAATCGTGCTTAAAACTCGAGCTTACTGCCAAATTTCACACGGCCATGGCATGCCCGTGGTCCTAGCCCGTGTGAAAAACCTTAGCATTCTAACTTATAACACACGGCCAAGGCACGCCCGTGGACTTAGCCCGTGTACTACATCTTGATATACTGACTTATTTCACACGACCGGGCACACGCCCATGTTCTAACCGTGTGTCATGCACGGCCTTAACACACGGCCGTGGGATTAGTCCGTGGCCTATTCTTACTTATAAGACTAAGGTGCAGTTTATGCACGGCCTAGACACACGCCCGTGTGTCTAACCGTGTGGGCACTTAGAGGCTATTTACCAAGCCAATTGCCATCTTGAAATTAAGACCAAACTCAAGCTCAATTCAGCAACTCAATTATTACATCTTTCATGAACAATATAACATGCTTCATTGATATTAATAACATACATACTTAGTCAAACTTGGCCAATCACTTAGCCATTTACAAAAGAATAATAAACTTGAAAGCCCATACTTTTGCCCTTTTCTAAGACATATACTCAAAATGAAATGTTTCCTATACATGCCATACTTAATGTAAACAACTTGGCTATACCAAAATAGCGATTGATAGTGTGCTCCGAGCTCCGATGACAATGATCCACGAGATTAGCTTGGCGGAACTACATGGAAAGAAAGAATAAAAGACGTAAGCATTTAGCTTAGTAAGTTTGCATATAATGCACATAACAACATACTTGCTTAAATTAACCCATTTGACATAAACAATGGTATCATAATTTCAGCTATAAAGCTTACTTACTCATACTTGATTCTTACATATCTCATGATACTTACTAGTCTCATACTTGTGAGGTAAACAAGGTACCTGTATCACTTGATCACATTGATCAGAATACATTTACATAATAATCATAATCTCTAATTTATCATTCATAACATGAATAATACTCGTTTTCACTTGATAATAACTTTACTTACTTAGCTTTCTTGTTATCTTTTTGGAACTAAACTCGTTTGCCCGATGAATTTATATGAATAACCGAGGATACTAAATCTCATCTAAATTTCGAGGCCATGACTTAACATGGACTTATACTAAGTCTTTCTTGTTCTCACCAATGCCATGCCTTAACTTGGACTTATATGGGATCTCTTTCTCTTGATAACTTTTCAATGCCAAGCTTGCCTTGGTCTTACATGATAACTTGTTCAATTCCAAGCTTGCCTTGGACTTACATGATAACTTACTCAATGCCAAGCTTGCCTTGGACTTACATGATAACTTATTCAATGCCAAGCTTGCCTTGGACTTACATGATAACTTATTCAATGCCAAGCTTGCCTTGGACTTACATGATAACTTGCTCAATGCCAAGCTTGCCTTGGACTTACATGATATCTTGCTTGCTTGCCGATGCCATGCCTCAGCTTGGTCTTATACGGACTTTCTTGTTTCATGTGGTAGATCGAGTATCCTAAGCTATTCAACTTCAATCGAGGCTTTCTCATGGTTGGTTTCATTAATTTCTTTATTTAACATAACATTAAACATTTTCATAATAACATTGTACATTATACTAAACAATTCAATGATATAAATCATAAAGCTTAGAAATCATACAAACTTACCTCAATATACAAAATGTAGCTAGGTACGCAATTTAGTCCTCGACCTTGTTCTTGCCTCGGTTTCAATCTGGGTTTCGTTTTTCTTGATCTATAGTCATAAATAGATCATTTAATATTCACATTGACTAAATTGACCCTTTACTCATACTTGGGCAAAATTACTATTTTGCCCCTATACTTTCTCATATTTGCACTTTTGCCCCAAGGCTCGTAAAACAATTTTCATTCAACTTTCTTAGACTACATGCTTAGCTGATTCATTTTCTCTACTATAACAATCCTCAATTCTCACTATTTCTACTATGTATGAACAATCTCATAACATTTACAAACTAGTCCCTATGCTCATTTTCCATGAAATTCACTTAGAAAAAGATATTTATCTAACATCAAACTCTCATAAACTTCCATAAAACATCATTTAACAAGCATATCATTCATGGGTAGATTTTTGAACATGCATCTTAGCTCACTTTATAGCTAAAAATAGCTAATTCATAATACGAGAACTTCAAAAATACGAAGAATATTAAAATCGGGACTAAGATGAACTTACTAGCAAGCTTGAAAGATGAGCAAACCCTAGCTATGGTTTCTTTGAAAATTTAGGCAATGAGAAAGAAAATGTAATGATTTTTGTCATCTTTTTCCTTTATTAATCATTTAATAGGTAAATGACCAAAATGCCCTTCTCTTAAAAATATCACCATTTACTAACTCATGTCCAATTTTGACCAAAAAATATAATTTGGGAAAATTGCTATTTAAGGACTCATAATTGCTATTCTAGAGCTATTTCATACAAAGAGCTTCTAGAAACCCATATTTTGCAACTTTTGCAATTTAGTTCTTTTTGACCATCCAACCTCAATTTAGCTAAATTGATTCATGAAACTTTTACACTAACATGCAACCATGGTATAAACCTTAAAAACTCATAAATTCACCTCGGATTCTTGGTCTCGCACCACTATTCCGACTAGGCCCTAAATCGGGCTGTTACAATTCTCCCCCCTTAGGGATTTTTGTCCTCGAAAATCTTACCAGCAAAAAGGTTTGGATACTGGTTTCTCATACTCTCTTCTGGTTCCCATGTGGCTTCTTCTATTCCATGTATTTGCCACAATACTTTCACTAAGGCAATACTTTTCTTTCTCAGCTGCTTCACTTCCCGAGCTAATATCTTGACTGGTTCTTCACCATAAGTCATGTCGGGATGAATCTCTATCTCTGACTGGGGAATTACATGTGAAGGGTTTGATCGGTAGCGTCGCAGCATAGACACGTGAAACACATCATGTATCTTTTCTAATTCTGATGGTAAAGTCAAACAGTAAGCTACAGGCCCAACTTTCTCAGTAATCTCATACGGTCCAATAAAACGTGGACTCAACTTGCCTCTCCGGCCAAATCTGAGTACTTTTCTCCAAGGTGACACTTTCAAGAAAACTTGATCTCCGACTTGATACTCTTATCTCTTTTCTCTTTAAGTCCGAATAAGACTTCACTCTGCATGCGATGCATGCTTTTTAAACTTTCTCGTATCACTTTCACTTTCTCTTCAGCTTCTCTAACCAAATCAACCCCGTGAATTTGGTTTTCTTTAAGTTCAGTCCAAAATAAAGACGTTCTGCACTTACGCCCATATAGAGCCTCATAAGGTGCCATCTTTAAACTTGACTGAAAACTATTGCTATAGGCAAATTCTGCCAAGGGGAGGAACTTTTCCCAACTGCCTTGGAATTCTAGAATGCAACATTTGAGCGTATCCTCAAGCACTTGAATTACCCTCTCCGACTGGCCGTCAGTTTGAGGATGAAAGGCCGTACTAATGTTCAACTTTGTACCCAGGGCCTCTTGTAACTTTTTCCAAAATCTGGATGTGAACCTCGGATCTCTATCCGATATGATTGACAAAGGGACTCCGTGAAGTCTTACTATTTCTGAAACATACAAGTTTGCCAACTTGTCTAGTGAGTAATCAACTCGTACAGGTATAAAATGGGCTGACTTCGTAAGTCTATCAACCACAACCCATACAGCATCTTTCTTGCTCGGAGACAACGGTAAACCCGTTACAAAATCATAGTAATACGATCCCATTTCCACTTCAGAACTAAAATGGGTTGAAGAAAACTCGAAAGTACTTGGTGTTCAGCCTTTACTTGCTGACAAATCTAGCATTTGGAAACAAATTCTGAAATATCTTTCTTCATTCTCGGCCACCAATACTGTTGCTTCAAGTCATTATACATCTTAGTACTACCCGGATGTACAGATAAACATCCATTATGGGCCTCATGCAAAATTTTTACGAATAAGCTCTTCTTTTCTTGGTACACAAACTCGTCTTTGAACATCGACTTCCATTGGGACTAATGGAAGTCAGACTCAACATCAGTCTCGCACTGATCTCTCTGAACTTGCAATTCACTATCCTCTTTTTGGGCTTCAATGATCTCTTGGAGGAAAATTGGTCTAGCTCTCAACTCAGCTAGAATAGAACCGTCGTCGGACAAAGTCATCCGTGAATTCATTGCCCTTAATGCAAATAAGGATTTTCTGCTCAAAGCGTCGGTGACCACATTCGCCTTCCCCGGATGGTAATCAATGACCATCTCATAATCTTTTATCAACTCTAACCATCTCCGTTGTCTTAAGTTCAACTCTCTCTGCATCATCAAGTACTTCAAACTTTTATGATCAGTAAAAATCCGACATTTCTCACCATATAGGTGATGTCTCCATATCTTCAATGCGAAGACTATGGCAGCCAATTCTAAATCATGCATCGGATGATTCTTCTCATGAGGCTTCAACTATCTGGAGGCATAAGCAATAACTTTGTCTTCTTGCATAAGTACACAGCCTAATCCATTTAAGGATGCATCGCTGTAAATCACAAATTCTTTCCCTGTCTCAGGTTGAACCAAAACTGGGGCTTTTGTCAACATCGCTTTCAGTTTCTCGAAACTTTGTTGGCATCTTTCAGTCCACTCAAACTTCACATTTTTCTGTAACAATTTCGTCATCGGGGTTGCAATCATAGAAAACCCCTTGATGAATCATCTGTAATAACCGGCTAAGCCTAGGAAACTTCTAATCTCAGAGACATTCTTCAGTGGTTTCCAGTCTATAATGGTCGAGATCTTACTTGGGTCTACTCGAACCCCTTCTCCTAAGACAATATGTCCCAGAAATCCTACTTTATTGAGCCAAAACTCACTTTTACTGAACTTGGCATACAACTGATTTTCTCGAAGAATCTGTAAAACTGTCTGTAGGTGCTCAGCATGCTCATTCTCATCTCGGGAATAAATCAGTATGTCGTCAATAAAAACGACTACAAACTTGTCAAGGTATGGTCTGAAGATGCGATTCATTAAGTCCATGAATACCGCCGGAGCATTGGTCAAACCAAAGGGCATGACTAAAAATTCATAATGCCCATACCTTGTTCGGAAGGCTGTTTTAGGCACATCTGATTCTTTTACTCGTAGCTGGTAGTACCCTGATCTCAAGTCTATTTTGGAGAACACAGCGGCTCCTTTCAAATGATCGAAAAAATCATTTATTCTAGGCAATGGGTACTTGTTCTTTACTGTCACTTTATTAAGTTGACGGTAATCTATGCACAATCTCATAGTGCCGTCTTTCTTTTTCACAAATAAAACTGGAGCACCCCAGGGAGAACAACTTGATCTTGCAAAACCTTTATCTGTCAACTCTTGCAACTGTAACTTTAACTCTCTTAACTCTGTTGGAGCCATTCTGTAAGGAGTAATAGATATTGGTACAGTATCAGGAGCTAGCTCAATGCTGAACTCAACCTCTCTAACTGGTGGTAGTCCTGGTAATTCCTCAGGAGACACATCCACATACTCACACACTATTGGCACTGACTCAATCCTTAACTCTGTTTCTTCTTTATTCATCACAAAAGCCAAATATGCTTCATACCCCTTTCTCATGTATCTCTGTGCTGTCACGTGAGAAATCAATTCTGACAATCTACTCTGTTCATCTGATTCTATGTGAAGGGTGTCCCCATTCTCACATCTCATCTCAATGTATTTCTTCCCACAATTAACTGTTACATTATGGGCAGTCAACCAGTCCATACCGAGAATGAGGTCAAACTTATCAAATGGTAACAACATAAGGTTTGCTTTAAAACAATGACCTCTAATCATTAATGGACAATCTTTACATACTTCATCAACTAACACACTCTTGCCTAAAGGATTAGACACCTTAATCATAAATTCTGTAGAGTCTATAGGCATACTCAAATCGGATACTAATTTCATGCAAATGTAAGAGTGTGTGGATTCGGGATCTATTAAAGCAATAAATTTGATATCATGAAGAGAAAAGGTACCCGTAATAACATCATGGGAAGATGCCTCTTTGCGAGCGCGAATGGCATAAGTCCTTGCAGGTGCTCTACCCTCGGGTCTCGCAGCCTGCTCTCTAGGGTTACCTCTTCCACTTGCCCCACTTCTGGGGTTTCTCTGCGGCCTTCCTCTGACCATACTCCCGGATCTCGGGTTACGAGTTACATCCTCTTTCATCATCTCTGGACAATCTTTTATGTAGTGGTCCTGGGAACCACATCTGAAACATGCATTTTCGATGCGCTCGGCATTCCCTAAATGACGCCTCGCCACAATGCGGGCATTCGGGTCTATCAGATCGAACATTCCCACACTAGCGATCAAGAAGTAGTGCGTGCTTTATTTCCCGAATCATTGTTTACTCTTATCCTTCGTGGAAAATTCGGTGGAAGTAGCCGATCAGGCAGGAAATCTCTTGACTTCTTGGATGAAGATTGGAATGACTTGTTCCATCGCTTCTCTTTCTAGAGTCGCGAGACTCCATTTGATTTCTTCTTCTCTTTTACTAGTTCTTGACTTTACAAGCCCCTCGACCAAACACAACAAATTCCTTCAATTCTAGGACAGCAATAAAGCGGTTTGATGTCCTCATTTAGCCCATCTTCAAATCTTTTACTCATGATGGCTTCGGTGGACACGTATTCTCAAGTGTATTTCTTTGAGTCTTACAAACTCACGCTCGTAGTCGATTCTGAGACATCTTGCCTTGTTTTGATTCTAGGAATTCCTTCTTTCTCGGTCCACAAACCTTTGGTGATATACTTTTTCTTGAACTCTTCTTGGAAGAATTCCCATGTGATCTTTTCTCTTGGGACTACTGATACCAATGTGTTTCACCATTTATAGGCAGAATCTCTTAAAAGAGAAACTACGCACTTCATGCACTCTTCAGGTGTACATGACAGCTCATTAAATACCCTGATGGTATTTTCTAACCAGAATTCAGCTCTTTCCGGATCATCATCTTTTCTAGCCCGGAATTCTTCTGCCCCATGTTTCCTGATTCTATCAACCAGAGGCTTCTCTCCTCTTACCACCTCTACTACTTGAGGGTTATTGGGATAGGTTGAGGAATAGGTGGGGGTGGAGGGGGTTGTCCATTCGGGTTCGTACGAACGAACTCTATGTACCATGTGTTCATCATATGGAGGAAGGCTTCTCTAGCCTCTTCTCCTCCTCATTGACTCACCGTAGTGGGTCTATTCTAGTTCTCATTCGACACCGTCCCTTCAACGGGAGCCGGCGCATTACTTTCTACGGCATCCGCCATATCTCTTTCAGGATCCATTTACTATATATATAAACATAATTTAAGTCGTCAGGAGTTGTCACACTATCATTATAAAAACATTCTTACGTATGGCATGTATAGCTAGACTCCTGCTCGTGCTACGTTAGTCCTAGAACCGACTATACCATAGCTCTGATACCACTAAATGTAACACCCCATACCCGAGTCTGAGGCTTAGACCGGATACGAGACATTACTATGCTTGAACTTGCTTAATCATGTACTTACGGGCTATAAAATTTCATTCTGAAATAAGAACTTCTCTTTCTTAATCAACTTGTACTTTTCATGGGCCTACGAGGCCTTAAACTCATGTTCGTAAACTTTCGTAACTCAGTCGAAAAATTTTCATTGAAACAGGGGTCACACGCCCATGTGAGTTGGGACACGCCTGTGTAACCCTGAGACACGCCCATGTCTCCCAACCGTGCTTAAAACTCGAGCTTATCGCCAAATTTCACACGGCCAAGGCACGCGCGTGGTCCTAGCCCGTGTGAAAAACCTTAGCATTCGACTTATAACACACGGCCATGGCACGCCCGTGGACTTAGACCGTACTACATCTTGATATCTCGACTTATTTCACACGCACCGGGCACACGCCCATGTTCTAACAGTGTGTCATGCACGGCCTTAACACACGGCCGTGGGATTAGTCCGTGGCCTTTTCTTACTTATAAGACTAAGGTGCGGTTTATGGATTTGGCCTAGACACACGCCGTGTGTCTAACCGTGTGGGCACTTAGAGGCTATTTACCAAGCCAATTGCCATCCACGAAATTAAGACCAAACTCAAGCTCAATTCAGCAACTCAATTATTACATCTTTCATGAACAATATAACATGCTTCATTGATATTAATAACATGCATACTTAGTCAAACTTGGCCAATCACTTAGCCATTTACAAAAGAATAATAAACTTGATGACCCATACTTTTGCCCTTTTCTAAGACATATACTCAAAATGAAATGTTTCCTATACATGCCATACTTAATGTAAACAACTTGGCTATACCAAAATAGCGATTGATAGTGTGCTCCGAGCTCAGATGACAATGATCCACGAGATTAGCTTTCATGGAACTACATGGAAAGAAAGAATAAAAGACGTAAGCATTTAGCTTAGTAAGTTTGCATATAATGCACATAGCAACATACTTGCTTAAATTAACCCATTTGACATAAACAATGGTATCATAATTTTAGCTATAAAGCTTACTTGCTCATACTTGATTCTTACATATCTCATGATACTTACTAGTCTCATACTTGTGAGGTAAACAAGGTACCTGTATCATTTGATCACATTGATCAGCATACATTTACATAATAATCATAATCTCTAATTTATCATTCATAACATGAATAATACTCGTTTTCACTTGATAATAACTTTACTTACTTAGCTTTCTTGTTATCTTTTTGGAACTAAACTCGTTTGCCCAATGAATTTATATGAATAACCGAGGATACTAAATCTCATCTAAATTTCGAGGCCATGACTTAACATGGACTTATACTAAGTCTTTCTTGTTCTCACCAATGCCATGCCTTAACTTGGACTTATATGGGATCTCTTTCTCTTGATAACTTTTCAATGCCAAGCTTGCCTTGGTCTTACATGATAACTTGTTCAATGCCAAGCTTGCCTTGGACTTACATGATAACTTACTCAATGCCAAGCTTGCCTTGGACTTACATGATAACTTATTCAATGCCAAGCTTGCCTTGGACTTACATGATAACTTATTCAATGCCAAGCTTGCCTTGGACTTACATGATAACTTATTCAATGCTAAGCTTGCCTTGGACTTACATGATAACTTGCTCAATGCCAAGCTTGCCTTGGACTTACATGATATCTTGCTTGCTTGCCGATGCCATGCCTCGGCTTGGTCTTATACGGACTTTCTTGTTTCATGTGGTAGATCGAGTATCCTAAGCTATTCAACTTCAATCGGGGCTTTCTCATGCTTGGTTTCATTAATTTCTTTGTTTAACATAACATTAAACATTTTCATAATAACATTGTACATTATACTAAGCAATTCAATGATATAAATCATAAAGCTTAGAAATCATACAAACTTACCTCAATATACAAAATGTAGCTAGGTACTCAATTTAGTCCTCGACCTTGTTCTTGCCTCGGTTTCGATCCGGGCTTCGTTTTTCTTGATCTATAGTCATAAATAGATCATTTCATATTCACATTGACTAAATTGACCCTTTACTCATACTTGGGCAAAATTATTATTTTGCCCCTATACTTTCTCATATTTGCAATTTTGCCCCAAGGCTCGTAAAACAATTTTCATTCAACTTTCTCAGACTACATGCTTAGCTGATTCATTTTCTCTACTATAACAATCCTCAATCCTCACTATTTCTACTATGTATGAACAATCTCATAACTTTTACAAACTAGTCCCTATGCTCATTTTCCATGAAATTCACTTAGAAAAAGATGTTTATCTAACATCAAACTCTCATAAACTTCCATAAAGCATCATTTAACAAGCATATCATTCATGGGTAGATTTTTGAACATGCATCTTAGCTCACTTTATAGCTAAAAGTAGCTAATTCATAATACGAGAACTTCGAAAATACGAAGAATATTAAAATCGGGACTAAGATGAACTTACTAGCAAGCTTGAAAGATGAGCAAACCCTAGCTATGGTTTCTTTGAAAATTTCGGCAATGAGGAAGAAGATGATAATGATTTTTGTCATCTTTTTCCTTTATTAATCATTTAATAGGTAAATGACCAAAATGCCCTTCTCTTAAAAATATCACCATTTACTAACTCATGTCCAATTTTGTCCAAAAATTATAATTTGGGAAAATTGCTATTTAAGGACTCATAATTGCTATTCTAGAGCTATTTCATACAAAGAGCTTCTAGAAACCCATACTTTGTAACTTTTGCAATTTAGTCCTTTTTGACCATTCAACCTCAATTTAGCAAAATTGCTTCATGAAACTTTTACACTAACATGCAACCATGGTATAAACCTTAAAAACTCATAAATTCACCTCGAATTCGTGGTCTCGCACCACTATTCCGACTAGGCCCTAAATCGGGTTGTTACACGTGTGCCCTTCGAAATGGCCACACAAGCCCGTGTGCCAGGCCGTGTGCTAGGTCGTGCCAAACCTGTAGGGTATACTGACTTATGCCACACAGCCAAGTCGCATACCCGTGTGCTGGGCCGTGTGGAGCATACTAACTTGATTTCTAAATAAACACTAGGGGATACACGGCCGT
This sequence comes from Gossypium sturtianum, assembly GCA_025698515.1. NCBI lineage: Eukaryota > Viridiplantae > Streptophyta > Magnoliopsida > Malvales > Malvaceae > Gossypium > Gossypium sturtianum. The sequence continues at coordinate 33,067,817 of CM046946.1, read as the reverse complement.
GTCACTTGACAGTGTGTCACACACGGTTGAAACACACGCCCGTGTGGAAAAAATAGGCTATTTACCAAACCATTTTGCTCACCCAATTTGCATACACCTACACCAAACCAATTAGCACAAAACAAGGCATAAATAGGCATTAAAACCAACCTCAACCAAGCCTAATTCATACTAATTTCATACCATCAACCATAAGAAACACATGTGTCAAAATAAGTAATAAATTTCATATCAAAATCACATTCACAATTCATCTAAATGGTCACTTTCAATTATGCATCAAATTGCATAAATCACAAGCAAACCAATCTCAAATTTCAACCATTTAGGATCCATAATGTCAATTCTCAACAAGCATCATAAATCATCCATCAAACACAAAACAAAGGCCATATGCACATATATATACATCACAAAATATGTCAAAATAAGCCAACTCACATGGCTATTAACATAACTGTAACACCCCAAACCCGGCCTAGACATTATGGCTGAATCTGGCGATGTCACATGATAGTGCTTTTGAAATCGTAGCCACGCTTAAACCTTTTCTCCTTTAAAAGTTTTTCATTATTTTATGTTAATTTTAAATAGTGTCATTCGTTTCCAAAACGCTGTCCTTTTTCCAAAACATTTATACTTCGTGGAAGCTTTTAAAAATAGTTTGCGTAACCGTGGTGTTTTGGTAAAACATTTGTTTCTTTTGTAAACTCGCGCTTTCCTACTTCTAGCAGTTAAAACCATAAAACATTACAAATCCTAAATTTAATCAAAATCTGTAATGGCCATAATTACATAAAACTTTTCCCAGGTATAATCAAAACCATAAACATGTATAAACCCATGAATCTATCGTGAAGCAGAAGCAGTGGTCACCATCGAGTCCTTCGCTGCTCTGATCCGTCTAATGCTGGGGATTACCTGAACAGATTAAACAGAAAAAGGATGAGTTTTCGTAAACTCAATGTGTAATCCCCACAAAAAAACATGCACATAGCATAATATCAGAAAACAGTCATATATTTACAGTTCGGGTCTGAGCCCATTACAGAATCGGTGTGGACCTTAGCCCACTCAAACATAGAATAAGATACAATTTAGGGCCTCAGCCCATCAGATATAGTATGCAGAACAGAACAGAATATCAGAATCCTACCCACCAGCCTCTACACACCATCTCCGACCAACCCTACACACCATGTGGGGATAAAATCAACCCACCCATCCCTACACACCATGATGTACCGAAATGCGACACATAATCAGATAATTGCAGCTGAGCTGCTAGATAACGGGCTTAATAGCCTTTCAGATACTTTCTCCCATATCATCAACCACCATAATGTAATGCAGCATACAATCAATGACATGCTATAACGCAATTAACAGATCATACATTCAAATCGGTATACATGCTGAGCGTAACATGCTTAATACATATATCACATAATCGAATCACGTAATTAGGGGTCTAAGTAAAGCTTACCGACTTTACAGTAGGTCCACAGTTGACTTGGGTGACCCGCGCAACCTTACAGATCAGTTCAGAAAAATGGGCTCGTACGCCCATGTGGCCTGCCCGTGTGGGCTCACACGCCCGTGTGGCCCACACGGCCCAAATTGGCCTTGGCCGTGTGGATCACACAACCTGGCCCAAAATTCCACACGCCCGTGTAGCCCACATAGCCCAATAGGTCGAGCCCGTGTGTCGTACACGGCCTTGTCCTGTCATCACACGGTCGTGTCACTAGTGCACGACCTAGCTCGTTGATCACACGGCCATGTTGTGGCTCACAGCCTTGCACACGGCCTACCACACGGCCGTGTGGCATCGACAGAATCATTTCTCGGCTTTCACCGATTCTCATTTTTTGTGTTTCTTGGTACACACCTGTATCGTTTTCGTCGCGTAAGCTCTTTTAAGCCTCCATAACCTAAAAATCGACCAATGTAACAATCAATTAAACACATGTTTCGTCATTCAATCAAAAGCCTATCTAAATCTATCATCGAAAATCTAACGAAACCCTTACCGTCAACAATCGAAATCGTAATTCTTAATTCTCTGCAGCAGCACCGATCAATTATTGCCCTTGCCTAATCCAAATAACCACAACAGCCTTCTTTAAGAGACTGTACACGAAACCAAAAAGAAAAAGGTAGAACCGATACTTACCAAACAACAAACTCACACACTTAAACAACGGGAACAGATGGAAAAAGAAAATTAAAAGAGAATAGTTGAGGGGGAATGGATTTCGGCAGCAATGGTGGGGAATGAAGGAGGGAAATGGCAGAGAGAGAAGGAAAATTTGAGATGGGAGTAGTTTTGGAAAAACAAAGATCAAATCCTATCAGATTTTCCTCAACTCCCCATTATCACACAACGTCACAGACTTTCAATCCCAATCAAACTCATCCACTCCACACGCCCATGCAAAAAGAATTACTCCCTCGCTCATGCAAGGATTCGAACACAAGACCTTCAGCAAACTAACACTCAACTTAACCACCAGACCAGCAGGCCCATTCTGTTAATTACTTGCAAACTTTTAAGCCTACTGACCAGAGATAGGGCTTAATTCATAGGAATAACAAAATTTACCCAAGTCATGGCTTGAACTTGGGGCTTCCCACACACACCCAGAACACATAACCACTAAAGCAGATACACAATTGTGTGCCACACAAATGCAAAAACAAAAGATTAAAAATTTGGGGGCGTTACAACTCTACCCCCTAAAAGAAAATTTCAGCCTCGAAATTTTACCTGATCAGAAAAGGTGAGGATACTGCTGACGCATCAAATCCTCTGGCTCCTAAGTGGCCTCCTCAGTGCTATGATTTTGCCACAGCACTTTCACTAAGGGGATAAACTTCCTTTGCAGAACTTTAATGTTGCGATCCAGAATCTGGACCGGCTCCTCCTCAAACGTCAGATCTGGTCTAACCTCAATGTCCTCTACCGAAACAATATGCGTGGGATCTGAACGGTAGCGTCTCAACATCAAAACATGAAAAACATCATGAATGCGATCCAACTCCGGAGGTAGCTCCAATTGATATGCTACTGGCCCCACTCGTTTCAGAATATGGTACGACCCAATAAACCGAGGGCTCAGCTTACCCTTGTGGTCGAACATCAAGACCTTCTTCCATGGCGAGACCTCGATAATTACTATGTCTCCCACCAAATACTCAATATCCTTCCTCTTCAGATCGGCATAGGACTTCTTCCTATCAGATGCCGCTTTCAGTCGATCTCGAATCAATCGGACCTTATCTTCAGTTTCAAAAATCAATTCCGGCCCCAGAACACGTCGCTCCCGCAACTCGGTCCAACATAAGGGAGTGCGACACTTATGACCATACAGGGCCTCGTAAGGTGCCATCTGAATGCTAAATTGATAGCTATTGTTGTAGGCAAACTCTGCCAACGACAAATACTCCTCCCAACTGCCTCGAAAATCTATAACACAACTCCTCAACATATCCTCCTGTACTTGAATCACCCTCTAGAACGATGGAAATGTGCAAGTGTACTCAATCGCAACAAGTAATAAAGTGACAAGTAAATGTCGAGTTATCATACCCACAGGGACTGTAAAAGAATTATTTATGAAAGTAATTTTAAACACTTTGGTGAAGGAAAAATATTTGGTTTTAAAAAGAGATAATACAAAAAACTAAGAGTTAAAAACTAAGTGAAATAATTAAAATAAAACAAAGAAATTCTAGTGCACGATTCCAAATATGATTTAATCAAGATGATATAATTGTGTTGGATTAATTATATTTCTTTACCTTAGAATTATTAAACTTATGCTTATACTTGTTACGAATAAATCACGGCAACTCGGTAATTTGCTAACTTATGAACATATTTACAAATAAAAAATCCATTCATCTCTTGTACATATTTCTATGTCAATTCGACCGATTAAACAGATTTATAAAGGTAAACATGTTATTGCACATACATACTTATTAAATTAAACAATCTCTCGCATATTCCTATGTCGATTAAAACGATTAATTCAACCTAATAAGCATATAAAAGACTATGTGAGGTAACAAAGTATCCTTACCTTGAAACAGTTTAATCACAATAATCTTGCAAGTTATGCAAGGCATATGTATCGCCAAATACAATGCTAATCTAATCTTCAGCTACCTTAGAAGAATTAAACATGCACTGATTAAGTACTGTGTCCATTAATTACAATTTCAATGCATTTAAATAATTAATTCTTTAGTTATCTAAACAATTATAATGCCAGAATAACTTAGGCATGATTTTACTTAATCAAGCATTTTACCGAGGCCTATAATAGCATAAACATAAATTTAACAAATCAAGAGGACGAAATGCAATCAACCCAACACGACTTAATTCAAGCTATATTGATTAAAATAACCATTTCAGAGACATGAATATTCATAGATATGTTCATAATAAAAACAACAGAAATTAAAAATATAGGGAACAAGAACCAAATCCGTTGTTTCTCCATGGCTTGACTGATTGCTCCTTCTTTCGTCTCTGTTGTCCTCGCCGATCAAGGCTTCTACGAACACTCGCTTTCTGCCCCAAATGGCTGAGAAAACACCTCTTTTCCAAGAGGGGAAATCGGCACAAGAAGGCTTGGTTTTTTGGAGAAAAAGAGAGAATGGAGAGAAGAGAAGTGATGAGAGAATGATAGTGTTGAGGGATGATTTGAATGGGCAGCAAAGGGGGGTTTATATAGTTGAGGATGGCTGCTAAAAATAGAAAATTTCAGCAGCCAAAGAGCCCCCTCATGGCCGGCCATCTTACATGGCAAAGTTGAGACTTTCAACTTTGCTAAAATTAGCCTGGGGCAAATCCGTAAAGCCTTAATTTAAGGTGGGGTTTGAATGCAATTTGGAAGTCTTCCAAGGGCCTTTTTGCAAGCTCATTTAATCAGCTAAAATGCTGATTTGGGTCAGCATTTGAACGGTTCTGGGCTGCCCAATTGGTGGCTGGTTCGGTTCGCTCAATTTGGTTCAACTGGTGCAGTTCAACTAGGCCCTTTTTCCATAATTAATGAAAATTAATTTATTTAGCCCAAATTAAATTGGGAATAAATTAAAATTAATTATATTATGAATTAATACACATATTTGAACCGTCTTAGGCTGGAAATTATTTCTCCTTGTTACTTCGAATTGCTTCTCGATTTTGTTATTCTAACGGTGTCTGCCGGGTCAATTTTCGCCCTTTGTACGAATCTGTCAAAAATGATCAAAATTCACTAAAATAATTGTAAAATTGACTAAAAATTAACATGTTCAAAATTTTAATACAATTTAATTATTTTATAAAAATTAATTATTTTATGACAAAAATTCTATCGAAAATGCATGATTTTAAGTAAAATTAGGTATGAAAAAGTATATAAATCTTTGTGTTTCTACACCCCCAAACTTAAATCATTGCTCGTCCCGAGTAATGCATAAATTTCGGAAAGAATTTCTCAGAAACACTTTTGAAAAACTCCTTCAGAACAACTTTTTTTCTCAAAATTATGAACTTAATATACTTAGGCTCAAAAATAAGAAATTTGATAACTATGCTACTTAAGTATACATATCGTTCAAATTACATCCAACAACTATTATAATAGCAAAATTAGACTAAACGCCTCTTTAACAAAGACATGTTAACCCTTACCAATTTGATTTTTTTATTCCCTTATTCAAGACTAAAATTTGCAATCATTAGTTTAACTTATGTCTTCATATGTTGATCTTAGCAATTTCTCTCCACTAATGTAGGTAGCATAGAAACTTGAATCAATAGGTCTTTATTAAGGTTGTAACGTGGCTAGGCTATGGGTAGGTAAAATATAGATAAATTTTGGCTTAAAAACCCTAGACTCAGCGTAAAATTGAACCTTCGGAATTTTTACCTTCGATACACCAACTTATTTTTCTTTCACATGCTCTTTTGTACATCTATTTTCTTTCGAGTACATGTGTGTGTGTGTGTGTGTGTGTGTGTGTTTTGAATTCAAATTCGAGCACTTGCTTCATGTACTACAATTTTCGAGCAATTGATACTTCTTTTCAATTCCCCCAAACTTATTTTCAAATGATATTCTGAATAGTACTGAGTCTAGTGTTTGGGACAATTTTAAATATAATGAAGAGAAAAGTGATTGCTAAATATTGCAAAGGTCCAAATAAAACTAGGCCATATAGTCTCAAAGTTGGGTTTCAAAGGATAATTTTATCATGGTCGGTTTGAAAGGCTCCAACGGTCCAAACAATAATTGCCTAAATCATTTTCAATATTCCATGCTTCCTAGGATTTCGCCTCAAGAAATTAGTAAGTCAATTCTAAAGACTTAAACTTTCATGCATGCCTAATTTTTTTTGTAGGGAACTAAAAATTTTATGGTACGAATTTGCATGCTTTATTAAAAATACGTTCATATCATTATTAAGCTAACCTAATAACTTATTGAAATAATAGGACTTTATTAATACTGAAGTTTAGCATACTTAAAAAAATTCAAATTATTGAACAAAATATATCCTAATCATAATTAAAAGAAAATTTTATTTTGAGTGGAATTAATTAAAATTTTCGGTCCCCCCTACTTAAAGTGAACAATGTCCTCATTGTTTAAAGTGAATAGATACTATACACCAGGTAGGATTTTAGAAAAGAGGAGGTGAGTCAAATTGACTGCTTAAGTACCAAGCTCTCTCTAAATCCAATCCTAGACATGTATATACCTATTGCCACACTTTAGCCTTTGTGACTTGTTCAGATTTTATTCATGATTCCTATCTCTTGTTTTATTGTGCAAAAATAAAAATTCCTAATTAACCTAATCCTAAAATAACTTAAGAATAAAATAAAATAAAGTTGAGGTCCTCCCTTTTTTATTTGTTTGCCGATCCTTTCGAATTCGACTCATCTTTTTCTCCATCATTATTGCCTTTGCATGATCGCTTTGCTCCCTCTTCGATAATGAACTCCATGGTTCAAATATGAAATTTGGAAACTCAGGCACAAAAATAAATGGGTCATTATAAATTTTCCTAAGGGCACTCCTCATCGAGTCATCCCTTATTTTTTAGTATCTCCAGTAGGCTTGTTGCTTCCATTGCATGTGTTGCATTAAGTCCATCAGCTTTGACAGCTCATCTCGAAGATTTAGGCTAGGTGGTAGAGCTCCAAACATTGAGGTTTCGATATCAGGTTTAGCTTTTGGTTCCATTGGTTCTGCCTCATTAGGGACTTCAGTTGATTGCTCTGGCGGGATCTCTGTGGGGTCATCTCTGCTTCTTCGGGATCCTCACTCTCTTCAACTCGTTGCTGTAGAACAGAATTTCCAGCTACTCGGTAGAGGTCCTAATCGGTGATTGTGCCCTGACTATACCCTGTCTTCTTTATGTTCGCAAGAATTTTTACTTTTAAGCACATAATTGTTATCGTAAAGGGGAAATAGGCTGGGCCAGAATGTCTAACAGCACAATTTCGCATTTCTCTTAGGATGATTTTGCCCACATCAATGGTCTTTCCAGTTAGAATCGAGTATAATCGGACCATTCGCTCTAATGAGATCGTAGTCCCATGCGAACTAGGCATAAGGCTGAAACGGATGAAATAGAACCATACATTCGCAAGTGGTGTCAAATATTCTCTTCGACATTTTTGGATTCCTTGCTTTGACACAGTCCACTTAGAACCTGGAACTGTAAGTTCCTCGAGAATTTCTTGCAAATTTTCAGGCTTAATGTTGCTCAACAAAGAAGAATATTCATCGTTTTCGAAATCAGGTAATTCAAAGAACTCATTAATAGCATTTGAATTTATTGGTACCTTGATTCCGCGAACTGGAACTTCTGTCAATTCGCTTGAGGTTAAGTTCGCATAGAATTCACGAACTAGTTCCTCATCCACACTTGGTCTCTTTTCACAAAACAATTCCCAATTGAGGGCTTGACCACTTGACGAATCACGTGCCATAAAGTCTCGTAGTTGCTTTCCTTCAATGTGAAGCCTTTCTCTGGATGCATCTGTTGATTTTTGAAGATACTTTCGTATCTTACTTTGGCTTCTTCAAAGAGGAACTTATTTTGCGTTTCATCGATTTGGGCGGAGGCACGAGTTCTCTTGCGAGGCATAATTGACCTGAACATAAAATGGAAAAAAAATTATTTTCTCAAAAATTTAATTAAAAAATATTAATAATTCATAAAGAAAATTTCCAAAAAAATGTAAGAACTCTTAAAAATAATAATGAAGAAATAGATGGTAAATTAAAAGGATGGTTGGAGGCTTAAGGGCTTGGTGTGTGGGTGAAGGAGGTGTGCTGCACAAGTGTGTAAAGCAACAAGCAGCAGCGCACGTGGGGCTGAAGCAGGTAGCGCGCATAAGGGCTAGTCCGGATGTGCGGGGAGATGGTGTGGCAGCAAGCAACACGCGTAGCAGGGAGCTTCGGCAAGCAGGCCTGGTGTGCTGGGCCGCTGGTGCGTGCGACGTGAGCTGGAGGCAGCAGGTGTGAGGCAGAAGCCTGGGCAGCAGGTGTGCGTGTGATGTGTTGGCCGACTGCTTAGGGACTTTTCGGCATTCAAAGGTTTGGGTGCTTTGAGGTTTTAGGTGTTGAATGGATGAGAAGAATAGAATAGATGGATGGAATATATAATGGAAGGAGTAGGAAGTAGAGTGAAATTCTTAGATAAATTTAATAATTTAAATATTCTAAGTCTAGTCCTACTCAAAGTTAACAACAATTAATAATTAAATATATGCATATGAAATTATCAATTTCTATTAAATTATTAAAATAAACATAAAATATAATTAAATAAAATTAATCCTATTCTAAGCTAAGTTGATAAAAATTAATATATAAATTATAATGGATATAATTATATATTAAAGTTTATTAATAATTTATAAATATATAATATTAAGTAAAAATATTTATTCTAGATGCCTTTTAAAAATATTTATAAAGAGAGGCACCTAAATTTTTATTAAAAAAAAAGAAGAAGAAGAGTAATTAAGTTTTAAAAATACTTCAATTAAGTCCCGAGACTTAATGAAAATTTTAAAATTGAGTTGCTAATTAAAACTTGGATCAAAATTTGACCCTTTTATTTGAAAAATTAAAAATTTATTTTGTCATTTAGGGAATAATTTCTCGGAAAATTATGTAAAAATCAATTCCCAGGAAAATTGGAGGGGTCACAAGCAGTCTCGCTTAAGTTCCAATCTCCTAGACAGAATTTATTTAAACATAATAAACCCGAAAATATACCCTAAATAATTTATTAAAAATAAGAAAATTTAAATTTCTGATAAACTGAACAAGATTTGATCCCGTTTAGGTTTTTCTCCGTAGTAATGTTTCAAACGTTGAGCATTGACTTGAAAATTACCTCCCTTACCTTGGAGTTCAACAACTCCATATGGATAGACGTGATGAATCGTAAATGGACCGGACCATAGTGATTTTAACTTACCTGGGAAGAACTTTAATCTGGAATTAAATAACAAGACTTGCTGACCTGCTTCAAATTCTCTAACTCGAATGTGCTTGTCATGCCAATTCTTGAGTCTTTCTTTGAGTAATTTGGCATTTTCGTATGAGAACATTCAGAATTCCTCTAGCTCGTTGAGTTGGAGCATCTGTTTCTCTCTAGCAAGCTTAAGATCCAAGTTGAGTCGTCGAAGAGCCCAGTAAGCTTTGTGCCTTAACTCCAGAGGTAGATGACAGGCTTTCCCAAAGACCAACCTGTAGGGTGACATTCCTAAAGGTGTCTTGTATGCTGTTCTGTAAGCCCATAAAGCATCATCTAGTCTCTTGGACCAATCTCATCGGTTCGGGCAAACTACCTTCTCAAGTATGCCTTTGATCTTCTTATTCGCCATTTCACTTGCCCATTCATGCGGATGGTAAGTCAGTAGCAACCTTATGTTTCACTCCACGTTTATCTAACAACCATTTTAACCACTTGTTCACAAAATGGGTCCCTTCATCTCTGATAATAGCTCTTGGGGTTTCAAACCTTGTGAACACGTGTTTCTGCAAGAACTTCATCACAACCTTAGCATCGTTCGTCGGATAAGCTTCATCCTTGACCCACTTGGACACATAATCTACTGCTACCAATATGTACCTGTGACCAAAAGACGGAGGGAAAGGACCAAGAAAGTCAATACCCCAAACATCGAACAATTCTACCTCAATGATATTTGTTCGAGGCATCTCATTTCTATTGGTGACATTTCCAACCCTCTGACATCGATCACAACTTTTTACGTAAGCGTATGCATCCTTGAATAGTGTGGGCCAAAAGAATCTGACTTGTAATACTTTGGTCGTAGTGCGGGTACCTCCGAGGTGTCCCCACTCTGGTGAGTGATGATGGTATAAAATCTTGATGATTTCATCTTACGCCACACATCTCCGATCATCCGATCTGCACACTTTTTAAACAAATATGGCTCTTCCCAGAAATAGTACTTCGCATCGTGAAAAAACTTTTTCCTTTGTTGATACGTTTTATCAATCGGCATCAAACAACAAGCTAAATAGTTAGCAATAACAGCAAACCAAGGAATATTATGGACATGATTTACCTTCAGTATGTGTTCATCTGGAAATGTCTCCTGAATCAGTACAAGTGGAGAATTTCCCTCTTGCGGCTCCAATCTGGACAAGTGATCTGCTACTTGGTTTTCTACTCCCTTTCGATCTTGAATTTTTAGATCGAACTCTTGAAGTAGAAGTACCCACCAGATCAATCTCGGCTTAGCGTCTTTCTTGGCTAGTAAATATTTAATTGCCGAGTGGTCCGTATAAACAGTCACTTTGGTACCTATAAGATAAGATCGAAACTTCTTGAAAGCAAATACAATAGCAAGTAACTCTTTTTCTGTTATCGTATAATTCAGTTGTGCTCCTGTTAGAGTCTGACTTGCGTAGTAGATGGGGTGAAAAACTTTGTTCCTTCGCTGGCCCATGACAGCTCCAATTGCGAAGTCACTTGCATCACACATCAATTCAAATGGCAGATCTCAATCTGGTGTGACGATGATGGGTGCCGTAACTAATCAATTCTTCAACTCTTTGAATGCTCTTAAACATTCATCATCAAACTTGAATATCGTGTCCTTCTCCAATAATTTGCACAAAGGTTTTGCAATTTTGGAGAAGTCTTTAATAAATCTACGATAAAAACCGGTGTGGCCCAAGAAACTCCTAACACCCTTTACAGATGTTGGAGGTAGGAGTTTCTCAATAACGTCTACCTTTTCTTTGTCTACGTCGATTCCATGTCTCGATATCCGATGCCCTAGAACAATCCCTTCTTGTACCATGAAATGGCACTTTTCCCAGTTGAGTACTAGGTTTGTTTCTTCACATCGTCTTAGTACCTTAGCTAGATTGGCTAAACAATCATCATAAGTGTCTCCAAATACTGAAAAGTCATCTATAAAAACTTCCAAACACTTCTCAACCATGTTAGTAAAAATTGACATCATATATCTTTGAAATGTAGCAGGTGCATTACATAAACCAAATGGGATGCGTCTAAATGCAAACATACCGCACGGGCAGGTGAATGTCGTCTTGTGTTGATCTTTCGGTGCTACTGTAATCTGATTATACCCTGAGTATCCATCGAGAAAACAGTAATAGTCTCGCCCCGCGAGTCTATCAAGCATCTGGTCTAAGAATGGCAAAGGAAAGTGATCTTTCCTGGTCGCCTTGTTCAGCTTTCGGTAATCGATGCAAATTCTTCATCCCATAACCTATCTGGTAGGTATCAACTCGTTATTCTCATTCTCAACGACCGTGATACCTCCTTTCTTCGGCACGCACTGGATCGAACTTACCCATGAACTATCTGATATGGGGTAAATTATACTCGTATCCAACCACTTGATAATTTATTTCTTTACTACATCCTTCATGATGGGGTTCAGTCTCCGTTGTCCATCAATCATTCCTCTCTCTCCATCTTCTAATATGATCTTGTGCATGCATACAGATGGGCTAATACTGCGAATATCAGCTATGGTCCATCCGATAGCCTTCTTGAATTGTTTCAAAACTATGATAAGTTTCTCTTGTTGTTCGAAGAGTTAATTCTCTTTGAAACAATCATGAGTGAGTAGAAGCCTTACCTAAATAAACATATTTTAAGTGTGTAGGTAATACCTTGAGTTCTAACTTAGGTGGCTCCTCGATTGATGCTTTTGGCTGGGTGTAATCCCCTTTCTCTAATTCCAAAGATTCAAAATGGGATTACGGATTAAATCCCTTTTGATTAGCTTCTAGCAGAGCTAAGTATTCATTCTCCTCTTCATCATTTGAAGGGTCTGATGTCAGAATTCGTTCCAACAGATCCTCAACATAGTTGAGTTCCTTCTCCACTATTAATTCATCTAAATCGGATATTGCAGAACAATCATCAATTGTGTCAGGAAATTGCATTGACTTAAAAACATTAAATGTTACCTGATCATCCTGAACACGCATAGTCAGCTCGCCCTTCTGCACATCAATAAGGGTCATTCCAGTTGCTAAGAATGGTCTTCTTAGGATAATTGGCACTTCTTTGTCTGCTTCAAAGTCTAGAATTACAAAGTCAGAAGGAAAGATAAATTTATCTTCACGTACCAATACATCTTCAATTTTTCCTTTTGGATGCGCTAAGGATCGATCTACTAGTTAAAGTGTAACCGTAGTGGGTCTAACTTCACCTATCCCCAAATTTCTAAATATTGACATAGGCATCAAGTTAATACTCCCACCTAAGTCACATAATGCCTTACCACAATAGGTTGCTCCAATATTGAACGGTATGGTAAAACATCCAGGATCCTTCAATTTTGGGGGTAGTTTGTCCTAAAGATATGCACTGCATTCCTTCGTCAGGGCTACCGTATCAAATTCTCCAAGTCTTCGTTTCTTAAACAGGATATCTTTCATGAACTTGACATAATTCGGCATTTGCTCAAGTGCTTCAACCAACGGGATGTTGATGTGAAGTTGCTTAAGTACGTCAAGAAACTTCTTAAATTGAATCTCCTGACTCTTCTTCTGAAGTCTTTGAGGGTAGGGTGGTGATGGTTTCTTTACTTGAACTGGTAATGATTGATTTGTCTTCTGTGGTAATTCTGCATCTAACGGAGTTGTTAGTTGATTAGATTTAGCTGGTTCTGAGGTTACCTTGTCGGGTTTTGCAGATTCTGGTTCTTGTGAAATTAGAATTTCAATACTCGGTTGAATTTCCTCTGAGTCTTGAGCATCAGCTTGCTCCTTTTCAGCTTTAATGGTATTGGGCTCTATCGTCTTTCCACTCCTCAACGTCAGCGCTTTGCAGTGCTCCTTTCTCAGATTTCTCAGATTTTCCGTATCACTAGGTAAGGTACCCTCTGGTCGGTTCCTAAGTTCAGTTGCAAGCTGGCCCATTTGGTTTTCCAGATTCTTCAATGTAGCTACTTGGCTTTGGATTAAGGCATCATTCTTTGCCATGTATGCCTTCAGCAAACTCTCCAAGCTATTGGATGCTTGACTTGAACCGGTTTCTAAACTTGTTGAGGAAACTAGGCACTGGGTTGGTGCAGGTTGGGTGTAAGTGCTCACTGGTTCCAGCCCCTTGGTTACTCCAGGACAAATTCGGGTGGTTTCTCCACGATGGGTTATAAAAATTGGATTGCAGCCCTTGCCTTCCTCAGTTTTGGTTCTGATTACCCATGTAGTATACAGATTCTGGGTTCGACGGACATCCTTCAAACAAATGTCCTTCCCCACAATAGACACAGGCTATATTCTCAAATTGATTAGGCGGCTGTGCTGCAAAACTATTAGACCCATTAGTAGTAAGATTTTTAAGCATTGAGGATATTGATGATACCTGAGATGCGAGTGAAGTAAGAGCATCTACTTCATGTATTCCAGCGACTCATTTTCCTGACGCTGCTTGACTGGTTGGCCATTGATAGTTGTTACTGGCGATCCTCTCAATAATTTCATAAGCCTCATTAGAAGAATTAGAAAGGAGAGCACCATTAGTAGAAGCGTCCACTACCATCCTCGTGTGAGCGTTGAGACCATTGTAAAACGTTTCAAGTTGGATGCAATGTGGAATTCCATGATGAGGGCACTTTCGTAATAACTCTTTAAATCTTTCCCATGCCTCATACAAGGATTCGCCATCCATTTGTTGGAAGGCAGTGATCTCATTCCTCAACTTAGCTTTCTTGCTAGGCGAGAAATACTTCATAAGAAATCTCTCTGCTAACTCTTGCCATGTGGAAATTGAGTTCGGTGGCAATGAGTTCAACCAGGCTCGAGCTCTGTCCCTTAGTGAATATGGGAACAACTTCAATCGTAATGCATCTTCGGGTACTCCGACTAATTTGAAAGAGTCGCTCACCTCCATAAATAGTCTCAAGTGCAGATGAGGGTCTTTGGTAGGCATTCCACTGAATTGGCCCACTGTCTGAAGCATCTGGAACATGACTGGCTTCAGCTCAAATTGTTGTGCCTCGATTTTGGGTCTTCTAATACCCGGTTTAAGATCATTGAACACTGGCATGGCATATTTTCTTAAGGCTCTATCCCTATCATCAGCAATAAGGATAGGATTTTGAGCAAGGTTTGCTCCATTTTCTTGATTCATGTTCTCGAAATTCATCTCTTCGATCCTCCTTTGATTTGCTTGTCTTCTACGTTGTTAAAAGGTTCATTCTATCTCAGGGTCTACATGGAGTAAATCGATAATTTGGTCAATACTCATAAACACCTGAAATATTCACAGAAAAAATTAATTAAGTTAAAAACTAAACAGAAAATTAAACCAAAATGTAAGACTAACAAATTCACAAATAATGGCTTTTGAAAAATAGTCCCCGGCAACGGCGCCAAAAACTTGGAACGATGGAAATGTTCAAGTGTACACAATCGCAACAAGTAATAAAGTGATAAGTAAATGTCGAGTTATCGTACCCACAGGGACTGTAAAAGAATTATTTATGAAAGTAATTTTAAACACTTTGGTGAAGGAAAAATATTTGGTTTTAAAAAGAGATAATAAAAAAACTAAGAGTTAAAAACTAAGTGAAATAATTAAAATAAAACAAAGAAATTCTAGTGCACGATTCCAAATATGATTTAATCAAGATGATATACTTGTGTTGGATTAATTATATTTCCTTACCTTAGAATTATTAAACTTATGCTTATACTTGTTACGAATAAATCACGGCAACTCGGTAATTTGCTAACTTATGAATATCTTTACAAATCAAAAATCCATTCATCTCTTGTACATATTTCTATGTCAATTCGACCGATTAAACAGATTTATAAAGGTAAACATGTTATTGCACATACATACTTATTAAATTAAACAATCTCTCGCATATTCCTATGTCAATTCAAACGATTAATTCAACCTAATAAGCATATAAAAGACTATGTGATGTAACAAAGTATCCTTACCTTGAAACAGTTTAATCACAATAATCTTGCAAGTTATGCAAGACATATGTATCGCCAAATACAATGCTAATCTAATCTTCAGCTACCTTAGAAGAATTAAACATGCCTCGATTAAATCATCTGTATCCATTAATTACAATTTCAATGTGTTTAAATAATTAATTCTTTAGTTATCTAAACAATTATAATGCCAGAATAACTTAGGCATGATTTTACTTAACCAAGCATTTTACCGAGGCCTATAACAGCATAAACATAAATTTAACAAGTCAAGAGGACGAAATGCAATCAACCCAACAAGACTTAATTCAAGCTAGATTGATTAAAATAACCATTTCAGAGACATGAATATTCATAGATATGTTCATAATAAAAACAACAGAAATTAAAAATATAGGGAACAAGAACCAAATCCGGTGTTTCTCCGTGGCTTGACTAATTTCTCCTTCTTTCGTCTCTGTTGTCCTCGCCGATCAAGGCTTCTACGAACACTCACTTGCTGCCCCAAATGGATGAGAAAACACCTCTTTTCCAAGAGGGGAAATCGGCACAAGAAGACTTGGTTTTTTGGAGAAAAAGAGAGAATGGAGAGAAGAGAAGTGATGAGAGAATGAGAGTGTTGAGGGATGATTTGAATGGGCAGCAAAGGGGGGTTTATATAGCTCAGGATGGCTGCTAAAAATATAAGATTTCAGCAACCAAAGAGCCCCCTCATGGCCGACCATCTTACATGGCAAAGTTGAGACTTTCAACTTTGCTAAAATTAGCCTAGGGCAAATCCGTAAAGCCTTAATTTAAGGTGGGGTTTGAATGCAATATGGAAGTCTTCCAAGGGCCTTTTTGCAAGCTCATTTAATAAGCTAAAATGCTGATTTGGGTCAGCATTTGAACGGTTCTGGGCTGCCCAATTGGTGGCTGGTTCGGTTTGCTCAATTTGGTTCAACTGGTGCGGTTTAACTGGGCCCTTTTTCCATAATTAATTAAAATTAATTTATTTAGCCCAAATTAAATTGGGAATAAATTGAAATTAATTATATTATGAATTAATACACATATTTGAACCGTCTTAGGCTGGAAATTATTTCGCCTTGATACTTCAAATTGCTTCTCGGTTTTGTTCTTCTAACGGTGTCTGTCGGGTCAATTTTTGCCCTTTGTACAAATCTGTCAAAAATGATCAAAATTCACTAAAATAATTGTAAAATTGACTAAAAATTAACATGTTCAAATTTTTAATACAATTTAATTATTTTATAAAAATTAATTATTTTATGACAAAAATTCCATCGAAAATGCATGATTTTAAGTAAAATTAGTTATGAAAAAGTATATAAATCTTTGTGTTTCCACCCTCTCCGACTGACTATTTGTCTGAGGATGGAAAGCAGTACAGAAGTCCAACCTTGAACCCAGTGCCTCATGTAATTTCTTCCAGAACAGAGACGTGAAGCGAGGATCTGATAAACCATAATTTATACATATTTTAACCCCATGCTTGGCTTATTTTTGGATGAATTCTCATTAGATTTGATGAATTTGATGCTCCTAATCCTTTAATTTCATGTTTTACACTCAGGAGAGCTTAAGGAGTCGAAAAGAACGAGAAACGGGCCAAAAAGGGGCAAAATGGGCCTACCTTAGAAATCAAAACGGCCTGGACTATTAAACACAGCCGTGTGTTACGAGCAGAATCGAACACGGCCTGGACCAACGTACACGGCCGTGTGTGGTGAGCAGAAGCGAGCACTGTCGAAGGAATCCACCACGGGCGTGTCACACGGGCGTGTCCCTGCCGTATCTAAGTTTAATTCTATTCGGAAAAGGCTACTTGTGGGCCAAGAAAGGTGCTCCAAAGCCTATATAAACACCCTAAGGGGTGACCTAAGGAGGAGGCAGTGTAGAAGGCAGAAAATACTCGAAGACAGCCATCGGGAGCAGCTTGGAAGAAGGATCTCCATCAAGACTGAAGATCTCCCATCAAGTTCTTTAGAAGTTTTTTTGGGTTTTCTTATGTTTTGTTGTTTTTCCTATTCTATGATGTTTCCCTCTATCAGTATGAACTAAACTCCCTAAACACCTAGGGAGGATGAAACCTAAGACGAATCTTATTATTATTTGATTTATAAGATAAATACTTGTTCTTATTCTTAATTGTGAGTTCTTATTCTTGTTTTGATAATTCAGGTTATTAATTCAAGTCGAATGTGCTTATCCAGAGGAGCAAAAGTCCCTGTTAAAGAGTAGATCAAAACAATTAAGCGGAGTTGATTGCAACCCTAGAAATAGGGTGACGAAAATCTGCCGGATTAGAGTCAAATCTAATAAGGGAATCCATAAATCGAGTTAATGCGACAATAGGGGTTTTAATTAGAAAGAGATTTCAATTAATCAACCTAGAGTCAGTTGTTTTTAGTCTTGAGAGAGATATTAACATAATTCAGGGATTTCTACGGATTAAGTCAAGTGAATAAATCATATGAATCAAAAGTAATAAGTGAAGTCTAGGTGGATTCTTCCTCGGGTATTGTCTTTATCATATAAGTTGTCTAAAAGTATTTTCCTAAATTCATTCTCTGTCGTGCTCTTACTTAGTTTTAGTTTTAAAAGAAATCACTCCAATTCTTGGGCTAGATAATAGAAAGATAGCAATTACTAGTACTCTTGGTCCTTGTGGATACGATATTTCTGGTCTTACCATAACTATACTACTGTTCGATAGGTGCGCTTCCCTTTATTGTGATCGTAGTTAGTTAGAGACACATCAAGTTTTTGGCGCCGTTGCCGGGGACTTAAAATATTAGGAACACTAAATTTTTATTACTTTAGCCATTATTTTATTGCAATTTATTTTTATTTTTATTTTTTCTACTCTTATTAATTTTTCTCTTTCTTTGCTTCTGGCAGGTGTCTCTAGTTTATGACTAGACGAAACCTGTCAGGACCTTTACTTTACGACAGTGAGGTTGAAAGTACAGCTCACAGAAAACGAAGAGAGATAAGGCGAAGCTTACAATACATAGAGGAAGAGCAAGAGGACGATACTAATACTACCGAAGAGATGGCTGATAATAATCTGCTACCCCCGGTGGTTGCCGAAAATCTCGCCTTTGCATTCGTACTATGTACGATTATGCTAAGCCCAATTTGATTGAAATTTGAATCGAGTATTGTTAGACTTGCTATTGCTGCAAATAATTTTGAACTGAAACCTAACACTATTCAAATGATCCAACAGTTTGTTCAGTTTGATGGTTTGCAGGATGAAGATCCAAATACTCATTTAGCAAATTTTCTAGAATTCTGTGATACTTTCAAAATAAATGGCGTTTCTGACGATGCCAATCGCCTTTGGTTGTTTCCCTTCTCGTTGAGGAACAAAGCTAAACAGTGGTTGAACTCATTACCACGAGGATCAATCACTACATGGGAACAGATGACCGAAAAATTTTTATTCAAATATTTTCCGCCGACTAAAACGACTGAATTGAGGAATGATATCTCTTCTTTTGTGCAGATGGATTTATGTAACATCCCAAAATTGGGCCTAGTAGATTTGGACCTATTGGGCCTATTGGACCTTGAGTGTAGAAGCATTTTAAAATTCATGGGAATTTGAGAACGGCATTATTTCAAGTTGGACTTATTAGGAAGGTGATTTTGGAGAGTTACGAGGTTTCTAGGAAGTTTTGGGTTCAAGTTAAGTTATAGGAAGAATTTTGTGTTTAAGCACTTTAAGGAGAGATAGTAAGTGACCTCAATGTTTATGGAATTAAATGAGTAATGTGCTAGCATAATTGAACAATTGGTAAGAAGGTTATGGCGCCACATGAAGTACTTGGAGGGAAGAGGTTCAAATCCCTTTGTGTGCAAATTTTGACTATTATTTTTGCATTCTTTCCCTAAGTGTCGGCCAAGCATGTAAATAAGGCAAGGTGGACTTTTTATTTTTGGCAAGATGGCTAAGGAAAATAGGAAAGGATGAAGGTGAGGAAAGAAATCAAGAGAAAGGGGAAAGTAAGGGGAACATATGGCCTTTTTCAAGGGAAGTATTATGGAAAGTTTGGTTGGCCAATTTTTGACCATCATGGTCATGAATGTGGACAGTTTTGGGTGTAGAGGGAGGTAGCCGAATTTTCTTTGGCAATTGGTAAAAGTTTTGGTGTTGTTTTGGCCAAAAACTCCTATTTACAACTTTTGTGTCATTTTTCTTTTCTCTCCAAATTTCCTTCTCCTTCTTACCGAATCTTCAAGCTTTGAGTGTACATCTTTCTCCTTTGTTTGGCCGAATCACTCACCTTTTGTTCATCTCTCCTTAGATAGTGAAACAATCTAGCACTCTTCTCTCCATCCATTCTTTTATTTTGACCTTTTCATCAACATTTTCTCTATTCTTAATTCGACATTACCTTGTGATCAAATCATCCTCTTTTCGTAGTGATTTAAGTGAGTGGCGCTACAAGGAAATTAACAATCGGTAAGTAGTAGTTCTCTCTTTGTCGATAACTTTGTTTCATCCGAGTTTTTCTTTAATAATCGAGTGTTCTTCTTTTCTCTCGTTGGAGTCCGAGTTACATTCTTTCTCGTGATATGGCCATCGTTGGATTTAGGGCTTTCAACAAGGTGAAGGAGCACAAGTGATTTGTATTAACCAAATCGTTATCATCGACTTGTCAAGCAAGTGGGGTAAGAACGTTGTTATAAGATTTGTTTTGATCAAAGGTGGGATAATTGCTAACGACTCTTTCGCTCACCAAATATTGTTAGGACGGGATTTCAATAGCCAAAGGTAGGATCAATTTTTGGTGCATCGAGGAGATCACATTCGTGGTGTTGAAGCAGTAGAAAGCACAACTTGTAATCAAGGTGTGTAATCCTGCACCCTTCCGAATATATGTTTGAAATGGTGTGTAATCTCATACCTCTCTGGATGTTTGTATGAAATGTTCTATGATTCGGTCGAAATATCAAGAAAATCGGAAACCTAAGCATCCGAGACCACTCGAGAGTGCGTATGTTCATAGTAGTAACCATATTTTGCAAAGAAAACAGTTTTGGTCAAGAAGAGTGGCGTGATTTTGGAAAAATCACGAAAAATAGGATAAAGGGAATTAGAAAGCTAAAAAGATATCAAATTAAAGCTTATTGTGTCTATTTTTATATGAAAGAAACAGAGGAGGAAGAAGAAGTTTATATTCTGGGATATCTTAATTTTAGTGAGACTGGTTCTGATAGACTTCGTGGTTGATAAACCGAAATAGTAACATATTCTAGGCCCACATTTAGTATGCTTTTGGATGAATTATCCTTTGATTTACGTAAAAAGGTGCTCTTAATCCTTTCTTTTCATGTCTTATACCCAGGAAAGCACCCAAGGATAAAAAGAACGAGAAACGGGCTCAAAACGGTTCAAAATGGACCAAAGAGGAAATCGACACGGCCTAGACTTGGACCCACACGGCCGTGCCAAGTCAATCATCTAGAACACGGTCTAACCCCGACTCACACGGCCGTGTCTCATTAAAGGAATCTGAACACGGCCTGTCCATGATTTACACGGGCATGCGCCATGGCCGTGCCTCTGCCGTGGAGAAGAGCAATTTCATGCGGGAAAGGATACTTAGGGAGAAAGAAACGTATTTCAAAAGCCTATAAATACACCATAAGTATGACCTGAAAGGGGGAGCCCAAAGCCATCGTCTAGGGGCATCGTGCTAGGCCAGAGAAGGCAGATTTGTGGGGATTCACTCAGGGATAGCCAGTTGATCCATCTCAAGAAGCCAGAGTTATACTCAAGACGGAGGATCTCCTCTTTAATTCCTTCAGGGGGTTTTAGGGATTTCTTATGTTTTGTTTTATCTTTTCTCTTGAGATGTTTTCCTTTATTGTTATGAACTAAACCTTCGGATACCCGAAGGGGATGAAACCTATGATGAATCTTGTTATTTGATTATTTGAATTATATGATAATAACTTTGTTCTTAATTATGTGAGCTTAATCCAAATTTAATGTGCTTAGGTGGAGGAGGAATAGACCCTGCCTAAAAGTAGATCCAACATAATTAAGCGGAGTTGATCGCACGCCTAGAGATAGGGTGGCGAGATTTTGCCGGATTAGGGTGAAACCTAATATGGGAATCCATAGATCGATTTACTGCTATTCTAGGGGGTTATTATAAGAGAACGAGAGTTCCACTAATTAACCTAGGGTTAGACGTTATTCGCCTCGAGAGAGGGTTTAATATACATTAGGGAGTCTTACGGATCAAACTAAGTGAATAAATTGCATGGTTCAGTGTTAGATAACAAGTGAAGTCTAGGTGGATTCTTCCTAGGGTATCGTCCAAATCAACTGAGTTTTTCCCAAGTTATTTTCCAAATTCATTCTTCTTTGTCTTAGAGTCTTTAGTTTAGTAGTTAATTAATTTAGATTAATAAACAACTTCACTTATTTTAGGCTAAATATTAAAAAGAAAGTTAGTATTAGTACTTTTAGTTCCTTTGGGTTCGATAATCCGGTCTTGCCTAAGCTATACTACTGTATGATAGGTGCACTTGCCTAAATCGTTGTCAGAGTTAGTTTCCAGGTTCGATCATTCTATTTATAAATTTTAAAGCTCTGATTCACAGCGATCAAGTTTTTGGCGCCATTGCTGGGGAACTAAAATATTAAGAAAACTCTATTTTTATTACTTTAGCCATTATTTTTATTTTTCGCAATTTATTTTTATTTTTAGTTTTAATTTTATATTTGCTAAACTTTCTTTCTTTCTTTTCCTCGCAGGTACCTCTAGTTTATGACTAAAAGGAATCCGAGAGGACCTTTAGAATACGACAGTGATATTGAAGCTATCGCTCGAAGAAATCGCAGAGAAAGTAGGCGAGCCCTAAATTACCAAGAAGGAGAGCGAGAAGACAGATCCAATCCTACTGAAGGGATGGACGAAAATAATCTTCCACCACAAGATGTGGCAGAAAATAATGCTCCTCGTACTATGTTTGATTATGCTAAACCTCATTTAACAGAGCCGAATCAAGTATTGTTAGGCTCGCTATAGTCGCTAATAATTTTGAATTAAAGCCTAACACTATACAAATGATTCAACAGTTTGTTCAATTTGATGGTTTACAGGACGAAGACCCAAACGCTCATATAGCTAATTTTTTATAGTTTTGTGATACCTTCAAAATAAATGGCGTTTCTGATGATGCCATACGACTTCGGTTATTTCCCTTTTCATTAAAGAATAAAGCTAAACAGTGGTTAAACTCATTACCACGAGGGTCAATCACTACATGGGAACAAATGACCGAAAATTTTTTATTAAAATATTTTCCACCGGCCAAAATGGCCAATTTACGTAATGATATATCTTCCTTTGTTCAGATGGATTTAGAGACATTATACGATGCATGGGAGAGATATAAGGATCTCTTGAGAAGGTGTCTGCACCATGGTTTACCCTTGTGGCTTCAAGTCCAGACTTTCTATAACGGTGTAAACCCCTCAACGAGGCAACTAATCGACTCAGCCACCGGTGGAACCCTGAATAATAGAACTCCTGAGGCAGCCTACGAGTTTATTGAAGAGATGTCGCTAAATAACTATCAGTGGCAAGTTACAAGAACAAGGCCAACAAAAACAGCCGGAGTTTACAACCTCGACGCAGTAACCATGCTATCAAATCAGGTAGAGTTGATGAATAAGAAGATTGATAGTTTGTGTTCTTCGCAGGTACATCCAGTCATGCAGTGCGACACAATTGGAACTGTGGCAAATCCTGAGTACCCACCCTACCAACCAAGACACAGAGAGCGAACGGATGAACTATATAGGTAACAATTTCAGAACTAATAATAACCCATATAGTAATAATTATAATCCAGGTTGGAGGAACCACCCAAATTTTTCGTGGGGAGGACAAGGAAATCAAGGAAATCAAAGACAACAACCTCCTCAAAATTTCCAAAATCAGCCCTATCCACAGGAAAAGAAGCCGAATCTTGAAGAGACGTTGAACAAATTCATAGCATCCACAGAAGCCCGTGTCCAAAAAACTGAGGTAACACTCGACACCCAACAAACATCGATCAAAGCGATCGAGAACCAAGTTGGAGGACTTACAAAGGCAATCGGGGAAATTACCTAGTCAGTCAGAGAAATTGCAAAGCTATTATCCGAACGACCGCAAGGGCGTCTACCGAGTAATACTGAAATTAATCCAAAGGAGCAAATCCAAGCCATAACAGCTCAAGAAAGCGAAGAAGTAGACGAACCCAGTCCAACACAAGGAAACGAGGTAGAAAAAGGTAAAGTTGAGGTAACACAAGACAAGCCAAAACCGGTAATCAAGGAGTACCAACCTCGCGTACCTTACCCTGAGGCATTAAGAAGAGACGACACAGAAGAACAGTTCGGTAAGTTTCTTAAACTTTTAAAGAAATTACATATTAACTTACAATTACTTGAAGCTCTTTCGCAGATGCCAGATTTTAGGAAATTTTTAAAAGAGCTTCTGACAAACAAACGGAAGTTAGACGAGTAGTCACATGTGGAACTTAACGCACAGTGCTCAGCAATTCTCCAAAATAGACTGCCACAAAAGCTAAAAGATCCAAGGAGTTTTACAATTCCATGTTTAATTGGTAGACTAACTGTTGATAATGCGTTAGCTGATTTAGGGGCAAGCATAAATGTCATACCTTACAAATTGTTTAAACAATTAGGTCTAGGGAAACCCAAACAAACTAGGATGAGCATTCAATTAGCTGATAAAACTGTTAGAATTCCTAGGGGTATTATCGAAGATGTTCTTGTAAAAAATTGACAGATTCGTTTTCCCAGTAGATTTTGTTGTCTTGGACATGGATGAGGATAATTCGATCCCCCTAATTTTAGGAAGACCCTTTTTAGCAACTAACAGGACTAAAATTGATGTTGATGCAGGAGAACTCATACTTAGCGTAGGTAATGAGACAGTCACCATCAAGGCTCTCGATTCAGCTAGAACATCGAGTAATCAAGGTGAGAACGTAAATTCTACTGATAACCATTCGGTTAACCCTTATTTTCAGGAAGCACCACCAAAGAATACAACTGAACCCGATCCTAAACCCCATGCCAACAAAGAAATAACTCATGACGATCGAGGGATTCAATTCGATGATCTAGACGAGTGGAAGACACACTTCAAGGAGAAATTAGGGATACACGACGAAGAACCGGAACCACACAAGATAAAACTAAAGGACCCCCAAAAGAGCTAATAGGAATAACAAACCACTTCAAAATAGGGGACCAGGTACTGTTAGATCAGGCAGATCCTCGAATATCTCCTCCGGACCCTAGCACAAACAAAGAAATATCTTTTAGGGTAACCAGTGTTTTCCCACACGGAACAGTCGAGGTAAGTAATCCTATTTTTGGTGCTTTTACTATAAACACATCTCGACTTAAATTTTTTCATGAAGACGTAAATGATAGCATGAGGAAGGACTTCCAACTCCTCAAACCACCCTGACAAAGCGAACGAGAGGAGAGTCTAGCTTAAGACTATAAACGAGCGCTTCTCGGGAGGCAACCCGAGCACTAACATAATTTATTCTCATATTTCGCTTTAAATTTATTTTTCTTTTCTTCTTTTATTTCTGAACAGTTAGTTATAAACTAACAAGGGGTGCAAATTCCAGGACACACGGCCTTGCACACGGCCGTGGCCGTGGCCGTGTGGACCATAAGAATCCCCGTACTGACATAGCAGAGGCCGTGCGAATCAATTCCAACCACTTTTCGACGTCACGGATCCAACCACTACACCACGGGCACCGACAAAGGGGCACGGTCGTGCCTCATAACCGTGTGAAGCTACTGACTTTTCAACCACGGGCAGAACACGCCCGTGCCTTAAAACCATGCCAACATACTGACTTGTCGAACACAGGCTAGACACGAGCATGGGGAACCAACACGCCTAGGAACACGGCCGTGCAATGCGGCCGTGTGAATCGACACACCCTTCGTTCACGGGCGTGGGAGAGCCTCAGATGCAAAATTTTATTTAAACCCCATAGCCCTCCCCCTTCACCCCACCTTCTTCCATCTTTTTTTTCTTTCAAAAATCTCTCCCATTTCCTTAGAAACAAAGCCTCTATAACTCTTGAGCTACAACAAAATCATATCCATGGCAAAGAAGCGTAAAAGGCCAATCTCCTCAAAGGATACCGATTCAAATGAGTTCATGCCGGCAGCTTCATCCAAACAACAAGCCAAGGGTCTTTGAGACCAATTATCTGTTCTTTTATTTTAATCTTCTCCTTTATTTTCCTTATCTTTACCTCTCTTCTGCTTAATTCAGTTTATTTTGTTTTAGTTTCTTGTTTTTAGGTTCTTAAGGCTGCTTGGGAATCACGCCAATTCCGCCACCACCAGTACCTCCACAGTCTTAGAGGTCACACCCACCTCGCGAACCATCTACTAATAAGGATTCTCAAGCCCCTTTATCTTTTAGCACTAGTTTAATTCAATATTTATTTTCTTTCTCTTTATCTTCCTTGTCCTTAAAGATATATTTAGTTTATTTTAAATTTGTCTTAATATATCCTGGCTAATCCTGCATAAGCTACCCAAAATCTTCATCTAGCGCAGGATCGTCACCCAGACCGGCCCCTCCAACATATCGTTCATCCAGCTCAAGGAATTCATCCATAATTCAGGGAGTTTCACTTCTCCCCATATCTTCTGATCTAAACATTACATTTATGTTATATATCTTTGTACATTGAGGGCAATGTACATCTTAAGTGTGGGGGTGAATCTTAGATATTCCAAACTTTTTGCATTATTCTCAAAATCCTGAATTTAGTCTTGTTTGAAAGTAAATTACTCATATTACTAATTAGGATGAAATTTCTGATGATTTATGATTTTTATTGATATGTTTTAGATTAAGTCATTGATAATTGTGCATTGATAATTAAATTTGAAGAATACTAGAGAATCAAGCTTGATGTCTATTTTTTAGAAATTAAAAATTTTCTAGGTTGTCGAACTGAGTTTAAATATTACCTTGAAGTTTGAAATTTACGAGGTTGACATCAAAATACCCATAATTTTTGTGAGTTTTTGAGCCTTATAGAGCATATATTCTTTTTCTTGCTCACTTTATTGATTATGAGTATGTCAACATTGATTTGTTATTCTAGAACTTGCATCGATTATACATGTCGAGACCACACCTTTTGATTTGATATACAGAGATGATAAAGGCATGTAGGTTTTAACCCACTTAATCCATTAAAAAGCCTACCTTCATAATTAACCCCTAGTGAACCCCTTTTAATCCTAACAACCCTATTTATTGACATAACCGCTAATATTAACCCAGAACCCCTTTGTTTTTGTTATCACCATTCCTTTTGACTACCCTTATACCGAGATTTGATCTGATTAGTTGCCTAATTATGAATTTTAGTATTTTATCCTTTATTATGTATTTAGTTGTTCTTAAAAAAAAAACAAACAAACAAACAAAAGTATATTCATTATTCATCATTAGTTGTGATTAAATGAGCTTATACGCTTAAATTCCAAGTATCGAAGAAGAAGCTCGTATTATTGGTATTCTTAGTTTTCAATTGATGTAATTATTATTATTAGTTCATTAGTTCTTAGTTAGGTAATTTTTCAATTCAAACTCGATTCTAACCCTCTAATTCAGCCTTATTCCACACCTTAACCCTAGCCCCGTTACAACCCTAACAAAGACCTTTTGATTTGTGTTTCATCTCATATTTCAGTGGTGGAGATTTGATTTTCATGCAAGCCTATGGGATTAACTCTTCATGTTTGACTTTTGAGTGCCTAAATTCTGAACCTTAAACACTTTGAGTGATTTGAGTGAATCTTTTGTGAGGATGTCAATCCTTATCGATTTCAAATTAAAGGTAATTATCTAGATAAGGGGAGACGCCTAAGTTTTCGAGCTACAAAATCTATGACTTATATTGTTTGAATTTTTAGGACGCTTTGAGTTGAATTATCCATGTATAAATTATCTCTGAATTATGATGAGACACTATCAATAGGAATTATGAATTACAGGAAGTTCATTTTAATTGTAAGTTGAGAATTTTGCTTGAGGACAAGCAAAAGCTTAAGTGTAGGGGTATTTGATAAACCGAAATAGTAACATATTCTAGGCCCACATTTAGTATGCTTTTGGATGAATTATCCTTTGATTTACGTAAAAAGGTGCTCTTAATCCTTTCTTTTCATGTCTTATACCCAGGAAAGCACCCAAGGATAAAAAGAACGAGAAACGGGCTCAAAACGGACCAAAGAGGAAATCGACACGGCCTGATCGACACGGCCTGGACTTGGACCCACACGGCCGTGCCAAGTCAATCATCTAGAACAGGTCTAACCCCGACTCATACGGCCGTGTCTCATTAAAGGAATCCGAACACGGCCTGTCCACGATTTACACGGGCATGCGCCATGGTCGTGCCTCTGCTGTGGAGAAGAGCAATTTCATGTGGGAAAGAATACTTAGGGAGAAAGAAACGTATTTCAAAAGCCTATAAATACACCCTAAGTATGACCTGAAAGGGGGAGCCCAAAGCCATCGTCTAGGGGCGTCGTGCTAGGCCAGAGAAGCCAGATTTGTGGGGATTCACTCAGGGATAGCCAGTTGATCCATCTCAAGAAGCCAGAGTTATACTCAAGACGGAGGATCTCCTCTTCAATTCCTTCAGGGGGTTTTAGGGTTTTCTTATGTTTTGTTTTATCTTTTCTCTTGAGATGTTTTCCTTTATTATTATGAACTAAACCTTCGGATACCCGAAGGGGATGAAACCTATGATGAATCTTGTTATTTGATCATTTGAATTATATGATAATAACTTAGTTTGTTCTTAATTATGTTAGCTTAATCCAAATTTAATGTGCTTAGGTTGAGGAGGAATAGACCCTGCCTAAGAGTAGATCCAACATATTTAAGCGGAGTTGATCGCACGCCTAGAGATAGGGTGACGAGATTTTTCCGGATTAGGGTGAAACCTAATATGGGAATCCATAGATCAATTTACTGCTATTCTAGGGGGTTATTATAAGAGAACGAGAGTTCCACTAATTAACCTAGGGTTAGACGTTATTCGCCTCGAGAGAGGGTTTAATATACATTAGGGAGTCTTACGGATCAAACTACGTGAATAAATCGTATGGTTCAGTGTTAGATAACAAGTGAAGTCTAGGTGGATTCTTCCTAGGGTATCGTCTAAATCAACTGAGCTTTTCCCAAGTTATTTTCCAAATTCATTCTTCTTTTACTTAGAGTCTTTAGTTTAGTAGTTAATTAATTTAGATTAATAAACAACTTCACTTATTTTAGGCTAAATAATAAAAAGAAAGTTAGTATTAGTACTTTTAGTTCCTTTGGGTTCGATAATCCGGTCTTGCCTAAGCTATACTACTGTTCGATAGGTGCAGTTGCCTAAATCATTGTCAGAGTTAGTTTTCAGGTTCGATCATTCTTTTTATAAATTTTAAAGCTCTGATTCACAGCGATCAGTGGTTCCCTATGCTGTCTTGGAAAAGTTGGTTAAAATTGTACAAAGTGAATTATGAGTTATAAGTTATATGTATGGATTCCTTAGAGAACCTATTTTCAATAGAAACAAGTGGGAGCAGTATATGAAAACCGTACAGTGAGATTTTTGAAATTAAGGTAAGAGAGGTCAGAATCATTGGACAGTGAAACAAGGGAAACTTTAAGGAAAAAACTGTACTAAACGGCTAAGCCAAAAATTCTGGAAAAATTTTAGTAAAAGGATATATGAGTCTATTTTCAAGGAAAATTTACGGATTTAAATTTCGAATTTTCTAACCCAAGTTATAGTCAATTTAGTTAGTATGACGCAGATGGACAGTTTCAAATTTTTATGCCCAAATTAGTAGTTAAGTCCGGGGTTGCGAAATTACCAAAATACCCTTGGAGTGTAAATTACCGAAATACCCCTGGGTTACGAGATTACCGAATTACCCTTAGTGGGTAAAATTACCGATTTACCAAAATGCCCCTATGGGCTGATTTGATAGATTGTTATAATGGGTCGATTTACCGAAATGTCCTTATGGACCGAATTTTCGAAATGCCCCTATGGGTCGAATGATCGTATTGCTTTAATGGGCTGATTCATAAAAAGTATTCAATAGGTTAATGGATGTTATTTTTATATGGATGTTTTACGATTATGTATGATGCATCTTTACATATTGCATGGGATGGGAAAATTTGAATGAAGAGAAGTATAGACCGGTGGCATTGCCACAAATTCTGATAATGGCTATGTGCCTAACATATGAATTAACGACTCTGTGTCGATCATTTTACCGTATATGAATCTGGTGGCTCAGCAACAAATAGTATAAATGGCAGATTGACTGCAAATTGGAGAGACTGGCGGGGTGGGTTGACTTGATCCCCACAGGAGAGACTGGCTGGTACGGGGGAGAGATTGGATGGATGGGTTGGGTTGCATACTTTGCATTCATATATATATAATGTTTTGTAATTGGGCTTCGGCCCAAGATTATCTTAAATGGGCTTAGGCCCAAGATATTTCTAAGCGGGTTCAGGCCCAGTGGATGACGGTAAGGGGATTTCACACTGAGTTCTTGTAACTCACCCCCCTTTTTCTTAACCCTTGTAGGTAATGCTCCGTAATGAGGACTTGGGCCCATGGATGACTCGGTGGAGGCCATACTTCAGAAACGGTGTTTTATTTTGAACTTTAGATTTTTAATTCCGTTCACTTTACTATTTTGGGTTTTTATGTTGTAATAAGGCCTCTGGAGTGTTTTATTATTTGCTTTATGGTTGATATACTTATTATTTTGCTTAAATTGTTTAAAACGAGAATTTTCTAAAACTTAAATAAAGGTTTTCCAAAATTGATTAACATATGAATTTCATAACAAACTTTTACAAATATTTTTAACATTGGAAATTTTCTCTCAAATTATCAACGATATTTTCAAAAGTCACGGTTTTAAAAGATTACTAGTTCGATTATCGATTTATCAAACAACCTCTCAAAAATACTTGCATTTTATCTACGTTTCCGCAACGTTTTCAAAATGCTTCTCCAACTCTATTTCTAAACATTACATTTTTGCAAATTGTTTATTTCAAGTATGCTTCTGCAAACGAAAAGGTTTTTAAAGATAATTATGTTTTTAATTAGACATGAATTGCTTAAGTGTTTTGGGTTTTTAACAAAGAGGCTGTATTTCTCAAGCAAGTTTTTACTTCCATGTGACACACCAGATTCAGGCCTAACTTCTAGGCCGGGTTCGGGGTGTTACATTTTAGAAACGCTTTACGACGCATGGGATAGATACAAGGATTTATAGAGAAGGTGCCCACACCATGGGTTACCTCTATGGTTACAAGTTCAAACCATTTACAACGGTTTGAACCCCTCAACTAGGCAACTAATAGATGCAGCTGGCGGCGGCACACTAAACAACAAAACACCTGAGGCTACCTACGAATTCATTGAAGAGTTGTCTCTGAACAACTATCAGTGGCAAGTTATGAGGATGAAGCCAACAAAAGCCGCAGGAGTTTTCAACCTCGACGCAGTGACAATGCTATCAAACCAGGTAGAGCTTTTAAGTAAAAAAAATTGATGGTTTATGTGGTTCCTCGCAGGTACATCCAGTGATGCAGTGCAATACAAATGGAGGAGAAACGAACAATACAGAATATCCATCCTACAGCCCTGGCATAGAAAGCGAACAAATGAACTGTATGGGTAATAATTCTAGACCTCAGAATAATCCCTATAGTAACACTTACAATCCAGGTTTGAGGAACCATCCCAATTTCTCATGGGGCGGTCAAGGAAATCAGAGACAACAACCCCCTCCAGGCTTTCAACAACAACCCTACCCACAGGAAAAGAATCCGAACCTTGAGAAGATGCTAACCAAATCATCTCGGTGTCAGAAACCCATTTCCAAAACACCAAAACAGCAATCAAAAATCAGCAAGCATCAATTCAAGGGCTTGAGAACCAAATAGGTCAGCTTGCCAAGCTGATCTCTGAACGACCACAAGGCAGCCTGCCAAGCAACACTGAAACTAACCCAAAGGAGCAACTTCATGCCATTATTGCTCACGATAGTGAAGGGTTAGACGAACCAAAATTGATGCAGGAAAACGTGGTAGATAAAGGTAAGATTGAGGTAAGCCATGATAAACCAAAATCAGTAAGTACAGAGTACAAACCTCATGTGCTATACCCCAATGCGACGAAGAAAGACTGCACAGATGAACAATTCGGTAAATTTCTTAAACTTCTAAAAAAATTGCATATTAACTTACCGTTTATTGAAGCTCTTTCGCAGATGCCCAATTCAGTAAAATTTTTAAAAGAGCTTTTGGCAAACAAATGAAAGCTAGACGATGCGTCACATGTGGAGCTAAATCCAGTTTGCTCAGCGATTTTACAGAATAAACTACCCCGCAAATTAAAAGATCCAGGGAGTTTTACGATTCCTTGCTTAATTGGTGGTTTATCTATTAATAATGCTTTAGTTGATTTAGGGGAAAGTATCAATGTTATGCCTTATAAAATGTTTAAACAGTTAGGTCTTGGGAAACCCAAACAAACTAGGATGAGCATTCAATTGGCTGATAAAACCATTAGAGTTCCTAGGGGTATAATTGAAGATGTACTAGTAAAAATTGATAAATTCATATTCCCAGTAGACTATGTTGTTTTAGACATGGATGAGGATAGTGGCGCTCCTTTAATTTTAGGACGACCCTTTTTAGCAACTGCTAGGACCATTATCGATGTTGATACAGGGGAATTAATACTTTGTGTAGGTGATGACATGATTAAACTCAAAGCACGTGATTCTGACAGAATATCTAGTGATCAAAATGATACAAGTCCTGTTAATATAAGTAAAATTAATGTTCAATCTTCTTTGCAGGAAACCCCTCGGGAAAAGATGACAGAGCCATGGCCTAGCTCTCATATTGAGAACAGAATTATTCAGGGGGAACGAAGACTCCAGATCGAGGAACTAGATGAATGGCGAACACAGTCTGAGGAGAAATTGGAAGTACACGATGAACCAAAGCAGAGCCATGACGAGCCTAAGAACAAAACGAGGCAAATTAAGGTTGGAGACCGAGTCCTAATGGATAATACAGATCCTCGTGTTACCGCTTCTGACCCTAATGGAACAACCCCTTTCACGGTACTTAATATTTTCCCATACGGTACAG
Source organism: Gossypium sturtianum (assembly GCA_025698515.1). Taxonomy (NCBI): domain Eukaryota; kingdom Viridiplantae; phylum Streptophyta; class Magnoliopsida; order Malvales; family Malvaceae; genus Gossypium; species Gossypium sturtianum. The sequence continues at coordinate 33,035,017 of CM046946.1, read as the reverse complement.
TCGAGGTAACTCATTCCAAATTCGGCACCTTCAAGGTAAATAGTACTCGTCTAAAACCTTATTTTACCAAAATTGATAGCAGGAATGAGGAGTTTCAACTCCTCAAACCACCATGATCATGCGAATAAAAGGTGAGTCTAGCTTAGGACTTTAAACAAGCGCTTCTCAGGAGGCAACCCGAGCACTAACCTTAATAATGTCCATATTTTCGGTTTTTAGCATCTAACTAAAAACTAACCAAATTAATAGGCGCAGGTTTCCCTACCCACACGGCCTTGCACACGGGCGTGGCCGTGGCCGTGTGGACACCACGGGAAAGTACATCAGCGTGGCGGAGACCGTGCGAGCCAAGAACGAAAAATTTTCCCCAAAACACGGACTACGATAAAACGACATGGTCGTGCGATGCAGCCGTGGTCGACACTGACTAAAGAACACAGCTTGCGAAACTTTTACACGGGCGTGCCTTACAACCGTGGGCGATACTGAGTAAACGACACGGGCGTGTGACACGTCCGTGCCCAAAAGTCGTGGTTAAAGCTGAGAAAGTCACACAGGCTTGCGACACGCCCGGGCTTATAGGCCGTGGTCGACACTGATTAAGTAACACGGGGGTGCGAAACCTTTAAACGGGAGTGAGAGAAACGAATGAAGCGTCACACGGCCGTGCGACTCGGGCGTGTGACTTAACACGTCCAGGGCACACGGGCGTGGGCCACGACTATGTGTCCCAATTTCTATTTAAACCTCTTTTTCTATTCACTTTCTTCCCCATATCCCCTCCTCCCCAAACCTAGCCACCACAGCTTTTCTCCCTTTTCACCACCAGCCACCGCCTCCTCACTCCACTTACTCCACTTCCCCACCTCTTCTTCAGCCCAAAAACCTCCTTTTTCCCCTTTCTTTTCTCGTTGTCTTTCTTCCTTCTTTTTCCTATCCCCCTTCTCCCTTATTCCTCCTTTACACTACCACCACACCAACCACCATCCTTGCCACCGTTGGTCACTCTTTTCCCCCTTATTTTTGAACTCATATATATTTTTCCTTTATGTATTTTCATTTATTTTTATTATTATTATTATTTAGTCCATATTCTTCATGCCATTCAGATTTAGCTTAGGATACCATAAGTTCATGACGGCTGCTTCATTGATTCGATCTTAAAAGGTTCGATGTGCTGTCGAAGTATCCTCCCCCACGTTCACCTCGGCCCAATTTCATCAGGTTTCTTTTCATTGACTCCATCCAAAATTCAGGAAGTTTCACTTCTCTCCCTATCTTATGATTTTCTCATTATATTGTCGTTATCTATCTTTGTACATTGAGGACAATGTACATCTTAAGTGCGGGAAGGTTATTGATTTCATTACCAGAAAACCCCTGAATTATGCCTCGTTCTTAAGTAAATTTTCTCATATTACTAATTAGAATGAAACTTCTATTGATTTATGATTTTTATTGATATGTTTTAGATGAAGTCATAGGTAATTGTGCATCGATGGTTTAAAATTTAAGATATTAGAGAATCAAGCATGATAAGTCTATTTTCATAATCAAAAATATTAATAGGTTGTTTCCCTAAATTTAAATATTACTTTGAAGTTTGAAATTTTCAAGGTTGACATCAAAAACCATAATTTTTATGAGATTTTGAGCCTTTTAGAGCATATTCTTTCCTTGCTCACTTTATTGATTATGAGTGTGTCAATATTGAATTGTTATTCTAGAACTTGCTTTGATTATGCATGTCGAGACCACACCTTTGATTTGATATACTGAGATGATAAAGGCACTTAGGATTTAACCCACTTACTCCATAAAAAGCCTACCTTCATAATTAACCGCTAGTGAACCCTTTTGAATCCTAATAAATCGTTTCTTGATTTACCCTTAATATTAACCCAAAAATCACTCTTTTTGATTCATTAAGAATTTTTCCTATTTAAATTAACCCTTTTTTGTCGAGATTTGATTTGAGCAGTTGCCTAACTATGTTCTTTATTTCGGTTGTTAAATTCTCTTATTATTGTAAATTCTTATTCTTAAAAAAAAAGTTGGAAATCTATACATTATTAGTTTTATGTTATTTGAGCATAAGCAATTAATTTCACATTCTGAGAATAAGCTCGTGTTATTAGTGATAAATTTTCAATTGATGTAATTATTTAATGTTAGTCCATTTTTCTAGTTAGGTGAATTATCAATTCGATCTCGATTCTAACCCTCTAATTCAGCCTTTATCCACACCTTTAACCCAAGCCCCGTTACAACCCTTTTTAAAAGACCTTTTGATTTGTGTATCATCTCCTTTTATAGTGGTGGAGATTTGATTTTCATGCAAGCCTATGGTAATAACTTTTCATGTTTGACTTTTGAGTGCTTAATTTGAACCTTAAACACTTTGAGTGATTTGAGTGAATCTTTAGTGAGGATGTCAATTCTTGTCGGTTTTGAATCAAAGGTAACTATTTAGATAAAGGGAAACACCTATGTTTTTCGTGCTATAAAAATTTGTGACTTGGATTGTTTGAATCTTTAGGACTCTTTTATGTTAAATTATCAATGTATGAATTATCTGTGAATTATGATAAAACATTATTGATGAGAATTATGAATTGAGGGAGTTAATTTTAATTGTGAGTTGAGGATATTGCTTGAGGACAAGCAAAGGCTTAAGTGTGGGGATATTTGATAAACCATAATTTATACATATTTTAACCCCATGCTTGGCTTATTTTTGGATGAATTCTCATTAGATTTGATGAATCTGATGCTCCTAATCCTTTAATTTCATGTTTTACACTCAGGAGAGCTTAGGGAGTCGAAAAGAACGAAAAATGGGCCAAAAAGGGGCAAAATGGGCCTACCTTAGAAATCAACACGGCCTGGACTATCAAACACGGCCGTGTGTTACGAGCAGAATCGAACACGGCCTGGAACAACGTACACGGACGGACCACACGGCCGTGTGTGGCGAGCAGAAGCGAGCACTGTCGAAGGAATCCACCACGGGCGTGTCACACGGGCGTGTCCCTGTCGTATATAAGTTCAATTCTATTCGGAAAAGGCTACTTGTGGGCCAAGAAAGGTGCTCCAAAGCCTATATAAACACCCTAGGGGGTGACCTAAGGAGGAGGCAGAGTAGAAGGCAGAAAATACTCGAAGACAGCCATCAGGAGCAGCTTGGAAGAAGGATCTCCATCAAGACTAAAGATCTCCCATCAAGTTCTTTAGAAGTTTTTGGGTTTTCTTATGTTTTGTTTTTTTTTCCTATTCTATGATGTTTCCCTCTATCAGTATGAATTAAACTCCCTAAATACCTAGGGAGGATGAAACCTAAGACGAATCGTATTATTATTTGATTTATAAGATAAATACTTGTTCTTATTCTTAATTATGAGTTCTTATTCTTGTTTTGATAATTCAGGTTATTAATTCAAGTCGAATGTGCTTATTCAGAGGAGCAAAAGTCCCTGTTTAAGAGTAGATCAAAACAATTAAGCGGAGTTGATTGCAACCCTAGAAATAGGGTGACAAAAATCTGCCGGATTAGAGTCAAATCTAATAAGGGAATCCATAGATCGAGTTAATGCGATAATAGGGGTTTTAATTAGAAAGAGATTTCAATTAATCAACCTAGATTCAGTTGTTTTTAGTATTGAGAGAGATATTAACATAATTCAGGGATTTCTACGGATTAAGTCAAGTGAATAAATCATATGAATCAAAAGTAATAAGTGAAGTCTAGGTGGATTCTTCCTTGGGTATTGTCTTTATCATATAAGTTGTCTAAAAGTATTTTCCTAAATTCATTCTCTGTCGTGCTCTTACTTAGTTTTAGTTTTAAAAGAAATCACTCCAATTCTTAGGCTAAATAATAGAAAGATAGTAATTACTAGTATTCTTGGTCCTTGTGGATACGATATTTTCGGTCTTACCATAACAATACTACTATTCGATAGGTGGGCTTGCCTTTATTGTGATCGTAGTTAGTTAGAGACACATCAGGATCCCTATCTAAGATGATCGAGATAGGAACCCCATGCAGTCTCACTATTTTAGATACATATAGTTTAGCCAATTTCTGGAGAGCAAAGTCCGTCCTGACCAGAATGAAGTGAGCAGACTTGGTTAATCGATCCACGATGACCTAGATAGAACCCTTCTTAGTGGGTGTTAAAGGCAACCCACTAACGAAGTCCATCGTTACTCGCTCCCATTTCCACATCAGTATCTTTACCGGCTGCAGCAACCCCGAAGGCAACTGATGCTCAGCCTTAACCTGCTGACAAGTCAAACAGTAAGCAACGAAGTCAGTAACCTCACGCTTCAACCCTGGCCACCAGTACAACTCTCGGAGATCTCGGTACATCTTGTTCCCACCGGGATGCATAGCATAGGAACTACTATGCGCCTCCCTCAGAATCGACAATCGTAACTCCTCATCACTCGGTACACAAATTTAACCGCAAAAACAAAGTACCCCATCACTGTTAATCCTAAAATCAGCAGCATCGCCAGTCTCAACCTGAGGGAAACGCAATTCAAGAGACTTATCCCCCATATGTTTACCTCTAATCTGATCAATCCATGTAGGCTTAACCTAAAGTTCCGCTAACAGATTCCCATCATCGAATAAACTGAGTCGAGCGAACATCGCTCTCAGATTGGTCATGGCCCTACGGCTCAAAGCATCTGCTACCACATTGGCCTTACCAGGATGGTACTCGATGGTGCAGTCGTAATCCTTAAGCAGTTCAACCCATCTACGCTGCCTAAGGTTTAACTCCTTCTGAGTGAGGAGATATTTGAGGCTTTTATGATCAGTGTAGATAGTACACTTCTCACCGTACAGGTAGTGCCTCCAAATCTTTAAAGTGAAGACTACAGCGGCTAGTTCCAAATCATGCGTCGGATAGTTAGCCTCATGCGTCTTGAGCTGACGAGACGCATAAGCTACCACTTTACCATCCTGCATCAGAACGCAACCCAGACCCACATGTGACGCATCATTGTATACCACGAAGTCTCTGCCAGGCTCCGACTGTATCAGAACATGAGCCTGAGTCAGAATAGATTTGATCTTCTTGAAGCTCTCTTGTTGTTTATCAGTCTAGACAAAGGGAACTCCCTTGCGCAGAAGCTTGGTCAACGGTGTTGCGATCAAGGAGAACCCTTCTATGAAGCGTCGATAATAACCCGCCAGCCCCAGAAAGCTGTGGATTTTGGACACATTCTTTGGTTGTTTCCAATCCAACACAGCCTCAATCTTATGAGGATCAACACGAATCCCCTCCGCAGAAACCACATGTCCCAAAAAGATTACTTTCCGGAGCCAGAACTCACATTTACTGAACTTCGCATATAGCTGTTTCTCACGAAGAGTCTGTAGTTCCACTCTGAGATGCTCATCGTGCTCGTCCTCAGTCTTGGAATACACTAGGATATCATCGATGAATACCACCACAAACTGGTCCAGATAAGGCTGGAACACACGGTTCATCAAATCCATAAATGCCGCTGGTGCATTGGTCAACCCAAAAGGCATAACCATGAACTCATAATGTCCATAACGATTCCTAAATGCCGTCTTATATACATCGGCCTCCTTCACTGTAGATCAATCTTGGAGAACATAGAAGCCCCTCTGAACTGGTCGAACAGATCATCTATCCTCGGAAGTGTGCACTTATTCTTGATTGTCAGTTGGTTCAACTGTCGATAATCGATGCACACCGGTGCTCCCCATGGAGACACACTTGGACGGATGAACCCACGATCTAACAGTTCTTGAATTTGAGCCTTAAGCTCTGTAAGCTCCTTCGGTGCCATACGGTAGGGCACGATAGACACAGGAACAGTACCCGAAATGAGCTCAATCCAAAATTTTACTTTTCGACTCGGAGGCAGACCCAATAGTTTCTAAGGAAAAACATTCAGAAAGTCCCTCATGGTTCTGATGGCCTTAACCGAAGAATCCCCAGAGTCAGAAACACTAATGTAGGCCAAGAATGCCTCACACCCTTTCCTCACTAATTTTTCTTCCACCAACGCAGAAATCACATTAGTCAGATAGTCTCTTCACTCCCCTATCACAACTACCTCGCTGTCCTCCTCGGTCCTCAAAACAACCCTTTTTTGTCGCACAATCCAGACTTACTCGGTGTTTAACTAGCCAGTCCATTCCCAAAATCAAATCAAACTCCCTAAATGAAAGCTCCATCAGATCAGCCAGGAATACTGTCCCTTGAACCTCTAACGGGACGTACCTAAACAATTTACTCACTCGGATAGATTGCCCCAACGGACTCACAACAAATACCTCACTAGAAATACTCCCAACCGGAATCCCCAAGGTTCCAGACACAGTACTGGCTACGTAAGAGTGTGTAGAGCCTATGTCTATTAATGCCAAATAAGGTACATTATAAATTAACAATGTACCCGTGATGACGTCTGGAGCATCTCGGTCCTCACGGCGATGGGCAGCATAAACCAGTGCGGGCTGCCTCACCTCAGCCAGTCCAGCACCTCTGCCCGGTGCTCTCTGTCCTCGGTCCATGCCGTTACCACCCCTGGCCTGACCTCGGCCCCTAGGTGGTTGCTGAACTACTCTCGGTGGCTGAGTAGCACCAGTAATCGGAGCTTGCATCTGATCAGTTCTCTACAGACAATCCCGAACACCGTGCTCAGTCGACCCACATCTCAAACATGCCTGAGTCGTCCTCTAACATTCGCCTAGATGGCGTCTACCACAGTGCCCACAAAGCGCCACCCCAGTAGGTGCAACAGGAGGCCCAACTCTCACTAGCCCATCAAATCTGGCCTTTTTCATAGGCCTCATTACAGAACTCGAGGGCTCTGATTCCCTCTTATTCTTTCCTCTCTCTCGGTTTTGGCGCTCAGCACGCTTAACTTCTTTGGCGATCTTCACCTTCTCAACCAGTGTAGCAAACTCACGCTCCCTCTATAGAGCTATCAGAACTCGTAAACTGTCCCTGAGGCCATCCTCGAATCGGACACATCTCTCATATTCGGTTGCCACCATGCCACGCGCATATCGGCTCAATCTCAGAAACTCAACCTCATACTCAGCCACTGTACGGTTCCCCTGGGTGAGATTAAGGAACTCACGTCTCCTAGCGTCAATATAGCTGGCTCCCACAAAAACAAAATACACAAAAACCAACAAGCTTTCTTCAATGGCAATTCACAAAATACACAACCAATTCAAAAATTCAAGCATGGGCTAGATAAATCACATAGCAACAATCTGAAAAACGTGAAAATTATCAAAAACTGAACAAAATCATTTACCCAATTAAGCCTCCAAAGTGTCGAACCTCATGAAGCTTTTCTTCTTTTATTTTTCTCTTAGTTTCGGTCAATAGAGAAAGATGAACACTTTCTCTTTCATTTCTTTTCTTTTATTTAATTATACATATTAACATATATTAAATTAATACATTATAACATAAAATATAATAAAAATTTCCAATCACTATTACATGCAAATCAAGACCGGTCACTATGATGAATTTTGGTCAATTTACACTATTTATACCTCAATTTAAGAAACCATCATCAATTTGACACTTAGGCATTTAACCCCAAAATTTTCTTTTTATGCGATTAAGCCCTTTCTTTAAAATTAAGCACCAAAACAATCAAATTTTAATACGAAATTTTCACACACATCAATTCACACATAATGAGCATAGAAAATATTATTAAAATATTTTTCTGACTCAGATTCGTGGTCCCGAAACCACTATTCCAGCTAGAGTCAAAATCGGGCTGTTACACTTCCTCCCATATCATCAACCCACCCCAATGTAATGCAGCATACAATCGATGACATGCTATAATGCAATTAACAGATCATACATTCAAATCGGTATACATGCTGAGTGTAACATGCTTAATACATATATCACATAATCGGATCACATAATTAGGGGTCTAAGTAAAGCTTACTGACCCTACAGTAGGTCCACAGTCGACTTGGGTGACCCGCGCAACCATACAGATCAGTTCAGAAAAATGGGCCTGCGCGCCCATGTGGTCTACCCGTGTGGGCTCACACACCCGTTTGGCCCACACGGCCCAAATTGGCCTTGGCCGTGTGGATCACACGGCCTGGCCCAGAATTCCACACGCCCGTGTGGGCCCACATGCCCATTTGGGCCACACGGCCCAATAGGTCGAGCCCTGTGTCGTACACGGCCATGCCTACGATCACACGATCGTGTCACTAGCGTACGGCCTAGCTCGTCGATCACACGGCGGTGTTGTGGCTCACAACCTTGCACACGGCCTACCACACGGCCTTGTGGCGTCGACAGAATCGTTTCTCAGCTTTCGTCGATTCTCATTTTCTATGTTTCCGGGTACACACCTGTATCGTTTTCGCCGCGTAAGCTCTTCTAAGCCTCCAGAACCTAAAAATCGACCAATGTAACACTCAATTAAACACCTGTTTCATCATTTAATCAAAAGCCTATCGAAATCTATCATTGGAAACCTAACAAAACCCTTACCGTCAACAACCGAAATCGCAATTCTTAATTCTTTGCAGCAGCACCGATCAATTATTGCCCTTGCCTAATCCAAAGAACCACAACAGCCTTCTTTAAGAGACTGTACACAAAACCAAAAAGAAAAAGGCAGGACTGATACTTACTGAACAACGAACTCACACGCTTAAACAACGGGAACGGATGGAAAAAGAAAATAAAAAGAGAAAAGTTGAGGGGAAATGGATTTCGGCAGCAATTGTGGGGAATGAAGGAGGGAAACGACAGAGAGAGAAGGAAAATTTGAGATGGGAGTAGTTTTGGAAAAAAAAAAGATCAAATCCTATCAGATTTTCCCCAACTCCCCACTATCACACAACTTCACAGACTTTCTGTAACACCCCTTACCCGTGCCCGAAGCTGGGACTGGGATTGAGGCATTACCTAACTAATCTCACTTGACATCTCAAAACAGGCTATAAAATTTCATTTAAATCCATCACTTGCACATACTCGGCCTAAGAGGCCCTAAACATACTTCCGAGAGGTATCGGGACTATTCCGGGGACATTTACACGTTCGAAAAACTTTCCAACAAAATAGGGGTTACACGCCCGTGTGAGTCTAGGGACACGCACGTGTGCCCCTAAGACATGCCCGTGTCTACCACCCGTGGTCGAAACTGACTAATTTCACACGGTCTTGACACGCCCTTGGCCTTCGCCCGTGTGCTAAACCTTGGCATTTTGACTAATCCACACGGTCCACACACACACCCATGTGTTTCAACCGTGTGGCGATTTGAATTCCAAGTGCATGGTGCAGACTTCACACGGCCTGGGCACACGCCTACGTGCTAGCCGTGCTGCTCACACGGTCTAGACACACGCCCGTGTGTCTACCCATGTAGAAAATTAGAAGGCTATCTACCAAGCCCTTTGCCACCCTATATTGAAAACATACATACTCCAATTCCATTCAACGTAATTCATGACCCAAGACACATCTAAATACTCAATTCAACATTCATACACAAGGGCATACACTTCAAGAAAATCGCTTTCATTAAACAAAAGAATTTGCCAAGTATTTGCCTAACTTAAGTCCATTTACAAAATGACTTTAGTAACATGCATAGCCAACACTTTGGCTAACAATTACAACTTAACAAAATACTCAAGTCCTATACATGCCATACTCAAAATAAGTCTAAATTGTTATACCAAAGTGATGTCGGTAGTGTGATTTCCAAACTCCTACGTCCACGATCCTCGAGTTATCTTGGCAATACTACAAGGAAGAAGGGCAATGAAAGGGGTAAGCATAAAGCTTAGTAAGTTTGCATGAATATAAATAGCAACAATAAGCTCATAAAATAATCCATCCATGATATTAACTAACCATACACAAATCATAGGCATCTTGCCATACTTACTCACAATTGCCCTTATTTAGCACATACCATGCCACATGTCGTAAACGTTTCTTCGGGACTCATTCACGAGTACATGTATTAACTCATTCATATGACTTTAGTGCAAATCTCATTTCTAATTCTAAACTCATCTACTTATCCCTTTAATCACTAGGGATAGTCTGTAACACCCCATACCCGAGTTTGAGGCTTAGACCGGATATGAGATATTACTATGCTTTAACTCACTTAATCATGCACTTATGGACTGTAATTTTTTGTTTCGAATTAAAAACTTCTCTTTCTCAGTCTAATCATACATTTCATAGGCCTACGAGTCCTTATACATGTATATAAAAACTTTCGGGGCCTACGAGGCCTTATACACGTATATAAAAACTTTCGGAACTTAATCAGAAACTTTTCTTTAAAGCAGGGGTCACACGCCCATGTGGTTTGGTACACGCCCGTGCACCCCTTTACACGCCCATGTCTTCCGACCGTGGTCGACACTGACTAATTACACACGGCCTTGACACGCTCGTGGACTTAGACCGTGTACTATACCTTGATATACTGACTTATTAACACGGCTGGGGCACACGCCCATGTTCCAACCGTGTGTCATGCACGGCTTCAACACACGGCCGTGGGATTAACCTGTGGCCTATTCTGACTTATGAGACTAAGGTGCAGGTTACGCACAGCCTAGACACATGCCCGTGTGTCTAACCGTGTGGGCACTTAGAGGCTATTTACCAAGCCAATGGCCACCCTGAAAACAAGTATCCAAACCAATATTTAATTCAACAACTCAACTACTACATCTTTCATGAATTAGAATGAATACTTCATTGATAAATAAAAACATACATACTTAATCATTCAAGGCCAATCTCTTTGGCCATATACAAAAGAATACTAGGCTTGATAGCCAACATTTTAACTCAAAATGAAATGCTTCCTATACATGCCATACTTAATGTAAACAACTTGGCTATACCAAAATAGCGATTGATAGTGTGCTCCGAGCTCCGATGACAATGATCCACGAGATTAGCTTAGCGGAACTACATGGAAAGAAAGAGTGAAAGACGTAAGCATTTAGCTTAGTAAGTTTGTATATAATGCACATAACAACATACTTGCTTAAATTAAACCATTTGACATAAACAATGGTATCATAATTTCAGCTATAAAGCTTACTTGCTCATACTTGATTCTTACATATCTCATGATACTTACTAGTCTCATACTTGTGAGGTAAACAAGGTACCTGTATCACTTGATCACATTGATCAGCATACATTTACATAATAATCATAATCTCTAATTTATCATTCATAACATGAATAATACTCATTTTCACTTGATAATAACTTTGCTTACTTAGCTTTCTTGTTATCTCATTTGAACTTAGCTCGTTTGCCCGATGAATTTATATGAATAACTGAGGATACTAAATCTCATCTCACATAACTCAATACCAAAGCCATATCCTAGATACGGTCTTACATGGAATGTCTCATCTTGGTTTCGAGGCCATGTCTTGACATGGACTTATACGAAGTCTTTCTCATGAGTCCCTTTGGAACTTACCATTGCCATGTCTTGACATGGTCTTACTTGGCACCTTTGCTCATGAACTGGTCAATGCTGAGCCTTGGCTTAGGCTTACATGAAATCTCTTTCTCTTGATAGCTTTTAAATGCCAAGCTTGCCTTGGACTTACATGATAACTTTTCAATGCCAATCTTGCCTTGGACTTACATAATAACTTTTCAATGCCAAGCTTGCCTTGGACTTACATGATAACTTTACTTGGAGACTCGCCAATGCCATGCCTTGGCTTGGACTTACATGGGTCTTCATCTCATAACAACTCTTCAATGCCAAGACTTGTCTTGGTCTTACATGATAACTTGTCTAATTGTTGATGCCATGCCTCGGCTTGGACTTATACGGACTTTCTCATTTCATGTGATAGATCGAGTATCCTAAGCTATTCATCTTCAATCAGGGCTTTCTCATGCTTGATCTCATTGATTACTTTGTTTAACATAACATTAAACATTTTCATAATAATATTGTACATTATGCTAAGCAATTCAATGATATTAATCATAAAGCTTAGAAATCATACAAACTTACCTCGATATACAAAATGTATGTAGATATGCAATTTAGCCCTCGACTTTGTTCTTGCCTCGGTTTCAATCCGGGCTTCATTTTTCTTGATCTATAATCATAAATAGATCATTAAATACTCACATTGACTAACATGACTCTTAACACATACTTTGGCAAAATTACTATTTTGCCCTTAAACTTTCTCATATTTGCACTTTTGCCCAAAGGCTCGTAAAATGAATCTCATTCAACTTTCTTAAACTTCATGCTTAGCTGATTCATTTTCTCTACTATAGCAATCATCAATTCCCATTATTTCTAATAGGTATGACCAATTTCATAATTTTTACAAACTAGTCCTTACTAGCATTTTTCATGAAATTCACTTAGAAAAAGATGTTTATCTAACATCAAACTCTCATAAACTTCCATAAAATATCATTTTACAAGAATGTCACTCTTGGGTAGATTTTTGAACATGCATCTTAGCTTATTTTATAGCTAAAAATAGCTAATTCATAATACGAGAACTTCAAAAACACGAAGAATATTAAAAACGGGGCTAAGATGAACTTACTAGCAAGCTTGAAAGATGAACAAACCCTAGCTATGGTTTCTTGGAAAATTTCGGCAATGAGGAAGAAGATGAATGAAATTTTTATCATCTTTTTCCCATTTTAATCATTTAAATGGTAAATGACTAAAATGCCCTTCTCTTTAAAAATTTCTATTTTACTAACTCATGTCCATTTTTGTCCAAAAATTATAATTTGGGAAAATTGCTATTTAAGGACTCATAATTAATATTGTAAAGCTATTTCATGCAAAAAGCTTCTAGAAACTCATATTTTGCAACTTTTACAATTTAGTCCTTTTTTTATCATTCCATGTCAATTTCACAAAATTTCTACATGGAACTTTAGTACTATGATGCAAACATGTCATAAACCTTAAGAACTAAATTTTACTGACTCGGGTTTGTGGTCTCGCACCACTATTCTGACTAGGCCCTGAATCGGGATGTTACATAGTCAAAGACGTATATTCGACGTCGTTCATGTACAAACGAAGCCAATGCCACATCCCCGAGGTGGTCTTACATGGAGTTACTTCTAAACGCTAATGCCATATCCCGGATATGGTCTTATATGGACTTTCACATCAAGTATCGATGCCATATCTCGGATATGGTCTTATACGATTTCTCAACTCAGTGCCGGGGCCATGTCCCGAACATGGTCTTATACGGGACCTTACCTATTTCATATCTCGATGATAGCATTTTCATATTCACATGGTCCACTAGGACTTCAACACCTCATTCAACATCAATTTAATGGAGTGTCATGCATCAATATGATATCAAGCATTCTCAATTATGCTAACATAAATATTGCATTAATCACATACAAACTTACCTCGATTCCAAAATGAGCTAACTCGTCGATTTAGTCCAAGACTTTGTTCTTTCCCCAATCAAAGCGGATTCTCGGTTCTTCTTGCTCTATAATAGCAATTTAGCTCATTTTAATCACCTCATTAATAAAAGCATTTCAATAATCATGCTTAGGCAAAATTACTATTTTTCCCCTAGGCTTTGGCAAAAATTCTAATCACATTTCTACCTTCCATAAGCCTAGGTGAACATTTAATACTCTTATAGCTATTATCAAAACTCATCATTTCACATAATTACCACAATTTTGTAATCTTTTCATCAAGGTCCAATTAGGTGTTTTCATGGCAACACCTTTCACAAGAGTTGTTCATCTAACAACTAAGACTCATTTTCTCCCATAAAAATGTAGCAAATAACTATGATAGATCTCATGGAAAAACTCTAAAATTTTCACCATATTGCACAATAGTCCCCTCATTTGAAAGCTTAAGCTTTAGGTGTCCCAAAAGTACAACTATTTTCAAGAAAAGATCACTAGAACACTTACTTATGAAGAGAAGAGTGTGCTGAAATTTTGAAGCTTTCTTCCCTCTATTTGCTGCTAATTTTTGGTGGAAGAGTGAAAGAGAAAAGATGATATCTTTTCTTTCCTTATTTTATTAATACTAGTCAAATTAGTCCACCTATTATCACCAACTTTGACCATCATTGACAAATTTGTCTCCTATGCTAGTCTATGGCCGGCCAAGCAAATGTTGGGGGTCTAATTGCCTTTTAAAGACCTCCAATTATCAATCTATAGCTATTTGGTACCTTTAGCTTATAAAATGGAACTTTCGCACTTTATGCGATTTAGTCCTTTTTTTACGATTATACATGAAATCGCTAAAATTAAAGCACCAAAATTCTCATGTACATATATTATCATGCTTTGACTCATAATATAACCTGAAAATGAATTTCTCAAAACTCAAATTAGTGATCCCGAGATCACTATTCTGGCTAGCCCATAAATCGGGCTGTTACACTTTCAATCCCAATCAAACTCATCCACTCCATACGCCCATGCAAAAAGAATTACTCCCTCGCTCACGCAAGGATTCGAACACAAGACCTTCAGCAAACTAACACTCAACTTAACCACTAGACCAGTAGGCCCATTCTGTTAATTACTTGCAAACTTTTAACTAAAAGCCTACTGACCAGAGATAGGGCGTAATTCATAGGAATAACAAAATTTGCCCAAGTCATGGCTTGAACTTGGGGCTTCCCACACACACCCAGAACACATAACCACTAAAGCAGATACACAATTTTGTGCCACACAAACGCAAAAACAAAAGATTAAAAATTTTAGGGCGTTACAATAACAAACCATTCAACCATTTACAAGCCAACTTAAATGGTTAAATACAATATCAACATATAACAAAATGACTATATCTCCTATACATGCCATATAACCAAATACATAAGTTCAAAAGTACCAAAATGAAAGCTTGATAGTGTGATGAGATCTCCTACGACTCCAAATCTGAGCTAGCTTCGATAAACACTATAAAACACAGAAAAGTAAACAGAGTAAGCTATAAAGCTTAGTAAGCTCGTATGCTAAGTAAGTAAAACTTACCAACCAACAATTCAATAACATAAATATCATATAATGAAATTCAAATTTGAAACATAACTTAACATATATATTCAATCCAAAGATTAAACAAAATTTCCATCAACTTCTTTGATTTGATGATTTAATAGTTCACGTACATACTTGTACAAGCTCGTATCAATCTCACCATTTCATATTTTAGATATACCCGTTGAAACATTTGGAATAATATCGGATACACGGAAACCTCGCACCCTAAGTGCCACATACATAGCTGAAGCTATCTCAATCTCATATCTCATAATGCTCACTCTCGAGCTATCAACGGGTCTGCTCACGCAAGCTGACGGTCATGACGTAGCTACATGGTGCTGCTCACGCAAGCTGACAAGAATCTTGTAACATCCCAAATATGGGGTTATTTGGAATTTGATTATTTTCTTGTTATGAACTGCTGTGATATTATTAATGGAATAATAGAGCTTAATTTAAGGCTTTGAGTGTGCCCGGTTTGAGAGAAAAAAAATTTCAGTTTTTAATTTTAAAAGAAGGGAGCCTTAGCAAGTGGGTGTTATAAGAATAAATGTGGGTAACTTAACACTAATTAGGCCTTGGATAAGTGGCAAAGCAAGCCCACTTAAGAGCTAGCATGTGACGCCACATCAAGAGGAAGGGAGAGCCTTGGTTCGAGTCACAAGGATCCCTCTTTTTGCATTATGGATGGACGGCACATGTGGAGAGTTTTTCTCTCCTTTAATTCTTTTTATTTTGGATAATAAAGGGATTATTATTATAATGATAATAAGAGGATAAAGAAGATATTAGTTGGATTATTATTGGATTAAGAGGATTAATTCAATTAAGTTTGAATTAAATTGAATGGGTGGCTTGGAGCAAAATAAGGTAATGGTCGAATTTTAAACTCCTTGGTGGAGTAGTGTGGACGGCAATGCTACTAGAAGGGGTGCCGAATGTCTATAAAAGGAGCAACCTAGCACCATTCTCTTCTTTTTCTTCATTTTGCTACTTGCTGAAATCTCTTAAGCCCTTTTCATTCTTCTTTTATTTTTTTTCCAGCCTCCCAAACCCCTTTAGCCGAAACTTCTATTCCTCTCATCTCCATTATTTTCCTTCCTTCAATAAGCCGAATACACCCCCTTGAAGTGTCGAATCTCACACTCCTCCTTGGCAGCGTGGTTAGCCGAATACTAAAGGAAGTATAAGACCCTGCGAAAGTTAGCTCTCAATCGGTTTGAGGAAGGTAAGAAGGGACATAGCCGAATGGTTTTGTTATTCTCTTTATGATTCTCATCGATTTAAGCATGGGGAAAACAGAGTCCCAAGCACAGGTGATAGTTGGCTTATCTTTTTCTAAACCGAAATGTTGTAGGGACTCGAGATATTTGGAATCAAAGCGATCAAGGCTCCATCTTCTACCAACCGAATTTGGTAAGTGTAGGTAAGGCTTATATTGGTATTTAAAAGCAGAAGGCTATGGTTATTAGTGCTATTAATTGACTAAGTGAAGTTTGTAACCAGATTCGCAAGTCGGACGACGAGACTAGTATTCAAAGCGAGTAGGTAAGGATTCGGGTTCAAGCAATAACCCTAAAAGGATTATTTGGTTTGGCCGAATGGCCCATATCACTAACACTATCTTGGCCGAATATAGGGGCTAGTGGATCTAGGGTGGCCAACGTTCCTTTTCGGGATTTAGACTTCTCATCAACATCAGGTGTGTACATACACACTTATAGCAGTTAATGTTGTGTTATATATATTTTGTATGTAAATCTGCTTGATGTAGATGCGGATTGGTACCTTTAACGGTACAAGTGAGGATCCCGGTAAGTCTCTGTTGATATGAGATTACTTTAATGCTTTTGGGAAGCATGGTTTATCGATACATGTGATGAATGCATGAGATCTCGTTGTTAATCTTTGTTTACCTACTATGGGCTATATGAGAGGAGGGGCGGTGATGTTTAGTCTTGACGGCACCAGTGTTTTGGTAACACACTCGTGACTATATGTCACCAGAGGTTTGGTACCTCCAGAGGTTTGGCACCTCATAGCGACTTGTCCTCGTGGTTAACACCACCGTGGGTTGGCCCCACTTGAGATATGGGATCGTCTCGCGCTGATTTGGTATCACACACGATGGGTTGGCCCCATCACCCGATTTGTGTCTATGGACACCAGTGCTTTGGTAGCACATTGTGACTATATGTCACCAAAGTGGTTTGGCACCACCCGGTGTTTTGGTAACACATTGTGACTACGGTCACCAAAGTGGTTTGGTACCACATGGGGTAGACAAAGGCGTTTGGTTGGCTAGGTTGGGCACACGATACTGCATAATTAATCGTTATATGTTGTGTATGAAATGTTGTATTAACTGGGGAAGGGTTACATATCGAGTCTTGGTGACTCACCTTCTCCTTTAACATTTTTCAGGTGACTCGTAGATGGCGGTTGAGGAGCCGGTTGGACTCGAGGTGGCCATGCAGTGGATTTAAATTTATAGAACTTTAAATTTGGTTATTTTTACTTTGGTTGTAATAAGGCCTCCATAAACTCTATTTGTGTTTTTTTTGATGTTGGATGTTTACTTTAAACTATATTATTAAATTGAACTAAAATCACATGTTTTCTTAAGTTAACACGAAAAAGTTTAATCGTGCCATCGGGCACACTTGAAACTGGTATAACAATCGGACTTAATTAAATTTCCAAATTAAACCTAAGGGTAGCTTTGGCAAGATAACCGAAAACGAGAAGTTTTCAATAAAAATTAAATAGGTATCGAAATGGTGTTCACAAGGTTTTTCTCCGTAACAAATCAAATTCGGTCGTAATGTTTGGGCCGGGTTTGGGTTGTTACAAATCTGCAACACATGCCAGATAACTCAGCCACCGGTAGGACGTACGGACCAGCACCCAATCACATAACCCCTAATGACATGTCATTTGTATCCTAATCTATTCCTAAGGTTCAACTGGGATTTCACATTTACCGATTCGTCGTCGAACATATCCATAAGGTCAAAATCATAATTTATTCAACATTCAAGCATTTAAAACAAAAATATAATAATGCTTATTACATACGAACTTACCTCGAATGCAAAAATGACGAATTTGATCAATTAATCCAACACTTTGTTTTTCCCCCAATCTAATTCCAAATTTCACTTTTCTTGATCTATATAATATGAAATTTGTCTCATTTAATCATCAATCTATTCAATTTAATCCAAATATCATATTATAACAATCTTACACTTTTGCTACATAAGAGTGTGTAGAGCCTATGTCTATTAATTCCAAATAAGGTACATTATAAATTAAAAACATACCCGTGATGACGTCTGGAGCATCTCGGTGCTCACGGCGACAGGCAGCATAAACAAGTGTGGGCTGCCTCACCTCAGTCGGTCTAGCACCTCTGCCCGGTGCTCTCTGTCCTCGGCCCATGCCGTTACCACCCCTGGCCTGACCTCGGCCCCTAGGTGGTTACTGAACTACTCTCGGTTGCTACGTAGCACCAGTAACCGGAGCTTGCATCTGATCAGTTCTCAATGGACAATCCCGAACACGATGCTCAGTCGACCCACATCTCAAACATGCCCCAGTCGTCCTCCAACATTCGCTTGGATGGCGTCTACCACAGTGCCCACAAAGCGCCACCCAGTAGGTGCAACAGGAGGCCCAACTCTCACTGGCCTATTAGATCTGGCCTTTTTCTTAGGCCTCATCATAGAACTCGAAGGCTCTGATTCCCTCTTATTCTTTCCTCTCTCTCGGTTTTGGCACTCAGCGCGCTTAACTTCTTCGGTGATCTTCGCCTTCTCAACCAGTGTAGCAAACTCACGCTTCCTCTGTGGAGCTATCAGAACTCGTAAACTGTCCCTGAGGCCATCCTCAAAGCGGGCACATCTCTCATATTCGGCTGCGACCATGCCACGCGCATATCGGCTCAATCTCATAAACTCGACCTCATACTCGGCCACTGTACGGTCCCCCTGGGTGAGTTAAGGAACTCACGTCTCCTAGCGTCAATATAGCTGACTCCCACATACTTACTCTGGAAAGCCATCTTAAAGTAATCCCAAGTCAATCGATCGGGCTGAGTGCCTTCCTTAACTGTCAGCCACCACTGGTAAGCTTCGTCGTGAAGCAGAGAAACGACCCTGTTAAGCTTCTGCTAAGCGGTAAAATCCAGGTCGTCCATAATTCTTTCCGTGGCCTCCATCCAATATTCAGCCACATTAGGGGCGACTCCACTGACACCCCTGAATAACTCAGCCCCATTGGACCGGAGTCGTTCTGTAACCGACCCTCGGCCCCCAGATCCAAAATTGGGCCCAGCGACCCTCTCCAATATTCTCAGCATAGCCTGGGACAGTGCGTCATCCCCAACCATGCGATCTCGAGACCCAGTCTTTGTCGCAGGTGATACCGGTGTCTCACTAGTATCCAGATTAGGCAGATTTCTAGATGATGAGAACCCAGCTTGAGCCCCTCTACGGCCTCTACCATGGTGTCTAGTACCCCGTCCGCGAGTACCTCGTGCACTTATCGTAAATTCAGAGTTTATCTGTATTAATAGTTTTATGCATTATTTTACAGTTCCGATATTCATTAACAGATATTTTATGCAGACAATATCAAAAGTTCAGAATTTGTTATCGCGAATCGCAGTATCACTACAGTTTTTAGTTTCACAACAGTTTTCAGTTTACACTACCTAAAGTGTTTTCAGTACAGTATACTACCCATGGCTGTTCCAAATATGCTAGTAGTATTTTCAAAAAAATCTAAATAGAGTTTCAGAACACTTACAGGATCGGCGCCGAAGACTTGGTGTACCACATACTCAGTCCAAAAACATTTCGAATCACTTAAAAATCATTTCTTAAAACCAATCTTTATAACCCAAACCCACAGCTGAGTTTTGCAACCTGGCTCTGATACCACTAAATGTAACACCCCAAACCCGGCCGAGACGTTATGGCTGAATCTGGCGATGTCATATAATAGTGCTTTTGAAACAGTAGCCACGCTCAAACCTTTTCTCCTTTAAAAGTTTTTCATTATTTTATGTTAATTCTAAATAGTATCATTTGTTTCCAAAATGTTGTACTTTTTCCAAAACATTTATACTTTGTAGAAGCTTTTAAAAATAGTTTGAGTAACCGTGGTGTTTCGGTAAAACATTTGTTTCTTTTGGAAACCCGCGCTTTTCTACTTCTAGCAGTTAAAACCATAAAACATTGCAAATCCTAAATTTAATCAAAATCCGTAATGGCCATAATTACATAAAACTTTTCCCAGATATAATCAAAACCATAAACAAGTATAAAACCCCTGAATCTATCATGAAGCAGACGCAGTGGTTACCGTCGAGTCCTCCGCTGCTCCGATCCGTCTAATACTGGGGATTTCCTGAACAGATTAAACAAAAAAAGGATGAGTTTTCGTAAACTCAGTGTGTAATCCCCACAGAAAAACATGCACACAGTATAATATCATAAAATAGTCATATATTTACAGTTCGAGTCTGAGCCCATTACAGAATCGGTGTGGACCTTAGCCCACTCAGATACTGAATAAGATACAATTTAGGGCCTCACCATCGGATATAATATGCGCAATGCAAGAATATCGTAATCCTACCCACCAGCCTCTACACACCATCTCTGACTAACCCTACACACCATGTGAGGATAAAATCAACCCATCCATCCCTACACACCATGATGTACCGAAATACGACACATAATCAGATAATTGCAGCTGAGCTGCCAGATAACAGGCTTAATAGCCTTTCAGATACTTCCTCCCATATCATCAACCCACCCCAATGTAATGCAGCATACAATCGATGACATGCTATAACGCAATTAACAGATCATACATTCAAATCAGTATACATGCTGAGTGTAACATGCTTAATACATATATCACATAATCGGATCACATAATTAGGGGTCTAAGTAAAGCTTACCGACCCTACAGTAGGTCCACAGTTGACTTGGGCGACCCGTGCAACCTTACAGATCAGTTCAGAAAAATGGGCTTGCGCGCCCATGTGGCCTGCCCGTGTGGGCTTACACGCCCGTTTGGCCCACACGGCCCAAATTGGCCTTGGCCGTGTGGATCACACGGCCTGGCCTAGAATTCCTCATCCCGTGTGGCCCACACGGCCAAATAGGTCGAGCCATGTGTCGCACACGGCCATGCCCTGCCATCACACGGTCGTGTCATTAGCGCACGGCCTGGCTCGTCGATCACACGGCTGTGTTGTGGCTCACAACCTTGCACACGGCCTACTAAACGGCCTACCACACGGCCTTGTGGCGTCGACAGAATCATTTCTCAGCCTTCGTCGATTCTTATTTTCTATGTTTCCGGGTACACACCTATATCGTTTTCGCCGCGTAAGCTCTTCTAAGCCTCCAGAACCTAAAAATTGACCAATGTAACACTCAATTAAACACCTGTTTCGTCATTCAATCAAAAGCCTATCGAAATCTATCATTGGAAATCTAACAAAACCCTTACCGTCAACAACCGAAATCGCAATTCTTAATTCTTTGCAGCAGCACCGATCAATTATTGCCCTTGCCTAATCTAAAGAACCACAACAGCCTTCTTTAAGAGACTGTACACAAAACCAAAAAGAAAAAGGCAGGACCGATACTTACTGAACAACGAACTCACACGCTTAAACAACGGGAATGGATGGAAAAAGAAAATAAAAAGAGAAAAGTTGAGGGGAAATGGATTTCGGCAGCAATTGTGAGGAATGAAGGAGGGAAACGATAGAGAGAGAAGGAAAATTTGAGATGGGAGTAGTTTTGGAAAAACAAAGATCAAATCCTATCAGATATTCCCCAACTCCCCGCTATCACACAACTTCACAGACTTTCAATCCTAATCAAATTCGTCCACACCACACGCCCATGCAAAAAGAATTACTCCCTCGCTTATGCAGGGATTTGAACACAAGACCTTCAGCAAACTAACACTCAACTTAACCACCAGACCAGCATGCCCATTCTGTTAATTACTTGCAAACTTTTAACTAAAAGCCTATTGACCAGAGATAGGGCTTAATTCATAGGAATAACAAAATTTGCCCAAGTCATGGCTTGAACTTGGGGCTTCCCACACACACCCAGAACACATAACCACTAAAGCAGATACACAATTGTGTGCCACACAAACGCAAAAACAAAAGATTAAAAATTTTAGGCGTTACAATAACAAACCATTCAACCATTTACAAGCCAACTTAAATGGTTAAATCCAATATCAACATATACCAAAATGACTATATCTCCTATACATGCCATATAACCAAATACATAAGTTCAAAAGTACCAAAGTGAAAGCTTGATAGTGTGACGAGATCTCCTACGACTCCAAATCTGAGCTAGCTTCGATAAACACTATAAAACACGGAAAAGTAAACAGAGTAAGCTATAAAGCTTAGTAAGCTCGTATGCTAAGTAAGTAAAACTTACCAACCAACAATTCAATAACATAAATATCAAATAATGCAATTCAAATTTGAAGCATAACTTAACATATATATTCAATCCAAAGATTAAACAAAATTTCCATCAACTTCTTCGATTTGATGATTTAATAGTTCACGCACATACCTGTACAAGCTCGTATCAATCTCATCATTTCATATCTTAGATATACCCAATGAAACATTTGGAATAATATCGGATACACGGGAACCTTGCACCCTAAGTGTCACATACATAGCCGAAGCTATCTCAATCTCATATCTCATAATACTCACTCTCGAGCTATTAATGGGTCTGCTCACGCAAGCTGATGGTCATGACGTAGCTACACGGTGCTGCTTACGCAAGCTGACAAGAATTCGCAACACATGCCAGATAACCCAGCCACCAGTAGGACGTACGGACCAGCACCAAATCACATAACCCCTAATGACATGTCATTCGTATCCTAATCTATTCCTAAGGTTCAACCGGGATTTCACATTTGCCGATTCGTCATCGAACATATCCACAAGGTCAAAATCATAATTTTTTCAACATTCAACCATTTAAAACACAAATATAATAATGCTTATTACATACGAACTTACCTCGAATTCAAAAATGACGAATTTGATCGATTAATCCAACACTTTGTTTTTCCCCCAATCTAATTACAAATTTCACTTTTCTTGATCTATATATTATGAAATTTGTCTCATTTAATCATCAATCTATTCAATTTAATCCAAATATCATATTATAGCAACTTTACACTTTTGCCCCTAATATTTCCATTTCTTTACAATTTAGTCCTTATCTCATAAAAATACAAATTCATGCTATTAAGTCCCTACCCATGCTAGCCGAATTTCTAAAATTACTATAGCAGCCCATATTTTTCATTTATTTCACAATTTAGCCATAAAATTTCAACATTTCTCAATTTAATCCCTAAATGACAATTTTGTTAAAAATCACTTTGCAAATGTTGTTTATCTAACAACAAGCATACATTTTCTATCATAAAACATCAAAATACACATAGATTCATCAATGGAAAAACCCTAACCCTTTAACAATTTTGCAAATTAGTCCCTAGGCTAGCTAGATTAAGCTGCAATGATCTCAAAAACATAGAAATAATTAAAAAAGGGATGAAAATTTACTCATATGGATGAAAAATATCTTGACCTAATATTATGCTTCTCCAATGGCTATTCTAGGTTGAAATTCCGGTTGTAAATGCACTTAAAAAGATGACCATTGTTTTCTTTATTTTTTTACTAACCTTAATTATTAATTTACCTAAATATCCTTTAATTAAACCATTAAAAATCACTTAAACCATGTACATAAATGTCCACTCAAATTTCAAATGGTCTAATTACCATATAAGGACCTCCACTATTTAGTTTCATAGCCATTTAATACCTTTAGCTAATAGAACTCAAATTTTTCACTTTACGCGATTTAGTCCTTTTTATCAAATTAAGCACTCAAACGATAAAAGTTCTTAACGAAATTTTCACGCAATCATATTATCATGTTGTAGACATTAAAATAATAATAAAATAATTATTTTGACCTTGGATTTGTGGTCTTAAAACCACTGTTCTGATTTGACTAAAAATGGGCTGTTACAACTCTCCCCCTTAGTAATTTTTGTCCCCGAAAATCTTACCAGAAAGAGGTTATGGTACTGTTTTCTCATAGCTTCCTTGTATTCCCATGTAGCTTTTTTGAAACCATGTTGTTTCCACAAAACCTTCACTAAAGCTATGCTTTTATTTCTCAATTCTTCAACCTCTCGGGCTAAAATTCTGATCAGTTCTTCGCTATACGTCATATCAGGTTGGATTTCAATCTCTGTCAGAGAAATTATAACAGCCCGATTTTGGGTCTAGTCGGAACAGTGGTTTTGGGACCATGAATCCGACGCAGTATAATTTATTTTTATTATATTTTTATGGTCTACAATTTTATAGAATGATTTTGTGAAAATTTCGTGCGAAAATTTTAATGTTTGGGCACTCAATTTAGTTAAAAGGACTAAATTGCAAAAGGTGCAAAATGTGTGTTCTAGAAGCTAGAGGTGTCTAATTGCTATGAAATTTCAAATTAGAAGTCCTTAGATGGTAATTAGACCATTAGTTAAGTTGGTGGACAAAAATGGACATGAATTAGGTGAAATTTGGATGTATTAAAGAAAGGGCATTTTGGTCATTTGGTAAATAAAGACAAAATAAAACAAATAAAAAGATGTCATCTTCTTCAATTGAGTCCCTTAGTGCCAAAATTTAAAGGGAGACAATAGCTAGGGTTTTTTCATCTTCCAAGCTCGATTGGAAGTCCGGTCTAGCCCCGCTTTTAATGATTTTTATGTTTTTGAGATCCCTGCAAACTAATCTAGCTATTTCAAGGACTAATTTGAAAAGATGTCAAAGTCTAAAATTTTACCCATGTTAGATATCTATGTATTTTGATGTTTAATGGTAGAAAATATATGTTTGATGTTAGATAAACAACTTTTACTAAGTGATTTTTGATGAAAATGCTTAAAAAGGACATATTTGTAAAAGTTGTAAAATGAGTCTTAAAAGTGTGATTAAATGGGAAATTTGGGCTTTTATGATTATGAAAATGGTTCGGCTAGGCTTGGGTTTTGAAGAAATTGACTATATTTCATTTTACGAGCTGAGGAACTAAAGTGTAAAATGTTGAAAAGTTAGGGGCAAAAATGTAATTTTTCCATAATGTGATTTTTGGACTGGATTGAATAATGTGAGTATTAAATGAGTTAAATTTACTGTTATAGATCAAGAAAAACAAAGTTCAGACCTAGATCGGGGGAAAAACAAAGTGTTTGATGATTAGGTCCATTTTCACTATTTTTGTACCGAGGTAAGTTCGTATGTTAATAATGCAATGTTATATTTGTATTTTAGTGTTTTGATATTGCATGGATTGTATGATTAATTCTATGAGCATATTCGACAAAGTTCCAGCAAGAGAGAAATCTCGGTTGAACCTTAGGAATAGATTAGGATACAAGTGACATGTCACTAGGAACCCATGTGATTATGTGATTATGTGACCCGAGTGCTGGTCCTGTACGTCCTATCGGTGGCTGAGTATACCGGCATATGTTGTGAATACTTGACAGTTTGTGTGAGTAGCACCGTGTAGCTATGTCTTGACTGACAGCTTGTGTGAGCAGGCCCGTGGATAGCTCGAGAGTGAGCCTATATGTAATGAGATTTGTGGTAGCATTGGCTACATATGTGGAACTTATGTGCAAATCTTTCCATGTATCCGATAGTAATCCAAGTGGTTCAACGTGTATATCAAAGATGAGAAAGTATGTGATTATGTTACGAGTTGGTACAGGTATGTACGAAAAACTCAAATGAAATAGATTCGGTATATGATGGACTATTGGTAAGATTGTGATTGAGTAAGTTATGCTCATGAAGTTTTAATGACATTTATGATATATGCTATGCTATTCATATGTCTACTGTATAATTAATGTTGTTTATTATTTGCATATAAACTTACTAAGCTATATAGCTTACTCCCTTTTCTTTCCCTTATCTTATAGAGTCACCAAGCTAGCTCGGGATCGGAGATCGTCGGAGATCCATTCACACTATCAATCATTATTTTGGGTACCATTGAAATGTCAATATTTTGAGTTATGGAATGTATAGGGACTTGGTCATTTTGTTATATGTGTCATTATGATGTGGCCACATGTATTGGCTTATAATAGTTAATGATTTCATTTTGTATATAGCCATGAAAGTTAGCTAATGTTGGTTATGAGTATCATTATATGTTGATACCATTCATGAATGTGGAAACTTGCATGATTTGTGTTGATAAATTATGATGTTAAAGCATGTTAGATGTTAGCATGTGGATGTGATGTTAATACCTTGGTTGTGGATGTTTTGGGTTGCCTAAGTATGCTTGAATTGGTATTATATGATGTTGTGTAGGTATGTGCATGGAAGGGTGGCAAAAGGCTTGGTAAATAGCCTTATTTTGTCCACACGGGCGTGTGTCTAGGCCGTGTGCGACACACGGCTTGCCCCACGGGCGTGTGTATTGGCCGTGTGTCCCCTGCACCTTAATTTTGAGAAACAGAATGCTCATAATTGAGCACACAGGCAGAGACACGGATGTGTGTCTCGGCCATGTGAGGGACACGGCCTCAGGCACGGGCATGTGTCCCAGGCGTGTGAAGTTTGCACCTATTTTATGAAAAATCATGAAATTAAATTGACCACACGGCCTAGCACACAGGCTTGTGACTTGGTCGTGTGACTTCAATTTGTTCATGAGTTACAAACAGAGAGTTACACGGGTTAGGGACATGGGCGTGTGTGACCACACGGGCATCCCACAAGGGCCTGTCCCGAAACCACACGGGCGTGTGACCCCTATTTCTAGCAAAAATTCTCTAAGTTTTGTAAAAATTTCCTAAGTGCTCGGTTTAGTCCCGAACCACTACTAATGTATGTTTTGGGCCTCGTAGGCTCGTATTAAGGACTTTATGGTTGATTATGAATGGTTTTAATTTGGACACAAATTTATAACTCAATTTGTATGTTTACTTGCGATGTAAGTCCGGTAATGCCTCGTACCCTGTTCCGGCATTGAATACGAGTAAGGGGTGTTACAGAAATTACATGGGATGGATCTGATCGATACCATCGTAACATCGACACATGAAATACATTGTGGATCTTTTCTAATTCTGAGGGTAAAGCTAGCCGATCTGCCACTGGCCCTATTCTTTCGATAATCTCGTACGACTCGATAAATCGTGGACTCAATTTGCCTTTGCGACCAAAACGAAGAATTTTCTTCCACGAAGATACTTTCAAGAATACTCTGTCGCCGATCTGAAATTCAATGTTTTTGCGTTTCAAATCCGCATACGATTTCTGTCAATCTAAAGCTGCTTTCAAACTGTCGCGAATTACTTTCACTTTATCTTCAGTTTCTCTAATCAAATCAACCCCGTGAATATTTTTCTAACTAAGCTCGGTCTAGTATAATAGAGTTTGACATTTACGACCATACAATGCTTCATAAGGTGCCATCCTTATGCTCAATTGAAAACTATTATTTTACGCAAATTTGACCAATGGTAAATATTTCTCCCAGTTGCCTTCAAACTCTAAAATACAACAACGAAGCATATCCTCGAGAATCTGAATTACTCTCTCAGACTGGCCGTCTGTTTGGGGATGAAATGCGGTACTAAAGTGTAACTGCGTACCCAAAGCTTCTTGCAATTTCTTCCAAAATCGCGATGTAAACCTCGGATCTCTATCTGAAATAATAGAAACTGGCACCCCGTGCAAACTAACAATTTCAAATATGTACAATTCAGCCAATCTATCAAGTGAATAATCTGTACGTACCGGAATGAAATGTGCCGATTTCATCAGTCGATCAATAACAACCCAAATAACATCTTTCTTTTTCAGAGACAAGGGTAATCCCGATACGAAATCCATCTTAACTCTATCCCATTTCCACTCTGGTATCATCACCGGCTGTAGTAGTCTCGAAGGCACTTGACGTTCGGCTTTAACTTGTTGACAAACCAAGCATCTCGACACCAACTCTGAAATGTCTCGTTTCTTGCCCGATCACCAGTACAACTATTTCAAATCATTATACATTTTTGTACTTCCTGTATGAACGGATAAACAATCACTGTGTGCCTCGTGTAAAATTTTCTGAATAAGTTTGGAATTCTTTGGTACACAAATTCTACCTCGGAACATTAAACAATCATTGGATCCGATCTGATAGTCTGAATCAGTAGTTGATTCGCATTGTACTCTTTTAGATTACAGTTCATTATCACACTTCTGAGCTTCACAAATTTGCTGAAGAAATAACGGTTTAGCTTTTAATTCAGCCAAAATCAAACTATCATCAGACAAAGTTAACTGAGTATTCATCACTCGCAAAGCAAATAAATATTTTCTACTCAAAGCATCCGCAACTACATTCGCTTTTCTTGGATTATAGTAAATTATTAATTCATAGTCTTTCAACAACTCGAGCCATCTTCGTTGTTGCAAATTGAAATCTTTCTGAGTCATTATATACTTCAAGCTCTTGTGATCGGTAAAGATATGACACTTTTCACAGTATAAATAATGTTGCCAAATTTTCAATGTAAATACAATAGCGGCCAACTCTAAATCGTGCGTCGGATAATTCTTTTCATGCGATTTTAACTGTCTGGAAGCATAAGCTATCACTTTCCCCTCTTGCATCAAAAAACAACCCAAACCGTTCAATGACGCGTCGCTGAAAATCACAAACTCTTTACCCGACTCAGGTTGAACCAAAACTGGTGCCTCAGTTAACAATGCTTTCAACTGTTCAAAACTCTGCTGACTTGGACCATTCGAATTTCACATCTTTCTGTAGAAAATGAGTCATCGGTGTAGCAATCATTGAGAATCCTTTTACAAAATACCGATAATAGCTAGCTAATCCCAAAAAGCTTCTAACTTCAGACACATTTCTTGGTGGTTTCCAGTCAACAACTGCTGAAATCTTGCTCGGATCAACTCGAATGCCTTCAGCTGAAACAATATGTCCCAAAAATCCGACCTCTCGGAGCCAAAACTCGCATTTATTGAATTTAGCAAATAATTGCTTGTCTCTCAATGTTGGTAATACAATTCTCAAATGTTCAGCATGCTCAGACTCATCTCGGGAATAGATTAGAATGTTGTTAATGAATACAACAACAAATCTGTCTAAATACGATCTAAAAATTTAATTCATCAAATCCATAAAAACTGCAAGAGCGTTAGTTAATCCAAAAGGCATAACAAGAAATTCATAATGCCCGTACCTTGTTCTGAATGCAATTTTTGGCACATCCGAATCTTTAACTCGCAACTGATAATAGCCAGATCTTAGATCGATCTTCAAAAACACAGTTGCTCCTTTCAATTGATCAAAAAAATCATCAATTCTCGACAAAGGATACTTATTCTTAATCGTAACCTTGTTGAGCTAATGATAATCGATACACAGTCTCATCGATCCGTCTTTCTTCTTTACAAACAACACTGGTGCACCCTAGGGTGAAAAACTAGGTCGTGCAAAACCTCTATTTGTTAACTCTTGCAACTGAGATTTCAACCCTTTCAATTATGTCGGAGCCATTCTATATGGAGCTATCAATATCGGTGATGTTTTCGGTACTAATTTAATAGCAAACTCAACTTCTCTGATCAGTGGCAACCCAGGCAACTCTTCTGGAAACACATCCGGATATTCACAAACTACTGGCACTGATTAAATCTTCGATTCTGACACTTTTGTATCTAGTACATAAGCAACATAAACCTCACAACCCTTTCTCACATATTTTTGAGCTAGCATAGACAATATCACAGTAGGCAGTCCACTCAAATCATCGGATTCAATACGAAGAATTTCACAATACTGACATTTCAACTCGATAGTCTTTCGTCTATAATTTAAAACAGAATTATGTAGAGTTAACTAATCCATACCCAAGATCACATCGAATTCATTAAATGGTAAAAACATCAAATAAACCGAAAAATAGTAACCCCGAGTCATTAAAGAACAATTCTTGTAAACTTTATCAACTAAAATATACTTGCCTAAGTGGTCCGATATTTTAATTACAAATTTGGTAGACTCAACAGATAAATTCTTACTAGAAACTAAATTCATACAAACATATGAGTGAGTCGATCTAGAATCAATTAAAGCAATTATATTAGTGTCAAAAAGAGAAAAAAATACCGGTAATAATATCTGGTGTCGATGCATCATCACGTGTGTGAATAGCATAAGCCTTAGCTGGCGACTGTACTTCGGATCTTGCTACTGAATTTCTAGTACCACCATGACTACCACTCATATTTCCAATAATTCGAAGTGGTCTCCTTCTCACAGTTGTATTACTTGGTCGAGCAATCTGCAATTTATCCTTCTCAGGTAATTCAGGACAATCTCGAATGAAATGCTCCTTTGAACCACATCTAAAACAAGCTCTGGTACTCATCCAACATTCTTCAAGATGTCGTATACCACACTGTTTACACACAGATTTATTGGCCTTGACACTACCAACACTCGCTACTGAAGTGGCTTGCTTTTGAGTTCACATGTTGCTCACCACGATTCCTGCTAAAATATCCCACTAATGCGGTGAATGATTATGAAAATCCTTCAATTTCTTTGACGAAGAATGATATGATTTATTCATTGACCTCTTTCTTGAATCTCTAGCCTCATATTTTTGAATTTTATCCACAGGCAGCTTTTTTAAACATAAAGGTTCCAAACTTTGAGGAATTAAGGGGACCGGTTGGGGAATAGGTGGGGGTGGAGGTTGCTGAGCAGCCGAATTAGTTCGGACAAACTCAGTGAACCCCTCGTTCATCATTTGGGAGAAGGCTTCCTTGGCCTCTCCTCCTAGACTACCCGATACAGGTCTCGACTCAAATTGCGCTACTCCATGAACGAAGGCTGGCGCATTACTCTCAACATCATCAACCATAGCTCGATTGGGATCCATTTACTATATAAAAACACGATGTAAACTGTCAGGAGATATCACACTATCACAGGTTATATATGGCATGTATAGCTAGACTCTTACATACACTATGTTAGCCCGATAATCGACTAAACCGTAGCTTTGATACCAATAAATGTAACACCCTCACCTGTATTCATTGCCAGAATAGGGTTACGGAGCATTATCGGACTTATTACACAATTAAACATGCATTTCTCATACATTTATCCATTCCAAATATAAATCAATCACAATCATTCACATTGTCCCTAACACGAGCCTACGAGGCCCAAAACATGCATTCGAGGTGGTTCAGGACTAAACCGATAACATAGTAATATTTTTTTGAAAACTTAGAAAATTTCTCAAAATACAGGGGACACACGCCCATGTGGCTCGGTCGTGTGTCTCACACGGCCAAAGACACACCCGTGTCACAGGCCGTGTGGACATTCGAAATGAGATCACATGGCCGTGTCCCAGCCCGTGTCCGACCCCGTGTAACTCCCTGACTTGGGTCACACGGCCAACCACACGCCCGTGTGACCTGCCCGTGTGCCCTTCGAAATGGCCACACATGCCTGTGTGCCAGGCCGTGTGCTAGGCCGTGCCAAACTCATAGGGTATACTGACTTATGCCACACGGCCAAGTCACATGCCCGTGTGTTGAGCCGTGTAGAGCATACTAACTTGATTTCTAAATAAACACCAAGGGACACACAGCCGTGTCACTTGATCATATGTCACACACGGCTGAGACACACGCCCGTGTCTCTGCCCGTCTGGACAAAAATAAGCTATTTTGTAACATCCTGAATTTTTGGGCCTATGCACTTAATGGGTGAATATGTGTAATGAGTTAATTTGAGCATTAGGGGTCCAAATTGGGCTCAGGATTGGGCTGAAGCCTTAGTTAAATTTTTGTTTGGGCACCATAGGGTTTAAAAGGTGGTATCTAAGTTTAAAATATCAAAATGGGCTTGTGGCCCAGTGGTCAGTGGCGCCACTTAGGGAGCAAGGAGGTGATGCCACACAAGGGAGTAAGGGGCCCAAATTTAAGTTACATGGAGCCCAACTCTTTTAATTTAAGTTAGCTAAATTCCAGCATTAGGGTTAGGTAGAGTGGACGGCAACAAGGCTCAAAAATAGGAGGATTTATGTGAATGGGATAATGTGGATAATATAGTTGATAATATGGAAGAAAAAAAAGGAGAAAAGATAGGAGCTATCTACAAGGCTAGGAGTTGGCCGAAATTCCATCACCTAGAGAAGTGAAGAAATCAGTTTCTTTATGGAAAAGGGGGTGCCGAATTTTCCCTTTTTATTTGATTAATTTTTAGTTATCAGGAAGGGCACTTTCGGTTTTTCATAGGTAAGTGCCGAAATTTCTATAAATAAGGAGGGTTCTCTTCTTTATTTTTCGGCATTTAGGGTTTCCACCTTTTCTTTCTCTTCTTTCTTCTAAAAGCTGAAAACCCCATTATTCTTTTCTCTTCTTTCTCCTAAAAGCCGAAAACTCCATTATTCTCTTCTTTCTTCTAAAAGCCGAAAACTCCATTATTCTCTTCTCTCATTTCTTCTAAAAAGCCAAAAGTCGAAAACTCCATTATTCTTTTCTCTTCTTTCTTCTAAAAGCTGAATCTCTATAGATTTCTTCGAATCATCTTCTCTTCCTGATTTTTCGCAAAAAGCCGGAATCCTCTGGGAGTAGCCGAATCTTCTCTAGTAAGATCTCTTAGATCTAAAAGCCGGAAACACTAGTTCCTGAGTCTCATATCACTTTTCGGGATTTCAAGGTAGATAGCGGTGGTGTTGGCTACGGATAGCGTTGACTTAGAGGGTCTCGTTCTAACAGTAATCAGGTGTGTAGATCTCTAACACACTAGTAATCTGTACTAAATATATGTTATGGGCTAAAAGCCAAAAAAAGGCTGTATAGTAATCTGTACTAAATATATGTTATGGGCTAAAAGCTGGAAAAAGGCTGTATAGTAATCTGTACTAAATATATGTTATGGGCTAAAAGCCGAGAAAAGGTCAGATAGTAATCAGACTAAATATATGTTATGGGCTAAAAGCTAAAAGGTCTGTATAGACAGTCGGATTACCAAAAAGGGTAGGCAAGGGATGCAGTGCACGTAATCATAGAAACTTCTCTATGTGTATCGATGTATGTGATGATAGACTGTGAACTTTTAGGTAGTATATTGTTTTGATTCTACATATATGTATGCATGGGATGGGATTGATATGATGAAGGGGAAGAAGGTCGCATAGCGATCGGTGGCTTTGCCACATAGGTCACATAGTGATCGGTCTTTATGATGACGACTCAATTGGTCGAAATACTACGATGTATTATTAAGGTCGCATGGCGATCGGTGGCTTTGCCACATAGGTCACACGATGATCGGTCTTTAAGACAAAAAGACACAATTATCGATATGGTGTGTAGCGGTTGGAGGGTTGATTGTAGAAATCCCCAAGGTGTGATGGTTGGTACGGGTTGGTGTGTAGAGGATGGATTTCTAGGGTGGGATGGGCCGTGATGCATATATAGTTACCCTTGTATACGGGCCAAGGCCATAATGTGTTTGTGGGCCAAGCCTTTGATGTGTTTTCGGGATTTACACACCGAGTCTTGGTGACTCACCCTATTATTTTTCCCTAACTTTGCAGATGAGCGTTAGATCGTGGACATGGGAGCAAAGGCGGACTCGAGGGGCCATCAAGTTTTTACTCCTATAAATTATTTGATTTTTCCTTAAGTTTTTAATTTTGGAAACATTTATGTAATAAGGCCTCCATCGCTTAGGTTATCAGTTGATACTTGTCAATGTTTATGTTTTTTTTCATTCATGATCAAGGACTTATGATTAAAAGAAATAAAAATGGGATTTTCACACATTATTTAAAATAACACTTGTTTTGGAAAAAATAAAATTTCAAAGATTTTCTACCAGTGCCACCTATTTAAAGATTATCTACAAAAATGACTAAGTTTTTCAGAATCATTCCAAGTAAAGTTTTTAACCTTAAAACCGTAGCATACCAGATCTGGTCGTAACGTTTGGGTCGGGTTTGGGGTGTTACATTTTGGTATCAGAGCCCAGTTCAAAACTCGGGCTGTGAAATGGGTCTAGTACTATTTTAAAGTTGATAAGAATTTGGAAAAGTTTGGGTTGAGAAATGGCCTTCGAGTCTACCGGCACCCGATCCACGCAGGTAAGTATTCTGAACTTTTGGATGTGATATGTATGTTGGGCTTGATGGGCTTGATGGACGTAGGCTAGTATATTAGACATTGATAGACTT
Source organism: Gossypium sturtianum (assembly GCA_025698515.1). Lineage (NCBI taxonomy): Eukaryota > Viridiplantae > Streptophyta > Magnoliopsida > Malvales > Malvaceae > Gossypium > Gossypium sturtianum. The sequence goes on along the minus strand of CM046946.1, from coordinate 33,000,500 downwards.
TAGGCTTAGTTTAAACAACTCTCTCAATTCATAAGATTTAATCCAACCAAACAAACCTGTGAACAAGTCGCCGAGATAGGGTGTGGCAACAGGCATACGCATGTCTAGGATTGGATTCAGGGAGAGCTTGGTATTTAAGCAGTCCTAGTGACTCACCTCCTCTTCGCTGGAATCCTACCTGGTGCGTAATGACTGTTCACCTTAGTCATGAGGACTTGTTGACGAGCCAAAATTTATAACTAAAACCCGAAAGGGACCAGCCACTCTATTTTGTAAAACTACTATTCATAAGACTATTTGTGGTTAATCAGTGGAAGAAAACTATTAATTCATAAAAACTTCTAATTAGATAAACGTCAATCGGAAGAATGAGTACAAGGGGACGAGGACGCTCTAGATGCGAATACCGGTGCGTACTCTATCATATTATCCTAAGTGTTTCTTTTGGCTTTAGAATTAGAGTTCGCAGCGAAAGCATAATGGTGAGACATGGGTAGTATGATTAATAGTTAGTTGGAAATTTCGAGGACGAAATTTCTTTAAGGGGGTAGAACTGTAACATCCTGAATTTTTGGGCCTATGCACTTAATGGGTGAATATGTGTAATGAGTTAATTTGAGCATTAGGGGTCCAAATTAGGCTCAGGATTGGGCTGAAGCCTTAGTTAAATTTTTGTTTGGGCACCATAGGGTTTAAAAGGTGGTATCTGAGTTTAAAATATCAAAATGGGCTTGTGGCCCAGTGGTCAGTGGCGCCACTTAGGGAGCAAGGAGGTGACGCCACACAAGAGAGTAAGGGGCCCAAATTTAAGTTACATGGAGTCCAACTCTTTTAATTTAAGTTAGCTAAATTTCGGCATTAGGGTTAGGTAGAGTGGACGGCAACAAGGCTCAAAAATAGGAGGATTTATGTGAATGGGATAATGTAGATAATATAGTTGATAATATGGAAGAAAAAAAAAGGAGAAAAGATAGGAGCTATCTACAAGGCTAGGAGTTGGCCGAAATTCCATCACCTAGAGATGTGAAGAAATCGGTTTCTTTATGGCAAAGGGGGTGCCAAATTTTCCCTTTTTATTTGATTAATTTTTAGTTATCAGGAAGGGCACTTTCGGTTTTTCATAGGTAAGTGCCGAAATTTCTATAAATAGGGAGGGTTCTCTTCTTTATTTTTCGGCATTTAGGGTTTCCACCTTTTCTTTCTCTTCTTTCTTCTAAAAGCTGAAAACCCCATTATTCTTTTCTCTTCTTTTCCTAAAAGCCGAAAACTCCATTATTCTCTTCTTTCTTCTAAAAGTCGAAAATTCCATTATTCTCTTCTTTCTTCTAAAAGCCGAATCTCTATAGATTTCTTCGAATCATCTTCTCTTCGTGATTTTTCGCAAAAATCTGGAATCCTCTGGGAGTAGTCGAATCTTCTCTAGTAAGATCTCTTAGATCTAAAAGCCGGAAACACTAGTTCCTGAGTCTCATATCACTTTTCGGGATTTCAAGGCGGATAAGCGGTGGTGTTGGCTACGGATAGCGTCGACTTAGAGGGTCTCGTTCTAATGAGAATCAGGTGTGTAGATCTCTAACACACTAGTAATCTGTACTAAATATATGTTATGGGCTAAAAGCAGAAAAAAAGGTCAGATATAGTAATCTGTACTAAATATATGTTATGGGCTAAAAGTGGAAAAAGGTCAGTATAGTAATCTGTACTACTAAATATATGTTATGGGCTAAAAGCCAAAAAAAGGTGTATAGTAATGTCTGTACTAAATATATGTTATGGGCTAAAAGTCAGAAAAAGGTCTGTATAGACAGTCGGATTACCCAAAAGGGTAGGCAAGGGATGCTAGGTACGTAATCATAGAAACTTCTCTATGTGTATCGATGTATGTGATAGATCGTGAACTTTTAGGTAGTATATTGTTTTGATTCTACATGTATGTATGCATGGGATGGGATTGATATGATGAAGGGGAAGAAGGTCGATAGCGATCGGTGGCTTTGCCACATAGGTCACATAGTGATCGGTCTTTATGAATGACGGACTCGGTTTGTCGAAATACTACGATGTATTATTAAGGTCGCATGGCGATCGGTGGCTTTGCCACATAGGTCACACTGATGATCGGTCTTTAAGACAGTAAAGACAATTATCGATATGGTGTGTAGCGGTTGGAGGGTTGATTGTAGAAATCCCCAAGGTGTGATGGTTGGTACGGGTTGGTGTGTAGAGGATGGATTTCTAGGCTAGGATGGGCCGTGATGCATATATAGTTACCCTTGTATACGGGCCAAGGCCATAATGTGTTTGTGGGCCAAGCCTTTGATGTGTTTTCGGGATTTACACACACCGAGTCTTGGTGACTCACCCTATTATTTTTCCCTAACTTTGCAGATGAGCAGTAGATCGTGGACATGGGAGCAAAGGCGGACTCGAGGGTCCATCAAGTTTTTATTCCTATAGATTATTTCGGTTTTTCCTTAAGTTTTTAATTTTGGAAACATTTATGTAATAAGGCCTCCATCGCTTAGGTTATCAGTTGATACTTGTCAATGTTTATGTTTTTTTTCATTCATGATCAAGGACTTATGATTAAAAGAAATAAAAATGGGATTTTCACACATTATTTAAAATAACACTTGTTTTGGAAAAAAATAAAATTTCAAAGATTTTCTACCAGTGCCACCTATTTAAAGATTATCTACAAAAATGACTAAGTTTTTCAGAATCATTCCAAGTAAAGTTTTTAACCTTAAAACCGTAGCATACCAGATCTGGTCGTAACGTTTGGGTCGGGTTTGGGGTGTTACATTTTGTATCAGAGCCCAGTTCAAAACTCGGGCCGTGAAATGGGTCTAAGTATTGTTTTAAAGTTGATAAGAATTTGGAAAAGTTTGGGTTGAGAAATGGCCTTCGAGTCTCTGGCACCAGATCCGATCCAGTAAGTATTCGAACTTTTGGATGTGATATTTATGTTGGGCTTGATGGGCTTGATGGACGTAGGCTAGTATATTAGACATTGATAGACTTTAGGCTTAGTTTAAACAACTCTCTAAATTCATAAGATTTAATCCAACCAAACAAACCTGTGAACAAGTCGCCGAGATAGGGTGTGGCAATAGGCATACGCATGTCTAGGATTGGATTCAGGGAGAGCTTGGTATTTAAGCAGTCCTAGTGACTCACCTCCTCTTCGCTGGAATCCTACCTGATGCGTAATGACTGTTCACCTTAGTCATGAGGACTTGTTGACGAGCCAAAATTTATAACTAAAACCCGAAAGGGACCAGCCACTCTATTTTGTAAAACTACTATTCATAAGACTGTTTGTGGTTAATCAGTGGAAGAAAACTATTAATTCATAAAAATTTCTAATTAGATAAACGTCAATCGGAAGAATGAGTACAAGGGGACGAGGACGCTCTAGATGCGAATACCGGTGCGTACTCTATCATATTATCCTAAGTGTTTCCTTTGGCTTTAGAATTAGAGTTCGCATCGAAAGCATAGTGGTGAGACATGGGTAGTATGATTAATAGTTAGTTGGAAATTTCGAGGACGAAATTTCTTTAAGGGGGTAGAACTGTAACATCCTGAATTTTTGGGCCTATGTACTTAATGGGTGAATATGTGTAATGAGTTAATTTGAGCATTAGGGGTCCAAATTGGGCTCAGGATTGGGCTGAAGCCTTAGTTAAATTTTTGTTTGGTCACCATAGGGTTTAAAAGGTGGTATCTGAGTTTAAAATATCAAAATGGGCTTGTGGCCCAGTGGTCAGTGGCGCCACTTAGGGAGCAAGGAGGTGACGCCACACAAGAGAGTAAGGGGCCCAAATTTAAGTTACATGGAGCCCAACTCTTTTAATTTAAGTTAGCTAAATTTTGGCATTAGGGTTAGGTAGAGTGGACGGCAACAAGGCTCAAAAATAGGAGGATTTATGTGAATGGGATAATGTAGATAATATAGTTGATAATATGGAAGAAAGAAAAAAGGAGAAAAGATAAGAGCTATCTACAAGGCTAGGAGTTGGCCGAAATTCCATCACCTGGAGATGTGAAGAAATCGGTTTCTTTATGGCAAAGGGGTTCGAATTTTCCCTTTTATTTGATTAATTTTTAGTTATCGGGAAGGGCACTTTCGGTTTTCATAGGTAAGTGCCGAAATTTCTATAAATAGGAGGGTTCTCTTCTTTATTTTTGGCATTTAGGGTTTCCACCTTTTCTTTCTCTTCTTTCTTCTAAAAGTGAAAACCCCATTATTCTTTTCTCTTCTTTCTCCTAAAAGCCGAAAACTCCATTATTCTCTTCTTTCTTCTAAAAGCCCGAAAATTCCATTATTCTCTTCTTTCTTCTAAAAGCCGAATCTCTATAGATTTCTTGAATCATCTTCTCTTCCGATTTTTCTTAAAAAGCCGGAATCCTCCGGGAGTAGTGATCTTCTCTAGTAAGATCTCTTAGATCTAAAAGCCGGAAACACTAGTTCCCGAGTCTCATATCACTTTTTGGGATTTCAAGGCAGATAAGCGGTGGTGTTGGCTCTGAGATAGCGTTGACTTAGAGGGTCTCGTTCTACTTGAGAATCAGTGTTTAGATCTCTAACACACTAGTAATCTGTACTAAATATATGTTATGGGCTAAAAGTAGAAAAAAGGTCAGATATAATGTCTGTACTAAATATATGTTATGGGCTAAAAGCTGAAAAAAGGTTGTATAGTAATCTGTACTAAATATATGTTATGGGCTAAAAGCCTGAAAAAGGCTGTATAGTAATCTCTACTAAATATATGTTATGGGCTAAAAACCGGAAAAAGGCTGTATAGACAGTTGGATTACCAAAAAAGGGTAGGCAAGGGATGCAGTGCGTAATCATAGAAACTTCTCTATGTGTATCGATGTATGTGATAGATCGTGAACTTTTAGGTAGTATATTGTTTTGATTCTGCATGTATGTATGCATGGGATGGGATTGATATGATGAAGGGGAAGAAGGTCGCATAGCGATCGGTGGCTTTGCCACATAGGTCACATAGTGATCGGTCTTTATGATGACGGCTCATTTGTCGAAATACTACGATGTATTATTAAGGTCACATGGCGATCGGTGGCTTTGCCACATAGGTCACACTGATGATCGGTCTTTAAGACAAAAAGACCTGGTATCGATATGGTGTGTAGCGGTTGGAGGGTTGATTGTAGAAATCCCCAAGGTGTGATGGTTGAGTGCGGGTTGGTGTGTAGAGGATGGATTTCTAGGTGGGATGGGCCATGATGCATATATAGTTACCCTTGTATACGGGCCAAGGCCATAATGTGTTTGTGGGCCAAGCCTTTGATGTGTTTTCGGGATTTACACACTGAGTCTTGGTGACTCACCCTATTATTTTTCCCTAACTTTGCAGATGAGCAGTAGATCGTGGACGTGGGAGCAAAGGCGGACTCGAGGGGCCATCAAGTTTTTATTCCTATAGATTATTTCGGTTTTTCCTTAAGTTTTTAATTTTGGAAACATTTATGTAATAAGGCCTCCATCGCTTAGGTTATCAGTTGATACTTGTCAATGTTTATGTTTTTTATTCATTCATGATCAAGGACTTATGATTAAAAGAAATAAAAATGGGATTTTCACAAATTATTTAAAATAACACTTGTTTTGGGAAAAAATAAAATTTCAAAGATTTTCTACCAGTGCCACCTATTTAAAGATTATCTACAAAAATGACTACGTTTTTCAGAATCATTCCAAGTAAAGTTTTTAACCTTAAAACCGTAGCATACCAGATCTGGTCGTAACGTTTGGGTCGAGTTTGGGGTGTTACATATTTACCAAGCCATTTTGCTCACCCAAATTGCATACACCTACACCAAACCAATTGGCACAAAACAAGGCATAAATAGGAATTCAAACCAACCTCAACAAAGCCTAATTCATACTAATTTCATACCATCAACCATAAGACACACATGTGTCAAAATAAATACCAAAATCACATTCACAATTTATCTAAATGGTCACTTTCAATTATGCATCAAATTACCTAAATCACAAGCAAACCAATCTCAAATTTCAACAAGCATCATAAATCAACCATCAAACACATAACAAAGTCCATATGCACATATATATACATCACTAAATATGTCAAAACAAGCCAACTCACATGGCTATTAACATAACAAACCATTCAACCATTACAAGCCAACTTAAATGGTTAAATCTGTTATCAATATATACCAAAATGACTATATCTCCTATACATGCCATATAACCAAATACATAAGTTCAAAAGTACCAAAATGAAAGCTTGATAGTGTGATGAGACCTCCGACGACTCCAAATCCGTACTAGTTTCGATAAACACTATAAACCACGGAAAAGTAAACAGAGTAAGCTATAAAGCTTAGTAAGCTCGTATGCTAAGTAAGTAAAAATTACCAACCAACAATTCAATAACATAAATATCATATAATGCAATTCAAATTTGAAGCATAACTTAACAAATATATTCAATCCAAAGATTAAAAAAATTTCAATCAACTTCTTCGGTTTGATGATTTCATAGTTCACGTACATACTTGTACAAGCTCGTATCAGTCTCACTGTTTCATATCTTTGATATACCCGTTGAACCATTTGGAATAATATCGGATACACGGGAACCTCGCACCCTAAGTGCCACATACATAGCCGAAGCTATCTCAATCTCATATCTCATAATGCTCACTCTCGAGCTATCAACGGGTCTCCTCACACAAGCTGACAGTCATGACGTAGCTACACGGTGCTGCTCACGCAAGCTGACGAGAATTTGCAACACATGCCGAATAACTCAACCACCAATAGGACGTACGGACGAGCACCCAATCACATAACCCTTAATGACATGTCATTCGTATCCTAATCTATTCCTAAGGTTCAACCGGGATTTCATATTTGCCGATTCATCGTCGAACATATCCACAAGGTCAAAATCACAATTTATTAAGCATTAAAGCATTTAAAACACAAATATAATAATGCTTATTACATACAAACTTACCTCGAATGCAAAAACGACGAATTTGATCAATTAATCCAACACTTTGTTTTTCCCCCGATCTAAATCTGAATTTCGCATTTCTTGATCTATATAATATGAAATTTGACTCATTTAATCATCAATCTATTCAATTTAATCCAAATATCATATTATAGCAACTTTACACTTTTTCCCCTAATATTTTCATTTTTTACAATTTAGTCCTTATCTCATAAAAATACAAATTCTTGCAATTAAGTCCCTACCCATGCTATCCGAATTTCTACTATTACTATAGCGGCCCATATTTTTCATTTATTTTACAATTTAACCATAAAATTTCAACAGTTCTCAATTTAATCCCTAAATGACAATTTTGTCAAAAATCACTTTACAAATGTTGTTTATCTAACAACAAGCATATATTTTCTATCATAAAACATAAAAATACAAATAGATTCATCAATGGAAAAACCCTAAACCTTTAACAGTTTTGCAAATTAGTCCATGGGCTAGCTAGATTAAGCTGCAACGATCTCAAAAACATAGAAATCATTAAAAACAGGATGAAAATTTACTCACATGCATGAAAAATAGCTTGACCGAGTATTAAGCTTCTCCAATGGCTATTCTAGGTTGAAATTTCAATTGTAAATGCACTTACAAAGATGACCATTGTTTTCTTTATTTTTTTACTAACCTTAATTATTAATTTACCTAAATATCATTTAATTAAACCATTAAAAATCACTTAAACATGTACATAAATGTCCACTCATATTTCAAATGGTCTAATTACCACATAAGGACCTCCACTATTTAATTTCATAGCCATTTAATACCTTTAGCTAATAGAACTCAAATTTTTCACTTTACGCGATTTAGTCCTTTTTATCAAATTAAGCACTCAAACGATAAAATTTCTTAACAAAATTTTTACACAATCATATTATGATGCTATAGAAATTAAAATAAAAATAAAATAATTATTTCAACCTCGAATTTGTGGTCCCAAAACCACTATTCTGATTTGACTAAAAACGGGCTGTTACAATTTATCTATAGGTCCATATAGTGGGAGATACGAAAATATGTTAGACCTTATACATGCAATTCTGTACGTATGACGTAAGACCACCGCAAGCTTGATTCAAAAACTATATGCAACTGCATCCTGCCAATGGTTAAAGACATGTCCATCATTCTTGTATCGGTGCTAATTGCTGAAATGGAAGAACGGTTCTAGTACCGAGTTTCATACCAGAAGGCATGGGTGGCTAAATATATGGTCATGAATCAGGTGTACAGATATTGGGATGCGACGTACAATGAACTCCAGGGGTGGATAGCCGCAATACGAGAGTACATTGCAGGAATTGTCGTTAAGTTGCAAATGCTGCCTCATTACGACAAAGACGACCAACTACATCCGGGGAAAAGAACATTCCACCAGATGTTTTGGACATTCGATCCATGCATTCGGGCATTTCCCCACTGTAAGTCGCTTGCGTAGGTAGATGGGACCTGGCTATATGGGAAATATACACAGATTCGGGCCTTTCCCCACTATAACTCAAGTACTCTAGGGTAAAACTGCAACCCCCTAACTTCGGATGATAGGAACTACCGATCGATTGTGTGTATAACATTGCAGGTTCTGGTGAGGGAGGAGGAGACAGATGATGAGGTCGTCTTTGTAGGGGACCTCGTGTTGCATATGTGGAGGGATTACCATCAATTTGCCACCATATAGGTAGGACAGCCTATTCCACATGTACCACTGCTGGTAGTCCACCGAGAGAATGAAATCAGGAAAACATGATTCCAAACGAGGCCTTCTCTCCAACAGGGTGTTCCACACTGTAATATATTTTTTGATGCCTAATGTCCAATTCTTTTCATTTTTTCCCTTCTTGTCAATTTTGTGGACGTCATCATCCAAATGCATAGGAACGTCCAGAATATGTTGGCAACACCCAAATTGATGAAGCACCTGATCCCCGTTGTACCACGCCACTATTGAAAAATTCAACATGGGTGCATTAATGCACCACACGAGTGCATGGATGCTAGCCGACAGAGGAATGACAAACGCAATGTCCGACGTGCTATATGGCATCCACACGAACTGCACAATTAGTAACATGATTACGGTAACATGATTAAAATATTTATAATAACATAATTAAATAAGTAATGTAATTACATGACATTAATTTTATTTTATTTTATGAAAATAAATTACCCCCTCCTTAGCGTGTGCCTCGATCATCTGTCGGTAGACAATGAGTGTTTTTGACTTCCCAATGTTCAGACAAGTATACCATCTAAAAATTAAAGCAAACACGTAAGAACATATTTTCATAAAAAAAATATTGATCCAAGTTTCAATTTTTTTTACCTATTCACAAGTGGGAACACATGTGTTTGGTGACCTACTGATGCCAGAAATGACGTCATGTATAGCGCCCAAGATTGTAGCAGTACCAGGCACTCGCTTATATCTTGTGTTTTGTGCTTTGTTCCCCGAAAAATATCATGATACAACGTTGCTAGTATTGTTGGCCCCCAACTGTAGGAACGATCAACTTGCAAATCAAATAGTAAAGGCAGGTACATCAAGTTGACTCTATTATTATTAGTGTCCAGCATAAGTACCCCCTATAAGCTTTAGTATATATGCCCGAGTAGCGCACATCTTCTCCCTCTCAGTCGCATTACTCGTTAATGTTTCGAAATTTGCCTTCAACCACGAAAATTTTAAATTTGTAAATTTAGCTCCAGCATCAACGGGAGAGCGTCTAAGCAAGTCATAGTAGAAAACCACAAGTTCTACTACTAGGCTTGAACCGATTACCGTATCACCGTCCACAGGAAGCCCTAATTGCAGTGCGACATCCTCCAGTGTGCTAGTGCATTCCCCACACGACAAATGAAAGGTGTGTGTGTCTGGGCGCCACCGCTCAACTAATGCCAATATTAAGTCGGCCCTCAACCCAAACACACAGATTAATGTCGCTGATCCAAATCCCGCTGCATCTAGGTAGGGCATAATCCGTTCATTCGGTAGCTCGGACCATGGCCACACGGCCTCAACACGCGGTACGCATCCTAATCATATTAAATTACAACATTAGTTAAGATCTTCCAATTAAATAAAAATTTACATGCAACTTTATGAATATACTTGTGAATAAAAAAAAGAATTTTTTTACCAGCACATGAATCATCATTGTTGTGTGATCATTTCCTGTAATTAAAGAACTCATTTTGATATTTGCACAAACAATTAAAATTTTAATAATCGACTTAACAAATAAACAATACAAAAATAACGAGAATTATTTTTTCGTAGCCCATTTTCGTAATTAACTTTTTATATATAATATCTTTTATTTATAAAAAGTATATTAATATTATTTTCAACACAAATCTAATTATTTAAACAAACATATAATGTTCAATGTTATATCTTAAAATATACACATTACTATTACAATATAATGATCAATGTTATATTTAAAATTTAATCATTCAACACAAATCTAATATAATGATCAATGTTATATTTGAAACTATACAAATTATCATTACAAAATAAAGTAAACATACACTGCTAGTACCATCTTAATACACAATTCTAACAATTCTAATAATTCTAATAAAATAAACATGCACTATCAAAACTATCTTAATAAACATACACAACAAAATAAACATACACAATTCTAATAATTCAAACAAAAATATAATATTACAAATATCTAAACTAACACAATTCTAATAATTTTCAAAGTTAACATACCTTAATACTAATCTTATCGAATAATATATCAATAAATAAACTTTTAACCCAAATCTAAACTAATAATAATGATTATTACAAAAAAAAATATTATAAATCTAAAATATAAATAATTCTAATATTACAAAAAAATATTAAAATACCTTCTTCTTTTTTGGAAGGGGCCTTCCTTATTTTTTTTCAGCTGTGGCTGAGTCCTTAAATTTTTTTTTTTCTTATCAGATTGTTTGTGTAGGGTTTGGGGACCAAACCAACCCTCTTTTATAATGAAAAATTTAATATATATAATAATATAATATAAAAAAAGCTTCAAAACCCAGTTTGGGAGTCGAACCTGTGACTGACCGGTCACGTTGGTGGAAGGTCGTCATGTCGGTAATCTTTTAAAATATAAAAAATATATATTAAATATTAATTAATTCCGGTGCCGCCTGACATGTTGGGGACACTATTAAAAAAATATTTTTTTCGATCTAACAATATAAAATATATGTGTATATTTTGGGGTAAATACATACCGGTGCCATCGATTGCTTAGACGACACCATAAAAAATTGTTTTTTTTTAATTATAATCATTTCCTAAATGATTGTTGTCAGGGGAGGTTGGGGCAGCCGATTGCTCAGGCGGCACCGTTGATTCACTGTGTAATTTGCCTATTCTTGTATATAATAAACATGCAATCATATTTCAATAATTAATTTTTTATATTATTTAGGTAAAAAAACTCGAAAAATAACTAACTTTAATAGCTACCATTATTTCCAGCCTGGCCAGGCCTCTTTATTTATAACGAATTGCATTTCAAATCTATGGAATTTTCATTAATGAATTCTTTTGGTTGGTTTGAATGTTTATTTTAATATTTATGGTTTCTTTTTAAAATTGATACTTATATTTGATTTTTTTGGTATACAAAATGATATTTATGACAAATGATATTAACTTTTTCACGATTTTGAATTAATATTTGACATGGTCAAATAGTATTTGACATGTGATGATAATGACATTAAATGATGTCATCATTTAAAAATTATAAAAATTATATATAAAAAATATAAAATATTATAAAAATGAAAAATATTTTTATAAGGTTTCATAAAAAATAAGAAAATAACAAGTGTAGTTTTTATAAAAAATTATAAAAAATGTTTTTATAAAAATAAATTATTTTTATATTTTATAATAAAAATAAAAAATGTTTTATACAAAAATAAAAATTTATAGTTCTTTTTACATAAAATATTTTTTATAATTTTTTTAAATTTTTAATATTTTTTATTATTCATATGATGACTTCATAATAATATCATCATCGCCACGTGTTAAATATTTATTGAACCACATAAAAAAGTTAACATCATATGGCCCAAGTACCATTTTGTGTAACGGAAGCCAAACATAAATACAAATTTGAACCAAATATATATATATATATATATATATACAAAAATGAACATCGAAACTAAAGATAGGTACCAAAAACTTTATTTACCCTTAATAAAATAACCAAATCTTAACCGTCATAAATCAATACAACATAATTTAACGGAATTGCAAAATGGATTGTAGTAATGCCTCCTTGATAAAAAAAAAAATCCTTGAAGAATTTGGATTGAATGAAAGAAACTTTCTGCAACTTGTACAACAATTCTCAAGTTGTGTCCAAAATGCATTTGACCATTAAACCAAAACCTCAATAACTACCTAGCTTTCTTCTTAACCATTCTCCTAGCAAGGACTTTGATAGTTTCATGGCTAGTCTTATATGCAGTATCAATGGTAGCTATTGCTGACAAGGTTGAGTCCAAATGTGTCCTATTCAATTAAGATACATGGAAAGTTGAATGTATTTTTTTATCAAGAGGCAATACTAATTTGTGAGCAACATTTCCTATTTTAGCTTCCACTTAGAAAGGTCTAAAAATCTAGCTTCAAGTTTGTAAGAACTCTTTTGTGCCATGGATTATTACTTATAATGCTACAACTTTAAATAAACACAATCCCCTACTAAGAATTTTTTATCACTCCTCTTTTTGTTTATTAAAGCTTTAATTATGTCATGCACTCTTTGTAATTGAACTTTTAACATCATATTTTCCTCCTCTCTTACCACAAACTTTTATCCACTAGCTCCACACAAAACTCCTTCCCCAAGTAAGGCAATTTTAAAGGAGGTTATTTCCATTACACTACATCATAAGGTGTAGTTTTGATGGCAATATGGTAGGTGATGTTATACTACCATTCAACCAAGCTTTCTCACAGTACACTCACTTAGGGTAAGACTCTACACTCATATTAACCACTTCATTCTGCCCATCTAATTGAGAATGTAAGAAAGTTGAAATTTTCAATGTAATGTCTTGTCTTCTAGCCAAAAGTGACATAAAAACCTTATCTCTATCAAAGAATATGGATCTTGGAAGGCCATGGATCCTATAAATCTAATCCATGAAAATCTAAGCTACTTGTAAAAATGAAATGAAAGGGTGTGACAATGCCAAGAAAAGATCATATTTGCTCAACGATGTACCACCACTAAGATATAGTACTTTTACCACTTAACTTAGGCTAACTCTCTATGAAATCCTAAGAGATATATCTATCTATATGGAAATAGGGTAGAAAAAGGCTGTAGCAACACTAGGTTAGTAGCATGACCATACTACAATTTTGACATATAATGCATTTTCTTACAATGTGGATGTCTTGCTTCGTACCTTTCCAATATACACAACTTAACAACTATTAGAAGTAGAATGCATCCTGAAATGACCTCTCATTAAGTTAATGTGAAAAAATTGCAACAACTAATCCCTTAACTCTGGTGTACTGCAACAACCAGTTTCCTTCCTGAACAACAATTCCTTATGGAAATTGTAATTTTGGGTGTGAACCATCCTAAGATTGAAATTGGTCCACTATCTTCTTCAACTTTCATCAACCTGCCAAGAATTTTTTATTAATGCCATAACATTTGAACTAACAAAAACATGATGCAATCTCAATTCTTGTTTCCTCTCATTTCTTGGACAGTATCATACCCATAACTCATCATCTTTTCCATAGACATCTCTTTAGCTGGAGTCGCAATATGTTGATGAAGTAAGAACTTCAAGCTTTAATGGTTTTTTTTTAAAGTGCCTCTGTAAGAATTCTACGTCTTCGCAATGTTTGCATTACCCTTCTTATACTGTACCTCATAGTCATAACCCATCATATTTGCCACTCACATCTCTTCAGCTAGAGTCACAATATGTTGATAAAGCAAGAACTTCAACCTTTGATGGTTTGTTTTATTTAAAGTGCCTCTCTAAGTATTCCACGTATTCAATCCAAAAATACTACTAACTTCAAATTTTCATAAACATATAAGGTTTGGTGTAATACCCCTAACCTATATCCGTCGCTGGAATAAGGTTTCAGAGCATTACCAGACTTATCAATTAAACAATCATACAATTCTCATATCCAAACAAACATCATTCAAATACAATTATATATTCCTTAATACGAGCCCTCGAGGCTAAAAACAGGCATTAGAAGTGGTTCGAGACTAAACCGAGAACTCAGGGAAATTTTGGAAAAACATAGAAAATTTTCAAAGTACAGGGGACACACGCCCGTGTGGCCAGGCCGTGTGTCTCACACGGCCAAAGACACGCCCGTGTCACAGGCCGTGTGGACATTCGAAATGGGATCACATGGCCGTGTCCCAGCCCATGTCGTACCCCGTGTAACTCACTGACTTGGGTCACACAGCCAACCATACACCCGTGTACCCTTAGAAATGACCTCACACGCACGTGTGCCAGGCCGTGTGAAAACTGGAGGGTATACTAACTTATGCCATACGGCCAAGTCACACGCCCATGTGCTGGGCCGTGTGGAGCTACTGAATTGGTTTTTAAATATGTACCAGGGGACACACGGTCGTGTCACCTAGCCGTGTGTCACACACGGCTGAGACACACGCTTGTGTCTCTACCCGTGTGGACAAAAATAGGCTATTTTCCAAGCCATCTTTCTCACCCAAAGTGTTGTCAACCTAGGCATACCAAAAAGCATATAACCATATCTTCAATAGGCAATCAAAACAATAACAACCAAGTCCAATTCATACAAATCCAATACCAACAACAACATTACTCATAAACATCACATTTAGCCATTCAAATTCATACCAATTTCAAATCCAAAAATCACCTAATGATCAAACTCACCTATTAGACTTTGTGCCTAAATCAACATGCATACCACATTCTCAAATTCAATCATTTTGTACTCAAAATACCAATTCGCAACAAGGCATTCACATAGCAATTATAAACCAAATATCGAAGGCCATTTACACATATATACACAACCAAGTATACCAAAATAAGCCAAATCACATGGCTATACACATAACCAAAACATGCATCATTTACAAGCCAAATCAATTGGCTATATACATTACAAACATATAGGCCATATTAACCACAACACCTATACATGCCATATCACCAAGTACACAAGTTCAAAAGTACCAAAATGATGGTTGGATAGTGTGATGAGATCTCTGACAACTGCTAATCCGAGCAAGCTTCGAAATCACTATAAAACACGGAAAAGTAAACAGAGTAAGCTATTAAGCTTAGTAAGTTCGTATGGCTAATAAGTATAACTTTCCATTCATTCACAATTTGAGTAACCTAAACATAATATACTACAACTCAACTTAATCACAAGACTAACATATATTCATCCACATAGTAAATCATGAAACTCACAAATTTCATGGATTCAATGCTTATATGGTTTACGTACATACCTGCACTGATACGTATCAATCTCTTACCCTTTCATATCATCAATATACCCGTTGAACCATTTGGAATAATATCGGATACTTGGGAATCTCGCACCCTAAGTGCCAATACATGGTCGAAACCATCTCAATCTCATATCTCATACGTAAATGCTCATCTCGAGCTATCACCAGGTCTGCTCACACAAGCTGACGGTCAAGATGTAGCTACATGGTGCTGCTCACACAAGCTGATGAGTAACCATAACACATGCTGGAAAACTCAGCCACCGGTAGAACATACGGACCAGCACCCAAAACACAATAACCCCTAATGTCATGTCATTTGTATCATATCTATTCCTAAGGTTCAACCGGGATTTCATACGTCGCCAAATCTTCGTCAAATATCTCTGTGAAGTCATATTCATCAGTAATGCAATAATAAGGCATTTAATACACAATTACATTAATGCTTATTAACATACAAACTTACCTCGAATTTATACTGAGAAAATCGAGCTATCAATCAACTATTTTATTTTTCCCCTATCTAATTCCGAACGTTGCTTTTCTTGATCTATATATAGCCAAATTTAACTTATTCAAAATACATTCTATTCAATTTAGTCTAAAAATCATGTTTTGGAAAATTTACACTTTTGCCCCTTAAATTTTGAATTCTTTACAATTTAGTCCCTATCTCATAAAAATAAAAAATTCATGCAATTCCATTTCAACCCATACTAGCTGAATTCTATATAGACTCATAGCAGCTCAAAATTTTCATTATTTCTCACATTTACCACATACTTTTCACATTTTTAAATTTAATCCCTAATTTGCAATTTCAACCAAAATTACTTAACAAATGTTGTTTATCTAACAACCACCATTTATTTTCTATCATCAAACATCACAACACATACACATTCATCAATGGTAAAACCCTAGACTTTTAACAGTTCTACAAATTAGTCCCTGGGCTAGCTAGATTAAGCTACAACGACTCAAAAAATATAGAAATCATTAAAAACTGAGCAAAATTGCACTTACATGCAATGGGACTATGGTCGAACCTTCAAAGCACAACAATGGAGGGTTTTTTCTTCTTAATTTTGGTTAAAGAATGCACTTACGAAGATGAAAACTTTTGTTTCTTTGTTATTTTACTATGTTTATTTAATAAATTACTAATTTAACCTTATTAATTATCCTTTAAAAACATCTATTTAGTGTCCATAAATGTCCACTTACTATAAAAAGGGTATATTTACCAATCAAGCACTCATACATTAAGGTTACATAGCAATTAGACACCTTTAGCTAATAGAACTCAACTTTTACACTTTACGTGATTTAGTCCTTTTTATCGAAGTAAGCATTCAAACGATAAAATTTCTTAACAAAATTTTCATATGACTCTATTAACATGACATAGACATTAAAATAATACTAAAATAAATATTTTGACCTCGGATTTGTGGTCCCAAAACTACTGTTCCAATTGACTAAAAACTAGTTGTTACATTTGGTGCTTAATTCCAGAAGCCTTTTTGAAAAAAGCTATTGTCCTACCTCTCTAAGGCAATACTACTTCCACTCCTATTTTTGAAGCATCATTCTCACCATAAACTCTTCATTGAAGTAAGTTCGTGCCAGCACAATTGTTATTGATACTACCACTTTTAAGGCTTCAAAGGCATCCTAAGCTTATTCAATCCATAAAAAATTGTTCTTTTATAAGTCATTAACTCAAGGGTTTTTGTATCATTCCACAGCATTTAACTGTTTTTGGAATTGCTCAATCCCTTATGTATTTGACTTTATTAACATCCATAACTACCCCATCTCTATTGATCAAGTGACTAAGGTAATCCACCTCCTTAATCCTAAATTCAAATTCGCTCCTCTTAAGGTGTTGTTGATGTAGCCTTATTCCATCAAAGACTTTTTTTCCAAGTGGACCGAACGTAATTCTCAATTTGATGAATATATCAAAATATCATCTAAACTTGCTAAAGCCATCTTCTTTAAAAGGCTTAAATATGAAGTTCACTAACCCTTAAAATGTAAAGGGTACATTAGTGAGCCTAAATGACATTACTAAGAACTCATGATGACCATCATGGGTTCAAAAGAAAACCTTATGAATCTATGCCTCATGTATCCTTAGCTAATGATATCCAACTTCAAAAATATTGTAGCACTTGCCAATTCATCTAACAACTCATTTACATTGGGTTTGGAAATTTATCCTTAATGATGAGTTGATTCAGTTGCCTATAGTACACAAAGCGATGAGTTGATTCAGTTGCCTATAGTACACAAAGCCTCCAAGACCCATCCTTTTTCTTCACCACAACTATAGGGGAAGAAAAAGTAGTACAACATTCTTTGATAAACCCTTTTATCTTTTATCTCTTTTACCTATTTCTTTCGATTTCATCCTTTTGAAAAATAGGATGCTTGTAAGTCCTAACTCTTACAATTTTTCTTTCATCATGCAAGAGAATCCTGTAATCCTGGTAACAAGTTAAATGGAACCTCAAAAAGATCTTTATACTGCTCTAACAATTGGTTCAGTTTATCCATATATCAACTATTAACAATGGAGTGCATCAACATGAGATGTTCTTGTTCAATGTCTGACCATAACAAATTACATGGCTTCATAATATCAGCAACAGACATTGTTTGTGAAACTCTCTCAATTTTCTACCTATACATGAACTCCAAAGTTCCAAAAGAACTGCCCTGTAAATTGTAATATTTTCTTCCACACTGAAACTACGTAGTGAGGGCTTGGAAGTCCCAAAGTGATAAGTCCTAATGACACCATCCATTGAATGCCAAACAACATGGCATAACCCTTTAGTGGTAAGATCATGAAATCGGGGTTTAAATGAAATTCCTGTACTAACCACTTATCAAAACTTACCTACTACAATTTGAATTTCACCATCAGCTAATGTAACTTTAACACTACACAAATGATTAATTGTTAACCTAAATCTCTTTGCCATAGTGTAGTTCAAGAAATTATATGTGCTGCCAAAATCCAACAAGGTTCTTTTTCAATAATCCCTTGCACTCTCTTAGTATGAAATCCATTGTACTGAGTATAACATGCATTGTAATAATAGACTTTTTCCTTCCTTATTATTCATCAACAACATCTTTAGATTGCCCTAGGAATCCAAGAATTCTTATTGTTCTCCCTCCTCTATAGTCTCATCAATTAACAATCGATATAGTTGCGACTTTATACACTTGTTATCAAGTATATATTTGGCCCAAAACAGTAGTAGAAGCCTTTCCTCTTCCTTTCTTCCATTTCAATAAGAATAAGACATTTTTTGGAATTCTTAATGTTTGAAGTATTGAAGTTCATAGTCCTAGCTGAAGGTTTCAAGGGTTTGGTCTTAATTGTGTTTAAAAAGTTGGGATTTTGTGGAATCTTAAGTGTAAGAAGTAAAGTGGTAGGTTATGTTGTCTCATGGTGATGGAAGAATTGTTGTAGGAACTAACACAAGAATTTATTTGAGTTGATTTAGGAGTAAATTTAGGTTGTTTTGGCGTTAGCTGTAAGGTATACCATGGACTCTAATTGTTTTGCCAAATGCAAGTCTTGGTTAAAAGATTTAGGTTTGAAAAGGCGAATAGTCTGAGCTATGTCGAGTTTCATATTACTAACAAATATGCTTAGGGCATAGGTCAAAGAGTTTAAGGGAGTTCAGAATTTCATCACAAGCTTCATGATATTAGTTTATAGTACGTGTATATTTCAGGGTCACTAGCTCGGTCATCGTATCGTCAAATTCCCAAGTAACAAAATAGGCATAAAATAGTCCTTCATTTGTTCAATATAAGTATCCCATCTCAATTTGTCAAACCCTCCTTGAGATTTGTTCTAACTTCAACATAGTAAATCTAACTTTGGATACCTCAGGCACCCTTCTAACCTCAAATATTTGCTCTAACTTTATAAACCAACCCTTATAACCCTCACCCCCCAACTTAGGACACTCTAGTTTAAATTGCTTACACAAATCAAAGGAATAGTGAATTACCAGAGTTAATGAAGATGAAAGCCTTTTTGGTGACATTATTAGTGATGATTTACCTTCATTTTCCTCCCATTTGAGTCTCACAACCGCTAATTTTTTTTGAAATCAGCTCTCAACTCAAAATAAAATTCATCTAGCTCTGCCTCGGCTACAATTTTGATTTTATTATCGAATTTAAATTTGTAATATTTCTCATTTCATCTTAAATAAATTGTCAACCATTAATGCAAAATCAAATATGCTCTAATACCATAAACATAATCAAATTCAAAATAATTAAAAAAAGATTGAAGAAGTAAGGGGGAAAAGGGGGTAAATTACCAAATAATGCCCTTTTTTTCAAAATTTATGGAAAAGGACATGTTTTCCAATTATTTATCGGAATGGGCCATTTTCCCTAAAAACGCGTCCATGTCAGCGCGAAGTCAGGGGATGCATCAGGAAAACGCGTCCTTGAGGGAGCGTTTTCTGTCACATCAGCAAAGATTGTGTCCTTGAGGGTGCGCTTTACTGATGTGGCAAAAACGCTCCCTCAGGGACGCGTTTTTGCCCTTCCCCCCGTTAGGGTTTTCAGCTATTTTTAGGGTTATGGTTAGGGTTTTTAGAGTTTTAGGGCTAGGGTTTTATGTTTTTTATGGTTTTTAGGGTTTAGGGTTTTAGGGTTTTAGGGTTTTTATGGGAAAATTAATGAATTAGAGTTTAGGGTTAATTAATTAAAATAGTTTTAGGTTTTGGGTTTTGAAAAAAAAATATCAGCAATATAAAATTTATTTTTTTTACAGTAGTATCTGATAAAATAATTTTAAGAAGACGTTTCTGAACAAATAGTGACCAAAACGCTTCAAGCAGGATGCACTGTCAGCAAGAGTACTAAAAAAAGCTCCCACGTGAACGCTCTTTTGCTACAGTAGTTCCTGAAAAGATAATTTTGAGAAGACGTTTCGAACAAATAGTGACCAAAAGCGCTTCAAGCAGGATACACCTGTCGATGGAAGAGTTGAAAAAAGCTCCCACGTGGGACGCTCTTTTGCTACTGATAGTTCTGAAAAGATAATTTTGAGAAGACGTTTCTGAACAAATAGTGACCAAAATGCTTCAAGCAGGATGCACTGTCAGCAAGAGTACTGAAAAAAGCACCCACGTGGACGCTCTTTTGCTACAGTAGTTCCAAAAAAGATAATTTTGAGAAGACGTTTCTGAACAAATAGTGACCAAAAAGCTTCAAGCAGGATGCATTGTCAGCAAGAGTACTGAAAAAAGCTCCCACGTGGATGCTCTTTTGCTACAGTAGTTCCTATTTGTCCTTAGACTATAAATGAGCCAAATTTCATTCTCAGGTTGCATAATAGAAATTGAGGCAAAAGTAAAATAGAAACTGAAGATGAGTGAACGTATTAGTGTTGTTATTTACTATGATGGTGAGGTTCGTGACACCGAAGACGGTGTTGTTTTTTTATCGGAGAACACAGTATGAGCGGGTTTTTAACAGAACATAGATTTGTGAGAACTTCGCAAAAGAATTAGGGCGTAAAATCTTGGGACAACACCAATGAAAGTTCGATCTATTAAGTATAGATTTTTGCTTGATTGATCCCGTGAGATATGACTCATTCGACATCAAAGGTCTCTCGAGCTTGGAGGCAATGGTGGAGACTCATCTTGCCAGTGGATCACCCTATCTTGAGTTATATGTACAATTTTCATCGCCAAGTGATCTTCCTTCGACTTCAACATCTACTGCTGTTCGAGGGGAATACACGACCCCAAGCCGACACTCTGTTAGTGGGAGGCAAAATACGAAAGCGCCCGTGTTTGGTGGTAGTATGGAAAACACAACCCCTGCACGACACTCGGTTGGTGGATGGGACATGCATATCGGTGGGTCGACGTTCGATGCTAGAAATACGTATTGGAGAACGTCATCAACTTCTAGTGGTTGGCAATCCACATATGATTGGGGACGTTACAAAAGTTGTTTAAGAAGGAATAATGTACTCCCCACGACATCTACCGGCGAGGGGACCTTGTTCGTTGCAGATGATGGTGGGTCGGATAATGAGTCCGATGTGGATCCACCTCGAGAGCCCGGCCTCGATGGTACAGAAGTTGCATTATTTTCTAAATCGGAGCCTGTTCTAACCAAACCTGAAGATGTTGAAGGGGTTCAGATGAAGAAGAAGGAGATCCGCGATTCAGGGCGTACTCGCCTCCAGCCCACATGCATAATGTCGATCTATCTCAAGACGATGCGTTGGAGTTTCCTGAACTACACACAGAAGGCGTGACCGTACAAGTTCGTCGCTGGATTCGGGTGAATTAGAAGTTGGTAAAGAGTTTTCCAACAAGGATAGTTTTCTTGGTGCATTGAAATAATATAGCATCAAGAACGGGGTTAACTACAACGTGGTTAAATCCAAACTCGATAAGTACGAGGCCAAGTGTGCAGTCCAAGACGGTACATGTTCATGGAAAATCATGGCCTCGTTGAGGAAAAGGACAGGCTTGTGGGAGATTAAAAAGTACAAAGGTCCACATACATGTCTTGCCGGTACAATATCACTAGGTGTTTAGGGTTTTTGAATAATATTGATATTACGTAATGTTGCATTATTTAACGTACTTCGTTGACAGGTGTTTCACAAGATCATCCCAAGATGGATTCAGATATGTTGGCTAGCTTAATAATACCGACGATGAAGGCGGATCCCAAGACTTCAGTGCCGGTCTTAATTGCCAATATTCGTAGCCAATTGGGGTACACGCCCTCTTACTGCAAGACTTGGATAGCTAAGCAGAAGGCATTGGAAAAGTTGCATGGTCGGTGGGACGCTTCATATAATGAAGTGTGGCAGTGGTGTCAGGTGTTGGAGAGATATTTTCCAGGCAGCATAACAGACCTTGAAACGGTACCTGCGTACTACAACGATAGATTGCTCCGTGGATGCCAAGTGTTCAAGTATTTGTTCTGGACATTTAAGCAATGCCGAGACGCATTTCTATACTGCAAGCCATTGGTACAAATTGACGGTACCTTTATATATGGTAGATATACGCATCGGCTATTGCTAGCTGTGGCACAGGATGGCAGTGGAAGAATCCTTCCAATTGCGTTTGCAATAACACCGGGAGTCGGTGATGGCGGGATTTTTTCTGTCTAGGTTAAGGAGGCATATGCGCTCAACCCGATATATGCGTTATATCGGATCGGGGCCTGGAATACTAGTCGCAATAGAGCGACAGGGAAGCCTATGGCATCGCACACACCATCGATATTGCCTAAGGCATGTTGCATCCAACTACCACGGGCAACATCGATCTACAAGTGAACGACGGCAAGATACCAACATGGGTATGTAATATCTATTAATATAATTTTGTTTGTAATATTCAATTTATTCTTAATTGAAGAGTGGTATGTAATATTCGCTATCAACTTATATTGACAGGGTACGAGATCAATAAGGACCGTTTTCACGAGATGTTGGCGACTTTGCGCTCAGTTAACGAAGAAGGCGCAAACTACCTATGCAATATACCTTTCGAATAGTGGACACAAGCATACGACGACGGCCTACGATATGGTCATATGACCTCAAACCTGGCTGAATGCATAAATTCTGTTCTAAAAGGAACGCGTCATTTACCGATAACATCGGTTGTGCGAGAGACATATTTTCGTTTAATGGCACTATTTTCGAAACGAGCAGCGAGTTATAAAGGCCAAATGCAGGGAGGCCATGTATGGTGCGCGAAGGTATTGCGAGAAATTAACAATGCAAAGGCACGGGCCAACACCATGCACACAGTATGTCACGATCGCGACAACCTATGGTTTCGTGTGACGGAGTTTGACAGACCGAACCAAGGTATTGTTGGCGGGCAATATCGTGTACACTTGAGAAATAGGACCTGCGATTGTGGGATATTTGACGCACTTCGTTATCCATGCGCTTATGTAATTACAGCTTGTCAGAATCTCCGTCTGGATCCCATGAGCTATGCCGACGAAGTGTACAAAGTAGAATACATGTACAACGTGTGGAGACACGTATTCCCACCAGTACCATATAAACGTAAGTGGCCATCTGTATCGCTTGCTCCGTTTAAGTTGTTACCAGATAGAGAATTGCGTCGCAAATCAAAGGGTCGACCTTGCTCGACTAGAATACGTAACAATATGGATATCCGAGAAACAACCAACCAACGGAAGTTATGCGGATGGTGTAGGAACCCAGGCCATACATCTCGCTCATGTCCAAATCGGAATAGTTGATAGTCTCCTTATCATTTTTGTCTCTTGGTGGCTATGAAAATTCTTTTAATTTCTTGATGAAAATGGTGAACTTTTGTAGAATGACTAAGTTGCAAAACAAAAAAAAAAGTTATTCAATTAATCTAAAATATCACCATCATCAGTATTCTTCAAAATTATCTTTCTTGCTAAATGATTATTTTGCCCCTTACGATCCTTCAAAATTCCTACATTGGATCAACACCCATCTTGATAAAATTACAAATTAACCCCTCATACTTTTTCACTTATTCAATTTAGTCCTAATTCATCCATTTCTTCTTAGTTTCTAGATCATTCCACCCTTAAAAACAACTTTTATTTTATTAAAAATATAAAAATTAAATTACAATTGAAATATTAAAAACAAATTTTATTTTATTAAAAATATAAAAATTAATTACAATTGAAATATTAAAAAACAACTTTTATTTTATTAAAAATATAAAAATAAATTACAATAAAAAATAAAAAACAACTTTTATTTTATTAAAAATATAAAAATTAAATTACAACAAAAATTAAAAAAACAACTTTTATTTTATTAAAAATATAAAAATTAAATTACAATAAAAATAAAAACAACTTTTATTTTATTAAAAATATAAAAATTAAATTACAATAAAAAATAAAAAAACAACTTCTATTTTATTAAAAATATAAAAATTAAATTACAATTGAAATGTTAAAAACAACTTTTATTTTATTAAATGTAACAATATAAAAAATTTTGTAGAAATATATTAAAAATATAAAAATATTAGCAATATTTTTGCCTTATTCAAAATAAATTGATTTTATTAAAAATATAGAAAATAAATCACAATTAATATATAAAAACAACTTTTATTTTATTAAAAATATAAAAATTAAATTACAATTAAAATATTAAAAACAACTTTTTATTTTATTAAATGAAACAATATAAAAAAGTTTATACAAATATATTAAAAAAATCAATGTTGGTGCCGGTCGGAATCAGTGCCACATGGGGGTGGTCGAACTGATACTGTACCTGGATTACTCCTTGTTCCGGCTTACGGCGGGGTTGTGGTTGCTCGTGAGGATTACAGTTCCTCCGATTGGGAGTGCAGTGGTGGGTGTTGGGAGGATGACCCACCTTGATAAAATAATGAATGCGGAGGTGTTTGCATCACCCATGGCGGAGGTGTTTGAATCCCATAAGGCATCGGAGATTGGTAAAAAGAAGAGCTCCCCGATGGCGCCTCGTGCGATCCCTCATGCGACGGTGGCCTATAGATCGGCGGTCCACTCGGAGTAGTCGGGAACAGACTCGAACCGGTCCATGCATTCCAACCTGCCATAGGACTGGGAAAAGAAAACATATAAGGGTTAGGATACATATAAGGGCTAGGATACGCACCTAGCATAACCGAAAAAGGCTGTGATGTGGGTGTCGTCAGCTGAAGTGTTGGGCCCAGTGACTGTGTGGGCGCTGTTGATGGGCCCGGTGATTGTGTCGGCGCTGTTGATGGGCCCGTCCCATCATCTATTCTCTTTGGATTTAAAGGGCCCTGTCGTTCTCTTTGTACACGAAGTTGCCGTCGCCTCTCCTCTTCTGACAATAAATACGGCTTGCCATAGATCTTAAACCATGGCATGTATTCCGGCACGCACGCTAACTCAGGAACGATGATCGGTTCCCGAATAGGTATATAATCATACCGGTTTTCCCATAATTCGATGTATGCTGACCAAAATCTTGGCCAATCCGTATGCAACTTCCGTAAGTCGACTTTGTGCTCATCATCGAGCACCTCAAGTGCCACGGGAATCTGTTGTCGGAATCCAAATTGACGCAGAACCCGATCTGACTGGTGCATCTCCACAGTGGCATAGTTGACCAATGGGACTTTCACATGCCAAATGTTTGGATTTTGAAAGAACTCATCCGGAATTACTACCCGAATTGACGGATCCTCGTATGGTGTCCATTGAAACTATATTAACATGATAAAAATATTAGTTATATACTAAATACTAAATACTAAATACGAAATACGAAATACGAAATACGAAATACAAAATACGAAATACGAAATACGAAATGACTATTTTATTACAAAATATATTTTATTTAATACTTACTTGTGCTTCCGACCGTTGGTCTAATAGAAGCCGTATATCTTCAAGCGAGGTAGGTATTCCAACATAACTCGCCGAATGGTCCACCTAATTAAATAAATTTTTAGCATACAATTATATTTTAAATTTACGTAATAATTGTAAAATCTAATATTAGATTTACCTCATTATGAGTGGGAATGTATATGGGTGGTCCACTCGAGGACGTAAAAATGGAAAGCGAAACCGTGCCCATGATTGCAGTAGTGATAGGCAACCTCCGATTTTGGCTTTATTCGGTCGCGTCGCCCCGCACATCTCCCGATACAATTTTCCTAGCACGGCAGACCCTCAACTCAATTCACCGGCTGCTCTAAAATCAACGAGTTTCAACAGCCATCTCAGATGTACGAGGTTTCGTGACAAGTCCGGCAACAGATAGCCTCCAATCATCTCAAGAATGTATGCCCGAGCATACCGTATTCTTTCTAATTCGGTCGAATCATTATCCAGCTCCGGGAATGTGTCTCGTAACCAGCCCATCTCGATCCGACCTCCGTTAATGTTATCCGGAATAGCATCCAAAAGCTCATAGCATACGGCTCCCCAATCACCAGAAGTTGCGGACCCGGTCACTACGTACCCATCCACCGGTAACCCCAATTGCAACTGCACGTCTTCCAGAGTGATAGTCACTCTCCGCATGGAAGATGGAAAGTGTGCGTCTCGGGTCTCCACCTCTCTATCAACGCACTGATTAACTTCGGGTCCAACTTGCACCCCCAGCCTATCGTGGCCACGTGCCAAAAACCCGCTTCCCGTAGGTAATTCTCGATCAACGGCGATGGCGGACCAGGCATATTGCGAATATAGCATTGCAACACTCGATCAACAGACTGTTTAAAAAATTATAAAATAAAAATTAATTAAAATTGCATAAACCTAAAAAATATTAAATAGTATTGAAAAATTAAAATTAAAACTTATCATTGTCATTTGATCGACGGAGATGTGTTTATTGTCGAGACGAATTAATTCTCCGGCTATTGCTAATACGATCAAATATTTTTAAATTAAAAAAAAAACTATTTCAAAAAACTTTTAAACAAGGCTTTTTTGTAAAAATTAAAGGACTTTTGTGAAATTTGAGAGGAACTTTAGAGGAATTTGAGAGAAATTTGAGAGAAATTTGAGAGAAAATTGAGTAAGGACTTTTGTGTGAGAAATGAAAGGGGGGATTTTATAGTTTTTTTTTTTTTTTTTACCGTTGGAGGCCCAACAATCAAAAAAAATATGGCGTTGGAAGCAGGCAAAACGCGTCCCTGAGGAAGCGTTTTTGCCACATCAGCAAAGCGCACCCTCAAGGACGTGATTTTTGCTGATGTGACAGAAAACGCTCCCTCAGGAACGCATTTTCTTGCTGTATCCCCTGACTTCGCGCTGACGTGGACGCATTTTCGCTGAAAATGGTTCATTCCGGTAAATAATTGGAAAACATGTTTTTTTCCATAAATTTTTTAAAAAAAAGGTATTTTTTAATAATTTACCAAGAAAAAAAATCAAGAAAGAAATTAACGAAAAAGAGAATTTGAGAGAAAAAGTACCTGATTTGAGCAACTGCCATATTTTTTAGCCTGATTTGACAGTCTTTAGAACATTTCAGAATTACCATTAATGAAATACAGTGTTTTATCAAAGTAACCAATCATATCATAACAGCAATACAACAGAATTTAACATAATTATAAAATGGATTGTAACAACATTTATTTATTTTCATTTTAAGCACGTTTTTTACCTTATAGTCTGTCAACCTTTGGTAGTTCCAAGTTTCAATTTAAGACAACACTGGGGGGATAACAATCTATTATATTTGTTTAGCTAAAAGAAAGAAAGAAGAAAAATACATCATTCTTAGATTACAATGTTGGAGCGTTTTAACCTCTTGCCCCTGAATGAACCGGTAAAATCTAAAGAATGTCTATATCTAAACAAGCAAATCTTCATATGCACCAAGACCTTGTTTGACCAGGCATTGCTTGAGCTTGTATAATGCTCGGCTCTCTAACTGCCGCACCCTTTCCTTCGATAATTTGAACATCTTTCCTATCTCCGACAGAGAATTCTGTTTACTTTCTTCAATACCGAATCTTAGCCTGATTATCTTCCTTTCTTTCGGACTCAGAATGCTTAGAAGGTTGCGGACATGCTGCCTCATCAGTTGCTTTGCCACACTGACATCCGGGATCTCAATACCAGTATCTGGTGTTACCTCCTGCAATCATGATGAGATAAAAAACCTAGCATGATTAGATGTCCATGGTTAAAACTAAAAAACTAGTTTTTCCAAAATGAAAAAACACCCTTTTGCATGAAAATTAGACGTTGCTGCAGGGGGGTTAAGCAAAAAAAGGGAGTGTTACCTGAAAAGTGGTATCCTGGTCCGCCCATACAGGCTGTTGCATAGAAAGTGGCATCCTTGTTGAGAGCAGCAACTTATCCAACTTCTCAACTGTAATCCCGACACGTCTTGCTAATTCTTCTTTGGAAGGATAATGGTTTCCTTCTTGAATGCACGATCTCTTTGCATCCAACACTTTGCTCAATAGGCCATATACATTCTCCTGAGAATATGAAGTAGGTTTTTTGCTCGTATAATGTTGTCTCTAATATATAACAAATTATTTGTCTCACTTAGACACACAATAAAGTTATAAGATCTCCTGAAACTTGCAGAGATATTATCTTATCCAATATTATTCTTTTAGAAAATGACCAGAAAGCAGAGGAAGAAAAACTATACACTTTTAAATATAATGCATGGCTCCATGTCTAGGTGACCGTGTCATACATGCTAAGCAAGCATAAATTTTTTACTTACCGGCAAACGGATGGTTCTGGAATGTTGCATTATAGACTTTGTAATTGTTTGTCTTATCCACCAGTAGGCATAGGTGGCAAATCGGCATCCAACTTGTGGTTTGAACTTCTCAACACTTTTCATAAGACCCATACTTCCCTCCTGCAGCAGATCTTGAAGGCTAAGACCACGGCCCTGATATTGTTTAGCAATGTGAACCACCATGCGCAAATTCGCATGGATCAGTTTTTCCCGGCTCCTTTTGCCTGATTGGAGTTCTGCCTGCAAGGCTGAACAACTTAGACCCATGGCTTCAGCCCATTCAACCAAGGTTGGTTCACGCCCAAACTGAGATTGCAGCTTACTCTTTACTTTCACTAATCTCTTTAAATCCTGTAGGTGTTACAGAAACCAACTGTAAGACCTCTCACGAACCAAACATTTCCTAATTCCCTGCTTTAAAACGAAAAGGCAGGATTGTAAAAAGACACCTGAACTTGAATAATCAAATCAGACTCTTCTTCAGCAGTCAAGAGTTGTTTTGTCTCAGGACCCCACAAGAACAACCGAAGGAGATCATTGGGATCAGAACCTTCGCTCGACTTTCTTCTTACATCCTTCCTTTGTGAACTGTATGTCTCACATATCACAACTTTAGGTTGCACCCTCCTTCGTTTAGACTGCCTCTCTAAACGTTTGGTTGACCTAACTGCAACCGCTATCTCCTCAACAGGCAAAGTAAAGGAATCAACAGACCCCAAGCTGCAACAGCATTAGGTATCAGTAGTCAACAGATTATCTGAGAACACTTGTCCAACTAGTAAGACAAGACAGAGAATAACCTATTAAAAAGTGAATCATCAAGTTCTAATTCGAGGCCCTCAGCAAATGATGCAGCTTTTTTAGAAGCTGACAATGCTTTCTTAGCAAGGGTAACTACATTACTTGGTTCAAGAGTCATGGTCTCGGTATCAGCTGCAACAGACAGCATATTCAAGGAAGATGATGGATTTTCCCCTAATTCCAAGAGTGCCAATCTGTGATGGGGAAAAAGGAACATGAGGATGCAATTCAATGGGGAAAGATCTACACTCACAACAGTTCAACAAACGAAGCAATAAATCAGAATTAGCTTGTTTACAATTGCCTTAAATCAGGCCACTGGAGCAACTGCTGTTCAAATTCCTGCTGGCCAATGTTGTCAGATGCCTTCTCTTCTTGAAGTGTTGGCCCATTCCCAATCCGCAGCTTGTCTGTCTCTCTCTGTAATAAAGTAAACCGCGGTACGCTAAGTAAGGAGTTGCCAAAATAATATTTGAGAAAATATATCAAAAAAACCAGAGGGAAACAACATTTACCGTTATGCTAACATAAAAAGTATCTTGATACATGTCGTGCAAAGATAAAACAGGAGTCTCACCGAGTATGCTTTTTCTTCCTTAAGTAAATGCAAGACAGGCAGTGGTCTATAGTCATCCCGCTGCTCTTGTGAGAGAACTGATGTAGGAAAATGCCTAGCTACGGAAGTAATCGGAATAGAAGTCGCAGCAGGGACCGCTTGCTCATGATGAAACAACGCAACTGCATAATAGTACATTGAATAACATAGGAACCTTATCTGAAAGCACTTGAGAGTAAACTACATACGTTCATGCATAACCACATTACAGGCAGTTCTCTAATCTATCTATACACATTTTTATTTGGAACCTAGAAGCTAGACAAGTACATAAACGACAACATGTATTCAAAAACTTTACAAGACTGCAAGCAAAAAGAGTTGAATTTAGGCATTTGACCATTGTAGTAACAGTAAGTTTCCAGTTGTAATTCCCTTCCAATGCCAATAATAATCATACAAAGATCCTTAAGGAACAAAAATGCTTCAAACAGAAAATCCCAGGAAAGCTGATTTAACAAAAATATAATTCAAACACCCAATAAGGCAAAACATGTAAATGAAAACTGGGTATTGTACTAACGATAAGAAACAAAAGAAAACATGTTCTAATGCTAGAAATATACGTTACCTGAAGAAGGTGATGCTGAAAAGACAGAATTTTTGAGTTGGGTTCTTGGATAAAGCAAATTCCTTGAAGCTTCCATGGATGCAAAAGTAACTATTTGTTTTATCTACAATGTAACCTTAAAAATTGCTTGTTTGGTTCTTCTGGGTATGTGTTCCTTATTTTTACTTTGTTCAAAAGCTTTGTAGATAAAGAAGAAGAATCCAAGCTCGGCTAAGGAAAAAAATCTATTCTTCCCCTTCCACGCCTCAAATTTAATGATCAATGGTTCAAATGGATGAGGTTCGGCCTTGATTTGCTTCAGACCCCATAAAAACAGCTTCACAAAAGAAACTTGTAATGACCCAGAATCCAAGTTTAGGCCAGAACTTGATTTTGACAAAGCCCAAGTTACTTCCCCACAACTTATGGTCTAGTTTTGGTTGAGCTTTATTTCATTGAAAAACGTGTTCGGCCCAAAGGAGAAGTACAAGAGAGTTCCAAAAGTACTGAAATTACAATCGTATTTCACTTTTTTTAGTGCAAGTTTTTATTAAATTCAAGTTTTTTACTGTTTGAATTGTAGGTCAACTATAGCAAAAGACTTGATTGATTTAATTTATGAGTTCATACTTAATTATCCCTATTTTTTTCTTTTACAATCATGATGAGTTGGATCAATTGAATTAGGGATCAGTTAAAGTATAAATTCAAAATAATGATTGTATTAATTAATTAACAAATCAATTAAATCAATCATAATATCAATCGAACCAATGGCTAAATTAATTGAACTAATTTTTTCTATTTTCTAAAAATTTTTGGTTTTAAGAATGTAAAATCTGCTCAAATTTAAAAAAAAAACAAACAATTAAATCCTTACTTTTTTTTACTCAATTAGGTATTTAAATTGTCAAAATGTATTTTTTTTAAAAACCCTTTTTATCGCTACAATTTGTTTCTTTATTTAACATGTCATGTATCACGCCGTGATTACGATAGATAGAATAAAAATGAATAAAATTATAAAAAAATATTAAAATTTTATAAAATATAGAAAAAATATTAAAATTTTATAAAAACATATAGAAAATTTATTTTTTAAAACATAGAAAAAATTATAAATTTTAAAGTCTTTATCTCGGTCACATGCCGTTATTGTGACACATAGTGGAAAAAATGATAAATAAATAATAAAAATTATAGAAAATTATTTAAAATATATAAAAATGATAATTATAAATAGAAAAATATTAAAAATTATAAAAATATCTATAAACCTAAATGAGTTTTAGTTTCACTTTTCTTCGCTTTTTATTTTATTTTGATATTCACTTTTGTTGGCTTTGATATTTGATTCTCTTTGTGTTGCTTGTTGGTTTTGAATCTTGATTGTTGATTTTCTCATAAGTTTCCTTTCATTTCAAAAGTAAGAAGCTTAGACCGAGGTACGCTTCTTTGTGTTGTTTGTTATTATGGTTTATGAGTATGGATTTTGGGTTTGAGACTGGGTGAGGTGAAGGTTGCAGTGGTATGCGAATGATGAAGAGGGGTGAGGTGCTGTGTTGGTAATTTTTTTTATATATTTTATATATTTTTTAAAATTTTAATAATTTTTAAATATTTTTATATTTTTTAAAATTTTAATAATTTTATATTTGTATATATTATAATTTTTATTTTTTTGTCATATATCACAATCACAATGTGACACATGTAAATGTTAACTGAGCAAAAAATCTGGAGACTGTAAAGTTAATGGTCAAAGGATTTTTTTTATGCATTTTGATGGTTTAAACACCTAATTGAGTGCAAAAATAAAAGCAGAGACTTAATTTTTTTTTTTTTGAAAAAGTTAAAGGGTTTTTTACACCCTAAAGCTAAAAAATTTTAATAATTTATTTTGGACAAATATACTTAAAAAAGTCCTTAAACTACTACACCTTATTTAAATAAACCCTTAAACTATTTTTGTAGTTAAATAACTGCTCTCCTATGGTTTTTACCCATAATACCTTTTATTTTATTATTAAAGTCTTTTTTTAAAAAAAATTAGTCTCTTAATTTCTTATTGATGCAATAGAAATTCTACAACTTTAACAATATAAAATTTTAAAAAGTAATCAAAATTTTCAAAATATTGATTGTATTATGTAATTTCAAGAAATTTTAATATTTTATTTTATTTTTATTTAATAAACTATTCTCATCAAATTCACATCAACATAAAATAAAAATTAGCTTAAAATTTTAAAATATTTTTACTTTAATATTAAAATCAAGAGTTTTCATGAGTAAAAATTATAAATTAACAACTTATTTAACTATAAAAATAATATAGTGCTTGTTTAAACAAGGTATAATAGTTTAAGGCTTTTTTAATATATGAGTCTTTATTCAATTGAACCGATCAGAATGGATTTAATCACCGATTTAGTTTTGAAAACATTGATAACCATAGTAATAAGAGAACTACTATGATATGTTTGGTTTGATGTAATTTAATAGAGAAAAATGTAATAGGTATTCAGTGAGAATGGAATAAAGAAATGATATATAGGGTAAACTACACCATTGATCACCCTAAAATAGTGTCGCTCCTATTTTGGTTACTCTAAATTTGTTCTTGTCAATTTAGTTACTCTAATTAAGATAATTGCTCGAATTGATCACTACTGTTAAAAATTTCATTAATCTACTAACAGATTGCTGACGTGATATTTTTTTAATTTTTAACTAAAATTAAGAACCTCTCTATAATTAGTTCAAAGAGAAAGGATTGTATGAAACATTGACGCCATGTCATCTGTATCCCTTTCCAATAGTTTTATGCCACATCAGTATTTTCATCCTGAATTTCAGAATTTTAATTTAGATTTGATTTTTTTCAGGATGAAAATCAGGATTTTAATTTGGATTTAATTTTTTTCAGGATGAAAATCCTGAAATTTAGGATGAAAATGCTGATGTGTCATAAAACTATTGAAAAAGAATACAGATGACGTGGCGTCACTGTTTCATACAATCCTTTCCCCTAGTTCAAAATACTTTTTTTTTTTTTAAAGTTATTTACAATATAAAAACCATCCCGTATCTCTATCCCTCCTCACTTCGCCACCCCGCACCATAAGATATTAACAAATCATATCATATATTCACAAACTGCCTTAGAAACCTCTTTTAAGGGCATCAGTCAACGATGAAGTATTTATCTGTGGCTCTATCGCAGGTAAGACAGAATAAATGACACGTGGCCAAGAATTAACAGTCTGTATTAGATCCTTATGAAAGGCTGGATTTGTAGCCAGGGCCACATGTGCAACCTACAGCATAATAAAAAAGAAGTTTTAAATCCAAGCTGACATATAGGAAAAACCATCCAAGCGGAGGACTACTTGACTATTTGCACACAGTTGCTGTCCAAACAAACCTCATAAGCAGTATCACGCAGCCTTGTGTTCTCAGTTGGTATATATACAGGAAGTTGGTATATATACAGGAAGTTGACGAAGATGAGCAAAATGAAATACCCATCTGTCAAAAGCAATTGAATGCCAGTGATTAACAAGAAATGTAGGAAAAGAATTACATATAATGCCTTTCGGTACCTTTCCCAATCTGTAGCAGATCCTCGCAACAATTTGGGACACAAGGATGCAGCCTCAATATACTTCCTTTCAACAATCAAGTGATCAAGGTATTTCGATCCCACCTACATGTAAAGCAAATTAGCAGGTAATAAAGCAACAAAAAAATTTATGCCATTAACATGGACGACGGATTAGAAACTTAGGCCAACAATATCAGCAATAAAAGGTATTATTGATCACAATTCAAAATTAAAATACAATCATAAGCAGCCAAAATCTTTAATATTATTGGAATAATTAGGTTTAATTAAGAATGCTAGTAGCCAGCAGCTTTGTATGGTAACTCATGAAGTCATTACCAATAATAATATATTAAGAAAAAAACCCAAATTATGAGTTCACTCCGTCCCTGACCAGCTTCAATTGCTGCTAAGGCTTTTTCTTATGAAAAAGCGATGGTGTAAGGTGGTTTTTATAGTGCAGGAGCGAGCAGCGATAGAGATAGGGGAGAAAGGATGAGTGGTGATGAAGATTGGTAGCTCTTATGTTGCAGATAAACAATAAAAAAAGTATTTTTGACTAATTATAGAGAAGTTCTTAACTTTAGTTAAAAATAAAAAAAATATTATGTTATTCGATAGTGGATTAATGGAATTTTTAATTTTAATGAACAATTCGAACAATTATTTTAATTAAAGTGACTAAAATAAAAACGATGTTATTTTAGGATCACTTATGATATAATAATTTGTAGTAATGTATATTACAATGGTTGATTGCATGTAATTAACAAGGAAGAATAAATTTTTAGTAGGCTTACAAGAATAGTGTTATGAGGTTAAATTAGCAAAATAAGCTATATTTTTTTTCAATTGGGCCTTTCGGTCGTTTTAAGCTTTAATTAGGGAAATAGATCATTTTTATATTTTTATTTAAAAATATTATTATTTTAATTATATTGTATTTTATTCGTTCGGATCAATTTCTCAAGAATGGACGCCTTTCTAATCCACTTCGACGACAACCATATTTTCGGTGTCCAATTAGCAATGATAAGACAAAATTTAAACTTTCGTTATTTTTAATTATGTTAAAATTTATTTATTTCTGATAAATATAAATAGTTTTTATGTTATAAATATGCGGACAATCATGTGCTGGAGGCATTCATACATAATACAGGGGAGCCTCTAATCCCTGAAATTCATGGGTATCTGCAAGAGGCTGGATTCTTGCATGCATCTCACATGCAAGGGGGCTGCAAACTCGATCCCACACTAATCAGCGTATTGGTGGAAAGATGGAGGCTCGAAACATACACTTTCTACCTTCCATGCGGTGAGTGTACAATCACACTCGAGGACGTAGCATTACAGCTCAGTCTGTCGGTGGATGGACCAGTCATCACGGGATCAACGGTGGTTTGGGGGAAAGTGGACCTTTGCATGGGAATGTTGGGGAAGGTCTTGAACAGGTTCGAAGGTGGTCGTATATTGATCAACTAGTTGGAGACAAATTTTGATAAGCTTCCGGATGGCGCAATTGAGGAGGTCATACAACAATACGCTCGATAAATCTAGAAATTTGGTGCACGTAAGGTGGCTTCTACATCTAGCGGACTTCAGTGAATGTGCAAAACTAAGTTGGGGATTTTCTGTGTTGTCCACGTTATACTGGGAGCTTTGTCGGGCAACGCAATCGGATAAGATGTCGAATGGTGGTTGCCTGCTGCTACTGCAGTCATGGGCCTGGTGGCGAATACTGTTCCTACATCCCAGAGTGACCGACCCATACATGTTCCCGTTGGTGATGAGGTAAACATCATTTATCAATAAATACGTAGTTTGTGCAGTAAATGTTTTTATTTATTATATGTTTCGACTAATATATCGCTTGTACAGGTGGAACCATGGGCCGAGTTAAGTGGGACTGATTGACGAGTTGGAAGATGTTAGGCAACTGTTAGATTAACGCTCTAAAACCGAGGTTAATTACCTATCCTTTTCGAACCTATATTAATTATGCAATAATTCATTAAAAATATCTGTACATAACGATATTTACAATTCTGCTTTTCAGTTTGAATGGATGTCGTATGTCGATCCCGATATCATATCTTGCATCCAGCTAGAAGTGTTGGCCAATCGGGAGATGTGGGATGTGAAGGTGCCATTTATGGTGCACGTGACGGTGAAAATACACGAACCGGATTGGGTTCTATGACAGTTCGGGTATAGGCAACGAATTCTACAACCACCGCGAGACATTAAGGAACTGCACAAAGTGGACATGCGGGGGAAGAACGACGAAGACTAGGTGAAGAAGCACAAGGAGCGGCTTTTTTATAAAACTAACCCCAAAAAATTAATTAATTACGTAAATGACCTATTTTTTTATAAAATACATAAATAACCTAAAATCTACAGTAAAAGTTGGTGGAGCCAAAGTGTTTGGTGCCACCAACATGCCACATCAGCAATCGGAATAAAAAAATCAATTTTTTGGTGGAGCCATGTAGAATGGTGCCACATGTATAAATACTAGGGAAATACTGCGATTTTTAAAAAAATGGGGGGGCTTTAAACAAATTTTCCTTTTTCTAGTGGAGCCAAATTATTTGGCGCACCAAGTCCTTTTCTAGTTTTTTTTTTATTTTTTTCATTTGTTTATTATTTTTTAAATTTGTTTATTTTTTGTTTTATAATATTTTACGTATATTTTTTTGGTGAAGCCATTCTAAATGGCACCACCAGTACATTTTTTTAATTTATTTTTTATATTTAAAATTTTTAAAAAATAATATTTTATTTGGTGGAGTCATTTTATTTGGCATGACCAAATTTGTATATATCAGTGACACATGAATCTGAGTTGAAAGAAAAAAATTACTTATACTATGTTAGAGGATGAATGGGAGAGATATGAGAAGCTTTTTTTTTTTATGTATTTGTGTTTTTTTTAAAAAAAAATTGAAGATATGTTTTGTTTAACAATAATCCGGTGGAGCTTTTATACCAGTAAATTTAATGGTTTTTTTTCGGATGCCAATTATTTATTTGGTAACGGGTTCAAATTGGTTATGTAAGTGTTTTCGTTGGTTGTGGTAGGATGATAACGAGTTCAAATTGGTTATGCAACCAACGGGTGGATTATTTGGGATTCCCTGGGTCAATGGGATGTTTGAAGGTTAAAAGAAATCCCAAATCGAACCGCACGGGTGAGATCATTAATATCGGCAGCATTCGAGCTACAGTTTAATAACACTGAGAAAGTCACTTTTGTTATGGCTAAACAATTTATTTTTCAATTTGTAAGATAGAATGATGTTAGGTTTGAACAAAATCATTTAATTATGTTTTATTTGTAAGACACAATATTGTCGGTCTTGAAAAAAAATCGTTTATTTATTTTTTGTATTGAGAAAGTTGTTCGTGTTGTAAAATGATATATTGTAAGTTATGTGAAACTATTTAGAATGTTTAAAATGCAAAATTATATTTTGTAAAATATATATTTTGAATAATGTAAATTGATAATTATTTTGTGAAATATAATTTTCATGTAAATAATTTATGTAATGTGGAATCAAGAAAATTAAAGGGACATTTTTAATAGAAATAAAAAACAGAGGACCAAAAAATTAAAAAATTGAAAAAAAATGAGAAAAAAAGTGAAAGTTGAATTGATTGGAAAAAAAAATGATTTATTTGTTAAAAAAGTATGGCTTTTTAAATATATATATATATTAAATAATTAAAAATACATATCATAACTGGTCACATCGTGTCAATGACGTCAATGACATTAGCGATGTGAATGGTCAATAGGTTTATAATGTTAATAATTGTTAATTTAATAAAAATGAATAGAAGGGGAGAAGAAGAACCAACGTCTCTATTTAAAAAGCCAGGGAATGAAGGTGGGGTTTTGCCTCCTTCAAGTATTTTGTATTTTGTAGAAGAAGAGAAAGAAGAAAAGAGGAAAAAAAAACTCGTAAGGTATTTATAGTTTGTATTTTATATTTTATAGTTATTGTAATATAATAATTAATTATATTTAATTTATGTATTTTTTTTAAAATTATGCAAATATATAAATGTCTTCTCGAGTAAATACGGATCACACTTCATCGAGGATCAACGAAACAGTAAAATTAATTATAAATTAAATAAAAAATTTCGTTTTAGTTTCTCGTTTTTTCTTATTCAGCGCTACTTTACTCAACGTGTTTTGATTGCATGAAACTGATATCTATTTGGTTGTTATTAACCCTTTTTAACTCATTTTTGCATGAAATTGATCTCTACGTGTTAATAATAATTTTTTAATTTAATTCATAAATTTATATATTAATTTTTTAATATGACGACCTTTCTAGTTAATTTTGCATTGTTGCTGTGCTTGGTTCCATTTATGGGGTACAAAAAAGTTATATTTATCTTCCACTAATTTGACACCACCTAAATTAAAACTAAAAATCGCATTCACATGAGGAAACTAGGAATATATATTAATTTGGCTTCAACTAATCTATATATCATATTATAAGTGTTCAAATCAGATTGAATCAAGCTCGAAATTATTAGAGTTACGATTAAATTTATCTTTAACGAATGAATATATATATATATATATATTATAAAAATTCTCGTATGTAAGATAAATTTTCGAGTTTGAATATGCCTGGTCTATATTATATGTAAAACTCTATGTATTATTATAGATATCGATTTAATAAAAATAAGTCTTTTATATTTTTATATTTACCCATACCACCTATTTTTTTTAGGACATTATTGTTTTTTTTTTTTGATGTACTTTTTTTAGTTATATGGTTGCCTTTTGTTTTAATGCTTAACTATGATTAAGACATAATAATCAAAGAGAATCAATGGTACTTAAGCTTCAAAGAGATTTGAAAATCACATTTGATCTCTTCATGTTATTATTAATATTTATGACAAATCTTCGTACTATTATTAATATTTTATTACTCATTTAATTTAACTTTAAAAAAATACTTAGAATGACTACGTTGGTATAATATAAGTGTGATATTTTTGTTTTCTCAAGCTTTTAGTTTTACTCTTCAATATATAATTTTATGTTTAAATTATATAGATAATTGATTTATCATATTTTTATAAAAAATTTACCATACAGGATGGGTATCGGGTTTTGAGGTCGCAATTTCATTTTCCCAAGTACGATCCGGACGAGCGGATCATGTCATACTTACAATTGGCGGGATTTGAGGACGTCGCATTGATCCGAAGGTTTGACCCAAGGGCGAACTTAATATCTGCCTTGGTTGAGCGGTGGTGTACGGAGACCCACACCTTCATTATGCCGTGCGGGGAGTGCACTATCACATTGGAAGACGTCGCTATGCAACTTGGGTTACGAGTTGGCGGTGCTGTGGTCACGGGCCAAAGATGTAACACCCCAAACCCGACCCAAACGTTACGACCAGATCTGGTATGCTACGGTTTTAAGGTTAAAAACTTTACTTGGAATGATTCTGAAAAACTTAGTCGTTTTTGTAGATAATCTTTAAATAGGTGGCACTGGTAGAAAATCTTTGAAATTTTATTCCTTTTTCCAAAACAGGTGTTATTTAAATAAGGTTTGAAAATCCCATTTTTATTTCTTTTAAACATAAGTCTTTGATCATAAAAAAAAACATAAACATTAACAAATATCAACTTATAACCTAAGCTATGGAGGCCTTATTACATCAAATAGTCCCAAAATAAAACTTATAATAAAACGAAAATTTAATAAATAAAAGACTTGTTGGCCCCTCGAGTCTGCCTCGACTCCCATGTCCACGATCTACTGCTCATCTGAAAAGTTAGGAAAAATAATAGGGTGAGTCACCAAGACTCAGTGTGCAAATCCCGAAAACACATAAAAGGCTTGGCCCACAAACACATTATGGCCTTGGCCCGTATACAAGGGTAACTATATATGCATCATGGCCCATCCCAGCCTAGAAATCCATCCTCTACACACCAACCCGTACCAACCATCACACCTTGGGGATTTCTACAATCAACCCTCTAACCGCTACACACCATATCGACAGCTGTGCTGCCTGTCTTAAAGACCGATCACTGTGTGACCTATGTGGCAAAGCCACCGATCGCCATGCGACCTTAATAATACATCGTAGTATTTCGACAGCTGAGCTGCCTGTCATAAAGACCGATCACTATGTGACCTATGTGGCAAAGCCACCGATCGCTATGCGACCTTCTTCCCCTTCATCATATCAATCCCATCCCATGCATACATACATGCAGAATCAAAACAATATACTACCTAAAAGTTCACAGTCTATCACATACATCGATACACATAGAGAAGTTTCTATGATTACGTACCTGGCATCCCTTGCCTACCCTTTTTGGGTAATCCGACTGTCTATACAGCCTTTTTTTGGCTTTTAGCCCATAACATATATTTAGTACAGATTACTATACAGCCTTTTTTCGGCTTTTAGCCCATAACATATATTTAGTACAGATTACTATACAGCCTTTTTTCGGCTTTTAGCCCATAACATATATTTAGTACAGATTACTATACAACCTTTTTCCGGTTTTTAGCCCATAACATATATTTAATACAGATTACTAGTGTGTTAGAGATCTACACACCTGTTTACTGTTAGAACGAGACCCTCTAAGTCGACGCTATCCGTAGCCAACACCACCACTATCTGCCTTGAAATCCCAAAAAGTGATATGAGATTCGGGAACTAGTGTTTCCGGCTTTTAGATCTAAGAGATCTTACTAGAGAAGATTTGGCTACTCCCAGAGGATTCTGGCTTTTTGCGAAAAATCAGGAAGAGAAGATGATTCGAAGAAATCTATAGAGATTCAGCTTTTAGAAGAAAGAAGAGAATAATGGAGTTTTTAACTTTTAGAAGAAAGAAGAGAAAGGAATAATAGAGTTTTCGGCTTTCGACTTTTAGAAGAAAGAAGAGAATAATGGAGTTTTTGGCTTTTAGAAGAAAGAAAAGAATAATGGAGTTTTTACTTTTAGGAGAAAGAAGAGAAAAGAATAATGGGGTTTTTCGGCTTTTTTTAGAAAAAAAGAGAAAGAAAAGGTGGAAACCCTAAATGCCAAAAAATAA
The DNA here is from genome assembly GCA_025698515.1 of Gossypium sturtianum. Taxonomy (NCBI): domain Eukaryota; kingdom Viridiplantae; phylum Streptophyta; class Magnoliopsida; order Malvales; family Malvaceae; genus Gossypium; species Gossypium sturtianum. Next base: position 32,958,846 of record CM046946.1, on the reverse strand, counting down.
AGAAGAGAACCCTCCTATTTATAGAAATTTGGCACTTACCTATGAAAAACCGAAAGTGCCCTTCCCGATAACTAAAAATTAATCAAATAAAAAGGAAAATCGGCAGCACCCTTTTGCCATAAAGAAACCGATTTCTTCACTTCTCTAGGTGATGGAATTTTGGCCAACTCCTAGCCTTGTAGATAGCTCCTATCTTTTCTCCTTTTTTTTCTTCCATATTATCAACTATATTATATACATTATCCCGTTCACATAAATCCTCCTATTTTTGAGCCTTGTTGCCGTCCACTCTACCTAACCCTAATGCCGAAATTTAGCTAACTTAAATTAAAAGAGTTGGGCTCCATGTAACTTAAATTTGGGCCCCTTACTCCCTTGTGTGGTGTCACCTCCTTGCTCCCTAAGTGGCGCATGCGACCACCTGACCACAAGCCCATTTTGATATTTTAAACTCAGATACCACCTTTTAAACCCTATAGTGCCCAAACAAAAATTTAACTAAGGCTTCAGCCCAATCCTGAGCCCAATTTGCACCTCAAATTCTCAAATTAACATATTAAACGTATCCACCCATTAAACGCATAGGCCCAAAAATTCAGGATGTTACAAAAGAAAAGTGTTGGAACCTTCAATACTATGCCACAAATTGCTTAAACGGTCCCTTTGTGATGGGAAACATAATTTCACATGCTCGACATTGGCATGGTTGAGAGAAAATTTTAAAGAGTTATCAAGCACCGCCACTGAGCACGAGGTGATGTGTGCTGCTCGAGCCTATATTATGCAGCTGGTCGGGGGTACTTATGCCGAACAACACGTATAACAGGCTCCACTTAAAATACTTGCCTCTATTGGAGGATTTCTCTCGCGCTGGTACTTACAGTTGGGGATCAGTAGTGTTGGTCATATTGTACTGTGAGCTTTGTCGAGCAACAAAACATGGGGTTAGTAACATGGCTGGTTGTGTGGGTCTGATGCAGTCCTGGGCTTTATATAGGATGCCGTTTCTAGCTGCTGTTAGGCACCAACCATATTTGTGGCCACTTGTAAATAGGTAATAATAAAATTATACTTAACATTTAACGACTCATAAGTGTGGATAAAATTTTCCTAAGTTTAAGTGCTAACGTGTTTGTTTCGACTTCAGATGGGCCACGTCTTCTGGAATTGGTGTGAGCCAGACATTAATCATTTACCGCCAAATGATAGAGGCGTCCGCCAGAGAGAAAGTAATATATATTAATATGGTTTATGTAACGTTGATTTAACTTATCCACATGCAGTATGTGATGTGACTTGACTCATTATGTTATATTGTGCAGTTCTTGTGGATGTCGTATTCTGCACCGAACATTGCAACCCTTATTCCTCAGTGAGTTTACGCCGAAGCCTATGTATGGTACATTAACACGCCGGTGCTCAACTTCTCAACCATTGAGTGGTACAATGTCGATCGAGTTATGCGACAATTTGGCTATAGACAATTTGTGCCGGTTGATCCACAATAATTTGCTGGTGTCCACGGTAAGACCATGAGGGGGAAAGATACAAAAGATTTGAGTGTGGAACATCAACATTATATAGCGCTATGGAATGCTCGGTACGACAGGCGACCTGAGATGCACTCCTGCATGTTTGACTTCAGTCCCTCGATTGAATACATGCAATGGTACATGACTCGATGGCGCGTTTATTTATATGGTGGGCAACTTATGATAGTACCGAATCACGGATATAGACGTGGAAGTCAACCTATGGGGGACTCGACCCAGAAGATCAACATATGGCGGAGCCCAACTCGGAGGACCAACCTTTGAACACATAGATCCAATGGGTTAACGCTTTTTTGTGATGGGTCACAGAGCAGTTCATATCACCCGGACATGGGCGGTTCAAGTTCATATCACCCAGAGCAACCACCGATATCATTTGATATGATTGGTAATAACATGTACTCCACCCTACCTCAGGCCACGTTCGATCCAACTGTCGGTCCTCCTGATGTGTGCAGTACACCCCAATGTCTACCTTCTCAATGAATGCCCATAATCCGTTATACCCCGAACGACGATACCACTCTCGGTTCATTCCAATTTTGGTACATGTAAATTTCAAGTGTTATGTAATATTTGTTGTATTGGTTTATAATTCCACAACTTATGTATTAGTCTTTTTTGTATAACTTATAATATCTTTTAAAGCATTATATGTTGCAACAATTAATTTTAAATAAAAGTTTAACACTAAACAATACAAACTTTATTTCCATTGTAGCAGGCCAAATTTGCCTGGACCCAAATTAGCAACCAAAAAAAAAAATAGTCCATTACCTAAATTACAAAGCCCCAAAATTTAAAAACCCTAATGGCCCAAATGGCCCAAAATCTAAACAGTATTCAAAAAAAAAAAAGAAAAAGAAAGAAACCCTAGCTAGCCGCTGCCCCTAGTCCCTAGCCTCTGCCACCGCTACTCCTTCACCGCCCAACCGTCACATGCAAAATTAGCAGTAGAAAAGATAGTAGACGGTGGCAAAAAAATAAATGAAATATTGTATTGAAATCGGCTATAAAGCCACAGAAAACTCAATGTAATTTTTTGGGCAACAATTTTGAATACAATAGTAGAGAGAAATACACAAATAAATCAAAACAACAGATTGAAAGTAAACTTTTTTAATTCTCTAAGGTATACTTTCATATTGCACATTTGTTTTCAATATAGCAAATATATATTCATATATTTTCGAAATAAGAAAAATTTTACCTTTGTTGCGATCTGAGAAAGCGAAATCGAGGGGTTTTCTTTGATTTTTTTTGGCTTTTTGGGTGTTTTCGTCTCAAACCCGGGCTGAGGGAGGAAAAATGGTCGAAACGGCCTTTCCCAGTGAACTTCGGTCACTATGACGGTGGCCGCGGCAGAGCCTCGGCGGTGCTCAATGGCCGGCCTAGGAATTTTTGAGAGAGAAAAGTTTGTTTTTTTTTAGTGGGGTTGAAATGATTTTTTTTGAAGGATAATGGGTTTTTATAGGGTGCCAAAACAACGCCGTTTTGGCTAGTTTCCTCAGGCATCAAAACGACTACATTTTTGGCCGACCCGCGCCTCGACCCGATCCACCCCTAGGATCAGCGTGTTTTCGCTTGAGAAGATATTTGTGCGATCGGTCCTTCCGCTTTTATGGCCCGTTGCAATTTAGTCCTATTTCGCTTCTTTTTCTTTTTTAATTTTACCATTTAATTTTGGTTTTGTTTCATTTTAGTCCCTCGTGAAATGGCGCATTTAGGGTGTTTGGGATAATTTCCCATTTAGTCCCTATTTCTTCTAGCGCATTTTATTTTGATCCTTATTTCTGTTTTATTAGTTATTTTTTTATTATTTACAATTTATACTCCTTAATTTCATTCTGATTTCAATTCGGTCCTTAGTTTATTTAACTTCAATTTTTTTTTTTACAAACTATTTTATTTATTACTTTATTACTTATTTATTTATTTAATTTCAACTTTTAACCAATTTTTTATTATTCATTTATTTACTTATTTATTTACTCATTATTCCTTTATTTTTTATTATGTTTAAAATTGGCTTGTTTTTGTATTTTCTTTTTATTATGTATTTTTATTTATTTATTTATTTATTTATTTATTTATTTATCTATTTTGCCTTTATTATTATTATTTATTTATTTATACTTTTTTATCATTTCAAAAAATTAGATTGTTTATATTTTACTTGCACATTTTGTTATTATCGTCATTATTATTATCTTATTATGCATATTAGTATCATGATTTATTATTACTATCATACTCTTATATTTTATTGTATATATTATGCCCGAATAAGTAAAGTGCATATCGTTTTAAGCATTATGTTTGTTTTTTTTGCACGATGCATAAAAAAGGTAAAATTGTAAATCGTGGTAATATTCATTATTTTCGGAATTCAAAAAGTCGTGTCCCTAACTTACGGGATATGGCTTCTTTTTAAAACCGAAATAATCGAATATCCATTTCAAAAATATAAAAACGAGATTCAAATAACGATCAAATAGCGTTTATTCTTGATTTCGAGGATTTAAGGCATTGTGTCCTAACTTACGAGACATGATCCTTTCTTCTTGATTAACATGAAATAAGCCCTTTTTTCGTGAAAATTAATTTAGTTAAGTAATGTCTTAAATAAAGGATCGTATTTTAAAATCTCTTCATATTTTCAATTTTCGACACTAAAGACATCAAGTAATCAATTAGGTACCAATTTTGGGCGTAACGAGGGTGCTAACCCTTCCTCGTGCGTAACCGACTCCCGAACCCATTTCTTGAATTTCGTAGACTAAAAATCATTATTTTAATAAATCAAACATTTTATTAAAATAATCAAATTACGAGGTGGTCCGATCACACCTCATAAAAAAAGGATCGGTGGCGACTCCTACTATCATTTTCAAAATAAAGTCGATTTTAGAAAAGGTTTCGATAGCTTGGCGACTCCACTAGGGAACAAATAAGAGAGTCAAGCCGCAAGTTGATTACATTTTGTCTTTTTGTCGAAAATTGATGATTTGGTTTAAATTTACGATCCTTTGGTTGCATTTCATCCGTCATCGTTGCGGTCTTCATCATTTTGTTCATGTTTACTTTTTGATTCGAGTCTCTTAGTATATTTTCGCATATTGCATTGCATAATCGTTCGATCTTGCCCTTCTTAAGTGGGAGTGAGAAACTATTCCTTCGTGAGGTCTTCACCTCCGTATAGGATAGTGGATCGCTTTCAGGATACATCCCTACCTATATCTTCGTGAGATCTTCATCTCCGTATAGCCATAGGGAAATGTATTCCCCTGAACCGAACTCGGTCCATATGAGCCTATAATGGGTGAGGATCGAGGAATTTGCTAGTTTAGGTACCCTTACTTTAGAACCAAACCGCATATAACGAGCTCTAGCAGCCTACCCTAGGTAGAACCATACCAAACCCTAGTGGTCACCCGAATAGGTGCTTTATTTATTATTTCTTACTTGCTTTGAATTCTAGCTTTGTATGAAATGTACTGACTTGTTTTGTTTTGCTTTATTTTGATTGTGATTGCATGACATTTTTCATCATAAAAAAGGTGTTGATTCACGTTCGCTTACTAAATAGAGAGCTTGACATGGAAAAGGGATTCCTTGATAAAGTGAAAGATAATGCGGCCGTCCGAATATGGTCTGAGAAAACGCAACAAGAAAAGGGTGATAGTCTAATGGAGGGGTATGTGTCAGAATTGTGGGATTTCACTCATATCAGTGTGACTTAAAATAATCTCCAAGAGTTGAAAGAGGTGTGGGACTAATGGGATGACAAAACCAAGCAGCTATTTTACTGTAACTATGGCGATTTGCCTTATCTACTCGATGTCAAAGTGGATAAGCACTTGTTCAGAGCTCTAGCCCAATATTGGAACCCTGCATATAGTTGTTTCACTTTTGGGAAGGTAGATTTGGTGCCCACTGTGGAGGAGTACACAACCTTGCTTTGTTGTCTGAGGATTCAAGCCGACAAAGCCTATTCTAGAGCCGCCAATGTCCCGATTTTCTTAAAGAAGCTAATGAACATCACGGGGATGAGTGAGCAATGGTTCGCGGCCCGTATTAAGCAAAAGGGAGATAGTAAATGCATACCTTGGAAAAGTTTGCGATATTTGATTTTGGCACATTCGGACACGAAGAAAATGGTCGATGTCTTCGCCTTGAGTATCTACGGGTTAATAATCTTCCCCAAAGCACTAGGGCATATAGATGAGGCAGTTTCAGATTTATTTGACCGACTTGATAAAAGGGTCACACCTGTCCCGGCAATTTTAGCCGAAACCTTCAGATCTTTGAATGCATGCCGGAGAGCGGGTGAAGGAAGGTTTATTGGATGCACACAAATCTTGTTAGTTTGGTTCCATAGCCACTTTTAGAAGATAGAAAAGGTCTCTTATCGGGTATTCTCTGAGAATTACTCTCCATTGAAGGAATTTGTGGTTACGCTGAGGCGAGACGACATTTCGAAAAAAAAATGTACAGGTGTGGAGACTTCGACTGGGTCCCTCTACTCGGAATATGGGGAGCTGTTAGGTATGCTCCTCTACTTGTGTTGAGGCAGTATAGATCAAGGCAGTTCATACCGGCAACATAAGGGTTGGCTCAGTGTGAGTTTGCGTATAAGGGCGATAATTACAAGAAGAAGGTTCGTGAAATATCGAACACTTGGAACCAAACCCACAGAATGAAAATATTTGCCGCAAGTCCGATGACAACCCCCGAATATGATTGGTGGTGGGGTAAAAGAGTCAATGACAATGTCCCTGTGCCAAGTCAAGAAAACACTCGACCGATAGAAGAGCACCTACAAGTGATCCCATCTGAGTTAGAGATCATCAAGCAAGACTTTGAAAACAGGAGTTCGGAGCTAGGAAAAAAGATAGAACAATTGGAGGAGGAAAAAATGCAGCTAGGATTAGATGTCGACATCCAGAAGCTAGATGCCGAGAAATTGAGAAAGGGGAAGAATATGGCTGAAAAAGGCTTAGACAGTCTAAAGATCGATTATAAGAAGCTGCGTTTGTCGATAAGAACTACTGGTTTGGGTAAAACATCAGAACAATGGCGGCAAGAAATCAAGGAAGAAAAGAGCAAAGCTGATCAGTGGGAAAAGAAGTTCCAAGATGCTCGAGTTCGAAAAAATGCTCTAGAAAGAGACCTATTAGAAAACCAAAATGAAAAGGTGGGATTAAGAGCTCGGGTAGCAGAATTAGAAAGATTGCTGCACCAATATCATGGTCGTAATTCTGCAATTGAGTTGAGAGCAAGCCTAAACAAAATCAAAGAGTTGGAAGGAAAGATAGAAGAGCTCAAAACTGCACTACAAAATTGTGAATTTCGAGCGGAACTTCTTGAAGAAAATAATGAGCATTGGAAAGAGCAACTCCGACGATCTCAGGGTCAGATTAGAGATAGAGATCACATCACGGGAGAAGCTGTGACCCAAGTATAGGAGGTGGCCGATCATTTGCAAAACCTAGTAGTTCAGGCTGATGTGCTAAGCTTAAAATACGAGTCGGAATCAGATCGGGGCGGAGAATTAGCTTGGCTTCTTAGGAAAATCAAAGCCTTGAGTATTAGGGCAAGGCCGCATATGTAAAATATCTGTTATATGTAAAGGGATTTGTTTTCTAGTAAAGTTGATCTAATAGAATTGAATCAGAATCAATGCCTTTTTGAATTCATTTCATTCATTTGCATCATATGCATTAAAATTCACAAAAGGATCCTAATTAATCGAAATTATGACAATTAACCTGGAACCTAACAAGAGTATACCAGCTGAATATCGTTACGGTACTCGAGGCAAAACCAAAACAATGGACCAAAGATCAGAGAGATTAGAGCAAATTCAAAACGAAATACAAGATCAGTTGCAAGCGCAGCTGCAGGAACAGTTAGCAAAAGTACAACAAGACATGAGGGATCAAATGCAAGAATTCCAAAGAAGTATGATAAGCCAGTTGACACAGTTGTTAGCTGGAGGAATTCAAAAAGGGAAGAGCACTATGGTCAACTCAGGGGATGATAACGAGGACCCTACCTATCCTCTAGGTTTTACCCCGATAAATGTCCAGTCCCAACCAGATGCGTACCCACAAAGGGTACCTGTCACAATTAGATCTCAACAGTATCAGGTCGGTACCTCGGCACTAATGAACTACCCAATAGGCTCAGGTTCCAATTCGGGGGATAATCTGACCAATCCCGTTGTTCCTGATCTAAACGATATGGCAGAAATGGAAAAAAATAAGGGTAGAACTGCCAAAGTAATTTAAAGATCGGTGCAAGTGGTTAGAAGAAAAATTCAGAGCAATGGAGAATGCTGATTACCATTGCGGGGTTGACGCTAAAGATTTGAGTTTGGCTCTAGATCTAGTACTCCCACCAAAATTTAAGACTCCAGAGTTTGAAAAATATAATGGTACCAGCTGTCCTGAGGCCCACATTACTATGTTTTGTCGAAGAATGGCAGGATATGTCAATAATGACCCGTTGTTAATCCACTACTTCCAAGATAGTCTTATCGGGTCAGCAGCCAAATGGTACAACCAACTGAGCCGTGCCAAAATCAACTCATGGAAAGACCTGGCACAGGCTTTCATGAAGCAATACAGCCATGTAACAGACATAACACCTGACAGAATTACGTTACAGAATATAGAAAAGAAGTAAAATGAAAGCTTCAGGCAGTATGCCCAAAGATGGAGAGAGGTGGCAACGTAAGTCCAGCCACCTCTTCTGGAGAAAGAAATAACAATGATTTTCATCAATACCCTAAAAGCCCCGTTCATTAACCATATGTTGGGAAGCGCTACCAAGAGTTTCTCAGATATAGTAATGTCTGGCGAGATGATTGAAAACGCAGTGAGAAGTGGGAAAATAGATGCAGAAGAAAATGCCAAAAGATTCGCCCTGAAGAAAAAGGAACATGAGGTGAATAACGTGAGCACATATAGTAAAGGATATTCTAAACCAGTCATTGTAGGCCAGCCAAGAGCTGTAACTACCAACCATCAGGGCCCTCCAAGGCAAGAATCCAACCCAAGGCCAAACACAGAAAGACTCAAGTTCACGCCCATCCCGATGACATATAAAGAGCTGTATCAGAGTTTATTTGATGCACATGTGGTATCCCCATTCTACTTGAAACCTATGCAACCTCTGTTCACGAAATGGTATGATGCTAATGCTCAATGCAAGTACCACGCAGGAATAACGGGACATTCAATTGAGAACTACATTGTATTTAAAAATTTAGTTGAAAGGTTCATCAAGATGGGCATCGTGAGGTTCGACGATCTGTCAGGACCTAATGTAGCAGGAAATCCGTTACCCAGTCATTCAGACCCAGGGGTGAAGGCGATAATTGAGAGTGGAGGAAAAAGAACCAAAATTGACGTGGAGAAAATAAAAACCCCACTGAAATGGGTTTGGAAAAAAATGGTAAATGAAGGATTAATCATGCAAGATCCAGATGAGAGACCTAGAGGAGTGAAGAACTACTATAAGTTCCATGCTGAGAAGGGACATGAGATCCAAGAGTGCATTGATTTCAGGGCCCTAGTGCAAAATCTAATAGATAATAAAGAAATTGAATTTTATGAAAATGTCAAGGGTTTGGAAGGAGGAAATGTTTATGCTTCAGAGGAAGGATCAGGGGAGAAGGTCCACAAAGTCAATCACCCGGTAATGATTATTTCACGACCAAGGGGTAATGAAGTAGGAGCACAAATGCCACAAAGGGTCATAATTCAGAAACCTGTAGCTTTTCCCTACAAGGATAGCAAAAGGGTTCCATGGAACTATGACTGCAATGTGATGATCTCGGAAGAGGAAAACTCGGTCAACATTTTTGAAGAGAGCCAGGATGTGGATTTCTACACACGCAGTGGGAAGCGCTATGATCCATCAAATGTAAGAGCTGAGCCCATTAAAAGAAAAGCCTTGGCGGTCGAACAAAAGAAGGAAAATACAGCTAGACTTGAATCACCTGTTAATGAGCCGGTAACTGAAAAGGAAGCTAAAGAATTCTTAAAGTTCTTAAAGCATAGTGAGTATAGTGTTGTAGAACAGCTGTACAAACAACCAGCTCGCATATCAGTGCTAGCTTTACTCTTAAGCTCAGAGACACATCGTAGCGCATTGATGAAAGTGTTAAATGAAACATATGTCGCTGATGATATCTCTATAAACAAGCTAGATCGTCTGGTCAATAACATAAGCGTCGCTAGTTTCATCTTTTTCAATGATGATAAAATACCGCCAGGGGGCATGGGATCGACAAAGGCTTTGCACATCACCACCCGCTACAAGGGGTATACATTGCTAGGGGTGTTAATTGATAATGGATCTGCACTGAATGTCTTACTCTTATCCACACTAAATAGGTTGCCAGTAGATAGCTCTCATATGAAGACGTGCCAAAACATAGTAAAAGCATTCGATGGCACCGAAAGGAAGGTAATGGGAAGGATTGAGATACCCCTTTTGATTGGTCCAAACACGTATGAGGTAGACTTCTTGGTGATAGACATCAAGCCTTCTTATAATTGCTTGTTGGGGAGGCCTTGGATTCACTCAGCGGGGGCAGTTCCATCATCACTGCACCAAAAGCTAACGTTGGTAACAGAGGGTCGACTGGTAACGATAAACGCAGAAGAAGACATTATTGCATCCGTAACCAGTGATGCGCCGTACATAGGGGCAGATGATGAAGCGATAGAATGTTCCTTTCGATCGCTGGAATTTGTGAATGCAACCTTCATTGTCGAAGGCAACAAAATCTCGATGCCCAAAATATCCAAAACTACGAGAATAGGCCTGCAACAGACGGTTGGGAAAGGAGCCTTGCCTGGAAGGGGACTTGGGAAATACCTCCAAGGGAGAGTGGAGGTACCAATTCTGATGGACAAACGAGACCGCTTTGGCTTAGGATATAAGCCAAACACGAGGCAAAGGAAGAAGGAGCTGGAGAAGAAGCAAGAAAGGAGAAGAGCGCGACTAAGCGGGGGAGAGGTCAAATGAGAACCAATGACCTTTCCCCATCTATCCAAAACTTTCGTGTCAGGAGGAACTATTTACCCTGAACGGAAGATGTCAAGAAAAGAAACTGCAGAAGAAATGTCAGGAAATATGAACATCAATGCCATATCCGAAGAAAAAATTGAGGGATAAAATCTATCAGGCATTCGCCCTTATGTACCTGGAAGTGTTCTGAACAATTGGACTGTGGAAGAGATTCCTGTAGTTTTTAGAGCTAATTCAGAGAAATGTTCAAAACACACTTATTACTCTAAGCCTTAGAGCAATAAGAATCCTTTTGTGAAATAGGCTTATGTCCAACATATTTATTTCAATAAAATGCATCTTTGTGTCTCATTCTGAGCAAATATTATTTTATTCCTTCATTTCATTCATACTCATACTACACAAATAATTATTTTTAGATTCATTTGTTCTTTGGGTCTTCTTTCATGCCTACAACAGGTCTCCAGATATCAATGACATGAGCGACACTGCTACTGACCCAGAATCTCCTTTTGGGTGAGATATGTGTCTAGAGGAACCTCAGGACTTTGAAGATGATAGAGATTGTAACTTATCTCCTGATTTGTTAGGGATGATAGAACAAGAGGAGAAACAGATCCTACCTCACAAAGAGTCAGTAAAAATTGTGAACTTGGGAGGCGGACAAGATAAGAAAGAAGTGAAGATCGAAGCTTGCATTACCGTAGAGACAAAGCGAGACCTTATTGAGTTACTCTAAGAATTCAAAGATGTCTTCACATGGTCGTATCAAGACATGACTGGTCTAAGTACTGATATCGTGGTGCACCGGCTCCCCATAAAAGAAGAGTGTAAGCCAGTTCAACAGAAGCTCTGAAGGATGAGGCCCGATGTCTTACTGAAAATAAAAGAAGAGGTTAAGAAGCTATTTGACGCTGGTTTCCTACAAGTGGTTAAATATTCTGAGTGGGTAGCTAGCATAGTTCCCGTCCCTAAGAAAGATGGGAAGGTACGAATGTGTATGGACTATAGGGATTTAAAAAGGCCAGCCCGAAAGACAATTTCCCGTTGCCTCACATCGACACCTTAGTGGACAACACGGTAGGTTACTCACTGTTCTCCTTCATGGATGGTTTCTCCGGATACAACCAGATAAAGATGCATTCTGAAGACATGGAAAATACCACATTTATAACCATGTGGGGAACATTTTGCTATAAGGTGATGCCATTTGGACTAGAAAATACGGGAGCAACGTATCAAAGAGCCATGGTAACCTTGTTTCATGACATGATGTATAAAGAAAATGAAGTTTACGTCGACGATATGATTGCAAAATCCCGAACAGAAAAGGAGCACGTACAAGTTCTGAGGAAATTGTTCCTGAGTTTGAGAAAATTTCAGCTAAAGCTCAATCCAGCAAAATGTACCTTTGGGGCTAGGTCGGGTAAATTGCTAGGATTTGTAGTCAGTGAAAAGGGGATCGAGATTGACCCAGACAAAGTCAAGGCTATACAGGAGCTGCCTCTACCGCGCACTCAAAAAGAAGTCTAGGGTTTCTTAGGGAGATTAAATTACATCGCTCGGTTCATTTCACAACTGACCAAGAAATGCGACCCCATATTCCGTCTTCTTAAGAAACACAATCCAGGTGTATGGGATGAGGTGTGTTAGAAAACTTTTGACAAGGTTAAACATTACCTGTCCAATGCCCCAGTGCTGACGCCACCTAGTCCAGATAAGCCACTGATACTGTATTTGGCAGTATTTGAGAATTCTATGGGATGTGTGCTTGGCCAACATGATGAGTCAGGGAGAAAAGGAAGAGCAATATAATACCTCAGTAAGAAGTTCACTGAATGTGAAACAAGATACTCATCGATTGAAAAGTTGTGTTGCGCTTTAATTTGGACAACCCGAAGACTGAGGCAGTACATGTTGTACCACATAACTTGGCTGATCTAAAAAATGGACCCTCTAAAGTACATGACGGAGTTGACTGCTCTAAATGGAAGGATGGCCCGATGGCAAATTTTGTTTTTCGAGTTTGATATAGTCTATGTGAACCAGAAGGCAGTAAAAGGGAGTGCAATAGCAGATTTTTTTAGCCAGTAGATCTCTAGAAGATTACGAGCCTTTGAATTTCGATTTCCCAAACAAAGATATGGTGTATGTTGTAACCACTGAAGAAGGTGCTCAAGAAGAACATCCCTGGAAACTAAACTTTGATGGGGCCTCCAACGCTATGGGTAACGGAATCGGGGCAGTCCTGGTATCCCTAAACGAAGATCATTATCCTTTTACTAGTAAATTGGATTTTGATTGCACGAACAACATGACAGAATACGAAGCATGCATCATGTGTATTCGTGCATCCATAGAACGTAAGATTAAAGTACTAGAGGTATATGGGGATTCTGTATTAGTGATCTATCAACTCAAAGGTGAATGGGATATGAGAGACCCCAAATTGATCAATTATCGAAGGCTAGTTCTTGAGTTAATTGAGGAGTTTGATGATATCACCTTCTGCTACCTCCCGCGAGATGAAAATCAGATGGCTGACGCCTTTAGCTTCCATGATCAAAGTGAACAAACAAGAGGATGTAAAACCTATCGAGATGAGTATATATGAGACTCCGGCTCATTGTAAAAACATTGAGGAAGAAGGAATGGACGATCACCTTTGGTACCAAGATAAACTGCGATATGTGAAGAATCGTGAATACCTTAACCAAGCAACTGAGAATGATAAAAGGACGTTGAGAAGACTGACCAGTGATTATGCCGTAGATGGGGAGATCCTATATAAAAGAATAAAGGAGCAGATGTTACTAAGATGTGTAGATGCTGTCGAGGGTAAGAAAATCTTGGAAGAAGTTCACGAGGGTGTATGCGGAACACATGCCAATGGTTTTACAATGGCCAAGCAGATCATAAGATTCGGGTATTATTGGTTCACCATGGAAGGGGGTTGTATCAGTTATGCCAAGAGATGCCATAAGTGCCAAATTTATAGAGACAAAATTCATGTGCCTCCTTCACCTCTTTATGTTATGACTTCCCCATGGCCTTTCTCTATGTGGGGCATGGATGTCATTGGGACGATCTCGCCAAAAGCTTCTAATGGGCATCGATTCATCTTCGTAGTCATTGATTGCTTTACCAAGTGGGTAGAGGCCACTTCATATGCCAACGTCACAAAGTCGGTAGTCAACAAATTCTTGAAGAAAGAGATTATATGTCGGTATGGGATGCTAGAAAGGATTATAGCTGACAATGCATTGAATTTGAATAACAGCACGATAGCGGAGGTCTGTAGTCAATTTAAGATCAAACACCACAACTCGTCACCATATCGCCCAAAAATGAATGGTGCGGTGGAGGCAGCCAATAAGAACATTAAGAAGATCGTGGGGAAAATGACTGAGACTTATAAAGATTGGCATGAGAAGTTACCATTTGCCCTCTATGCCTATCGATCGTCTGTCAGAACCTCCATCGGGGAATGCCTTTCTCTTTGGTTTATGGAATGGAGGCCGTTTTGCCCATTGAAGTCGAGATTCCTTCCCTCCAAGTTTTATCAGAGTTAAAGTTAGATAAAGTAGAATGGATCCAGTCTCGATATGATCAGTTGAACTTGATCGAGGAAAAGAGGTTAAGGGCTATCTGTCATTGTCAAATTGTAATATCCCGGGTTAGGGGCTATTTTGTTGTTGCATGTTATTGCATGTGTTTAGTGTGCTGTGTTGCTATTTCGGTGTTTTAGGGGCTTAATTGTGGGCTAGGAGTGTGCCTGAGGGAATGGGAAAAATTTTGGTTTTTGGGTGTTAAGTGAAGGGAGCTGAGGAAGCTGGGGTTTAAGAATTTTACTTGATGTTTTATTGCACAAATAAGGAGCTAGCTTAGTGGCAAAGCATGCGCTACATGGGGAAGCTTGGTGTGGCGTCATCTACTTGTGGTGGAGGTCCAGTGTTCGAGCTGCAGAGTCCCCATTTTGGCTTCTTTTTGGGACGGCATGGAGGAGAGGTAGAAGGCTAGTGAAATTCTACTTGGACTTGGTCTTCACTTTCAAATGTAAGGTGGAGAGCAAAATATGGAGGAGGACTTGGTCCACTCATTTGAAATGAGTGGTGGTGAGTGTGTTTGGGGATTATGGCGAATTTGTGGGGGTATTGGAGTGGGGAAGTGGACGGCTTGGGTTGGTAGTGTGGTGTTGAGGTAGTGCCAGAAATTTCCTTGCCAACTTAGTGCTTTTCGGTCACTTTTTGGGTGTCAAACAAGTTCTCTTTTGTCAAAAGCAACCGAGTTCCAAGAGGGTTTCTCATTCTTTTCTTCTTGGAAAACCGAAAGTTCAAGCTCTCATGTGTAGAAGTTGTTTTGCCTTTTGAGTTGGTATGGCCGAAAGCTCTCAAGTATCTTCACTTCCCTTTCTTCTTCAAATGGTGTAAACCGAAAATAGTCCTCTTTTCCTCTCATATTTTCTTTTCTTTTGCTTTTGAAATCACCTTAGCCGAAACTATATCCACCAAAACACCTTCTCAAAACCGAAAGTACCTCCATTCCATCCACTTCTCTTCTTCTCAACTCTTGCCGAAACTCTGCTTCCATTTCATATTATCTTTTCTCTCAAAACCGAAAAGCATCTACCTTATTTTCATTTTCTTTCTTCTTTTCAAAAATCTTGGCCGAATCTTTGTTGGTGTTGGGGTTTTGCTTCAATCGTTTGGGTGTTGGTAAGTCCATGGCCGAATGGTCATTTATTTTCTTTCTTTTCTCAATCGATTTTGGTTTAATTAAGGGCCGAATATGGTCATTTTGGAATGATTCTAATCTCTTCGTTATAGGATCATTGGATTGTGGAAGCAAGCAAGAGGAGCCGTTTTCTTCTGTTATTCTTTTCAAGGTGGTGGCCGATCGTCTTAGAAGGACCATTGTGGTTCGGGGTTGGTTGGAAACCAAGTTAAGAAGTGAAGGTAAGGGTTTGAGACGACTTCTCTTGGTATAAAGCCTTTGGCCGAATGGTTTATGTGTACTAACCCCTATGTTGGCCGATTATAGGAACCAGTTAATCAAGGGACTTAGATCGCTTTTGTCAGGATTTCTAGACTCGTATTACCAGGTGTGTGGGAACTAACACACTGATACCTAGTAACGTTATTAATAAACCTGTTTGCCTGTTAAAAACTATACCAGTATGACGGATAATTGGATACCCAAGCGGGGTATGTATGCGTATCCGGGTAAGTCTAATTTATTACAAGTTCTATTATGGATACCTTGGGTATTATGATCTATGTTATGTATGCTATGAGATGTAATGCTAGACATATTAGCATGATATGCATGATTTGTATGATATGCATGATTACATGAGTATGGTATGTTGATGGGCGATATGAGTGGAGGGAGCGGTGATATTTTGTGCTTGTGAGCACCGGTGTTTTGGTAACACACTTTGTGACTTTGGGTCACCAGTGGTTTGGTACCACATTTGTGTCTTTGGGACACCGGAGGTTGGGCACCTCATTGCGACTCGTCCACGTGGTTTGACACCACCGTGGGTTGGCCCACATGAGATATGGGATGGGATCGTCGCTAGTGATTGGGTATCACACGATGGGTTGGCCCCATCATTCGATTATTGTGACTACGGTCACCACGGTGGTTTGGTACCACATTTGTGTCTTTGGGACACGGAGGTTGGGCACCTCATTGCGACTCGTCCCGTGGTTAACACCACCGTGGGTTGGCCCCACATGAGATATGGGATCGATCGCTAGTGATTGGGTATCACACGATGGGTTGGCCCCATCATTGGATTTGTGACTTTTGGTCACCGTGCTTTGGTAGCACAAACGTGTCTTTGGGACACCGGTGGTTTGGCACCACATTGATGGATATTGTGTCTTTGGGACACGGTGTTTTGGTAACACATTGTGACTATATGTCACGGTGGTTTGGCACCACCGGTGGTTTGGTACCACACGGGGTAGAAAAAGGAGATACGGATGGTTAGGATCGGGTTGCATTAATTATGTTGCTATGTATGAAGTGTGTTAGCATGTTGTTTCATCGGGAGCGGGATTTATGCCTTTGAGTCATTCGACTCACCCTCTCCTTTGACATTCGGGTGACCCGTGAAGACGCGGACATGGAGCCGGGGTGGACTCGGGGTGCACATGCCATGCTTTAATAAAAGTTTTGCTCAGACTATTCACTTTGGGTACTTTAGCTTATTTATTTTTATTTGAGCTTTAATTTGGATTTGAAAAAGGCCTTTAAATTATGTTTTATGATGGTTATGTTTTAATTATATTCTCAACCTGCTTAACAAATAACTTGGCATGAAATGTTACTAAAAATTTGGTAAGATAATGTATTCAAAACTATAACGCAATGTGTTTTAAACTATACCATCGGGTATCTCACTATGTTTTGCTATCAAGTAAACTCAAATGATTTTCAAACCAAACTCGATATTCTACTAAGTCAAAAATGTTTCAAAATAGCACTAAGAAACTATTGGAATTGCTAAATGAAATCAACTCGTTTTTAACTATATACTTTGGATAAGTTTTCAAAATCTAATCAAACAAGCCTTCTCCAATCTTCCTCAAATTCACTATGTTTTCACCCCGCTTTTAAACGACAAATCTGATCACTCAAAAACGTTTTTCCCCGTAACATACCAGATTCGGACGTGGTGTCTGTCCGAGTTTGGGGTGTTACAATTGTGGGTATCGAGCCAAGTTCAAAGGCTCGGTTTGTGGCCCGAGGCCCAAAAAGTTTTTAAGAGTTATTTTAAGTGTTTGTATGGTTTGAAAGGCATGGCACCCAGTCTCGCACCGATTCGCCGGTAAGTACCCCGAACTATTGCTTGTGATATGATTTGATGAATAGCAATAGTATATTACTTTAGAGATTGAACCGATAGGATTCTCGTGAACTCGCGAGAACAAATCTCCTTAAATATTCATAAGACTTGCTTTTAAACAAGTGGAATAAATCTTGATGCATAAAATTCTTTAATCGATCGTAGAAAGATTAGTCATGAGCACCGAGGCGGACGTGGTCGTAATACTCGTGGTAGAGGTAGGGGTAGGATGAGTGTTTTCGAGCCCGTAGGATCAGTCGAGGGTTCGAGAAAATGATATACTCGGTTCCGCCACCGGTGGAGGTGGTGAGTTCCAAGATCGGGACCGGGATGACGCAGTGTCATAGGCGATCTTTGCGAGTGTTGGAAAGAGTAGCTGGTGTAGGTGGTGGTGCGGGAGTTAGGAAATCCGTTCTGGCGACCGGGCAAATGGGGCCGAATTCTTCCGAGGTGTATGGTGGTGTTGCAAAGACCGCCTTCTTGAAATCTTGGCTGGAGGTAATCGAGCGGATCATGGATGATCTGGATTTGACTTTGAAGAGAAGCGAAGGGCATCGACGCGCTTCTTCGGGATGAGTCATACCGGTGGTGGCTCACGGTTCGGGACGGTGTGGCGTGGAGGATTTGACATGGGATTATTTCAGGGTGCATATCAAAAGAAGTACATTGGAGCTAGTTATATTGACTCTCGGTAAAAGCATTTCGAGGCTTGTTCGTGGAGTAAACTGCTTCGAGTACGAGCAGGTGAGTTCCTGGTTGAGTAGGTATGCGAGGGCATTGTGGCCATGAGCATGAGAGGTGTGTTCGTTTCGAGGATGGTGCGAGACGAGTTGAGGCTGGCGATTGCTCCTCGCCGGGAGCGCGAGTTTCTTGTCTTAGTTGAGAAGGCTAAGGTAGCCGAGGGGTGTTAAGGAATCGGTGAGGCGGTATGGATCGAAATAGGCATAAGAGGAGCTTTGGGTCTTACGGATCGCGTCGGGTAATCCATGAGAAGAGGCTAGACCGAGTGGGCGAATCATCCGCTAGGTTTGTTCTTTGCTAGGCGGGGACCGCCGCTTGATGTGATCGATGTGGAAAATCTCATTGGGGTGGCTGGCTGGATTTGGAGGAAAAGGTTGCTTTGAGTGTGGTTCTCTCGAGAGCACCGTGTGAGGACTGTCCCGCGTGAGGTTGGCGAGATTCGATCGAGATATCTTCTAGGCAGATGACTGTGATTAGCCCTTTAGGTCACTCTGTAGTAGTAGATAAACTATTTAGAGAGGTACCCCTAGAACTCCAAGGGGTAGTGTTTGCTGCTGATCTGATGGAACTGCCGTTTGGAGAGTTCGATCTGATTCTTGGGATGGATTGGTTGGTCAAGTACCAGGCAAAATTGGATTGCGCGGCCAAGCGCATGGTTCTTAAGACGGTTGAGGGTGATGAGGTGGCTATGATAGGTAATAGGAGGGATTACTTATCAAATGTGGTATCTGCTCTGAAAGCAGAGAAGATGGTCAGGAAGGGCTGTGAAGCCTATGTAGTTCATGTGTATGCCTTGGAGGCTAAAGAGTTTGCTGTGGAGAAGGTTCGTATCGTTAAGGAATTTGCTGATGTTTTTCCTGAGGAACTTCCGGGTTTGCCGCCAGATCGCGAGGTAGAGTTCGGAATAGATCATTGCCGGAGGCTGCGCCGGTGTCTATTGCTCCGTATAGGATGGCGCCAAAGGAATTGGTGGAGCTTAAGGCTCGAGATCCGGGAGTTATTGGATCGAGGTTTTATTAGGCCTAGTGTTTCGCCGTAAGTGCGCGCGGTACTCTTTGTCAAGAAGAAAGATGGCACGATGCGGATGTGTATAGACTACCGCCAGTTGAATAAGCTGACGATTAAAAACAAGTATCCGTTGCCACGGATAGATGACTTGTTTGATCAGCTGAAGGGCGCTGCGGTATTTTCGAAGATCGACTTGAGGTCTGGGTATCACCAGTTAAAGGTTAAGGAGGCTGATATCCATAAAACAGCGTTTCGGACTCGGTATGGGCACTACGAATTTCTGGTAATGCCGTTCGGGTTGACTAACGCACCGGCAGCGTTTATGGATATGATGAATAGGGTGTTTCAACAGTATCTAGATCAGTTCGTCGTGGTTTTCATAGACGACATTTTGGTGTACTCAAGGACAGAGGAAGAGCATGATAAACATTTGCGAGTGGTGTTGCAGATTTTGAGGGAAAAGCAACTCTATGCTAAGTTCAGTAAGTGTGAGTTACGGCTTAGAGAAGTGACTTTCTTGGGTCATGTAGTGTGGTGAGGATTGAGTAGATCCTCGTAAGATTGAGGCGATTTTGGATTGGAAGCCGCCTAAGTCGGTGGCTGGGATTCGGAGTTTTTTGGGTTTGGCCGGATATTACCGAAGGTTTGTTGAGGGTTTCTCGTTGATAGCGTGCCGATGACCAAGTTGCTAAGGAAAGAAGTTCCATTTTTGGGAGAAACAGTGAGAAAGCTTCGATAAGTTAAAGAAGATTTTGACCGAGGCTCGGTTTTGATTCAACTTTGAGGCTGGTAAGGAATTCACGATCTTTTGCGACGCATCACATACGGGCTTGGGTTGTGTCTTTGATGCAAGAAGGTAAGGTTGTGGCTTACGCTTCTGCATTTGAGACCACATGAGGTCAACTATCCGACGCGACGATTTGGAGCTAGCGGTCGTGGTCTTCGCCTTAAAGATTTGGAGGCACTACTTGTATGGAGAAAGATCGATAGTCTACCACAGATCACAAGAGTTCGAAGTATCTCTGCGACTCGAAGGATTTGAATTTGAGGCGCCGCAGATGGGTTGAGTTCTTTGAAAGATTATGACTATTCGATTGAGTATCATCCGGGCAAGGCTAACGTGGTGGCGCGACGCGTTGAGCCGTAAGGTTGTTTCGGACTTAAGAGCATTGTTTGCCCACTTGAGTTTGTATGACGATGGGAGTATTCTCGCGAGTTGCAAGTTAAGCCTACTTGGGTCGAAAGTTGCATCGAGAGAAACAGATTATTGGATGAGGTTACGAGTGCGCGAAGGTTGCAAGTGCAGGATGGTGGTTTGGAGGGTTCTGACTTGTCCGGTGATGGGGTTCTGTGTTTCCAAGGTAAAGCTTGTATGCCTAAAGATGTTGAGCCGAGCGAGAAGATTCTTCAGACGCACATAGCATGATCCTTATGCTATGCATCCCGGAGGTAGCAAGATGTATAGGGATCTTAGAGAGCGATTTTGGTGGCTGGCTTGAAGAAAGAGGTGTGAGTTTGTTGGGAAGTGTCCGACTTGTCGCCAGGTTAAGGTGAACATCGATTGCTGTCGAGTTTGCTTGACTGTGAAGATTCCTCGATGGAAGTGGGAAAGGATAACCATGGATTTTGTCGGTGGGTTACCGCTTACGCCAAGCAAGAAAGATTCGATTTGGGTAGTGGTGGATCGATCGACTAAATCAGCTCACTTTATTCCGGTGTGAGGTTGACTACTCACTTCGAAGCTAAATGGTGTATGTGTCGAGAGATAGTGAGGTTGCACGGTGTGCGGTTTCGATAATCTCGGATAGGGATCCCAGATTTACGTCAAGGTTTTGGAAAGCGTTGCATCAAAGCTTTGGGTACTCGTTTGGATTTCAAAGACGGCTTTTCACCATGATCGGCGGTCAATCGAGAAAGGGTTATTCAGGTCTTAGAGGATATCTTTGAGAGGTTGTATCTTGGATTTTTGAGGTAGTTGGGAGGAGTTTCTACCATTAGTCGAGTTTGCCTACAACAACGATTATCAAGCGAGCATCAAGATGGCACCGTATGAGGCGTTGTATGGTAGGAAGTGTCGCTCACCTACGTGTTGGACGGAGTTGGGTGAACGTCAGTTGTTGGGACCCGAGTTGGTGGTGAGACCGAGGACAAGGTTAAGATGATTCATCCCGATTGAAGGAAGCTTGGACCGTGAAGTCTTATGCCGATCTTAAGCGGAGAGATATAGAGTTTCTTTGTAGGGGATCGAGTTTTCTGAAGGTCTCACCTTGGAAGAAGGTGTTGAGGTTCGAAAGAAAGGCAAGCTAAGTCCGAGGTTCATTGGGCCGTATAAGGTTACGAGACGAGTTGGACCGGTGGCGATCAGCTTGAGTTGCCAGTGAGCTTAGCCGATTCACGACGTATTCCACGCTTCGATGCTTCGGAGGTATCGTTCGGATCCATCACATGTGGTAGCGATGGAAGAGATCGAGGTAAATCCAGATTTGACCATGGAGGAGGAACACGTGCGCATTCTTGATCGAGATGTGAAGGTTACTGCGTAAGAAGTCCGTGCCTTTGGTTAAGGTACTTTGGCGAAATCATGGCGTAGAAGAAGCTACGTGGGAACCCGAGGATATGATGAGACAAACAATACCCGCAACTCTTACGATCGAGGTAATTTCGAGGGCGAAATTATTTTTAAGGGGGTAGAACCGTAATATCGGGTTAGGGGCTATTTTGTTGTTGCATGTTATTGCATGTGTTTAGTGTCTTTGTGTTGCTATTTCGGTGTTTTAGGGGCTTAATTGTGGGCTAGGAGTGTGCCTGAGGAATGGGAAAAATTTTGGTTTTGGGTGTTAAGTGAAGGGAGCCGAGGAAAGTGGGGTTTAAGAATTTTACTTGATGTTTTGTTGCACAAATAAGGAGCTAGCTTAGTGGCAAAGCATGCGCTACGTGGGGAAGCTTGGTGTGGCGTCATCTACTTGTGGTGGAGGTCCAGGTGTTCGAGCTGCAGAGTCCCCATTTTGGCTTCTTTTGGGACGGCATGGAGGAGAGGTAGAAGGCTAGTGAAATTCTACTTGGACTTGGTCTTCACTTTCAAATGTAAGGTGGAGAGCAAAATATGGAGGAGGACTTGGTCCACTCATTTGAAATGAGTGGTGGTGAGTGTGTTTGGGGATTATGGCGAATTTGTGGGGTGTTGGAGTGGGGAAGTGGACGGCTTGGGTTGGTAGTGTGGTGTTGAGGTAGTGCGAGAAATTTCCTTGCCAACTTAGTGCTTTTTCGGTCACTTTTTGGGTGTCAAACAAGTTCTCTTTTGTCAAAAGCAACCGAGTTCCAAGAGGGTTTCTCATTCTTTTCTTCTTGGAAAACTGAAAGTTCAAGCTCTCATGTGCCAAGTTGTTTTGCCTTTTGAGTTGGTGTGGCCGAAAGCTCTCAAGTATCTTCACTTCCCTTTCTTCTTCAAATGGTAAACCAGAAAATAGTCCTCTTTTCCTCTCATATTTTCTTTTCTTTTGCTTTTGAAATCACCTTAGCCGAAACTATATCCACCAAAACACCTTCTCAAACCGAAAGTACCTCCATTCCATCCACTTCTCTTCTTCTCAACTCTTGCCGAAACTCGCTTCCATTTCATATTATCTTTTCTCTCAAAACCGAAAAGCATCTACCTTATTTTCATTTTCTTTCTTCTTTTCAAAAATCTTGGCCGAATCTTTGTTGGTGTTGGGGTTTTGCTTCAATCGTTTGGGTGTTGGTAAGTCCATGGCCGAATGGTCATTTATTTTCTTTCTTTTCTCAATCGATTTTGGTTTAATTAAGGGCCGAATATGGTCATTTTGGAAGGATTCTAATCTCTTCGTTATAGGATCATTGGATTGTGGAAGCAAGCAAGAGGAGCTGTTTTCTTCTGTTATTCTTTTCAAGGTGGTGGCCGATCGTCTTAGAAGGACCATTGTGGTTCGGGGTTGGTTGAAAACCAAGTTAAGAAGTGAAGGTAAGGGTTTGAGACGACTTCTCTTGGTATAAAGCCTTTGGCCGAATGGTTTATGTGTACTAACCCCTATGTTGGCCGATTATAGGAGCCAGTTAATCAAGGGACTTAGATCGCTTTTGTCAGGATTTCTAGACTCGTATTACCAGGTGTGTGGGAACTAACACACTGATACCTAGTAACGTTATTAATAAACCTGTTTGCCTGTTAAAAACTATACCAGTATGACGGATAATTGGATACCCAAACGGGGTATGTGTACGTATCCGGGTAAGTCTAATTTATTACAAGTTCTATTATGGATACCTTGGGTATTATGATCTATGTTATGTATGCTATGAGATGTAATGCTAGACATATTAGCATGATATGCATGATTTGTATGATATGCATGATTACATGAGTATGGTATGTTGATGGGCGATATGAGTGGAGGGAGCAGTGATATTTTGTGCTGACGAGCACCAGTGTTTTGGTAACACACTTTGTGACTTTGGGTCACCAGTGGTTTGGTACCACATTTGTGTCTTTGGGACACCAGAGGTTGGGCACCTCATTGCGACTCGTCCCTGTGGTTTGACACCACCGTGGGTTGGCCCCACATGAGATATGGGATCGTCTGCTAGTGATTGGGTATCACACGATGGGTTGGCCCCATCATTCGATTATTATGACTACGGTCACGGTGGTTTGGTACCACATTTGTGTCTTTGGGACACGGAGGTTGGGCACCTCATTGCGACTCGTCCCCCGTGGTTAACACCACCGTGGGTTGGCCCCAAATGAGATATGGGATCGTGCGCTAGTGATTGGGTATCACACGATGGGTTGGCCCCATCATTGGATTTGTGACTTCGATCACGGTGCTTTGGTAGCACAAGCGTGTCTTTGGGACACCAGTGGTTTGGCACCACATTGATGGATATTGTGTCTTTGGGACACCAGTGTTTTGGTAACACATTGTGACTATATGTCACCACAGTGGTTTGGCACCACCGGTGGTTTGGTACCACGGGGTAGAAAAAGGAGATACGGATGGTTAGGATCGGGTTGCATTAATTATGTTGCTATGTATGAAGTGTGTTAGCATGTTGTTTCATCGGGAGCGGGATTTATGCACCTGAGTCATTCGACTCACCCTCTCCTTTGACATTTCAGGTGACCGTGAGACGCGGACATGGGGAGGGGTGGACTCGGGTGCACATGCCATGCTTTAATAAAAGTTTTGCTCAGACTATTCACTTTGGGTACTTTAGCTTATTTATTTTTATTTGAGCTTTAATTTGGATTTGAAAAGGCCTTTAAATTATGTTTTATGATGGTTATGTTTTAATTAGATTCTCAACACGCTTAACAAATAACTTGGCATGAAATGTTACTAAAAATTTGGTAAGATAATGTATTCAAAACTATAACATAATGTGTTTTAAACTATACCATCGGGTATCTCACTATGTTTTGCTATCAAGTAAACTCAAATGATTTTCAAACCAAACTCGATATTCTACTAAGTCAAAAATGTTTCAAAATAGCACTAAGAAACTATTGGAATTGCTAAATGAAATCAACTCGTTTTTAACTATATACTTTGGATAAGTTTTCAAAATCTAATCAAACAAGCCTTCTCCAATCTTCCTCAAATTCACTATGTTTTCACCCCGCTTTTAAACGACAAATCTGATCACTCAAAAACGTTTTTCCCCGTAACATACCAGATTCGGACGTGGTGTCCTGTCCGAGTTTGGGGTGTTACACAAATATACCAAAAACAAATGATGCAAGCTTATGACAAAAAGGTTCGCCCCAGAAAATTCCATAAGGGGGACCTAGTATTGAAAAAGATCCTTCCCATACAAAAGGACTTTAGAAGAAAGTGGATGCCAAACTGGGAGGGACCTTATGTGGTAAATAAGGTCTTTTCTGGAGGAGCACTGATTTTGACTGAGATGGATTGCAGAGATTTGCCCAACCCTATGAATTCAGATTCAATCAATAGGTATTTCACCTAAAAAAAAGAAAAGAAAAAAGAGAAAAAATGAGAGGCCAAGGCGAAAACCCGCAAAGGGCGTCTAGAGACCAAAGGAGTTTTGAGTTGAAAACGCAAAAAGGGCGGCTCAAATTTTGACCAAAGAATGGGCTTGAAATAGTCATTTCCCCGCAAAGGCAACAAGAAGGAGAAATGTCACATCTTGGGGCATCAACAAAGTACTCTAGATCTCCTAAACACATATTATGCTCAAAATGGTCCTCAAGAAGTTTGCTCGGAGAAGCTCATCCTATGATATCTGGGGCACCTGATTTCATTTTCACTCACTTTGTGTTTTGGCAATATTTGCCACTTTGATTAATCTTTTCATTAAGGGCTTTGCTCCTAATAAATTTCAGTCTTATTCTTTTTTTTACGACCTTGTTCAAGCATTTTTGCATTGAAATAACGGTTAGTGGACTAACAATGTCAAAGTAGTAAAAGGAGTTCTGCATATTGCTCTGAAAGGTTTTTTAAATAGTACAAGGACCTGAAACAGAACCACTAGTCATAACTAACCAAATCTCAGAGTTGGAAATTTTTGGGAATGAATAGTTTAAATTGTGATTATTTCTTCGGGTTTTCTGTCAAAGATACCAGCTGAACAAGAAGGTAGGGTAATGCGTCAGTGATAGAACCTTAATGAACAACGAGTAATGTCAACCTAAGCATTAAAAGGGGATCATTCTCGAAAAATGACATTATGCATTCATGCAAATATCATTCATACACATCCAGTCAGGAGCATTTGATTCATTTTGATCATAACATCCTAATCGCTTGGCATAAATATAGGCCCATGAAATGGATTCTACAGGTCATGTTCCTTAGAGAATGGTGTAACAGATCAGTGAAACCACAAATCCTATACCCCTGAAGTTACAGTGGGACGGATTGTAGTTATTGTGGCAAATCTTATCTCCCTAAAGTTGCAGTGGAGCAGATTAAAGCCACAAAACTTATCTCCCTGAAGTTGTAGTGGACCAGATTGAAGATAGCAAATCTTATCTCTCTGAAGTTACAATAGAGCAGATTAAAGCTATAAACCTTATCTCCCTGAAGTTGCAGTGGAGCAAGTCGAAGTTACAAGTCTTATCTCCCTGAAATTATAGTGGAGCAGACTGAAAATAGCAAATCTTATTTCCCTGAAGTTGCAGTGGAACAGATTAAAGATACAAGTTACAAATCTTATCTCCCTAAAGTTACAGTGGAACAGGTTAAAAATAAAAAATCTTATCTCACTGAAGTTGCAAGTGGAGTAGATTGAAGTTACAAATCCCATACCCCTGAAGTTGCAGTGGGACGGATTGAAGTTATAATGGCGAATCTTATCTCACTGAAGTTGCAGTGGAGTAGATTGAAGTTACAAATTCCATACCCCTGAAGTTGCAGTGGGATGGATTGAAGTTATAATGGCAAATCTTATCTCCCTGAAGTTGCAGTGGAGCAGATTGAAGCCACTAATCTTATCTCCTTGAAGTCGCAGTGGAGCAGATTGAAACGATAAGTCCTATACCTCTGATGTTGCAGTAGGTCGGATCAAATCTACCATAGCAAGTCTTATCTCCCTGAAGTTGCAGTGGAATAGACTAAAGCTATAGGCTACAAATCTTATCTCCCTGAAGTTACAGTGGAGTAGATTAAAGCCACAAACCTTATCTCCCTGAAGTTGCAGTGGAGTAGGTTAAAAATCACAAATCGTATCTCCCTGAAGTTGCAGCGGAGCAGATTGAAGGTACGAACCTTATCTCATTGAAGTTGCAGTGGAGCAGGTTAAAAATCACAAATCTCATCTCCCTGAAGTTGCAGCGGAGCAGATTGAAGCTACAAATCTTATTTTTTTTGAAATGGCATGCGGAGTGGAACGAATCAACGATTCATATACCCCTGAAGATGCAGTGGATTGGAATGAGGCTACTTGAAGAAGAGAAGCACCAAAAGAAGTCGAGACTCGAAAAGACCAGGCAAAATTGGCCCTTTTTCAAGTCTTTGCTCCATTCCCGTTACACGACAATGAGCAAAGAGGGGCAGCTGTAGCAGGCCAAATTTGCCTAGGCCCAAATCAACAACCAAAAAAAAAATAAAAATAAAAAAAATCCATTACCTAAATTACAAAGCCCAAAAACTTAAAAACCCTAATGGCCCAAGTGGCCCAAAGTCTAAACAATATTCAAAAAAAAAGAGAAGAAAGAAACCCTAGCTAGCCGTCGCCCCTAGTCCCAAGCCTCTGCCACCGCCACTCCTCCAACGCCCAACCGTCACCTACAAAATTAGCAGTAGAAAAGACAGTAGACAGTGGCAAAAAAATGAAATATTGTATTGAAATCGGCTATAAAGCCACAGAAAACTCAATGTAATTTTTTGGACATCAATTTTGAATACAATAGTAAAGAGAAATACACAAAGAAATCAAAACAACAGATTGAAAGTAAACTTTTTTAGTTCTCTAAGGTATATTTTCATATTGCACATTTGTTTTCAATATAGCAAATATATATTCATATATTTTCGAAATAAGAAAAATTTTACCTTTGTTGCGATCGGAGAAAGCGAAATCGAGGGGTTTTCTTTGATTTTTTTTTGGCTTTTTAGGCGTTTTCGTCTCAAACCCAGGCCGAGGGAGGAAAAATGGTCGAAATGGCCTTTTCCGGTGAACTCCGGCCACGGTGGACGGCGGCCACCTTTGCCGATGGCCGGTGGCCGCAGTGGAGCCACGACGGTGCTCGATGGCCGGCCTAGGAATTTTTGAGAGAGAAGAGTTTTTTTTTTTTTTTTTTGGAGTGGGGTTGAAATGATTTTTTTTGAAGGATTATGGGTTTGTATAGGGTGCCAAAACGACGCCGTTTTGGCTAGTTTCCTCAGGCATCAAAACGACACTGTTTTTGCTCAACCCACGCCTCGACCCAATCCGCCGCTAAGATCCGCGTGTTTTTGCTTGAGGGGATATTTGCGCAATCGGTCCTTCCGCTTTTATGGCCCGTTGCAATTTAGTCCTATTTCGCTTCTTTTTCTTTTTTAATTTTACCATTTAATTTTGGTTTTATTTAATTTTAGTCCCTCGTGAAATGACGCGTTTAGGGTGTTTGGGATAATTTCCCATTTAGTCCCTATTTCTTCTAGCGCATTTTATTTTGATCCTTATTTCTGTTTTATTAGTTATTTTTTTATTATTTACAATTTATACTCCTTAATTTCATTCTGATTTCAATTCGGTCCTTAGTTTATTTAACTTCAATTTTTTTTTTACAAACTGTTTTATTAATTACTTTATTAATTATTTATTTATTTAATCTCAACTTTTAACCAATTTTTTATTATTCATTTATTTACTTATTTATTTACTCGTTATTCCTTTATTTTTTATTATGTTTAAAATTGGCTTGTTTTTGTATTTTCTTTTTTATTGTGTATTTTTCTTTTTTATTTATTTATTTTTACTTTATTGTTTATTTATTTATTTATACTTTTTTATCCTTTCAAAAAATTAGATTGTTTATATTTTACTTGCACATTTTGTTATTATCATCATTATTATTATCTTATTATGCTTATTAGTATCATGATTTATTATTACTATCATACTCTTATATTTTATTGTGTATATTATGCCCGAATAAGTAAAGTGCATATCGTTTTAAGCATTACGTTTGTTTTTTTGCATGATGCATAAAAAAGGTAAAATTTTAAATCGTGGCAATATTCATTTTTTTCGGAATTCGAAACGTCGTGTCCCTAACTTACGGGATATGACTTCTTTTTAAAATCGAAATAATCGAATATCCATTTCAAAAATATAAAAACAAGATTCAAATAACGATCAAATAGCGTTTATTCTTGATCTCGAGGATTTAATCGTTTATTATTGATTTCGAGGATTTAAGGCATTGTGTTCTAACTTACGGGACATGATCATTTCTTCTCGATTAACATGAAATAAGCGCTTTTTTCGTGAAAATTAATTTAGTTAAGTAATGTCTTAAATAAAGGATCGTATTTTAAAATCTCTTCAAATTTTTAATTTTTGACACTAAAGACATCAAGTAATCAATTAGGTACCAATTTTGGGTGTAACGAGGGTGCTAATCCTTCCTCGTGCGTAACCGAATCCCGAACCCATTTCTTGAATTTCGTAGACTAAAAATCATTGTTTTAATAAATCAAACATTTTATTAAAATAATCAAATTACGAGGTGGCCCGATCACACCTCATAAAAAGAAAGGATCGGTGGGGACTCTCATTTTCTCTTTCAAAATAAAGTCGATTTCAAAAAAGGTTTTGACATCCATAAGACCATAAAATGCGAACATCGGATACAACATTTAATTTCCTTTAGACCATGAAGATTGACCAGTATAGACATTTCCATGGGGCCACTTGCTCCGATTGTGGTCAACTGTTCTACATATGGTGCAACGCTTTGGATCGATTTGTTCTTTGATATCCATGTCGTTCCAAGTCCTTGTTGTTGTCGGTCGACCTTTGACTTTCCTATGTAGTGACCGATTTGGCAACATCTCGAACGCAGGTGGTTGCACTTTCCATGTTGATACATCCCTTAATATGGGGAACTCGTTATCCTAAATACACAACGTACGTTCAAACGTGTACACATCGTTGATATATTGTTCGACATTCAAACTGTAAGTAGTATACGCTACAACCACATGTGCACATGGGTACCGTAGTGTTTGGAACATCCCGCACTCACATCACCTGTTTCTGTGATCAACTCTGTTGGACCATGGTGGGATCCTCGACCAACGATCGATGTACTCTGTCACTCGAAAAGTTTCCAAGTTTCAGGAATATAGTTCTGCATTCATTGACCTGACCATTTGAGCGTTCTCTTTCATGGCATCCCTGATATCTTCGATGTGTATGTGTCCTGCCTCCAACTGTTTTGCTTGTTTCAACCCCATTTTTGGCATTAAGGTTGCCAACCTGTAAAATGTGGTTGAAAAACCACTAAAATTGGCAAGTGATGCATACGCCTTAAGACAGAGTTAACAGCCTCAACGAGGTTGGTCTTCATATAACCGTATCAGTACCCCTCATCAAAACATTGAGCTCATTGCCACGGCTCCATGCTACCCAACCACTGTCTGAGAAAAGGTTTGGACCTCGTCATATCAATCTCTAACCTCACCAATTTATATCTAAATCAGTGTGCTTCCAACTCGTATCCTATGTATGTATTCCGATAAAACATGTTACCATCCCAATTATGAAATGGGCTTGAAATATTTACAAATACGAATTTAAATACGATATTTTTACCTATGTTCACGATTCATTTGTGCCAGTCTTTGTTCTTGTACTCATTATGGAAGTTAATAGCGATGTGACAAATACAGTAGACAAACCTCCACAAAACCTCGGATTGCCGAATCACAGCAACAAGGCCTTTCGATCTGTCAGAGATAATGCAACGTTTGCAAGTCCACAACAGTTCCTAGGACGCACTCCACCATCGCTGAAATCCAACCCTAAAGTTCATTGTATGACTCATCCCAGTCGTCGTACAATTATTGCATGGCCATTTGTTTCGCCCACCACGCTTTCCTGTATGACACTCTGTACTGGAATCAGGCTTGCATGTCTACAATCAATGTCGACACAGGAATGGTTGGGCTATCTTTCACTAGTGGCATGATGCAGTTGCAAATACTTTTGGCATCCAATTTCCGGTGGTCTTGAGACATACGTGCGACAGTGCATGTATGACGCCCTTCTAATTTTCATATTTGACAATGTTGAGTCCTCTGTATAAATGCAGCCCGAACCCACCAGCCACACCCATTGCCGACTCTCCAACATTCCTCAACATATAATGTCGGTGTAGACTTGGAAACCTTGTAATCAATCGACAACTTCATGCTGTACTGTTTGATGGCAAACACATAGTCCTCCTAGTTCTCGAACCGTTACCCAACGAACAACTCTTCCAACTGCGAATTTGATGCCAATCTATGAGCAGGTACTATATCGGTGTACTCAGTGAACTCGAATGCATGCGTTGCATCTAGATCTACGTCCAACATGTCACCTCCAAGTTTATTTCGTAAAACAATGCCACAACTCGGGTTATTGAATGAAGGGCCGTGAGCATCTTCAACCTCCTCCGAGCCTTCATTGTCGATAGCGTTCGGAACCTCATCAACATCGGGGTCACTAAAATCTTCAACGTCCTGATCAGAATCTTCACCATTATTGGTCCTTTATCCGACGTCTGCCTCTATGCTTATTATCACCTCTGGATGTATTTGTAGACGGGGATTGGGGGTAGGGTTGTTATACAAACTCTCACCATAATTTGGATTTTCGGGTATCTATGATGTCCCTCCACATTCTAACTGGTCTGTCCATCCAACATTAAGATCAAAGTCAAATCCACGATGTTGACTTATTGGACTAACATTCTCAACAGGCTCTAAGTCCGCTAACTCAGCAAATAACTCAACTAGTTAAGGGTTCACACTCCCAGTCGACCACCATATTTCCATCATAGTGCCCAAGTCATCATCATCTAACAGTTGCATCTCACAAAATTTCAACGGGTCTGTAGAGATTGGAAACTTGTAAAATAATCTGGACATCACCCTTCCACAACGGATAGCTATTTTTGCATTGATCTTTCTTTTCATTTCTGCCAGCTTCACATTTTTCTTGAATCACAACCCTACTCTTTACCGACCTTGAAATACACAACCAACATCACATTCTACAATTTCACCATAAAAAAAAAACCGTACACCAAGAACTCCTCATTATTCATCTTCAACAGAATTTTTGAACTCACCTACTAAACACAACAATTTCACCATTCTATACATGTTAGAGAACCAAGTGGTACCAAAATAAAATATCAAATTTTAAATTTTATAGTAAAAAACACATTTCAAAAAAAAATTACACTTGTAATAAAGTGGTGGAGCCATCTCCACCAAATAAAATATATATTTTTAAAATTTTAGATATAATTTAAAAAAATGTTTAAATAAAAAATATTATAAAATATTTAAAATATATATTTAAAATATTATAAAACAAATAATAAACAATTTTAAGAAAACAAATTTTCAAAAAAAAAGTTTGAATAAAAAAAATTATAAAACATTTAAAATATACATTTAAAAAATTATAAAATAAATAATAAACAATTTAAAAAAACAAATAATAAACAAATAAAAAAAACAAAAAAACAAAAAAAGGACAAAAGGTAGCAGAGGTGTTGGAATCTGGTGGCGCCAAATTATTTGGCTCCACCAGAAAAAGGAAAATTTGTTTAAAGCCCCCTATTTTTTCAAAAATCGCAGTATTTCCCTAGTATTTATATAGGTCGTGCCATTCTACATGGCTCTACCAAAAAATTGATTTTTTTATATCGATTGCTGACGTGGCATGTTGGTGGTGCCAAACACTTTGGCTCCACTAACTTTTACTGTAAATTTTAGGTTATTTACATATTTTATAAAAAAAGTATAGACCATTTATGTAATTAATTAATTTTTTGGGGTTAGTTTTATAAAAAAAAAAAGCCCACAAGGAGCACATCCAGGCTTGGGATCGTAGGATGAAATTCATACCTGCTCACGAACCATTTTTCTCAACAGACACGACTAGACATGATGATTACTTGACATGGTTCAGAGCCGTTGGCAAGCCGTATTTGCTACAACCGGAGGCGATGAGTAGGAAAATTCAACCGAAGAGGCAACGTCAACCGCCATAGCAGCGTAGAAGGGGATGCGATTGCACGAAGGGTTTGTCATCAGCTTCAGTAGAAGATGTGCCGCCTGTGGCTATGCAATATCAGGGTCAATTTGCTCAACTTATTCTCGTTCAATTCACTAACCCCATGTTTTTTTCATAAGCACCATCGCACTACGGACCACCGCCGCACGAGGCCGGTTCTTCTGTTCCTCCAAGTACATATTTCGGGGCACTGATGTCCCCCGCATACTACACCCTCATGCCAATGTCGATGCCGAACCCCATGTCGGGACAAATGTCGACATATACCCTGCCACCGATGATGATACTGATACAGACACTCATGCAGCAGTCAATGTTGATGCCCGAATCAATGCCGATGTACCCGAGGTTTGGGGCACTTTATGGTTACACGCCTATACTAACCCAAACATTGCGCCCATCACTAATTTACCGGGGTGGCTCATCCTCGCAACCATTGAACACGGGAGTGGCAGACACACAATGGCAATCGAGGACAATGCAACAATCGACCATGGAGAAAGATGATGGCGTTGCTAAACCTGAACAAACGATTGCCCAGGGGCAGTACCAAGTACATATTTAGGCGACGATAACGATGAGAAGGAAGTCTATAGGCCCGTACCTTTGGATACACCTCCGGATGCACCTCCAGTTGTACACAAAAACCCTCCACGCGATCGTCGTCCACCGCCTTGCGGCACATATTCTCCTCGATGACACGATTGAATGTATTTTTTGTTATAAATATTGTGATGTAAATATAAATATGTCATAAATAAAAAAACTGAGGTTATTCATTCAAACAATACCTTTGTCTTTATTACTATCTATAATGAGTTATACATAAGTTAACAATAAATAACAAATTGAACTAAAGGGAATACGTGAAACAGACTAATGAAAATGAAATTTGGTAGAAAATAATGTTATCGAATGCTGAGGCCCGAACGTTTCCTGTACAGAGAACATGTTGTCTTCGTATGCCCTAGGTTTCTACAATACCCGCATTGTAACATCCTAAATTTACGGGCCTATACATTTAGTGTAGGGATAGGTTTACTATGTTAATTTAATTGATAGGGGTCTAAATTTCGGCTTAGAATTAGGCAAAAAGGCCCAGATTAAAGTGGCATCATTAACAGTTAAAAAGAAACAAGTTTTGGGTCGCAAGGAGCCCATGTTTTAGGCCAAATTCAGCACTTTAAATGAAGAGAGGGTGACGCCACACACAAGGAATTAGGGGCCCAAGTATTAAGTTTAATGAGGCCCAAATATTTTAATTTAAGTGAGTTAAATTTGGCATTAGGGATTAGTAGAGGTGGACGGCTACAAGGCTATAAAATAGGAGAATTTATGTGGATTTTTAAGTGATAATATCATAGATAAAAAGGAGAAAAGTTAGGAGCTTATCTTCAAGGGAAGTGTTGGCCGAAAATCCACCACCTAGAGGAGTGTAAAATTCGGCTACTGCATGGCAAGGAGGGTGCCGAATTTCTCCTCTCTTTAGCTTGAATTTTAAGGGCGTTTTCGGTTTTTAGCAGTAGGTGCCAAAATATCTATAAATAGGGGGGCTAGCTCCTTGATTCTGACACTGAAAACCCTAAATTTCTCTCCCATTGTGCCGAAATTTTGAAGCCTCTCTTTTATTTTCTTTTCTCATCTTCTTCCTCTCAAAAGCCGAAAACCACCATCTTCTTCACCCTTTCTTCCTCTCTAAAATTTCCTGGTTGGCCAAATCTTTTAACCTCTATTGTTATTCTTCTTTTAATCCCTAAAAGCCGAAATCACATCTCTATTATTCTATTCTTCTCCTTAATATTCATTGGTCGAATCTCTCTTAGCCATCTCTTCAATTCGTACATCTTCTAAAAGCCGAAATTCTTAGATCTCACTTCACAAGTTGCCGAATTCTCTTCAAAGGAGTTTGCTTGTGCCGAATCTTGAAGGAAACAATAGGTAAGTATTGATTTTGGGATTTCAATGTTCTTCAGGCTTTTCAAAAGTCCTTAGTCGAATGGCTATTAGAAACTAATCTCTTATTTCACTCTTCTTTTCGGCATTCCGGGATTTGAAGAAGGAGGCCAATCGCATAGATCTCTAAGTTATAGAATCGTGTTACTTTCGAGATTTCAAGGTAAGAGGATTTGTTTATTTATATATATAAAATCGGGTAGAATACTAACCATGGCTGAATATAGGAGATGCCTATTTTCGTAATTGTTCCGGCTTTTAAGCAAGGCTATAGATTGAGGATAATAGATCCAGATAGCAAGGACATCGACTAAGAATATTGGATTTCACAATATCAGGTGTGTAATTCTCCACACCATCTAGATCTGTTTGATTAGTATATAATTATAAGTCTTATATGTTTTGTTAAATGCCGAAATCCCGGCATAATGATGGAAACCCATAGAGGGTAAAAGCAAATCACCAGGTTAGTGAATGCTCTGATTAAATGATTTAAGAATATTGATTATTTGTGATTGCATGGGTTGGGTTGATAAAAGGAGGAAGTTATATGTTGTAGCGATTTTTACCGTGATCTGTTGTAGCGGTTCCTTACCGTGATCTGTTGTAGCGGATTCTCGCGTGTGATTGTTGTAGTGGCTACGCCATGATCCGATGATGAGCGCACGATCGCCATCAAGGCGTGTAGCGGTGTGGGTTGATTGTAGAAATCTCCAATGGTGTGAATGGCTGGTACGGGGGCGTGTAGTGAATGGACACCTAGGATATGGGTTGGGCTTTGCATATTATTTTTGTCACTTATATTTTGATTATTCTGTTTTATGGGGCTAAAAGCCCAAATCTAATGGTGCATGAGGGTTGCACACCGAGTCTCGCGACTCACCCTTTAATTTTAACCATCTCAGGTGACACTTAGGGCATCGGACCGGGCTGAAGAGGAGAGCAATGTGGCCATGCGACAGAGCTTTGAGAATTCAGCAAAAAGACTAGTCTAATTTTTTTATTTATTTTCATTTAATTAATGGGTTCAAATTTCCTTGTAATAAGGCCATGGGCCACTAGACTACCATTTATGTTTTGGGATTTTGTTGGGCTTTTATTACTGGGTTTTAAGTTTTACGTTTTCAATTAAGTTAAAACCTGCATGAAATTTCGGTTTTTATTTAAAATCTACCAAGATAATTGGTTACTTAATATTTTATACTTTAATGAATTATTAAGCTTTCGAAATAAAGGTGTAAACCTAGTAATTGTTTTCCAAAATGCGACATGTTATGTAAAATCTCTTAAGTGACATACCAGATCCGGTTGTAGCGTTTGGGTCGGGTTTGGGGTGTTACACGCATAATTTCTGTTAACCGTCTCTTTTCTGAATATCCATATTGTTCATTATCCGGGTGAAATTCGGGCGATCTTTCGGGACGCGACGCATGTCCTTGTTTGGCACCAACTCGAATGACGCGCTGGACACCGAAAACCACATACTCTCATCTGGGACGGGTGGGAAATTTGGAATCCACACACTTTGAATATGTTCTAGTCGGAAAACGTCGTTGATGTAAGGCGCGTACTCAATCTATACGTTCCCACATGCAGTAATTGCATGCGCGCATGGGAACCGAAATGTTTGGAATTTCCCACAATCACAGGTTCCTTCCATTAGGTTCATACAATAAGACACACCTGACATTTCCTGGTCGGGCCTAGCGTGCTTTGTGACTCAAAAATCGAGGTTTCGACGCGAGTGAAACACTACATACATAGTGTTCACTCTTGCTGTACTTCGCTTAATCTTTTCCATCATGTCATCATAAAATGTACCACCACCAGTTATCTGTCCAGCATACGTCGTCGCCCTTTTAGGAAACAAGGCGTCCATTCGAAAATATGTCTATTTGACAACCGATGTTACCAGAAAATTACGCGTCCCTTTCAATATGGAATTATGCACTCGACCAAGTTTGATGTCACGTGCCTGTATCATAGACCCCTATCGTACGACTGCGTCCACTATTCAAATGGTATATTTGGTACGTACGCCGCACCGTAAGCATTAATGGTGCTCAGGTTGTTCAACATTTGATGGAATCGATGTTGGACGAGCTCGTAACCTATCGAGAAACAGCTACTCGTTAGTGCAATGAAATAACCTGATATGAATATTTGATGTGCAATGAATACATGGTTCGAACTACAAACCCATGTCGATGAGTAGATCTCGCTCAGTTGCCGAAGGATATTTTTTGTGATCTCGCTCAGTTGCCGAAGGATATTTTTATGGTAGTTGGATCCCACATGTCGTATGCAGTACCGATGATGAGTGCGACCCCAGAAGGCTCCGTGATGATCAATCACCGAGAGCATTCCTGTTCCCTTATATGATATGCCACATGTCTAGTTGCGTGAAAACGCGGTGGTGTAATTGGCTTAGGAAGAAATTCCAGTCATCTATCATTTCTATGGGAGTTATTGTGAACGTTATAGGCAGAATCTTTCGATTACCGTCCTGAGCAACAGCAAGCAACAGACACTTCTAATACCTTTCGTACAACCAGAAGCCGTCAATTTGAACCATAGGCTTGCAGTGCTAAAATGCCTCTATGTAATGCTCAAAGGTCCAAAAGAACCGGTGGAATTCTCTTTTCCTAGGGACAAATTGATCATAGTAGTACGTTAGGCACATTTCGAGATCGGTTACGAAACCTGGTATGTGTCGATACAATACCTGACACCATTGCCATAAATAGTTTTACGAATTGTCCCACTTGTGATGCAACTTCTTCATAGCCTTCTGTTTTGCAACCCACACTTTGTAATACGTTGGAGTGTACTGGTACTGGCTACGTATTTCTGTAATCAGCACCGGTATTTGAATCTGGGGACTAGCCTTCACCATCGGTAGAATAATGTCAACAATCATGTCTGAGTCTAACCTCGGATGGTCTTGACTTGCACCCGTCGCAACACAGGTATGGGGACTAAAATACTTCTTTATCATCCATATCCCGATTTTCTTCCGGTAAGATGCCATGATTTTACACTCACACCTCCCGTCCTTCATTGCACACTTTCCTTCGAATTTCTCGGAACGGGACTTCATGACGTAGTAGTTCACACCGTTCTTGAAGCTATACCATTTTAGTGCAGCAATGAAAGCATCTTTGATCGGGTATTCCATTCCAACTTTCAGTACTCTTACATCGTGATATGTGCTTTCATGACCAGGTGTTCTGTACAGAAGCCGTGAAAACTCTAAACCACCCTTGACCGGTAGGTCGATGTTCGTCATATAGGGTAGAGGTTCATACGCCCTAAATTGCTCATTTGGATCTAGAGCATTGTCCAAGGAGTCATCATCAGACTCGTAAGGTTCCGGCTCCATTGTACCCAGATTCGATTCGAAAAATAGTATCATTTCTGAATCATTCAGACCATGCTGCCGGAATGGCTCAGGTTTTGACTCCTCCCCCTTGTTTACATCTGCAGCCCCTTCTTTCTCACGTGTATCTCCTTCCTCATCCGCGCCTTCATTGTCACCTTCGAGCACGGTGTTGGACGTACCCTCATCGTCCCCCATCGATCATTTCTCCTATAACCCATGTGCCCACCAGAATATTCAATGGGTTAATGTTCGGTGTATGATGATGATTCCCCAGTATAACTGCTTTTGGCCCATAACATCAACCCAGTGTCGAAGTTGCAATCGAACGTATTGATTGAATGTCGAGCCCGAGTGTCTAGATTTGGGTTATGCTGATACCCCGACTAATACTGGCCCCCAAAGTTTAGATTGATGCCAGAGGCCGATGAGTGTCTGCCCATAGATGTTTCGAGAACATCGTAGTAGTCACTTTGTAGCAAGCCAAAAAACCCACTGCACAACCTTATAGTAGGATTTTTTACTTTAGTTTCAGTACCCGTATTCGTCGCAATGGTAGTCAAAGATGGGCCAGACCCATTAGCATCGACGAACTCGACGTTTAATTTAATAAAAATATTTTCGCTTAAGATATGCAATGATATGACTATCTCGAGATGCATCTTACTAATCACATCGAATAAATCATACTTATAGGGGTTAACGAAAGTAAGAAATCTGTATTGCAACATTGTAAATCTGAATGCAAATTCCACGAACTTCGCTCCTACAAACACCAGCCCGACCTCTGTATTATAGATTTGACCTTCTTAGTATATAATGGATTTCACTCATCGACTCATTTCAATATCAGTCCCGAATTGGATGAACAAACGCAAAAAAATAAGTAGAGAGTTGTCCAAATGAATACACACAACTCTCACCCGTTATGCAAGGTTCTTCTGTTTGGTATTAACTTGATGCGTGTCTATATTATGAAAATTACGCCCCTTTTATAAGAGAATGCACACATTCGTTGCATATTGTATGGTGCAAATAATTTTCAGAACGCGTTCAGAAGTCATATAATTTCATCACACCTGTGCTCCCAAGAGATTCTGCACTGCATAGCGTGCTCTACAGGTAGCTGAAATGGTACTTTCACTCTCAGAAGAAAGGAAATTTGTTAGAGAAAGCTCGCCCATATTTCATTCGAGGTATTCTTAAGTCATTGGTGATGTGATATCGCTCCCAGCCGCACATAATTCATATATCATGTCGAGATGGGATAATTGTCTCTGAAGCCTATCATAGAGAAGTTGGTTATAGGGTGATTTTGCTTTCTACGGTCAAGGGTGGAAGTCAACGTTAAGGTTTCAATCGGCGGTCGTTATACAGTAATGGATCGAGGTATAACGGGGGACCTAGTTGACGGTCGTTACAGGTCATGAGCTCAATCTTTTTGGATACCCAAAAATGATGCCTTATAAATACTATACAGAAGTTTAAGGGCATATTCATATGGAAAAACTCTGGGGCTTTCCACTATAATCGATGTAATTTTTTTCTCCATTTCCAGGCAATCGGTACCTTTAACCTTCCTTCTTATTCTAATGTCGACACCTTCATGGATGCAAGAGGACTCTCAGGCAAGGAGGGGCTGTTGCGGTGCAGTAAAGGTGATTCTCCTTTCAGGGAGACGATGGTTGTCGTTATTAAACAACCCATTAATAACTACAGCTGCTGCTGCGCCGACCCGAGTTTGACCTCTACCATGTCGAGACATCCGCTCTCCACTTGAGAGCCCTCTTATGTCCACCTCAGTGTTAGCCTTCAGATAAGAATGAAAGGTTAAAGATACCGACTGCTTGGAGATAGAGAAAAAATTACGTTGATTACAATTGAAATCCCTAGAGTTTTTCCGTATGATTTTGGCCTCAATCTTATGTGTGGTATTTATAAGGCATCATTTGTAGGTATCCAAAATGTTTGACCTCTTGATCACGTAAAGACCATCATCGGGGCCCCGATTATACTCAAACCTGTGACCGCATCACGGCCGTCGACTGAGACCTCCACCTAAACTTCCACCCCTAGTCGTATTAAGCATTATTACCTCGAAACTGAATTTCCCCACGATGGGTTCCTCAGGAGATGGTCCTATCTTGCCATGACATATCAAATATATGTGTACTGAGGTGCATTATCACATCCCCGACCCCTCAAAACTACCTAAGAACTTTCGTTGTTTCAGTCAAAAACCTTGAACACTTTCAAAATACCCTAAACCTTAAAAAACCAAAAACCCTAAAAACCTTAACCCTAAAAAATAAAAAGACTTAACCCATGAGAGAGAAAGTGAAAGCGCTTCCAGCTGGACGCACTTTTACTTTCTCTCACCTAAAAACGACCTATTTCCCTAATTAAAGTCTAAAACGGCCTAAAGGTCTAATTTTAAAAAAAATAGCATATTCTGCTAATTTAGCCATGTTATGAAATAGTTTAGTAATAAATGTAAAATACCTTTTTTACCTTGACAATGAAACAAATAACAATCATTTATATTTATTAAAAAATAATTTATATAATTTCTTAAAACTAATAAAAATTTATTTAAAAATATTATTTCTTTAAAAAGGGCAATGATATACTGATTAGTTTTAAAAACAATTTAGTAAAAAATATCAAAAAAATCTAAATAATATAATTAATACTTAATTATTAATTATAAAATTATTTAATTTTTTGCAGTAATTCAAATTATTAACAAAAATATTAATATTTTAATTATTAAAATTAATTTTGTAATATTTTATGGGTAGAAGCACTAAATTTATATAATTTTCACTCCCCTTTCTCACGTTTCCTTCTCTTTAGTAATCTTTCTCATATTCATAAACCAGAAATTAGAGACTACTTCCTTTCAGATTCTTTTTTTCCTCAACTAAATCACCTTTATTGATAAGAGAAAGAGATTACAAAAAGAAAGCTACACATCTTCCAGGTTGAATCCAAAACATTACAACTAAGTAATAAAAAATATATATTTTTCCTTTTTTTTTCTAAGTTTCAGATCATCTGCCACTATAAGTCCATAATCGCGGTTGCCATCGTCCACCGTCCACCACCGCTCAAATACCGAAAAATTAACGAAACTTCACCCCTAAACTTTATCTCCACCCCTTCTCCCATTTTTTTGGTTTGTTTTTTCCTATAAACCCACCAAAACTCATAGATCTACTCATGTAATTTGAATTTAAAACAACCAAAAAAACATTCCTACCAAGGTTGGCCACCACTTACTTGTTATGTCTTCTCTTCCTCACCCTTTCTCTCCATGAAATTTTGAAATTTCCTAATGCTATCCCGTAGTAATATTATTGAAATTGTGGTTAAAATAATGTTTTTAGTTTGGGGTAATTTTGGGAAAAATTATGGCTATTCCGTGAGAGCCCAGATGGTAGTGTTGAATGGCCAGTCATTTAAAGAATAAGATTCTCTAACTATTTTGTCGTTTAACTGATTCAGTGAAGCAAACAATGGAACCATTAGTTGTGCTAAATAAAAGCCATTCATGCAAACTAAACATTACGCTAGTGTTTTTAAGACACTTATTGTGGGAAGATACTTGGTATTTGAAGCTTGATCTTGAAGAGTATGGCAAGTAAAGAGATAAAAGAATGCAAGGTACGTATTATAGTATTATGGTTGAGTCGGTGTTTTGAGTTGGTTATATGTTCTACCTTGCTCCACTTTGCTTCACTAGGATTGAGCCAGATGTTTACCTTGTTAAGGCTCACCACCTTGTTTGTAGGAGAAACCTCGCCATGTATGATTTGCCATGTGTAAAGTATGTTAGACTCATCATCATGCAAACTTAGAGAGATTTATAGCATGGTAGTTGGTATTGTATCAACCGATATGCATTATTCCAATTCTAAATTAATATTAAGTAGTCTACGTTTCATTCTATAGAGGGTTCTTTAATAGAGAGAGGAAGCGTTGCAAACAAATAAATGAGATGTACTGGAAGAAGGTGAAGAGGGAGACTAGAGTAGATCTAGTAACACTGAGCGCAATAGGAGATGGTAGATAAAGTTTAACAAAAAAAGTAAGTTGAGGGAATTTTAGATAGAATCCTTTGAGAGTTCAAAATGCCGAAAATAACAAAAGTGTCAAAAATTCTGCCACCAGTTGTGAAAGGCTCCTATTTATAGTGTTTCAAGAATAGAAGTTACAAAGCTGATAATTAATGAGAGTAATGATAGATATTTTTGAGTTCCAATTGCATTAATGATTAATAAGGGATAGTGAAAGGTTTTGCAGCTGATGGTGAATAGTGATGAATAGTGAAGAAGCATTCACTATATTTCTAAAAGGAAGGAAATTCATTTAGCATTATAGGAAAATGCTAAGAGGAGAACTCTTAACTACCTCTATATTTGATCCATCAAACCGAACTCTCCGAAACATCCCAAAAGTGAAGATAACCCAAGAACCCTACCATATTCTGGTACTTTCACTTCTACTTTGGTGAAGCGATACCAAGTGAAATATTTTTTACGGAATATCTCTTGAAACACAAGACAATGGTCATTCTTGGATGAGAGTTGTTCTTGAATAATGATTATTTTGACTTGTTCCAAATGTGAGTTTCTCTCAACATAGTTGTTCTAAACATGATTATTCCTAAATGTCATTATTCTAAAAGATAGTTGTTCCAAACTTCAATTGTTTACAACAAGAATTGTTCTCAAATAACAATTACACTGGATGACATTTTTTTTCTAACTAATCTCTTGTTCTGAACATGTTTATTCTCAAACAACAGTTGTTTTGAAATTATTCTAAATAAGAGTTGTTGCTCTAAAAGAAATACGCTTGGTAACACAATTTCCTTAAATATAATATTCTTTATTTCAATGAAGAGATAAAATGTTAGTAGCCAAAATTGAGTGTCTACACATTCCAATCAAAATTTCAATATGTTTCAGCCATTTCAATGTGTTTTGACCTGTTTCAATCAATACTTACTTGTACCGGTGTGTACTAGCTTGTATCGATTGGTACAATTTTTTATATTTTAAAACTAACTTTTGAAATTTTTTATCTTAACCAATTTATCTTTTATATAATTACATTTAAAATTAATAATTATTAAATTAAATTATTGAACTTAAGTAATAATTTTAGAACTTATATTTACATATAAATATATTCAGTAGCCACACTAGAG
This sequence comes from Gossypium sturtianum, assembly GCA_025698515.1. Lineage (NCBI taxonomy): Eukaryota > Viridiplantae > Streptophyta > Magnoliopsida > Malvales > Malvaceae > Gossypium > Gossypium sturtianum. The sequence continues at coordinate 32,915,338 of CM046946.1, read as the reverse complement.
GGGACAGGCAAGGGCCTTAGCCCCTAAAAGGGAAAATTTGTGTTTTAGACCCTCTAAAATCCAAAAATTATAACTTAATACATGATAAAATTTCATTTTACCCCTCCCTAAAATGATAAAATTGTGACTTAGTCTTTCTAAAATTTATAAAGTTTTAAGCTTACAATAAAAAAAAATTACATTTTGGCTATCGTGCAAAATTTCAATTTAGTTTCGATCCAACCAAAAACTTTTATTAACTTCGCCCTTGAATATATTTTATGGATGTAATTGAGATATATTTGCATATACATAATATATAAATTTTTTTTACAAAAATAATGTATAATTTATTAAGAAACTTAAAATTAGACTATAAACATATGTATTTTTAAATGTGTACATAATTTATCAAGAAAATAAAAATTAGATTATAAAATGTATATGTGGAAAATATTTAATAATATTGATAAACCCGACACAGTACACCGAAACATGTTGGACTAATACGTACCAATATTAGTGCCAAGATAAAAATGGTATGTACGATACAAATTACTTTACTTTACAGGTTAACATGCAACTTAGGAACCAAATCCTAGTGTCACGGGACTAAATCTTTCGTCTCACGATCCATACGGCCTTAGGCGATCCATTCGTTCCAAACTCGCCTAAGTCAACCTTAACACCACAAGTGAGGATTCCTTTAGAATTCCTCCAATGCACCAATTTGTATAGCAAAAGCAATTATGCCAAAAGAAGCCACAAAAGAACAACAGAAAGCCACAAAAAAGAATGCACGAGAGGTGTTTGAGTAAATGCTCTCAATATTCTATTACTCTCAAAGAATAATGAAATAATGGATGAATGAAGTGATTTACAAGTGAGGGGGAGGCTCTCTATTTATAGTTGAGCTCCCCTAAAACCGACGATCTAGATTAAGTTACACCGACGGACGAGATTAACCTATCCCTTAAATCATGTGATTTACAAGATACAGCATATCAAATCTAATCTTTACAAGATATGATTCCCATATTTACTAAAAATAGCCTATGTTGCCATATCTTCATTATTGGACCACCCAGACTTCAATCTGACAGGCTTCTCCAACAGCTTACTGAATCGGGCTAGTTCTTGTGGGCCAAATGATCCCTATCTAACCAATAGACCTCATTGGAAGTATTTGGTGCGATGGTCATGGGCTTTGAACTATGACCCGTGACATTCTTCCCCCACCCATTCTCGCAACGCCCTCGTTGCGCATTCAGAATGGCACTGACTTGATTATCCTCGATCTCGTCTCGACGCCTTAGCTTTTTTCTTCCTTCGAAACTTTTGCCTTGGCTTACGTTGCTTCTTAACTAGAACCATCCCACTCGTTTGTAAATCTTGTTGGCAAGAAGTTACGTCTCTCTCTTGCCCACATTCTAACTCGCCTCGAACAGAATTCTCTTGATTCACACTACTTGGCTTCAAATTGTCCACAGTCCCTCAGCTTCCTTACTTAAGAACTTTGAAAGGGCCCTTACGTTCTTGCCAAGTCAACAAGTTAGAATGCAAAACACTATAAGAGTGTTCAGAATGTACATTCCTTGTTGCAATTACTCGGGTCAACTGTCCAACTTGCATCACCACTTTCCCAAAGTTTGATGCACACCCCACATCTCTCATAAAGCTCCTCCGATGTGTCAACAGAAATGAGCCTCATTGATCCTAGCTTCAAGCTTTGCATCGCGACTTCTTCCTCTAAGTCTGATGCCAAACTCACCTCTTCTATGGGTGAAAGCCTCGCCGACGAGTCGGCCAACTCCGTCGCTTTCCTCAATTTGTGTCTCATTGGTCTCAGCTTTACTATTTTCATCGCAACTTTTTCCCCTAAGTTCGATGACAAACTCACATCTTCCTTGTGTGGAAGCCCCTCCGATGACTCAAAAAGCTCCGGTGTTGCCTTTTCTTTGACCACAAATGACTTTGATTGCTTTGGAAAGTTTCGCAACTCATGCAGACCACGGCACAAGAAGCATTTTACTTGCTTCTTTTTGCTCCTTTTGCCCTCTTGGCTTTGAATTTTCCCTTGCTCAAACCAAGCTTCTTGGGCTCCTTGTCTGCTCCATCTTTCCTTTCGATGACAGACTTCTTCAGAAACTTCCGTAACCTATGCAGACCATGACACAAGAAGCACTCCACTGGCTTCTTCTCGCTTTCGGCCTCCTTGGCTTCGACACCCCTTGGAAGGCCTTACCTATCGACTTCTCTTACTTAGAAAGCGCAGATTTATTCAGACATTTTTTCAACATATGTAGACCGTTGCAAAGAAATCATTTCAACTTTTCCCTCTTTCCGTAACGTTTCTTCTTCCCAACTTGTCATTTCTCATTACCGCCATTGTTGCTGTTGCCATTTTCATCAGCATATTCTTTGGGATCCTTTTCACATATGTCTCTTTCCTCAGACTTAGAAGACTCAAGCTTGTCTTTCCCTAGACCAAGCTCGACCACGGATCCCGCTATCGTCATGGCTTCTGACAGCTCTTGAACACCTTTTTGTTTCACTTCCTGTTTGACCCACGGATTCAATCCATTCTTGAAAGCAACTAATGCCTTATTCTCGATCACATCTAAAATTTGGAGCATGAGTTCCTTGAACTCTCGAACATACTCCCCCACTGTGCCCCATTGTGTTAGCCATCACAACTTTGCTCGAGCTTCTTCCTCGGCAAATTCTTGGTAAAACTGTCCCTTCAACTCACATTGGAACTCTTGCCACGTCCTAATCTCACTTTGCATTTTATATAAGGACCTGCCTCACCACAATAAAAGCGCAATATCAATAAGAAACATTGAAGTAGTATTTACCTTAACCGCATCATCCATGATGCCTTTGGCACGGAAGTAGTTTTCCATCCTCTACAATAAATTGTCCACATTGCATACAGACCTTATCCCCACAAAATATTTTGGCTTCAGGACATCCTCGCAATTAAGTGCTGCACTTGACACTCCATTCCTCACAGTTGCTCGACACAAGGCAAGCTTTCCCTTGAGCTCCTCTATTCTTGTGCTCAAAGCCTTTTTTGTGTCCATTATTTCCTCCTTCAAAGCCATCACCATGGCATCAAGAGCATCATTCCTCTTCGTCAGCTTCTTCCTTTGGGAATTCAGCAAATCTTGCACATTTTCTCTATTGGAAGTGAGACACATGGTCACAAAATCCCTAGACTGCTCCCTCAAGTCATTTATGCATTCACCAAGCATAATATGTGACTCCTTCGTGTCTTCCATGGACTCCTTGAGTTTGGCTACTTGTTTCTCTACTGTTGACAACATCTCCCTCAAAGGGACTGATTTTCTGGCCCACTTCTGATCGAACTCTTCTTTCGACATCCAAACGGTGCCTTCGCAACCAATAGCTCTGATACCACTTGTCACGAGGCTAGATCTTTCGTCTCACAATCCATGCGACCTTAGGCAATCCGTTCGCTCCAAACTCGCCTAAGTCAGCCATAACACCATAAGTGAGGATTCCTTTAGAATTCTTCCAAGGCACCAATTTATATAGCGGAAGCAATTATGCCAAAAGAAGCCACAAAAGAACAATAGAAAGCCATAGAAAAGAACGCACGAGAGATGTTTGAGTAAATACTCTCAATATTCAATTACTCTCAAAGAATAATGAAACAATGGGTGAGTGAAGTGATTTACAAGTGTGGGGGAGGCTCTCTATTAAAGTTGAGCTCCCCCAAAACTAACAATCTAGATTTAGTTACATCGACGGGCGAGATTAGCCTATCCCTTAAATCATGAGATTTATAAGATACACCATATCAAATCTAATCTTTATAAGATATGATCCCCATATTTACTAAAAATAGCCTATGTTGCCATATCTTTATTATTGGGCCACCCAGGCTTCAATCTGACAGGCTTCTCCAACAGTTTACTGAATCGGGCCAATACTTGTGGGCCAAATGATCCCTATCTAAGTAATAGACCTCCATTAGACGCATTTGGTGCGATGGTCACGGGCTTTGAACTGCGGCCCGTGACACTAGCACATATGTCAACAGGACCATATGATTCATCCTTTAAGAGTAGATAAGAGGACACCTTTCCAAGGAACATAAATATATACATACCCGCTTACTAAAATAGGGAATCTCTCATTCTTCCCCTCTTTTAGGCTCCCTGCACAAACAATATTGTGCGAACCTCTCCCATAACTTTCTCCTTTCATCCTTCTATTCACTTCCCTTATCAAACATAAACCATTAGTGCAGTTATCGTAAATATGAATTGCGTGAATAAAATTTGATTAAATATCATAAAATGGTGATGCATATCTTTACAAAGTTTGCTCAAGTCAATATTCAACAAATTGCCAAGACGGACAATGCTAAAGCAAACTCTCTTTCAAAGCTAGTTTCGTTAGTCAAAATTCACCAACGAGGTAGAATCCTTTTTGAATATTATGATTATCCAAGTTATCAAATACCTTGCTAAGTGAAATTGCCTACAGATTCAAAGGAACAATTTAAATTAAAGCAAAATGTCTAGGTGAGTTTGCACATGTTAAATTTTCATTCAAACGCGATAATTAATATATTTTGATCAATGGAGTACTTTACAAAAAGGACTTTCTTAACCATTACTATGATGCTTAGCTCCAAAAGAAGCTACTTATGTGCTACAAGAAATTCATGAGGTCATTTGCGAACACCATGTAAGAGCTAAAGAACTAGCTCAAAAAGGTTATTATTTGCCCGCCATGCACAATGACACGTTAAAGCTAGTTATCATTTGTGATGCATATAAAAAATTTGCCCTCGTACTTCACCAGTAAATAGAATCCCTGCATTTGATATTTAGTCCTTGGCTCTTTTTCCACATGAGAGGATTGATACATTCAATCTTTTACCAACAATAGTCACATGGAAGAAATACATTGCTGAAGCTATTAAATACTTCATGAAGTGCATGGAAGCAAAACTGTTTCGAGATGGCCAACCATGCAGTGGTGAGTAAATTTGGCGGACAACATATGGTGGACAGTTTAGGCTTTAAATCATCTTGTTGACAGTCCAAGTTTGGCGAACAAACCAAGTAAAAGTCATTTGGCAGATAGTCTGAAAGTGGAAAAATATCGGCAGACTCTCCATATGCAACAAGTAAGAACAAGCTTGCCGAAGCCCAAGCTACGTACTGTAGGGTGAATGGTGAACCTGCTAGTGGATTGAAGATCAGTGGGTTGCAAGGATATATTTTGGTGCATGTTGCACATGTTATGTAACGACCCAAAAGTCAGTGGAGTCAAAATTGGTAGTTTTAGAGTTCTATTTTTCGATGATAGAGTCATTGAATATTATTTATTAATATTTACGAGGGTATTATATAATTATATTGAAGTTTGGTTTTATAATTTTGATTATTTGGAAAGTTAGACAATGTACAAGTGTATCGGTTCTAAAGTCAGTGGTTTTGAAACTTGAGGTATCGAGACCTTGTTTCTGTACACCGAACTCATAAATATTTATGGAGTTGTTTTAGAAGTGAATTAAATTTTAGCCAGGTAATTTTTATCGAATTAGTGTTTTACTAAGGTACAGGGACTAAATCATAAAAGTGTCAAAAGTGCAATTCTTAAGGAATATTTAATTAGAAAAAGACTAAAGGACATATGAAGCAATTAAACCACTATAAAATTATTAGTGGATGGTAGCATAATGGTTGATGTTAATAAAATGTTATAAATTATATTATTTAATAAATAAAATAAAATATAACTTTAATAATAAAATTAAGTTAGTGGAAGAAAACCAAAAACATGTTCATATTTTCTTTCATGCAAAACCCAAATTGAAGGTGAGAAAAAGGGGGAGAACGAACATGGTGTTTTAGTTTTCAAAGCTCAATTTGGTTAGTGCAATTTAGTCTTTTTCTTCAAATTTTTATGTTTTCGGAATCTCGGAAGATTAAGTCAATTGATAGTTTTGTTTTATAGGGATTAAAATGCATTAATTTCTAAATTTGAGATAGAAATGAAAAAAAGGAAGTTAAATTGGACCTAGATTGAAATCAATATAAAAATTTGAGGCTTAATGTGAAAGTTATTTTAGTCCCGGTTTTATGGACTAAATTGAATAAAATGCAAAAGTTACATAAATTAGTAATTGAATGTGAAAATGATTGTATATTGATGATTTGGTGTAATTATGTTAATCTGTAGCTAACGTCAACCCGAATTCCTCAAAACGGAAAGGAAATGATAAAGTCATCGACAAATAACTCGGAGTTTACGATTTGTATTTCTATAACCCGAACCTTTTCAATTACTGAAATTTCAAACTGCATTGAATGGTAATAATATAAGGTAAGCTAGAAATGTTTGAATGAGCTGAATTGAACCGATTTGAATTAGTTGCTTGTGATAAGGACTAAATTGAATAGATTTGAAAATATGATATATCGTTTTAATTATTCAATTGTATTCAGTTGGTGCTGAATTAAGCTATCACATATGTGATTTGATTATTGGTTGATGAAATTATGTTGTGGAATTAAGAAATAGAGTATAAATGAAATTGAAATAAATGTGGATAGTGGATATTAGTTTATAAGCTTGAAATTGTGGATTTGACATTGTATGATTTAATCAATTCAATTGAGATAGGGGAAAATGTAAATGTTGCAACTATGACAGCTTGGTTTAAGATACGTAAATAGATTTAATATTTAGGTGATGTATTAGGACTTGTATATTGACATGTTAAAATGCATTATAAACTTTATATTAATTTTTAATGTTTGATTATAGAAATACCACTGAGTTATACTCAGCGTACGACTTTGTTTTTCATGCGTATGTTAGACATCTAAAGATTCGATCGTTGAACCAACATCCAGCAACAATCCTGAACTCAAGCGTTGGTGATGTGTTCATTTTGGTCTTGGCATGTACCTAGGATATCTTATGGTTATAATTTTTGGTTTTGAACTCTTGTTGGAATTTTGAGGTTTGTATTGAGAATGGTCATGTTGATTTTATTTTGCTAAGGTAGTTATAGCTATATGCATAATGGTGTAATGGTTGAGAAAATAACATTCTTGGAAATGTGTTTTTTTTTTTGTTATAATATCTATGGAAATGATGAATGATGCGCTTATGTTATGTTTGAAATGTTTTGGTAGGTTTGATGTGTATATCATATGGTTAAATTAGGGCAAATATAAGATTGTTTGAATGACTATTTTGATGATTAGCTAGTTGAAAGTTGTGATGAAAATGAAGGCTTATTTGAAATGGTACTTATATATGATATTTGGTTGGTTTTTAATTATGAATTGAGGTGCCAATTGTGGCATAATGGTTAGGCACTTAGGTTGGTTGTTATAAATGATGGTTTTGGTCTGATTTTAATGCTTTTGAATTGGTATGAATGGTTGCTTCTTGCTTAAGTGAGGTTAGGTTGAATGGCTTAATTTGAAAGGTAATTCCAAGTACACACGGCCCGAGACACGACCTGGCGCACGGTTGTGTACCATACACGGGCATATGGCACAACCGTGTGGTCTGTAAGTTTTTAGGTGATTTTGGTGCACACGGTCATAGTTTGTTACACGGTCCGGTGACACGGCCGTGTGACCCATCTCATAGGGGCTTGACTCTCGCACACGGTCAGGGGACATAGCCGTGTGACCCCTGTTTTCATATTTTCTCAACTTTTTGTTTAAATTTCAAATTGATCCCTATATGTTACCGAGTTGATTTAAAACTTCCATAAACTCGATACTAATCTGAATTTAATTGAAACACATGTTAATTTGATTGTTTATGAGAATGTATGATAAATAATTGAGATTTTGAATTATAAGGTTCTTGTAAATGTTTCGTAATTGTCGATAACACCTTATTGCTCGGGTCCGACAACTGGACCAAGTAAGGGGTGTTACCTGTTATGTTTTCTGTAAACCATTTTTATTTGGTAGGTTTTTTGACATGTTTAGGTGCTAATTGATACAAATCAGCTTATGTACAAGTTAAGTTTTTTATGTTTTCAAGATTGTATTAGTTAGATTAGTTGAGTTACGTCATGAATCAACTAATATATAATGTATTATCTGAATTGAAAAAGATAATGAAAAACATAGCAAGTCAAATTGGATTGCTAATTTTCTCTGTTTTGCTATCTTTTTTGCTCAAAAACCCAACAATTGGTATCAAGAGTCATTGATCTTTAAGGGTCGTTTTCTTCTTTGTGTTTCAGTAAAATGTCTTCAGCAAGCTTTTCACCTCTACCACCACTTGTTTTCAATGGTTAAAACTATCATATCTGTAACACTCCTTACCCGAGACCGTTGCCAGAGTCGAGCATGAGGCATTACTAAACTTAACTACTAATTCGGGGCATATCCATCTGTGTCATGTTGACTAAATTGACTATAACTCGAGTTACGAAACTCGAAATTTAGATCCATAAATTTTCCATAAATCTAGACTCATATATAGTATTACTATAATTTTTCCAAAATTTTTCATTTGGCCAATTAGTCCATTTTATTCATTAAAGTTTCCCCTATTTCACTAACCAATGGTTCTGACCTCTCTTAACCTAAATTCAAATATCTAATTTTACAGTTTTCATATTATGTTCTCACTTATTTCTATTGAAAATATACTCACTAATAAATCTATACATATAAAATATAACTCATAATTCATTTTGTACAATTTTAAATGATTTTCTAAAGTCAAAACAGGGGACTTCAAATACCATCTTGACCCTGTCTCACTAAAATTCGAATATCACAGAATATAAAATTCCTTTGCCTACTATGTTTCTTTCATATAAAAATAGACACAATAAGCTTTAATTTTATATCTTATTCACTTTATAATTCCATTTCTCCTATTTTTGGTGATTTTTCAAAATCACGTCACTGCTGCTAACCAAAAAACTGTTTCATTGCAAAAATATGGTTAACTAGTTTATAACATCTTTACTCCATTTCATTTAAACTCTATACATTAACCATACTTATATATATACCAAAACCAAATCAACCAAAAACATAACCAAACATAATCATCAAGCCAAAATATAAATTCCAAGATTAACAAGATGGACAAGCCATTTTCGCATGGCTTATACAAATATATACAACTTCAAAACCAAACATAATGTTAGTAGCCTATACATGCCATATATGTTCATAGTTTCAAACTTTTAAAATACCGAAATAGCGATCGATAGTGTGATGATGTTCCAAAATGATCCTTGAGCCTGTAGCGAAATTCCAAAATCTATAAACAACATAAACATATAACACAGAGTAAGCTAACATAGCTTAGTAAGCCTTAAGCATATAAAACAATTTAAATGAACATTCAATCATTTTAACCATTCAATTTGTATTATTAGCATGATAATATAGCACAAATAGATTATCATAGCCGAATGCTAATTTTCTTATATGACATAACATTATTCACTTCTCAATCCCAAGATTTCACAATCTCATTTAAATTTACAAACTTACCAATTAAGCATAAGGTTTAAAATCCAAAAGGTTATCTCTTAATCACCTACTCATATTGCCGAATACACATAGTTCAACATGTCCCCATATACAATCGAATATGTAAACACCATTTATCAATATATACACATATATATAACCGAACATACAAATATCAAATACATATTTATCATATTTATAATCGAATATATAAACATCACATGTATCCCAAAGATTCAAATTTAACATAACATCACATGTATTCAAGTATATAATATCAACACATTACCATTTTATCCACATATCTAAGAGGCCGAATATACAAAAGCATTTTGTCAACTTACTTGCTTAATAACCACATAATTACGAGGCCTTAAAAATGTAAGTTTGAAGATAGATCACCGGTATAAAACCTGCTAGGCATAAGCCTGAATCACACACCGGCACTAGGCCTGCTAGACCCGAGGTCTGATATTCAATCACCGGCAATAAGCCTGCTAGGCACAAAGCCCGATTAAGTTCACCAGCCCAAGGCTTGCTAGGCTCACAGCCTGAATAATGATACTTTTAATCTGTCTCACACACATATTTCATAAATCGAACCTGTTATACACTTCATCATCTTTGTACGAACATTTCAGTAACATATCCCAATCGAACAAACTTAAACACATTAAATTTTAGGTTTATTAACATTCGGTTATTCATTGTCGATTCCACAAATTTCCAAAACAGCAAATTACTAAGTTACAGGCATAACTTACAATGTTTTATCGCTTAAAGATTTACCTCGGATATCGACGGACGACAAAAACCGGCTATTCAACTATTTTTGCTTTTTCCCGATCCAAGTCTGATTTCTTTGTTCTTGATCTAAATATATTCAAATTAAGCTCATTCAAACATATTTTCATTCAATTTAATCCAAAAACACATAAATGAGCATTTTGTACTTTAACCCCTAATATTTCACATTTTCTCAATTTAGTCCCCATTTCAAAATACACAAAATTTCCTTAAACGCATGCTTGGCCGAATCTTCCATAGGTCCCTAGCAGCCCATTAATTTCATTTATTTAACATTTTAACCCCTCAATTTACAAATTTCACAATTTAATCCTTAATATGCATTTTTATCAAAAATCACTTAATTAACTATGATAATCTACCAACATTTATTTATTTTTCATCATCAAACAACAAAAACATCAAGCTTTCAACAATGGCAAATCACAAAATCATCATCAAATCTAAAAATTAAAACATGGGCTAGCTAGTATACGAAGCAACGATCTCAAAAACGTAAAAATTATCAAAAAAACCGAATAACTATCATACCTTAATTAAGCTTCAAATGGCCGAAACTTTCCTAGGTTTTCTTTCTTATTCTTAAGCTCACATTCGGCCAACATTAAAAGATGGAGAAGGTGGATTTGTTTTCTTTTTCTTTTTATATTATTATAACATATATTATAAATTTATAACTAGTTTACTATTTTAACCATATTATGTTTTAATTATAAAACATAATAATATGGACAAAGTTGTCCCATGCCACCCACTATCTTCTAAAATGGGCTATTTGCCCTTTAAGGATCCCATATTAAAAAGCCACTATCAATATGGCACTTTATACTTTAGTTTGTAACTTTCGCATTTAACGCGATTACGTCCTTTTAATTAATTAAGCACGCAAATAATCAAATTTTTATACGAAACTTTCACACATGCTAATTCACATATAATTAACACAGGAAATAATATTTAAATATTTTTCTAACTCGGATTCGTGGTCCCGAAACCACCATTCCCATTAGGGTCTAAATCGGGCCGTTACAATATCTGGGTAGTAAAAATGAAGACCTACTTTCAAGCTTTTGACTTGTGGGAGGTAGTGAATGCCGATGTTGAACTACCACCATTGAGAGTGAATCCCACCATAGCACAAATCAAGCAGCATAATGATGATCGTGCTAAGAAGTACAATGCGATGTCGTGCATACAAAATGGTGTTTTAGATGTGATTTTCACCAGGATTATGGCTTGTGAGACTCCCAAAGAAGCTTGGGATAAGCTAAATTAGGAGTTTTAGGGTTCGGACAAGACCAGGCAGTAACAGCTTATTAATCTCATAAGAGATTTTGATAACTTGAAGATAAAGGAGGCTAAAACAGTGAAGCAATATGCAGACAAGATAATGGCAGTGGTCAATAGCATCAGATTGCTAGGAAACCAATTCAGTGATAGTAGGGTGGTTAAGAAGGTTATAACAACACTTCCTGAGAGGTATGAGTCAAAGAATTCCTCTCTTGAAGACTTGAGGGACCTGTCAACAATCTCACTACCAGATTTCATCAATGCACTATATGCTCAAGAATAGAGGAGAGCATCAAGACAAGATGAGCGTGTTGAGGGAGGCTTTCAAGCAAAAGGTAAAGAAGGATCGAGCTCCACAAATTAAAAAGGAAAGAAGGTCTTGACAGAAAAGAAAGAAAATTTGAAAAGAGATGGGGAAGGAAGAAGTATCCGCCATGTTCTCATTGTAAAAAGATAGGTCATTTAGAAAGGTTTTACTGGTTCAGGCCTGATGTTTAGTGTAAAGCCTGTAAGCAGCTTGGCCATATAGAAAAGGTGTGCAAGAATAAGGGGCAACCACAACAGCAAAATGATCAGACACAGGCAATTGATGGAAACCAAGCTCAGGAAGAACTCATGTTTACTGTCTCGTGCCTTACTACAATAAGCAACATTGAGAAACACTGGCTCATTGACAGTGGCTACACAAATCACATGACCTCAGATGAAAACATCTTTAAAAGTATTGACACAAGTTTCAACTCCAACATCAAGGTTGGAAATGGTCAGTACATTAAGGAGAAAGGAAAATGAGATGTTTTAATCAACACTCAATCAGGTACAAAACTTGTTTCAAATGTTCTTTTTGTGCCAGAAATCAATTTGAATCTAGTAAGTGAAAGTCAATTTCTTGAAAGAGGTTATTTTATTGTGTTTAAGAATTGAGAATGCTTGATTGTTGATCCATGTGGATGTGAGCTTATATCAGTTTTTATGTCTGATAAAAGCTTTATTGTGGACTGGAACTTAGCAACATCTAAAGCCTATACAACTTTAGTTGATGAATCTGAATTGTGGCATAGGAGAATGGGTTATATTAATTACAAGTCATTATCTCAGTTATCTAAGGTTGAGTTGGTTGACAACCTGTCAAAAATGGTTGAGCATGAAGAAGTCTATGAAGTATGTCAGTTAGGAAAACAAAGTAGGTTGTTGTTTCCGGTGAACAAGGCCTGGAGAGCTTTTTAAAAGCTTCACTTAGTTCACACCAATGTGTGCGGACCTATGAGAACTAAATCATTAAGTGGCAACAAGTATTTTGTTTTGTTTATTAATGATTATTCAAGATTTTGTTGGGTTTACTTCCTAAAAAAGTAGTCTGAAGTTCCACAAGTGTTTTGTAAGTTCAAGTCAGCTGTTGAGGCTCAACTTGGGTGCAAGATTAGAATTGTAAGGTTTAATAGTTGAACTGAATACACCTCAGAACTGTTGGAGAAGTTTTGTGAAGATTCAGGGATTGAACACCAGCTCACCGACACTTATACACCTTAGCAAAATGGTGTAAGTGAGAGGAAGAACAGAACCATGATAGATATGTCCAGGTGCCTCATGTGTGAGAAAAATTTGCCTAAGAGTTTTTGGGATGAAGCTGTAAATACAACTATGTATCTCCAAAACAAGTTGCATGTAACACCCCTTACCCGTATTCAACATCGGAATCGGGTACAAGGCATTATCGGACTTATCACGTTTGAACATACAACATTGGGCTATCAAATTTCATTTCCAATTTAAAACTTTTCATTCACATTCATAACATTCTTATTATGGGCTTACGATGCCTAAATCATGCAAACGGAGGGCCTTGAAATCAAACCGGGAACTTTTGAAAAATTATAAAAATTTTCCTTTACCAGGGCCACACGCCCGTGTGGAGAGAGGGACGACCCGTGTCACATACCACACGCCCGTGTTCGACACCCATGGTCGACACTGACTTGCATCACACGGCCTGTCACACGCCCGTGTGTCTAGCCCGTGGTCGCCTCTGACTAGCATCACACGGCCAATCACACGCCCGTGTCCTTCGACAGTGTTGCAAATTAAATTCCAAATTCAGGTGCAGACTTCACACGGCCTGGGCACACGCCCATGCCCCTGGCCGTGCCTTTTACACGGTTGAGACACACGGCCGTGTGTCTGCCCGTGTGTTTACTACAGAGCTTACTGGCTTGTAAAACTAACATGCAAGGGACACACGGCCTAGCCACACACCCATGAGACTGACCGTGTGTCTCACACGGCCTAGACACACGCCCGTGTGCCTACCCGTGTGGACAAGAACAAAGCTATTGGCCAAGCTCTTTTTATCACCCTACATCTCACAACCTAAATCCATTCAACCAATTGCTAAGCAAAGCAATTCTGTAACATACACATTCATGAATAACCTTGTCTTTGCATAAATTAGTAATAATAAGCCATCAACTATGGCTATATACAAAAGAATTCATCTTGAAGGGAGCCAACACACACTTGGCCAAGATAACAAAACAATTCATCTAGTCTAGCCCCTATACATGCCATACTCAAAATGCCAGTTCTAGATATATCGAGATGAACTGATAGTGTAGGTGATCTTCCAATTATCTTTGTATCCCGGCCCGGCTCTTTGACACTATAAAACAAGGGAAAAGAAAGGGAGTAAGCTTTACGCTTAGTAAGTTTACATGTAAACAATAAACATCACAATATGTGCTAATCAATAAATAGCATTACATACTAAGCAAGAAAAATCCACTTTCATGATCATGCTTACTCATTTCATCCCTTACCATATTCCGAGCATATCACGAGCCAAATGCTCACATTATTTAACATACAATCCTGCACTTATCACCACATAATCTTATGAAACAACACTCAACAATTCCACAATAAGCCATTCATAGTATTACCTAACACTCGGTGGTTTCACAATTAGCCCACCATTTAACTTTAATGGGTTGGTATCGCACATAGCCCACCAACGAGATTATTTACGATGGTATCGCACTTAGCCCACCAAACGATGGTATTGCACACAGCCCATCGTGAATAATTATTAAGGTGGTATCGCACATAGTCCACCAACAAGAATAATTAAGGTGGTATCGTACACAGCCCACCATTAATTACTACGGATAATATTCCATACCTACATATCTAATTCAACATCCATAAGGAATTTATTCATTTTCTACCATATTCAATCCATTTAAATTGTAAGTGTTCTCAATCATACAATGCACCAATAAATAACATCATGTATATTTAAGATGCATCGTTTACACATAAACTTACCTCGGTGCAAAATGTATTAATTTGCGGTTTTAATCCGAAACCTTGCCTTTTCCCCGGTCAAGGTTAATTCCGCGCTCTTCTTAATCTATAACAATAAAATTTCACTCATTTAGATCATTTTATGATCATAATGCATCATAATCTCTACTTAGGCAAAAATGACCATTTTGCCCTTGTACTATGGCAAAATTACAATTTTGCCCCTAGGCTCGTAAATCATTTTTCAACATATTTTCTCATTAAACAAGCCTATTTGAACATTTATTACTCCTACAACTACTCATTATTTCATCTATTTCATGCATTTATTACCAATTTACTACATTTACAATTTGGTCCCATTTAGGTGTTTTCATAACTACACCTTTCACCAAAGTTGTTTCTCATCTCCCTAACATTCATTTTCTTCCATAAAAACTCAGAAAACAACATAAAAACTCTCATGGAAAGTCCCTAGACTTTCAACCATTTTACAAATTAGTCCTCTTATTAGCTAGCTTAAGCTTTGGGGACTCCAAAAGTACAAAAATTATCAACTAAAACCATCAAAATCACTTACTCGTGTGAGGACAAGTTGCTGAAATTTCAAAGCTTTCAAAACCCTTCTTTGAATGTAAAAATCGGTGGAAGGAGAAGAGAAGGGGAAAAGATGATAACCTTCCTTTATTTTATCATATTTTATTCATTTAGTCACCAATTATGACCAAATTTTGACCAAATTAAATGCCTTTGTTTCCCTAGACTCTATGGCCGGCCAACACACCCCATATGGCCTAATTGCACTTTAAGGACCTTTAATTTTATATTCTATAGCTATTAGACACCTCTACCTTAAAAAATAGAACTTTCGCACTTTACGCGATTTAGTTAATTTTCACAATTAAGCATCCAATTGCTAAAATTAAGGCATCAAAATTCCCATCCAACCTTATAATCATGTTATAATGCATAAAATAATACTAAAATAATTTTCCTCAACCTCAGATTAGTGGTCTCGAGACCACTATTCTGACTAGCCCCAAAATCGAGCTGTTACATTGCCAACCAAGGCTATAGAGGAGAAGACTCCGTTTAAACCATGGTTTGGTTTTAAACCTTCAGTAGTTCATTTGAAGATTTTTTTTTTTTGCATCTATTATGTTCATATTCCAACAATCAAAAGGGACAAGTTGGGGAAGAAGCCCAACCTAGTATTTTGTGGGTTATAGCAGCAACAAAAAGGGTTATAGAGTTTTTGATCCATCATCCTGCAAAATGTATGCAAGCAAAGATGTTGTGTTCGATAAAGATGCAGCATGGAATTGGGAAAAGGAAAAACCATAACAATTCAATGAAAGACATATTTTGTGACTGATGGAGTTGAAGTATATGAGCAATAATAAGTTGATTATGATGATTTTCCAATAAGGGGGACTCTCGACCTATCAATGAAATTTATGAAAAGGTTGATATGGAAGTTCTTGAACCCGCTAGTTATGAATAAGCTACATTAATAGAAGGCTGGAAGGAAGCAATGTAAGCTAAGCTGAAAATGATTCACAGGAACCAGACTTGGGAGCTTGTTGATAAGACATCACAAAATAGAGTTGTTGGCGTCAAGTGGTTGTACAGAACCATGCTCAATGCTGATGGTTCACTCAACAGGTTGAAGGCAAGGTTGGTTGTAAGGGGACCAATCAACAATCTGAGATTGATTACATGGAGACCTTTGCACTAGTAGCAAGATTGGATACAATCAGGCTACTTTTAGCTTTGGCAGCACAGATGGGATGAAAAATTCATTAGTTGGATGTTAAATCAACTTTTTTGAGTGGTTATCTACAGGAAGAAATATATGTAGATCAACCACCTGGTTTCATGGTTAAAAGAAGTAAAGAAAAGGTTTACAGGCTTAGGGAAGCCTTGTATGGGCTAAAGCAGGCTTCAAGGGCTTGGTATGCTAGGATCGATAAGTACATGCAACATTTGGGATTTCAAAAAAGCCTAAGTGAACCAACTCTATATGTGAAGATAGTTGAAAAGGTCACAGCATTAATCGTCTATTTATATGTTGATGACCTGTTGGTGATTGGGGGCAATGATAACTCCGTGATAGAGTTAAACTACAGATGGAGAAAGTATTTGAGATGTCAGATCTTAGTGAAATGAGATATTTTCTTGGATGAAGGTGCTACAAGTCCAAGAAGGAATATTTACCAATCAGTGGAGCTTTACCTTGAAGATTTTGAAAAGGTTTTGTGTGGAAAATTGTAAACCAGACAGTGCACTAGTTGCACTGGATAAAAGCTTAGCAGGAATGATGAGCTTGAGAGGGTCGATGAGAAAAACTATAGAATTCTCATTGGTTATTTTTTTATTTAATAGCTACTCGACCAGACATTATGTATGCAGTAGTTGTGTTGTCGAGATTTATGCATTGTTGAAACATATTGCATTTTAAAGCTGCTAAGAGGGTGCTGAGATACATCAAAGGATCCAACAACCTTGGTGTATGGTTTGAAAATGTAGAAGCATTACAGTGATTGGGCATGTCCGAAGGATGATATGAAAAGTACCTCTGGTTATATTTTTTCACTTGGCTGGCGTATTCTCATGAAGCTCCAAGAAGTAGCCAACAGTTGTTCAATTGTCAGTTGAGGCGGAATATGTAGCTGCAGCAGCAGCTGTAAATCAAGCTATTTGGCTAACAAAACTTCTTGGCAACCTGAATCTTGTTCAAACTGAAGCAACACAAATTTTTTGTGACAATCAATCTGCCATTGCAATTGCGAAGAATCCCATTTTTCATGGGAGAACAAAGCACTTCAAGATAAAGTATCACTTTGTAAGAGAAGTTGAATAGAGTAAAAAAGTGACTTTGATTTATTGCAGCTCTGAAGATCAACCAGTGGATATTCTGAACAAGCCTTTGGGAAAGGTAATGTTTAAAAGGCTCAGAAAGGAAATTTTTGTTCGCGGCATGGTGGCCAAGGAGGAGTGTTGTAAGATGGCCAACCATGCAATGGCGAGTACATTTGGCGAACGAGATATGGCGGACAGTCGAGGCTTTAAGTCATCTGGAAGACAGTTCAAGTTTGGAAAATAGTCCAAGCAGAAGTCATTTGGCGGGCAATCTGAAAGTGGAAAAATATTGGCAGACTCTCCATATGCAACAAGTAAGAACAAGCTTGCCGAAGCCTAAGTTGTGCGCACTGTATGGCAAAATGTGAAACTACTGGTGGATTAAAGATATTGGCGGATTGAAGATCTACGGGTTGCAATGATATATTTTGATGCATGTTACACATGTTATGTTACATGTAAACCATTTTTAGTTGGTAGGTTTTGTGACATGTTTAGGTGTTGATTAACACAAATCAACTTGTGTACAAGTGAAGTTTTCTATGTTTTCAAGATTGTATTAGTTAGATTAGTTGAGTTATGTCATGAATCAAGTAATATATAATGTATTATCTAAATTGAAAAAGATAATGAAAAACATAGAAAGTCAAATTGGATTGTTAATTTTATCTGTTTTGCTCTCTTCTTTGCTCAAAACCCCAACAAGAACCTCTTGATACGATCACAGGAAAACAAGAGTATAACTTTGCATGGAAAAACAACAATATGCAAATATTAACAGCTTGCTACCACTCTATCTTCATTTTCTAAATTCAGCATCACTTTTACATTAAAAACATCCATCAGTTACTAACACAAAACCGTCCAAGTACCAAGCATGGTTGCCCTTACCTTTTGGTCACAGATAATGGAACGTAGTTGTTGAAATATGTGAAACCCATATATTTTGGGGATATATTTTTAAGTTATTTAGGTAGATAAATATTAGAATAAATCATTTGAGATATTCTAGGAATATTTTATTTTATCTTTTAGTAGTTTATTAGAATAAGGGAATTATTTTCCTTATCTTTTAATAGTTTATTAGAATAAGGGAATTATTTTCCCAATTAGGTTATGACTCTTTTCTCTATTTAAATTCAGTTGTTTAGTTAATAAAAGATAGAACAGTTTTATTAAATGCTATCTTGAAAACTTTCATGGCATCTGAGCTAGGTTAAATCTCTAGTAGCATCATGGTTAAAATAGCCTTCACTAGAGATATGAGATCCAGCAATCAAACAGACGAAGAAAGTTTTACCGTTGAAACAACTAATGAAAATTATGAGGGTAAAAGTTCTCTAGAAGGGTCTCCATTCACTAAGGAAAAATTAGAGCATCTACACAAGCTTTTTCAATCACCACAATTTCGGATGAATTCTTCTGTTCCTAACTCATCCAATAATCCTTCTTCCTCCTTTGCACTAATTTTTTTTTTTTTTTTTTTTTTAGTGTCAAGCCTTGTAAAACAAACAAGTGGATCGTTGATTCTGGAGCTAGTGATCACATGACTAGTAGTCATTTTCTTTTTTCAACTTACACACCTTGTGTAGGAAAGAAAAAAATCAAAGTAGCAGATGAGTCATTCTCAGCAATAGCAGGGAAAGGCACTGTTAAAATTTTGCCTTCCTTGGTTTTACATGATGTTTTACATGTGCCAAATCTAGCTTGCAATCTCATATCGGTTAGTAAATTATCCCAGTCCTCGAATTGTCATGTTATATTTGACTCCTCTATGTGTAAATTTCAGGACATAGTCTCAAGGAGGATGATTGGCAATGCTCAAGAATCTGGTGGAATTTATTTTATTCTCGACGACTATCTAAGTCAACCAACAACTACTTTATGTTTAAATTCTACTTCTAGTTTTGATAAGGTTATGATTTGGCATTATAAGCTTGGACATCCTAATTTTTACCATTTAAGATATTTTTTACCTAATCTATTTAAAAATAAATATCCTTCTTCATATCACTGTGAATTTTGTGAACTGGCATCTTTTGGAAGTAACTAGAGCCTTGATGTTCACTAGTTAGGTACCACATTATCTTTGGGGCGAAGCCTTGTTAACAGCTACATATCTTATAAATAGATTGCCTAGTAAAACTCTAAACTATAGAACTCCTTTCTGTCTCTTTAAAGATAACTTTCCTAACTCTAAATTGATCACAGATTTATCCCTCCGAGTTTTTGGGTTTAGTGTTTTTGTTCATCTTCACAACCAAGGTAAACTAGACCTATAGCAAAAAAATGCATCTTTGTTGGCTATGCTTCTAATAAAAAGGGTTACAAATGTTATGATACAATTGATAGGAAGATTATTGTTACCATGGATGTCACATTTGTTGAAACGCAATCTTACTTTGAATCTAATCTTCAGGGAGGGAATTATAGTAAGGAAGAATCTATAATTGATCAAGAAAACACTATGAATATACAACATAGGGATTCTAGTAATGGGGAAGGTGAATTTATGATTAACACAAAAATTAATAATGTTAATGTTGTTAATGAAAAGGAGTATAAAAGTGTAGAGTCTGATCATGAGAATAAAGAACAAACAAAGGAGTTAATTGTTTACTCAAGAAGAAACCGAAATCAAGAAAGTGGCATCTGTAACACCCCTAACCCATATCCATCGTCGGAATAGGGTTACAGAGCATTACCGGAATATACAGATCAAATACAGATAATTCATATTACTTAACATTCATATCAGAAATTATTCATAAAGCCCCTTATATGAACCCTCAAGGTCCAAAATACACATTAGAAACAAGTTGGGACTAAAACGGGTACTCATAAAAGTTTTCTCAAAATTTCAAAATTTTTCCAAGGTGCAAGGGACACACACCCGTGTGGTCAGGCCGTGTGGGCATTTGAAATAGGGCACACGGTCGTGTCCCAGCCCTTGCTAGTACCCGTATAACTCTCTGACTTGGGTCACACAACCAAGTCACATGCCTATGTGCTAGACCGTGTATAGGTGCAGGGGTCACACAGCCAAGCCACACGCTCGTGTGCCAGGCCGTGTGATCAATTCTGAGTATTCTGTTTTGAAATTTAAAGAATGCAGGGGACACACACCCATGTGCTAGGACACACGGCTGAGACACACACCCATGTCTCTGCCCGTGTGGATAAAATAAGGTCATTTCCAAGCCTTATTTCTCACCCAATTTGTATTTCTCCTTCATCAACACTTTAACATATTCTCAAGCCAATACAATACATCCAAATCAAGCCAAAACAAAGTCTTATACATGACATATCAACTCATATGTTCAATTATCCAAACTTACCAAAACAACCATACATACATATAGGCATATTTTACCAAATTTATACTATCTCAAACCAAACCTCAACATACCTATATGATTTCCATCATTTATCCATTTCAAACACACATCAACATATTAAGGCTACTTTTTACATATTAAAACATACCAATTACAAGCCATACCAATGGCTAAATTTCAACCAAACATATACATGACATGCCATTCTTAACCACTTTTAGCCTATACATGCCATTATAACCTAAAATTTAATTTACTTTTTATACCGAAATGAGCTGATGGATAGTGTAAGATATCTCCGCCAAGCTTCCAACCCAACGAGCTTCCGAAGTACTATAAAACAGAGGAAATAAAAAAGAGTAAGCATTTAATGCTTAGTAAGTTCGTATAACAGGAAATTAACTTACCATTTAATTTACATTTAAGGTAAGCAAATAAACAGGCTCAAGGCAATTTGGCTATTTTCTTAAGCCAATCTGGCCATATATTAGAAAGTTCAAGCGAGCCAATATCGGGAGGCTCCGAAGAGCCATTAATCAGGAAGCTCACAAAGAGCCTTTAATCGGGAAGCTCACAAAGAGCCATATATCGGGACGCTCATAAGAGCTGTGGTGTGTCTACAACACATAAAGAATCACAACCAATCGAGATACTCCGAAGAGCTATTAACGGGAAGCTCGCAAGAACCATATAACGGGAAGCTCAAGAGGGCCATATATCGGGATGCTCATGGGAGCTAATAACGGGATGCTCTTTCGAGCTGTGGTGTGTCTGCAACATATGTAAGGCCACAACCAATTCGGGAACCCTGTATCCATTGGATTTCATTTATTCAATCGGGACTTAATACTTATCGAGCATTATTAGATATGTGACCGATTTTCATACATGTCAATTATACAATACACATACACAAAATTCAATTTAAAACATATAAATATACAATTTAATTACATTAACTTACCTCGACAATTTTTCGTGTACAAAAAATCTACTAATCCGACCCTTTTTCTTTTCCACGATCTGACTTCGTATTTGATCTATCCGAATCTAATTGAGCCAAAGTAAGCTTTTCTATCTTCAAGCTTCAAACTAGGGTTTCCATGTCTTTTGATTTTAGGAAAGATGATAAATGATGATATTTTGTTTTATTTTATTATTTTTCATCTTTATTTTTCATCTTTCCAATTTTATCCTTTTCTTTTCTTAATTTTCCATTGATGACTAACCATCCTTATCTACTAACTCTTCTAAATGGTATATTTTCCATATAAGGACCTAAAATTTTGAATTCCATAGCTATTTGATACTTATAGCTACTAGAACTCAACTTTTGCATTTCATGCAATTTGGTCCTTTTATCAATTAAACATGTAATTGGTAAAATTTTCCTAACGAAATTTTCATATGATATTTCTTTCATAATCCAAACCATAAAATAATATTAAAAAATAATTTCTTACGGACTCGAATTTGTGGTCCCGAAACTACTGTTCTGATTTCACTGAAAACGAGTTGTTACAACTCCCCCCTTAAAGAATTTTCGTCCTCGAAAATCTTACCAGTAAAGAGGTTTGGATATTTCTTCCTCATAGTTTCCTCCGGTTCCCAGGTAGCTTCTTCTATTCCGTGTCATTTCTAGAGAACTTTTACTAGATCTACCTTTTTATTTCTCAATTCTTTCATCTCACGTGCCAGAATTCTGATTGGTTACTCACTTTAAGTCATGTTAGGCTGAATCTCAATATCTGTCGCGGAGATAACATGTGAAGGATTTGACCGATACCGTCGCAATATAGAAACGTGGAAAACATTGTGAATTCTATCAAGCTCTGGTGGTAATGCCAATCGGTACGCAACAGGTCCAATTCTTTCAGTGATCTCATATGGCCCGATAAATCGTGGACTCAGTTTTCCTTTACGGCCAAATCGAAGAACTTTCTTCCAAGGCGAAACTTTTAAGAATACCATGTTGCCAACTTGAAACTCTATTTCTTTTCGTTTAAGATCCGCATAAGATTTCTAACGATCAAAAGCTGCTTTTAAACTATCTCGAATCACTTTCACTTTTTCTTCGGTTTCACAGATTAAGTCACTGAGCTCAGTCCAATACAATGGAGTTCTACATTTACGACCATATAGAGCCTCGTACGGTGCCATTTTTATGCTTGACTGATAACTGTTATTATATGTGAATTCGATTAACGGCAGATAGTTTTCCCAATTGCCTTCGAATTCTAAAATACAGCATCGAAGCATATCTTCAAGAATCTGAATTACACGTTCTGACTGACCATCAGTCTGAGGATAAAATGCAGTACTGAAATGTAACTGCGTAACCAAAGCTTCTTGCAACTTGTTCCAAAACCGGGATGTGAACCGTGGATCTCTGTCTAAAATAATGGAGACTGGCACTCCATGTAGTCTGACAATTTCTAAAACATATAATTCTGCTAATCTGTCCAGAGAGTAATCCATACGTATCGGAATAAAATTTGCAGACTTTGTCAAACGGTCAACGATTACCCAAATAGCATCTTTCTTTTTCGGAGATAGGGGTAATCCTGACACAAAATCTATGGTAACTCTTTCTCATTTCCATTCTAGTATCGTGACTGGCTGTAATAATCCCGAAGGTACCTGATGTTCAGCTTTAACTTGCTGACATATCAAACATCTAGATACAAATTTAGAAATGTCGCGTTTCATTCCCGGCCACCAGTACATTTGTTTCAAATCATTGTACATTTTATTACTGCCCGGATAGACAGACATAGTACCACTGTGAGCTTCGCATAAAATCTTCTATACAAGCTTTGAATTCTTCGATACACAGACCCTGCCTCGAAATAACAGACAATCATCGGGTCCAATCTAAAACTCTAAATCGGGATTTAACTCATATTGCACTCGCTTAGCTTGTAACTCATCATCATTTTTTTGGGCTTCGCAAATCTGCTGTAGAAATGCTGATCTAACTATTAACTCAACTAAAATCGAAACATCATCAGACAATGTCAATGGGGTATTCATTTCTCGTAAAGCAAATAGAGACTTTCTACTCAGAGCATCTGCAACCACATTTGCTTTTCCCGGATGATAGTCGATAACCAGATCATAAAATTTCAATAATTCAAGCCACCTGCGCTGTCTCAGATTCAAATCTTTCTGTGACATCAAATAATTTAAGCTTTTATGATCAGTGAATATGTGACATTTTTCACCAAACAAGTAGTGTCGCCAAATTTTCAAAGCAAATACAATAGCTGCTAATTCAAGATCATGTACCGGGTAATTCTTTTCATATGGCTTAAGTTGTCTAGAAGCATAGGCTATTACTTTACCTTCTTGCATCAAAACACATCCTAATCCATTCAATGATGCTTCACTGTAAATCACAAATTCCTTACCCGATTCAGGTTGAACCAGAACTGGTGCTTTAGTCAACAGGGCTTTCAACTGATCAAAACTTTTCTGACATTTATCAGACCATTCAAATTTCACATCTTTTTTCAATACTCGTGTCATCGGCGAAGCTATCATCGAGAACCCTTTCACGAACCTTCGATAGTAACCAGCTAATCCCAGAAAACTTCTGACTTTAGATACATTTCTCGGTGGTTTCATATTAACAATAGCTGAAATTTTATTCGGATCCGCTCTAATGCCTTCAGCAGACATTATATGTCCAAGAAAACCAACTTCCCCAAAGCCAAAATTCATATTTTCTAAATTTAGCATAAAGTTGTTTCTCACGCAGGGTTTGCAGAACAATTCTCAAATGATTAGCATGCTCAGTTTCATCTCGAGAATATACCAGGATGTCATTAATAAATATCACCACAAATCTATCCAGATAAGGTTTGAAAATTTTATTCATTAAATCCATAAATACCGTAGGTGCATTGTCAAGCCAAACGGCATCACAAGAAATTCATAATGCCCGTACCTAATTCTGAAGGCTGTTTTTGGTACATCCGAGTCTTTCACTCGTAACTGATAGTAACCAAAACAAATATCTATCTTCAAAAATACTGTAGCATTTTTCAACTGGTCAAACAAGTCATCAATGCGACGCAATGGATACTTATTCTTGATCGTGACTTTGTTGAGCTGTCGGTAATCAATGCACAATCTCAAGGATCCATCCTTTTTCTTGACAAACAGAACGGTGCACCCCATGGTGAAAAACTAGGTCGAGCAAAATCTCTGTCAGTCAGTTCTTGCAACTGTGCTTTCAACTCCTTTAATTTAGTAGGAGCCATTCTGTATGGTGCTATAGATATCGGTGTTGTTCCCAGTACAATATCTATAGAAAATTCCACTTCTCTGACCGGCGGTAATCCGGGTAACTCCTTCGAAAACACATCAGGATATTCACAAACCACTAGCACTGATTTAATCTTTGATTCAGACACTTTAGTATCCAACACATAAGCAAGGTAAGCATCATACCCTTTTCTGACATATTTCTGTGCTGACATGGCTGATATCACATTAGACAAACCATCCAATTTATCAGATTCAATACAGAGTAATTCACCGTTCTGACATTTCAACACAATGTGTTTCTGTTTACAATCCACCACGGCATCATGTTGGGTTAACCAGTCCATACCCAGAATCACATCAAATTCACCAAATGGCAATAACATCAAATCATCCGGGAAACAGAAATCCCGTATCATTAATAGACAATTCTTACAAATTTTATCCACCATTACATACTGGCCCAAGGGGTTCGATACTTTAACACGAATTCAGTGGACTCAACAGGTAAATTTTTATTATTCACTAAATTTGTGCAAATATATTAATGTGTCAAACCAGGATCAATTAAAACAATTATATCATTATCAAGAAGAGAAAAAGTACCAGTGATAACATCGGGTGCAGAGGCATCCTCCGTGCACGAATAGCATATGTTCTTGCTGGTGCTCGTGCCTTAGATTTAACAGTTGAATCTTTTGTCGTACCCCAGCTACCACTCACATTGCCGAGATTACGAGGTGGTCTACCTTTCGTGGCGAGATTGCTCGGCCTTAAAGTTTGAACAGTATCTTTCTCAAGCTTTTCTGGGCAGTCTCTTAGATAGCGGTCAAAAGAACCACATCTAAAGCAAGCTCCTGTTTTCATGTGGCACTCTCCAAAATGAAGTTTATTACAGTGCTTGCATCTGGGTTTGGTATTTCTAACGCTGCCCACACTTGCTACAGATGTAGCTTGAGATCTTGAACTGGAACGTTGAATACCTCTATCTCTCCTAGAGTACCCCGTGGAGGTAGTAGAATGATCAAAATTTTTCTTTGATTTCTTTGAGCCCGATTGATATGACTTTCCCGTAAATCTTTTATTTGAAGTTCTGGCTTTCATCTCAGCTTGTTTCTTTTCTTTACTAAGCTCTTCAGCTTTGTATGCCCGATCAACAAGTACAACAAATTCTTTTATTTCAAGAATCCCAACTAGCAATTTTATATCTTCATTTAGACCCTCTTCAAACCGCTTACACATTGCGATTTCAGTCGAGATACACTCCCTGGCATACTTACTCAGTCGGACAAATTCTCGTTCATACTCAGATACTATCATATGCCCCTGCTTGAGCTCCAGAAATTCTTTCCATTTCTGATCAAGAAACCTCTGGCTGATATATTTCTTTTTGAATTCAGTTTGGAAAAATTCCCAAGTGACCATCTCCTTCGGTACAACAGAAACCAGGGTATTCCACCACTGGTAGGCTGAGTCTTTTAACAAAGATACAGCACATTTCAGACATTCAGCCTGTGTACAAGATAATTCATCAAAAACCCTGATAGTATTTTCCAACAAGAATTCAGCCCTTTCAGGATCATCTTCAGCGGTAGCTCTGAATTCTTCTACCCTATATTTACGGATTTTATCTACAATAGGCTTACCAGTTCTAACAAGTTTTGTACCTTGTGGCATATCAGGAACCGATTGAGAAACAGGAGGGGTGGAGGTTGTTGTACAGCCAGATTTGTTCTTACATATTCAGTAAACCATTATTCATCATTTGGAAGAAGGCTTCTTTTTCCTCTCCACCTCGGCCCTCAGATACGGGCCTTCTACAAATAGATGCTACTTTTTGAACTGAAGCTTGAGCATTGCTCTCAGCTTCTTCGGATTCAACACGATTGGACGACATTACTATATGAAAAACATGTTTAAAATGGTCAGGAGATATCACATTATCACAGGTTATATAATGGCATGTATAGCTAGACTCGTACATGCTACATTAGTTTGAGAATCGGCTAAACCCTAGCGCTGATACCAATAAATGTAACACCCCTAACCCATATCTATCGTTAGGAGCATTACCAGAATATACAGATCAAATACAGACAATTCATATTACATAACATTCATATCAGAAATTATTCATAAAGTCTCGTATTTGAACCGTTAAGGTCCAAAATACACATTAGAAACAAGTCGAGACTAAACCGAGTACTTAGAAAATTTTTCGCAAAATTTCAAAATTTTTCCAAGGAGCAAGGGACACACGCCCGTGGGGTCAGGCCGTGTAGGCATTTGAAATAGGGCACACGGCCGTGTCCCGGCCTGTGTTAGTACCTATGTATCTCTCTGACTTGGGTCATACGGCCAAGTCACACGCCCGTGTGCTAGACCGTGTATAGGTGCAAGGGTCACACGGCCAAGCCACACGCCTGTATGCCAAGCCGTGTGATCAATTCTGAGTATTCTATTTTGAAATTTAAAGAATGTAGGAGACACAGGCCAAAACACACGTTCATGTGCTAGGCCGTGTGTCAAACACGGCTGAGACACACGCCTGTGTCTCTGCTCATGTGGACAAAATAAGGTTATTTCCAAGCCTTATTTCTCACCCAATTTGTATTTGTCCTTCATCAACACTTTAACATATTCTCAAGCCAATACAATACATCCAAATCAAGCCAAAACGAATTCTTATACATGACATATCAACTCATATATTCAATTATCCAAACTTACCAAAACAACCATACATACATATAGGCATATTTTACCAAATTTATACTATCTCAAACCAAACCACAACATACCTGTATGATTTCCATCATTTATCCATTTCAAACACACATCAAAATATTAAGGCTACTTTTTACATATTAAAACATACCAATTACAAGCCATACCAATGGCTAAATTTAAACCAAACACATACATGCCATTCTTAACCACTTTTAGCCTATACATGCCATTATAACCTAAAGTTTAATTTACTTTTTATACAGAAACGAGCTAATGGATAGTGTAAGATATCTCCGCCAAGCTTTCAACCCAACGAGCTTTCGAAGTACTATAAAACAGAGGAAATAAAATAGAGTAAACATTTAATGCTTAGTAAGTTCGTATAACAAGAAATTAACTTACCATTTAATTCACATTTAAGGTAAACAAATAAACATGCTCAAGCCAATTTGGCCATTTTCCTAAACACATAACCTCATTAAGCATGTTAGTCATGTAATTCACATAAATACGAAGAAACATGAATGAGCTCATCAATATTCAATTTCCACATACATGTATTTATCACTTCAAGTGTCCATGAACATGTACATATCATATCTTTGTATTTCAAGTATTTCTCATAGTAATTCATCTTGAATTCATATCACCTTATATCGGAACTTTACCCGTTGAATCATTTAAAATATCGATGGATACAAGGGTAGTACACATGAAGTGTACAAAAGTGTAAACTGTCAATTCATTTTTGGGAATGCTCATACGAGCACATAAACGGGAAGCTCTCTCTCGAGCCATATAACGTGAAGCTCATGTAAGCCATGTAACGGAAGCTTATTCGGGCTGTATAACGAGAAGCTCATAAGAGCCATAATAAGGAAGCTCATGCGAGCCAATAACGGGTAGCTCCGGATAGCCATATATTAGAAAGTTCAAGCGAGCCAATATCGGGAGGCTCCGAAGAGCCATTAATCAGGAAGCTCACAAAGAGCCTTTAATCGGGAAGCTCACAAAGAGCCATATATCGGGACGCTCATAAGAGTTGTGGTATGTCTACAACACATGCAAAATCACAACCAATCGGGATGCTCCGAAGAGCTATTAACGGGAAGCTCGCAATAACCATATAATGGGAAGATCGAGAGGGCCATATATCGGGATGCTCATGAGAGCTAATAACAGGATGCACTTTCGAGCTGTGGTGTGTCTGTAACATATGCATGACCACAACCAATTCGGGAACCCTGTATCCATTGAATTTCATTTATTAAATCGGGACTTAATACTTATCGAGCATTATCGGATATGTGATCGATTTTCATACATGTCAATTATACAATACACATACACAACATTCAATTTAAAACATATAAATATACAATTTAATTACACGAACTTACCTCGACAACTGTTCGTGTACGAAAAATCTACTAATCTGACCCTTTTTTCTTTTCCACGATCTGACTTCGTATTTGATCTATTCGGATCTAATTGAGCCAAAGTAAGCTTTTCTATCTTCAAGCTTCAAACTAGAGTTTCCATGTCTTTTGATTTTAGGAAAGATGATAAATGATGATATTTTGTTTTATTTTATTATTTTTCATCTTTACAATTTTATCCTTTTCTTTTCTTAATTTTCCATTGATGACTAATCATACTTATCTACTAGCTCTTCTAAATGGTATATTTTCCATATAAGGACCTCAAATTTTGAATTCCATAGCTATTTGATACTTATAGCTACTAGAACCCAACTTTTGCATTTCATGCAATTTGGTCCTTTTATCAATTAAAATGTAATCAGTAAAACTTTCTTAACGAAATTTTCATACAATATTTCTTTCATAATTCAAACCATAAAATAATATTAAAAAAATTTCTTACGGACTCGAATTTGTGGTCCCGAAACCACTGTTCCAATTTTACTAAAAACAGGCTATTATAGAATCCACCAGATTCATCACCAAGAATCTAACCCGCAAGATCTTGTCAAAAGTCTAGGTAAAGCTCATAATCCAACCAATGAATTTTTTTATTTAGATATTCCAATTGCTAAAAGAAAAGTTGTTAGAAATGTTGTCAAATATCCCATGTCTAACTTTGTGTCCTATAAAGCCTTATCTTCGACATTCTCAACCTTTATTTTATGTCTCGATACTGTAAAAATACCCAAAAATGTGAAAGATGCTTTATAGGTTTCTGAGTGGAAGGACTCTATTTTAGAGGAGATGCGTGCTCTTGAAAAAACAGGCACATAAGAAACAGTAGAATTACCTGTAGGGAAAAAAATTGTGGGAAATGGGTGTTCACAACCAAATTCAAATTGGATGGATCTTTAGATAGATACAAAGCTCGGCTGGTGGCTAAAGGGTACACTCAAACATACGGGATAGATTATCTTGAAACATTTGCTCCAGTAGCCAAATTAAACTCTGTTAGAGTTCTTTTATCAATTGTTGTTAATCTTGATTGGTCCTTACAGCAGCTAAATTTGAAGAATGCTTTCCTAAATGGGAAACTTGAAGAAGAAGTTACATGGATCCTCCTCCAGGTTTTGAAGAAAAATTTGGAACTCGAGTATGTAAGCTCAGGAAATCTTTGTATGATCTAAAGCAGTCTCCTCGAGCTTGGTTTGAACGGTTCACTCAAGTTGTTGAAAAACAAGGTTATTCACAAGAGCAAGCTGATCACGCAATGTTCTATCGACACTCATAAAGAGGTAGAATAACAGTTACTATAGTTTATGTCAATGATATCATTCTTACAAAAGATGATGTGTATGAAATAAGGCGTCTCAAGGAGCATCTAGCATTGGAGTTTGAGATCAAAGTGTAACAGCCCGGTTTAGACCCTAGTCAGAACAGTGGTTACAAGACCATAAACCCGAGGTCAGAAAAATATTTTAATATTATTTTTGGTGATTATAATATATGATTGAGCATTTGTGAAAGTTCTGTGTGAAAATTTTATTGATTGTGTACTTAATTAGCAAAAAGGACTTAAATGCATAAAATGTAAAAGCTATGTGCTGATTGTTAAAGTGCTAATTTGACATGGCTTATTAAAATGTGAGTCCTTATGTTGTTATTATTCCATGTGATAAAGGGATGGACAAAAATGCCAAAGTTAGTGGAATTTAAATGTTGTTTCATTAAGGCTAAATTTGTAAATAGGTTATTAATGTATGATTAAATAAAACAAATAAGAAAGTAAGCTCTATTATCATCTTCCTTGCTGAAATTTAAAATAAAAGAAAAGAGAAAAAGCCATCTAGGGTTCGGCCATTGTTGATTTTAGTTGAGGTATGTTTCAAGCTCGGTTTTTGATAATTTTTATGTTTTTGTGATCGTTGATTTGTGTTCTTTCAAACCCATGCTTTAATTTTAGAAATTGATGGTGATTTGAGATATGCCATTGATGAATGTTTGAGTTTTATGATATTTTATGATGGAATATGAAAGATATGTGAAAGATTAACATGTTTTGTCTTTGAGTTTTTGGTGAAATTGAGTAATTTGGACTAAATTGTGAAAATAATATGTTGAGGGACTAAAATGTGAAATAAGTGAAATATATGGGCTTGTATGAGACTAAGGAGAATTCAGCCTAAGCATGGTGTAGTAAAATTTTGTGTATTTGATGATTTTATGAAATAGGGACTAAAGTGTTGAAATGTGAAAATGTGAGGGCTATTTTGTAAAACGCCCTAAATATGTGTGTTTGGACTAAATTGAATGCATTGGTGATTAAATGAGCTAAATTTGAATATGTATAGACCAAGAAAGGAGAGATTCAGATCGAGATCGAGGCAAAGACAAAGTACTCAATTAATTGACTAGTCTCGGTATTTCAACGTCCGAGGTAAGTTCGGATATAATACAAGTTGTTAAATTTATATCTATGTGATGAGAAATGAATGAATTGTATAGTTAACGAAATAGCAATGTTATATATATATTTGAGTAATGAGGCACTATGTGTGCGTAATTAGAAATGAGACAGAGATGATTGGCACTGTGTGTGCGAAATAGTAGAAGCTTCGGCTTATTGATTTGGCACTGTGTGTGCGATACTAAGATAAGTTTGATTTAAAGTACAGGCACTAAGTGTGCGATGACATTTATACTTCGGCTACGAAATTGGCACTAAGTGTGTGATTGAATCAAATGAATAACAAAGGTTGATCGAAATGTAATATCTAGCATTGAGTAGCATGGATGGTGAATAACTATGTGTTGGCTAAGGTATGTATTGAACCTTTGTGGTTGATGAAATTATGTATGGAAATATGAATGGTGGAGTGAGTATATTAGCTACGGATGATATGGTGTGAATATTTTAGAGTTGATCTATGTGATGAATTAACTTTGTATATTGTATTTGATTTATTAAATTGAATGTATTATGTTACGAACTTACTAAGCTTTAGAGCTTACTGTGTGATGTGTTTCTCTGTTTTACAGTGTCAGTAAAGCTAGCTCGGATCTGGGGATCGTCAGCGATTCAATCACACTATCGGCTATCTATTTTGGTACTTTTGGAAAGATGTACATATAAGTGGTATATGGCATGTTCAAGCTATTGAATGTGGCATGTTTTGAGTTGTGTAAATTTTTCCATGAGATATGGCTTAAAAGTTGAATGATGTTAGTATATATATGTGTGGGTTAAGTGAATGATGAATATAGTTTGTTCATGCTTAAATGATTGATGAAAACTGTAGTTTAAATGTGAATTGTGGTAAGGTTTATATGATACTTGACTTATATGTTTTGGGATGTGAAATTAAGTGTCTTGGATGAACTTATTTGAGTAGAAAATTGAGTATAAGAATAGATGGTATGGTTGATAATTAATTGGTGCTTGAAATGGTATGTTTTGGTTGCATTTGAGGCATGAATTGGTATTGGTTTGATGCATATAGGTGATTCCAAAGTGTGGATGGTAATTTGGCTTTGAAAATGGCCTATAATTGCCCACACGGTTGAGCACACGGGCATGTGGCTCGACCGTGTTCTTCGTGGTTGTGTTATTGAAACAAGTCAGACTCAACCACGGGCTGGACACACGGGCATGTGACTGGCCGTGTGGTGCAAGTCAGTGTCGACCACGGGTGAGGCATACGGGCGTGTCTCAGGCCTTGCGAACAAGTCAGTATGTATGCCCTGTTTGCCACGGCTTGGACGCACGGGCGTGTCCGAGGTCGTGTGAGGCACACGGCCTACCCACACGGGCGTGTGACCTCTGCAGTTTTGAAAAATCATAAAATTTTTAGAAATTTTTGTATGTGTCCGGTTTAGTCCCGACCCTTTTTTAATATGTGATTAAGGTCTTGTTGACCTATTTAAGGGACTATATGATTATATTTGAACATGTTTTATTGATGATTTACTTTGTGTTGAAAAGTGAAATGAGTTTAAATGTTCTTATTTGATCTGAAATGCCTTTAACCCTAAATCGGCGATGGTTACGGGTTAAAGGTGTTACATTTTATTAGTATCAGAGCTACGGTTTAGTCGATTCTCAGACTAACGTAGCGTGTGTGAGTCTAGCTATACATGCCATATATATAATTGCAATAGTGTGATGAATCCTAACAGTTAAAAATGTGTTTTTATATAGCAAATGGATCCCAATCGAGCAGTTGCTGATGATGTAGAGAGTAATGCGCCTGCTCCCGCTCAAGGGACAACGCCGGCCACATCTAGTCCGAAGGATAGTAGTCAAGAGGGAGAGGCTAAGCAAGTCTTTTTTCGAATGATGAGTGAGTGGTTTTCAGAGTTCGTTTGAACGAATCTGGCTGCTCCACAACCTCCACCCCCGTAAGTACCTGTTATACCACAAGTGACAGATCCGATCCGATTGAATAAGCCTCTTGTAGAAAAAATTTGAAAGTATGGGGCCGAAGAGTTTAGGGCCACAGTTGATGATGATGCTGAACGAGCTGAGTTTTGGCTCGAGAATACAGTCTGAGTGTTTGATGAGATGTCGTTGACTCCTGATGAATGCATTAAATGTGTTGTTTCATTATTGAGAGATACGTCATATAATTGGTGGAAAACGTTGATATCCGTGGTTTCGAGAGAGAGAGAATCACCTGGGACTTCTTTCAAGCTGAATTCTGAAAGAAGTATATCAGTCAACGATTCGTAGATTAGAAATGTAAAGAGTTTCTAGAGCTGAAATAAGGCCGTATGTCTGTTACTGAGTATGAACGGGAGTTTGTGAGATTAAGTCAATATGCACGAGAATGTGTCTCAACCGAAGCTACTATGTGTAAACGCTTCATTGAAGGGCTGAATGAAGACATTAAATTACTGGTTGGAATACTTGACTTGAATGAATTTGTTGTGTTAGTTGAAAGAGCCTGCAAAGCCGAGGAGCTTAGCAAAGAAAAGAAGAAAGCAGATTTTGATGCTAGAGATGAAAGAAAAAGATTGATGAGTAAGTCATCCCAACCTTCGATGAAGAGATTTAAATATGCAAGCAATCGTTCAAATGCTTTGTTTGGACATTTGGGTAGAGATCGGGTGAGACAAAGTGTTGGTCCAAGAACTCAAACTCCAATTGAATCAAGTGTTGGTAGTGTTAAAAGCAACAAGCCTGAGTGTAGACAGTGTGGAATACAACACATTGGAGAGTGCTGGGGAAAATATAATAATAGAGTTTGCTACAAATGTGGATCACGAGATCATTTCATTTGAGATTGCCCAGAGTTAGCTGAGAAAGACAATATTCAGAGTGCGAGACCGAGCAATACGACGGCTAAGGGTAGACCACCCAGAACACCAGAAATATGAGTGGAAGTCAGAGAGGGACTACTGATACAGCTATGAGATCCGAGGCGAGAGCACCTGCCCGAGCCTATGCTATTCGTGCTCGTGAAGAAGCGTCATCTTCAGACGTCATTACTGGTACTTTCACTCTATTTGATACTGATGTGATTGCATTGATAGATCCAGGTTCTCCTCATTCCTATGTGTGTGTGAATTTAGTATCAAGTAAGACTCTACCTGTTGAGTCTATTGAAATCGTGATTAGAGTATCAAACCCCTTGGGCAAGTGTGTCTTGGTTGATAAAGTGTGCAAGAACTGCCCATTGATGTTTCGAGATATATGCTTTCCGGCTAATTTGATGTTGCTACCTTTTGATGAATTTGATATAATTCTGGGTATGGATTAGCTCACTTTGCATAATGCTATTGTGAATTGTAAAAGAAAGAGTATTGATTTGAGAAGTCAGAATGGTGAGATAGTTCGAATTGAATCCAGTGATTTGAATGGGTTGCCAGCTGTTATATCTTCGATGAAAGCTTTGAATTATGTGAAAAAGGGTTGCGAAGCTTATCTTGCATATGTGATTGATACGAAAGTGACAGAAAAGAAGGTTGAATCTGTGCCTGTGGTTTGTGAATTCCTTGATGTGTTTCCTGAAGAATTACCGGGATTACCTCCGATACGGGAAGTTGAGTTTGGTATTAAACTAGTACCGAGGACAACTCCTATCTCAATAGCTCCGTATAGAATGGCACCAACAGAATTAAAAGAGTTAAAGTCTCAGTTGTAAGACTTGACAGATAGAGGATTTGCGCGATCGAGTTTCTCGCCCTGGGGTGCTCCTGTGTTATTTGTGAAAAAGAAAGATGGAACAATGAGGATGTGTATTGATTATTGACAGTTAAACAAAGTGACGATAAAGAATAAATATCATTTGCCTCGTATTGATGATTTGTTTTATCAGCTAAAAAGAGCTACAGTGTTTTCTAAGATAGATTTGAGATCGGGCTACTATCAGTTGAGAGTTAAAGAATCAGATGTACCGAAGACTGCTTTCAGAACGAGGTACGGATATTATGAATTCTTAGTTATGCCTTTTGGACTAACAAATGCTCCTGCAGTGTTTATGGATTTGATTAATCGGATATTTAGATCGTGTTTGGATCGTTTTGTTGTGGTGTTCATTGATGATATTCTGATTTATTCATGTGATGGGACGCAACATGCCGAGCATTTGAGAATTGTGTTACAGACTCTGCATGAGAAGCAATTGTATGCAAAGTTTAGCAAATGTGAGTTTTGGCTGAGTGAGGTTGGTTTTCTGGGACATATTGTATCAGCTGCGGGAATACGAGTTGATCCGAGTAAGATTTCAGCTATTTTAGAATGGAAGCCTCCAAGAAATGTGTCTGAAGTCTGTAGTTTTCTGGGAATAGTGGGATATTATAGAAGATTTGTGAAAGGCTTCTCGATGATTGCGACTCCATTGA
Source organism: Gossypium sturtianum (assembly GCA_025698515.1). NCBI lineage: Eukaryota > Viridiplantae > Streptophyta > Magnoliopsida > Malvales > Malvaceae > Gossypium > Gossypium sturtianum. The sequence continues at coordinate 32,878,978 of CM046946.1, read as the reverse complement.
CAAAGTTGCTACAAAAAGATGTTAAATTCGAGTGGTCAGAAAAGTGTCAGCAGAGTTTTGAACAGTTGAAAACATTGTTGACAGAGGCACCCGTGTTAGTTCAACCTGAATCGGGTAAAGAATTCATAGTTTACAGTGATGCATCGTTGAATGGTTTGGGCTGTGTGTTGATGCAGGAAGGCAAAGTCATCGCTTATGCTTCGAGGCAGTTAAAGCCGCATGAAAAGAACTATCCGACGCATGATCTTGAATTAGCCGCGATTATATTTGCATTGAAGATTTGGTGTCACTACCTATTTGGTGAGAAATGTCATATATATACCGATCACAAGTGCTTGAATTACTTGATGACTCAGAAAGAATTGAATTTGAGACAGCGGAGATGGTTAGAGTTACTAAAAGACTATGAATTAGTAATTGATTATCATCCGGGTAAAGCTAATGTTGTTGCTGATGCTTTGAGTTGAAAGTCTATATGTGCTTTGCGAGCAACGAGTACTCAGATAAATCTATGTGATGATGGTTTGGTTTTGGCTGAGTTGAAAGTTAGGCCGATGTTTATACATCAGATTTGTGATGCCCGGAAAAAGTGATGATGAGATGATAGCAAAACGAACTCAATGTGATATGAATTTTGATTCAGAATTTCGAGTTGATAACAATGATTGTTTGAGATTCAGAAATCAGATTTGTGTTCCGAGGAATTTAGAGTTGATTCAGATGATTTTAAATGAAGCTCACAATAGTCGTTTGGTTGTTCACCCTGGGAGTACAAAAATGTATAACGATCTAAAATAGTTTTATTGGTGGCATGGTATGAAACGGAGTATCTCAGAATTTGTTTTGAGATGTTTGGTTTGTCAGCAAGTTAAAGCTGAACATCAAGTTTCATCCAGTTTGTTACAACCGACTATGATTCCTGAATAGAAATGGGAGAGAATCACGATGGACTTTGTGTCGGGATTGCCTTTATCTCCGAGAAAGAAAGATGCGGTTTGGGTGATAGTTGATAGATTGACGAAATCAGCTCATTTTGTTTCGGTGAGAACAGATTATTCACTTGATAAATTAGCTGAACTGTATATTGCTGAGATTGTGAGATTGCATGGGGTGCCACTATCTATTGTATCTGACAGAGATCTGAGATTTACCTCGTGGTTTTAAAAGAAATTGCAAGAGCCTTTAGGCACAAAGTTGCATTTCAGTACCGCATTTCATCCGTAAACGGATGGTCAATCCGAGTGGATCATACAGATTCTGGAGGATATGTTGAGATATTGTATCCTTGAGTTTAAAAGTATGTGGGAAAAACATTTGTCGTTGATTGAATTCGCATACAATAATAGTTTTCAATCTAGCATCAAAATGGCACCATATGAGGCTCTTTACGGTCAAAAATGTTGAACTCCATTGTATTGGAATGAGCTGAGTGAAAATAAGATTTATGGGGTTGATTTAATAAAAGAGACTGAGCAGAAAGTTGAAAGTGATTCGTGACAGTTTGAAAGCAGCGTCAAATTGTCAAAAATCTTATGCAGACTTGAAATGAAAAGATATCAAATTCGAGGTTGGTGACAAAGTGTTTTTGAAAGTGTCTCCGTGGAAGAAAATACTTCGATTTGGCCAAAAAGGCAAGTTGAGTCTGAGGTTGATGTGTCTAAAACTAACTACGATCACAATAAAGGCAAGCGCACCTATCGAACAGTAGTATAGTTTTGGTAAGACCGGTAATATCGTATTCACAAGGACCAAGAGTACTAGTAGTTACTATATTTTTATTATCTAGCCTAAGAATTGGAGTGATTTCTTTTTAAACTAAAACTAATTAATTAAAACATGACAAAGAATGAATTAGGAAAATACTTTTAGACAACTTATATGATGGAGGCAATACCTAAGGAAGAATCCACCTAGACTTCACTTATTACTTTTGATTCATATGATTTATTCACTTGTCTTAATCCGTAGAAATCCCTGATTTATGTTAATATCTCTCTCGAGACTAAAAACAACTGACACTAGGTTGATTAATTGAAATCTCTTTCTAATTAAAACCCCTATTATCGCATTAACTCGATTTATGGATTCCCTTATTAGATTTGACTCTAATCCGACAAATTTTCGTCGCCCTATGTCTAGGGTTGCAATCAACTCCACTTAATTGTGTTGATCTACTCTTAAACAGGGACTTTTGCTCCACTGAATAAGCACATTCGACTTTGATTAATAACCTGAATTATCAAAATAAGAATAAGAACTCACAATTAACAATAAGAACAAGTATTTATCTTATAAATCAAATAATAATAAGATCCGTCTTAGGTTTCATCCCCTTAGGTATCTAAGTGATTTAGTTCATAATGATAGAAGGAAACGTCATAGAATAAGGAAAACTACAAAACATAAGAAAACCCAAAAACTTCTAAAGAACTTGATGGGAGATCCTCAGTCTTGATGGAGATCCTTCTTCCGAGCTGCTTCCGACGGCAGTCTTCGAGTATTTTCTGTGTTCTATTCAGCGTTCTCTTTTAGGTCACCCCCTAGGGTGTTTATATAGGCTTTGGAACGTCTTTCTTTGCCCACAAGTAACCTTTTCCGGATAGAATTAACCTTTGATACGGCAGGGACACGCCTGTGCTCGATAGCCTTAGGCCGTGCTCGCTCCTGCTCACCACACACGGCCGTGTGATCTACCCGTGGACGATAGTCCAGGCCATGGTTGATCCTGCTCGTAACACACGGCCATGTCTAATGGCCCAGGCCGTGTTGAATTCTAAGATAGGCCCATTTTGTCCTTTTTTGGCCCGTTTCTCGTTCTTTTCGACTCCCTAAGCCCTCCTGAGTGTAAAACATGAAATTAAAGGATTAGGAGCATCGAATTTATCAAATCTAATGAAAACTCATCCAAAAATAAGCTAAGCATGGGGTTAAAATATGTATAAATTATGGTTTATCATATATCCCCACACTTAAGCCTTTGCTTGTCCTCAAGCAAAATCCTCAACTCACAATTAAAACTAACTTCCTCGACTCATAATTCTCAACAATAATGTCTCATCATAATTCACAGATAATTCATACATTGATAATTTAACTAGACGAGTCCTAGAGATTCAAACAATCTAAGTCATAGATTTTTATAGCATGAAAACATAGGTGTTTCCCCTTACCTAAATAATTACCTTTGATTCAAAACCTAACAAGTATTGACATCCTCACTAAAGATTCACTCAAATCACTCAAAGTGTTTAAGGTTCAAAAATTAAGCACTCAAAAGTCAAACATGAAAATTTATTACCATAGGCTTGCATGAAAATCAAATCTCCACCACTATAAAATGAGATGATACACAAATCAAAAGGTCTTTTAAAGGGTTGTAATGGGGCTTGGGTTAAAGGTGTGGATAAAGGCTGAAAAGGAGGGTTAAAATCGAGATTGAATTGACAATTTACCTAACTAGAAAAATAAACTTAATACTGAATAATTACAACTTATCACTAATAACGCGAGCTTCTTCTCAAAATGTAAAAATGAATCGTTTAAGCTCAAATACATAGAACTAATAATGAATAAATTTCCAACTTTTTTTAAGAATAAGAACATAGAATAATAAGATAGAATTTAACAACTGAAATAAAGAAAATAGTTAGGCAACTGATCAAATCAAATCTCGACATAAAAGGGGTCAAGAAAAATAGGGATAACAAATTAAATAACTGGGTTTTGGGTTAATAATAGTGGTATATCAAGAAATGGTTGATTAGGCTTCAAAGGGGTTCACTAGGGGTTAATTATGAAGGTAGGCTTTTAATGGAGTAAGTGGGTTAAATCCTAGGCGCCTTCATCATTTCAGTATACCAAATCACAAGTGTGGTCTCGACATGTATAATCGAAGCAAGTTCTAGAATAACAAATCAATGTTGACAACACTCATAACCAACAATAAAGTGAGCAAGAAAAATATATGCTCTAAAAGGCTCAAAAATCTCACAAAAATTATGGTTTTTGATGTCAACCTTGCAAATTTCAAACTTCAAAGTAATATTTAAATTTAGGGAAACAACCTAAAACAGTTTTTGATGACGGAAAATAGACTTATCATGCTTGATTCTCTAATGTCTTAAAGTTTAAACCATCAATGTACAATTATCTATGACTTAATCCAAAACATATCAATGAAAATCATAAATCAATAAAAGTTTCATTCTAATAGTAACATGAGAAAATTACTTAAGAACAAGGCATAATTCAGTATTGTTGACACCTCCCCACACTTAGATGTACATTGTCCTCAATGTACAAAGATAGATAATGACAATCATAGTAAGAAAATCATAAGATATGGAGAGAAGTGAAACTTCCTGAATTTTAGATGGAGTCAAAGAAAAGAAACGGTGTAGAGTTGGGCAGGGGTGGTGGATACTCCGGTGGTGGTGTGGTCGTTCCTTAATAGCCCCTAGAACCTAGATTAAAGAAATCAAAATGTAATAATATAACTTAAAGACAAGAAAGGTAAACGGAAAGAATTTAAAAATGAAAATAAAAGAAAAAGAAAGAATAAATGGACTCAAAGGTACTTGTCTTGTCGAATTAATGAAGCGGCCGGCATGAACTTTTGTGGAGTGGTCGCACACGGAGAGACCGTGCTAGGAGCCTTTCGCTTTTTCGACATGGAGATGGTGGCTTTGCTCTTGCCTCTAGTATTTAATATTTGTGTACGGTGGCAAGGATAGTGGTTGGTGTGGTGGTGGTTTAAAGAAAGAATAAGAGAAAGGAAGAAAGGAAAATGAAAGGAGAAGATAATGGGAAAAAGGAAGGGGTGTGGTGGCTAGGGTTAGGTAGAAAAAGAATTGGGGAAGAAAATGAATAGAAGAAGGGGGTTTAAATAGAAATCGTGGCATCTGGTAGCTGCCCACGCCCGTGTGCCTTGGGCGTGTTAGGTCACACGGTCGAGTTGCACGGCTGTGTGATGCTTCGTTCGTTTCTCCTACGGCCGTATAGAGGTTTCCACGCCCATGTTCGTTTGATCAGTATCGACCACGACCTAGGGACACGGGCGTGTCGCACACCCGTGTTACTTTCTCAGTGTCGACCACGACCGTATTGCACGACCGTGGCATTTTGTTGCAGCCCATGTTTTGGGAAAATTGTCGCCCTTGGTTCGCACAGTCTCTGCCACATCGATGTGCGTATTCGTGGTGTCCACACGGCCACGGCCACGCCCGTGTGCAAGGCCGTGTGGTAGGGAAACCTGCGCTTTATTAATTTGGTTAGTTTTTAGTTAAGTGCTAAAAATCAAAAATATGAAAATTAAAGGGGTTAGTGCTCGGTTGCCTCCCGAGAAGCGCTGGTTTAAAGTCTTAAGCTAGAATTACCTCTCATTCGCATAATCATAGTGGTTTGAGGAGTTGAAACTCCTCATTCTTGCTATCAATTGTATTAAAATAAGGTTTTAGACGAGTATGATTTACCTTGAAGGTGCCAAATTTAGAATGAGTTACCTCGACTGTACCGTATGAGAAAGTATTAAGTACCGTGAAAGGAGTCATTCCATTAGGTTCAGAAGTGGCAACACAAGGATCTGTATTATCCATTAGAACTTGGTCTCCAACCTTGAAGTAGTTTGCTTCATCTTTAAGTTCGTTATGGATTTTCCTCGGTTTTGCTTCGTGTGTTCTTGGTATCTCCTTAACATGTGTCTTCCACTCGTCTAGTTCATCGATCTGAAGCCTTCGCTCCTCATGAGTTATTTCTTTGTTGGCACGAGGTCTAGAATATGGCTCAGTTGTGTAATTTCGTGGTGCTTCCTGAAAAGAAGGTTGAACCAAATGGTTATTATTAGAATTTATGTTCTCACCTTTATTACTCGATGTCCTAGCTGAATCAAGAGCCTGAAGAGTGATCGTTTCGTCACTTACACGAAGTATGAGTTCACCTGTACCAACATCAATTCTAGTTTTAGCAGTTTCCAAAAAGGGTCTTCCTAAAATTAAAGGAATATTATTGTCCTCATCCATGTCTAACACAACAAAGTCTACTGGGAAAATGAACTTATCAATTTTTACTAGTACATCTTCAATTATACCCCTAGGAATTCTAATGGTTTTATCAGCTAATTGAATGCTCATCCTAGTTTGTTTGGGTTTCCCAAGACCTAGCTGTTTAAACATTTTATAAGGCATAACATTGATGCTTGCCCCTAAATCTGCTAAAGCATTACTAATAGATAAACCACCAATTAAGCAAGGAATCGTAAAAATCCCTGGATCTTTTAACTTTTGTGGTAGTCTATTTTGTAAGATTGCTGAGCATATTGCATTTAACTCCACATGCGACGCCTTGTCTAACTTTTGTTTGTTTGTCAAAAGCTCTTTTAAAAATTTCTTTGAATTGGGCATCTGCGAAAGAGCTTCAATAAACGGTAAGTTAATATGTAATTTCTTTAGAAGTTTAAGAAATTTACCGAATTGTTCATCTGTGCGGTCTTTTTTCGTCGCATTGGGGTATGGTACACGAGGTTTTTACTCTGTACTTACTGATTTCGGTTTATCATGGCTTACCTCAACCTTACCTTTATCTACCACGTTCTCTTGCCTCTGTTTCGGTTCGTCTAACCCTTCACAATCGTGAACAGTAATGGCGTGGATTTGCTCTTTTGGGTTAGTTTCAGTGTTGCTTGGCAAGCTACCTTGTGGTCGTTCTGAGATCAGCTTGGCGAGCTGACTTATTTGGTTTTTGAGTCCTTAAATCGATGCCTGTTGGTTTTTTAGTGCAGTTTCGGTGTTCTGGAAACGCGTTTCTGACACCGAGATGAATTGAGTAAGCATCTCCTCAAGGTTCGGCTTTTTCTCCTGTAGGTAGGGTTGTTGTTGAAAGTCTGGAGGGGGTTGTTGTCTCTGATTTCCTTGACCACCCCACGAAAATTTTGGGTGGTTCCTCCAACCTAGATTGTAAGTGTTACTATAAGGGTTATTTTGAGGTCTAGAATTATTACCCAGTTCATTTGTTCGCTTTCTATGCCAGGATTATAGAGTGGGTATTCTGTATTGTTCGACCCTCCTCCATTTGTATCGCACTGCATCACTGGATGTACCTGCGAAGAGCCACACAAACCATCAATCTTTTTATTTAACAGTTCTACCTGGTTTGATAGCATGGTCACTGCGTCAAGATTGAAAACACTGGCGGCTTTTGTTGGCTTTGTCCTTATAACTTGCCACTGATAGTTATTCAGTGCCATCTCCTCTATAAACTCATAAGCCGCCTCAGGGGTCTTGTTATTTAGGGTTCCACCGGCGGCTGAATCAATCAACTGCCTAGTTGAGGGGTTCACACCATTGTAAAAGGTTTGAACATGTAGCCACAAAGGTAACCCATGGTGTGGGCACCTTCTTAGTAAATCCTTGTATCTCTCCCATGCATCGTAAAGTGTCTCTAAATCCATCTGCACAAAAGAAGAGATATCATTCCTCAACTTAGCCATTTTAGCCGGCGAAAAATATTTAAGTAAAAATTTTTCGGTCATTTGGTTCCATGTAGTGATTGATTCTCGTGGTACGAGTTCAACCACTGTTTAGCTTTGTTCCTCAACAAAAAGGGAAACAACCAAAGGCGAATGGCATCATCAGAAACGCCATTAATTTTGAAAGTGTCGCAAAATTCCAGAAAATTTGCCAAGTGATTGTTTGGATCCTCATCCTGCAAACCATCAAACTGAACAAATTGCTGAATCATCTATATAATGTTAGGTTTCAGTTCAAAATTATTTGCAGCAATAGTAGGTCTAAAAATACTTGATTCAATTCCTATTAAATTAGGTTTAGCATAATCATACATAGTACGAGGAGTAGGATTTTGATTCACCGGGTTTATGGCAACCATAGGAGGTAGCGGATTATTATCAGCCATCTCTTCTGTAGTATTAGTTTCATCTTCTTGCTCTTCTTCTATGTATTGTAGACTTCGCCTTATTTCTCTTCGGTTTCTGCGAGCTGTACATTCTATATCACTGTCAAAAAGTAATGGTCCTGACGGGTTCCTTCTAGTCATAAACTAAAAGTTCCTGCCAGAAGCAAAAGAAAAAAATTAGTGAATAGAAATAAAAATTAAATTGCAAATAAAAGTAAATAAAATGGCTAAAGTAATAAAAATTTAGTGTTCCTAATATCTTAGTCCCCGGCAACGGTGCCAAAAACTTGATGTGTCTAAAACAAGCTACGATCACAATAAAGGCAAGCGCACCTATCGAACAGTAGTATAGTTTTGGTAAGACCGGTAATATCGTATCCACAAGGACCAAGAGTACTATTAGTTACTATATTTTTATTATCTAGCCTAAGAATTGGAGTGATTTCTTTTTAAGCTAAAACTAATTAATTAAAACACGACAAAGAATGAATTAGGAAAATACTTTTAGACAACTTATATGTTGGAGGCAATACCTAAAGAAGAATCCACCTAGACTTCACTTATTACTTTTGATTCATATGATTTATTCACTTGTCTTAATCCGTAGAAATCCCTGATTTATGTTAATATCTCTCTCGAGACTAAAAACAACTGACTCTAGGTTGATTAATTGAAATCTATTTCTAATTAAAACCCCTATTATCGTATTAACTCGATCTATGGATTCCCTTATTAGATTTGACTGTAATCTGGCAGATTTTCGTCGCCCTATGTCTAGGGTTGCAATCAACTCCGCTTAATTGTGTTGATCTACTCTTAAACAGAGACTGTTGCTCCACTGAATAAGCACATTTGACTTGGATTAATAACCTGAATTATCAAAACAAGAATAAGAACTCACAATTAACAATAAGAAGAAGTATTTATCTTATAAATCAAATAATAATAAGATCCGTCTTAGGTTTTAATCCCCTTAGGTATCTAAGGGATTTAGTTCATAATGATAGAAGGAAACATCATAGAATAAGGAAAACTACAAAAAATAAGAAAACCCAAAAACTTCTAAAGAACTTGATGGGAGATCCTTAGTCTTGATGGAGATCCTTCTTCCGAGCTGCTTCTGACGGCTGTCTTCGAGTATTTTTTGCGTTCTATTCAGCGTTCTCTTTTAGGTCACCCCCTAGGGTGTTTATATAGGCTTTGGAAGGTCTTTCTTTGCCCACAAGTAACCTTTTCTGGATAGAATTAACCTTTGATACGGCAGGGACACGCCCGTGCTCGATAGCCTTAGGCCGTGCTTGCTCCTGCTCACCACACACGGTCGTGTGATCTGCCCGTGGATGATAGTCCAGGCTGTGGTTGATCCTGCTCGTAACACACGGCCGTGTCCAATGGCCCAAGCCGTGTTGAATTCTAAGATAGGCCCATTTTGTCTCTTTTTGGCCCATTTCTTGTTCTTTTCGACTCCCTAAGCCCTCCTGAGTGTAAAACATGAAATTAAAGGATTAGGAGCATCAAATTCATCAAATCTAATGAAAACTCATCCAAAAATAAGCTAAGCATGGGGTTAAAATATGTATAAATTATGGTTTATCAGAGGTTCATCGGGCCGTATGAGATTATTGAACGAATTGGACCGGTTGCTTATAGATTGTTGTTGCCACCTGAATTAGAAAAGATTCATAATGTATTCCACGTATCGATGCTTCGACGATATAGATCTGATCCATCGCATGTAATTACTCCTACTGAGGTTGAGATTCAGTCAGATTTGTCGTATAACGAAGAACCGATCCGAATTTTGGCACGTGAGATCAAAGAGTTGAGAAACAAAAAAATTTCCTTAGTGAAAGTGTTGTGGCACAAACACGGAGTTGAAGAGGCTACGTGGGAGCCTGAAGATGTTATGAGAGAGCAATATCTAAACCTATTCACTAGTAAGATTTTCGGGGACGAAAATCCCTAAGGGGGGAGAGTTGTAACAGCCCAGTTTAGACCCTAGTCGAAACAGTGGTTTCGAGACCATAAACCCGAGTTCTGAAAAATATTTTAATATTATTTTTGGTGATTATAATATATGATTGAGCATGTGTGAAAGTTCTGTGTGAAAATTTTATCGATTGTGTGCTTAATTAGCAAAAAGGACTTAAATGCATAAAATGTAAAAGCTATGTGCTGATTGTTAAAGTGCTAATTTGACATGGCTTATTAAAGTGTGAGTCCTTATGTTGTTATTATTCCATGTGATAAAGGGATGGACAAAAATGCCAAAGTTAGTGGAATTTAAATGTTGTTTCATTAAAGCTAAATTTGTAAATAGGTTATTAATGTATGATTAAATAAAAAAATAAGAAAATAAGCTCCATTATCATCTTCCTTGCCGAAATTTGAAAGAAAAGAAAAGAGAAAAAGCCATCTAGGGTTCGGCCATTGTTGATTTTAGTTGAGGTATGTTTCAAGCTCAGTTTTTGATAATTTCTACGTTTTTTTTATTGTTGCTTTGTGTTCTTTCAAACCCATGCTTTAATTTTAGAAATTGATGGTGATTTTGAGATATGCCATTGATGAATGTTTGAGTTTTGTGATAGTTGATGATGGAATATGAAAGATATGTGAAAGATTAACATGTTTTGTCTTTGAGTTTTTGGTGAAATTGAGTAATTTGGACTAAATTGTGAAAATAATATGTTGAGGGACTAAAATGTGAAATAAATGAAATATATGGGCTTGTATGAGACTAAGGAGAATTCGGCCTAAGCATGGTGTAGTAAAATTTTGTGTATTTGATGATTTTATGAAATAGGGACTAAAGTGTCAAAATATGAAAATGTGAGGGCTATTTTGTAAAACGCCCTAAATATGTGTGTTTGGACTAAATTGAATGAATTGGTGATTAAGTGAGCTAAATTTAAATATGTATAGACCAAGAAAGGAGAGATTCGGATCGAGATCGAGGCAAAGACAAAGTACTCGATTAATCGACTAGTCTCGGTATTTCGACGTCCGATGTAAGTTCGGATATAATACAAGTTGTTAAATTTATATCTATGTGATGAGAAATGAATGAATTGTATAGTTAACGAAATAGCAATGTTATATATATATTTGAGTAATGAGGCACTATGTGTGCGTAATTAGAAATGAGACAGAGATGATTGGCACTGTGTGTGCGAAATAGTAGAAGCTTTGGCTTATTGATTTGGCACTGTGTGTGTGATACCGAGATAAGTTCGGTTTAAAGTACAGGCACTAAGTGTACGATGACATTTATACTTCGGCTACGAAATTGGCACTAAGTGTGCGATTGAATCAAATGAATAACAAAGGTTGATCGAAATGTAATATCTAGCATTGAGTAGCATGGATGGTGAATAACTATGTGTTGGCTAAGGTATGTATTGAACCTTTGTGGTTGATGAAATTATGTATGGAAATATGAATGGTGGAGTGAGTATATTAGCTACGGATGATATGGTGTGAATATTTGAGAGTTGATCTATGTGATGGATTAACTTTGTATATTGTATTTGATTTATTAAATTGAATGTATTATGTTACCAACTTACTAAGCTTTAGAGCTTACTGTGTGATGTGTTTCTTTGTTTTACAGTGTCAGTAAAGCTAGCTTGGATCTGGGGATCGTCAGCGATTCAATCACACTATCGGCTATCTATTTTGGTAATTTTGGAAAGATGTACATATATGTGGTATATGGCATGTATAGGCTATTGAATGTGGCATGTTTTGAGTTGTGTAAATTTTGCCATGAGATATGGCTTAAAAGTTGAATGATGTTAGTATATATATGTGTGGGTTAAGTGAATGATGAATATGGTTTGTTCATGCTTAAATGATTGATGAAAACTGTAGTTTAAATGTGAATTGTGGTAAGGTTTATATGATGCTTGACTTATATGTTTTGGGATGTGAAATTAAGTGTCTTGGATGAACTTATTTGAGTAGAAAATTGAGTATAAGAATAGATGGTATGGTTGATAATTAATTGGTGCTTGAAATGGTATGTTTTGGTTGCATTTGAGGCATGAATTGGTATTGGTTTGATGCATATAGGTGATTCCAAAGTGTGGATGGTAATTTGGCTTTGAAAATGGCCTATAATTACCCACACGGTTGAGCACACGGGTGTGTGGCTCGACCGTGTTCTTCGTGGTTGTGTTATTGAAACAAGTCAGACTCGACCACGGGCTCGACACACGGGCGTGTGACTAGACGTGTGGTGCAAGTCAGTGTTGACCACGGGTAAGGCACACGGGCGTGTCTCAGGCCATGTGAACAAGTCAGTATGTATGCCCTGTTTTGCCACGGCTTGGACGCACGGGCGTGTCCGAGGCCGTGTGAGGCACACGGCCTACCCACACGGGCGTGTGACCTCTGCAGTTTTGAAAAATCATTAAAATTTCAGAAATTTTCGTATGTGTTCAGTTTAGTCTCGACCCTTTTTTAATATGTGATTAAGGTCTCGTTGACCTATTTAAGGGACTATATGATTATATTTGAGCATGTTTGATTGATGATTTACTTTGTGTTGAAAAGTGAAATGAGTTTAAATGTTCTGATTTGATCGGTAATGCCTTTAACCCTAAACCGGCGATGGTTACGGGTTAGGGGTGTTACACAAAGACTTGGGTCCTTTGAAAAAAATTCTTGGAATGGAAGTTGCTTAATCAAAGAAAGGTCTTATGGTCTCTCAGAAAAAATATGTGATTGATCTTTTAAAAGAGGCTGGGATGAGTGGTTGCCGCTCAGTTGACACACCAATTGATCCAAATGTAAAATTCAGAAATAAAGTAGGTCGATTAGTTGATAAAAGGCAACACCAAAGATTAGTCGGTAAGTTAATTTACTTATCACATACAAGGCCAGACATAGCTTTTGCAGTGAGCTTAGTGAGTCAATTTATACACTCTCCAATGGAGGAACATGAAGAAGCAGTGTTTCGGATTCTTAGATACTTGAAGAGTTCACCTGGAAAGGGCTTATTCTTCAAGAAATCCGAACAAAAAGGAATTGAAGCTTATACAAATGCAGACTAGGCAGGCTCAATGACAGATAGAAGAGCTACATCAGGATACTGTACATTTGTTTGGGGAAACCTTGTGACTTGGCGAAGCAAAAAACAAAATGCTGTAGCAAGAAGTAGTGCAGAGGCTGAGTTTAGATCAATGGCTCAAGGAATTTGTGAAATGATGTGGTTAAAAAGAATTGTGAAAGAGCTGAGGAAACCAATAACTTCACCAATGAAGTTGTACTATGATAGCAAAGCTGCCATTAGTATTGCTCACAACCCTGTCCAGCATGACAAAACTAAACATGTTGAGATTGATAAACACTTTATTAAGGACAAGATTGAAGAAGTGTTCATGCTGTTTGTTCCTTCAAACAACAGATTGCTGACATACTCACCAAAGGGCTCTCTAAGACAAACTTTGATTTTCTTGTAAGCAAGTTGGGCATGATTGATATATATGCACCAACTTGAGGGAGGGTGTTGAAATATGTGAAACCCATATATTTTGGGGATATATTTTAAAGTTATTTAAGTAGATAAATCTTAGAATAAATCATTTGAGATATTTTAGGAATATTTTATTTTATCTTTTAGTAGTTTATTAGAATAAGGGAATTATTTTCCTTATCTTTTAGTAGTTTATTACAATAAGATCATTATTTTCCCAATTAGGCTTGACTCTTTTCTCTATTTAAATTTAGTTGTTTAGTTAATAAAAGACAGAACAGTTTTATTAAATACTCCATATATCTCACACTGATAACCCTGTTAAAATTCCACAAACCAATTACAATTAGCAGGTAGAGACAACCAATAAGTAGATCCTGCAAACTATCAAAAAGGAAGGTAGGCAAGGCCAATGTGGCCTAGTTAAAAGAACTACCTGGAATACTATGAGCCTTACAAACCATGTCACATACAAGGATGGGGTATTTGGAGGAAGATTTTACAATCTTTGCTGTCACCTTATGAGGTATTTGGATTTTAGGAACAAAGTACTGTTCAAAGGTGTAGCTCCAAATTCTGTGGGGGTGATTAAAGTAGCTTTTGAGTTGATAAATAATACTAGAATGGCGTATACGGATTGGAGTTTACTTCAACCGCAACGTAATAGCGAAGAACGAGACCCACCAAAGTGTGTGTCTGTTTACTCGTATAATATCTTCCTTGGATGGAGTAGAAGAAACACACTAGTTATTGTTGTCTTGCTTATTAAGACACCAGAGCATAAGATGTGGCGTATTGTTCGTGGTAATTTTAATAAGTGATAGAGTTGTCAAGAAGCTTTCGATAACCTGATTTGTTCTACCAGTGGCTATTCAACTGGAAATCTCATCATGCATCATCTAAACCAAAGGCTAACTTATAAGAAATTTTAACGAAGACAAGTTTTTCTGCATTGGGATGCACAACCAATCCTCGACGACATCAATGTCTTGATGGCAGGAATACAGACAACCATGAAACACTTAGACGGTCAACTAGGGAAGCATCGAAAGAGTTGACTCATGTTTTATTTTGCTTTCTGTATAAACAAAGGCCAGCCCTACTTACAAAGCATGACAATATCGAACAGAACCATATATTAGAATCCAAACCCTGCCTAGGCCTTATGCTTACACACCTCAGGTTCTAAATATTTAAATTCAAAGAAGATAAAAGATAGGCATATATACTTTCTCAATCATATTTACAATGTCAGTATTAATAATAAAAAATGCCTGTCATTCTTAATCATAATCAGAAATTTTAAAAATTGTATAATAAATCTATGAAATAATATATTATTACTGTGTGAAGGGAAACAAAAGAAATGGAAAAATGGAGGGAAATTGACTCACAAGTGATCATATATCCATGCAAATATCCGAATAAGGCACTAGAAATTTATTGATAAAAGAGGTAAAAGAAGTTCTCAAAACTGAGATTCATTATGCTTGAATCAATAAAGAATAAGTACGAATAACAGATATATTACTCCTGCTTCTTGATTTATTTCCTGTGTGCAAAATATGACCTTTGCATATTGGTAACATTCAAAGGAAAGGTAAAATGGTAAAAAGATACCAAAAACAAAAAAGAATGAACCATGGATTTAACCCCTTGGTATTTATTTCCTGTGTGCAAAATATGACCTGTGCATATTGGTAACATTCAAAGGAAAGGTAAAATGGTAAAAAGATACCAAAAACAAAAAAGAAGGAACCATGGATTTAACCCCTTGGTTTTTATGGCCACTCTTAAGTGACTTTCAACAGATGTAGAGATCAAATCTCAACATCTGCTACAATTTTCCTTATTCATAGGCAGGAGCTGTCTTTTATTCTTTTTTTCATAGTATATAGTAGTATTAGGTACCCGTGTATTGTTCGGAAATGAAAATGTATTTCTAAGGTTCAAAGGAAACACTTTCCTCACGTATGTCTTCAAGCTATCGAACTGTTTTAGTCGGGTCAAAGCAAGAAAATGATGGAAGCATGGCTGGCTAGCGGGCTTATCTTTATTCTGTTAGTTCCCAAAATTCCACCACTTCTTCTTCTTTCGAACCTCGGTTGAGGGGAAATCTATAATCGAGCACAAAGAAAGATTTAATGATATTAGAGGAATGAAACTAAAACACACAACATTAAACATGAAGATCCAATTTAAGTTCAATGCAGAGTCTAGCAGATTTCATTTAGACTTCCCGACTATACTACCATGATTCTTCATTTAATCAGCTCGGTCCAAAATCTTCGTTCAAATACCACAGGACACTATGGTAAACAATCCCCTTTTATCTGAAACGATAAGTAAACCAGGACTTCGAGACTTTTATACTACTGCTACTACGGAGCTCAGTAAAGATAAATTCAAATAGAAGCTAAAGAAAAGAGAAAAGATGTAATATAATACCTTCTTGAAAGTGGATTGAGTTGTAGTGAACTTCGGCCCAAAAACTTAAGAAAATCACTGCATTGGTAAACATAACACTTCATAAGTCATAGCATTTATGAGAAGAAAACAAGGCTTGATTATGTTGTTTGCTTAATTTGCAAAATCAGTGGGAAACAAAAGCAAACAATAGTTTTGGAAGAAAATAACAATAAAAAGTGTTGAGGGGAGGTCGCACTCTGGGCCGATCTCGGACCCTTAAACAAAGTATTGTTCCCAAGGTGTCTATGCTCGGTTTTAGCCTCGGGTTTTTGTCTCCAGACTCCAAGGAGAGCCCAAAGGGATTCATGGAGTTTAGTGGGAGCGCTTGGTCCACCAAGGAAATGTTTTTAGCATTTTGGCCTTAGTGGGGTTCAAGTATAGACACCCCAAGCACAATACCTCTACTGTTCAAGGGTAAAACCGAGCATAGACACTCCGGGCACAATACCTCCACTGTTCGAGGGTCTGATCAGCTGCTCAGATGACGACACTTCAAAGGCTTCTCCTAATAGGAGAGATGACCCCCCTCAACAAAAAGTTTTTCCTTTAGTTTAATTGAATGATAAAAGAATACATGATCCTACTTTATATGGAATAAAAAATTCTCCAAAATTCAATCAACGGGGAAGCAAAGGGCTAAAATTTTACCTCCTTTTGGCTTCTGGAAGTTAGGAATGATCTCGATGTAACAAGTATCCTTAAATGAAGTTAGAACAAAAACTCTCACACCATACTGAAAAAATTGCTAGTGTTAGTCATTGAAAAAACAATTCATGAACACTTAATCATTAGCAAAGTGAAAGAAAACCCGGGGGAGCTACAGCACATGGAAGGAAGCAGGAGACAGAAAGATCTATCCTTCTTCTTTGGGACACATAATGAAAAACGTTATTAGAACTAGATTCAGGCAACTAAAGAGATTAGGTCTAAAAATAGTAAATTGGTAATCATATAAGTTCGGTCACAACACAATTTCTTCAAAGAAAGGTGTTTGTTTATTATAAAATTTGTAGCCCATACCGAGTCTGCAGCCGCTTGCAATGTGACATGATCACCCCACTCGCCACTCCTGGCATCATTCATAGATGGTATTAACATTGCTATTCTTTTGCCCATAAGCTTGAATGGTAAAAAACAAGGAAAAAAAGTTTTACTAATACTTGGACATCTTCTTCAAATAGTCAGCATAATCCATGGGGACATATCCTTCATATGCCTCTGAGTGAGATTTAAGCTGCCAAAACAAGCCATTGTAGTGAAAGCTACATCAGGATCATTACATATCTTATACCTCAATAAGCAAAGTTAATGTTCTGTGTGATCCAGCAAAATAAAAAGCTAATTCCAGGACAACAAACCTGATTTACAACTTGACGTCTCACATTTTTGTGATTATCTGGTGTACGATATATCTGATCTGACAGTGCACGGAACTGGAAACCAAGAAACTGACCATAAATATTATTCTAGAAATGCAAGGGTTAAACCACAACATAAAGACAACACACCTGACAGTTACCATCTCCTTGAACCTTGAGCTCATCAAAACCGTATAGCTGCAACCTGGATACGGAAAGAAACTCCATTGATGAAAACCTACACGCTAACATATAGAAGAAAAATAAAAAGAATAATTACCTGTTTAACAACCTTTCATGATCAGACATTGCTTCATCGATTGATGGTATTTCGCCATTGATTCTAGGGACATGCTGCAACAAACAGCTTCAAATGCATTAGAAGAAAATGGCAGAGTTGCAGGTTCTCATGCATCAACCAAAATTAAGTCCTTTTAACAATTTTAAATGCAAATCAGAGGATCGCGTAAATGGACATAATAAAAATAAATAATAAACAACGACACTTTTATAAGGTAAACTTACAGGAATAGGAATCATTTGATTCAACCTCTTGCCTAAATCATCATCTAGTATATAATATCCATCAGTTGGCTCCAAAGAGCTGGAAAAATCCTCCGAATCACTAGGGCTAGAGCACGAACTAGGTGGCACCAAAACATCAGATTCATCCTGGCCATATTCATAGGCTGCACATTGCGGCAAAATAAATTCCAAATAGTGGTAAGCTTATAAATACCATGAAAATGATATAAACATGATAGGAAAAGCTTCTGGACACCTGAATAATTGTAGTTTGTTGCTAATGGACTATACCAATCATGAGGTCCACTGGATGCTTGCAATTGTTGTTCATCAGCATGAGAAATTTGAGAAGCTTCTGCTACATCGAGATGTGAGAACTCTTCCTGAAGGATACCAGCAATGACCTTATCATTCTCTATCTGGCCGCTTTGAGTATCCGTATGACCTCTAAAATCATGCATGTGATGATACATTTCACCATTATCATGCTGTATTGTATAACTATATACGGAAGGATAAAACAGGTCACCCCCCAGAACCCAATGCATGAAATCTGAATCTTGCTGATTCATAATCATCAACTTCAAACAAACACTTGACCATCTGTACAAGCAATTCTCAATTAGATATTTGTTCACACATAAAAATAAAAAAAGCATTTGGATATCCGTATTCATGCATGAAGAAATAAGTCCTAAAACTGCAATTGCCCTGAAAACCAAAGGGCAAAGGCTCTGCTGCAAGCATCAAACTAAGAAACTGCAGCAATACATTTTCTTTGTGGAAAGTTATGGAAACCTAGAAATCTATGTAGTCATATCTATTTGCTCTAGTTTTTTCAAACTATTTAAGTCAATTGTGTATACAGCACCAAGTTCTACATGAACTATATTTGTATTGATGATACTTTGTGAAAGTTCATTCAAAATAATTAAAACTAATTGCAAAAAGATACTGAAAATTCTGTAAATAAACAAATGATGAAGTATCAATTTATTTTCTTCAATCTGAGGATACTTTCTCCTTCAAATATATCTTTAAAAAAGTAAGCACTATTGATCATGAGTTAAGAATCAAGACCACCTTGTCTAAAAAGAAACCCAAAAGGAGTTATGAGAAAGATATTCTTTTCATTTCAGAATAACTTTGTAATAAAGCCAACAAAAAGGACTACATTAAAAAAGTTTGTTTTAGTGGATTTTCATTGCACCACAGAATAAAATCGTGTTAGCCCTCTAAATTTACCGGTGGAATCAATTCTATTCTATCCTAAAGCAACCATCTTAAAAGATAATAAATAAAAAATTGTCAAAGTCAAATTAGATAAAAATACTTTCTTTATTTACACTTTGATCTAGATCCAATTCTAAGATACTCTCCACTTAGAGTTTCATTTCTGAATACACTACTGAAAATTTAATGACTAAAACGACAATTAATTCTTTAAGGTTTCTCTTATGCCCGGATATAATTTACAGTTCATACACACGATTTCTTAGCAATAACATATACAAAACCATGGAAACCACAAAGCACAAAACTCAAAATTTCCAAAAAAAAAAAAACACGTCGATTCAAATGAAAACTTGATGTAGCCGATCAAACAAAGAAACACAAAGATTAAAAATAAAAAAAATCCGATCTTTATCATTAAGCAACCTAAAAACATGAAAAAGAAAAAAAAAACCCCCAGAATTCAGAAAACACTAATAAACAATACGAATTAAACCCAGAAATAGGTGATCATTTCCAAGTCCATTCAATCAAAACAATAAAAAAAGATCCGGAATTTACAGTACTCACCAAACCAGGAAGGTTGAAACCTTAGTTTCAAAAGGAAAAAACAAGACACAAAAGCAAACAAGGAACTATTTCACAAGAAACAATGGAGTACACGAGTGACTTAAGATAACGATCGAACGTTGAATTTTTTGAAACGAAAAAAAAATACAAAAATAAAAAAAAAGGGGAAAAAACTAAAACAGCTTCATTTTGACGTATATATAAACAAATTGTTTCCCGCGGGCGTTAAAAAGACAAGCAAGTCCCGATCCTATTCCGTACGGATGGCCCTTTCAACCGTTGGATCAGAGTTTCGAGCGGACGTGATATTCCGTTGAGTTTAAGCGGCATCTTCTAATTCCATTTAATGAGTTGTTCTGAATTTTTGAAGGAGACTGGCGAATAATTGGTTTTTGAGTTGAAAGCTATGCAAAATGAAGTGTTGAGATCCTTCCATTAATTGGAGCAATTACGAGATCTACGGCTGTAATTTCGTGAATTTGGTCTGCTTAGGTTGCTGCGAATTTGACGGTTCTGACCTTTGCTTTGAAATCAATTTTATTACCTAAGATTTCAATTAACAATTTAAAATGGTTTTTATTCGGAAAAAGAGAAAATACAATTTAAAAATGGTCCAAAACAGTCCAACCCCGTCCGCTGTCATTTTCACATCAACATCATACTAGGTACCTCATCTTATTTTTATTCAAGTTTTTATATTTGTATCCACAATTGGATTTGTTAGTAAACTAAAACATTTTACGAGTAGCTTGCGTTCCCGAATGACCCATTATGGCACCTCCATGAAACAGATCAAATAATTGTCTTCTGAGGGTAACGCTACTTCCGATCACAATTTTTCCCTTCTTTCGAAGAAGTAACCCATCCCAAGAATATTTAGGGTGGGTTTGTGGTTGAGACCGTAGCTCTTAACAGAGTTGCTGGAGTCCGGGATCATGAGCATAAGACTCAAATATATGAGACCAAATGTCAGACCAAGTGAGAACGACTAACCAGTACATTGAAACAAATGTCCTTCCTTCATGTGAGGCCGACGTGACAAGGCATCTGTAACAGTGTTGTGGATTCCCCTTTTATAAGCAATAGAGAAATCGTAACCAAGCATTTTGGTCACCCATTTTTTTTGATGGGGTGTGATTGTTTGATTATCATTCAAGAATTTAAGACTTTGGTGGTCGGTTCGGATAAAAAAATGACGACCAACCAAATAGGGATGCCATTTTTTAACTGCCATAATAACAGCCATCATCTTCTTATCATAGATAGATAAAGCTTGGTGATTAACACCGAGAGCCTTGCTAAAGTAAGCTACAGGTTGTCCCTTTTGCTGTAAGACTACCCCAACTCCCTGGCCGCATGCGTTAGTTTCAACATAGAACTGTTCTGTGAAGTCCGGAAGAGCTAAAATAGGCGCGCTACAAACAGCTTCCTTAAGAGTCTGAAAGGCAGATTGAGTCAGTTAGGTCCATTGCCAAGGCACCTCTTTTCGAAGGAGAGCTGTAAGGGGAGCAGCTATAATCCCATAGCCTTTGATAAAACGTCTGTAGTAACTTGAAATTCCAAACAGTCCTCTTAAATCCTTCACCGATTGCGGAACTGGCCAATTAAGTACCCCCTTCAACCTTGGACTAATCCATACTGACAAAACTAGCTGCTATAAGATGCCCCAAGTACTCGACTTGGTTTGTACCAAAATTACATTTGGATTTTTTTGCAAACAATTGATTGAGTCGGAGGAGTTGAAGGACCGATCGTAAATGCCACAAATGCTCAAGCCAATCCTTGGAATAGATAAGGATGTCATAAAAAAAACCAAGACGAATTTCCTGAGGAACTATTTGAACACTTGGTTCATCAATGCTTGAAAACTCGAGGGCGCATTGGTCAATCCGAACGGCATGACCAATAACTCATAGTGTCCTTCATGGGTCCGAAAAGTCGTTTTATGAATGTCTTGCTCACACATACGGACTTGATGATAACCGGATCGAATGTCTAGTTTGGAAAAAACAGTGGCTCCTCCCAATTCGTCTAAGAGCTCTTCAATAACTGGAATCGAAAATTTATCCTTGATGGTGAGTTGATTAAGTTGTCTATAATCAACACACATGCGCCAACTTCCATCTTTTTTCTTAACCATGACATTAGGAGATGCAAAGGGACTAGTGCTATCTCTTATCACACCAGTCTGTAGCATTTCTTGGACTAATTTTTCAATTTCATTCTTTTGGATAGCAGGGTATCGATAAGGTCGTACACGAACCACTTTAGATTCATCTTGTAAGGGAATCTGATGATCCTGTTGTCTATGTAGAGGAAGACTAATGGGAGGTTGAAAAACATCATCAAATTCTTGTAAGAGGTTGGTCAACACAGAACTTGAGCTGGAAGGCGGTAATGATAATGCTAATTGAGCCGACACAGAAAACACCATAGGGCAAGGGCTAGTGTCTAACAAAATGAAATTCTTAGAAAGCTGGTCACCCGACACCAATTGAAGACGTCCAGGTGGTATGCCGTGGAGTGAACATCTTTGATCCTGGTATTGAAATTGCATGGTCAGACGGCCAAAGTTCCAAACAATAGGTCACAAAGAAGACAGCCATTGGACCCCGAGTACTAAGTCACAGCCTTTGATTGGTAAAACCAAAAAAATTTGTACTGAATTGGAAGTCTTGAATTGTCCAAGTAACTGATTCACACAACCCTTTAGTAAACAGTTTGTCACCACTAGCAGTGAGCACCT
This sequence comes from Gossypium sturtianum, assembly GCA_025698515.1. Classification (NCBI taxonomy): domain Eukaryota; kingdom Viridiplantae; phylum Streptophyta; class Magnoliopsida; order Malvales; family Malvaceae; genus Gossypium; species Gossypium sturtianum. Next base: position 32,856,693 of record CM046946.1, on the reverse strand, counting down.
GTAGTCGATATGCAGAAACAATTGAGAGCTTCAATTTCTTAGGTACTCGAGTGTCAATAAAGTTGTGAGTACTTCCTGTATCTACCAAAATAATCACCTCCACTTGATCGATGTAGGCTGTCAGTCTCATAGTTTGTGGACCTTGAGTGCCCTGCATTGCATGTAAGGAAAGGACTGGGGAAGGAGGAATGACATCCGACTCATCTGTCTCCAGTTGTTCCGAGCAGTCCTGAAACTCCTCACTGGTTGGACTCTTCAACATGTCAACAGTAGTGACCATGGGATCAATCACCAGTTGATAGAGCTGAGCCTTGTTGCACCTATGACCTAGTGTGTACTTAAAAGAACACCAAAAACACAGACCCGGTTTCCTCCTATCGTCCATATCAGATTGCGAAAGGGATTTAGTTGGAAATTTAGAAGGATTAACCACTGATCCCCCTGCAGCATGTGTATGAACATTAGAGTTAGGAATTTTCGACCCTTAAAAATTTGAGTGCACAAATCCGGCCCCCTTCCTGTTAGAACTAGGAAACATGGTCTTTGAATACACAGACCCTTCAGTCAATATGGTGTGCTTCTTGGAAGTCCCTTTCAAAATAATTTCGACCTGTCTAGCTACCAGGTATCCATCAACAAGATTTTGGGGTTTAAAGAGCTTAAGATATTGACTGACCTCAGGTTGCAAGTTGCTGATGAAAATACTCAAAGCATGTCGTTCAGGAAGATGTATTTAGTTGAGTAAACTTACAAAACGATTGTGAAACTCGTCCATAGTGCCTTGTTTAAGAGAGACGAGTTCCTCCATGGGATCTTGATAAATATCAGATCCGAATCGGGTTTGTAATCCACGTGCATAGAGTTCCCACGTTAACTGATGCAAGCCTCCTTGCCGCTGTGCGAAAAAATGATGCCAGTCCAAGGCTTTACCCTCCAAATGAAGCATAACCAATCGTACTTTGGTATGGTCCTCTACTCCCTCTGCCTAAAAAAAATGCTCTAGTTTAGACCACCACCCCCTAAAGTCGGTACCATCAAACCGAGGACAATCATATCGAAACTTTTGAATCCTGGGCTCTAAAGACGAGCAACGCGCAAAGGGCCTACAGGATCGAGATCTGCCTTAGGAGAGAGTATAAGGGAGTCACGAGGAGGAAAACCAAGAGGAGATTCACCGAGTATCCCCTTCCCTTTACTCGGATGGATACTACCAGTGCCCCCATGCTATGGTTGACCGAGAAATTACTCGAGCACAGAGTACAACTCAGATCTTATATCACCTTTAAATCCTTCCTGAAACTCCTTGAGTCGTGTGTCAAGTTTGGCATCAAGGTCGACTCTCAGCTGGGATAGCTCCTGCTGAAGTTGACCCATTTCTTTTTGCAGTCTGGTGGTAACGCCGTCAGTAGCCATGAGAAACGTACTGTCTCTGATACCCTTGTGATGACCCAGAAAATGATAGAGAAAATTAATAGAAAGAGAAGAGAGAATCTAGAGGAATGAGAGGAGAAAGAATAATTCTTCTTTTCATTTCATAACCGTTTTTCTACCCTTTTTCGTCATAATAAGGAAGATAAGTAACCAATTACAACTGGCATCAGTTAGCTGCTATTCCTTCCCAAAACGGTGTGTTTTACTCCTACCCAATACACGTCGTTTAACTCCTGAATCCATCCTCTAAACGGTGCGTTTACATTATAACAATTAAAGAAAACAAAACTAACATGACCACAATTAAGGAAAGATGAACAGTAAATGTTTTAACCCCTAACAAGGCATTCTTGGTTGCTTAAAAAATGGAAAGGACAATGGTGGGAGAGGTCCGATGCGGGAGAGAAGAGGGACGAGGGTGGAGGAATTTTTGTTTTATATAATATTAATATAAAATTTAAATTTATTATTATATTTTTAAAAATATTTATGTATTTTTATTTTTTAAAAGTAGGATCAAATTGAGATTATTTGTAAATTTTAAGGATTAATTTTTTTTTAAAATTATGACTAAATTTCTATAACATGTAAAAGTTGAGGACTAAATTTGTTATTATATCAATTTTTTAACTATCACGTCAACTTGCTATTGTGATTTTAACGAGAGTGACCAAATTATTAAACTATATAACGTGGGTGCTTAAATTACAAACTTCTTATTTTAAATACTTAAAATAAAAAGTTTTAATAGTTGATTGACTATTTGTGTAGTTTACCCTTGAAAAAACAATACCATACTTTTTTTAAAAGGAATTGGGCTTGCATTTAAACAAACAAACAGTAAGTCCAACAAGCGAAACCAACAGAAACTAAACCAAACAAAGCAAACCAAAACAAAAGCCCAGTACAAACGCTCACTCTGGAAACAAAACCCTAAATAAACAAACGGTGAGCAGTTCCAAAAGCCAACTGGATGGCAACAGAGGCAGCTGAAACGCCAACAGGTCCCAATGAGAAAGAGACCAACCAGCCAGAGCACGCAGGAATCCAACAAAAAAGAAACTCAGCAGTCAATCCACGGGCAAGAATCACAGAGGTGGCACCGGAGTTGTCCCAAACCCACCAGAAAGTCAGCTAAAACCCCAATCACTCCCATAAGGACCAAATAAACCCCAATGAAACGTGCCCCCCAGATCTCACCACTTCCCCTTCAATCACCTCGCAAAACAGCACGGCGATCACACTGCACCGTTCGCTACACAAAATCAGGAACACGCCCATACAGGTAAAAGTCCAACCCAGCCTTCAATCCTTCCTTTGCCAACAAATCAGCCACTGTGTTACCTGTACGAAAGACATGTCGAAATTCACATTGGCAAAAAAAACCTGCCCAGCGCTTGATGTCTCGGATTTAGGCGCCAAGAACTGACGTATCAGACCGAAGGGAGTTGGCCTTTCGAATTACCGTAAGGGTGTCGCCTTCAACAACCACATCTGAAAACCTGAGAGCCAGGCCCAAGTGGACCACCTGAAGGTAAGCAATGGCTTCAGCAGCAAAAATCGAAGGTATGTTTCTGTTTACCACCTGGTGAGAACCCAAAACTGTTCCTTGGCGATTTCAAATAACAACTCCCGCGCAGGATGTCCTAGAAGGTGCATGAAAAGCCGTATCAAAATTTATCTTCAGACAGCATCCATCCGGAGGCCGCCACCGCTCAGGCCCAATCAGACGCCCAGGTAGTTTCTCCTGAACCACATCTAACTCTAGGAGGTAAGGTTCAACCCTTTAGATTAGAACATGCATCTGTATAATAGCATTATCATGCACATGTTGATTCCGAGCATTCCAAATAAACTAGAGAGCACACACTACCTTTCTGGAAAGTGTGATTGGGAAAACTTGGACAATGTAAAATAGCCTGTCCTGCAAACAAGAATCTGAAATCTCACTAGGCCATGTGATATGCAGGTCCACCCAGATACCAGCGATGGAGGGACAGTCACGGAAGATGTACTCCAAAGTTTTAGTAGCTGCTAAGCCCCGAGGGTAATAAGCATCAGATCGCAACCATTGATTGTATAGATTAGAAAAAATAGGGATAAAATTTTGAAAAATTCGCCATGTTGTAATTTTTATCTTTGATTGTAGTTATAGTTTTCATAATCTGGTAAATAATGGTTTGTAAATATCATAAACACTAGAAGGGGTAGATCGAAGGAGTAGGCGATAAACGCTACGAACTGAGAACTCACCCGTAGCTTTCTCCCCACAAACCATAGTATCATCATGTGCATCCCGTGCAAGAGGAATACAGAGGACAATGTCACTACCCAACACATTGGTAAAGCAGCACCTTATTCCGCTATCTTGTATCATGATTAATAAACTCAGCAATTAGCATATTAGGCGAATTAATATCTGGAATCTGTAATCTGCAACCAAGTAGCCCGGGAATCCATGCATCGTCCCAGACTCGGATATGGAAGCTTGTATCCACACACCAGCTCAGACTCAAATTCAACAGGCCTTTCACATCCCATATGCTCTTCTAAAAGTAAGAAGAGTAAGATTCTAACCCGAAATTTAGGAAATCACAATGCGGGTAATACTTATGCTTAAAAACACGCGCAACAATCGGGATTGTGAACTAAACGCCGACCTTTCTTAGTCAAAGAGCAACATTAAACTGAGCTAACTTCTTGAAACCCATCCCACCAGATTCCTTAGAGCGACATAAAATGGACTAATCACACCAATGGATACCCCTGCGTCCCCCATGGTTTTTCCACAAAAACCAGCTAATAACTTTTTCCAAATCTAAACAAAATGAAATGGGTAATAAAAAAACACAACATTGCAAAAGTAGGAATAGCCTGCAGAACGCTCTTAATAAAGACCTCCTTACCACATTGACATAAGGGTTGAATACACCAGCTCTTTATCCTACTACGCAAGCGGTCCTTTAAGTGTTGAAACGCCCTCTTTCTATTCCTCCAAACAATATTTGGCAAGCCCAAGTACCTCTCTGGTTCAATAGATATTCAAACCTTCAAAGAGGTCGAAATTTTGAGCCCTTAGAGACTCTTCAACATTAGAGCTAAAATAGAGCACGGACTTATCAAAATTCACACGTTAACCTGAGAAACGCTCATATTCTTCCAAAATTTGTTTCAACACCAAAGCCCTTCCTTCGGTGGCCTCCCCAAAAAAGATGCAATCATCCACAAACATTAGATGGGAGATTGGAGGGCCCTCTCGACTAATAGTAGCCCCTTTGACCAAATTATCCTAGAGTGCCAATCTCATAAGGGAAGACAGTTCCTCACAACAGATAAGAAATAAGTACGAGCTAAGAGGGTCGCCTTATCATAATCCTCTACCTAGAGAAAAGAAGGGGCCCATCTCACCATTCAAAAGCACAGTATAAAAGACTGAGCGAACACAATGCATGAAAAGATCCACCCAAGCTCAGGAAATACCTGTTCGCAACATCATTGCTTCCAAAAAAACCCCACCCAACCCTATCATAAGTTTTACTCATGTCCAGCTTTAATGCGAAGTGCCCCTTCAAACCCTTTCTCTAACGTTGAAACTGAGCAAGGATCTCATATGCCAAAATTATATTATCCATAATCAAACGACTAGGAACAAAAGCACTCTAAGCCTTATCCATATATAGTGCAAAACCGTTTGAAATATATTTACCACTACCTTTGAAATAATCTTATATAGGACCGAACATAGGCTAATAAGGAGAAACTAATGCATTCTCATAGGATTTGCAATTTTAGGAAAAAGCACAATATTGGTTACATTGATATCGGCAAGAGACGTACCACTATTCAAAATAGCAAGACAATAAGCACCAATATCATGACAAAAAATATGCTAGTACTTCTGATAAAACAACACCAGAAACCCATCCAGACCCGAGGCCTTGGACGGAGCCAGAACCTTTAAAGCCTCAAAAATGTCATCATGCCTAAAGGGTGCCAATAAGGACTCTGAGATGTGAACAGATTCTTGAAATACGTAGTAGCAACATCAAACAATCCCTCATCCTCACGGACTAAGTTTTCATCCTCCATAATCAAACAATAAACTTTATTAACCCTCCTACGCTGTGTTGCAAACCGATAGAAATAACCCGTGTTGCGATCTCCCATTTTTAATCAATTCGCACGAGCTTGCTGTTCCAATACAGCTCCGCCTTATCGATATCCAAATTCATTTCCAATTGTGCAGTTAGAAGGTCCATCAAATTATTGTCAGTCCGATTCATCATATCAAGAGCCATAAGTTTAGTGCGCAAATGTCGCGTTTGCCCGCCCCGTCTACCCCATAAGCTAGCAACCCAACCTTTTAACCCCTAACAAAGCATAGTCAACCGATGGGGAATACAACCCACACTGCTCTCTCGAAGTCGACGAATCTCAGATTCATAAGAATCCTCTAAGACCCACCAGGCTTCAAATCGGAAAGAACGCACCCTCTATTGGAAAGTGTAACAACCCATTTTTCAGTGAAATCAAAACAGTGGTTTCGGGACCACAGATCCGACGTAAAATATAATTTATTTTTAATTTATTATATGGTCCGTAATATGATGGATGTGACATGTGAAAATTTTGACATGAAAATTTTATCGATTTAGTGCCTAATTACGAGAAGGACTAAATCGCATAAAATGTGAAAGTTAAATTCTAGTAGCTATAAGGATCAAATAGCTATGGAATTCAAAACTGAAGGTCCTTATATGGTAATTAGACCATTAAGAAAAGTATGTAGATTTTTCATGGTGACTCATCCATGGAATTATAGAAAAAGGTCAAGGACTAAATTAGAAATAGCAAAAAATTAATTAATTAAAAGATGATAAAAGAAAATATCATCTTATTATTGTCATCTTCAACCTAAAATTTTATGGATACCCTAGGAGAGAGAGGGGAAACTTTCAAGGCTTAATTGGGTAAGTTCTCTTGTCCCGTTTTTAATAATTTTAGTATTTTTGAAACCGGGATAGCTTAATCTCTCTATTTGAAGGATTAATTTGAAAAGTTATCAAGGTATGAAAATGGGCCATAGATGTATTATGCTGGAAATTAGAAATTTATGGTAGAAAATGAAAGATTATTGATAGATAAACAACTTTTACAAAGTGATTTTTGATGAAAACTTAAGTTAGGGACTAAAATGTAAAATTGTGAAATTGAAAGAAAAATTCTAAAATTTTATGTATACATGTGCTGTAAATTTTGTAACGGGGCTTTGGTTAGGCTTGGAATAGGGAGTAATTTGCACAAGTTTCATTTTCCGGGCCTAGGGACAAAATCAAAATTTATGGAAAAGTTAGGGGTAAAATGGTAATTTTACCTAGGACGTACATTGAGTCCATTTAAATATGAAATTTATGAAATTGATAGTTAAATTCATTTATATAGATCCGAAAAACACAAACTCGAGGCTAGATCGAGGAAAAGAAAAGATTTCAGATTAGTAGATTATTACGCGAATAAGTGTCGAGGTAAGTTCGTGTAACTTAATCAGACATGTAATTATGTTAATTGAATGTTGTGTTTGTATGTAATGTGATTTATGTCAATGTGCTTTACTTATATGTTATGATGGAAAATTTGCTACATGCTTGAAATGGTGATAAAGGGTTAGTCCCGATTGAATGTTGAATTCCGATGATTATATGTGCTTTCCCGAAACTAATAAGGTCCTGCATTTGTTGCGGATAGGATTTAGCACGGACGAGTAATCCCATTGACCTTGTTATATAAAGGATTTAGCCCGGACGGGTAATCCTAATATAATACCTCTCGAGTATGCATTAAGATTAGGGTTTAGCCTGGACTGGTAATCCTAATCGAGCTCCTTCGAGCTTACATTATATAAAGGATTTAGCTTGGACTGGTAATCCTGTTATACGATATATGGCTCGAGAGTGTGTTCCTTGGTTAAGTGCCCTAAGGGGTACCCTTGAATAAGAAATTGACGGATTATGGAACCGTACACTTCGGGTGTACTACCTGAGCATCCATCGGAATTCAATGATTCAATGGGCATGTATCTCTTGACTTGGCATGAAAATCTTGAGATGTAATGATAATGACTTGAAAGAACATTGCATGATGAGGTCATCTATTTTAATTGACATGTTTGTAAGTGTTGTGACTAACATGTTTGATTGAAGGCATGTGCTTAGGAAATTCTGCTAATGGATGGAAAACATGATGTTGTGTGCTTAAATTTAATAACAGGATTGGTAAGTTTAGTTTCCGTTATACGAACTTACTAAGCATGTAATGCTTACTCCGTTTATTTTTCCCTTGTTTTATAGTGCTCAGAATCTCGTGAAGGTTGGAAGATCATTGGAGCATCGTCACACTATCAACTAGCATTTTGGGTATATTTAGTGAAATCATTTTTGCTATAATGCAATGTATAGGACAACTTGGCCAATAGTGGCTTAAAATGTTATTTTGTAACCTAGCCATTGGAATGGCTAGTATTGGTTCATTTTCGTATGACTAAGTAGATTAGTATGATATACATATATATACACATGTGTTATGTTAAAAATATGTGATCAATGTTGGGAGTGCCTAAGTTAAACTAAGGTAAGGTTGTGATCATGTATACTTGTAGTGATATGTCTTGTGAATGATAGAAATTGCCTAATTTGAATGCTTGAAATTGGCTGGTATTGGATGTGTGTTTCAAGTGTAGGTCTTGGGGGAAATTTTGGGTGAAAAATGAAGCTAGGAATGGCTTAATTTTGTCCACACGGGCGGACACACGGGCGTGTGTCTAGACCGTGTGTGACACACGGCCTGGTAACACGGGCATGTAGTTAGGCCATGTGTCCCCTGCACCTTAATTTTGAGAAACATAATGCTCAGAATTGGGCACACGGAAAGAGACACGGGCATGTGTCTCAGCCGTGTGTGCCACACGGCCTAGAACACAGGCGTGTGTCTTGGTCGTGTGAAACCTGCACCTAATTCGAATTAATTTAATTAACCACACGACCTAGCACACGTGTAACACCCCTTACCCGTATTCAACGTCGGAACATGGTACAAGGCATTACCAGACATAAACACAAGCGAACATACATTTTCGATTCATAAATTTCCATCTAAATTAAAAACTTTTCATACACATTCATATCGTCCCTAAAACGAGCCTACGAGGCTCAATACATGCTTTGGAAGTGGTTCAGGACTAAACTGAGAACTTTAGAAAATTTTACAAAAATTAGAAAATTTTTCATGTTATAGGGCTCACACGCCCGTATGGTCCAAGGGACACGCCTGTGTGACCCTTAGACATGCCTGTGCTACAGGTTGTGTTCAAAATATGGTGCTCTCTGACTTGTGCCACACGCCCGTGTGCTAGGCCGTGTGGTCGATTTAATTTCCATAATTTTTCATAAAATAGGTGCAGACTTCACACGGCCGAGACATACGCCCGTATCTCTACTCGTGTGCTCAATTCTGGACATTCTGTTTTGCATCAATTAAGGTGCAGGGGACACACGGCCGAAACACATGCCAGTGGGGCAGGCCGTGTGTCACACACGGCCTAGACACACGCCTGTGTGTCTACCCGTGTGGCCAACAATAAGGCTATTTACCAAGCCATTTTGCCACCCTTGCTTGTACATACATACACAACATCATATTGCACCAATCCAAGCATATTACATACAACCAATCAGCCACAATCAAGACATCAACACATCATTCACATGCTACCTTCTATCATACACAAACATCACATGCTTATCAACTCAAATCATGTAAATTCCCACATCCATGAAAGGCATCATCATATAACTTACTTATACCAAAATTAGCCAATTTCAATGGCCATTTACAAAATGAACTTTCAACCATTATAAGCCAACATATTTGGCCAAATCAATTATGACACATAACAAAATGATCAAGTCCTCTATACATGCCATAACTCCAAATGCTAAACTCATTGGTACCCAAAATAATTGTTGTAGATAGTGTGTATGGATCTCCGACAAATCTCGAATCCCGAGCTGGCTTGGTTATTCTATAAGATAAAGGAAAGGAAGGGGAGTAAGCTTTATAGCTTAGTAAGTTCACATGCAAATAATAAGCAACATTAAACAACATTAAACATGAATATCATACAATTAGTATAACATAAGTTACATAATTTTCATCATAGGTTCATAAACATAACTTAATCATTCTTAATCTTACCAAGTGTTCATCACATACCGAGCTCATTCTTATGAGTTTTTTGTACATAGCTGTACCAACTCATAACATATCCTACTCTTTCTCATCTTTGACATACCCGTTGAACACTTGGAATGCTAATCGGATACATGGAAAGTCTTGCACATAAGTGCCACATACGTAGCCAATGCTACCTCATATCTCATAACACATAGGGGCTTGCTCTCGAGCTAATCATGGGCCTGCTCATACAAGCTGTCATCAAGACGTAACTACACAGTGCTACTCACACAAGCTGTCAGGTATCCGCAACACATGCCGCGCTACCCAGCCACTGGTAGACGTACGAGACCAGCACTCGGATCACATAAATCACATATATCACATGGTTTTCTAGTGACATGTCACTCGTATCCTAATCTATTCTTAAGGTTCAAACAGGATTTCTCACTTGTCATTTTCGTCGCACATTGTCAGTTATACAATTCATGCATAACAAAACATATAAAAATACAAATATAACATTGCCTTTATTTACACACGAACTTACCTCGGTACAAAATAGTAGAAAATGATTTAATCGTCAAACACCTTATTCTTTCCCCGATCAAGGTTCAAACTTCGTTTTTCTTGATCTATAATAGAAAATTTAGCTTATTTAATATTCACATTACTCAAATCAGTCCAAACATCACATTATGGAAAAGTTACCTTTTTGCCCCTAAAGTTTTACATTTTTACAAATTAGTCCATAGGCTCGTAAAATGAAATGTATTCAATTTCTTGATAACCCAAGCCTAGCCGGACCAATTTCATGCTTATAGCAGCCCACATTTTCCATTAAATCAGATTTTTACTACCCATTTTACAACTTTTTACAAATAGGTCCTTTTTAGGTATTTTTATGAAAAATCACTTAGTAAAAGTTGACTATCACACATCAAACATGCATAACCTACCATTAGCCATCAAAACACATACATGTATAACATGGGTCAAACCCTAGACATCAACCATAACTCAAATTAATGGTAGAAATAGATAGATCGGATGATAACGACTTCAAAAATGTAAAGAGCATTAAAAACGGGGCTAGGATGTACTTACAATCAAGCTTGGAATTTGAACAAAACCTAGCTATGGTGTCCTTATAAATTTTGGCACATGGAGAAGAAGATGGAAAATTTTTTTGGCTTTATTTTCCCTTTTTATTCATTTATTTACCAAATGAACAAAATGCCCTTAATGCATAACTTTGAAATTTCACCTATTTATGTCAATTTTTGTCCACTAACTTATCCAATGGTCTAATTACCAACTAAGGACCTCTAATTTAAAATCTCATAGCAATTGGACACCTTTAACAAGTAGAACTCAACTTTTGCACTTTTTACAATTTAGTCATTTTTACTAAATTAAGTGCCCAAACGTCAAGATTTTCGAACGAAATTTTCACGAAATCATTTCATAAAACTTTAGACCATAGAAATACAATAAAAATAAATTTTACTGCGTCAGATTTGTGGTCCCGAAACCACTGTTCCGACTAGGTCCAAAATCGGGCTATTACAACACGGGCGTGTGGCATGGCCGTGTGGCGCAAGTAAGAGAGCAACCTAAATCGAACACGGCCTGTAACACGGGCGTGTTCCAGGGTCACACGGGCATGTCCCTTGGACCATACGGGCATGTGAATCCTGCACATTAGAAAAATTTTGTAATTTTGCGAAAAATTCTTAGAGGTTCCGATTAAATCCCGATTCGATTCTAATGCTCGTATTGGGCCTCAAAGGCCCGATCAAGGGAAATTATGGATGATCTCGGTAAATGAATAGTAAATTTACGTAGTTTAATAGAAAAATGTTTTGAATGTTCTGGTAATGCTTCGAAACCCTGTTCTGGCGACGAGTACGGGTTAAGGGTGTTACAGAAAAGACGTTCAGTGTCAATCAGGATGGGGCGATGATTCGAAATCAAATGAGGCAAGTGTTTCAAGGAGAAAGAAGGAAATCGATCCTACCAAGCAGAATTTGCAACCCTCCAGTCAAGCCGTTCTTGAATATTAGAATCAACCAATCTACCCCTTTCCCAAGTAAACCACGAACCCTCATAACCCAAATCTTCCAGAAGACAATCCGACAAGGCATTCCTAAAATCCTTCACACACCACTCGTCCCTAACAACCCCACCTCTTTTCTTAAAAGAAAAAAGTATTTCATTAAAATCACCACAAACCAGCCAAGGAAGACGATGATCTTGTCCCAATGATCGCAAGAAACTCCAAGCCTCCGCATGAAATCACACATCTAGCAACCCATAAAAGCCCGTGAAGCGCCATTTATCAGTACCAAAAGATTCCTGAACCGCAACATCTATATGAAAACAAGAAAAACTACGCAAGTCAACCGGAACCTCCGAACCCCAACCTAAACTCAAACTCCCTCGCGTACCATCCGCCTTCACCACAATTACATGAAAAAAGCCATACTTCCATCGAACACGTTCCATGTGAATCGAATCTAATTTTGTTTCCATCAAGAAGATAATGTGAGAATTATATAATTTCAGCATATGCCAAATTCGTCGCACAGCCAGTGGACTCCCCAACCCACGGACGTTCCAATAGAATAACTTCATGGTTATCGATCGATCTGCCCCTTAATGGTCGCCGATATATTATTGTGACAAGTAAAAACACACTTATCATTAATCCCAATTGAATTCGAACACTTAGAAACAAGTCTAGGGCCACCAACTACTCATTGTCATTTCTTACCCTCAACACTAGGCAGAGGCATGGCTTCCAAATCATGAACCTTCAACAGCATTCCCACCATACCCAAAGCGCCACCCTGTCCCCTAAAAGCATTTCCCTTCAGATTAAACCCCAACATAGGATTGATAGGACCCGAAACAGGTCCAAAAGGCTTTGTCCAAATACCACCACAAAAAATCCTATCTGAAGAAATCGCATCCATCGAACTCCCAGCAGCTTCCTTCTACAGCCAAACACTTTCAACAACAGTGGCCCTCCAACCTACCGCCCGTAGAGATGCATCCCACCCCATATCAGAATCAGTAACGTCCCTTGTCAAACGAATGGGATAGAAGCTATCACCATGTCCTAGACAACCACACAAGTAGCAAAACAATGTCAATTTCTCATAACAAAATCGAACATACACAGAATTGCCAGGGGAAAGTAGAAGTTTCTTCCTCCTTTAATGGAGCCCAAATGTCAAGCCTTACCTGCATGCGCATATAAGAAAGAGTACCACTGCTAACCTGCTTTGTAACAACCCGATTTTCAGTGGTGTAGGAAACAGTGGTTCGAGGCCACCAAATCTGGCGAGTAAGCTCATAAATTTTATTTTTTAATATTTACGAGTCAAATATGGTTTTAAATTTTTTTTTGAATTAGTAATTTATGTCTTATAATGAATTATTAAGTTCGAGTGATAAAATCCTAGTTCAAGCGGTTTTAGAAAATGAGGTATCGGGACCTCGTTTCTATAAACCGAGTCATAAATATTTTTATAAATATTTACAGAGTGTCATTAAGGTAGTATTAAAGTTTCGTTGAAAAAATTTAACGTTTCGACAGTTAATTAATTAAAAAGGTCTAAATTGAAAAAGGTGCAAAACTTGCTAATTATAATAATAAAGTGATTATATGGCTTGATTAATAAATAAGGAGGGACTTAAGTGATAAAAATGCCTAAATTAAAAAATTAGGGGCATATGAATAAAATAATAATAAAATAAAAAGAAACAATGGCAAAATTGTAATTATATTGAAATTAAATAAGATAAATTGAAATTTAAAAGCATTCTAGGCTTTTCTTCTCCAATTTTTGGTTTAAAACAGACAAGGGAGAGAGCTCAAGCTGGTTTTTAATAATTTTGCCCCATGTGAGTTCAATTCTTACCCGTTTCTTATAATTTTTATGTTTTTGAGATTGTTGCAATTAGGTCCAACTAAATCTTACTTTAGTTTTTGATTTTGTTAAAGATTTTGGATGTTTCCATTGATGAATCTATATGATTTTTTATGTTAAATGATGAATTTGAGATATTAATTGTTATTTAAAAGTATTTTGTTAAGTGATTTTGATGAATTTTTCGATTAAAGATTAATTTGTTAAATTAGTAAAAATACAAGGATTTGTTGTGAAATTATTGCAAAAATGGGATGTATTAAATGCCATGAATATTCGAGTAGCTTGGATTTATATTAAAAATGGTTAATTTGCATGTTTTGGGTTCAAGGACTAAATTGAATAAAAGTTAAACTTTAGGGGAAATTTTGTAAAATGTCAAAAATGAACAAATTGCATGAAATGATTTTTTATTGTCTAAATTAATAAATTTAATTAAGTTATTAATTTAGATCAAGATTGGGTGGAAAATCGAGGAAAATGAAAAATTACCAAAATGCCCCTAAACTTTGGTATTTTTGCAATTTTGCCAGGTAAGTTCGTGTAACTAAATTGTATGTTTATATGTTTAAATTGAATGTTATGTTTGTGAAATGTATAATTTCCATGTATAAGTATTGATCATATATCCGAAGATATCTGACAAGTACCAAATCCCGTTTGAACCTAAGAAATTCGATGGATACAAATGACATTGTCATTAAGGGTTTCCGATTGGTTGTGGTCCTGCATGTGTTGCGGAATCACCATAGCTCTTATGAGCATCCCGATATATGGCTCTCTTAAGCTTCCCGTTATTTGGCTCTCGCGAGCTTCCCGATAATTGGCTCTCATGAGCTTCCCAATTAATGGCTCTCTGGAGCTTCTCGATATTGGCTCACATGAGCTTCCCGATTTACAGCTCTTATGAGCTTCCTGATACTTAGCTCGAATGAGCTTCCCGTTATACAACTCATATGAGCTTCCCGTTATATGGCTTGGAAGAGCTTCCCGTTTACATGTTCATATGAGCATACATGTACATGAATTGACGGATTACAATTTTGTACACTTTGTATGTACTACCCGTGTATCCAACGATATTCTAAATGGTTCAACAGGAAATGTTCTGTTAAGTGACGATATGAGTTTGATACGAACTAATACAGGTATACATATATATGAAATTCATGGAAAATGATGGTACATGATATATTGATATAATGAATTGGATGATATATGTATATGAAGAAACGGTAAGAGAATGATATGTATCATGGCGTGTGCATATATGAATAACTTTGATATGTTGATACATGGAAATTATGCAAGTTGAGACGAGTAATAAACTCAAGTGTGACATGTTGAGAAAATAAGTTTATCAATGTTGAATTTGTATGAAATATGTTTAAGTACGCTAACAAGTGTTGTTGTTTGATGCTTAGGCAAGTGCCAAGCTATTGGTTGAATGGTAATATGTTTATTTATATGATGCATTGAAATGGTAAGTACTCAAATGAAAATATGCTAGTGCTCATGAAAGAGAGGTAAGGTTTAAATTATGAAATTTCTTATGAAATGACTTATCATGTGATTAATTCGAAAAAGGCTATGTTTAAATGCACTAGCTTGTGGCTATGGTTAAATGATATGCTTATGACTTGTGTGTTATGCTTATGGAATGAGTGTGGAAAGTAAAGAAATGCAAATGAAAATAAAGAAATTTAGAAGAGTTTAAAGTTGTTTAAAATCCTACTATGCTAGGGATAATATGTATAAGTGATGATGTGGATTTATTCACCTTGTGAATTGATGAATATAGTTTCATGAGTATTGCGGTACCGATATTGGATTATTATTGATATGTATAAATTTTATATTTGAAATAAAATAATATGATTAAAGTTTATATGAGCTTACTAAGCATTTATTGCTTATGTAGTTGTTTTCTTTTACTTTCCAGATTATTGGAAGCTCGATCGGGTTGGAAACTTGTTGGAGCTATATCACACTATCCATCGGTTCTATCGGTATTTTTGAATGTTTTGATTTTGGTTATAATGGCATGTATAGGTTATTTTGGCTAAATGTTGGTTTATATGTGTTTTGTTGAGATTAGTCACATATTTGGCTTGTGTTTTGGTATTTTGGTATGTGCATAATTTGCCTTATAATGTTGATGTGTGGAATGATGAAAGATAAAATAGTAGTTGAAAATGCATATGAGGTATGTTTTATAACTTGATATGATTTGGTACTATGTTATAGTAAGTGTATATGTATTTTATGCTATTGAATAAGGGGTACAACTGGTACCAAATGGTAAGTTTTAGTAAATGATTTACATGTTGTGTATTAATGCGATTAGACATAAAAGTTGGTTGATTACTTGGTTACATGGATTATATGGTTAAACATAATTGTATTGGTCATTTAAGGTGCCTAAGGGCATATTGATTTTATGTGAATATACTACATGTTTAGGGATTGATTTTAGATGCTATAATATGACTTGTTTATATACACAATGTTGATTGTAGGTTGACACCAAATTGGGTGAGAAATATGGTTTGTAAAATGGCCTATTTTCGTCCACACGGGCAGAGACACAGGTGTGTGTCTCAGCCGTGTGTGACACACGGCCAGGTGACACGGCCGTGTGTCCCCTATATCTTTTAATTGTGCAAGTCAGTATGCTCACACAGCCTAGCACACGGGCGTGTGGCTTGGCCGTGTGACCCAAGTCAGAGAGTTACACGGGTACGGGCACGGGCTGGGACACGGCCGTGTGTCCTTATTTCGAATGCCCACATGGCCTGAGACACGAGCGTGTCTCCTGACCGTGTGATTCATACGGTCTGGTCACACGGCCGTGTGTCCCCTGCAGTTTTGAAAAAAAATTCATTGTTTTTCGAAAAATTCTCTGAGTACTTGATCTAGTCCCGACCTGTTTCTAATGTGTATTTTGGGCCCCGAGGGCTCGTATAAGGGACAATAAGAATGTTTTTGATTAGTTATTGACATGAATGCTATATGATATAAAATGTTTGCATTTTCTGTCTGTTTGATTTGTAAACTCTGGTAATGCTCCGTAACCCTGTTCCGGCAACGGATTCGGGTTAGGGTGTTACATGCTTAGTAGCATACTCTTCAAAAGTACCGACAAAATTACCCAACTACCAAGCAACAAATTTCGAGAACAGTCTCGGTGACAAACCATGAACTTGCACCAAAAAATAGGAGTAAATTAACAGCACAAGCATCGAATCTTCATTCGATTACAAACAATAAAACACCAACAGGTGATTGTTAAAAGTCCATGGGGCACCAATCACCACCCGATGAAAAAATCGGAAGAGAAATCTCTTATCACCCAGACCAGTGATTTGAACACCTCCCAATGGATGTCACAGATTAGCCAACGTAGTACGCATCGCAGGGAAATGCACCACACTGGCCATAACAAAACAGCCCACCAAACATATATCGTACAAAGGTTTTGGTGTTGTCAAAGCCGCCACAATCAGAATTTCATCATCCTCTGCTTCCGAAATTTGTAGAGTAGCCAAATCATTTTCCATAACCGCCCAGGAACCACGATGAAACCCCCACCGTCGGACCCACAAATAGGCGAACAACAAGAGCGAAGCAAAACAAAAGAAGAAGAAAAGAAACATCAAAACCGTAGAAGATAGCCGAGAAGAGAAAGTAACCGTTGTGCCAAGAAACAGACAAAGTCGTGCCAAGAGGCAGACTAAAACATTACTAAATTACAACAATACCATACTTAATTTTTCATTAAATATTTTATATAGCATGCGGCTGGTATTGAATTTTATGGTGGTCCTCTTTCTCTCGTATGGCTACTGCAACAAATGCTAGTTGTTGTTAAGTTTTTTATTTTTTAATGGTTAGAAATTTCGTGAAAAGTTTACATCATTTTCATGATTTTTATGAAGGAAATATTGATGGTTGAGAATAAAATTTGTTTTTATCAATATACCCAAGATACAAGGAAAATTTTTTTATGTAAAAATGTATTTGTAAGAATTTTATATCAGAAATAAATGAGCCTTTGAATGAAATGGAATGTTTTTTTTTTGGATATTTTGATGTCTTAAGTTCAAGTCTCACATTTTGTGAATTTATTTTTTGTTTAAATTGTTTTACTTTTTTTTGGTCAAAACTAGGGTATCCACTGTCAATAGTGGTAACTAATTTCCTTGTTGCAGGTGCTCTCTAAAGAGGCAAAAAGTTGACCATGAAATGTGCTCCTTTCTCATGGGTTTGACTTGATGGTTAAGAGATGAGGCAAGCAACAACCACACCACACCTCATGGTTTGTTTAAATTGTTTTTCAGTCTATAGATTTTATACAAAATATAAAAATATTCTCATAATAATATTGATAAAAATACTCTCATAATAATATTTTTTACTTTCTAAATATAAGAGCATTTTAGTCATTTCCTAACTGAGTTTGTTTCAGAGTTAGTGTCCAATTGACTTTTGACACCAACTCAATCAAGCATTTTTAATTGTTGATGTCTGATTAATTGTAATATCAACTCCGTCAGAGATTTTAAGTAGTAGAGATATATATTTATGAGGCAAAGTTTATCAACATCTTTTGTTTTTTTGGTGAAAATAAGAAATACCAAACTAATTACATAATAGTTTATCAACATCTTTTATATCTTTTAGATGCAACTAGTTTAATCTAAAGGATATCATAATATATGTTTTAAACAATCACACAACTTTAGAAATATTATTAATAAATGTAACTAATATTAATAATATTTAATACAATAAAAACAAATTATACTTGTTGATACAAAGTACAACAAGAGAGGAGAGTAAAAAGGAGGTAGGGAGAAGTTAGTGGCGGTTCTATGGAAGCCAGTTCACCTAAAGAGGTGGAGAGCTAGAAAGGAACAAGAGGACAGGCTGACTCAAAGAGAGAGAGAGAGAGAGAGAGAGAGAGAGAGAGAGGCAGATTTGCTTAGAATAACTCTAGGGTTGAAAGTGAATCCCTTCTTCATTATTGAAAGGGTATTTATAGGAGAGATCCACTTGTCCATTAGCGTAACGTGACAAGTTGCTATAAGGAAAGTTGTAATTATGCAAAGCATGAAGAACGTGCATTGTGGACCCATTCCGTTATGCATTCAATCAGTATGAGGTTGTTACGCATAAATGGGCCCCTTATTGCATTGAGAACGTGTTCACACTTTAAGAGTGTTAACACCTAAAAGCGGGTACCTAGAAATCGACTGATCTTCTCATTATCTAGGAGCGGATGGGCTTGTTAGGAATGCTTATGTAACACCCCTAACCCAAATCCATCGCTGGAACTAGGTTACAGAACATTACCGGAGTTTATAGAACAAATAAACAGATATTTCACATCATATTATATCCATATCAGAAATCAATCAAAATCATACATATTGTCCCTTATATGAGCCATCGAGGCCCAAAATACGCGTTAGAAACAAATCAGGACTAAATCAGGTACTCAAAGAACTTTTCAAAAAATATTAAATTTTTTTCAAAGTTGCAGGAGACACACAGCCATGTGGCCAGGCCGTGTGACTCACACGGCTAGGAGACACGCCCGTGTCTCAGACTGTGTGGACATTCATAATAGGGACACACGGCCGTGTCTCAGCCCGTGTGAATATACTGACTTGGGACACACGGCCAAGCCACACGCCCGTGTGCTAAGCCGTGTGAGTATACTGACTTAGGTCACACGACCAAACCACACATCCGCGTGCTAAGCCGTGTGAGCAATTTGAGCATACTAACTTGTGCAAATTAAAAGATACAGGGGACACAAGGCCGTGTGTCACACACGGCTGAGACACACGCCCGTGTCTCTGCCCGTGTAGACAAAAATAGGCCATTTTCCAAGCCACATTTCTCACCCAATTTGACATCAACCTAACTCAACATTTTTGCACATCAACAAGCCACAACAAGGCATTCAAAACAAGCCAAAATCATGTCTCAAAGATGACATATTACCACATACAACCAATGTGCCCTTAGACACCTCAAATGATAATTTAAAGACATGTTAACCAAGTATCTCAATTTACCTATTTGACCCAATTCATATATAAATTTTCAAACCACATATTAATTACACTTCAACATGATAAAAAACTTATATATATACATCAAAATATACCAACACAAGTTATTCAAATGACTAGTCTCAACAAAACATTTATATGCCATCAATGGCCAAAATAACCTATACATGCCATTATAACCGAATTAATTTACTGAAAGTACCAAAAGAGCCGATGGATAGTGTGAAATAGCTTCGACCAGCTTCCAACCCATACAAGCTTCCGAATTACTATAAAACACAAAAAATAACACAGAGTAAGCATTTAAGTTTAGTAAGTTCGTATAATTCAGAATTTAACTTACCAATTATTCACATTTAAGGTAAGCATACAAACATATCCAAACCAATTTGGCCAAAAGCTTAAACACATATCCTCAACATGTTAGCCATGTAATTCACATATAAGATTCAATACACATGGATGAATTCATCTAGCAATCACATTTCATGAATTTCATATATCTATATCGGTAATAGTTCATATCAAACTCATATATTTTCATAACAAACTGTGCCCGTTGAACCATTTATAATATCCTTGGATACACGGGTAGTACACAAAAGGTGTACAGAACTGAAATCCGCCAATTCATATTCATGTATGCTCATACGAGCAGTAAACGGGAAGCTCTTCCGAGCTGAATAACAGGAAGCTCATGAGAGCTAAGTATCGGGAAGCTCTTATGAGCTGAATATCGGGAAACTCTTGCGAGCTGAATATCGTAAAGCTCATACGAGCTGTGGTGTGTCCACAACACATGCAAGACATCAACCATATCGGTAACCCTAATGACATTGTCATTTGTATCCTTCGAATTTCTTAAGGTTCAAACGGGACTCGGCAATCATTAGATATGCAATCGGTATTTATTCATGACAATTATACAATTCACAAACAATAATTCAATTTAATACATATGAATGTACCATTTAATTACACGAACTTACCTCGACAAGTGTATGTAGATACGAAGGCGACTAATCAGATATTTTCTCTTTGCCTCAATCTAACTCCGTATTAGGTCTATCTAGATCTATATGAATGAATTTAACTCAATTTAATAAAATTCATATTCAATTTAGTCTAACACATATTTTTGGAAAAATTATTATTTTGCCCCTATAGTTTTAATTTATTGCAATTTAGTCCCTATGCTTGGAAAATGAAATTCATACAATTTAATCCTTACTCAAGCCTAGTCGATTTTCATACATATTAATAGCAGCCCATGTATTTCACAAAATTTAGAAATTTACCATAAATTTATCATCTTTTCAATTTAGTCTCTAATTGATAATTTCATCAAAATTGTCTTTTTAAAAGTTATTTATCTAACAACAACTTTTCATTTTCTATCATAAAACTTCAAAACTCAAGTATGCTCATCAATGGAAAAACCCTAATACTTTAACATTTTTGGAAATTAATCCCCGAGATAGCTAGATTAAGTTATTACGATCTTGGAAACATAGAAATCATAAAAAACGGGACAAAAATACATACCTAATTGAACAAAGTAAGCTTTCTAACATCTCAAGCTTCCATGGCTAGGGTTTTTTTTTTATGTTTGGTGGATGATGATGACAATATCTTTTTTTTTATTTCATTTAATATAACTTTATTCTTTAATTTCCAAAATTAACCCCAATGTTTCATGAAATTTCCAATGATGACTATTCATGCTTATCCACTAAGCATTTTAAGGGTCTAATTACTATATAAGGACCTCCAATTTTAAATTCTATAGCTATTTAATACAAATAGCTATTAGAACTTAACTTTTGCACTTAATGCAATTTAGTCCTTTTCATCAAATTAGGTATGTAAACAGTAAAATTTCTTAACGAAATTTTTATACTATATTTCTATCATACAGTAGACCATAAAATAATATTAAAATAAATTTTCTTCTGACTTCAGATTTGTGGTCCCGAAACCACTATTCCGATTTCACTGAAAACGGGCTGTTACAGCTCATCTAGCGAATGACTTTGAAAATGGAAAATTTGTCACTCCTCTGGTCGGGATGGGTCGTCAAACAGGGCATATCTTAGGTGTAGTCAAAGGGGAGATCAACACCTTCTATCTTATTGACATATGTCCAGGTGGTGGAAAGATATAATAATACTAGATTATGGTACGCCAACAATACGGGTGAAAAAATTATTTAACAATTTTTTTTTTAAAATGATATGGACAACCAAATATGGCTTTGGTTAAAATGGTAAAGTTGAGAGATAAAAAATCATAATATTTTAGATTTGAATCCTAACATGTGCAAGTAATTTTCTATATTTTATATGTAAAGACAAAGTTTTCCTTAAAATAATATTTATTACTTTGTTAAAATAAGGACTTTTTAGTATCTTTACGATTGAATTGAGACCCAATTGATACTTGATAGGCCAAAGTGACTAAATTTTGAAGGTTGAAGGCCAAAGTGATAAAAAAAATTAAGTCTGAAGTGATAGAATGGATAAATATTAGGGTCTAAATTTATCATTATACCTATATTAATAATAAATGAGCTTTTTGTGGTATAATTATAAGCATACAATATTCTTCAATTTTAGTTTTGAATATTTATGTAGAATAGCAAAATATAGAATTTTTTTAATTTGACTTTCATTTAACATACATATATAATCTTTTTCATTATATCAATAATAATTAAATATGTAAATCTATATAATAACTAATATATTTTCATTCTAAATTATAATCCTTTATTAAAATGCTTAGAAGAATGATATTTTTTTTAAGTAACTTTTCAATGTATTTAATTGTTCATTAGGGGTCTGTCTTTTGACACGGTTTTGTCTGTCTTTTGACACGGTTTCTGACTTTTCTTGTTCTGTTGCTGCTTGACGTTCTTAGTGGTGGGGTCATAGTGCTGTCATTTTGTTTAGATCGGAATGGAGGAAGCGTTGGCCAGTCTGCAATTGGCTGATGATGAGGAGATTGCGCTCCAGGAGATAGATGCTGCGGTGGACCATTCTTTTAACCTTTGTCTGGTGGGGAGGTGCTTGACAGGGAGTGTCGTTAATTTTCCATCCCTACACAACACATTGCCAGATCTCTGGCACCCCATAATGGGCATCTGTATCTCAGATTTGGGTGATAAGCGCTACCTTTTCAAATTCTTTCATGAGGTTGATCTACAGAGAGTTATTGGGGGGGAGGGGCTCCCTGGTTTTTCAATAATCATTTACTCCTGTTTCATAGGTTGCAAGAAGGAGAAAATCCCATGTCAGTTTCGTTAAACTCAACTGCTTTTTGGGTTCAGGTTCACGATCTCCCCCCAGGTTTGGTGTCTGAAAATATGGCTAAGCAATTAGGTGGATTTATTGGTCAATACCTTGAGTATGATACGTCTTTTTCATCGTTGGGCACAAAGAACTTCATGCGTATTCGAGTTCGTATTGATGGTTTGGTTCCTTTAAAAAGGAAAAAGAAGATTTTGCTAGGTTCAAATCGAACTGTTTATGCCAGGTTACGATATGAAAAGCTGAGCTTTTTTTGTTTTATATGTGGGAAGCTTGGGCATGGGGAGAGCTTTTGTCCCCTACGTACTATGTTAGAGCCTGGCAGTATAACCTTTGGTTGGGATATTTCACTTAGGGCAGAGGGTCGACGTCAGAATTCTTTGACCAGCAAATGGCTACGGGAAGCTGATGGGTCAGTGTACAGTGATACGGTTTTGGTAAGTAATAATCAAAGAGTTAAATTAGGAGAAAAGGGGGATTCTATGAGTAAACAGGGGAGTGATTTGGGTTTAGCTAATTTTGCTCCTAATCATTCTCATTTACAGCTAAATCAAATGAGAGTGTTTAAGGAAAATAATATCTGGCACACTAAGGGGCTAGGAGATTCTTTTGGGGCCGATGATGAGATTGGGCCCATGGTTTTGGGCATGGAAGACGAAAACAATCCAATCCAACCTTCTGATGGGAAGAAATGTCAACGTGTCGTGGTCAACAGTGGCAACGCTCTTAACACTATTTCGGATAGGGATAATGACGAGTTAACGGCTGGCTTTGCTGGGCAGAGCAGCCGGTTGCAATGAAAATTGTTAGTTGGAACGTCCGTGGGTTGGGAGGTCACGGACGGTTAAAAGGCTCAAAAACAAATTGAGAGCCCTTAATCCCCAAATTTTGTTTCTTATTGAAACAAAACTAAAGACGAAGGATATGGAGATTGTTATAAGGAAACTTGGCTTTTCTTGTGGTATTGAAGTTGATGCTGATGGCTCTAAAGGTGGTTTATCTCTGGGTTGGAATGGTAATTCATTAATTTCACTCAGAAGCTATTCTTCTTTTCATATAGATGCAGATGTTAATGACAAGGATAGTGGGGTTAAGTGGAGGCTCACGGGCTTCTATGGTAATCCTATTGAGAGATTAAGATCGAATTCTTGGGATCTTCTTTATCACCTCCACAACTCTAATATTGGCCCTTGGCTTGTGATAGGTGATTTTAATGAAATCACTAGCTCTTTTGAGAAAAGAGGAGGTCGTCTTCATTCAGAAATTCAAATGGCTAAATTTAGAGATGTTTTGGAGGTTTGTGGTTTGATTGATTTAGGATTCAGTGGTAGATGGTACACATGGGAGAGAGGAAGATTCCAAGCAACGAACATTCACGAAAGATTAGACAGGGGGTTGCCAATGGAGAATGGATGGATGTTTTTAGCTCTTACTCGGTTCAACACTTGAATCATTCATTTTCAGACCATTGTCCGATCCTCATTGATACATTAGGCAGGCTTCATGATAGGCAGAATTTTCGAGACCATCATTTTATGTTTGAAGCTAAGTGGTGTTTAGATCAGTCTTTTGGTGGGGTAGTACAGCAAGCATGGTCTGGGCCCAATGATAATGTGGTTGATAAATTAGCTAAAGCTGGTCAGTTTTTTAGATTGTGGAGTCATTCGCGTTCACATGAGCAAAGGAAAAAACGAGTAAGGATGGAGGAACGTTTTTCTTGCCTCTATGAACAGGATCCCACCGATGAAAATTTGGAAGAAATTTTAGAGGTGCAGTTAGGTCTTAATCTGGAGGCAGACAAGGATGAAATCTTTTGGGAGCAGCGCGCAAAGATTAACTGGTTGAAACATGGTGATAGGAATACTAGCTTCTTCCACCGTTTAGCGATCTCTCGTCATATTCGTAACAGAATTGTGGGGTTTGAATCTGCAGAAGGACGATGGGTTTCTCGACCGGATGAGATGCTGAATGAAGCAGTAAAGTTTTTTGGCAAATTTTATACGGCTTCAGACTTATCGGGTGAGCATCGATTACTTGATTTAGTTGAGAAAAGGGTTACCCCCAATATGAATGATGAATTGTTAAAGCCATTCTTGGAGGACGAAATTTGGCAAGCTGTCAATTCAATGGCACCTATTAAGGCTCCGGGTATTGATGGTTTCCCAGCCTTGTTCTTTCAAAAGTATTGAGATGTTGTTGGGAGTGATATTTCGCTATTGCTTGGCGCGCTTTAAAAGGGAAATCGAAATGGAGGAGATTAACAAAACTCATATAGTGTTAATCCCAAAAGTTGATCGACCCAAAACTCTTTCTCAATTTCGGCCGATAAGTTTATGTAACGTGATTTACAAAATAATTGCGAAAGTTATGGTGAATCGGATGAGTCATATTTTGGGTCATTGTATTGATGTTGCTCAAGGGGCTTTCATTTCTGGGAGACAAATTTCTGACAATACTTTAATAGCTTATGAGATTCTTCATTCTCTTAAGACTAGAAAGCATTGTAAGCAAGGTAATTTTGTGCTAAAACTCGATATGAGCAAGGCATATGACCGTGTAGAATGGGATTTTTTGGCTGGGATGTTGACTAAATTGGGGTTTTGCCAAGAACGGATTATTCTTATTATGAGGTGCGTGTGTTCGGTGTCTTATACGGTGGGCATCAATGAAAGGATTAGCGAGGTTTTCATTCCGTCACGAGGACTGCGTCAAGGTGATCCCCTTAGCCCGTTCCTCTTTTTGATATGTGCAGAAGGACTTTCTACCTTGCTTAATGAAGCAAAAAATAAGAGATTGATGATTGGTGCCCCGATAGGCAGAGAACGTTTTTCGCTCAACCATCTCCTTTTTGCTGATGATTGTATCTTGTTTGGAGATGCTTCGGAAAAGGGGGCTTATGCTGTTCGTAGCATTCTCGAGGAGTATTCAAAGGCTTCGGGTCAACAGGTTAATTATGAGAAATCTCTCATTTATTTTAGAACGAGTGTGGATCAGCAAATGAGAGATCAAATTACAAATATTCTAGGTGTTCATATTTCAGTCAATCCGGAGAAATACTTGGGGTTACCGATGATGATTGGTAGAAGAAAACGGTGGGCTTTTGCTAATTTTGTGGATAGGTTTCGCAAGCAGATCGAAACCTGGAATTTTCGTTTCCTCTCGATGGGAGGTAAGGAAGTTTTTGTCAAAGCAATATTACAAGCTATTCCTATCTATGTGATGCAGTGCTTTGAGCTTCCGAAATCGTTATGTACTGCACTAGAAAACATAATGAATAAATATTGGTGGGCTAATGGCAAAACGGGTAAAGGTATTCATTGGTGTTCGTGGAAAGACCTTTGCTATCCCAAAATAGCTGGCGGGTTGGGCTTTCGAGACTTATCTTTTTTCAATAAGGCATTGCTGGCTAAACAAGCTTGGAGGTTGCTTACTCAGCCTGATTGTTTGTTAGCCAAGGTACTCAAAGCTCGTTATTATCTTAGTACCAACTTTTTATCTGCTAAAGTAGGGTCTTACCCTTCTTTTACCTGGAGAAGCATATGTGTTACACGTAAGTTGATTGCAGATGGTCTACTTTGGCGGATTGGTAATGGTAGATTGGTGAATATTTGGAATGATCCTTGGGTGCCTGGACCGGGTAAAAGTCGGTTGTCAGTACAGAATATAAGTACCTATTGGTCTACAGTCAACCATTTAATTGATGAGGACTCCTTTACCTGGAAGGAAGACATCATTTACAAACTCGTCGATTGTGATCAAGCGAAACGGATTCTCAGTATTCCTTTGGCTCCATCTGATGCAGAGGATGTTTTGGTTTGGCGTCATGACAACACAGGGGTCTATACTGTTAAAAGTGGGTATAGGGTGCTCCTCTCTAGGAGACCACAAATCTCTAGTTACAACATGAACAATGATGGCATATTAAAAAATTTTTACAAGCTCCTTTGGGAGCTCCAAGTACCCTCTAAAATTAAGATTCACCTATAGAGGCTAACGAGAAACTATGTGCCTCATCTCTGCAATCTATATAGGCGTAAATTAATTGTGGATGTTGCTTGCCCTTTGTGTAGGTCAGCTCCGGAAGATTCAAAACATCTCCTCTGGTCCTGTGATGTACTTCGACGCATATGGAATCTGCTGGATCTCCATGTTGACCCGGATGGTGATTCCTCGGATGGCAATATTCAATTGGTTAGAATGTTTCTTCATCTTTATTCTTGACGAGAAAAGGAAAATGTTGACAATTTCTTTCTCGGGCTATTTGGTTTATGCGCAATAAGATGGTTCATGAAGGGCGAAAATTTTCTTTAGAGGAACTTCTTTGCTTTATTCAGAGATATGTCTATGAATTAAAAATGAGTTGTACATCTGACTCTTCCTCCTTATCTATACACACAGTTTTTTGGAAACCACCGTTACCGGGTATTATCAAATTAAATTTTGACGCCTCTTTTGCTAAAGCGTCTAATTCCGCTATTGTGGCAGTAGTTGGCCGTAATGATAAAGGTCTAGTGATGGGAGCTTGTGCGTACTAGGTTAACGACGTCGCCAATACTTTTATGGCTGAAGCAAGAGCCTGCGAGAGAGTGCTTCTTTTCGCGATTGACATGGGATTCAGTAAGATAATGGTGGAGGGGGATTCATTAACAGTTATAAAGAAACTTCGATCTGCGACAAATGATAGATCTGTGATTCGCTCCATAATACGGAATATTTGCATGATGGCTAATGGTTTTGAAGAAGTTTCATATAACTTTTCTGCAAGAAGAGGGAATAGAGTGGCGCATACCTTAGCAGTGGAAGGGCATCGTTGGCCTCTACCCTGTTGCTGGGTTGAGGAAGTCCCTGGTTGTGTTAATCACATTGTGGAGGAGGAATGGGTTGACTGGCTCCGGGCGCAAGGCTAATCAACTGTGTTTTTTCTTGTTCTTTGAAGGTTGGAGAAGGTTCTTTGAATCTCCACTGGTTCTGGTTCTTCAAAGATGGTTTTCTTCTGATTAATGAACATGGGTCTGATGATGATTTGGAAGATTTCTGCTGAATTTCATTTTGTTGCTTGTTGGGAGGTCTCTGGCTTTTGGTTTGCTTTGATGGTTTTGGTTTTCTGTGTGCTTGGCTTCTGGTTTTGGTTGTTTGGCTTTTGTCGTTTCTTTTTCATTTGTGTCTGTTGCTTTTCCTTATTATTTAATTTTCCTTTTCTTGGTTCTTGTAACGTCAGTTTTCTCTCCCACTATTTTTAATGAAATTTGGCTTTTAACAAAAAAAAATTGTTCATTAGAAGATTAATTAATTTAAAGGTATTATATTTTTCTAAAATATGAAATTAAAAATAATGAATAATATCAATGTTTTAAAAAGCTAGACAGGTGATCAAACCATCGATTCTCAATTCGATCGGTTCAATCACTAGTCCAACAATAATTAAATAAACAATTAAAAAGTTCATAAAAATTAATATAAAATTTAAAAAATTATTGAAAATTTTATAAATCGATTTAACCACTAGGTTTTTATTCAAAGCAGTTCATTTAGAGATTGATTCAATCCCTTTATTATGATCAATATATCAACTAGTTTCCGATCCAACCAATTTGACTGACTAATACAATTTGATTCCAACAATGAGGGATAATATACTAACAAAAAGTCATCATTGCAGTTTGAAATAATAATCATTTTAATAATTCTCCCGATATTTATATCTGGTTTTCAATGAACCAAAAAAAAAAAAACATTTTATTAAAAAGTTATATATTTATTTATACACCATTATAATATAAAATATTAATTTATTGTTATTTTAATAATAATAATTTTATTATTTAAATTAATAAGATTTTAGGGTTGATCATAATACAAATAAATAAAATAATAATTAATATTTTCTTTTAATAAAATCAGACAAAATAACTGATTAATACATTGTCACCTATAAGAATATATATCACACAACTAAAAACAAAATGTAATAGTAAATGAATTATTTAAATTTTATAAAAATAATTTATTTATATATTAATTTAGACATAAAAATAAATATCAACAATTCATTAATAAAAAATAACTAAAAAATTTAGACCTCAATATTAATGGTAATAAAAATAATTGAATCCCCGGATTCCCCGCTACGCTGGGTATCATGTTCTTTTATGATTTATTTAATTAATTAATAATAAATTAGATTTTATTAAATAAATGGTAAATTTTAAATTTAAAACTATTGTTTAAGGTTGGCTATGAATTTTATTAGTTGGTGAATCGACTTCTATCATTTAAAATTTATATAAAAAAAATTATAAAAGAAAATGAATCGAATATGAATGCTAAGCAATCAACTACAAAAATCAATCGAAAATAATGCCTGAATCAAGGTCATTAAATATATTATTTAAATTGAAAATTAAATCACTATAATAAATTACTTAAATAAAGTTTTATATTTCTATATCTTATATAAACAAATTGTTTTGTTAAAATTAAATCATTATGATAAATTATACATTTATAAAATAACATGTAAACGAATATATAAAAATTTTACATGTAAAAATATAGGAAAAAATTAGGGTTAAATCCGAAAAAAATATTTTTAAAAATACGCCTATAATAGGCCCATTTTGTCCGGGCCCATACCATTCAAAAAACCAAGAAATAATATTTAATAAACTCCCTTTACAGCCAATTTACAAACCCAAATCACTAATCCATTACAGTGGCCCAATTAACATTACAAGCCAAAACTAAACCCCTAACCCAACAACACCAAACCTACGGGGCCCAAAAGGCCCAAACTAAATCAGAAATCAAGGGTTTCTGAAACCCTAGGCACCGTAATCCCCATCAGCACAAATTTGGCCTCATCGTCGTCGTAGATTTCGCCAGTTACCTGCAAGAAGAAAAGGAAAAACAAACAGTAGCAAATATAGCAAGAAATCCAAACTGTAATTATATTTGATTTCATTTGGCTATATAAACGGATGTAAAAACATTGTAAAAAGGGGGGAATATATACGAACACACAGTCAAAAACTAAGCAAAGGTTTTTGTTTTCATTTTTTTTTCTTTTCTTTCTTTCCGAAACAGCATACATACAGATACAAAATTGTTATATATATATATATATATAATATAAAAATACGAAAAAGAGAAATTTTTTTTACCTTTCGGAGTTCCGGCCACCGTGCACGGTGGCCGATGGCGGCGTCGGCGGCAGCGTCGCGGCGGCGATCGACCGGAGCCCTCACCGGAGTCTGGCCAAAAATCACTAGAGGGAGAGCAAACAGAGAAAGCTCTCTGTTTTTTTTTTGGAACAGCAAACAAAATGAAATTTTTTGGGCTAAAAAATGATATTTATATACCTGTTAAACGGCGCCGTTTTGGGAATCATTTTCGGAGGCCAAAACGACGTCGTTTAAGGGCCAGGATCCGCGTGTTGACCCGATATCCGAGGAAGATCCGTGTGTTTTTATAAAAAGGGCAATTTGCCTCTTTGGTCCTTCCGCAATTTTATTATTTTAATTTCGTTCAATTTAAATTCTCATTTATTTCTTAATCCAGCCCTAAAAACTTGCTTTTGTCTCGAATTGGTCCCTAAAGCCATTTTAAAGGCAGGTGATGGAACGACGCTATTTAGGAGATAGGGCATAATTGCCCAATAAGTCTCTATAGTTTGGCGTGCGTTCCAACATCATCCTTTTTACAATTTTACTTTAATTTTTTTATTATTCTGATTTGATCCTTGTTTCTTTGATTTTTAATTCTTTTTATTTTCATTTTTTATTCTTATTTTTAATTATTTTAGTATCATATATGTATTAAATTATTACTAATTTATTATTAATATTAGGTTATTTTATTAAGTTCAATATTATTTATATATTACATATTATTTTAAAATTTGCACATTAGCTATTATATTACATATATTTTTTTAAAATTTTATATATTATATATTATTATATTATATTATATATAACATTTAAATTGTTTTATCCTTAATATTGTATAAAATTTTGTATATTGTATAACATATATTGTTTATATTATTTATTTTTAAATATGTAGTTTTTATGCATATATGTATTAGATTATTGTATTATAAATATATTTTTATTTAAAGTTATATATTATTTATTTCTTTAAAAATATATCTTACTTTGTTTTCTCATATATATATATTATCTTTTTTTTTAGAATTTGCCATATTGTTTTTTTTATTATTATAGTATTTTTTTATATACATTATTCATCTTTTTTTTTATATATACATTTAATCTTGTGTAAAATTTTCATATTTATTCCTTAATTTCTTTTTTAAATAGATTTTTTGTTGTTTGCTTTCTATCTTTTATTTGATCATTCATATTTTTAAGAATAAATTTGTAATCTTTATTTACCTTAGTATAATTGTTATATTACTTGCATTATTTGCATTATTTGTTATGTTATTATTTTTACTTCGTAAAATGCTCTTTGAAATTTATGTTCGGTAATGTTCTAATGCCACATTTCATTCAAATCATTGTTTTAGAAAATGTATTTCATTTTTAATTGCAACTATTTATCCAAAAGTTTTTCCTTAAATAAGACAATTTTTTGTGTTTAGAAATTTGGGAAATAGTGCCCTAACATGCTGGGTTTCGATTTTCCATTTGACTAAATAACTAAATATCCTTTTAATGAATTTTGTAAATCATGAGATGATTTTGGTTATGAGGGTTTAAAACATCATGTCGTAACGTGCTGGATGTGATGTTTGTATTCTTTCGGAACAAATGAATCTCAAGTTCCAACTCAAATTGTTCAAGTTTTTAAAGAAATCATGTTTTCAAATCCTTTCAAATTTTCGACATTAGGACAATAACTAATCAATCCGGTACCAATTTTGGGTGTTATGAGGATGCTAATCCTTCCTCGTACGTAATCGACTCCCAAACCTGTTTTTCTATTTCGTAGACCAAAATTATTTTTTTGCAAGGTGATCCAATCACACTTAAACAAAAAAAGGGGTTGGTGGCGACTCCATTTCGTTTTTAAAGTCGATCCCCGTTTTTTTTTCTTATAAAAATTAAAAATGGTTTCGACAACGTCGATTTTTTTGGAAAATTAGGGAAATAAGCCGATTTTGAAGAGAGTGTGTGAAAACACATCCAATTGTACGCGTTTTCTACACAGTTGGTAGGAAAGCACGCCTAGCTGGACGTGTTTTCCTTTGAGTATGCAGGAAAACTTGTCCAACTGGGTGCGCTCTCCCTTTCTCTTTCATTAGTCGATTTTTTATTTAGGGTTTTAGGTTTAAGGTTTTGTTAGTTTTAAGGTTTAGATGTTTTAAGGTTTTGGGAATTTTACTATTTTTGGTATTTTATGATTTTAGGGTTTTAAGAGTTTTATAGGTTTAGGGATTTTTATGGTTTAGGGCTCCTTATAGGGATTAGGGATTTGAGATAGACACTGTGGAAGCTTAAAGGTAGATTTGAGTTGCCGAGGATACGATAACGCTTGGAGACACACATTTCATATGTAACACCCCAAACCCGACCTAGACGCTACGATCGAATCTGACGTGTAACATCAGAGTGTTTTTCGAAATCAGGCTTGTTGAGAGAAAATCGTTTTTAAACGATCGCCATGTTTGTTACTGTTGGTTTCTTAGTTGGTTAAAAACCCGCGGAAGCTACTCTAATTAATGTCATTTTGAAGTTTGAAAATGTGTGTTTGTCTTTTAAAACAGTTATTATTTTTGAAAACTTATTTGTATCAGTTTGGAAGTTTCAAAATAAGAAATTAAACCCAATTAAAAGAAATTAAAATCACCAGAGGCCTTATTACATAAATATCAACCCAATATAAAAATTTAAATAACTAGGTCTTAAAATAAAATATTAGAGAACGTGTGGCCACCTCCGAGTCCCTTGCAGCTCCAAATCGTCTAAGGCTGGGGATTACCTGTACAGTTAAAAGAAAAGGGTGAGTTACGAGAACTCAGTGTGTAATCCCCTATCATGCAGTAACAGTCTGGGCCAGATCCCTATTCAGTAATAGTGCTGTGTCGGCCTTAGCCCATTACAGTATCAGTATGGTGCACATGTGCAACCCACCCCAATCCAGCTAACACACCACCCGTACCAACCAACACACCATGTGGGGATAAAATCGACCCACCCAGCCAACACACCAATATTGCAGCATAGCTGCCAGTAACAATAACGCAGCAGAGCTGCCAGTAATAGTATATGTGGCAAAGCCACCAGTAATAGTATTGTAGCAGAGCCGCGTGATCGAAGATCGCAAAGCAAAGTTACCGATACTGTGATTTGTGGCAAGCCACGAAGAATGATATTCTTCTTCCATAACAGTATCCCAACCCCATGCAGTATGCCATGTCATAAATATCTCGTGTATGCAGTATTTCCTACTCGGTACAGTCATATAATAATATACATTCATCAGTCGACTTACCTCTAGGGGTAAAATGGTAATTTCCATCTATTAAGGGTAAAATAGTAATTTTACCCTTTAGGGGTATTTTGGTCATTTTACCTATTTTAGGGTTTTAGTGATGATAACAACCTTTCCAAGGGTCCACAGTCGCCTCGAGCGACACAGATAACCTATATGATCAAAATGATGTAAATGGGCCCAAAGTCCAATATTCGGTCCAAGTGGGACCACACGCTCGTGTGGCCCATTTAGCCCAAATTCAGTCACGGCTATACGAACGATATAGCCCAGTCCAGTATTTGCAACTTATCGTGGATTTATTCCGTGTGGGGCCCAAGAGCTCATTGGGCCCACACGACCCATTTCAGCCCAACGAGGCCCATAACGGCCCAAGAGCACGAGAATGCGCGTGGTGGCCTTTACAGGCTATCGCCCATGATTGTGGGCTCGGTTTACCACACGAGCGATCGCACGCTCGTGAGGCCTCATATGTCGAGGTTTCAGCTTTTCGACTTTTGCCGATTCGCAGAGGAGATAGTGTGATTACACACCTTTTTCACGAGAGCTAGCGAAACACCTCTTGGCACCAACCACGATTGAATGAAATATGGCCTACTCTTCTAAGATTATTGGCCAAGGCACGGTTCCACGCTCCTGATGATTATCTGTTTAAGCAACGATTCTTATTAGACAGATCTGTTGTAACACCCCTTGCCCGTGTTCAAGCCGGAACAGGGTTTGAGGCGTTACCTAGTTAATCTTGCATCAATATTTAGAAAAGAGTTACTAAATTTTGTTTAATCCTAACACTCACACATAACCGGCCTAGGAGGCCTTCAAAATACTTCCAAGAAGTATCGAGGTTTTTCCGAGAACTTTCACGAGTTCAGAAAACTTTTTAACAAAACAGAGCCCACACGCCCGTGTAGGCCTAGAGACACGCCCGTGCTCTCCCAAGGCATGCCCGTGCCTTGTGCCCGTGGTCGACACTGACTAAAATAACCCGGCCATGGCACGCCCGTGGCCCTAGCCCGTGTGTAAAACCTTAGCATTCTGTCATAACCACACGGCCTATACATACGCCCGTGTATCATGGCCGTGGGGAATTTGCAGTTTCAAGAGCAAGGTGAAGACTTCACACGGCCTGGGTAAACGCCCATGGGCTAGCCGTGCCTCCCACACGGTTTAGTCCCACGCCCGTGTGTCTAACTAAGTGGGCAATTAGTTGGCTATATACCAAGCCATTGCCACCTAAGGGTGCACACCAACATACCTCTACTCAAAACAATACAACTCCTAACCCTTTTACAAGTCTAAGAACTCATCCCACATACACATTATTGAAATGAACACACAATTCATGAATTTCATCTTCATTAAACAAAAAAGTTTGCCAAGTATTTGCCTAACTCATAGGGCCATTTACAAAATGAATTACATAGCCAACACTTTAACTAACAATCACATCTTGACAAAATACTCAAGTCCTATACATGCCATACTCAAAACAAGTCTAAGATTATTATACCAAAGTGCTTTCGATAGTGTGATTTTCGAACTCCTGCAGTCACGATCCTCGAGTTACCTTGGCAATACTACAAGGAAGAAGGGCAATGAAAAAGGGGTAAGCATAAAGCTTAGTAAGTTGCATGGAAATAAATAACAATCATAATACTCATAAAAAATAATCCATCCACGGTAGTATCTAACCATGCACAAATCAAGGCTTCTCGCCATGCTTACTTACAATTGCCCTTACTTAGTACATACCGTGCCACACATCGCAATCATTTCTTCGTGACCCAGTCACGAGTACCTGTATTCACTCATTCACATGACTTAAATATCATTCACATCTCTACTTCTAAATTCATCTACTTATCCCACCACCCACAAGGGATAGTCAAAGACACGTGTTTACAGCCATTACTATAAATATAAAGCCAATGCCACGTCCCCGAGGTGGTCTTACATGGAGTCTTCTCTAGGTACCAATGCCATATCCCGGACATGGTCTTATATGGGATTACCTCTAAGTTCCAATGCCATATCCCAGATATGGTCTTATATGGGATTACCTCTAGGTGTAACGATGCCATATCCCGGATATGGTCTTATAAAATTTCCATGTTCATCACCGAAGCCATATCCCGGATATGGTCTTATACGGGATCTCAACTCAGTGCTGAGGCCATGTCCCGGACATGGTCTTATACGGGACCTTATTTGTTTCATATTTCAATGATAGCATTTCTATAATCAACATGGCCCAATTAGGACTCCAACATCTCATTCACATTAACTACTCAATTTAGTAATGCATTATGCTTTAATATAATGCCAAGCATTTCTCAACATGCTAATATGAATATTGTTTAAGTCACATGCAACTTACCTCGTTTTCAAAATGAGCTAGTTCTTCGGTTCAATCCAAGACTTTATTCTTTCCCCGGTCGAGGCGGACTCTCGTCTCCTCTTGCTCTATAATAGAAAATTAGCTCATTTTAATCACTACATTAATATAAGCATTTCAATAACCATGCTTAAGCAAAATTACTATTTTGCCCCTAGACTTTGGCAAAATGACCATTTTCCCCCTAGGCTCGGAAATAAATTCTAATCAAATTTCTACCTTCAACAAGCCTAGATAAACATTTAATTCTCTTAAAGCTATCATCAAAAATCAATATTTCACATACTTACTACAAATTTGTAACCTTTTCATCAAGGTCCTAATTGGTGTTTTCATGCTAACACCTCTCACAAAAGTTGTTCATATAACAACTAAGGCTCATTCTCTTCCATAAAAATGCAGAAATTAACAATAGAGGCTCTCATGGCAAAACTCTAAACTCCTCACCATATTGCACATTAGTCCCCTCATATGAAAGCTTAAGCTTTAAGGGTCTTAAAAGTACAA
Source organism: Gossypium sturtianum (assembly GCA_025698515.1). Lineage (NCBI taxonomy): Eukaryota > Viridiplantae > Streptophyta > Magnoliopsida > Malvales > Malvaceae > Gossypium > Gossypium sturtianum. Next base: position 32,820,344 of record CM046946.1, on the reverse strand, counting down.
TTATTTTCAAGAAAAGGTCTCTAGAACACTTACTTGAATGGATGAGAGCTTGCTGAAATTTTTGAGCATTAAAAACCCCTATTTGGTGCTAATTTTCGGTGGAAGATGAAATGAGAAAAGAAGATATCTTTTTCTCTCCTTATTTTATTAATATTAGTCAAATAAGTCACCAACTATCACCAACTTTGACCAACATTGTCCATCTTTGTCTCCTATGGCCGGCCATGCTAAATTTAGGGGTCTAATTGCCTTTTAAAGACCTCCAATTAGCAATCTATAGCCATTTGGCACTTTTAGCTTATAGAATGGAACTTTCGCACTTTATGCAATTTAGTCCTTTTTCGCGATTAAACACGAAATCGCTAAAATTAAAGCATCAAAATTTTCATGTACATATGCTATCATGTTCTAACTCATAATATATCATAAAAATAGATCTCTCGAATCTCGGACTAGTGATCCCGAGATCACTATTCTGACTAGCCCCTAAATCGGGCTGTTACAATTCTCCCTCCTTAAGGATTTTCGTCCTCGAAAATCTTACCAGTGAAAAGATTGGGGTATTGGTTTCTCATCGATTCCTCGGACTCCCATGTAGCCTCTTCTATACCATGCCTTTTCCATAATACTTTCACTAGAGCTATGCTTTTATTCCTTAACTGCTTGACTTCACAAGCCAAAATTCTAATTGGTTCTTCACCATATGTCAAATCCGGTTGTATCTCTACATCTGTCGGCTCTATAACATGTGAAGGGTCTGAACGGTATCGGTGCAACATAGACACATGAAAGACGTCGTGAATCTTTTCCAGCTCAGGTGGTAAGGCTAACCGATAAGCTACCGGTCCTATCCTCTCGGTAACTTCATAAGGTCTAATAAAGCGCGAACTTAATTTGCCATTCCGGCCAAATCTAAGGACTTTCCTCCAAGGTGATACTTTCAAGAACACTTTATCACCGACTTTGAATTCTATTTCTGTCCTTTTTAAATCTGAATAGGACTTCTATCTATCTGAGGCAACTTTCAAATAGTCACGTATCACTTTTACTTTATCTTCAGTTTCCTTAACCAAGTCAACCCCGTGTATCTGTTTCTCTCTGAGTTCTGACCAATACAAGGGCGTTCAAAATTTACGCCCATACAATGCCTCATATGGTGCCATCTTCAAACTTGATTGAAAGCTGTTGTTGTAGGCAAATTCCACCAATGGTAAGTATTTCTCCCAATTACCATGGAATTCCAAAACACAACACCGAAGCATGTCTTCTAGTATCTGAATTACCCTCTCTGACTGTCCATCAGTTTGTGAATGGAAAGTTGTACTGAAACTCAATTTTGTGCCTAATGCTTCTTGTAGCTTTTTCCAAAACCGTGACGTGACTCTCGGATCTCTATCTGAAATGATCGACAACGGTACACCATGAAGTCTTACTACATCAGACATATACAAATCTGCTAATTTGTCGAGCGAATAGTCGACTCGCACTGGTATAAAGTGGGCTGACTTAGTGAGTCTATCAACCACTACCCATACTGCATATTTCTTCTTTGGAGTCAATTGTAAACCCGTCACGAAGTCCATAGCAATACGGTCCTATTTCCATTCAGGAACCATAATGGACTGAAGTAAACCCGAAGGTACTTGATGTTCAGCCTTCACTTGTTGACAAATTAGGCATTTCGATACAAACTCAAAAATATCTTTCTTCATACCAAGCCACCAGTACCATTTCCTCAAATCATGGTACATCTTTGTACTGCCTGGGTGCACATTCAAACATCCGTTATGTGCTTCATGAAAAATTTTGCGGATAAGTTCATCATTCCTGGGTACACAGACCCGATCTCAAAATGTTAGACATCCATCAAGATTTACTCGAAAGTCTGTCTCGACGCTCGATTCACATAAAACTCTCTTGGCTTGCAAACTGTTATCATCCTTCTGAGCTTCACAAATCTCTTGGAGAAACAATGGTTTAGCCCTCAACTCAGCTAAAACAGAACCATCATCTAACAAGGTCATCTGAGTGTTCATGGCTTTTAGTGCAAACAAAGATTTTCTGCTCAAAGCGTCAGCGACTACATTTGCCTTTCCCGGATGGTAGTCAATTACTAACTCATAATCTTTAATCAGCTCTAACCATCTTCGTTGCCTCAAATTTAATTCTTTTTGAGTCATCAAATATTTTAGGCTTTTGTGGTCAGTGAAAATTCGACACCTTTCACCATATAAATGGTGTCTCCAAATTTTCAACGCAAACACAATTGCGGCCAATTCTAAATCATGAGTCGGGTAGTTTTTCTCGTGCGGCTTCAATTGTCTAGAGGCGTATGCAATCACTTTACCCTCTTGCATAAGTACACAACCCAACCCGTTCAAGGACGCATCACTATAAACCACAAATTCTTTTCCCAGTTCTGGTTGCACCAAAATAGGAGTCTCAGTCAACAGTGTCTTCAGTTTCTCAAAACTCTGTTGACACTTTTTCGTCCAATCAAACTTTACATCTTTCTGCAAAAGTCTCGTCATCGGGGTAGCTATCAGGGAAAACCCCTTGACAAAACGCCTATAATAGCCTGCTAGGCGTAGAAAACTCCTCACTTCAGTTACGCTCCTCGGCGATTTCCATTCGATAATTGCCGAAATCTTACTCGGGTCGACTCTAATCCCTTCTCTAGAGACAATATGCCCCAAAAATCCCATTTCCTTGAGCCAAAATTCACTCTTACTGAATTTGGCATACAATTGCTTTTCTCTCAAAACTTGTAGAACCATATTCAAATGCTCTGCATGATCATTCTCATCTCGAGAGTAGATCAGTATGTCGTCGATAAAGACCACAACAAACCTATCCAAGTACGGTCGAAAAATGGGATTCATCAAATCCATGAAGATAGCGGGGGCATTTGTTAGACCAAAAGGCATGACCAAAAATTCATAGTGGCTAGTACCTAGTTCTAAATGTAGTTTTTCGGCACATCCGAGTCCTTGACTCTCAACCGATAGTACGACCTCGGATCTATTTGGAAAATATCAGAGCTCCCTTCAATTGATCAAATAGATCATCGATCCTCGGCAACGAGTATTTATTCTTCACTGTCACCTTGTTAAGTTACCGATAGTCTATACATAGTCTCATGGAACCATCCTTCTTCTTCACGAATATGACGGGAGCACCCCACGGAGAAAAACTCGGCCTCGCGAAACCTTTATCCGTTAATTCTTACAACTGTGCTTTCAACTCTTTCAGTTCGGTTGGGGCCATTCTATAGGGAGCGATAGAAATAGGGGCAGTACCCGGAGCCAATTCAATCCCAAATTCAATCTCTCTATCCGTTGGTAGCCCTGGCAACTCCTCCAGGAAAACATCTAGGTACTGCATGAAACTACTGCATCGACTCAATTTTCAAATCAGTCTCTTTATTATTCAACACAAAAGCAAGATAAGCCTCATACCCTTTCCTTAGGTACCTCTGAGTTGACATGGTTGATATCACTGTCGGTGACCTGTCCAGCTTATCTGATTTAACACAAATAAAATTACCATTTGCATCTCTCAACTCAATATGCTTCTTTCCACAATTCACAATTACTCCATGGGTAACTAACCAATCCATCCCAAGGATGACATCAAATTTGTCAAACGGTAATAACATAAGATCGACCGGAAAACAATGACCCTTAATCATCAAAGGGCACCATTTGCAAACTCTATCAATCAAAACACACTTGCCTAGGGGATTAGACACTCTTATAATGAATTCAATATACTCTATAGGCATTCTCATGCTAGAGACTAATTTCATGCATATGTATGAGTGAGTAGATCCCGGGTCAATTAAAGCTATAACACGAGTATTATGGAGAGAAAAGATACCCGTGATCACGTCGGAGGAAGATGCCTCTTCACGAGCACGAATGGCATATGTCCTCGCCGGTGCTCTACCCTCAACTTTAGTAGCTTGCTCTCTAGGTGGATTTTTGCTTCCCATCTCAATCCCCGAGTTTCTCAATGGTCTTCCCCTTGTGGTACTTCCCGATCTCGCATTCTGAGGCCTTCCTTTCTCGTTCACATCGGGACAGTTTCTGATAAAATGGTCTAAGGACCCACATCTGAAACAAGCTTTCTCATTAGCTCTACACTCACCAGAATGGTGCCTGCCACACTGAGGGCATTCAAGTCTATTTGGTCGAACGTTTCCCACACTAGCAACTGATGTAGTGTGCACTTTCGATCCCGAGAGTCGCTTGCCTTTATTTCGGGTTGAAAACCCCTCTGAAGTGACTGATCGAGTAGTGAAATCCTTCGATTTCTTAGGTGAGGATTGGTGAGACTTGTTCAGTTGTCTCTTCCTCGAGTCAAGAGACTCGTATTCAGCTCTTCTCTTCTCTTTAGCCAACTCTTCAGCTTTACAGGCCCTACCCACCAACACTACAAACTCCTTTAATTCAAGAACTCCCACGTATAGGCGGATATCTTCATTCAATCTGTCCTCGAACCTCTTGCACATGATGTCTTCGGTAGACACGCACTCTCGTGCATACTTGCTAAGCCTTATGAACACCCGTTCGTAGTCGGTTACTGACATACGACATTGCTTCAATTCCAAGAACTCCTTTCTCTTGTGGTTGATGAACCTCTGGCTGATATACTTCTTCCGATATTCCTCTTGGAAGAATTCCCAACTAACTCTCTCCCTTGGTACCACCGACACCAGGGTGTTCCACCATCAGTAGGCTGAATCTCTCAGGAGAGACACCGCACACTTTAAGCACTCTTCAGGCGTGCAGGATAACTCATCGAATACCCGAATGGTATTCTCGAGCCAGAATTCTGCTTTCTCCGGATCATCATCCTTATTCGCCTGAAATTCCTCTGCTCTTTGCTTCCGGATCTTATCCACTGGAGGCCTTTCCCTTCTCACCACCTCAACTACTTGAGGGGCTACTGGAGCGGGTTGAGGAATTAGTGGGGGCGGAGGGGGTTGAGCGTTAGGATTTGCTCGGGTATACTCAGTATACCAGTTGCTCATCATATGGAGAAAAGCTTCTCGAGCCTCTTCCCCCTGACTCAAGGTCTCAGGTCTGCTATTAGCTGGCGCGGTCCCTTGAGCGGGAGCCGGTGCATTACTCGCAGCATCATCGACTGCAGTTCGGTCTGAATCAGAATCCATCTACTACATAAAACACAAATTTATACGTCAAGAGTCGTCACACTATCATTACTCAGACACTCTTACATATGGCATGTATAGCTAGACTCGTACTTACGCTACGTTAGTCCTAGAATTGACTAAACCGTAGCTCTGATACCAATAAATGTAACACCCTTTGCCCGTGTTCAAGCCGGAACAGGGTTTGAGGCGTTACCTAGCTAATCTTGCATCAATATTTAGAAAAGAGTTACTAAATTTTGTTTAATCTTAACACTCGCACATAAACGACCTAGGAGGCCTTCAAAATACTTCCGAGAAGTATCGAGGTTTTTTCAGGAACTTTCACGAGTTCAGAAAACTTTTTAACAAAACAGAGCCCACACGCCCGTGTAGGCCTAGAGACATGCCCGTGCTCTCCCAAGGCATGCCCGTGCCTTGTGCCCGTGGTCGACACTGACTAAAATCACACTGCCATGGCACGCCCGTGGCCCTAGCCCGTGTGTAAAACCTTAGCATTCTGTCTTAACCACACGGCCTATACACACGCCCGTGTATCATGGCCGTGGGGAATTTGCAGTTTTAAGAGCAAGGTGCAGACTTCACACGGCCTGGGTACACGCCCATGGGCTAGCCGTGCCTCCCAGACGGTTTAGTCCCACGCTCGTGTGTCTAACTAAGTGGGCAATTAGTAGGCTATATACCAAGCCATTGCCACCTAAGGGTGCACACCAACATACCTCTACTCAAAACAATACAACTCCTAACCCTTTTACAAGTCTAAGAACTCATCCCACATACACATTATTGAAATGAACACACAATTCATGAATTTCATCTTCATTAAACAAAAGAGTTTGCCAAGTATTTGCCTAACTCATAGGGCCATTTACAAAATGACTTACATAGCCAACACTTTAACTAACAATCACATCTTGACAAAATACTCAAGTCCTATACATGCCATACTCAAAACAAGTCTAAGATTGTTATACCAAAGTGCTGTCGATAGTGTGATTTCCGAACTCCTGCAGTCACGATCCTCGAGTTACCTTGGCAATACTACAAGGAAGAAGGGCAATAAAAAAGGGGTAAGCATAAAGCCTAGTAAGTTGCATGGAAATAAATAACAATCATAATACTCATAAAAAATAATCCATCCACGATAGTATCTAACCATGCACAAATCAAGGCTTCTCGCCATGCTTACTTACAATTGCCCTTACTTAGTACATACCGTGCCACACATCGCATCATTTCTTTCAGAACTTGATCCACGAGTACTGCATTCACTCATTCACATGACTTAAATATCATTCACATCTCTACTTCTAAATTCATCTACTTATCCCACCACCCACAAGGGATAGTCAAAGACACGTGTTTACAGCCATTACTATAAATATAAAGCCAATGCCACGTCCTCGAGGTGGTCTTACATGGAGTCTTCTCTAGGTACCAATGCCATATCCCGGACATGGTCTTATATGGGATTACCTCTAAGTTCCAATGCCATATCCCAGATATGGTCTTATATGGGATTACCTCTAGGTGTAACGATGCCATATCCCAGATATGGTCTTATACGATTTCCATGTTCATCACCGAAGTCATATCCTAGATATGGTCTTATACGGGATCTCAACTCGGTGCCGAGGCCATGTCCCAGACATTGTCTTATACGAGACCTTATTTGTTTCATATTTCAATGATAGCATTTCTATAATCAACATGGCCCAATTAGGACTCCAACATCTCATTCACATTAACTACTCAATTTAGTAATGCATTATGCTTTAATATAATGCCAAGCATTTCTCAACATGCTAATATGAATATTGTTTAAGTCACATACAACTTACCTCGTTTCCAAAATGAGCTAGCTTTTCGGTTCAATCCAAGACTTTATTCTTTCCCCGGTCGAGGCGGACTCTCGTCTCCTCTTGCTCTATAATAGCAAATTAGCTCATTTTAATCACTACATTAATATAAGCATTTCAATAACCATGCTTAAGCAAAATTACTATTTTGCCCCTAGACTTTGGCAAAATGACCATTTTGCCGCTAGGCTCAGAAATAAATTCTAATCAAATTTCTACCTTCAACAAGCCTAGATAAACATTTAATGCTCTTAAAGCTATCATCAAAAATCAATATTTCACATACTTACTACAAATTTGTAACCTTTTCATCAAGGTCCGAATTGGTGTTTTCATGCTAACACCTCTCACAAAAGTTGTTCATATAATAACTACGGCTCATTCTCTTCCATAAAAATGCAGAAATTAACAATGGAGGCTCTCATGGCAAAACTCTAAACTCCTCACCATATTGCATATTAGTCCCCTCATATGAAAGCTTAAGCTTTAGGGGTCTTAAAAGTACAATTATTTTCAAGAAAAGGTCTCTAGAACACTTACTTGAATGGATGAGAGCTTGCTGAAATTTTTGAGCATTCGAAACCCCTATTTGCTGCTAATTTTTGGTGGAAGATGAAAGGAGAAAAGATGATATCTTTTTCTCTCCTTATTTTATTAATATTAGTCAAATAAGTCACCAACTATCACCAACTTTGACCAACATTGTCCATCTTTGTCTCCTATGGCCGGCCATGCTAAATTTGGGGGTCTAATTGCCTTTTAAAGACCTCCAATTAGCAATCTATGGCCATTTGGCACTTTTAGCTTATAGAATGGAACTTTCGCACTTTATGCGATTTAGTCCTTTTTCGCGATTAAACACGAAATCGCTAAAATTAAAGCATCAAAATTTTCATGTACATATGCTATCATGTTCTAACTCATAATATATCATGAAAATAGATCTCTCGAATCTCGGATTAGTGATCTCGAGATCACTATTTCGACTAGCTCTTAAATCGGGCTGTTACATCTGTTCACTAGAATGTGATTTAAAACAAACCCAACACCAACATCATAGCCTAATCGGTCCACCTTACCAAACTTACCCCAATAATCAATCAGTTGTTGAAGGGGGAGATTTGGATCGCCTCTGTACCTTAAAGACTCCTCCTTTCTCTTCTAGAGATTTTAGAACCCTAAGAACAAAATAAGCGTGGCTTAGAAACACAGTGCTAATGAAATAACTCACTTGGAAAAAAATTGGAAGACTTACCAAAATTGATGATGATGGAATCGGTTGGAATAGTTTAGGTATATTTGGCCAAGCACAAAACTGAACGTACACAAAAAGCCTTATGAAGAATTCAGCTATGATTGGAAGAGAGTGGGAAGCAGAGAAGAAGAAGATGGAGAGTAGGTTCGATTTAGAAGGGAGGCCGAGAGGAGAAGGATTCGGGAGGAAAAGAAGAAGCAGAACCAAAAGTGAGAGAGGAAAGGGAATTCGGCAAAGAAAGAAAAATAAGACCAAAAAGAAAGTTACCTATTCGACAAATGTAGGAAGGAAGAAAGTAGTAGAAATTTTGGTCACCTCAATAGCAAAACCCGAAAGAAACCCCGAATGGTAAAAATCCTAAAGAAAATTCGTCACTCTCCTTTCAACCTTCACAAAACCGAACAAAGAAATGCCTGGTGCCGAAAATGCTCCCTATTTTCCCTTAGCCGAATTCCACTAAAGCCTTAGAGTCCCAATCGGCCACAACACCTTACCAACCTCCCATTTCGAAATTCCTTGATTTTCTCCCCAATCTCCTCCTTGATTTGCTCCACAAAACCCTCTAAGACCAATTCAAACTTCACCTTACAGTGTTTCAGTCTAAGTCAACTTCTCATGCTGCAAGAAAATAAAATAAATACTCCCTTGCACATCATGAGACTCGAACTTGAGCTCCCTTTCAGCCTTAAACACGCCACTTACCACTGGACTACAAGTTCCTTTTGTGTCACATTTCCACCGCAATTATTCTTAAAGCCTGCTCTCCAGAACCAAGGGCCCTATTCACTTGAAAATTAAAAATTTTGCTAAAGCCTAGGTTTGAACCCAGGACTTCCCAAACATTCCCAAACACTCCAAACTCACTTAACCATTAGGGCAAGCATTCAATTGTGCCATTTTCTTGCACAACTAAATACCTATGTGCAGTCTCCTAACTATTCCCTTATTTCAAAACCTATTTCTCCTAGTCCCAAAATTCGGGGCGTTACAACTCTACCTCTCTTGAAAAAAGTTTCGTCCTCGAAATTTCCAACTATCAGAATGGTCGCATATATAGAATACACTGCTACACTCCCGCTGCGCACTCTAGTTCCAAATTAGGTATATAGTACATTATGGATAAAGAACGTACCGGTATTCACATCTGGGGCGGCTCCGTCCTCTCGGCGACATACAGCATACACCAGAGCTGGCTGCCCCACCTCCACATGAGGTGATCCACGACCACGGCCCATACTATTTCCACGACCTCTAGGTGGCTGCTGCCCACCCCTCGGTGGCTTTACATTACCCTGTCGTACAGCTTGCATCTGAACAGGCCTCTGAGGACAATTCTTAACCTGATGATCCATGGACCCGCATCTGAAGCACGCCCCAATCTCTTCCAAAGACTCACCTGGTGGTGAGATCTCCCACAATCGAGCAAGGTGCGGTCTAGCAACAAGAACAGAACTCCGGCCCAAAATGGCCCATCAAACCTGGCCTTCTTTATAGGCCTTCTAGAAGAACCTGAGGGCCCAGAATCCTTCTTATCTCTGCCCCTATATTTCTCGCAGTTCTGGCGCTCAGAGTGCTTCACATCCTCAGCAATTTTTGCCTTTTTACAAGAGCAGCAAAATCTCGCTCCCCCTGCGGAGCTATCAATACCCTTAACTTGTCTCGAAGGCCATCCTCAAAACACACACAGCGTTCATACTCAGTTGCTACTATCCCTCAAGCATACTCACTCAATCGCAAGAAATCTGCCTCATATTCTGCCACTGTCTTATTCCCTTGGGTCAGGTCCACATAACTTGCGCCCACATATTTCCCTTGGAAGGCCGCATTAAAGAAATCCCATGACATTCGGTCGGCCTGCGTACCCTCTCTCACGGTGAGCAACCATTGGTAGGCCTCATCTCGCAGTAAGGACACTGCCCCTTTTAATTTTTACTCTGTAGTACAGTCAAGGTCGTCCATTATCCGTTCGGTAGCCTCTAACTAGTACTCCGCCACATTTGGGGATACTCCAGAAATACCCCTGAAAACTTCCGCTCCATTAGATTGGAGTCGCTCTGAAATTGACCCTCGGCTTACTGTTCCAATACTAGCTCCAGCAACCCTTTCTAAAATGCGGAGCATCGCTTGGGACAGAGCATCATCCCCAGCTGCTCGATCATAAGACCCCGTCTCAGTTACTGGTGAGGCTGGTGCTTCCCCAGTAGGCATATGGCCTGATGCCGACGATCCGGACCGAGCGCTTCCTCGGCCTCTACCGTGGCCCCGTGTACCCCTTCCGCGAGTACCTCTTGTGCTCATTTCGATATACGCTTTATCTGTTTTAAAAGTCTTATGCATCAGATTATAATTTCAGTAATTATTAACAAATGTATTATGAAAAATAGTCATTAGGGTTTGTTTTCGCAGATCGAGGTCTCACTACGATTTCTGATCTCCTACGGTCTCGGTTTCCTCTATCTAGAGTTTCACAAAGATAACAAGAATCGTAATTAGAGAACTTACAGATTTGGCGCCGGAGACTCGGTGTGCCACACTTGTACATCTTTCAAAAACATTTCAAATCTTTAAAATCCACTTTCAGAAAGACTTTTCAAGACCCATTCCACAGCCGAGTTTTGTAACTTGGCTCTAATACCATTAAATGTAACACCCCAAACCCAGCCTAGACGCTACGACCGAATCTGACGTGTCACATCGAAGTGTTTTTCGAAATCAGGCTTGTTGAGAGAAAACCGTTCTTAAACGATCGCCATGTTTGTTACTGTTGGTTTCTTAGTTGGTTAAAAACCAACGGAAGCTACTCTAATTAATGTCATTTTGAAGTTTTAAAATGTGTGTTTGTCTTTTAAAACAGCTATTATTTTTGAAAACTTATTTGTATCAGTTTGGCAGTTTCAAAATAAGAAATTAAACCCAACTAAAAGAAATTAAAATCACCAGAGGCCTTATTACATAAATATTAACCCAATATAAAAATTTAAATAACTAGGTCTTAAAATAAAATATTAGCAAACGTATGGCCACCTCCGAGTCCCTTGCAGCTCCAAATCGTCTAAGGCTGGGGATTACCTGTACAGTTAAAAGAAAAGGGTGAGTTACGAGAACTCAGTGTGTAATCCCTTATCATGCAGTAATAGTCTAGGCCTAAGCCCTATTCAGTAACAGTGCTGTGTGGGCCTTAGCCCATTACAGTATCAGTATGGTGTACATATGCAACCCACCCTAATCCATCTAACACACCACCTGTACCAACCAACACACCATGTGGGGATAAAATCGACCCACCCAGCCAACACACAAATAATGCAAAGATAGCCGCAAGAATAATAACGCAAGCAGAGCTTCCGATAATGTGATATGTGGCAAAGCCACCGAAAATGATATTATAGCAGCAGAGTCGCGAGATCGAGATCGCAAGCAAAGTTACGAAGAACGATGATTTGTGGCAAGCCACCAGTAACAATATTCTTCCTCCATAACAGTATCCCAACCCCATGCAGTATGCCATGTCATAAATATCTTGTGTATGCAGTATGTCCTACTCAGTACAGTCATATAATAATATACATTCATCAGTCGACTTACCTCTAGGGGTAAAATGGTAATTTCCATCTATTAGGGGTAAAATAGTAAATTTACCCTTTAGGGGTATTTTGGTCATTTTACCTATTTTAGGGTTTCAGTGCAGATAACGACCTTTCCAAGGGTCCACAGTTGCCTTGAGCGACACAGATAACCTATATGATCAAAATGATGTAAATGGGCCCAAAGTCCAATATTCGGCCCAAGTGGGACCACACGCTCGTGTGGCCCATTTAGCCCAAATTCAGTCACAGCTATGCGAACGATATAGCCCAGTCCAGCATTTGCCACTTATCATGGATTTATTCTGTGTGGGCCCCAAGAGTCTATTGGGCCCACACGGCCCATTTCAGCCCAACGAGGCCCATAACGACCTAAGAGCACGAGAATGCTCGTGGTGACCTCTATAATCTATCGCCCATGATTATGGGCTCGATTTACCACACGAGCGATCGCACACTCGTGAGGCCTCATATGTCGAGGTTTCAACTTTTCGGCTTTTACCGATTCGCAGAGGAGATAGTTTGATTACACACCTTTTTCACAAGAGCTAGCGAAACACCTCTTGGCACCAACCACGATTGAATGAAATATGGCCTACTCTTCTAAGATTATTGGCCAAGGCACGGTTCCACGCTCCTGATGATTATCTGTTTAAGCAACGATTCTTATTAGCCAGATCTATTCTGTAACACCCCATACCCGAGTCCGAGACTAAGACTGGATACGAGACATTACCATGCTTGAACTCACTTAATCATGTACTTACAGACTATAAAATTTTGTTTCGAATTAAAAACTTCTCTTTCTTAGTCAATCAGGCATTTCATGGGCCTACGAGGCCTCAGACTTACGTCTCGAAACTTTCGGAACTCATCTGGAAACTTTCTCTTCAAACAGGGGTCACACGTCCGTGTGACTTAGGACACGCCCGTGCACCCCTAAAACATGCCCGTTTCTTTCACCCGTGGTGTATACTTGCAATTTACACATGGCCTGGACACGCCCGTGGCCCCAAACCGTGCCTAAAACCCCAGCATTCTGCCAATGCCCCACGGCCAAGGCACACGCCCGTGCTTACTACCCGTGGTGTACACTGACTACCTTAACATGGCCTAGAGTCTAAACACGCGCTGCGTGATCTGGTCCGTGATCTATTCGACTTAAGATACAAAGGTGCGTGGTGCACACGGCCAGACACACTGCGCCCGTGTGTCCATCCGTGTGGGCACTTAGAGGCTATTTACCAAGCCAATTGCCACCACGAAATCAAGACCAAACTCATGCTCAATTCAAGAACTCAAGTATTACATCTATCATGAACAAGGATGCATACTTCATTGATAGATTAAAACATACATACTTAATCATTCATGACTCATCTCTTTGGCCATATACAAAAAGAATACTAAGCTTGATAGCCAACACTTTGGCTAGTTTTAAAACATAACTCAAAATGAAATGTTTCCTATACATGCCATACTTAATATAAACAACTTGGCTATACCAAAATAGCGATTGATAGTGTGCTCCGAGCTCCGGTGATGAGGATCCACGAGATTAGCTTGGCGGGACTACATGGAAAGAAAGAATAAAGGACGTAAGCATTTAGCTTAGTAAGTTTGCATATAATGCACGTAGCAACATACTTGCTCAATATAAACCATTTAACATAAACAATGGTATCATAAATTTCAACTATTTAAGCTTACTTACTCATACTGATTCTTACATATCTCATGATACTTACTAGTCTCATACTCGTGAGGTAAACAAGGTACCTGTATCACTTGATCACATAGATCAGCATGCTCTACAATAATAATTATAATCTCTAGTGCATCATTCATAATATGAGTAATACTCATTTCTAACTTGATAATAGCTTTTCTTACTTGTCTTTCTTGTTATCATTTTAACTTTACTCATTTGCCCGATGAGTTTCTGCGAATAATCGAGGATACTGAATCTCATCCCACATAGTTCGATGCCAAAGCCATATCCTCGATATGGTCTTACATGGGATCTCTCATCTTGGTATTGATGCCATGTCTTGACATGGACTTACTCAAAGTCTTCCTTGTGTGTTCCCTTGGGAACTTACCATTGCCATGTCTTGACATGGTCTTACTTGGTATCTTTACTCATGAACTGGTCAATGCCGAGCCTTGGCTTGGACTTACATGAAATCTTTCTTGTTACTCACCAATGCCATGCCTTAGCTTGGACTTACATGGAATCTCTACCTCATGATAGCTTTTCAATGCCAAGACTTGTCTTGAACTTCCATGACATCTTTGCTTGATTGCCGATGCCATGCCTTGGCTTGGTCTTATACGGACTTTCTTATCTCATGTGGTAGATCAAGTATCCTAAGTAATTTAACTTCAATCGGGACTTTCTCATGCTTAATCTCACTAATTTCTTTATTTAACATATCAATAAGCATTTCTATGGTAATAATGTACATTATACTAAGCAATTCAATGATAATAATCATAAAGCTTAGAAATCATACAAACTTACCTCAATATACAAAATGTATGTAGATATGCAATTTAGTCCTCGACTTTGTTCTTGCCTCGGTTTCGATCCGGGCTTCGTTTTTCTTGATCTATAATAATAATTAGATCATTTAATACTCACATTGACTAAATTGACTCTTAACTCATACTTTGGCAAAATTACTATTTTACCCTAAACTTTCTCTTATTTGCACTTTTGCCCCTAGGCTCGTAAAATGATTCTCACTTAACTTTCTTAAACATCATGCTTAGCTGATTCATTTTCTCTACTATAACAATCATCAATTCTCACTATTTCTAATAGGTATGACCAATTTCATAACTATTACAAATTAGTCCATACTATCATTTTTCATGAAATTCACTAAGGAAAAGATGTTTATGTAACATCAAACTCTCATAAACTTCCATAAAATATCATTTTACATGCATGATACACATGGGTAGATTTTTGAACATGCTTCTTAGCTCATCTTATAGCTAAAAATAGCTAATTCATAATACGAGGACTCCAAAAATACGAAGAATATTAAAAACGGGGCTAGGATGACTTACTTGCAAGCTTCAAAAATTTGAAGAACCCTAGCTATGGAGTCTCCCAATTTTCGGCACAAGGAAGAAGATGAATGAAATTTTTATCATCTTTTTCCCATTTTAATCATTTAATTGGTAAATGACTAAAATGCCATTCTCTTTAAAAATTTACAAATTATTAACTCATGTCCATTTTTGTCCAAAACTTATAATTTGGGAAAATTGCTATTTAAGGACTTCTAATTTATATTCTAAAGCTATTTCATACAAAAAGCTTCTAGAAACTCATATTTTGCAACTTTTACAATTTAGTCCTATTTGATCATTCCATGTCAATTTCACAAAATTTCTACATGAAACTTTAATACTATCATGCAAACATGTCATAAACCTTAAGAACTCAATTTACTAACTCAGATTTGTGGTCTCGCACCACTATTCTGACTAGGCCCTGAATCGGGATGTTACATGTTCACTAGAATGTGATTTAAAACAAACCCAACACCAACATCACAGCCTAATCGACCCACCTTACCAAAATTACCCCAATAATCAATCAGTTGGTGAAGGGGGAGATTTGGAACGCCTCTGTACCTTAAAGACTCCTCCTTTCTCTTCTAGAGATTTTAGAACCCTAAGAACAAAATAAGCGTGGCTTAGAAACACAGTGCTAATGAAATAACTCACTTGGAAAAAAGTTGGAAGACTTACCAAAATTGATGATGATGGAATCGGTTGGAATAGTTTAGGTATATTCGGCCAAGCACAAAAGGGAAAGATGATAGACTGAATGTACACAAAAAGCCTTATGAAGAATTCGGCTATGGTTGGAAGAGAGTGGGAAGCAGAGAAGAAGAAGATGGAGAGTAGGTTCGGTTTAGAATGGAGGCCGAGAGGAGAAGGATTCAGGAGGAAAAGAAGAAGCAGAACCAAAAGTGAGAGAGGAAAGGGAAATCGGCAAAGAAAGAAAAATAAGACCAAAAAGAAAGTTACCTATTCGGCAAATGTAGGAAGGAAGAAAGTAGTAGAAATTTTGGTCACCTCAATAGCAAAACCCGAAAGAAACCCCGAATGGTAAAAATCCCAAAGAAAATTCGGCACTCTCCTTTCAACCTTCATAAAATCGAACAAAGAAATGCCTGGTGCCGAAAATGCTCCCTATTTTCCCCTAGCCGAATTCCACTAAAGCCTTAGAGTCCCAATTGGCCACAACACCTTACCAACCTCCCATTTTGAAATTCCTTGATTTTCTCCCCAATCTCCTCCTTGATTTGCTCCACAAAACCCTCCAAGACCAATTCAAACTTCACCTTACAGTGTTTCAGTCTAACTCCACTTCTCATGCTGCAAGGAAATAAAATAAATACTCCCTTGCGCATCATGAGACTCAAACTTGAGCTCCCTTGCAGCCTTAAACACGCCACTTACCACTGGACTACAAGTTCCTTTTGTGTCACATTTCCGCCACAATTATTCTTAAAGCCTACTCTCCAGAACCAAGGGCCTTATTCACTTGAAAATTGAAAATTTTGCTAAAGCCTAGGTTTGAACCCAGGACTTCCCAAACATTCCAAAACACTCCAAACTCACTTAACCATTAAGGCAAGCATTCAATTATGCCATTTTGTTGCACAACTAAATACCTATGTGCAGTCTCCTAACTGTTCCCTTGTTTCAAAACCTATTTCTCCTAGGCCCAAAATTCGGGGCGTTACATCATATGTCATGTCGGGATGAGACTATTACCTTAGAAGCTCGTCCTATGGAAGTTAGGTTTCGAGGTAACGGTGCTTTAGACAGTCACGGGTTGTAGTGTATGTAAAGGTCCTAGTCGATGACTGTTATGCGGTCACGGGTTAGAGTATAACTTGTGGACTAGTTGACGGTCGCTATGCAGTCATAAGTTCAAGAATTTTTGATACCCGGAGATGATGCCTTATAAATACCATACATAAGTTTGAGGGCATAATCATAGGGAAAAACTGAGGGGCTTCCCGGTATAATCAACTTATTATTTTTCCCCATCTCCACGAAGGCAGTATCTTTAACCTTCCTTCTTATCCTTGGACCGAGTTGGATGCAAGAGGACTCTCAGGGGGATAGTGGATGTTTCCATCGTCACATTCAATCTGTAACACCCTTACTCAGTCTGGTTGTCGAACTCAAGCAATAGGATGTTACGAACAAATACCAAACAATTACATATAATTACAGTTCAAAAACTAAACTAAATATCATTCCATCACATAAGAACAAGTATATCCTGCAATGTTAAAACTATGTGACCCAAATTCTTGTTAAATAAAAATACAAGTGGCAAGAAAGGGGGATCTACAGGACAGGCTGCACAAGTGAAATCCGTATAGAAGTATGCTTCCTCTATTTGATGTTGATTAGAATAAGGTGTTTTAACCTTACCGCATTACTTCTATCTGAATTTGATTAGAATATGGTTTTACAAACCTATATATAGACGTAGTCGTCTTTCCTCTTGTATCATTCGATTTCGACATAGTGAAATTTTTTTCTCTTCTGCCCGTGCTTTTTTCCCATAAAGGGTTTCCACGTAAAATCTATGTGTTTTATTTTTCTTTCTTTTCTTGCCATTATCGACATTCTATTTTTTACATGTAGTTAAATCAATTTCGGGTTAATATCAAGCTTACGAAAACTTTAAACCAACCCAACAACAAACAAGGATTAAATTGAAATTAAAATGAAAAGATTGTAAAAATTTGCAAATAGGGGTCACACGGCCGTCTCCCCTAGCCATGTGCTAAAGCTTAGCCCGTGTGTGATGAACCACACGGCCATGTCACTAAATTGTGTACAAGAGTCGAGCCCATCTAAAATAGGCCAAATGGTTGTGTGAGTGGGTTACATGGCTGTGTGGATGGGTCACATGGCCGTGTGAGCAAACTGTATAACTCTCTGTGCCCGTGTGCACCAAAATCACTTAAATTTTTACAGACCACACGGCCGTGCCATGAGCCCGTGTATGGCACAAGACCGTGTGTTAGCCCGTGTGTACCTGAAAAATGCCTTTTTAAGCAAGCTATTCAACCATGAACACTTAAGCCACAAGTTATCATTTAAACCACATCTCAACCAATTCAAAAGCATTGAAATCAACCAAAATCATCATTTATATCAACCATCCTAAGTGCCTAACCAATATGCCATAATTGTCACCTCAATAAACAATTTAAAATAAACCAAAAGACCACATACATACCAACGCATTAAGTCTTCAATGACACTTTCACTATCATCTATAATCAAGCACCAAATAGCCATTCAAACAATCTCATGCTTAAGCATCAAGCTTACCAAATCATTTCGAACATACCTAAACTTATAACTCATCTTTTGCACCTATTTCCTAACATATCATTTAGACACCATCAAAGCAAGCAAATATCTAACTCAAACTTCTCATCAAGATACCATCTTCATGACTAATGCCATCATACACATATTTACATAAACATAATCTCAAAATGACAAACTCAAGATATAACATTTGCACAAACTTAAGATTTCCTAGGTACATGTTGCACATAACCAAGCCTTAATATAGTAAAAAGACTATAGAATTAATACAGAGATAATGTGAGCTTCTTAACAATCCGCTTGACACGTTCTGCAAGTTGAAACTACAGGGAAAATGGAAACAAGGAAGTAAACATTACAAATGCATAGTAAGTTCACAAGTATTTAAAACCAAGTAACTTACTTCAGGTTGTAATTATACACTACGTGTTAGCTCAGTATAATTTGCCTAACATGGCGATTCAAAAATCAAAAGGTGAGTTCAACATTTATGAAACCATAGAGTATTCAATCATGTAACATTTTAATTCATTTAAATTAATATTTCAACATCATTCACAAAGAAAACAACCATTTAATCAGTTCACTATCTAAATCATATCACACAATCTATTTACCTGCAATACATCCCATTTCAAATTAATGTCAAACATTATTTTCATTTCATAATTTGAATTTTCAATCAAATTCATATTAGATCATATGAACTTCATTCCCATATCATATCAATTCATCTTTATACCAAATATACAACAATTTCCAATTTATTTTCAATTAATACTTTGTTTCATAATGCGAATTCCGAATCAAATTCATCAATTTATCACGTTTCCATATTGCTCCCCTGGTCTTGTATAATCGATTCTCAATATGTAAATGTATCATCCGATCATCATAACAACTCAATATAAATTTCATTTATTCCATTTACATTATACATGTCCCTATTAACTTGAATTGGACTCGAATAGATACACGGATCCAACCAACACACCAATTTGGCACTTAGTGCATATTGGATAAATCCAAAAATAATAAATTACGCCCTGCGCTGGTCGATAAAACCTACAAATAGATGTACCCAGCACTGGTCGATATAACCGACAAATGAGGTGCCCAACACTTCCCGACGCGTAGTCGTATAACCTTGAACTCTTCCTATCCTATGGCATGGCAATTATACTCGACCCTCCCCGAACAGTTAATAAGATAACAAATTTCTCATATTCATTTTAAACCAATTCTCAATTTCAAGATTGTAATCTAAATAAAACAAATCAAGAATTCCATATATATCATATCTCATCACCACATTAGTATAATTCCACATTTCAAATAATATTTAATACTTTTGAATCTATTCAATTTAGTTCTTTTCACATACAACCAATTTTAATCGAATCAATTCAACTTATTTTATCAAATCATCACTTTATCACATAACATATCCTATTTCAGTCCAATTCAAAGTCAATTCCTTAATTTATCGAATTATATACTATCTTCAATTCTGCTTAATTTAATCTTCTATCTCACCTTTTTCTATTGAATTGTAAACAACCAGAATTTCAATTAAACATATTTAAAATTATAATTTTAAATGCATAACAATTTAACACAAATATACTGTATGAATTTACCAGGGCTAAACAATAAAGAAATGATTCTCTAAGGACTAAACCATAATTTTTGCTATTTCCTTAATTATATTCAATTTGGTCCAATTTTTGATCTATTCAATAATTTAATTCAATTTATCAATTCCAACCCTCTTATTTCATCCAATTATAAGCATGTATCAACTCAATTTAATTATTCAACTACCACAAAGTTTTGCATTTTATTCAATTTAATCCCTAAAATCGAACTTACTATATCTTCCAAATTTGAACTCCAAATTTTATACCCACTTCAATTATGTCCATATACAACCTCCTATTAACACAATTTGCAAATATTTAATACCAATTTCAATATATTCAAAATTTAGTCCCTAACTCAAAACTAACAAAATTTACCTAAAAAATTAATCTTATTTCATTTCTAAGCTTCAAAATCTACCATAAACATTCAAAAACTTCAAATAATATCTGTAACACCCCTAACCCATATCCGTCGCCGGATTAGGGTTACAGAGCTTTACCGTGCAATCAATAACATTTAAACTTAACTTCATTCAATAGCATAAACGATTCATAAACCAATCATATACATACATATCGTCCCTAAATCGAGCCCTCGAGGCCCTAAAAATACCTTAAAAATAAATCGGAACCAATTTGAAAAGTCTAGGAAAAATTAAAAAAAAATTGGGAAACAAGGGTCACACGGCCGTTTGCCTCACACGGCTGAGACACACGCCCGTGTCTCAGGTCGTATAACCTTCAAACTAGGGACCCACAGCCATGTCCCAGGTAGTGTCTTCACCAGTGTAACTCTCTGAATAGGGCCACACGGTCGTGTTACACGCCCGTGTGCCAGGCTGTGTGCCACACACCATTGAGTCACACACCTGTGTGCCAGGCCGTGTAACTCTTTGAGTTGCCCCACACGCCCATGTGCCAGGCTGTGTGCCACACACGGCTAAGTCAAACGCCTGTGTGGACCTAAAATTCACCTAGAATCAAACTATTTCAATACCATATCATGCTTAACTTCTCAAACCATTCATGCACACATTAAAGGAACCTAAACATCACCTAAACACACATCAAAATACCATTTCAAAGTTCTAACACAACTAACCAATATGCCATTCAAAGGGACCTCAATAAACAACTAAATGTTACCTATCTAAACATGTCAATTATACCATAATTCAATCATCAAATTCTAGTTCAACATTTACCAAAACATGCTACAAACTTAACCATTAACACATCATTTTAAACATACCATAAGGGCCATTCAAATATGCATAGTAGCATAACCAAGTTGACACAATTTGGCAAAGCATCAAATGGTACTAAACTAAGATAAGTTTCAAAACTTATACATGTCAAACACCAACAAACCATTCACCAAAATAACATTACAAGTCATCCTATACATGCCATTATAACCTTGGCCCAAAACATTAAAAAACTACCAATACTTATGCTGGATAGTGTGATAGATCTCTGACGAGCTTCCAAACCGATCGAGCTTCCGATAATCTATAAAACATAGGAAAGAAACTACATAAGCAATTAATGCTTAGTAAGCTCATATAACTTAAACAAAACTTACCATTTCATTTGCATAATGTAAATAGCATAAGTGTAACACCAACTAAAACCATAAGCTTGGCATAATACCTATACAACATCATCAAACTCACAAGTTAGTACATTTGTACATGGTTTAAATGAATTCATCCATAAATAAGTAATTTACACGTGTATTCACATCATTTAGATCACCATTCCTTTTCATAAGTTCATGATACATTCCATTTGAACATTTACCATTTCATTTCCTTTTCATACCCGTTGAACCATCTAGAATTTCATCTGATACTCGGGAAATAACATTTCCTTTACATAACCGTAACCTTTCCTTTACATCATTGCTTACACGAGCTGTGAAATGGGCCTGCTCACACGAGCTGTAGGTTGGAATGTAAGCTACACGATGCTACTCACACGAGCTGTGGAGTATCCGCAACAAATGCAGGACCTCAGCCATCGGTAGGACATTCAAGACCAGCACCCAAAACATGAAATCCCTAATGACATATCATTTTTATCCTACGAATTTCTAAGGTTCAACCGGGACTCGATAACCATCACAGCATTGATTTATTTATACATCGATCAATTAACATTATAAATAATATGACATATGATTTGAAATAACATTAATACGATAACCATTTATATGAACTTACCTCGAAAACTAGGGTGTAGAAATTAAATCGAGCTAATCCAAAGCTTTTGCTTTGCCTCGATCTAGGTCTGTACGTTGTAACAGCCCGATTTTGAGGCTAATCGGAACAGTGGTTTCGGGACCACTAATCCGAGGTTGAAGAAAATTATTTTGATATTATTTTATGTGTTATGGCATAATTATATGGATGTATGAAAATTTTAGTGCATTGATTTTGGTGATTGCATGCTTAAATGCGAAAAAGGACTAAATCGCATAAAGTGTAAAAGTTCTATTTTATAGGCTAAAGGTGTCTAATAGCTGTAGAATATTAATTGGAAGCCATAAATGTGCAATTAGACCCTTAGAAAATAAGTGGCCGGCCATAGGGGACAAGAAATGTCAAAGTTTGGTCAAAGTGGGTGAATTAGGTGACTAAATTGAAGGAAATAAATAAAATAAAGAAAAAATATGATATCATCCTTGTTCATTTTCTTCCTCCACTGAAATTACCAGCAAAATAGGAGTTTGAGAACTCAAAAATTTCAGCCAAGCTTCTCTCCATGCAAGTAAGTGATTTTGGTGTTCTTTCTTAATAATTTTTGTACTTTTGGGACCCTTGTAGCATGATCTAGCTAATGAGGGGACTATTTTGAAAATGGTTGAAAGTTTAGGGATTTTCCATGAGAGTTTTTATGTTGCTTTCTGATTTTTTATGGAAGAAAATGAATGTTAGAGGGTTAAAGAATAACTTTTGTGAAAGGTGTTTTCATGAAAACACCTAAAAGGGACCTATTTGTAAAGGTTATAAATTGAGTAGTAAATGCATGAAATAATTGAAATTTTGAGTTGCTATTAGAGGGAATATGAATCGTCTAGGCTTGAGTGTATGAAAAATGAACACATTTTATTTTACGAGCCTAGGGGCAAAATCATAATTTTGCCAAAGTATAAGGGCAAAACGGTTATTTTTGCCTAAGTAGAAATTTTGAAGTATCATGATTTGTGTAGTGATTAAATGAGTAAATTTTATTATTTTAGATCAATAAGAATGCGGAAACAACCTTGACCGGGGAAAAGGCAAGGTTACGGATTAAGCCGCAAATTAACATATTTTGCACCGAGGTAAGTTTATGTGTAAACGATACATCCTTAATACATATGTTGTTACCTATTGATGCATTGTATGGATGTAAATACTTATTGGTGAGATTGATTGAAAATTATAGAAAATGAGTAATTCTCGAATGAACCTCAGGATAGAAATGTGGGCACAGATAAATATCCGTAAATGTGTAATTGTCGATGGGCTGTGTGCGAAACCATCGTTTATATTATCATTTGGTGGGCTGTGTCCGATACCACCTTGTTATCTATTCACGATGGGTTGTGTGCGATACCATTGTTTATATTATCATTTGGTGAGCTATGTGCGATACCACCGTAATTATCATTGTTGGTGGACTGTGTGCGATACCATCCTATTATTGATTAATGGTGGGTTGTGTGCGAAACCACCTGTTATCTTGTAGTATTCCGAAGGGTTCATCGAGAAAATTGTTTAAGTAAACATTTCATGTGGCTTTGTGGTGATAAGTGCAGGGCATAAGTACAAATAAATGTGAGCAATGTGTATGATTTATGGTTGGGATGTGGTAAGAGTTGAGATGAGTAAGCATGATTATGAAAATGTGAATTGTTCTTACATAGTATGTAATGCTTTTGGTTGATTAGCATATGGTATGATGCTTATTGTTTACATGTAGACTTACTAAGCTTAAAGCTTACTCCCTTCTCTTTTCCCTTGTTTTATAGTGTCAAAGAGCCAGCTCGAGATACGGAGATAAGCAAAGGATCATCCACACTATCAGCTCATCTTGGTATAGTTAGTTTTAGCATTTTTGAGTATGGCATGTATAGGGACTAGACTTAGTTGAAAGTCATATTGTTTTGGCCAAATGTGTTGGCATATTCAAAGATGAACTCTTTTGTATAAGGCCATAGTTGGTGGCTCCTCCTTATTAATCTATGAAAAGATAACGTTATTCATGATTGTGCAAGTAGCATGACGATTTACTTGGTTTAATTATGCATGTATGGGTTGAAGGTTTGATGTGAATCATGTTGTACGAGTTAGGGTGATGGAAAGAGCTTGGAAAATAGCCTTGTTCTTGTCCACACGGGTAGACACACGAGTGTGTGTCTAGACCGTGTGTGACACACGGTCAACTTCATGGGCATGTGGTTAGGCCGTGTGTCCTCTTGCATGTTAGGTTTGCAAGTCAGTATACTCAGTAGTAAACACACGGGCAGAGACACGGCCGTGTGTCTCAGCCATGTGAGAGGCACGGCCAAGGACATGGGTGTGTGCCCAGGCCGTGTGAAGTCTGCACCTGAAATTAGGAGTTTAATTTGCCACACGGTCGAAGGAAACGGGCGTGCGCCTAGGCCGTGTGACATTTATGGGGTGATGACGTCAGAAACAGAATGCCAAGGTTTTGGCACACGGGCGTGTCGAGGCCGTGTGAGGGACACGGGCCAGGGACACGGGCGTGTGTCCGGCCGTGTGAAAACCCCTGTAGGTTCGAATTGAGAAATAATTTCACACGGGTGTGGAACACGGGCATGTGATATGCCACACGGGCGTGTCCCTTCTTCCACACGGGCGTGTGGACTGTAAATGAAAATTTTTCTAAGACTTTTAGGGATCTCTTTAGGAGTTCAATTTGATCCTGAACTATTCTTAAAGCGTGATTTAAGCCTCATAGGCTTGTTTAAGAGGTGTAATAAAAGTTTTAAATTGGAGAGGAAAGTCAAGTCTCGGAATTGTATGATTGATTGTGTATAAGTCTAGTAATGCCTCGTACCTTGTTCCAGCGTTGAATACGGGTAAGGGGTGTTACATACGTGGTTTATCTTGATCTAAATAGATAATTATATTCAATTAAGTACTTCAATTAACCTTAAAATTCAATTAATCCACATTTCACATTTATGCAAAATTACCAATTTGCCCCTAACATTTTAACTTTTCCACAATTTAGTCATTAAGCTTATAACTTAAAATCTAACCATTTTAATTTAAATCCATGTTAATCAAACATGCAAAGGACCTTGAAACAACTCATATTTTCAACCATTTCACAATAAAACCCTAAAATTTATACCTTTAACAAATTAGTCACTAATTCCAAATTTCATCAAAAATCATTTTGTAAAACTTGTTTATTTATCAGCAAATATTCATAATCTACCTTTTAACACCAAGAACCATTCAATAACATTCATGGAATAACCCTAAATCTTTAACAGTTTTACAAATTTACGCCCGGGCTAGCTAAATTAAGCTAAAACGACCTCAAAAACATAGAAATCATTAAAAACGGGATTGAAAATCATACCATGCAAGCAAGGAAGCTTAATCGAACCTTCAAACTTAAAAAATAGAGTTTCATATCCCTAATTTCGGTGGAGAAAATAAAACTAAAGAAGATGATACAAATTTTTACCTTATTTTGATTTAATTTAATTATTAAACTACCTTTTTAACCTTACTTATTTCCTTTAAAAATCACTTAAATTATGTCCATAATTGTCCACTACCCTTATGCATGGTATAATTACCATTTAAATCCATTTAGTTTCATTTCCATAGTCATTTAACCATTTTAACTAATAGAATTTCACTTTTTTACTTTTTACGATTTAGTCATTTTTACTAATTAATGATGAAAACATCAAAATTTCTTAACGAATTTTTAATACGACCCTAATATAATCCCGTAAATATTAAAATAATAAAAAATAATAATTTACTCGTCAGATTTGTGCTCCCAAAACTACAATTCTGATATCACTGAAAACAGGTTGTTACAACTCTCCCTTTAAAGGATTTTTCATCGCCGAAAATCTTACCAGAAAATAGGTTCGGGTATTGTACTTTCATAAATTCTTCCGGTTTACAGGTAGCCTCTTCTATTCCGTGTCATTTCTAGAGAACTTTAACTAAAGCTATACTTTTATTTTTCAATTTTTTAACTTTTCGATCTAGAATTCTGATCAATTCTTCACTGTACGTCATATCTAGCTGAATCTCAACAACTACAGGTGAAATCACGTGTGAAGGATCTGATCGATACCGTCGTAACGCCGATACATAGAATATATTATGGATGTTTTCCAACTCTAACGGCAAAGGCAACCGATAAGCTACATGCCCAATCCTCTCGATGATCTCGTACGACCCGATAAATCGCGGACTAAGCTTTCCTTTTCAGCCAAATCGGAGAACTTTCTTCCAAGGCGATACTTTTAAAAATACTTTGTCGTCGACTTGAAATTCAATATCTTTTCTTTTCAAATATGCGTAAGATTTCTGACCGTCGGAAGCCGCTTTCAAACTAACATGTATCACTTTGACTTTTTCTTTGGTTTCTCAAATCAAATCGACACCGATTGACCTTTTTCTCGCTCAGCTCAGTCCAGTATAACAGAGTTTGACATTTTTAACCATACAAAGCTTCGTACAGTGCCATTCTAATGCTTGCCTGATAATTTTTATTGTATACAAATTCAACCAACGGTAGAAATCTCTCCCAGTTACCCTCGAACTCTAAAACACAACATCAAAGCATATTTTTGAGTATCTGAATTACTCGCTCAGACTGACCATCAGTCTGTGGATGAAAAACTGTGCTAAAATGCAATTGAGTACCCAGAGCTTCAGTTAACTTACTCCAAAATCGAGGCGTAAACCTTGGATCGCTATCAGAGATAATAGAAATCGGTACACCGTGCAATCTAACAATCTCGAAAACATACAATTTTGCCAATCTCTCGAGTGAATAATCCGTACGCACTGGAATGAAATGTGCGGATTTCATCAAACGATCTACAGTGACCCATACAACATCTTTCTTTCTCAGAGATAGAGGCAATCCCGATACAAAATCCATCGTGACACGTTCCCATTTCCACTCTGGAATCATCACAGGTTATAATAAACTAGAAGGTACCTGATGTTTGACTTTAACTTGCTAACAGATTAAGCATTTTGATACGAACTCTGAAATCTCTCGTTTCATACCTGGCCACCAATACATCTGTTTCAAATAACCATACATTTTATTACTACCAGGATGTATCGATAAGGTACTACTATGAGATTCCTATAAAATCTTCTAAATGAGATCAGAGTTTCTCAGAACACAAATTCTGTTTTTGAAGTACAAACCGTCGTTTGAACCAACATGAAAATCTGAATCATATGTCGACTCAATCTGTTTCTGTTTAGCAATCAATTCATTGTCACTTTTCTGAGCTTCACAAATTTTTTGCAAAAACGTCGGTCTAGTCTTTAATTCAGCTAAAATTGAACCATCATCAATTAATGTCAATCGTGTGTTCAAAGCTCGCAAAGCAAACAGAGATTTTCTACTCAAAGCATCAGCAACGAGCCTTTCCTAGATGATAATCAATGATCAAATCATAATCTTTTAGTAACTCAAGCCATCTACGCTATCTCAAATTCAAATCTTTTTTGTGACATCAAATACTTCAAGCTTTTGTGATCTGTGAAAATATGACATTTTTCCCCATATAAATGGTGTCGCCAAATCTTTAAAGCAAACACAATAGATTCAAGTTCTAAATAATGAGTTGGGTAATTCTTTTCATGTAGTTTCAACTGTCGAGAAGCATACGCTATCACTCTGCCTTCTTGCATCAAAACACAACCTAAACCATTTAGTGAAGCATAACTAAAAATCACAAATTCTTTACTAAACTCTGGCTGAACCAACACAGGTGCCTCGATTAACAATGCTTTCAACTTGCTAAAACTTTTCTGACAATTCTCAGACCATTCAAACTTGATATCTTTTTGCAGCAGTTTCGTCAACGACGTAGTAATCATAAAAAATCCCTTGACAAATATTCTATAATATCCGGCTAAACCCAGAAAACTTCTGACTTTTGACACATTTCTCAGAGGTTTCCAGTCCACTATAGTTGAGATTTTACTCTAATCAACTCTAATACCGTCTGCCGACACTACGCGTCCCAAAAGTCCAACTTCTCGAAGTCAGAACTCACATTTGCTAAACTTAGCAAACAATTGTTTTTCGCGTAAAGTTTGCAATACAATTCTCATGCTGGGCATGCTCTTTTTCATCTCAAGAATAGATCAGAATGTCATCAATGGACACAACAACAAATCTGTCTAAGTACGATCTGAATATTCTATTCATCAAGTCCATAAACACAGCAGGTGCATTGGTCAAACCAAATGGCATAACAAGAAATTCATAATGCCTGTACCTGGTTCTAAAAGCTGTCCTCGGCACATCCGAGTCTTTAACCCGTAGCTGATAATATCCAGAACAAAGGTTGATCTTTGAAAATACTGTCGCACCTTTTAGCTGATCAAACAAATCATCAATACATGGGAAAGGATATTTTTTCTTGATCGTGACTTTGTTAAGCTGTCGGTAGTCGATACACAATCGCATTGACCCGTCATTTTTCTTGACAAACAACAGAGGAACACCTCAAGGAGAAAAGCTGGGCTGAGCAAAGCCTCTATTTGCCAACTCTTACAACTGTGCTTTCAACTCTTTTAATTCTGTTGGTGCCATTCTATACGGAGCTATCGATATCGGAGATGTTCCTAACATTAATTCAATAGCAAACTCAACCTCTCTGATCGGTGGTAACCCTGGTAATTCTTCTAGGAATACATTTTTCAACTCACATACAATTGAGACCGATTCTAATTTCAATTCTGAAACTCTAGAATCAAATATATAAGCGAGATACACTTCACAGCCCTTTTTAACATATTTCTGTGCCGTCATAGCTGAAGTAACATTAGATGTACCATCCAATCTATCTGATTCAATTCAGATACTTACGCCATTCTGACATTTCAACACGATATGCTTTCATCTACAATTCACAACAGCATCATGCAGAGTTAACCAGTCCATACCAAGAATCATATCAAACTCATCAAAGGGTAATAACATCAAATCAGCCGAAAAGTTGCAACCCTGAATCATCAAATGGCAGTTTTTACAGACTTTATCAACTAATACATATTGACCTAGAGGGTTTGTTACTTTAACCACAAATTCAGTAAACTCAAAAAGTATTTTCTCATCCGACACTAAAGTTGTGCATACATATCAGTGTGTTGACCCTGGGTCAATCAAAGCATTAACATCAGTATCAAAGATAGAAAATGTACTAGTGATCACATCAGGTGTTGAAGCTTCCTCTCGAGCACGAATCGCAAGCTGGTGTCTGTGCCTTAGATCTAATAACAAAATCTTTTGTTCCACCTCTACTGTTACCCGCATTTCCAGTGTTCCGGGGTGGTTTCCCCCTCGCAGTCGTATTATACGAACAAGTATTCTGAGCCTTTTCTTTATCAGACCTTTCTGGTCAATCTCTGAGAAAATGATCATAGGAACCGCATTTAAAACACGGCCCATCTTTCAATCTGCATTCACCGAAGTGTCATCTATTACATTGTTGACATTCAGGCTTATTGTTCCTGACACTACCTACACTCGCTACTGATGTAGCCTGAGGTTTCGAGCTCGAATGATGTTTTGTTTTATCTATTCCAGAATAACCCACCGAAGTTGATGAACGACTGTGAAATTTTTTTGACTTCTTCAATGGAGACAAGAATGATTTTCCTATAGGTCATTTTCTTGAATCACGAGCATCTGAATCTGCTTTTCTTTTTTCCTTGCTAAGTTTTTCGGCCTTATGAGCTCTATCGACTAAAACCATAAATTTTTTTAACTCAAGAATCCCAACTAGCAACTTAATATCCTCATTTAAACCATCTTCAAACCGTGTACACATGACAGCCTCAAATGGTATACACTATCGAGTATACTTTCTGAGTTGTACAAATTCTCTCTCATACTCGGCCACTATCATTTGGCCCTGTTTCAACTTAAGAAACTCTTTGCGTTTCTTATTAAGGAATCTCTGACTTACATATTTCTTTCTGAACTTTGTCTGGAAGAATTCTCAATTTACATGATCCCTTGGTACTACCGCAATCAATGTATTCCACCATTAATAAGTCGAGTCTTTCAATAAAGAAACAACACATTTCAAGCATTCAACTGGTGTACACGATAATTCATCAAAAACTCTAATTTTGTTTTCCAACCAGAACTCGGCCTTTTCTAGATAATCTTCGGCTGTACCACAAAATTCTTCAGCCCCATATTTTTGAATTTTATCAACTGGAGGCTTGCTTACATGTGTTTGATCCAAACCTGAGGAACTATGGGGATCAATTGGGGTATGAGTGGGGGTGGAGGTCGTTAAGCCATTGGGTTCGTTCTCACGAACTCTGTAAACCATTCGGACATCATCTGGAAGAAGACTTCTTTAGCCTCTTCTCCCCAGCCCTTAAACACGGGCCTACTACCACTAGAAGCTGCCCTATGAATGGAGGCTTGCGCATTACTTTCTACTTCATCGAAATCGGCTTTGTTGGATGACACCTTATCTATATGAAAACATAGTTCAATTTGAGTCAGGAGTTATCACACTATCACATGTTATATAATGGCATGTATTTCTAGACTCCATACATGCTATGTTCAGTCTGAGAATCGACTAAACCGTAGCTCTGATACCACTAAATGTAACACCCCTAACCCACATCCCTCACCGAATTAGGGTTACGGAGCATTATTTTACAATCAAAAACATTTAAACTTAACTTCATTCAATAGCATAAACAATTCATAAACCAATCATATACATGCATACTGTCTCTAAATTGAGTCTTCGAGGCCCTAAAAATACCCTAGAAACAAATCGGTACCAATTTGAAATCATTTAGAAAGTCTAGGAAAAATTTACAAAGATTGGGAAACAGGGGTCACACGGCCCTGTAGCCAAGCCATGTGCCTCACACGGCTGAGACACACGTCCATGTCTCAGGCCATTTAACCTTCAAACTAGGGACACACGGCCGTGTCCTAGCCCGTGTCCTCACCCGTGTAACTCTCTAAGTAGGGTCATATGGCCGTGTCACACGCCCGTGTGCCACATACGGCTCAGTCACAAGCCCGTGTAGACCTAAAATTCACCTAGAATCAAACCATTTCAATACCATATCATGCTTAACTTCTCAAACCATTCATGCACACATTAAAGGAACCTAAACACACACAAAAAATACCATTTCAAAGTCCTAACACAACTAACCAATATGCCATTCAAAGGAACCTCAACCAACAACTAAATGTTACCTATCTAAACATATAAATTATACCATATTTCAATCATCAAATTCTAGTTCAACATTTACCAAAACATGCTACAAACTTAACCATTAACACATCATTTCAAACATACCATAAGAGCCATTCAAATATGCATAGTAGCATAACAAAGTTGACACAATTTGACAAAGCATCAAATGGTACCAAACCAAGATAAGTTTCAAAACTTATACATGTCAAACACCAACAAACTATTCACCAAAATAACATTACAAGTCATCCTATAAATGCCATTATAACCTTGGCCCAAAATATTCAAAAACTACTGATATTTATGCTAGATAGTGTGATAGATCTCCGACGAGCTTCCAAACTGACCGAGCTTCCGATAATCTATAAAACATAGGAAAGAAACTATGTAAGCAATTAATGCTTAATAAGCTCGTATAACTTAAACACAACTTACCATTTCATTTGCATAATGTAAATAGCATAAATGTAATATCAACTAAAGCCATAAGCTTGGCATAATGCCTATACAACATCATCAAACTCAGAAGTTAGTACATTTGTACATGGTTCAAATGAATTCATCCATAAATAAGTAATTTACACATGTATTCACATAATTTAGATCACCATTCCTTTTCATAAGTTCATGATACATTCCATTTAAACACTTACCATTTCATTTCCTTTTCATACCCGTTGAACCATCTAGAATTTCATCCGATACTCGGGAAAGCTCACACGAAGTGTGCATTTACATAACCGTAACCTTTCCTTTACATCATTGCTTACATGAGCTGTGAAATGGGCTTGCTCACACGAGCTGTGGAGTATTCGCAACAAATGCAGGATCTCATCCATCGGTAGGACATTCAAGACTAGCACCCGAAACATGAAATCCCTAATGACATGTCATTTGTATTATACAAATTTCTAAGGTTCAACCGGGACTCGATAACCGTCATAGCATTGATTTATTTATACATCGATCAATTTATATTATAAATAATATAATAATATAAAATCTGAAATATCATTAATATGATAACCATTTATACGAACTTACCTCGACAACTAAGGCGTAGAAGTTAAATCGAGCTAATTCGAAGCTTTTGTTTTACCTCAATCTAGGTTCGTACGTGATTTATCTTGATCTAAATAGATAATTTTATTCAATTAAGTACTTCAATTAACCCTAAACATTCAATTCAATCCACATTTCACATTTATGCAAAATTACCAATTTGCCCCTAACATATTAACTTTTTCACAATTTAGTCCTTAAGCTTATAACTTAAAATCTAACCATTTTAATTTAAATCCATGTTAATAAAACATGCAAGGGACCTTGAAACAACTCATATTTTCCACCATTTCATAATAAAACCCTAAAAATTATACCTTTAACAAATTAGTCCCTAATTCCAAATTTCATCAAAAATCACTTTGTAAAACTTGTTTATTTATCAACAAAGATTCATAATCTACCATTTAACACCAAGAACCATTCAATAACATTCATGGCATAACCCTCAATCTTTAATTTTTTTACAAATTGACCCCCGGGCTAGCTAAATTAAGCTAAAACGACTTTAAAAACATAGAAATCATTAAAAATGGGGTTGAAAATCATACCATGCAAACAAGGAAGCTTGATCAAACCTTCAAACTTCAAAAATGGAGTTTCCTATCCCTAATTTAGGTGGAGAAAACAAAACTAAAGAAGATGATACAAATTTTTACCTTATTTTAATTTAACTTAATTATTAAACTACCTTTTTAACCTTACTTATTAACTTTAAAAATCACTTAAATTATGTCCATAATTATCCACTAACCTTATGTATGGTATAATTACCATTTAAATCCATTTAGTTTCGTTTCCATATTCATTTAACCCTTTTAACTTTTAGAGCTCCACTTTTGTACTTTTTATGATTTAGTCCTTTTTACTAATGAATCATGCAAACATCAAAATTTCTTAATGACATTTTAATACAACCCTAATATAATCCTATAAACATTAAAGTAATAATAAAATAATAATTTACTCGTCAAATTTGTGGTCCCGAAACCACTATTCCGATATCACTAAAAATGGGCTGTTACAATATCAATGGAAACTTTTTAAATCTTTGAAAGTTTTGAAAATGAAGATACGGTTTAACTGGACCTAATTGCAATGATCTCAAAAACATAAAAATTATGAAAAACTGACTTTGGAAAGCTTACCATGCATGAAGAATTGCTTGGCCAAAATGGAGAAGCTCCAAAAATGACCATTCGGTTGGACAAGAAAAAGATAATGAAGAAGATGAATTCATTTGTTTATGTTTTTTATCTTTTAATATATTTACTTTAACTTAATTAAACAAATTTTTAATTATAAATATTCAATTATCTTATACATTAACCGGCCACTAAGATAAAAATTGTTTAATTGCCATATAAGGCCTTAAATAAATGTTAATTATGCCTTTTAACAAATAATAACTAATAACAATTAACTTTTACAATTTTTACGATTTAGTCCTTCTTCTTAATTATTTAATAGATCATCAAAATTATTTGACCAAACCTCAATTCACCCATATAATAGCTCTGTAAATATTTAATAAAAATATTCATGGGCTCGATTTTCATAAATGAGATCCCGATATCTCATTTTTAAAAACCACTTGACTTTCGATACGCACACTTGTACATTGACTAACTGACCAATTAATAAAATATATTAAATCACTATTCACTATTATACTATATTTGACTCATAAATATTAATTAAATATATATATGGACTCTTTGGTCGGAATTGTGGTCTCAAAACCATTATTTTCACACCACTGAAAAATAGGTTGTTACATGATCCCCTATTGAGAGTCCTCTTGCCTTGAACTTAGTCTCAGGTTTCAGATAAGATGGAGGTTAAGGACACCTTCTTTGGTGGAGATGAGGAAAAATAATAAGTTGATTATACCGTGAAGCCCCCTTATTTTTTCCTATGATTATGCACTCAAACTTATGTATGATATTTATAAGGCATTATCTTCGAGTATCCGAAAAGCTTGAACTCGTGATGGCATAACGACTGTTAGTTGGCCCTCGAGTTATACTCCAACCTGTGACTGCATAATGGTTGTCAACTGGGACCTTTACTTAGACTTTGACTCGTGACTGTATAAAGAACCTTCACCCCGAAACTTGACTTCCATAGGATGAGTTTCTAAGGCAATGGTATTATTCGACACGACATATGAAATGTGTGTGTCTCGGAGCGCTATCGCATCACTGGAAACTCAAAAGTACTTTAAAACTAGCATAGGCTCTACCTTAAACAGAAGTAAATATTTTCGATGAAAAATTTAAACACTAAATAGGGAAGAAAATCGAGAGAGAGAAATTTTTAAAGGGGATGAATGGTGGCTAGGAGAGATGATGGAGTAGGGGGAGAGCCCCCCTTTATAGGCTAAAAGGGTGAGATTGAAAGGAAAAAAACACAAAGAGGGAGGGAGGGATGTATTCAAAATGCGTCTTTTGAGACGTATTTTCATCGAATAATAATAATGTATACTCGAGGAATGCTTAAAAAACTTTCCCAAGATTCTCGGGTGCAGGGCATTTTCACAGACTTTGGACAAATGGAAGAGAGAAAGTGTGCCTAACTAGACGTGTTTTCTGCTGACAAGCCAGGGAAAACACACCTAATTGGACGCGTTTTCTTCGAAATTATCAGAAAACATGTCCAGCTGGAGGCACTTTCCCTAACATGTTAGCAGGAAAACACCTTCAGCTGGGCACTCTTTCTCTCCTCCATTTGTCCAAAGCCTATGAAGATGCCCTGTGCCTAGGAATCTCGGGTAAGTTTTCAATAAGGCTCGAGCATACATTATTATTCAATGAAAATGGGTCTCAGAAGACGTGTTTTTAATGTATCCTTCCTTTCCTCCTTTTTTTTCCTATTAAACTACCCAGCATTCCCACCGAAGTATTCAATAATGAGACACCAGCAAATTATGTTTGTTAAAGAGTTACATTTCGAGTTTCGTCTCCCATTTCTTTAAATAATCATATGAAGAATGTTTTGTTCTAAACATTTAATTTATTTTAAATTGAAAACCCGATTGTCGTAGGGGAAGAGATAAGTCGACAAGTCGATAAGTCAAATCTGTAATTTATTATGACAATCAAATTTGCAATACAGGCGTCGGAGTCGTATTTGCAGGAGCCCAAAAAATAGATTTGGCTTTTAGTTGTAGCATTCAATTGCATGAGCTGCATATAAAAATTAAAAGGAATGTGAGGGGTTCAAGCCGCAGAAGAATTTTGAGCTTGAAAAGTAAATATTTGGCCTCACTGGACACATTTAAGTATGAGCTCTTTGACGTAAAATGAGAGATGGATCTCAAGGCGGTGCTGGATTTGCATCGCTCAACTGGAAATGTTATACTTGAGTTATATGTCGAGTTTGTCGAGGTCGATGGAGTTGGTCCATCTTCGACCAATATTTTGGGTCATGCGAGAACTGAACAAGAAGCAGAAAGTCCTATGACATGGTTGTGCGAAGGGTTCACTGCTTTGTTACAAAGCTCTCATTATGATGTCCCAAAGTCATCAATAGGAAGACATTCTTCAGTTTTGGGCACCAATTTCAACTTTAGCGGCCCTTCTGTCCATCAGTCGGGGTATCTCGGTAACTTGAAGTTTGACAACCGGACATGACATTTAGTCAATGCATTCGATTTAAACTTCGATGGTCTGATGTCCTAGGTCGGAAACACTTATACTAGTATGCCATCAACCTACACTGATTGGCAATCCAATGAAGGTTTTAAACTATAACGTGGGGTATAAAAAAACTAATGATTTACTCCATACATTTGGAGCCGACGAAGGGACATCCAACCTTGCACATGCTATTGGGGTTGTTGAGGTAGATGAGAATGAAAATGCAGCTGAGGAAAAAGTTGCAAATGTGGATAAATGGGCAACGAATGTTGTTGGTAGATTTGAATCCAACCCCGATCCAATTCAGTAGTCCAGGCAAAATGGTTTAAAAATAGCAATTTTTTCTGAACCAAAGTAGGTTCCAAATGAGCCAGAACCTTGCGGTTCTAACGGTGACTGTTCGGACAATGCTCTAGAAATAGATCAGCGATTCAAGGCATATGAACCTCTGACCCACATGCAGAACATCGACCTCTCGGTTGGGGTGGGTTAGATTTTTTGGATCTCCCGCACAGAATACCTGGCCATGCAAGTTCTTTATCAAATGTCGGGGAATTAGAAGTTGGCATGGAGTATTCCTCAAAAGATTCTTTTCTTGCTGCAGTGAAGTGGTTAAACGATAAGAATGACGTGAACTACTATGTCACAAAATCCAGTTCAGAGAAATTTAAGGCGAAGTGCACAATGTGTAACACCCCTAACCCATATCCGTCGCCAGAACAGAGTTAAAGAGCATTACCAGAGTTTACATAACAAATACAATTAATTCATGTCAATTACTATTCATATCATAAATCAATCATAGTTAATCATATTGTCTCTTAAATGGACCCTCGAGACCCAATTTATGCATTTGAAACAAGTCAGGACTAAATCAGGAACTCAGAGCATTTTTCGCGAAATTTCAAAATTTTTCTTCGGTGCAGGGGACACACGCCCGTGTGGTCAGGTGTGAGCCAGTGACACGCCCGTGTCTTAGGCCGTATGGGAATTCGATGTGAAGAACACGACCGTGTCCAAGCCCGTGTTCAAATTAGGGTAGCTATTGAATTGGATCACACGGCCAGCCACACGCCCGTGTGCTAGGCCGTGTGGACTATTTAATTTTCGAAAATTAGGTGCAGGATTCACACGGCTAAGAACACGCCCGTGTCTCTGCCAATGTGACCAATTCTGAGCATTCTGTTTCTAAATTTTTAAGATGCAAGGGACACACGGCCAAACCACACGCCCATATGCATGGCCGTGTGTCACACACGGTTAAGACACACGCCCTTGTGTCTACCCGTGTGGACGAAAAAAAGGTCATTTCCAAGCCTTATTTCTCACCCAAATTTTTCCTTTTACCTACATTAATACTTGCATATATATACCAACCAATTCAAGATGTTAAAACCAAGCCAACATTAACATTATACTTGATATATCATCACATGTATTCAAACTTACCTTTTAAAAAAAACATATATGTGTTTACCATAATTCAATATAACCATACCAAGCACACATATATTAACCATATTATAACCTCAGGTATATATTCACTAAATATACCATTACTAGCCATTCCAATGGCTAGATTACAAACAACCATTTACATGCCAACATTTGGCCAAGTTAACCTATACATGTCATTATACCAAAACAAGTTTACTATTTATAGCAAAACGAAATGAAGGATAGTGTGATGATGCTCCGACTGATTTCAACCTTTACGAGCTTCTGAACACTATAAAATAGAGAAAAGAAAACCGAGTAAGCATTTTAAATGCTTAGTAAGTTCGTATAACAAGAATTTAACTTACCAATCATGTACATTCAAAATAAGTATTCAAACATGCATCCAAATCATTATGGCCATTTGCCTAAACACATATGATCTCAAGAAACTTGTAAGTCATGTATATGATGTAAACATTAAAAATCAAAGATTAGCTCATCATGTAATAACTTTCACAAACATGTGCTTTTCATATCATATTTCTATATAACATGTGAATTTCCATAACCAATCATCTTAAGTTCAATTCAACCATGCCAAAACTATTCCCGTTGAGTTTATTTGAAATATCGATGGATACACATGTAGTACACTCAAAGTGTACAAAACTGTAAACCGTCAACTCATATTCAGGGGTACCCAATTAGGGCACATAATCAAGAAACACTCTTTCGAGCCATATAACAGGAAGCTCATGTGAGCCATGTAACAGAAAGCTTATCCGGGCTAAATCAGAAAACTCATAAGAGTTTAGAACATAAAGCTTATTGAGCTTAACAGGTAACTCCGAAGAGTTATTATCAGGGAGCTCCGGATAGCCATATAACAGGATGTTCAAGTGAGCCATATCAGGAAGCTCAGAAAGAGCCTATATCAGGACGCTCGTAAAGAGCTGCATTTGTGTCCGCAATATATGTAGGATCACAACTGATCATATAACAGGACGCTCACAAAGAGCTACATTAGTTCGCAACACATGCAAAATCACTACCGA
The DNA here is from genome assembly GCA_025698515.1 of Gossypium sturtianum. NCBI lineage: Eukaryota > Viridiplantae > Streptophyta > Magnoliopsida > Malvales > Malvaceae > Gossypium > Gossypium sturtianum. The sequence continues at coordinate 32,781,745 of CM046946.1, read as the reverse complement.
TCAGGATGCTTGCAGGAACCATATAACAGGAAGCTCGAGAGAGCTTATAACAGGATGCTTTTTCGAGCTATGGTGTGTCCGCAACATATGTAGGATTACAACCAATACGGGAAATCATGTATCCATCGAATTTCATTTATTCAAACGGGACTTATTACTTATCGAGCAATATCGGGCATGTAATTAATTTCATACATTAAACATTTACCGGGCATTATCGGATATTCAATCAATTTTATATACATAGAAATAATATAATTCACATATAAAACATTTAATTTCAACATATAAATGTATATGATTTTAGTTACACGAACTTACCTCATCACTTGTTCGTATACGGAAATCTACTAATCTGATACTTTTTGTTTTCCTCGATCCAACTCAGTATTAGGTCTTTCCGGATCCAATTAGGCTTGCTTGATTTTCTTTCTCTTTCCTAGGGTTTCCATAGAATTTGGGGATGAAGATGATATAAAATGATGATATTAAACATTTTTTTATTTATCATTTTTTATTTATTTTAATTTCCAATTTAGTCCTTTTTCTTTTTCTAAATTTCCATGGATGAATCATCAAAAATATCTACTAACTTTTCTTAATGGTCTAATTACCATATAAGGACCTCAATTTTTGAATTCCATAGCTATTTGATACTTATAGATACTAGAACTCAACTTTTGCATTTTATGCAATTTGGTCCTTTCTATAATTAAACATGAAATCGGTAAAATTTTCTTATCAAAATTTTCATACGTCTTTCCTATCATAATGCAAACCATGCAATATTATTAAAATAAATTTTCTTTCTGTCTCGGATTTGTTGTCCTGAAATTACTGTTCCGATTTCACTGAAAATGGGCTGTTACACAATGTGTGACGGTAGGTGCCAATGGAAAACCATCTCATCTATCCGAAAGAAGACGAGGTTGTGGACAACAAAAAAGTATACCTCTCTACATACTTGTGTTGCCGCAGATGCGTCATGCGATCAACCGATATTTCTATGTGACCTAACAATGGTCTCCGTATTTGCAATAACGTAACTTTGACTCCTCTTGTTGCAGGTGTAACTCAAGATCATCTGAAGCTAGACTCTGACATGGTAGCTGACATAATATTACCTATGGTGAAAGCGAGTCCTAGGATTCTTGTGGTGGTTTTGATTGCCAATATCCATAATCAGTACGATTACACGCCATCATACTACAAGACATGGGTCGCAAAACAGAAGGCTATAGAGAAGTTGCATAACGGGTGGGACAAGTCTTATAATGATTTGTGGCAATGGTGTCAAGTATTGGATCGGTACGTACTAGGTTTCGAAACCGATTTGAAAATGTAGCCAGCATACTTCCACGATTGTTTGGCCCCTGGGAAAAAAGTTTTCCATCAATTCTTTTGGACCTTCAACCAATGTAGAGAAGCTTTTCGGTACCGCAAGCCATTGGTACAAATTGACGGCACCTAGTTGTATAGAAGGCATGTGCATCTGTTGTTAATGGTTGTTGCCCAGGATGGTAATTGGAGAATTCTACCGATAACATTTGCAATAACATCGGGAGAAAAGGCAGATGTGTAACAACTCATTTTTCAATGGTGGCGAAAATAGTGGTTTCGGGACCACAAATTTCGACGAGTGAGTTCGTAGATATATTTAATTAATATTTTTTAGTTAAATACAATATAATAGTGAATCTTGATTTAATAGATTTTATTAATTGGTCAGTTAGTCAAGGTACAAGTGGTGCGTACCGAAAGTCAAGTGGTTTTGGAAAATGAGGTTTTGGGACCTCGTTTCTATAAATCGAGCTTGTGAATATTTTATTAAATATTTAAGGAGCTGTTATATATCTGAATTGAAGCTTGGTCCAAAAATTTTAGTGATTAGATGGTTAATTAAGGAAAAAGGACTAAATCATAAAATAATAAAAGTTAATTGATATTGATTTTTATTAACTAAAAGGCTAAATGAATTATTATTAAGGGTTTTAAGTTACAAATTACCTTATTTATAGTTAGTTTCCAGTTAGTAGATGATTTATTTGAAATTTTATAATTGAAAATTTAATTAAATTAAGTTAAAATAATATAATAAAGGTTAAAAACATAAAACAAAAGAAACTATCATCATTTTTGCTCACCACCATCGAATCTTAAAAACCAAAAACGCCATTGAAGGAGCTTCAAAGTTCGGCCTAAGTGTTTTGCTTGCATGGAGGTTTAATTGAGGTTCACTTTTCGTAATTTTTATGTTTTTGAGATCATTGCAACTAGGTTCAGCTAACTCGTATTTCAGTTTTTAAATTTGTTAAAGATTTCTAAAGTTGTCATTGATGTTAATTGAAGTTTTTGAATATTTACGGTAGATTTTGAAGCTTAGAAATGAAAGAGGATTAAATTGTTAAGTAAATTTTGTTAGTTTTTAGTTTAGGGACTAAAATGTGAACATCTTGAAATTGGTATGTAATGTTTGTAAATTTTGATAATAAGAGGCTGTATATGGACATAATTGAAGTAGATTTAAAATTTGGAATTCAAATTCGGAAGATATAATAAGTTCGGTTTTAAAGACTAAATTGAATAAAATGAAAAAGTTTAGGGGCATTCTAGTAATAAAATTAAACTTATATATACTTATAATAGGATGATATAAAATGTTTGGGTTTGATAAATTGAATTGAATTATTGAATAGATAAAAAAATTGGATTAAATTGAAGATAAACAGGGAAGTGACAAAATTTGCTGATTAGTCCTTAGAGATTTGTTTGTTTGCTGTCTTGACCAGGTAAGTTCATACGGTATGTTTGTGTTAAATTGTTATGCACTTAGAATTATAATTGTAATTATGTTCATTTGAATTTTAATTGTTTACGATTCAGTACAAAAATATGAGATAGAGAATTAAATTGAATACGATGAATTGTAAATTAATATAATTATGGAATTGACCTTAAATTGGACTAAAATATGATATGTTATGTGATAAATAAAAAAACAAAAAAAAATACAATACACATACAAATACAAAGATGATCAAAATTGATAAATAAATAAAAAACAAAATACAATACACATACTAATTTTACTATATTTATATTTACAAAATTGATAAATTAAAAAAAAACATAAAAAAATACAATAAACCTACAAATACAAATACAAATACACAGATTATCAAAACTACCTATAGCTAGATGACTTTGTTGGGACAGACACCGAGAATCCCAAAAAAAGGCCTATTGCTAAAGTCTAAACTCTAAAAGAAAGCACTTCTAAGTATCAAAAAAGAACTACAGCCTCCTATATCAAAATAAGAATGTTTAATGGTTCCCACAAGAAGTTGCAGTATCTGAGAGTTTTTTCACATCTATTTTATCGAGAAACAGCTTTATAAGTATTAACAACAGAATTTCACAACAATATGATCGCATTGCTCAGTCACCTTCATGCTAAAACCCTTTGATGCAGCATCCAGTTCTGTTCCAAGTTGACCTACTGAAATGGCTGCAGTTGAACGTGTTTAAAATCTTGAAGTTACCTGCTGTTAACATGATGTACAAACTTGTCACCACTTCTGGAATCTATAATCCTTCTATTATGTTTTCTTTCAGTTCCCCTAGAGGTATCAACAAATGGCTTGGTCTTCAATGGCGGTTCGGGATTTCCAGCTCCTGTTGATGCCTCCACAATCTGATTCACCATTTCTAGCACCTCACTCATCTTAGGGCGTGACTTTGGGTTTCTGACTACACATCGGTTGGCCACAACTGCAAGCTTTTGGGCAGATTTGAGTTGGTATTGCCGTTTCAGTCTAGGGTCCACTATCAGCTCGAATTTCTTTGCTTTTGATAGGTATGGCTTCACCCATTCCAAGAGCTTTTGCTCACTCTTGGGGCGGTTTTTGTCTAAAGGGAGCCTGCCAGTAATGAGTTCATACAGGAAGACCCCATAGCTCCACACATCAATCTTGGATGTGAGACGTCCTGTCTGTATGTATTCAGGAGCGGCATATCCCATTGTTCCAACAACCTGTTCAAGACCACCAATTTGTTGCTTGTAAACAGATTGATGAATATAGACGAGGCAATATTACAATGACTCGAACAAGCAATTTTGACAGGATAAACTGAATATTGAGCGCCTACTGTGTTTTCAATCAGTAACTAAGGGCGACTTCCACATCTTACAAAGCCATCCATTTGTTTCAAAGATTCTGTGTGAAGGCAAGTCCAATGACATGAATGGTAATTAAATGGAGACTCGATAACCAGATATTCAGAAGAATTAGAAACTTTAAGAGGTTTTCACTAGTATGATAAGTACTAGGGATTATAAAGAAAACTTCACCATTAGGTGATTTTGAACCTTGGTTTACATCATTGGAACACTAGTTATGAACATTGACTAAAAGGGTGCACTTCAAGTAATAGATTGATCATTTTGTAAGAACATACCGCTGTTGATACATGAGTTAATCCTTCCGAAGGGCCCAACCTGGCTAACCCAAAGTCTGATAGCTTTGCCCTCCATTGGTCATCCAGAAGGATATTAGAAGACTTGAAATCCCTGAAGATGATCTGTAGTCAAATATGAGAAAAGAACTATTTTAGTATCACACAAAATAGTCCATAAAAATTTTATGTAATAAATACTGGTTGCAACAAAGTGATGCAGTGAGCTTCTCCTTGGAAGAGGATTTCATGAAAAGGAAGATAAAAGAAGAAAATGTTGGTACCATGCAAATGCTGAGTGCACTGGAAAGGAATAGGTCAACAAAACCACTAAGCTAATAATGAAATGGAAACTTGATAGCATTATACCTGGAAATCCATTCCTTCGTGCAGGTAAGCTAGCCCACGAGCAGCATCTTGGGCTATTTTCAATCTCATTGCCCAGGAAAGTGTTGTCTCTGACCGTTCAGATAAAAGGTATTCCACACTGCTATTGGGCATATACTCGTATATCAAAAGCCTTTGGATTCCTCTTTCATCATCTTCAGCACAGTATCCCACTAGCTTTACCAGATTCGGATGCTCAACAACACCAAGCAGATTTACTTCTGTCACCCACTCCTTGTGCCCCTGTCAATTAAATAGACGGAATGCTAAGGTTATACAAATTATTGATTCTCAGCTCAAGGTCTCAGGAGCCATTCTATTTCACATTATTGGGGGTAAGGGAAGGGGTTGCAAATATTCAGATTCGAATCTCGTACCTTCTGACTTCCACATCTTAAAGGTGGCTGCATAAACCAATTGGACTAAGCCCCGAGTTCATTCTATTTTACATTATTTCGCATGTGAAATCATAAACATAAATACAGTCTACTAAAGCGGAAAATCCATATGCAGTAGTAGCAAAAGCAGAGCAAATGCAATCAGGATATTCCAGAGAAATATACCCTTCTGATATCCGTGTCACACCATTGCTAAGACACAGTACTGGAACATCACTTTTGATTATTACTCAGTCGAAAATGAGTGATTAAAACCACCGGTTATACCTGTTCTCTATTATCAGACACAGGATAAGCTTCCAGGCCAGCTTAACCATGGATTTACATAAACCATACTGATTGTTGTCAATATGCAAGATCAATAAAAACTTAGATGGAACCTAATTTTGTATAGGATCCAAACACATGCATATGCATCAATTACTCTAGTTTTTGCACTTCAAAAGGTAATAAATAGAAGGCAAGTTAATTCACAAGAGAAACTTTCAAAATATTATCATGTCAAGAAGACTTGCCTGCAACCCCCGTTTACCGAGCTGTTTCACTGCTACTTCAATCTTTTGTGATGAATCATCGGGACTCTTGATAAACCCCTTGTAAACACAACCAAATCCACCCTCTCCAAGCATGGCAGAGCGGCTAAAATTCTTGGTGGCAGATTTAAGCTCAGAAACTGTGAACACCTTTAGGTTACTAGGTCTTTGAGACATGCTAGGAAAAGAGGACCTCCTAATGGACTCACTGCTAGTGGCTGAGACATTCTGAGAGTTTAATTCAGACCCAGACCGCCCTATTTCACGATCAGTGAACGTAGAATTCTTAGATCGAGTTGAAATTGGTGTGGGGGTCTTTGGTTCATCTTTTCTTCTCCAGCTGAGGAATATAAAACACTTCATAGCCCTCAAAGAACTAAAAACACAATAAATTCCACAGTGCAGATCCAGATGCCAGAAAGAGATCGAAGTAACTGCAAAGCCAAGAGCTAAATACAAGGAATAACTATGATTTCTTACATGCCAATAACCAAAAAAAAAAAAAAAAAAAAAAAAAACCATGAAACAATACATTTTAAGAAAAGCTCAAATTCACATTTTTAATCAGGTAAAGATTTGAAAAATGCACGAGTCTATGGGTAGCTAGATTAAACAAATTACTTTCCAACACTATATCATACATAATGAAAATGCAAAAGAAATCAAAAGCCCCAAAAAGGTTCTAAATTCTAATAATTCCAATGATTTCTACATCTTCAGCTTTAGCCTGAGAGATTCGTCACTTTTCAATTTCCAAACACTGGTTTTTTGGATCATAATCCAAAAGTCAATGAAGAAAAAAAGGGTTTTTTTTTAATAAAAAAATAGTAACAGAAATAGATTCTAAAAGTAAAAAAGATAAAATCTGAATATAAACCAAACAATGAAGAGTATTTGCTTGAGCTTACCTTCAGTTTTCTTGGTTAGCAAGAATTTAGGTACAAAACTTGAAAAAGACTCCCAAATTTAAGGATTTTAAGGAAACCCATTAGTCTAATGCCCCCAAAAGAACTCAAAAAAAAGCTTGGAATTTTGGAAGAACAGTGTTCAATTGTATAAAAGAAGTCTGTACACGGCAGCTCAGCAGCAGGGGCAACAACCAACAAGTCACCAGGCCAACCAAAAGTACAAAAAAAAAAAAAAAAAAGAGAGAAAATTTTGAACAAAATTTAACTAAACCTACTAAACTTCTTCAAAATTCAATTATTAACGGAAAACTACTCAAATGTGAAAAGCTACTTTGAAAATGAGAGACAAAAAATTTAAAAAAGAAAGAAAAGAGAGTTGATTAAGTGTTAGACAAGGAAGGTGAGAAGGGAGAAAAGTCTTCGTTTCGTGGGGCTTACGATGGGAAGAGTCTTCCATTAAAGTCAAGCAAGTCTAAAACTATGAATCTTTAGAATCATTAACTATATTATCTGTACACTTTGCTTCGTGTATTTATAGCTGCAGTGAACTATGTAGTCATTGATACTAGTTTTTACAATAGCATCACATCACCTTCACCCATGCTAATTCATGGTTTTTTACTTGGACATCCTTAAAAATTTCTTTATTTATTCAAATAGTTAAATTGTAAAGGTATCTATCCAACAACTATGAATTTCTCTACCTACATTAGAATTAAGTAATTAGTAGCTCGGTTGGACTAATATCCGAAACAAATTATTATTAACTGAATTATTTGAAATTTAAAATTTTTTAACCGTTAATCGAATCGAATTTTTTTTCAAATACATTAATCGAACCGAAATATTTTGGCTAGTTCGATTGATTAATCGAAATTAATATATTTTTGTCTTTTGTTTAAAATAAGTATAAAACATATAAACAATACATTGCTAATGTTCATTTTGCTTTATTTAATAGTTCAAAAAACTTTAAATGAGGGTGAAAACAACAAATAAGACATTAGAAACACTACATAAGTCTTGAAAGTTAACAACCAAACACTATATAAGTCTTGAAAACAATAAATATTTCGGTTAATTAGTTAATTCAATTAATTACTTGATTTCGAACCGAATTAACCGATAATCGAAATTCTAAAAAATCATTAATCGACCTCCGACCAAATTAAATTCGACCACTAACTGGATAACCGAATTAAATCGATTTAATCAATTAATTTAATTTTAACCGAAATGTGAACACGATTAACTAAAATTTTCCACACTAACAACTATCAAGATTCTAAAACATGTTAATATGATTTTCTGGTTTTTTTTAATTGTAATTAACATATATGGACAATTTATAGGTGTTGGGTTATATTTGCATTTATTTTTCATCATTGAAAAGTTAAATTGTAATAAATAAAAAAAGATGTTGACCCTACACGAGTCGAGTTATTTTTCAATTAATATTTTAATCATTTAAGATTTTTAACTTTAATAAATAGGTTCAATGGAGCTCAAGGTTAACGGGTATCGAGTTATTTTTATTTAAATTTTCTTCATTTATTGTATAATATAATCCTAATAAATGTGTTCAATACAACTCGACATTTAATGTCAAATTTTATTTAATTTATCGTTTATCGTAAATCTAAACCTAATTAATATCTTCAATAAATCAACGAATGTCAAATTTATTTTTATTTAAAATTTCACCATTTACCATAAATTTAATCCTCATAAATGTATTGAGTGAATGCTAACTCCCATGAGCGTCACTTCTTTCCCTTTTTTTTTTTAACATGCCTATAAATACCTTTTCCTCTCTCTCTCTTTTTTTTTTTTTACACAAAAAAAAGTTGCCTCCACCATTGTGGATTTAAACAAAAAATCTCTTCAAATCCTTATTTTTACATTAAAATTTATTTTTTTTAAACTCTACCATGACTCTAAATAATGAGAGAAGTAAATCATATTGCTCTATTAGACTTTGATATGGTAATTTTTATCAACTTGTTATTTTTAATATGTTAATAAAAACTCTAGATTATTTTTTTTCGTGTACTTACTAAATTGGAGAATGAAATCTTCGAATTCGATAGAATGTACATTATCAGATACTAAATCATGAGCAAGGTTGACTTAAAAGAACATATAGTGTAACACCTCAAATCTAACTTGATCACCGGATTCGAGCTATAAGTTGTCACATTCATTGTCGAAACAATTACGATCGAATTAAATTCAATTAATGCCAATTAACATAAAAATACAAGCATTATAAGCATATAATACGACATAAAATCATTCTCGGGTCTTATACGAGCTTAGGAAAGCTTTAAAGCTAACCTGATGTCGAAACCATTTTTACATTTTTAAAAAAACGGGGTTGACTTTAAAAAAACGAAAACGGGATCGCCACCGATTTTTTTTTGCTTAGGTATGATCGGATCACCTTATAAAACATTTTTTTGTTTTATTTTAAATATTGATTTTGGCCTACGAAATTCAAGTGAACGAGTTCGGGAGTCGGTTACGTACAAGGAAGGGTTAGCACCCTTCTAACGCCCAAAAATTGGTACCTAATTGATAAACTAATGTCCTAATGCCGAAAATTTGAAAAATTTAAAATACGATCCTTTTTATTTCAAAGAAAACTTGAATAAATCAAATTGTACGCCAAGACCCACTTGTCTCAAAGAAATAAAATGTCACATCCAATGAGTTAGGATGCAACATTTCAAAACTTCGAAACTAAGCTTGCCTTTATTTGTAGAAAATCCTTACCTCGAGACAACAAAACTTCATATCCAATAAGTTAGGACACAACATCTCGAATTCCCGAGAATAAGTTTTGATTTGAAACTTATGGGTTTCGATTTCAAAAAGGGATACTTGATTTCTTAAGTTCAACGAGAAAAATTGAAACCCAGTGAGTTAAGGTACAATTTTTCTCGAAGCCCCCAAATATTATGTATCGTCGTATTTTTTTAAAATTTTTTGAATAAAATGTGACAATTTAGCAAAATGTATTTTTATTTAAAACAATGATTCGAGTAAAATATTGCATTAATACATTACAAAACATAAATACCAAAAACAATTTACGAAAATTACATGATATACTAACATTTAATACTAACATAGATAATTAAGAGGAAGAATAACGTAAAATAGCGAATGATACAGGAAATAAAATGATTATACTAAGGCAAATATAAAAATAATAAGCAAATAAAAGAACATGAATAAACAAATAAAAGATATAAAGTAGTAAATAACAAAAAAAAATATGCAAAAGATAAAAATTACGAAATGAATATGAAACTTTACATACAAGATCAAGTATAAAAGTAAAATAACAATATAAGATAAATGACATATACAATTTTTATAAAAAAAGTTTAAAATAAATAATATATATACAAAGTATTGAATAAGTAAATAAATAATAAATTAAAAGAACTAAATCAGAATAAAAATAAAAATCAATAAAAAATAAAAGAAAAAAAGATTAAAACTAAATTTAAACAAATTCTAGGGGTGAAATTTTAAACAAAGACTAAGACCAAACTAGGGACCCAACTGAAACACGTGCCCCAAAGGAGGGACTCACTGGGCAAATATGCCCTATTCCCAAAACAGTACCGTTCCAATATTTGTATTTAAATGGCCCAAGGACTAAATCGAAATAAAAATAAGATTCTAGGGTCAAATTAAAAATAAAAAATGAAACAGGATTAAATTGAAGTGCGCAAGAAAAGAGGGAGGACCAAACGCGCAAACTTCCCATAAAATAAAAACACGCGGATCCCTCCTCGGGTCGGGTCAATGCGCGTGTAACACCCCTTACCCGTATTCAACGCCGGAACCGGGCACGAGGCGTTACCGTATTAAAATCCTCAAGATCGCCACTTAGGCACGACATGACCACTCTCTTTGGCCATCACAACAACCTCAATCCCGACTTACGAGGCCTCTCTCAAACATACGAGGGCTCTCGAGACCATATCGAAAACTCTTACGATCTTAAAATTTTTCCATCTATACAGGGCTCACACGCCCGTGTAAGATTTGACACGCCCGTGGATGTCACACACGCCCAAGGTCACTACCCGTGCATGAAAACTCAAGCATTCTGCCGATGCCCCACGGTTAGGGAACACGCCCGTGCCCTCCACCCGTGGTGCACACTGACTACCTTAACACGGCATAGAGTCTAGACACACGCCCGTGTGGCTAGCCCGTGGCCAACACTGATTAACACACACGTTCTAGGCACACGCCCGTGTGACTAGTCCGCGGTCTATTCTTACTTAAAATACTAACATGCAGGGGACACACAGCCAAGTCACACACCCATAGGCTGACCGTGTGTCACACATGGCCTAGACACACGCCCGTGTTTCTAACCACATGGACAAGAACAAAGCTATTTGCCAAGTTCTTTTCACCCTTCTAGCATACACAATCATGCACTCATTCAACACATCCATAATCAACTCAAAATCATACAATCTCACTTAGATAACTACATCTTTTCATATAATAAAGTGCCAACAACTATGGCATTATACAAAATAGATTATCCATCTAAAGGCCAACACATCATAGCCATATACAACAAAATTCACTAACTTGTCTAGCCCCTATACATGCCATATACAAAATATTGAGTCTCATGTACCAGAGTGTGCTGATAGTGTGGGCGATCTTCCAATTGATCCTCGTATCTCGATTCAACACTTTTGCTCTATAAGACAAGGGAAAAGAAAGGGAATAAGCTTTGAGCTTAGTAAGTTTACACATAAACAATTAAGCAACATAGTATAAGCTAAACAACAATTAGCATTATACTAACATATAATGCACAACTATGCTTACTCTTTCTATCCCTTACCACATTTCCAACACATCATAAGTCACTTACTCGTAACCATTGACATGCACCCCTGCATTCAATATCACATTTACACAATATATTACATATCATTATTTCTCGATAATACATCCACACAGCTAATCCACACGGCTAATCCACACAGCTAATGTCTCGGTGGTTTCGCACTTAGCCCACCACAATCAATTAATAAGGTAGTATCGCACTTAGCCTACCATAAAGGTAATCGTAGTGGTTTCGCACATAGCCCACTAGACAATATACCTAACGATAGCATCGCACATAGCCAGCTCATCGTCGATATGTATTAGAATGGTATCGCACTTAGCCCATCTTTTAGCATTATCACTACACATTCACATATCTATTTACATTCATTCCACTTAAAACACATAGGTTCTCAATCATTCTCAACCATGCTATACACTAGCTAGCATTGACAAATTGTAAGTATGAATGCATTGTTTATGCATGGACTTACCTCGATACTCAAAAGTATAGAAACGTGCAATTTAGTCCACCACTTTGCTCTTGCCTCGGTTTTGATCCAGGCTTTGTCTTTCTTGATCTATAATGAATAAATCAGCTTATTCAATACACACATTGACCAAAATTGACCCACATCTCATACTTTGGCAAAAATTACTCTTTTTCCCCAAGTCTTTCTCATAATTACACTATTGCCCCATGGCTCGTAAAGTGATTTTTATTCAACTTCTTAGCCTTTCATGCTTAGCCGAATCACTTACTCAACTAAAGCAATCATTAATTCTCATTACATCACACATGTATGACCAAACTCAAGATTTTTACAAACTAGTCCCTACATGCATTTTCTATGGAAACTCATTTAGCAAAAAATGTTTCTACTACATCAAGCTTTCATAATCTTCCATAAAACATCAAAATACATGCATGTCATACATGGCCACATTTTTGAACATCCATCATAGCTCATCAAATAGCTAAAAATAGCTTACTCATGCAACAAGGACTTCAAAAATACAAAGAATATAAAAAACGAGGCTAGATGCACTTACTAGCAAGCTTGAAATTTTTGAAGAACCCTAACAATGGCTCTCTCAAATTTTCGACAGCCTTGAAGAAGAAGATGAATGAATTTTGTCATCTTTTCTCCTATTTTAATCACTTAATTGTTAAATGACCAAAATGCCCTTTTTGATAAACTTTCTATTTTAACTCATCCATGCCTAATTTTGTCCAAAAATAGAAATTGGGAAAAATGCTATTTAAGGACCTCTAATTAATATTCTAAAGCTATTTCACACAAATAGCTTCTAGAATCTCACATTTTGCAACTTTCGCAATTTAGTCCTTTTGGACAATTTAACCGCAATTTCACAAAATTGCTTCATGAAACTTTCACACTAGCATGCATACGTAGCATAAACATCAAAAACTCATTCATAAACCTCGGATTTGTGGTCTCGCACTACTATTCCCACTAGGCCGTAAATCGGGATGTTACAACTCTCCCCCTCTTAGAGATTTTCGCCCCCGAAAATCTTACCAGTAAAGAGGTTTAGATGTTGCTCTCTCATAGCTTCTTCCGTTTCCCACGTAGCCTCTTCCACACCGTGTTTCTACCATAACACTTTCACTAGTGCTATGCTCTTATTTCTCAACTGTTTCACTTCTTGAGCCAAGATCTTAATCGGCTCTTCATCATAAGACATATCCGGTCTTATCTCAATTTCCGTCGAAGGAATCACATGTGAAGGATTGGAGCGATACCGTCGCAACATCGACACATGGAACACATTATGAATATTTTCTAACTCTAAGGCAAAGCCAACCGGTATGCTACATCGCCCAACTCTATCTCAGTAATCTCATACGGCCTATGAATCTTGGACTCAATTTTCCTTTTCGTCCAAATCTCATAATCTTCTTCCATGGGGACACTTTCAAAAACACTTTGTCGCCCACTTCAAACTCAATTTCTTTTCTTTTTAGATCGTCACGACGACTGGGCTTTCTGCTCAAGCAACTTTCAGACTATTACGGATTATTTTCATTTTCTCCTCGGTCTCTTTTACTAGATCGACCCCATGGATCCGCTTCTCACTAAGCTCAGTCCAATATAAAGGAGTCCGACACTTACGACCATACAAGGCCTCATACGGAGCCATCTGTATACTTGACTGATAACTATTGTTGTAAGCAAATTCGACTAAAGGTAGATATCTCTCCCAACTACCCTCGAATTCTAACACACAGCATCGAAGCATATTTTTGAGAACTTGAATCACTCTTTCAGACTGACCATCGGTTTACGGATGGAACGCAGTACTGATATTCAACTTTGTTCCCAAAGCCTCTTGCAACCTCTTCCAAAACCTCGAAGTGAACCTCGGTTCCCTATCCGATATTATAGACACAGGTACACCATGTAACCTCGCTATATCTCGCAACATACAACTCAGCTAATTTATCCAATGAATAATCAACACGTCTTTGGAATAAAGTGAGCCGACCGTTAGTCTATCCACAACAACCCACACAAAGATCTCTCTTTTTTGGAGGCATCGGTACTCCCGTCACAAAATCCATGGTAACCCGATCCCACTTCCATTCGATTACCAACACTGGCTGAAGCAATCCCGAAGGCACTTGATGCTCAGCTTTCACTTGTTGACAAATTAGACACTTTGTCACGAACTCAAATATCTCTTTTCATACCGGCCACCAATAAGACTTTTTAAGTCATTATACATTTTCAGATTGCCGGATGTAATTGACAAACATCCTTTGTGGGCCTCATGCAAAACCTTTCGGATTAACTCCTCATCTCTAGGTACACAAATTCTGTCACGGTACAAAAACAACCATTCGAGCCCACTCGAAAATCGGAATCACTTTACGATTCACGCTTATCTCTCTTAAGTGACATCTCACTTTCATTTCTCTCGAGCCTCACATATATCTGTTGAACAAATAGTGGCTTAGCTCTCAACTCTGCGAATAGCACCATCATCGGACAATGCCAAACTCGTCCTCATAACTCTTAGAGCATACAAGGATTTCTACTCTGGGGCATCCGCAACCACATTCGCTTTTCCGGGTGGTAATCAATGACTAACTCATAGTCTTTCAACAACTCAAGCCACCGTCTCTCGCCGCAAATTCGGATCCTTTCGATCCATCAAAATCTCAAACTCTTGTGATGCAGTAAAGATTCGGCACTTCTCACCATATAAGTAATGTCGCCAAATCTTTAACGCGAAAACAATCGCAGCCAACTCCAAATCATGAGTCGGATAATTCTTCTCGTGCGGTTTCAACTGTCTCGAGGCGTAAGCGACTACCTTACCGTCTTGCATCAACATGCAACCGAGACCATTAAACGACGCGTTACTGTAAACCACAAACTCTTTCCCTGATTCTGGTTGAACCAAAACCGGCGCCTCAGTCAATAATATCTTCAGTCTCTCGAAACTCTGTTGACATGTCTCAGTCCATTCAAACTTGACATCTTTGTGCAATAGTTTCATCATCGAGGTAGCAATCACAGAGAACCCTTTTACGAAATGTCTATAATATCCTGCTAATCCCAAGAAACTTCTGATTTCTGACACGTTCCTTGACGGTTTCCAATCCACAACAGCCGATATCTTACTCGGGTCAACTCTAACACCATCACCCGACACAATGTGTCCTAGGAGTCCAACCTCACGGAGCCAAAACTCACTCTTGCTAAACTTAGCGTACAACAGCTTATCTCTTAAAGTTTGCAAGACAATTCTCAAATGTTCTTCATGATCGTTCTCATCCCGAGAATAGATCAATATGTCGTCAATGAAGACAACTACAAACTTGTCCACATATGGTCTGAAAACACGGTTCATCAGATCCATAAAAATCGCCGGTGCATTCGTCAAACCAAACGGCATAACCAAAAACTCATAATGGCCATACCTTGTCCGAAATGCAGTTTTCAACACATCCTGCTCTTTCACTCTCAACTGATAATAACTAGACCTCAGGTCTATCTTGGAGAACACTGTAGCTCCCTTCAGTTAATCAAAAAGATCATCAATCCTTGGTAAAGGATATTTATTCTTAATCATCACTTTGTTAAGCTGTCTATAGTCTATACACAACCTCATAGACCCATCTTTCTTCTTCACAAACAATACCGGAGCACCCCACGGTAAGTAGCTCGGTCTTGCAAAACCCTTATCAGTTAACTCTTGTAACTGAACCTTCAGTTCTTTCAACTCTAAAGGTGCCATCCTATACGGAGCAATCGAAATAGGTGCCGTTCCCGGAACTAACTCAATCCCAAACTCAACCTCTCTCACTGGAGGTAATCCGGGTAACTCTTCTGGAAATACATCCGGATACTCACATACCACTGGCACTATTTCAATCTTTACTCCAACCTCTTGAGTATTCAACACAAAAGCAAGATAGGACTCACACCCTTTTCTCAAACATTTATCAGCCACTAAGGAAGAAATCATCACTGGTAGACTATCCGATCCACCTGATTCAACCCGAACCACATCTCCACTCTCACATTTCAATTCAATAAACTTACTACCACAGTTCACTAAGACACTATAGGTAGTCAACCAATCCATGCCTAGGATTAAATCAAACTCATCAAACGGCAACAACATTAGGTTTGCCGAAAAGCAATGACTCTCAATCATCAAAGGGCAATTCTTACACACCTTGTCCACTAACACATGCTTACCTAACGGGTTTGACACCTTAACCACAAAGTCCGTAGACTCAACAGTCATACTCAAACTAGATGCCAATCTCATGCAAATATAAGAATGAGTAGACCCTGGATCTATTAAAGCAATAACAAGTGAGTCAAAGAGAGAAAAAGTACCCGTTATTACATCAGGGGAGGATGCCTCTTCGTGAGCGCGAATGGCATACATCCTCGCAGGTGCCCGACCTTCCAGTCTCACAGCAGAGTCTCTAGATGCACCTCTACCACTATTCCTGCCTCTCGGGTTCCTTGGTGGTCTACCCCTTGCAGACACATCATTGGATCTCATCTCTAGCTTCTCTTCCTTATCATCCCTCTCGGGGCAATTTCGGATAAAATGGTCGGGGAACCACACTTATAATAGTTCCGACTGTTCCCCCAACACTCTCCGGTATGATATCTACCACAACTTGGACACTCCGGTTTGTTCTTTGGATTGCCCACACTTTCCATCGAAGTAGCTTGGACTCTCGAACCCGAACGAGTATTGCCCAAGTCTCGATGCGAATAACCCACAGTCTTTGTCGCCCCAGGACTCACTTCCTTGGACATTTTCGATCGGGTTTGATACGACTTGCCCATCGGCCTCTTTTCTAGCATCTCGGGCTTCACTCTCACACCCTTTTCTTTTCTCAGACTCAACTCTTCTACCTTACTTGCCCATTCGACCAACACCACAAATTCTTTCAACTCCAAAATACCCACTAGGAGTTTGATGTCCTCATTCAGTCCGTCTTCAAACCTCTTACACAATATGGTCTCTGTCGATACACATTCTTGAGCGTATTTGCTAAGCCTAACAAACTCACGCTCATATTCCGCTATTGACATTCTTCCTTGCTTCAACTCAAGGAATTCCTTCCTTTTCCGATCAGTAAATCATTGGCTTATATACTTCTTTCGGAACTCTTCCAGAAAGAAGTCCCACGTCACCCGCTCCCTCGGGACTACTGACGTCAACGTCTTCCACCAATGGTATGCCGAGTCCCTCAGTAAGGATACGACACACTTCAAGCTCTCTTCAGGAGTACAAGAGAGTTCCTCAAACACTCTCATCGAGTTCTCTAACCAGAACTCTGCCCACTTAGGGTCATCATCAACCTTAGCTCTAAACTCATCAGCCCCGTGTTTTCTAATCTTATCTACCAGGGGTTTCGATATCCTCACTACATCAATACCTTGAGGAGCCACAGGAATTGGCTGAGGTATAGGAGGAGAAGGTGGACGAGGTTGAGCATTAGGGTTCGCTCGAACATAATTCGAGTACCAATTGCTCATCATCTGGAGAAAGGCTTCCCATGCCCCTTCCCCTTGACCCTTAGCCTCGGGTCCACTTTGAACAGGCACGGTTCCTTGCGCAGGAGCCGACGCGTTACTAGCTACTTCATCAGTAGTTAATGGATCGAAATCCATATTCTATATAAAACAAGATTTAAAATCATCAGAAGCCACCACACTATCATTGTACACTTATGGCATGTATAGCTAGACTCTTACACCCGCTACGGTAGTCCTAGAACCGACTAAACCATAGCTCTGATACCACTAAATGTAACACCCCTTACCCGTATTTAACGCCGAAACTTGGCACGAGGCGTTACCGTATTAAAATCCTCAAGATCGCCACTTAGGCACGACATGACCACTCTCTTTGGCCATCACAACGACCTCAATCCCGACTTACGAGGCCTCTCTCAAACACACGAGGGCTCTCGAGACCATATCGAAAACTCTTACGATCTTAAAATTTTTCCATCTATACAGGGCTCACACGCCCGTGTAAGATTTGGCACGCCCATGGATGTCACACACGCCCAAGGTCACTACCCGTGCATGAAAACTCAAGCATTCTACCGATGCCCCACGGTTAGGGCACACGCCCGTGCCCTCCACCCGTGGTGCACACTAACTACCTTAACACGGCTTAGAGTCTAGACACACGCCCGTGTGGCTAGCCCGTGGCCGACACTAATCAACACACACGTTCTAGGCACACGCCCGTGTGACTAGTCCGTGGTCTATTCTGACTTAAAATACTAACATGCAGGGGACACACGGTCAAGTCACACACCCATAGGCTGACCGTGTGTCAAACATGGCCTAGACACACGCCCGTGTGTCTACCCACATGGACAAGAACAAAGCTATTTGCCAAGTTCTTTTCACCCTTCTAGCATACACAATCATGCACTCATTCAACACATCCATAATCAACTCAAAATCTTACAATCTCACTTAGATAACTACATCTTTTCATATAATAAAGTGCCAAAAACTATGGCATTATACAAAATAGATTATCCATCTAAAGGCCAACACATCATAGCCATATACAACAAAATTCACTAACTTGTCTAGCCCCTATACATGCCATATACAAAACATTGAGTCTTATGTACTGTGAGTGTCTTTGATAGTGTGGGCGATCTTCCAATTGATCCTCGTATCTCGATTCAACACTTTTGCTCTATAAGACAAGGGAAAAGAAAGGAGTAAGCTTTGAGCTTAGTAAGTTTACACATAAACAATTAAGCAACATAGTATAAGCTAAACAACAATTAGCATTATACTAACATATAATGTACAACTATGCTTACTCTTTCTATCCCTTACCACATTTCCAACACATCATAAGTCACTTACTCGTAACCATTGACATGCACCCCTGCATTCAATATCACATTTACACAAAATAAAACATATCATTATTTCTCGATAATACATCCACACAGCTAATCCACACAGCTAATGTCTCGGTGGTTTCGCACTTAGCCCACCACAATCAATTAATAAGGTAGTATCGCACTTAGCCTACCATAAAGGTAATCGTAGTGGTTTCGCACATAGCCCACTAGACAATATACCTAACGATAGCATCGCACATAGCCAGCTCATCGTCGATATGTATTAGAATGGTATCGCACTTAGCCCATCTTTAGCATTATCACTACACATTCACATATCTATTTACATTCATTCCACTTAAAACACATAGGTTCTCAATCATTCTCAACCATGCTATACACTAGCTAGCATTGACAAATTGTAAGTATGAATGCATTGTTTATGCATGGACTTACCTCGATACTCAAAATTATAGAAACGTGCAATTTAGTCCACCACTTTGATCTTGCATCGGTTTCGATCCGGGCTTTGTCTTTCTTGATCTATAATGAATAAATTAGCTTATTTAATACACACATTGACCAAAATTGACCCACATCTCATACTTTGGCAAAAATTACTCTTTTGCCCTAAATCTTTCTCATAATTACACTATTGCCCCAAGGCTCGTAAAGTGATTTTTATTCAACTTCTTAGCCTTTCATGCTTAGCCGAATCACTTACTCAACTAAAGCAATCATCAATTCTCATTACATCACACATGTATGACCAAACTCAAGATTTTTACAAACTAGTCCCTACATGCATTTTCTATGGAAACTCATTTAGCAAAATATGTTTCTACTACATCAAGCTTTCATAATCTTCTATAAAACATCAAAATACATGCATGTCATACATGGCCACATTTTTGAACATCCATCATAGCTCATCAAATAGCTAAAAATAGCTTACTCATGCAACAAGGACTTCAAAAATACAAAGAATATAAAAAACGAGGCTAGATGCACTTACTAGCAAGCTTGAAATTTTTGAAGAACCCTAACAATGGCTCTCTCAAATTTTTTAGTGACTTTGGAGAAGAAGATGAATGAATTTTGTCATCTTTTCTCCTATTTTAATCACTTAATTGTTAAATGACCAAAATTCCCTTTTTGATAAACTTTCTATTTTAACTCATCCATGCCCAATTTTATCCAAAAATTAGAAATTTGGGAAAATTGCTATTTAAGGACCTCTAATTAATATTCTAAAGCTATTTCACACAAATAGCTTCTAGAATCTCACATTTTGCAACTTTTGCAATTTAGTCCTTTTGGACAATTTAACCGCAATTTCACAAAATTGCTTCATGAAACTTTCACACTAGCATGCATACGTAGCATAAACCTCAAAAACTCATTCATAAACTTCAGATTTGTGGTCTCGCACCACTATTTTGACTAGGCCCTAAATCAGGATGTTACAGCGCGAGTCTTATGGCCTTAGAACGACGTCGTTTTGGGCAATAAAGACTTATCCCAAAACAACGTCGTATAGGGGCCTTATAAATAATAAAAAACCTAAAAAAATTCACTTTTAACATTCTCCTTAAAAAAAAGTCAGAAATCCTCTGAAGAAAAAAAACCCTCTAAGCTCCGGCCTTGGTCCGACCGAGCTCCGTTCATCGGACCGTCGCAAGCGCCTTACGCGCGATTATCGGTGCCGCTCTATACGGTGACCGGAGGCCAAGAAACTTCGTTTCTCAGTGCAAATCGAAAGGTAAACTCGTTCTATTCATTTTTAGTAGTATTTGTATATTAAAAAAAATATTTGCATGAATCAAAAGGAAATAAATAAAATAAAAGAATACTAAGTGAAATGGAACAATCGGAAATCACCTCTGTTCTTTTATTTTTTTGTGTATTGTATTGTAAAAAATCCCCCTTTTACAAAGATTTTGATTAGTTTTTATAACCAAAGTAAATCAACTGATAATAAATACAAAAATCCTATTTTGCTGCTACTGTTTGCGTTCTTTCCTTGTTTTGCAGGTGAACGGTAAAAATCCCGGCACGATTCGCGCGTTGATGGTGGCGCGATGTCCGCTGATGAAGGCTAGTACAACGGGTAGCGGCGCGAGGAAGGAACCCTAGGGTTCGTGTTTTCAATTTCTGAAACAAAATTTGGGCCGTTGGGCCATGTAATTTTGTCTTAGGTATTTTGGGTTAGTGGGTCTTATGTTGGGCTTTGGGTAGTTTAATCTTGTAATTTTTATTTTATTGGGCAGTAAATGGACTTGACATTTTGGTTTAAAATTGTTTTATTTTCTGTTTTTGGGTTTTGTATGGGCCCGGGCAAAAATAGGTTATTACAGCTGCCCCTCTTTACTCATTGTCGTGTAACGAGAATGGAGCAAAGACCATAAAATGACCAATTTTGCCCGGTCTTGCCGAGTCTTGACTTCTTGGTCATTTTCTTTTAAGTAGCCTCCAACCCAACTGCAACTTCAAGGCTACAATTTCAATCCACTCCACTACAACTTCAGGGAGATTGAATTTTGTGGTTTTAGTCTGCTCCACTGCAACTTCAGGGGATGAGACTGATGTCTTCAATCTGCTTTACTACAAATTCAGGAAGGCACGATCTGGTACTTTCAACCTGCTCCACTACAAACTCAGGGAGGCAAGGTCGGTGGTTTCAATCTACTCCACTGCAACTTCAGGGAGATAAGATTCTCTGTCTTCGATCTACTCCACTTGATACTTCAGGGAGATAAGATCTACAATTTTTCATCTACTCCACTGCTTCTTTAGGGAGATAAGGCTAATGTCTTCGATCTGCTTCACTGCAACTTCAGGAAGATAAGATCTACAATCTTTAGTCTGCTCCACTGCATCTTTAGGGATATAAGACTAGTGGCTTAATCTGCTCCGCTGCAACTTCGGGGAGATAAGACTCGTCGTTTTCGATCTGCTCCACTACTGCTTAGGGAGATAAGATCTACAATCTTTGATCTGCTCCATTGTGACTCCAAGGAGACAAGATTTACAACTCTACTCCACTGCTATTTTAGGGAGATAAGATTTGCGAATTCACTGATGCTGCTGCACCGTCCTCTGGGGGACATGACTTGTAGAATCGGTTTCATGTGCCTATGCTTATGCTAAATGATTAGGATGCTATGATCAGAATGAATCAAATTTTCCTAACTAGATGTGTTATGAATGCAAAATGTCATGAGAATGGTCCCCTAGGGTGTCATTATTCACTGTTCGCCAGGGCTTTCAACACTGACGTATTATACTGCCCTCTTGCTCGTCTAGTATTTTTCGACAGAAATCCCAAAGAAACAATCACATATGCTCAACTGATTTGCCATACTATAACCTCAGGGTCTATTCCATTATACCCTTAGAGCAACATCTTCCAACTATCCCACTGCAATTTAGGAGTATAGGATTTTTACCTTACTCCATTAATTTTGACTCTTTATATCATTCACTGGGCATCATGACCAGATGTTTTCATATCTGATTGAAATTGATATCTTATCATTTTATTCAATCCAAGGAAAAAATCTCAATTTAGACTATTCTTTCTCCAATATTTCCAAACCTTATACATGGAAATTCTAAACAATTGTCCTGTTTCAGTTTCTTGTATTATCTAGAAATTTCCAAAGTAATATGTAGAACTTCTTCTGTGAAAATATTATTAGTTCATCAATCATTATTTCAATGCAACATGCTTATGAATGGTAATAATGGACAACAAATAAATTGATCTTGACGATAGTTCGAACTGAATAAATTATCAATAAAAAGGAAATTAACTGGGAAAACATCTTTGAGAAGAAAAAGAATCCAAGGATAGTAAATTGATATGAATAGGACAAAGACCAGGTGCCCTAGATATCGCAGATTGGGCTTCTATATACAAACTCCATGAAGACTGCTTTGAGCTTAACATGCGTTTAGAAGATCCAAAGTAATTTGTTGATGCCCCGATATGTAACTGTAACACCCCATACCCAAGTCTTAGACTGAGACCGGATACGAGACATTACCATACTTGAACTTAAGTAAACATGTACTTACGGGCTGTAAAATTTTTTTTCCGCATTAAAAACTTCTCTTTCTTAATCAAAACATACGTTTCATGGGCCTACGAGGCCTTAAACACCTATCAAGAAAACTTTCGTAACTCAATCGGGAACTTTTCCTCAAATGTGGGTCACACGCCCATGTGACTTTGGACACGCCCGTGTACCCCTAAGACATGCCCGTGTCTTCCACCCGTGGTCGAAACTGACTAATTTCACACAGCCTTGACACGCCCATGGCTTTGGCCCGTGTGTTAAACTTTAGCATTCTGACTTATCCACACGGTCCATACACACGCCCGTGTACTTCAGCCGTGTGACAATTCAAATTACAAGTGCAAGGTGCAGAGTTCACACGGCCAGGGCACACACCTATGTGTTAACCGTGTGTCACACACGGCCTAAACAAACATCCGTGTGATTAGCCAGTAGTCTATTCTGACTTAAAACACTAATGTGTAGGGGACACACGACCTAGACACACACCCGTGTGTCTATCCGTGTGGGCACCTAGAGGCTATCTACCAAGCCTTTTTCCACTCTCATTTGCATACAATCATATATCATCACATAATTTCACATAGCTTCAATATAACTCTTGAATTAAAGACATTTAATCATAGGAGAAATAAAGTCTTTATCCCATACACTAGGGAGAACTATATCCAATACAATTACAAACAACTTAAGCCATCATGTATAGCTATACACAACCAAATTATAAATTCTCTTAGGCCAACACAACTTGGCTACATCAGTTAGAACTTAATACACTTTAAAAGAATCCCTATACATGCCATGACTCAAAAGAACTTGAAACACTATACCAGGAGTCTACTCGATAGTGTGAAAACATCTCCGACGGCCTCCAACCCGAGCTAGTTAAAAACCTATAAGAAATGGGAAAAAGAAAAGGAGTAAGCAAAAATGCTTAGTAAGTTCATCTGTATACAACTGACAAATACTGATATTCATTGAATATCCATGACTGCAAGGTATTATAATGAGTTTTTCTCATAAACCCATGGTTACTTACTCAACCACTCTTGAAGCTTACTCATTCTATCTCTTACCACATTCTTACCATGCCACAAGCCAATTGCTCGTTTTATTAGCATACATTCCTGCACTGATCACCACATGATCATATAAAACAACACATAAAGCATTTTCGATAAGCCACTCATACTACTAATCTCTCGGTGGTTTCGCACTTAGCCCACCATTGAATCTCTAATAGGATGGTATCGCACACAGCCCACCAATCATTTATACTTATGGTGATTTCGCACTTAGCTCACCAATCCTTTATAAGCGATGGTATCGCACATAGCCCATCGATTACTAATTAATCAGGTGGTAACGCACACAGCCCACCGATAATAATGTAATTGATGGTATCGCACACAGCCCATCACTACCATCAATAAGGTGATATCGCACATAGCTCACCGTTATTTTACATTCATGGATAGTAATCCACATGTATATCTCTATTTCAAACGTTCATCCGAGAACATCCTCACACACTTCTATTCTTACTTAACTTTATACGATACTCGTTCGCATTCACACAATGCATTAATAAATCTATCTCATGTAACTAAGATGTATTGATTACACATAAACCACTAGAGGTTCATCATATACTGAGTTCATCTCAAATTGAAAAAAAAAACACTCTTGAGTCTCATACACATAGTGTCACATTGACATCATACCCTAATCGGGTTTTACTTGCATTAACATATCAATGCCATGTCTCTAACATGGTCTTATACGAATTCTTACACCGAAGACATATTCCAATATGGTCTTACACGTGACTTCAACTATCATCATATCATGCTATATACATTTCCCATTACTCTTAAATTCAATTCTCTTGACATCTCATCAAAGATATCTCATACATTCATAGAGTAAATATACATTCCATACAACATTGGAAT
The DNA here is from genome assembly GCA_025698515.1 of Gossypium sturtianum. Classification (NCBI taxonomy): domain Eukaryota; kingdom Viridiplantae; phylum Streptophyta; class Magnoliopsida; order Malvales; family Malvaceae; genus Gossypium; species Gossypium sturtianum. The sequence continues at coordinate 32,756,765 of CM046946.1, read as the reverse complement.
ACTAAATTAACTCATACGTAATTGTAAAATTCGCACATGAACTTACCTCGATGTCGAAAGGGCCGAAAGGGACTTTTTGCCCACATTTCTCTTTTCACCCGTTCTAGGTCCAAAACTCATTTTATTTAATCTAGAACAAGGGAATTTACTGATTTAATCACTTATAAATCATAATACACTATAATCTACACTTTAGGAAAAAATGACTATTTTGCCCCTATACTTTGGCAAAATTATGATTTTGCCCCTAGGCTCGTAAATAAATTTTCATCACATTTTCTTGTTAAACAAGCCTAGTTGAACATTTAATCCTATTACAACTATCCACAATTCCATCTATATCATGCCTTAATGAACAAATTACAACTTTTGCATTTTAGTCACAATTAGGTGTTTTCATGACAGCACCTTTCACAAAAGTTGTTTCTCATCAACCTATCATTCATTTTCTTCCATAAAAACTCATCAAACAACATGAACTCTAACATGGTAAGTCCCTAGACTTTCAACCATATTGCAAACTAGTCCTCTCAATAGCTAGCTTAAGCTTTGAGGACTCCAAAAATACAAAAATCATCAAGAATAATCATCAAAATGACTTACTTGAACAGGAGATGAGATGCTGGAATTTTGAGCTTCAAAACCCCCATTCTTGTTTGTATTTTTGGTGGAAGAAGAGAAGAAATAAAAAGATGATAGCTTTTTGCTTATTTCACCTTATTTTATTTCATTTTAATCACCTAACATGACCACATTTAATGCTCTTGTCCCCTTAGCTTTCCTTGACCGGCCAAACTAATCCCCATGGCCTAATTGCACATTTAGGACCTCTAATTTATAATCCATAGCTATTTGGCACCTTTAGCAAATAATATAGAACTTTCGCACTTAATGCAATTTAGTCCTTTTTCACAATTTAGCTAAAAATCGCTAAAACTAAGGCACCAAAATTTTCATGCATCCTTATAAACATGTTATAACACATAACATAACATGAAAATAATTTTCTCTATCCTTGAATTAGTGATTTTGAGATCACTGTTCCGACTAGCCCCTAAATCGGGCTGTTACAGTAACATACTTCATTTCTTATTGATTCAGGTATAGCAAGATCACTGCATGCCTTTCAAAATTTGAGCCGCCCTTTTCAGGTTTTCAACTCAAAACCCCTTTGGTCTCAAGGCACCCTTTACGGGTTCTCGCCTAGGCCTCATCCCTTTTTTTTTATAGTCTCAAAGCGCCTTTTGTGGGTTTTCACCTTGGCCTCTCCTTTTTAAGCAAAATATTTTTTGATTGAATCTGAGTTCACATGATTGGGTAAGCTTTTCCCATCAATTTCGGTCAAAATCAGTGCACCTCCAGAGAAAGCCTTCTCCACCACATATGGTCCTTCCCAATTTGGCATCCATTTTCCTCTAAAATCCCTTTGTATGGGAAGGATCTTTTTTAGTACAAGGTGCCCCTCGTGAAATTCTCTTGGGCAAACTTTTTTATCATAAGCTCGTATCATTCGTTTTTGGTACATTTGATCGTAACGAATATCCCTTAGCCTCTTTTCCTCAATCAAGCTCAACTGATCATATCGAGACTAGATCCATTCCGCTTCATCCAGCTTTATCTCTAAAAAACCTCGAAGAGAAGGTATCTCTACTTCAATAGGTAGGACTTCCTCCATCCCGTAAACCAATGAGAAAGGAGTTGCCCCAGTAGAAGTTCTGGCGGACGTTCGATAAGCATAGAGTGCAAATGGTAATTTCTCATGCCAATCCTTATAAGTCTCAGTCATTTTCCCTACTATCTTCTTAATGTTTTTATTGGCCGCTTCCACTGCCTCATTCATTTTTGGGCGATACGGAGATGAGTTGTGGTGTTTGATCTTGAATTAACTGCAGACTTCTGCTATCGTGCTGTTATTCAAGTTCAGTGCATTATCTGATATGATCCTCTCGGGCATTCCATATCGACATATGATTTCCTTCTTCAAGAACCGGCTAACTGCTGACTTAGTAATGCTAGCATATGAAGCAGCCTCCACCCATTTCGTGAAATAGTCAATAACCACAAAGATGAATCGATGCCCATTCGAAGCTTTCGGTGAGATCGGCCCAATGACATCCATGCCCCACATGGAAAAAGGCCATGGAGAAGTCATAACATGCAAAGGTGAAGGCGGTACATGAATTTTGTCTCCATAAATCTGGCATTTATGACATCTTTTGGCATAGTTGATACAATCTCCTTCCATGGTGGACCAATAGTATCCGAATCTCATTATTTGTCTAGCCATTGTGAATCCATTAGCATGTGTTCCACAAACGCCCTCATGATCTTCTTCCAAAATTTTCTTAGCTTCAACAGCGTCAACACATCTCAATAGTACCTGATCTTTCCTTCTTTTGTACAAAATATCCCCATCTAAAACATAGTCACAGGCTAATCTTCTTAAAGTTCTTTTGTCATTCTCAGTTGCATGATCAGGGTATTCACAATTTCTTACGTATCGCAATATATCATGATACCAAGGGTAATCATCCTTTTCCTACTCTTCCATGTTACAACAATGAGCTGGAACTTCAAAAATACTCATCTGAATAGGTATCATATCCTCTAGTTTGTTTACTTTAATCACAGAAGCCAGAGTTACCAAAGCATCTGCCATCTGGTTTTCATCACGTGGGAGATAATTAAAAGTTATGTCATCAAACTCCTCAATCAATCCCAAAACTATTTTTCGGTAATCGATCAGTTTGGGGTCTCTTGTCTCCCATTCACCTTTAAGCTGGTGAATTACTAATGCAGAATCTCCATATACTTCTAGCACTCTGATTTTACGCTCTACAGCTGCTCGAATTCCCATGATGCATGCTTCATATTCTACCGTATTGTTTGTGCAATCAAAATCCAATTTGCATGTGAATGGATAATGATCTCCACTTGGGGACACCAAGACTGCCCCAATTCCATTTCCTATAGCATTTGATGCTCCATCAAAGTTTAGCTTCCACGGGTACTCTTCATTAGTTGCCACATACATTAGCTCTTCATTGGGGAAATTAAAGCTCAAAGGTTCATAATCTTCTAAAGCTCTACTAGCCAAAAATTCTGCTATTGCGCTCCCTTTTATAGCCTTTTGGTTCACATAGACTATATCAAATTCAGAAAGCAAAATCTGCCACCTTGCCATCCTTCCATTCAGAGCAGTTGACTCTATCATATACTTTAATGGGTCAAGTTTCGAAATTAGCCAGGTTGTATGATATAGCATATATTGCCTCAACCTCCGAGTTGTCCAAATCAAGGCACAACATAATTTCTCAATTGACGAATATCTCATTTCACACTCAGTGAACTTTTTACTGAGATAATATATCACATTTTCTCTTCTTCCTGACTCGTCATGTTGACCAAGCACACATCCCATGGAGTTATTGAACACTATCAAATACAGTATTAATGGTCTATCTGGATTAGGCAGAGATAGTACTGAGGCATTTGACAGATATTGTTTGACTTTGTCAAAAGCTTTCTGGCACTCATCGTCCCATACGCCTTGGTTGTGTTTCTTAAAAGACGAAATATGGGATCACATTTCTCAGTTAATTGTGAAATAAACCGAGCAATGTAATTTAACCTTCCAAGAAAACCTCGAACTTCTTTTTGAGTGCATGGTGGAGGCAATTCTTGTATAGCTTTGACCTTATTTGAGTCAACCTCGATTCCTCTTTCACTGACTACGAAGCCTAGTAATTTCCCTGACCGAGCTCCAAAGTACTGCAGTTTCTTAGGGTTGAGCTTTAATTGAAATTTTCTCAATCTCAAGAACAACTTCTTCAAAACTTCAATGTGTTCTTTTTCTGTTCGAGATTTGGCGATCATGTCATCAACATATACTTCAATCTCTTTGCGCATCATGTCATGGAATAAGGTTACCATGGCCCTTTGATATTTTTCTCCTGCATTCTTTAGCCCGAATGGCATCACCTTATAAAAAAAGGTACCCCACAATGTTATGAAAGTAGTTTTCTTCCTATCCTCAAGATGCATCTTTATCTAATTGTATCCCGAAAAACCATCCATGAAAGAAAACAATGAGTATCCCGCCGTATTATCCACCAACGTGTCAATATGAGGCAAGGGGAAATTGTCCTTTGGGCTGGCTTTATTTAAGTCCCTGTAGTCTACACACATCCGAACCTTTCCATCCTTCTTAGGGACAGGAACAATATTGGCAACCCACTCTGAGTATTTGACCACTTGTAGAAAACCAGCATCAAACTGTTTCTTGACTTCCTCTTTTATTTTTAACACCACATCAGGCCTCATCCTTCGTAGCTTTTGCTGAACTGGCTTTGTAACATCCCGAATTAGGGCCTAGTCGGAACAGTGGTTTCGAGATCACAAATTCGACGAGGAAAATTTTATTTTTATTATATTTTTATGGTCTACAATTTTATAGAAAGATTTCGTAAAAATTTTGTTTAAAAAAAGATTTCGACGTTTGAGCACTCAATTTATTCAAAAGGACTAAATTGTAAAAAGTACAAAAGTTGAGTTCTATATATTAGAGGTGCCAAATTGCTATGAGTTTTAAATTGGAGGTCCTTAAAAGGTAATTAGACCATTGGATAACTTGATGGACAAAAATGGGCATGAATAGGACAAAATTGAAAGAAAAGCCTTAAGGGTATTTTAGTCATTTAGTGTTTTTAATGAATAAAAAGACAAAATACAAGAAAAAAATCTGCTCGTCTTCTTCAAGTTGCTGCCGAAAATTTCTAGACTCCATGGCTAAGGGTTTCAAGCTTTTCAAGCTTCATAGTAAGTGTTTTTGAGCCCCGTTTTTAATGTTCATCGTATTTTTGAAATCCCGGTAACTTAGTTTAGCTATTTCTACCATTAATTTGAGCTAGAGTTTAATTTTAAAAATTGACCCATGTTGAATAATTGTGTATTTTGATGAATTTTGGTAGATTATGCATGTTTCTGATTAGAGAAACGAGTTTTATTAGATGATTTTCGATGAAATCGTATAAAAGGGTTTAAATTGTAAAAGTTATAAATTGGTCATAAGTGTGTGAATTAGTGAGAAATTGAAGTTGCCATAGAATAGAAAAATGATCAGCATGTTATAAAACATAAGAATAAGGGCTGAAGTTTAATTTACGAGCATTGGGGCAAATATGTGAAAGTTTAGGGGTCAAAGTGCAATTTGTAAAAAAATATGATTTTTGGACCCATATGAATAATGTGACTAATTAGTAGGCTAAATGTGATATAGATCAAGGAAATCGAGATTCGGGCTTAAATCGGGAAAATACAAGGTTATGGATTAAAATGGTAAATTGCCGTTTCTGGATCTGAGGTAAGTTGGTGTGTTAATAATAATGCAATAATGTCGCAATGTATATTTGAAACCTAAATTGTGGTAGTAAATTGATTTTTTTCTGAATTACATGTTTAGTATATTATGTTGGTGAATTGATTTAATAATATGTTTATGATAAAAGGTGACATAGGTGACATGGAAAATGGGTTGAAATGTTATGCTTAAAGGTGGTTTCTATGACTATGGTTATTATGTGAAATGGAAAGTTGATATGTAAATAATGCATTTATTTTACTTGTTCAATAATTATTTTTCTAGATATTATGGAAATCATTGGGTGATAACTAAAATATGAAAATGTATGGAATGAGAAATTCTCCATTGAACCTTCGGAAAACCGAGAGATACGGACAATATGTAGCTAGGTCACACGAGTGATAAGGAACCTTCACCGTGTGCACAAGAAAGCTACGAGATGGAAAAATTTGATATGTAGCTAGGCCACATGGATGATAAGGGACTTTCACCATGTGTGCAAGAAAGCTACGGGATAATAATTTCATATGTAACTAGGTCACATGTGTAATCATCGTGTGTATACCATGTGTACAAGAAAGTTACAGGTTATGAGTAGCTAGGTCACATGAGTGGTTCCTAGTGTTGGACGCCATGTAGACAAGAAAGTTATGAGATGGAATGGCTAGGTCACATGGGTGATAAGAGACCTTCACCATGTGTACAAGAAAGCCGAATTATGTGTAGGTGGAGCTATGTGCTGAGACCACCGAGTATCGGGCGTTTTCCGAAGGGGTTCAACGAGATAACTTACTAATGGTGATTGGTGCGATCATGTTATGAATAAGTGCAGGTGTGAATGTGACCAATTGAGAAATGTGGCAAATGTACGTGTGAGCAAGTGTTTGTGTGAACAAGGGTGCATGTGACCATGTGTGTATGTGCATAATGTGTTTGATATGTGATACGTGATTGAAATTGTGGTAAGGATGATATGGTGTAAGCGCCATTATGAGTACTCATAAATATTGGTGATGATTATTCATTTGTATGGCTAGTATTGAACATGCTTGGTGTTATGTGTGCATATATAGAAGTAATATAAAGAAAACATGGGAGAGTAAAATTTTCAGTAAAATAGATTGAAACAGCAACAGTTATGTGATTTTGAAAAATCACCATAAATAATAAAAATTGAATTATATACTGAATGAGAGATTAAATTAAAGCTTATTGAGTCTATTTTCACATAAAAGAAATGGTGTGAGTAAATAAATTTTCTATTATGATATATTTAAATTTTGGTGAGACAGGGTCTGAATGGTTTCGGAAATCCCCTGTTCCAAATTTGGAAAATCACTAAATATTGTATAAAAATGGTTATGGTGTGTAATTTATATTCTCAGAATCCTTGGTGAGTCTACTTTCGAGAGAGACAAACAGGAAGGTTATCCAAACTCTGTATAATGAGAAATTTTAATTTTAGTGAAGAGGTGTTAGAGCTATCGAACAACAAAACAGGGTAATCTTTAATGAATAAACTGTATTTATTGGCTAAACCAAAAGTTCTGGTAATTTTATGGTAAAAAGATATGTGAGTCTAGTTTCAGGGAAAATTTACGGATCTTAATTTGGAGTTCTGTAGCTCCGGATATAAATAATTTAATGACTGTGACTCGAGAAAACAACTTAACTGGAATTTGAATAAATAGAAAGAATATGAAAATAGCATGTTATCGCATTGCTTATTATTTTCATGCGAGCTTACTTAGCGTAAAGCTTACTCCCTCCTTTCCATTTCTTTTAGTTTTGTCAGGTCAGCTCAGGGTTGGAGATCGTCGGAGGCAGCATCACACTATCGAGCCATTATCCTTGGAGTATTGGCATATATATGTTAAATGTTTTCAAGTGAGTGGCATGTATATGGATGTTGTTGTGATTAGTCAAATGTATTGGCTTATATTGATTTGTTGATTATAGCCATGAGATGTAGCTTATGATGATTTTGGCTTGTAAGCCTATTTGTCCATGGTATGTGTTAATGTCTTGTTATGTGGTATAAGTGATTAAATAGATGACAAGGTCAAATGCATGTGTTTGAAAAGTTTTAATTTTGGGCAAAATTTTGGTAACCCGGTTTTGTATGATTGTGAATGTTTAAGTCTGGTAACGCCTCGAACCCTATCCTGGAGTTGGATATGGGTGAGGGGTGTTACAGGCTTGCATTCTTCTCTTATGGGAAGTGATCGCTGTAAATCAAAGTTTTAAAATTTATAAAAGAATGATCGAACCTGGAAACTAACTCTGACAACGATTGAGGCAAGTGCACCTATCGAACAGTAGTATAGTTTAGGCAAGACCGGATTATCGAACCCAAAGGAACTAAAAGTACCAATACTCACTTTCTTTTTATTATTTAGCCTTTATATAAAGTGATGGTTGTTAAACTAAAACTAATCTACTTACTAAGCTAAGACGCAAAGACAAAAAGAATGAATTCGGGAAGTAACTTTTGGAAAAACTCAGTTGACTCAAGCGATACCCTTAGAAAAAATCCACCTAGACTTCACTTGTTATCTAACCTTGAACCATATGATTTATTTACTTAGTTTGATCCGTGAGACTCCCTAACGTATATTAAACCCTCTCTCGAGGCGAATAACGTCTAACCCTAGGTTAATTAGTGGAACTCTCGTTCGCTTATAATAACCCCCTAGAATAACAGTAAATCGATCTGTGGACTCCCATATTAGGTTTCACCCTAATCCGGAAAAATCTCGTCACCCTATCTCTAGGTGTGCGATCAACTCCGCTTAACTATGTTGGATCTACTCTTAGGCAGGGTCTATTCCTCCTCCACCTAAGCACATTAGATTTGGATTAAGTTCACACAATTAAGAACAAACTAAGTTATTATCATATAATTCAAAAATCAAATAACAAGATTCATCATAGGTTTCATCCCCTTCGGGTATCCGAAGGTTTAGTTCATAACAATAAAGGAAAACATCTCAAGAGAAAAGATAACACAAAACATAAGAAATCCCTAAAACCCCCTGAAGGAATTGAAGAGGAGATCCTCCGTCTTAAGTAGAATTTCGGCTTCTCGAGATGGATCAACTGGCTATCTTCGAGTGATTCCCACAAATCTGACCTTTCCGGCTTGGCTTTTTAGCCTAGCTTTCCGCCCCCTTTCAGCTGGTACCTAGGGTGTATTTATAGGCTTTTGAAACACATTTCTTTCTCCCTAAGTATCCTTTCTCGAATGGAATTTCTCTTCTCCACAGCAGAGGCACGGCCATGGCACACGCCCATGTAAATCGTGGCCAGGCCGTGTTCGAAACTGTTGAATGAGGCACGGCTGTGGAAGTCGTGGTAAGGCCGTGTTCTAGTAGGAATGGTGGCACGGCCGTGTGGCTTGAAGTCTAGGCCGTGCTGATTTCGTGGCTTGGCCCAACTTGGTCCATTTTAAGCCCGTTTCTCGTTCTTTTCATCATCAGGTGCTTTCCTGAGTATAAGACATGAAAAGAAAGGATTAAGAGCACCTTTTTACATAAATTGGGGCTTAAATCATCCAAAAGCATACTAAATGTGGGTTTAGAATATGTTACTTTTACGGTTTATCAAATACCCCCACACTTAAGCTTTTGCTTGTCCTCAAGTGAAATTCTCAACTTACAATTAAAACGAACTTCCTGTAATTCATAATTCCTATTGATAGTGTCTCATCATAATTCATAGATAATTTATACATGGATAATTCAATTCAAAGTGTCCTAAAAATTCAAACAGTATAAGTCATAGATTCTGTAGCACAAAACATAGACGTTTCCCTTCATCTAAATAATTACCTCTGATTCGGAATCGACAAGGATTAACATCCTCACAAAAGATTCTCTCAAATCACTCAAAGTGTTTAAGGTTCAAAATTTAGGCGCTCAAAAGTCAAACATGAAGAGTTAATCCCATAGGCTTGCATGAAAATCAAATCTCCACCACTGAAGTATGAGATGAAACACAAATCAAAAGGTCTTTGTTAGGGTTGTAATGGGGCTAGGTTAAGGTGTGGAGTAAAGGTGAATTAGAGGTTAGAATCGAGATTGAATCAACAAATTACCTAACTAAGAACTAATGAACTAATAATAATAAATACATCAATTGAAAACTAATAATACTAATAATACGAGCTTCTTCTTCGATATTTGGAATCCAAACGTATAAGCTCATTTAATCACAACTAATAATGAATAATGGATATACTTCAGTTTTTTTTAAGAACAAACTAAAAATACATAACTGAAATAGAAAACATAGTTAAGCTATTAATCAAATCAAATCTCGATATAAGGGTAGTCAAAAGGAGTGGTGATAACAAAAACAAAGGGGTTCTGGGATAATATCAGTGGGTGAGTCAAAATAGGGTTGTTAGGATTAAAAGGGGTTCACTAGGGGTTAATTTGTGAAGGTAGGCTTTTTATGGAGTTAGTGGGTTAGATCCTAGGGGCCTTTATCATCTCTGTGTTTCAAATCAAAAAAATGTGGTCTCGACATGTATAATCGATGCAAGTTCTAGAATAACAAATCAGTGTTGACATACTCATAATCAATAAAGTGAGCAAGAAAAAGAATATATGTTCTATAAGGCTCAAAAACTCACAAAAATTATGGGTATTTTGATGTCAACCTCGTAAATTTCAAACTTCAAAGTAATATTTAAACTCAGTTCGACAACCTAGAAAATTTTTAATTTCTGAAAAATAGACTTATCATGCTTGATTCTCTAGTATTCTTACAATTTAATTATCAATGCACAATTATCAATGACTTAATCTAAAACATATTAATAAAAATCATAAATCATCAGAAATTTTATCCTAATTAGCAATATGAGTAATTTACTTTCAAACAAGATCAATTCAGGGTTTTTGTTAGGTATCTTTTTAGGTTGTTCACCCCCCCACACTTAAGATGTACATTGACCTCAATGTACAAAGATATATAATAACAATTAATATGTAAAATCAAAAGAGAGGGGAGAGAGTGACACTCCCTGAATGAATGGATGATCTCTTATGTGGAAAACACGGTGAGGCTTCGGGATGGTGTTGGTGTTGGCTGATGACTTGAGTAGTGGTTTATTGCTCGTTGAAACTGCTAAGTCATCAGTTAGAATTTTTTTAGGGTGTAATTAAATAAATGTTAGGAATACTCGAAGGTTAGGAGTTAATGATAATCATGATAAAAGTTATCAAATGTATGATTAAAATGTTCAAACTTAAGATGAATCGAAATTAAATGAAAATAACTAGACAATAAAATAAAATAAAAAATAAAAAAACTTGAAAGTAAAAGAAAACTAGATAAAAGGACTCAAAAGTCCTCATCCTTGGCCGGGTCCTGTGGTGGTCCTGGTGGTGAGATATGAAGGTGTTGGCATATTTGTTGAAGGGTGGCCTCTAGCCCGTCAAAGCGCCGAGTGTTTTCAAAAAAATCTGACTCGAATCGGTCAAGCCGTGCGAGATGTCCGCTAATGATGGTTCTGTATGGGGACGGTCGCCGACTTCGGGCCGGTACCTCTGTGATGGTGGTGGGACATCATCAGTAATGTCCTCGGGCTCCTCCTCGTCTGTGGCGGTCACTAATTGGTATTGAGGGGGTTCAGTCCCTCATCGGTGTTTAATCATCCTCATGTGTAGCATTGTCTGGATGCCTTGAGGTTTCAAGTTACCGATCAGTGTGAGGGAGGTGATCTGAGCTTCAGTGTCGAGGAGGTTGAAGTGCCGAGCCAACCTCATAATGTATGGCCCCATTGACAAAATCCCCTTCCTATGTTGCTCTGTTTGATGTTGAATCGCGCATGCGATAAAATATGCTAAGTCAAAACATGTCCTTGGACATGCATGATAGGAAGTAAACGCCCCGCTTGTTTACGACGCTTTGTGCTTTCTCTGCGACTGTGATGGTGTGCGAGAATGGCGTGAATATACCTTAGAGTGGGAAAATACCGTCACCTTAGAGCGGCGGGATCGTAGATACTTGTAGTGGGGTGTAGGTTTCGCCAAAGATTCGATTGGAGTGCTTGATGGAGCTCACGGTTTAGATCGTCGAATGGGTTTTCTTCTATGAATTACGGTGTGTAAAGTCCTAGAGTGTGTGCGAATTGTGGTATGCTTAGTCGACGCACCGTACCTCTAGACGGGCTGCACCGCACTGGATCATCGAAATGTGCCATCACAGTTTGTAAAGTGAAGGTGGTGCAAAACTCGAGGGTAAGCTCCATGTATGTGGGCTCGATGATGGAAAAGAACTACTCCCACGGATCGGTTGAAATAAAGGCTCGAATATCAGTTGTGAGCCCGACGTGTTCCACTACGGCCCAATCGATGCGCCTACCGGTGTCGAGGGGTCTATCCCGGAGTGCTTTGTAATGCTCTTCCTGAGTGTTCTGAGAAAATCGGAGGAATGAATGCCTAACCTCGAAAGAAGCACTCGTGGAAGACGATCCGGGCCCCTTTCTTTTCTTGCTTGGGGCGGCTGTGGATCGCTTTGGTCGTGGTGATGACATTTGTACCTGAAAAATAATCAAATATAAAGCAAGTTCCTTAACAATAATATAGCCAAAGTATTTCGTACTAAATCAAGCCAAATGGTAATTAGTGGATATTGACAGTAATGATTCTTTCAAACAAAGAAGTTTATCAAAACAAATGCAAAAGTTTATTCCTAAAATGAAACCAATCAGCAACCAATTCATCAGAGATTTTTACTAAGTAATCATGAGTTTTTGAGAGAAATCTCTAAATATAAATCATGCTTAATATTAAAAAAAAGGAATAAAGCAAAATGGCATAATATTTATCAATTTTTTAGTCAAGAAATTAAGGTAGTGAAGGGAACCAGGGGTTGTGATGGTGGGATGCGAGCAAGCACGGGCAGAGCACGGCAGTGGGGCGGGTTTTGCAAGACTAACACGGCGGTGGGGTGAGTTTTGCAGGATTAACACGACGGTGGAAGGGGCGTGGCGTTGGCGGCGCGCTTGGTGTAGTGATGAGCGTCGCGGCGATTTTTGGATGGTTTTGGAGAGAAGAGGCAAGGGGAGGATGTTTTGGATGGGGGAGGGTGTCTGTGCGGCTAGATTTGGGAGAAAAGGGTGTTTAAAACTGATTCTAGGGTTAGGTTTTGGGGGGGAAGATGGGTTGATTTTATATAGGGGAGGTGGCACGGTCCATCGCCACGCCCGTGTTCATTTGAAAATGCCTGTGCTTTTCGCGATATCCGACATTTGGGCGCGTTTCAGGGTTCTTGGAACGGCCGTGGGTAAATTAGCACGCCCGTGTTTTAAGTGTCAGTATGTGGGCACGGTGAGGTCGCACGGGCGTGTGTTACCCGTGTTCGATAAGTCAGTAGCCTCGCACGGTTGTAAGCCACGACCGTGTGTAGCCCGTGCTTAATAAGTCAGTAGGCTCGCACGGTTGTAAGCCACGGGCGTGTTTAGCCCATGCTTAATAAGTCAGTAGCCTCGCACGAAAGGTTGGCACGGGCGTGGTCTGACGTCGCAGCCCGTGTGGGGCAAATCGTTTCGTCCCTGTTTGTGCACGGCTACTGGCACGCCCGTGTTTTATCCCCTGTCTTCCACACGGCCATTAGCACGCCCGTGTCAACAGCCGTGTGGTTTAAAACCTGCGCTTTTATTAGTCTGAGTTAGTTTGGAGTTAGATGCTGAGTAAAAGAAATAAATAAAATAAAAAAGAATTGAAAATAAAATGTTAGTGAATTAGTGCTCGGGTTGCCTCCCGAGAAGCGCTTATTTATAGTCTTAAGCTAGACTTTCCTTGTTTTCGGTTCTAAAAGAAGGCTCATAGAGCATAAGCTCCTCTCTCATATCTCCAAAATCTGCATCATTATAAATTTTAAGTCGGTGACCATTTACCTTAAATGTGCCTTTAGTGGGATGAGTTACCTCGATGGTGCCATATGGAAAAGTTGTTTTGATCATAAATGGGCCTGACCATCTTGATTTTAACTTTCCCGGAAATAGTTTAAGCCTTGGGTTGTATAGTAGGACCAGGTCTCCTACTTCGAATTGCTTTGATCTCTTGAGAAGAGCATCATGGCGTCGCTTTGTTGCTTCCTTGTATAGTTTTGAGTTCTCATAAGCTTCTGTTCTCCACTCGTCCAGCTCGTTCATCTGCATCATTCTTCTTTTTCCTGCAATTTTTAGGTCAGAATTCAAAAATTTTATTGCCCAAAAAGCTTTGTGTTCTAATTCGAATGGTAGATGACAACTTTTCCCGTATACAAGTTTGTATGGGGATGTCCCTAGGGGTGTTTTAAATGCTGTTCTATAGGCCCATAAAGCATCATCTACTTTAACTGCCCAATCTTTTCTATTTGATTCAACCGTTTTTTCTAGAATGCGCTTAAGTTCTCTGTTCGCTACCTCAACTTGCCCGCTGGTTTGAGGATGATATGGGGGTGGGTGTCTGTGGTATACTCCATATTTTTAGGACTTTTGCAATTTGAGTATTACTGAAATGAGTACCCTATCACTAATGATGGCTCTCGGTGTGCCAAATCGGGAAAACAGTTTCTTGAGAAACTTGACTACTACCCTAGCATCATTGGTAGGTAAAGCTTCCGCTTCACGCCCATTTTGACATGTAATCAAGCGCCACTAGGATGTACTTGTTTCCAAACGAACTAGGAATGGTCCCATGAAATCAATACCCCACACATCAAATATTTCACATGATAACATATATGTTTGAGGCATTTCATCACGTTTAGAAATATTACCTATTCTTTGGCATCTATCACACGAGGTAACATACTGTTGGCATCTTTAAATAGAGTGGGCCAATAAAAACCTGATTCGAGTATTTTGTGTCTTTGTCTTAATACCCTTTGTAGTGTCCTTCCGATGGTCTGAATGGCAATGCTCCAAGATTTTGATTGCTTTTGTCTTTGTAACACATCTTGAATTATCGATCGCACATATGCGAAAAAGAAAGGGATCTTCCCAAAATAATTTTTCACATCGAGAAAGAATCGCTTCTTTTGGTGATGTGTTAATTTCCTTGGCAAGACGTTAGTTGCTAAATAATTTGCAATATTAGCAAACCAAGGTACCTCAGAATGTGTTATAGAAAAGAGTTGTTCTTCGGGAAACGAATCATTTATTTCACCTTCATCGATTTCTTTGGTGTGTGGATTTTCAAGTCTAGAAAGGTGATCTGCTGCAAGATTCTCGGCTCCCTTCTTATCTTGTATTTCTAAGTCAAATTCCTGTAAGAGTAAAATCCATCGTATGAGTCTGGGTTTTGCATCAGGTTTGTTTAAAAGATAACGAAGAGCTGAATGGTCAGTGAAAACGAAAACTTTAGACAATATTAGATACTGTCTAAATTTATCAAAAGCAAAAACTACGGCTAGCAATTATTTCTCTGTGGTGGTATAATTTTCTTGTGCGGGTGTTAGTGTTCTACTAGCGTAATAAATTGGCTGAAAATGCTTGCCTCTTCGTTGTCCCAGAACTGCACCTACTGCGAAATCACTTGCATCACATATTAGTTCAAAGGGTAGATTCCAATCAGGTGCAATTATAATTGGAGCATTTATTAGTTTATCCTTAAGGATATTGAATGCATCTAAACATTCCTGATCAAAATCGAAAGGAACATCTTTTTCTAGTAATTTTGTTAAAGGCTTAGCTATTTTAGAAAAATCCTTAATGAGTCTTCTGTAAAATCTTGCATGTCCTAAAAAGCTTCTAATGGCCTTAACTGAATTGGGAGGAGGTAATTTTTCTATGGTTTCAGTCTTTGCTTTATCTACCTCAATCCCTTTACTAGAAATTTTATGTCCTAATACTATTCCCTGTTGTACCATGAAGTGACATTTTTCCCAATTTAAAACAAGGTTTGTTTCCTCACATCTCATTAGGACTCGTTCTAAATTTTTAAGGCAAAGATGGAAAGAATTACCGTAAAATGAGAAATCATCCATAAATACCTCCATGATATCTTCCACGAGTTCATCAAAGATTGCTAGCATGCAACGCTGAAAAGTAGCAGGAGCATTACATAATCCAAAAGGCATTCTACGATAAGCAAACGTACCGTATGGGCATGTGAACGTTGTCTTTTCTTGATCTTCAGGTGCTATTGGGATTTGGAAATAGCCGGAGAGTCCATCTAGGAAGCAATAGTACATGTGTGTCACGATAACCTTTCTAGCATTTGATCAATAAAGGGTAGGGGAAAGTGATCTTTTCTAGTGGCGTCATTCAGTTTCCTGTAATCTATGCAAACTCTCCAACCTGTGACTGTCTTGGTAGGAATTAGTTCATTCTTTTCGTTAGCTACCACGGTCATGCCTCCTTTCTTTGGGACAACCTGCACAGGACTCACCCACTTGCTGTCAGAAATAGGATAAATTATTCCAGCATCTAGAAGTTTAATTACCTCGGCTTTCACGACTTCTTTTACGTTGGGATTTAGACGTCTTTGTGGTTGCACACATGGCTTGTACTCATCTTCCACTAAAATTTTGTGGGTACAAAATGTTGGGCTTATTCCCTTAATGTAAGAGATTTTCCAAGCTATGGTTTTTTTATGCTCTCTCAGTACCTGTATCAACTCATCTTTTTCCTTGGGTTCTAATTCTGAAGAGATAATTACTGGTAACGTAGAATTTTCCCCAAGGAATGCGTACTCTAGGTGCTTTGGTAGTTGCTTTAATTCTAAATTGGGCGGTTCCTCAACAGAGGGTTTTTGTTTGAAATTGTCATCAAATTCAATGCTTTCTTTTTCGTTTGTTTTGATGATAATTTTAGCTCAGAAGCTTCATCTTCTTCCCCCTATTCTTGAGTGAGACATAGTTCCATCGTGTCATCATGCAGGATTTCCTGTAAAGAGTTTTGAACAAGATGGTCATTGGTGTCAACAAAATAACATGAATCATCTTGTTCTCTGGAATATTTCATGGCATCATAAATTTGAAAACTAATTTCCTCATCACCTATCCTTAATGCAAGTTTACCATCACCTACATCAATAATGACCCTAGCAAGTAGCTAAAAAGGGCGCCCTAGTATTAAGGGGACCTCAATGTCTTTATCCATGTCAAGCACAACAAAATCAAGCGGGAAAAATAAATTTATCAATTTTTACGGGGCGTCTTCGACAACTCCCCTAGGATATTTAATAGATCTATCACTAGTGAATACTCATCCTAGTGGGTTTTGGTTCCCCGAGATCTAGTCATTTAAACATCTTATAAGGCATTAAATTAATATCGGCACCTAGATCGGCTAATGCTTTCTTAATATTTAAAGCGCCAATTAAACAAGGAATAGTAAAACTTCCTCGGTCTTTTAATTTGGTTGGTAGCTTATTTTGGAGGATGGCCGAACATTCTTCACTAAGCTCCACCATTGATATTTCTTCAAGCTTCCTTTTATTTGTCAAGAGTTCTTTCAAGAATTTCGCGACGCGTAAGCATTCGTGAAATAGCTTCAACAAAAGGTAAGTTAATATGTATTTGTTTAAAAGTTAGAAACTTACCATATTGGGAGTCTAATCGTTCTTTCTTCAACCTTGCTTTGGATATGGGATAGGTGGTTTACTTTCTTTATGTCTTTGGAATTACATCCTCAATTTCCATATCCCGTGTTTTGTCATCTACTGGTGGCATTCTTTCTCTCGGTTCGACTAGCTCCTTTCCGCTTCTTAGTGTAACTGCCTTTACCTGTTCTATTTCTTTAGAGAAAACCGCTGATTGAATTTTGGAAACCATCTCAGTAAGTTGTTTAATTGACTGAATAAATTCCCCAACTTGACTCTCGATCGTTTTGATCGCTGTTTGTTGATTATCTACTGTTGTCTCAGTCTTTTGGAAGCGGGCCTCTGCTGATGCTATGAATTTTTTCAGCGTCTCTTCAAGACTCGGCTTCTTTTCCTGTGGATAGGGCTGATTTTGGAAATTTTGAGGAGGTTGTTGTCTTTTATTTCATTGATTTCCTTGTCCTCCCCACGAAAAATTTGGGTGGTTCCTCCAACCTGAATTATAATTATTACTATATGGGTTATTATTGGATCTAAAATTATTACCTATATAGTTCGTCTGTTCGCTCTCTGGTTGGTATGGTGGGTACTCAGGATTCGCCACTGTTCCACCTGCGTCGCACTGCATCACTGGATGTAACTGCGAAGAACACAAACTATCAATCTTCTTATTCATCAACTCTACCTGGTTTGATAGCATGGTTACTGCGTCGAGGTTGTAAACTCCTGCTGTTTTTGTTGGCCTTGTTCTTGTAACTTGCCAGCGATAGTTGTTCGAGTGACATCTCTTCAATAAAATCGAAATTTCGCCTCGGGAGTTTTATTATTCGGGGTTCCACCGTAATTTGAATCAATTAATTTCCTCGTTGAAGGATTCACACCGTTGTAAAAAGTTTGGACTTGGAGCCACAATGGTAATCCGTGGTGTGGGCATCTCCTCAAGAGATCCTTGTATCTCTCCCATGCGTCGTATAATGTCTCTAAATCCATTTGTACAAAAAAAGATATATCATTACGTAACTTGGCCGTTTTGGCCGGTGGGAAATATTTTAATAGAAATTTTTCGGTCATTTGTTCCCATGTAGTGATTGACCCTCGTTGCAATGAGTTTAACCACTGTTTAGTTTATTTCTTAGTGAAAAGGGAAATAACCGAAGACGTATGGCATCATCAGAAACGCCATTTATTTTGAAGGTATCGTAGAATTCTAAAAAGTTAGCTATATAAGTGTTTGGATCTTCATCCTGCAAACCATCAAATTGAACAAATTGTTGAATCATTTGAATAGTGTTAGGTTTTAATTCAAAATTATTAGCAGCTATAGTAGGCCTAACAATACTCGATTCTGCCCCTATTAAATGTGGTTTAGCATAATCAAACATAGTACGAGGAGCATTATTTTCTCCCACATCTTGTGGTGGAGGATTATTTTCGTCCATCCCTTTAGTAGGATTGGATTTGTCTTCTCGCTCTCCTTGGTAATTTAGGGCTCGCCTAATTTCTCTGCGATTTCTTCGAGCGGTAGCTTCAATATCACTGTTGTATTCTAAAGGTCCTCTCGGGTTTCTTCTAGTCATAAACTAGAGGTACCTGATAGGAAAAGAAACAAAATTTAGCAAATTTAAAATTAAAACTAAAAATAAAAATAAATTGCGAAAAAAATAAAAATAATGGCTAAAGTAATAAAAATAGAGTTTTCTTAATATTTTAGTTCCCCGGCAACGGCGCCAAAAACTTGATCGTTGTAAATCAGAGTTTTAAAATTTATAAAAGAATGATCGAACCTGGAAACTAACTCTGACAACAATTGAGGCAAGTGCACCTATCGAACAGTAGTATAGTTTAGGCAAGACCGGATTATCGAACCCAAAGGAACTAAAAGTACCAATACTCACTTTCTTTTTATTATTTAGCCTTAATATAAAGTGATGGTTGTTAAACTAAAACTAATCTACTTACTAAGCTAAGACGCAAAGACAAAAAGAATGAATTCGGGAAGTAACTTTTGGAAAAACTCAGTTGACTCAAGCGATACCCTTAGGAAAAATCCACCTAGACTTCACTTGTTATCTAACCTTGAACCATATGATTTATTTACTTAGTTTGATCCGTGAGACTCCCTAACGTATATTAAACCCTCTCTCGAGGCTTAATAACGTCTAACCCTAGGTTAATTAGTGGAACTCTCGCTCGCTTATAATAACCCCTAGAATAGCAATAAATCGATCGTGGACTCCCATATTAGGTTTCACCCTAATCCGCAAAATCTAGTCACCCTATCTCTAGGCATGCGATCAACTCCGCTTAATTATGTTGGATCTACTCTTAGGCGTGGTCTATTCCTCCTCCACCTAAGCACATTAGATTTGGATTAAGTTCACACAATTAAGAACAAACTAAGTTATTATCATATAATTCAAAAATCAAATAACAAGATTCATCATAGGTTTCATCCCCTTCGGGTATCCGAAGGTTTAGTTCATAACAATAAAGGAAAACATCTCAAGAGAAAAGATAACACAAAACATAAGAAATCCCTAAAACCCCCTGAAGGAATTGAAGAGGATATCCTCCGTCTTGAGTAGAATTCCGGCTTCTCGAGATGGATCAACTGGCTATCTTCGATGGATTCCCACAAATCTGACCTTTCCGGCTTGGCTTTTTAGCCTAGCTTTTTGCCCCCCTTTCAGCTGGTACCTAGGGTGTATTTATAGGCTTTTGAAACATGTTTCTTTCTCCCTTAGTATCCTTTCCCGAATGGAATTTCTCTTCTCCACGGCAGAGGCACGGCCATGGCACACGCCTGTGTAAATCGTGGCCAGGCCGTGTACGAAACTGTTGAATGAGGCACAGCCGTGTAAGTCGTGGTAAGGCCGTGTTCTAGTAGGAATGGTGGCATGACCGTGTGGCTTGAAGTCCAGGCCGTGCTGATTTCGTGGCTTGGCCCAACTTGGTCTGTTTTAAGCCCGTTTCTTGTTCTTTTCGTCATTGGGTGCTTTCCTGAGTATAAGAAATGAAAAGAAAGGATTAAGAGCACCTTTTTACATAAATTGGGGCTTAAATCATCCAAAAGCATACTAAATGTGGGTTTAGAATATGTTACTTTTACGGTTTATCAGGAAGGCGATGCACTACAATATCAGTAGTTAGCCCAGGCATATCTTGGTATGACCATGCAAAGATGTCTTTGAATTCCCGCAGTAACTCAACGAGGTCTTGCTTTGTCTCTTCGGCTATGTGCGTTCATATTTTCACTACCTTCCCTTCCTCTAAGATTACATTCTCTACCACCTCTTTATAGGGTAAAATTTGTTTCACCTATTGTTCTACCATCCTTAACAAATTTGGAGGCAAATCACAATCTCTGTCACCTTCAAAATCTTGAGATTCCTCTAAACGCATGTCTCGCTCAAAAGGGAACTCTGAATCTGTAATATCGTTGCTCATGTCATTGATATCTAGGGACCTGTGGTAGGCACAAAGGAATGTACAAAGAACAAATGAATTCAAGAATAACTATTCACATGATATGAATGAGAATAACAAAAATTTTGGAAGGAAATCAGAAGATCAAAAGAATGAAATAATATTTGCTTGAATTGATCATCAAAAATGTATTTTATTGAAACAAAGATGTCTGAACATGAGCCTATTTCAGAAATGAAATCTTTTTAGGCTTTAAAACAACAAGTGTGTTCTAAACATTACTCTGTGTAATCTCTAAAAACTACAGGAAGTTCCTCTGCAGTCCAGTTGTTCAAAACACTTCCAGGTTCATAAGGATGAATGCCCAACAAGTTTCTTCGTTCAGTTCCTTCCTCGTGTATGGCATTGATATGGAGGTTTTCGTTTCTCAATAATCCTGTCTCGGAGTGAATTATCCCTCCTAATACAAAAGTCTGGGATATGTGAGGGAATGCCATTAATTCCCACTTGACTTCTTCCCCACTCAACCGTACTCTCCTTCTCTCCTGCTTCTTTTCCATCTCTTTCTTCCTTTGTCTAGCATCTGGCCTGAAACCCAAGCCAAAACGATCTTTTTTCTCTTTCAGCATCGGAACCCGAATCCCTCCTTGGATATGTCTACCCAATCCTTTTCCTGGTAAGGCTCCTTTCCCCACCATCATTTGCAAGCCCATTCTCGTAGTCCTGGATATCCTAGGTACTGGAACCTCATTCCCTTCCAAAAATGAATGTTGCGTTCACGAACTCTAAAGATCGAAAGGAACACTCAATAGCCTCCTTATTTTCCTCTAAATATGGCACGTCGTTGATAACAGTTGCTATGATGTCCTCTTTAGCATTTATAGTAACTAGCCGACCTTCCGTTACTAGTTTCAATTTTTGATGTAATGATGAAGGTACTGCTCCTGCCGAGTGTATCCAGGGCCTCCCTAACAAGCAATTGTAGGAGGGCTTGATGTCCATTACCAGAAAATCTACTTTATATGTGTTTGGTCTAATCAACAAAGGTATGTCGATTCTTCCCATTACTCTTCTCCCAGTGCCATCAAATGCTCTCACTACGTTCTGGCATGTTTTCATGTGAGAACTGTCTATAGGCAATCTATTCAGCATAGACAATGGTAATACATTCAAGGCCGATCCATTATCGATTAACACACTTGGCAGAGTATATCTCTTGCAACGAGTAGTGATGTGCAGAGCTTTAGTCGATCCCATGCCCCCAGGTGGAATTTCATCATCACTGAAATAAATAAAGTTATCGGCACTTATATTACTAACCAGACGGTCAAGTTTGTTGACAGATATATCTTTAGTAATAGAGGTTTCATTCAACACTTTCATCAATGCCTCGCGATGTACTTCTGAGCTTAAAAGCAATGCTAGCACTGATATGCGAGCGGTTGTTTGCGCAGTTGCTCTACCACACTGTATTCACTGTGCTTCAAGAATTTCAGAAATTCTTTAGCCTCTTCCTCCTTTACTGGTTCATTGATAAGTGCCTCAGGTCCTTTCTCTCGTTCAACTGCCAAGGTATTTGATTTCACTGGTTCTATTCTGACGTTTACCGAGTCGTAACGCCTTCCACTACGTGTGTAAGATCCTTCATTTTGGTCCTCCTTGGAATCGCTAGCTAGGATTTCTCCTCCTGGTATTGTCACATTACAGTCGTAATTCCAAGGTACCATTTTGTTATCCTTATAAGGAAAGGAAACAGGTTTCTAGATTACGGCCTTTGGCGCCATTTGTGTTCCGCCTTCCGTGTTTCTTGGTCGGGAGATGATGATCCTCGGATAATTGGCTTTTTGGTTTGTCAACTCTCCTTCTGTCGCGCATATGCTTTCTCACCCTGAGCCTTCTTCATAAAATTATAATTCTTTATTGTCCATAAAGCTTTGCACCAAGACCCTGAACTCAACACATTCCTCGATCTCGTGCCCTTCTGCTTTGTGGAACTTACAATAGTCCCTTACTCCTTCACATCCTTCCACAGAATCTAATACTATCAATCCTCTTCCTACCACTTCTCTCCAGACAATTCTCAACGGGGTTTTTACCTCTGCAATATCCTCATTGATCCTTCTCACGATACTTTTACCAATCGCATTTACCTCCTTATCTCTATGGTTAGGTAATGGATTTTCTACACTTGGTGTCTCATCAAACTTTACGATCTCCATCTTAATAAGTCTCTCGACTACCTTTTTTAAAGCAGGGCAGTTTTCTATTGAATGCCCCGGTATTCTCGCATGATAGTCACATTGAGCGTTTGAATCATACCATTTGGGATATAGGGACTGTAACGGTTTTAGATAAAATGGGGACACCACGTGTGCGTCAAATAAACTTTGATACAACTCCCTATACGTCATTGGGATTGGCGTAAATTGGAGCTTTTCAGAGTTTTGCTTTGTACCTGATTCCTACCTTATCGAACCTTGTTGCCCATTACTTTTGGTTGGCTAACAGTAATTGCCTTTGAGTACCCTTTGTTATATGTGCTCGTATTATTCACCTCATTCTCCTTTTTCATTGGAGCTGACCTTTTGGTGTTTTCCCCTGCTTCTATCCTACCACTCCTTATGGCATTTTCAATCATTTCTCCCACCATTACTATATCCACAAAGCTCTTTGTGGTACTTCCTATCATGTGAGTAATGAATGGGGCCTTTAAAGTATTGATAAAAAGAATTGTAGTTTCTTTTTCTAGGAGCAGCGACTGAGCTTGTATGGCAACTTCCCCCCATCTTTGCGCATACTGCCTGAAGCTTTCATTCGACTTCTTCTCTATATTCTTCAAGGTAATTCTATCAGGAGTCATGTCTGTTACGTGACTATACTGCCTCATAAATGCTTGTGCTAGGTCATTCCACGAACTAATCTTAGCACGGCTTAGTTGATTATACCATTTGGATGCCGCACCCACCAAACTATCTTGGAAACAGTGAATCAGTAGTTGGTCATTGTTAACATACCCAGTCATCCGCCTGCAGAACATAGTGATGTGAGCCTCGGGACAACTAGTCCCGTTATACTTCTCAAATTCCGGCATTTTGAACTTATGGGAAAGTACCAAGTCTGGGACCAAACTCAATTCCTTAGCATCAATTCAACCATGTTTATCAATATTTTCCATTGCCTTGAATTTTTCTTCCAACCACCTACATCGGTCCTCAAACTGCTTTGGAAGCTCCATTCTTGCCCCTTCCCTTTCTGCCACATCCAAATCAGGAATAACGGGATTGGTTGGATTATCTCCTGGGTTAGAGCCTGAGCCAACTTGGAAGTTTATTGGATTTGAAGCACCAGCCTGAACTTGCTGAGGCCTAATCGTGATAGATGGCCCTTGCGGGTATACCTCAGGTTGTGTCTGTGCATGGATGGGAGTAAAACCCAGAGGATAGTCCTCACTTTCTTCCCCAGCATTGGTCATGGGACCTTTTCCTTTGTCCATCGCCCCAGTCAGTAATTGAGCCATTTCAGTCGTCATGTTTCTTTGGGACTCCATCATTTGATCCCTTATGTCTTGCTGGATCTTGGCTAGTTGCTCTTGCATCTGATTCTGCATTTCTCTTTGTAGTTGTTCGAGTCTTTCTAATCTTTGATCCATATATCTTATCTTAGCTCGAGTACTGTATCGATGCCTAGTTTCCAGATTAATCCTCTCTCACTCTCTCTGTAATAATTTCAACTAATTATCGATGTAATGCAAATGCATGAATGCAAAAAAAAAAAGGTATCGATTCTGATTCAATTTCATTTAGAAACTTTATTAGAAAATAAAATTCTTTACATAAAAAAGATTACAAATATGCCTTTGCCCTAATGCCCAAAGTTTTAAATCTCTCAAATAACGAAGCTAACTCTTGACCCCGGTCTGACTCTAGCTCGTACTTCACGCTTAGCAAATCAGCCTGAGCTGCCAAAGTCTGTACATGATTGGCTACTTCCTGAATCTGAGATGCGGCTTCTCCCATGACGTAGTCTCTGTTTCTGACTTGATTTTGAGAATAGTGAAGCTATTCCTTCCAATATTCCTCATTTGCTTCGAGAAGCTCAACCCGAAATTCATAATTTTGTAACGCAAATTCTAGTTCTTCAATCCTCTTTTTCATCTCTTCGGTCTTGTTTAGACTTGTCTTCAGCTCAATCGTAGAATTACGACTTCTATACTGATGGAGTAACTTTTCAAGATCTGCCACTCTAACCTCTAATCCTCCTTTTTCGCCTTGAGTTTCTGCCAAATTCCTCTCTAGGATCTCTTTCTGTGCCTGAGTCTCTTGGAAATTTCTCTTCCATCGATCAACTTTGGTCCTTTCTTCTTGAATCTCTCTTTGCCATTGCTCCGACGTTTTTCCCAATCCGACGTTTCTCACTGATAGACGCAATTTCTTGTAATCCACTTTCAAACTACCCAGGTATTCTTCGACTTCATTCTTTCTTTTCTTTAATTTCTCTGCTTCCAGGTTTTGAACATCAGCATCTAACCTCAAATACATTTTCTCTTCCTCTAACTGTTCTATCTTCTTCTCGAGCTCCAAATTCCTCCTTTTGAAATCTTGCCTTATGATCTCTAGCTCTGATGGGACCACTTGCAAGTATTCCTCTCTTGATCGGGCGCCTTCTGGATTCAGCTCAGGGTTGTTATCATTAATCCTTTTAATCCTCCATTCGCTGTACTCTGGGGTCGTCATTGGGCCTGCGGATAATCTCTTCATCCTACGAGTCTGATTCCAAGCACTAGAAATCTCCTTAACCCTCTTCTTATAGTTATCTCCTCTATATGAGAACTCACATTGAGCGAGACCATGTGTTGCTGGTACGAACTGTCTTGATCCATATTGCCTTAGTACGAGCAAAGGAGCATACCCAATGGCTCCCCAAATTCCAAGTAAAGGAACCCAGTCAAAACTCCAACATCGATAAAGAATTTCGTCGGGAATCATCCAAGGAGCCCTCCACTCGATGTCTTCCTCTTGAAGGTTTTGAAGGAGAGCCATCCAGTTTTCCTCAGACACGTCTTCTCTCCTTGGTGTTACATGCCTTTCAAAATTTGAGCTGCCCTTTTCAGGTTTTCAACTCAAAACACCTTTGGTCTCAAGGCGCCCTTTACGGGTTCTCGCCTAGGCCTTATCCCTTTTTTTTTTAGTCTCAAAGCGCCCTTTGTGGGTTTTCACCTTGGCCTATTCTCCTTTTTAAGCAAAATATTTTTTGATTGAATCCAAGTTCACAGGATTGGGTAAGCTTTTCCCATCAATTTTGGTCAAAATCAGTGCACCTCTAGAGAAAGCCTTCTTCACCACATATGGTCCTTCCCAATTTATCATCCATTTTCCTTTGAAATCCCTTTGTGTGGGAAGGATCTTTTTCAGTACAAGGTCCCCCTCGTGAAATTCTCTTGGGCAAACTTTTTTATCATAAGCTCGCATCATTCGTTTTTGGTACATCTGACCGTGACGAATAGCCCTTAGCCTCTTTTCCTCAATCAAGCTCAACTGATCATATCGAGACTGGATCCATTTCGCTTCATCCAGCTTTATCTCTGACAAAACTCGAAGAGAAGGTATCTCTACTTCAATAGGTAGGACTGCCTCCATCCCGTAAACCAATGAGAAAGGAGTTGCCCCAGTAGAAGTTCTGACGAACGTTCGATAAGCAGAGAGTGCAAATGGTAATTTCTCATGCCAATCCTTATAAGTCTCATTCATTTTCCCTACTATCTTCTTAATGTTTTTATTGGCCGCTTCCACTGCCCCATTCATTTTTGGATGATACGGAGATTAGTTGTGGTGTTTGATCTTGAATTGACTGCAGACTTCTGCTATCGTGCTGTTGTTCAAGTTTAGTGCATTATCTGATATGATCCTCTCGGGCATTCCATATCGACATATGATTTCCTTCTTCAAGAACCGGCTAACTGCTGACTTAGTAACGCTAGCATATGAAGTAGCCTCTACCCATATAGTGAAATAGTCAATAACCACAAAGATGAATCGATGCCCATTCGAAGCTTTCGATGAGATCGGCCCAATGACATCCATGCCCCACATGGAAAAAGGCCATGGAGAAGTCATAACATGCAAATGTGAAGGCGGTACGTGAATTTTGTCTCCATAAATCTGGCATTTATGACATCTTTTGGCATAGTTGATACAATCTCCTTCCATAGTGGACCAATAGTATCTGAATCTCATTATTTGTCTAGCCATTGTGAATCCATTAGCATGTGTTCCACAAACGCCCTCATGAACTTCTTCCAAAATTTTCCTAGCTTCAATAGCGTCAACACATCTCAATAGTACCTGATCTTTCCTTCTTTTGTACAAAATATCCCCATCTAAAACATAGTCACAGGCTAATCTTCTTAACGTTCTTTTGTCATTCTCAGTTGCATGATCAGGGTATTCACGATTTCTTACGTATCGCAATATATCATGATACTAAGGGTAATCATCCTTTTCCTCCTCTTCCATGTTACAACAATGAGCTGGAACTTCAAAAATACTCATCTGAATAGGTCTCATATCCTTTAGTTTGTTTAATTTAATCATAGAAGCCAGAGTTGCCAAAGCATCTGCCATCTGGTTTTCATTACGTGGGAGATAATTAAAAGTGATGTCATCAAACTCCTCAATCAATCCCAAAACTATTTTTCAGTAATTGATCAGTTTGGGGTCTCTTGTCTCCCATTCACCTTTAAGCTGGTGAATTACTAATGCAGAATCTCCATATACTTCTAGCACTCTAATTTTATGCTCTACAGCTACTCGAATTCCCATGATGCATGCTTCATATTCTGCCATATTGTTTGTGCAATCAAAATCCAATTTGCATGAGAATGGATAATGATATCCACTTGGGGACACCAAGACTGCCCCAATTCTATTTCCTACAGCATTTGATGCTCCATCAAAGTTTAGCTTCCACGGATACTGATCGTGTGTCAGAGTCTTAATATTTATATAATGAATGATCTAGCCTAGAAACTAACTGTGACAACGATTGAGGCAAGCGCACCTATCGAACAGTAGTATAGTTTAGTGGCAAGACCGGAATGTCGAACCCAAAGGAACCAAAAGTACTAATACTAACTTTCTTTCTATTATTTAGCCTAAGAATTGAAGTGAATTATTGTTTAATCTAAAATTAACTAACTACTAAGCTAAAGACGCTAAGACAAAGAGAATGATATGGGGAAATACTTGTGGGAAAAACCAATTGATTAAGACAATACCCAAGGAAAAATCCACCTAGACTTCACTTGTTATTTAACTCGAACGGATGATTTATTCACTTGACCGATCCGTAGGATTCCCTAATGTATATATTACCTCTCCGTCGAGGCGACTAACGTCTAACCCTAGGTTGATTAATTGAAATCTTTTTCTAATTAAAACCCCTAGAATTGCATTAACTCGATCTATGGACTCCCATATTAGGTTTGACCCTAATCCAGCAGATTTTCGTCATCCTATGTCTAGGGTTGCGATCAACTCTGCTTAATTATGCTAGATCTACTCTTAAACAGGGACTTTTGCTCCACTGCCTAAGCACATCACTACTTGAATCAATATCCTGAAATATCAAAACAAGAATTAAGAACACATAATTAAGAACAAATCAAGTATATATCATATAGTTCATAAAACAATAACAAGATCCGTCTTAGGTTTCATCCCCCTCAGGTATCTGAGGGGTTTAGTTCATAATAATAAAAGAATACATCTCAGAAGAAAAGATAAAACAAAACATAAGAAAACCCTAAAACCCCCTGAAAGAATTGAAGGAGAGATCCGCCGTCTTGAGTATGATTTCAGCTTCTTGAGATGTATCAACTGGCTTTCTTCAAGTAAATCCCACAATTCTGACCTCTCTGGCTTGGCTCCTTGGCCTAGCTGGCTGCCTCCTGACCAAAAAGCCCTTTAGGGTGTTTATATAGGCTTTTGGAATGTCTTTCTTTGCCTCTAAGTACCCTATTCCGGGTGAAATTCCTCTTTGTCACGACAGGGACACGCCCGTGTGGCACGCCCGTGTAAATCGAGTTGTAGGCCGTGGTTGGGTCTGCTAAAGAGGCACGGTCGTGTGGTGAACCACAGGCCGTGTCGATTTCCTACTTTGGCCTATTTGGTCTGTTTTTGGCTCGTTTCTCATTCTTTTCATCCTCCGATGCTTTCCTAAGTATAAAACATGAAAATAAAGGATTAGGAGCACCAAATTCCACAATTCAGGGAATAAATCATCCAAAAGTATGCTAAATGTGGGATTAAAATATGAACATATTACGGTTTATCAGATACTCTTCATTAGTTGCCACATACATTAGCTCTTCATTGGGGAAATCAAAGCTCAAAGGTTCATAATCTTTTAAAGCTCTGCTAGCCAAAAATTATGCTATTGCGCTCCCTTTTATAGCCTTTTGGTTCACATAGACTATATCAAATTCAGAAAGCAAAATCTGCCATCTTGCCATCCTTCCATTCAGAGCAGTTGACTCCATCATATACTTTAATGGGTCAAGTTTCGAAATTAGCCAGGTTGTATGATATAGCATATATTGCCTCAACCTCGGAGTTGTCCAAATCAAGGCACAACACAATTTCTCAATTGACGAATATCTCATTTCACACTCAGTGAACTTTTTACTGAGATAATATATCACATTTTCTCTTCTTCCTGACTCATCATGTTGACCAAGCACACATCCCATGGAGTTATTGAACACTATCAAATACAGTATTAATGGTCTATCTAGATTAGGCGGAGATAGTACTGAGGCATTTGACAGATATTGTTTGACTTTGTCAAAAGCTTTCTGGCACTCATCGTCCCATACGCCTTGGTTGTGTTTCTTAAGAAGACGAAATATGGGATCACATTTCTCAGTTAATTGTGAAATAAACCGAGCAATGTAATTTAACCTTCCAAGAAAACCTCGAACTTCTTTTTGAGTGCGTGGTGGAGGCAATTCTTGTATAGCTTTGACCTTATCTGAGTCAACCTCGATTCCTCTTTCACTGACTACGAAGCCCAGTAATTTCCCTGACCGAGCTCCAAAAGTACACTTTGCCGGGTTGAGCTTTAATTGAAATTTTCTCAATCTCAAGAACAACTTCTTCAAAACTTCAATGTGTTCTTTTTCTGTTCGAGATTTGGCGATCATGTCAGCAACATATACTTCAATCTCTTTGTGCATCATGTCATGGAATAAGGTTACCATGGCCCTTTGATATTTTGCTCCTGCATTCTCTAGCCCGAATGGCATCACCTTATAACAAAAGGTACCCCACAATATTATGAAAGTAGTTTTCTCCCTATCCTTAGGATGCATCTTTATCTAATTGTATCTCGAAAAATCATCCATGAAAGAAAACAGTGAGTATCCCGCCGTATTATCCACCAACGTGTCAATATGAGGCAAGGGGAAATTGTCCTTTGGACTGGCTTTAATTAAGTCCCTGTAGTCTACACACATCCGAACCTTTCCATCCTTTTTAGGGACAGGAACAATATTGGCAACCCACTCTGAGTATTTGACCACTTGTAGAAAACCAGCATCAAACTGTTTCTTGACTTCCTCTTTTATTTTTAACACCACATCAGGCCTCATCCTTAATAGCTTTTGCTGAACTGGCTTGCATTCTTCTCTTATGGGAAGGCGATGCACTACAATATCAAGATTTAGCCTGTGCATATCTTGGTATGACCATGCAAAGACGTCTTTGAATTCCATGAGAACTCAACGAGGTCTTGCTTTGTCTCTTCGGCTATGTGCGTTCCTATTTTCACTACCTTCCCTTCCTCTATGATTACATTCTCTACCACCTCTTTATGGGGTAAAATTTGTTTCTCCTCTTGTTCTACCATCCTTAATAAATTCGGAGGCAAATCACAATGTCTGTCACCTTCAAAATCCTGAGATTCCTCTAAACGCATGTCTCGCTCAAAAGGGAACTCTGAATCTGTAATATCGTTGCTCATGTCATTGATATCTAGGGACCTGTGGTAGGCACAAAGGAATGTACAAAGAACAAATGAATTCAAGAACAACTATTCACATGATATGAATGAGAATAACAAAAATATTTTGGAAGGAAATCAGAAGATCAAAAGAATGAAATAATATTTGCTTGAATTGATCATCAAAAATGTATTTTATTGAAACAAAGATGTCTGAACATGAGCCTATTTAACAAATGAAATCTTTTTAGGCTTTAAAACAACCAGTGTGTTCTGAACATTACTCTGTGTAATCTCTAAAAACTACAGGAAGTTCCTCTGCAGTCCAGTTGTTCAAAACACTTCCAGGTTCATAAGGACGAATGCCCAACAAGTTTATTCGTTCAGTTCCTTCCTCGTGTATGGCATTGATATGGAGGATTTCGTTTCTCAACAATCCTGTCTCAGAGTGAATTATCCCTCCTGATACAAAAGTCTGGGATATGTGAAGGAATGCCATTAATTCCCACTTGACTTCTTCCCCACTCAACCGTACTCTCCTTCTCTCCTGCTTCTTTTCCATCTCTTTCTTTCTTTGTCTAGCATCTGGCCTGAAACCCAAGCCAAAACGATCTTTTTTCTCTTTCAGCATTGGAACCCGAATCCCTCCTTGGATATGTCTACCCAATCCTTTTCCTGGTAAGGCTCATTTCCCCACCATCATTTGCAAGCCCATTCTCGTAGTCCTGGATATCCTAGGCACTGGAACCTCATTCCCTTCCAAAATGAATGTTGCGTTCACGAACTCTAAAGATTGAAAGGAACACTCAATAGCCTCCTCATTTGCCTCTAAATATGGCGCGTCATTGATAACAGTTGCTATGATGTCCTCTTCAGCATTTATAGTAACTAGCTGACCTTCCGTTACTAGTTTTAATTTTTGATGTAATGATGAAGGCACTGCTCCTGCCGAGTGTATCCAGGGCCTCCCTAACAAGCAATTGTAGGAGGGCTTGATGTCCATTACCAGAAAATCTACTTCATATGTGTTTGGTCCAATCAACAAAGGTATGTCGATTCTTCCCATTACACTTCTCTCAGTGCCATCAAATGCTCTCACTATGTTCTGGCATGTTTTCATGTGAGAACTATCTATAGGCAATCTATTCAGCGTAGACAATGGTAAGACATTCAAGGTCGATCCATTATCAATTAACACACTTGGCAGAGTATATCCCTTGCAACGAGAAGTGATGTGCAGAGCTTTAGTCGATCCCATGCCCCCAGGTGGAATTTTATCATCACTGAAATAAATAAAGTTGTTGGCACTTATATTATTTACCAGACGGTCAAGTTTGTTGACAGATATATCTTTAGTAACAGAGGTTTCATTCAACACTTTCATCAATACCTCGCGATGTACTTCTGAGCTTAAAAGTAATGCTAGCACTGATATACGAGCCGGTTGTTTGCGCAGTTGCTCTACCACACTGTATTCACTGTGCTTCAAGAATTTCAGAAATTCTTTAGCCTCTTTCTCCTTTACTGGTTCATTGATAAGTGCCTCAGGTCCTTTCTCTCGTTCAACTGCCAAGGTCTTTGATTTCACTGGTTTTATTCTGACGTTTACCGATTCGTAACGCCTTCCACTACGTGTGTAAGATCCTTCATTTTGGTCCTCCTTGGAATCGCTAGCTAGGATTTCTCCTCCTGGTATTATCACATTACAGTCATAATTCCAAGCTACCATTTTGTTATCCTTATAAGGAAAGGAAACAGGTTTCTGGATTACGACCTTTGGAGCCATTTGTGTTCCGCCTTCTGTGTTTCTTGGTCGGGAGATGATGATCCTCTGATAATTGGCTTTTTGGTTTGTCAACTCTCCTTCTGTCGCACATATGCTTCCTCCCCCTGAGCCTTCTTCATAAAATTTTAATTCCTTATTGTCCATAAGGCTTTGAACCAAGACCCTGAACTCAACAAATTCCTGGATCTCGTGCCTTTCTACTTTGTGGAACTTACAATAGTCCCTTACTCCTTCACATCCTTCCACAGAATCTAATACTGTCAATCCTCTTCCTACCACTTCTCTCCAGACAATTCTCATCGGGGTTTTTACCTCCGCAATATCCTCATTGATCCTTCTCACGATACTTTTACCAATCGCATTTACCTCCTTATCTCCATGGTTAGGTAATGGATTTTCTACACTTGGTGTCTCATCAAACTTTACGATCTCCATCTTAATAAGTCTCTCGACTACCTTTTTGAAAGCAGTGCAGTTTTCTATTGAATGCCCCGGTGTTCTCGCATGATAGTCACATTGAGCGTTTGAATCATACCATTTGGGATATGAGGGCTGTAACGGTTTTAGATAAAATGGGGACACCACGTGTGCGTCAAATAAACTTTGATACAACTCCCTATACGTCATTGGGATTGGCGTAAATTGGAGCTTTTCAAAGTTTTGCTTTGTACCTGATTCCTGCCTTATCGAACCTTGTTGCCCAACGGTGATTACTTTTGGTTGGCTAACAATAATTGCCTTTGAGTACCCTTTGTTATATGTGTTCGTATTATTCAACTCATTCTACTTTTTCCTTGGAGCTGACCTTTTGGTGTTTTCCCCTGCTTCTATCCTGCCACTCCTTATGGCATTTTCAATCATTTCTCCCTCCATTACTATATCCGCAAAGCTCTTTGTGGTACTTCCTATCATGTGAGTAATGAATGGGGCCTTTAAAGTATTGATAAAAAGCATTGTAGTTTCTTTTTCTAGGAGTGGCGGCTGAGCTTGTATGGCAACTTCCCTCCATCTTTGCGCATACTGCCTGAAGCTTTCATTCGGCTTCTTCTCTATATTCTGCAAGGTAATTCTATCAAGAGTCATGTTTGTTACGTGACTATACTGCCTCATAAATGCTTGCACTAAGTCCTTCCACGAACTAATCTTAGCACGGCTTAGTTGATTATACCATTTGGATCTTTGCCCACCAAACCTGTCTTGAAACAAGTGAATCGTGAGTTGGTCATTGTTAACATACCCAGTCATCCGCCTGCAGAACATAGTGATGTGAGCCTCGGGACAACTAGTCCCGTTATACTTCTCAAATTTCGGCATTTTGAACTTATGGGGAAGTACCAAGTCTGGGACCAAACTCAAATCCTTAGCATCAATTCCACCATGTTTATCAATATTTTCCATTGCCTTGAATTTTTCTTCCAACCACCTACATCGGTCCTCAAACTGCTTTGGAAGCTCCATTCTTGCCCCTTCCCTTTTTGCCACATCCAAATCAGGAATAATGGGATTGGTTGGATTATCTCATGGGTTAGAGCCTGAGCCAACTTGGAAGTTTATTGGATTTGAAGCACCAGCCTGAACCTGCTGAAGCCTAATCGTGATAGATGGCCTTTGCGGGTATACCTCAGGTTGTGTCTGTGCATGGATGGGAGTAAAACCCGGAGGATAGTCCTCACTTTCTTCCCCAGCATTGGTCATGGGACCTTTTCCTTTGTCCGTCACCCCAGTCAGTAATTGAGCCATTTCAGTTGTAACAACCCAAACCCGGCCCAAACACTATGGCCGAATCTAGTTGCTACAGTGGAAAATATTTTGGAAAACACTTTTGGAAAGTAAAAATTCTTAGTTGCCGAAAACCTTTTCAATTGATTGTTTTGTTAAACCTTACTTAGAATTTATTTAAAATTAATTCAACCAAGTTATTATAAAATATCGAGTGTGCCCGATGGCACGATGAAAACATTTTCGTGTTAATTTGGGAAAACATGTGACTTTAATTTAATATTGATAATCATAGTTTAAAACAATTATTCGACATATGAAAAATAACAAAAAAATAAAATATCAGGAGGCCTTATTACATCCAAATAAACTAAAAACCGGAAATAAAATTTATCATAACTAAAATTAAAGTTCATTTAATTTAAATCCACCGCATGGCCACCTCGAGTCAACCCGGCTCCACATCCGCGATCTACGTGTCACCTGAAAAATGTAAAGGAGAAGGTGAGTCACCAAGACTCAGTATGTAACCCTTCCCCCGTTTTAAAGACATTTCCATACACAACATATAACAATTAATATGCAGAATATTATGTACCCTCACCTAGCCAACCAAACGCCATCTGTCTACCCCATTGTGGTACCAAACCACCTGGTGGTGCCAAACCACCGGTGACATATAGTCACGATGTGTTACCTAAACATCGGTGTCCGTGAGACACGAATCGATTGATGGGGCCAACCCATCGTGTGATGCCAAATCACCGCGCACGATCCCATATCTCAAGTGGGGCCAACCCACGGTGGTGTTAACCACGGGGACGAGTCGCTATGAGGTGCCAAACCTCCGAGGTACCAAACCTCTCGTGACCGTAGTCACGGTGTGTTACCAAAACACTTGGTGCCCATCGGCACGATTAATCACGCCCCTCCACTCATCAATCCCACATCAGTCACATATGTATATGTTTCATGTCATCACATACTTAAATCTCATGTATCAATACATCATGCTTCCCAAAAGCATCGAATAACAAATTCATATTAACAGGTACTTACCTGAATCACCATCTATACCGATATGGTATATTATCCAATGCTACATAAAATCAAGATAGCATTCACAACAATCAGCACATTAACAAGTTATACGTGTGTATGTACACACCTGTCACCACTGAATCGTCTAAATCCCGAAAAGAGATGTCGGCCACCTAGATCTACTGGTCCCTATGTTCGACCACAATAGTGTTAGTGATATGGGCCATTTGACCAAACCAAATAATTTGAAAGGGGTTCCTTGTGAACCCGAATCCTTACCTTCACACCTTTGGATACTAATCGCAACACCAAACTCCGAAATGCTTCGATTCCATGAATCAAGCAATCAATAAGTTAGTAGCCTTTGGCTTAAACGAATACCAGATAACTAACTAAAGTAGATTTTACCATCACTTACCAAATATTAAATACTAGAGATCGGGGCCTGAGTCGACTGCTTTACTTCCCTGAGTACCTAACAGAAATCGGTTACTACTCGTTTAGAAGACTTAACCATTGCCGAAATCAACACCTTTCCTTGTAAAAGTCGACAGAAAAAGAAAGAAAAGGGGAGATAGAAATTTGGCCATCACTTACCTTATCACCCGATTGATAACAAAGAATCAAGAGATCTATGTTCCTTCCAATATTCGGCCAAAGTACAATAGAATAGAGGAAGGGAGTTTCGGCAAACATTGGGTTGTATTCGCCAAGGGGAGAAAGAAAATAATGGGAAAGAAAGGTGCTAGGAATTTCGGCTTGAAGGGGTTTGAGGGAATGGAGAAAATACAAGAGGAACAAAGGAGGGTTTAGGGATTTCGGCACTTAGCAAAAATGAAAAAAGGAAAAGCAAGGGGTCAAGCGATGCTTTTATAGGCATTCGGCACCCCCTTCAAGTTTGCCAGTCACTCCTTCCAACAAGGAGTTCAAATTCTAATCAACCTCCCCAATTACTCCAAGCCACCCATTTGAATTAAAACAAATTAATAATCTTAATAATCAAAATAATATCCCTCTTTATCTCTTATTATCTAAAAAAAATAATCTAATTAAAAGAAAAGCTCATATTATCCTTTAATACAAAGAATTTAAAGAGAGAAAAACTCTCCACTTGTGCCGTCCAACCATAATGCAAAAAAAGAGGGATTGTTGTGACTCGAACCAAGGTTCTCCCTTGCTCCTTGGTGGCGTCACTTGTAGTCCTCTAAGTGGCCTCACTTTTGCCACTTTACCAAGGGCTTTTTAGTGTTCAAATTCCTTCATTTATTCTTATAACACCCTTCTGCTAAGGCTCCTTGCCTTTAAAGTTCAAGATGAAATTTTCTACTAAACCGAGCCTACTCAAGACCCTTAATTAACCTTTATTATTCCATAAATAATATCACAGTGGTTCAAACATAAGAAAAATAATTTAATTCCAAATAGCCCCATCTTTGGGATGTTACAGTTCTACCCCCCTTAAAATAAATTTCGTCCTCGAAATTACCTAGCTAAAACAGATGGGGGTATTGCTGCCGTATCACATCCTCAGATTCCCACGTAGCTTCTTCCACACCATGGTTCCGCCAAAGCACTTTCACTAAGGGCACTGACTTTCTACGTAGAACCTTCACATCTCGATCTAAGATCTGAACCGGTTCTTCTTCAAAAGATAAATCCGAGTTCACCTCAATCTCGCGCATGGCACAACGTGCGAAGGATCTCGACCGATACTGATCTCAAAGATCGATACATGAAATACGTCATGGATTTGATTCGATTCTGCAGCAACTCTAGCCGATAAGCTACCGGTCCTACTCGCTTTTAAAGCGCATATGGCCCGATGAACCTTGGGCTTAGCTTCTTTTTCGTCCAAATCTCAACACCTTTTTCCAAGGCGACACTTTCGTAAAGACCTTGTCTCCCACAAAGATACTCCATTTCCTTGCGTTTGAGATCGGCATAAGACTTTCGCCTATCTCGATGCTTCCTTGAGACGAGACCGAATCACCTTGACTTTGTCTTCGCCTCTGTTACCACTCGGACCCAGAACTTGTCGTTCCCCAACTCCGCCCAACATGTAGGAGTACGGCATTTTTGTCCATATAGGGCTTCATATGGAGCCATCTCGAATACTCGCTTGATAACTATTGTTATAAGCGAATTCCGCTAATGGTAGGTACTCTTCCCAACTACCACTAAAATCCAAGACACAACCTCTTAACATGTCTTCTAAGATCTGTATCACCCTTTCCGACTATTCGTCAGACTGTGGATGGAAAGCCGTACTAAAATCTAACCGTGTACCCAAAGCTTGATGCAACGCTTTCCAGAACCTTGACGTGAATCTGGGATCCCTATCCGAGATAATCGATACTGGCACACCATGCAACCTCACTATTTCACCCACATACAACTTCGCTAGCTTCTGGAGTGAGTAATCCATTCTCACCGGCATGAAGTGAGCTGATTTAGTCAGGCGATCCACAATTACCCAAACTGCATCCTTCTTGTTGGGCGTAAGGGGTAGCCCACTAACGAAAATCCATGGTGATCCTCTCCCATTTCCATTGAGGAATCTTTACCGGTTGAAGTAGTCCCGATGGTAATCGATGTTCGGCCTTAACTGCGGCATGTCGACACTTTCCTACGAACTCGGTTATCTCACGCTTCAACCCCGCCACGTAACTATTTTCGCAAATCTCCATACATCTTGCTTCCTCCCGGATGCATAGCATATGGGCTGCTATGTGCATCATGGAGAATTTTCCGCCTCAACTCTTCATCCTTGGCATGCATGCTCGCCCTTGAAAACATAGCACTCCATCACTAGACGGACTGCACCCTTCCAAACCACCATCCCGAACTTGTACCCTCTTAGCGTTCAAGCCTTCATCCACTAACCGCTTTTCCTTAATCTCTCAATCCATGTTGGCTTAACTTGGAGTTCCGCCAAAAGACTCCCATCATCATATAGACTCAACCGAGCGAACATTGCTCTTAAGTCCGTCACAACCTTCCGGCTCAACGCGTCGGCTACCACGTTAGCCTTACCGGATGGTACTCGATTGAACAATCGTAGTCCTTTAGTAGTTCAATCCACCGACGCTGTCTCGATTCGATCCTCATACGAGTCGGAAGATACCTCAAGCTTTTGTGATCCGTGTAGACTATCGACTTCTCCCCATACAGGTAATGTCTCCATATCTTGAGCAAAGACGATCGCCGCTAACTCCAAGTCGTATGCGTTGGGTAGTTAACCTCATGCGGTCTTAAGCGACGGGATGCATAGGCTACTACCTTCCCATCTGCATCAACACACATCCCAAACAAAGTGTGAGATGCATCACAATAGACTGTGAATAACTTTCCCGCTTCAGTCGCACTGTACCAAACCGAGCTTAGTCAAAATTTTCCTTAGCTTATCAAAGCTTCCTTGCTACTTCTCCGTCTATACAAATGGAACACCTTTCCTTAGTAACTTAGTTAACGGCGCTGCTATTAGAGAGAATCCTTCCACGAATCTCCGATAGTACCCCGCTAAACCCGTAAAAAACCGTATTTGACCACCGACCTAGGTGGTTTCCAATCCAATATCGCTTCAATCTTGAGGGTCTACTCTAATTCCTTGGTGATACTACATGACCTAAGAAAGCCACCTCCTAAGCCAAAATTCGCACTACTTTGAATTTGGCGATAAATCGCTTTTCCTCAACACTTGTAGGACTACCGCAAATGCTTGTCATGCTCCTCCTCCGTCCTTGAGGTAAACCAATATGTCGTCGATGAACACCACGATGAATTGGTCCAAGCAACTGTTGAAATACCCTATTCATTAAGTCCATAAATGCCGCGGTGCATTGGTCAACCCGAATGGCATCACTAAGAACTCGTAATGCTCATACCGAGTTCGGAATGCCGTCTTGTGAACATCACCTCCTTCACCCTTAATTGATGATAACTCGACCTAAGGTCAATCTTTGAGAATACCGACGCACCCTTGGTTGGTCAAACAAATCATCGATCCGAGGCAACGGGTACTTGTTTTTGATCGTTAACTTGTTTAAGCGACGGTAGTCGATGCACATCCGCATAGAACCGTCCTTCTTCTTGACAAACAACACAGTGCTCCCCACGGAGATATACTTTGGTCGAATAAACCCTCTATCCAAGAGCTCCGAATTTGAGCCTTTAGCTCCACCAATTCCTTTGGTGCCATTCGGTATGGTGCTATAGACACGGTGCCATTCCGGTGTAGCAAGTCTATACCGAATTCGACTTCCGATCCGGAGGCGGACCGGAAGCTCTTCCGGGAACACATCGCCAAATTCCCCAACCGTTCGGACCTTTCCAACCATCGACCCCTTAGCTTCCAAAGCACGATTCGAACCAAATACGCCTCACAACCCTTCTTGGCCATCTTTTCACCTTCAAAGCGGACACTACATTGGATAGGTAATTCCTTCTATCCCCTACCGCGTCCACGGCGTCCACGTCCTCTAGAACTCATTCTATCTACGCGCTTTTAATCGATTAAGAAAAATTTTATGCGTTAGCATTTGTTCCACTTTCTTATTCACGAAGAAATTTTATGGATAGAGTTTTAATCGAGAGATTCTTTCGAGCAACCAAGGTTTCAGCTTTCCTATCCTAGTTCGCACAAAGAAGTTCATGCATCCATTCCTTAATACCTTCCATACCTATTCGCTCATCGGACATTTTACGCCATTTCTAACCTGTGGGTATTTTCATCTTTTTCCTCTGAGGGTATTTTTCGTAATAGAAGAAGTTGTAAAATTTTAATAAAACAGATCACTTTGTAATTCCCCAAAACTGGAGGATGTTTCCAAAAATTGGCAAAATTAAAAGATCTGGCCTCGTTTTGGAATCCAGGGGTATTTCGGTAATTTTGCAACTTGAGGGCGTTTTCGTAATTTTCGAGAATCAAAATATTTTCTTGATGATTTCCAAAGCTAAGTTGTTGAATATTTGTAAAATAGTTGAAATTTTTGAGCAAAACCATTGAACTGATATTTTATGAACCGAGGGCATTTTAGTAATTTTACCCCCTAAGGGCATTTCTGTAATTTTCCACAATCAAGTTTTTCGAGAAAAACGTTGTAAAAATAATGTTCTCGGATTTGAAAAAGTTATTGCACAAGTTTTGAAAACATTAGGGTTTGTTGTTTCATTCTTTTTCGAAAACATGGCTAATTCCCTTTTCGGGTTTTAATCATTGTGTTTAGCCTATGACCGAGCCCTCCTGGTCAGGGTGAACCAAAGCTACGCACCAGGCAGAATTCGAGTGAAGAGGAGGTGGGTCACGCGGACCGCTTAAATACCAAGCTCTCACCGAACCTTTCTAGACATGCGCGCATGAGGTTACCACACCACCGAGCCCTGCGAGTTAGGGTGAACCGAAGCTACGCACTGTAGGATACCTGCGAAGAGGAGGTGAGTCACGAGGACCGCTTAAATACCAGTGCTCTTCCGGATCTACTCCTAGACATGCATGCTGGGGTTACCACACCTAGCTCATTGACTAAGTCATAGGTTGGTTTAGTTCCTTAAGTCTTATGTTCTGTTTATGTGTTTGAGTAATCTAATCCTAGGGTTCAAGTTC
Organism: Gossypium sturtianum; assembly: GCA_025698515.1. Lineage (NCBI taxonomy): Eukaryota > Viridiplantae > Streptophyta > Magnoliopsida > Malvales > Malvaceae > Gossypium > Gossypium sturtianum. The sequence goes on along the minus strand of CM046946.1, from coordinate 32,716,290 downwards.
CTATAAGTCTATCTACGTTCCATGCTTCCTACCCTTCTACAGAATATAATTCACAAAGAGGTTTCGATGTACTTACAGGCGGATCGGTGCAGGAGACTCGGGCCATCTTTGTTCAAAAACCAAAAATCATTCCATAAGGCCTACCAAAACATTTTTGGGCCTTGGGCCCCACACCGAGCTTTGAACTTGGCTCTGATACCAATTTTGTAACAACCCAAACCTGGCCCAAACACTATGGCCGAATCTAGTTGCTACAGTGGAAAATATTTTGGAAAACACTTTTGGAAAGTAAAAATTCTTAGTTGCCGAAAACCTTTTCAATTGATTGTTTTGTTAAACCTTACTTAGAATTTATTTAAAATTAATTCAACCAAGTTATTATAAAATATCGAGTGTGCCCGATGGCACGATGAAAACATTTTCGTGTTAATTTGGGAAAACATGTGACTTTAATTTAATATTGATAATCATAGTTTAAAACAATTATTCGACATATGAAAAATAACAAAAAAATAAAATATCAGGAGGCCTTATTACATCCAAATAAACTAAAAACCGAAAATAAAATTTATCATAACTAAAATTAAAGTTCATTTAATTTAAATCCACCGCATGGCCACCTCGAGTCAACCCGGCTCCACATCCGCGATCTACGTGTCACCTGAAAAATGTAAAGGAGAAGGTGAGTCACCAAGACTCGATATGTAACCCTTCCCCGTTTTAAAGACATTTCCATACACAACATATAACAATTAATATGCGAGAATATTATGTACCCTCACCTAGCCAACCAAACGCCATTTGTCTACCCATTGCTGTGGTACCAAACCACCGGTGGTGCCAAACCACTGGTGACATATAGTCACGATGTGTTACCAAAACACGGTGTCCGTGAGACACGAATCGATTGATGGGGCCAACCCATCGTGTGATACCAAATCACCGCGACGATCCCATATCTCAAGTGGGGCCAACCCACGGTGGTGTTAACCATAGGGACGAGTCGCTATGAGGTGCCAAACCTCCGGAGGTACCAAACCTCTGGTGACCGTAGTCGCGGTGTGTTACCAAAACACCGGTGCCCGTCGCACGATTAATACCGCCCCTCCACTCATCAATCCCACATCAGTCACATATGTATATGTTTCATGTCATCACATACTTAAATCTCATGTATCAATACATCATGCTTCCCAAAAGCATCGAATAACAAATTCATATTAATGTGTACTTACCGAATCACCATCTATACCGATATGGTATATTATCCAATGCTACATAAAATCAAGATAGCATTCACAACAATCAGCACATTAACAAGTTATACGTGTGTATGTACACACTGTCACCACCGAATCGTCTAAATCCCGAAAAGAGATGTCGCCACCTAGATCTCATGGTCCCTATGTTCGGCCATAATAGTGTTAGTGATATGGGCCATTTGACCAAACCAAATAATTTGAAAGGGGTTCCTTGTGAACCCGAATCCTTACCTTCACACCTTTGGATACTAATCGCAACACCAAACTCCCGACCGCTTCGATTCCATGAATCGGCAATCAATAAGTTAGTAGCCTTTGGCTTAAACGAATACCGGATAACTAACTAAAGTAGATTTTACCATCACTTACCAAATATTAAATACTAGAGATCGGGAACTGAGTCATTGCTTTACTTCCTCGAGTACCTAATGAAATCGGTTACTACTCGTTTAGAAGACTTAACCATTGCCGAAATCAGCACCTTTCCTTGTAAAAAGTCGACGAGAAAAAGAAAGAAAAGGGAGATAGAAATTCGGCCATCACTTACCTTATCACCCGATTGATAACAAAGAATCAGAAGAGATCTATGTTCCTTCCAATATTCGGCCAAAGTACAATAGAATAGAGGGAAGGAGTTTTGAAACTCTTTGGGTTGTATTCGGCCAAGGGGAGAAAGAAAATAATGGGAAAGAAAGGTGCTAGGAATTTCGGCTTGAAGGGGTTTGAGGAATGGAGAAAATACAAGAGGAACAAAGGAGGGTTTAGGGATTTTGGCACTTAGCAAAAATGACAAAGGAAAAGCAAGGGGTCAACTGATGCTTTTATAGGCATTCGGCACCCCCCCTTCAAGCTTGCCGTCCACTCCTTCCAACAAGGAGTTCAAATTCTAATCAACCTCCCCAATTACTCCAAGCCACCCATTTGAATTAAAACAAATTAATAATCTAAATAATCAAAATAATATCCCTCTTTATCTCTTATTATCTAAAAAAAAAAATCTAATTAAAAGAAAAGCTCATATTATCCTTTAATAAAAAGAATTTAAAGAGAGAAAAACTCTCCACTTGTGCCATCCAACCATAATGCAAAAAAAGAGGGATTGTTGTGACTCGAACCAAGGTTCTCCCTTGCTCCTTGGTGGCGTCACTTGTAGTCCTCTAAGTGGCCTCACTTTTGCCACTTTACCAAGGGCTTTTTAGTGTTCAAATTCCTTCATTTATTCTTATAACACCCTTCTGCTAAGGCTCCCTGCCTTTAAAGTTCAAGATGAAATTTTCTACTAAATCGAGCCTACTCAAGACCCTTAATTAACCTTTATTATTCCATAAATAATATCACAGTGGTTCAAACATAAGAAAAATAATTTAATTCCAAATAGCCCTATCTTTGGGATGTTACATCAGTCATCATGTTTCTTTGGGACTCTATCATTTGACCCCTCATGTCTTGTTGGATCTTAGCTAGTTGCTCTTGCATCTGATTCTGCATTTCCCTTTGTAGTTGTTCGAGTCTTTCTAATCTTTGATCCATATCTCTTGTCTTAGCTCGAGTACTGTATCGATGCCTAGTTTCCAGATTATTTCTCTCTCACTCTCTCTGTAATAATTTCAACTAATTAGGATCCTTCTATGGATTTTAATGCATATGATGTGATGTAATGCAAATGCATGAATGCAAAAAAAAAAGGTATCGATTCTGATTCAATTTCATTTAGAAACTTTATTAGAAAATAAAATTCTTTACATAAAACGGATTACAAATATGCCTTTGCCCTAATGCCCAAAGTTTTAACTCTCTCAAATAACGAAGCTAACTCTTGACCCCGATCTGACTCTAGCTCGTACTTCACGCTTAGAAAATCAGCCTGAGCTACCAAAGTCTGTAAATGATTGGCTACTTCCTGAATCTGAGATGTGGCTTCTCCCATGACGTAGTCTCTGTTTCATACTTGATTTTGAGAATAGTGAAGCTGTTCCTTCCAATATTCCTCATTTTCTTCGATAAGCTCAACCCGAAGTTCACAATTTTGTAACACAAATTCTAGTTCTTCAATCCTCTTTTTCATCTCTTCAATCTTGTTTAGACTTGTCTTCAGCTCAATCGCAGAATTACGACTTCTATACTGATGGAGTAACTTTTCAAGATCTGCCACTCTAACCTCTAATCCTCCCTTTTCGCCTTGAGTTTCTGCCAAATTTCTCTCTAGGATCTCTTTCTGTGCCTGAGTCTCTTGGAAATTTCTCTTCCATCGATAAAATTTGGTCCTTTCTTCTTGAATCTCTCTTTGCCATTGCTCTGACATTTTTCCCAATCCAGCGTTTCTCACTGATAGACGCAATTTTTTGTAATCCACTTTCAAACTACCCAGGTCTTCTTCGACTTCATTCTTTCTTTTCTTTAATTTCTTGGCTTCCAACTTTTGAACATCAGCATCTAACCTCAAATACATTTTCTCTTCCTCTAACTATTCTATCTTCTTCTCGAGCTCCAAATTCCTCCTTTCGAAATCTTGCCTTATGATCTCTAGCTCGATGGGACCACTTGCAAGAATTCCTCTCTTGATCGGGCGCTCGGATTCAGCTCGGGGATGTTATCATTAATCCTTCTAATCCTCCATTCGGCTGTGATGCAGGGTCGTCATTGGGCTCAAGGATAATCTCTTCATCCTACGAGTCTGATTCCAAGCACTAGAAATCTCCTTAACCCTCTTCTTATAGTTATCCCCTCTGTATGAGAACTCACATTGAACCAGCCCATGTGTTGTTGGTACGAACTGTCTTGATCCATATTGCCTTAGTACGAGCAAAGGAGCATACCCAACGGCTCCCCAAATTCCAAGTAAAAGAACCCAGTTAAAACTCCCACACCAATAAAGAATTTCGTCGGGAATCATACAAGGAGCCCTCCACTCGATGTCTTCCTCTTGAAGGTTTTAAAGGAGCGCCATCCAATTTTCCTCAAACACGTCTTCTCTCCTTGGTGTAGCCACTATCTCTTTTAATGGAGAGTAATTCTCAGGGAAAACCCGATAAGAAATTTTCTCCACCTTCCGAAATGATTTGTGGAACCAAGCTAATAACAATCGTGACGCATCCAATGAACCTACCCGCTTTGCTCTCCGACATGCATTCAAAGATCTGAACGTCTCAGCTAAGATCGTAGGTACATGCGTGACCCTTCTATCAAGTCGATCGAATAAATCAGTGACTGCTTCATCTACATGTCTTAGAGCTTTAGGGAAAATTACCAAACCATAAATACACAAGGCAAAGACGTCAATCTTCTTCTTTACATCTGGATGTGCTAAGATCAGGTCCCTCAAGCTCACCCAAAGAATTCATTTACCCTCACATTTCTTCTGAATTCTGGCTGCAACCCACTGTTCACTCATCCCCGTGATATTCATTAACTTCCTCACAAAAGTTGGGACATTAGCAGCCTGGAATAAGCTTTGTTCGACTTGGATCCTTGGACAGCTGAGCAAGGTTGTATATTCCTCCACCATGGGTACTAAATCTACTTTCCCAAAAGTGAAACAACTATAGGCAGGGTTCCAAAACTGAGCCATAGCCTGGAGCAGATGCTTGTCAACTTTGATGTCGAGCAAGTAGGGTAGATTACCATAATTACGATAGAACAGCTGCTTAGCCTCATCATCCCACTGGGTCCATATTTCTTTTAACTCTTGGAACTCATTTTGCGTCACACTAATACGAGTGAAATCCCATAGTTCCGACACATACCCCTCAGCTAAGCTATTCCCTTTTTCTCGTTGCATTTTCTCTGACCATACATAGACAGCTGCATTGCCCCCCACTGTATCAAGAAATTCATTCTCCATAGCAAGTTTTCTAATTTAGCAATCGAACGTGACTCGACACCTTTTTAAAATATGAGATGACATGCAATAATAACCAAAACAACAAGTTAGTATCATATACAAAGAATAAAATTCAAAGTAAGTGAGAAAACATCAAACATCTATATGGATAACTGCTAGAGTTCAGCATAGTTCTACCTAAGGTGGGCTCTTAGGGTTCACTATATGCGGTTTAGCTCTAAAGAAATGGTACCTGAACCAGCAAATTCCTCAATCTTCACCCATTATAGGCTCATACTGGATCGAGTTCGATTCAGGGGAAATACATTTCCCTATGGCCATGCTTGAGTGAAAACCTCACAAAGACATAGGTACAGATGTATCCCGGAAGCAATCCACTAGCCCATGCGGAGGTGAAAACCTCACGAAGGCATAGTTTCTCACTCCCACTTAAAGGTGCGACCACAACGGTCATGCAATGCAATGTGCGCAAGAAAATAACAATCATATTCAATGACACAAACAAATGCAACAAAAGAATCATAATTTTCAAATCAAATTTTCAAATCGAATTTTCAAATTTCTGACAAAGGACAGAAAATAATCAATTTTACAGCTTGACTTTCTTATTGGTCCCCAGCAGAGTCGCCAAGCTGTTGAAACCATTTTTACGTTTTTTAAAAAACGGGGTTGACTTAAAAAAAAAAAACAAAAACGGGGGTCGCCACCGATCTTTTTTTGCTTAGGTGTGATCGGATTACCTTATAAAATATTTTTTGTTTTATTTAAAATATTAATTTTGGCCTACGAAATTCAAGAGAACGGGTTCGGGAGTCGATTATGTACGAGGAAGGGTTAACACCCTCGTAACGCCCAAAAATTTGTACCTAATTGATAAACTAATGTCCTAATGTCAAAAATTTGAAAATTTTAAAATACGATCCTTTTTATTTGAAAGAAAACTTGAATAAATCAAATTGTACGCCAAGACCCACTTATCTCAAAGAAATAAAATGTCACACCCAATGAGTTAGGATGCAACATTTCAAGACTTCGAAACTAAGCTTGCCTTTATTTGTAGAAAATCCTTACCTCGAGATAACAAAACGTCATATCCAATAAGTTAGGACACAACATCTCGAATTCCCGAGAATAAGTTTTGATTTGAAACTTATGGGTTTCGATTTAAAAAAGGGATACTTGATTTCTTAAGTTCAACGAGAATAATCGAAACCCAGTGAGTTAGGGTACAATTTTTCTCGAAGCCCCCAAATATTATGCATCGTCGTATTTTTTCTAAAAAACTTTTGAATAAAATGTGACAATTTAGCAAAATGTATTTTTATTTAAAACAATGATTCAAGTAAAATATTGCATTAATACATTACAAAACATAAATACCAAAAACAATTTACAAAAATTACATGATATACTAACATTTAATACTAACATAGATAATTAAGAGGAAGAATAACGTAAAATAGCGAATGATACAGGAAATAAAATGATTATACTAAGGCAAACATAAAAATAATAAGCAAATAAAAGAACATGAATAAACAAATAAAAGATATAAAGTAGTAAATAACAAAAAAAAATGCAAAAGATAAAAATTACGAAATGAATATGAAACTTTACATACAAGATCAAGTATAAAAGTAAAATAACAATATAAGATAAATGACATATACAATCTTTATAAAAAAAAGTTTAAAATAAATAATATATATATACAAAGTATTGAAATAAGTAAATAAATAATAAATTAAAAGAACTAAATCAGAATAAAAATAAAAATCAATAAAAAATGAAAGAAAAAAAGATCAAAACTAAATTTAAACGAATTCTAGGGGTGAAATTTTAAACAAAGACTAAGACCAAACTAGGGACCCAACTGAAACGCATGCCCCAAAGGAGGGACTCATTGGGCAAATATGCCCTATTCCCAAAACGGTATCGTTCCAATATTTGTATTTAAATGGCCCAGGGACTAAATCAAAATAAAAATAAGATTCCAGGGTCAAATTAAAAATAAAAAATGAAACAGGATTAAATTGAAGTGCACAAGAAAAGAGAGAGGACCAAACGCGCAAACTTTCCATAAAATAAAAACACGCGGATCCTTCCCCGAGTCGGGTCAACGCATGGGTCTTATGGCCTTAAAAAGACGTCGTTTTGGGCAATAAAGACTTATCCCAAAACGGCGTCGTATAGGGGCCTTATAAATATTAAAAAACCTTAAAAAAATCACTTTTAACATTCTCCTTAAAAAAAAGTCTGAAATCCTCTGAAGAAAAAAAAAACCCTCTGAGCTCCGGCCTTGGTCAGGCCGAGCTCCGTTCATCGGACCGTCGCACGCGCCTCACGCGCCACTGCCGACGCCGCTCTATACGGCGACCGAAGGCCAAGAAACTTCGTTTCTCAGTGCAAATCGAAAGGTAAACTCGTTCTATTCATTTTTAATAGTATTTGTATATTAAAAAATATTTGCATGAATCAAAAGGAAATGAAATAAAATAAAAAAATACTAAGCGAAATGGAACAATCGGAAATCACCTCTGTTCTTTTATTTTTTTTGTGTATTGTATTGTAAAAAATCCCCCTTTTACAATGATTTTGATTGGTTTTTATAACCAAAGTAAATCAACTGATAATAAATACAAAAATCCTATTTTGCTGCTACTGTCTGCGTTCTTTCCTTGTTTTGCAGGTGAACGGCGAAAATCCCGGCACGATTCGCTCGTTGATGGTGGCGCGATGTCCGGTGATGAAGGCTAGTACAGCGAGTAGCAGCGCGAGGAAGGAACCCTAGGGTTCGTGTTTTCAATTTTTGTAACAAAATTTGGGCCGTTGGGCCATGTAATTTTGTCTTAGGTATTTTGGGTTAGTGGGTCTTATGTTGGGCTTTGGGTAGTTTAATCTTGTAATTTTTGTTTTATTGGGCTGTAAATGGACTGGACATTCTGGTTTAAAATTGTTTTATTTTCTGTTTTTGGGTTTTGTATGGGCCCGGGCAAAAATAGTTTATTACACCTGAGATTAAAGTAGGACTAAATTGTGATATTGGTAAAACTTCAAGTTGACGTCACGATGTCAGGGTGTTCTTTATCAGGATGTGACATACTATTTGGTCTCATCTCAATGACCTATGCATGATGTTGCACTGTGGCCTGGAGACCTGATCTCGTTGCGACAATATTCATTTGACGTCGTGTTGTCACCTACTATTTCTACAATTTTTGAGTGCACAATACTGCAAGTTTTCCAAGCAACGTCATACACACTCGCACCTAATGATTAGTTGATATTAGCAACATTCCAGCACCAATTTAAACACTTCAAAACTTTAACCACACTATGTTAATGCCTTATCATTTATAGGTCAACCAACTAATGCATTTCATCTAAAACTTATACATTCATACCTAAATTCACCAAGATCATTGCATTTACCTAATACATTTCATCTAAGCCCTATACATACAAACATACATACTTATTCCTCTGTATTATTTACTTCGCAACAATTAAATACATGCCAAACCATTTGTCTAATTCATGTACACAATGCATCTAAATGGCCAATTCCATATATAAAAATTCCATTCATAAGTTCACATAATCATAATATTGTACCAAAAGTTACTCAACTAGGTACATGCCACACTATTAACAAGATGAAAATATACAAACTTTGCTAAGTCAACCGATTGCTGGATGTTGAGATAACCATCTATTGAGAATCTACTTCACTTGTGCACGGAGAAAACAAAACCGTATGCTGAGTAAAACACTTAGTAGTAAATATATGATTCAAGTATATTTAAACAAATATAAGCTAATGCGTACATCTAATTCGAACTCAAATTAAAATCAATTCACATATAAATTTCATGCCAATAACTTTCTAATACAATTTAACATGTTTTTATTCATGTTAATACCCAAATTCACTATGCATACATACTATCTTGCCATGTAACATTCATTTCATAAGAAATTTAATTCATTCTTACTATCACCTATAAGTATTTATACTTATTTATTTATTATCATCAACTATTAAGCTCATATGTTCCATTTCATTTTAGCATTTCAATCATTTCTGAGCCTACTGGCTCTTTCATACTTATTCGACCCTCAGGACTCATTTTGGTCCATTCGCATATTGTTACATGCCACAATTCTATATCATTTCATTTCTTGTATCATTTAGCAAATTCAAGCCTTTATAACCCTATTAACCAGACACGGACTTAGAATGTATACGCAGATCCGTTATCCCTGGTTTCCCAACAACGATGACGTTATACATGTATATAATACCATCTCGGATTGCCCGAAAATGATGGCTATCTCAATTTGATTAATCTGTCACCCCAGGTTGACCGACAATGATGACTCACTATGCACAACCTACCATTCTGGGTTGCTCGGCAACGATGGTTTTAAATAAACACTCTAGCCCTATGGCATGTCAACTATATCCAACTCAATTCGAACAACTAATAGGGTAACCAATTTCTGATTCATTACATATGTAGATCAATTTATATATTTTCTCAATCTCACATTATCAAAAAATAATCAATTTATCATATAACACAATATACTACAACTCGATTTCTTACCAATTTTCAAATATAAATAAATTTATACAACTTTCTATTTTATTCAATTTAGTCCATGTCTCAATAATCAATCTAAATCACGTCAATTCAACCCAAATAATCATCAATAACTCACCTCAAACTCCATATAATGCAAAATGACATGAACATGCAAAAAATAAATGGTTCCTGAATCATATAATTACAAATCAAATTTTTGAGCTACTTATCGTCGACTTTGAATTTTCCTTTCCCTCTTGACGAATCCGGGTCAATGTTAGCTACGATAAATCTCAAAATAAATAACACTATCAATTTCCAACCATTTCTCAATTCATACAACCTTTTTTATTTAATTTAGTACTTAAAATCGGGACTAACATAACTTTCAATTTAGGGCCTTGGATTAGAATCTAATTTTACCAAAACTCATTAGGGACCCCTATTTTTTATTCCTATTGAAATTTCATGTAAATTTTACATTTTTATTCAATTTAGTCCCTAATGTACAAAACTATCAATCAAGCTTTACAATTTGGTTCTTTTCTTAAACTAAGCTTAATTTCTATCAATTTAACACCTAGAACTTTCAATTCTCAGTCATGGCATCTTATCAAAACTTCACTAATTTCTCAAATTAATCTTTGGGTTAGCTTAATCAAGCTTCCAAGATAAAAAAAAACCTATAAAAATCAAAGGAAAATGGCTAGGGACTTTACTTGAAATTAAGGTTAAAAGCTTGAAGAAACAATAATGGCGTCCCTTTTCTCTAAGTTTCGATTTTAAGCTGTCTGGAGAAGATGATTCTTCTTTCCATCCACTAGTTTATATATTGATGGGCTCGAAACTAACTAAAATACGACAAAGGCAAGCGCACCTATAAAATAGTAGTATAGCTATCGTGAGTCTAGAATATCGTATCCACAAGGACTAAAATTACTAGTAATAACTATCTTTCTATTATTTAGCCTAATAATTAAGGGGATTTATTTTAACCTAAATTTTAACTAACTAATTAACTATGAACGCGACAGGGAATGAAGAAAGTAATCAAAATAAACCAGTGAATAAAGACAATACCCAATGAAGAATCCACCTAGACTTCACTTATTATTCTGACTCTGAATTAAACGATTTATTCACTTGCCTTGATCCGTAGAAATCCCTAAATTATGTTGATATCTCTTTCGAGACTAAGAACAATTGACTCTAGGTTGATTAATTGAAATCTCTTTCTAATTAAAACCCCTATCGTCACATTAACTCGATTTATGGATTCCCTTATTAGATTTGACTCTAATCTGGCATATTTATGTCATCTTATTTCTAGGTTTGCAATCAACTCCGCTTAATTATGCTAGATCTACTCTTAAACAGGGAATTTTGCTCCACTGAATAAGCACATCCAACTTGAATTAATATCTTAAAAATATTAAAGCAAGAATTAAGAACACATAATTAAGAACAAGAACAAGTATTTATAGTGTAATTCAGATAATTAAATAATAAGATTCATCATAGGTTTCATCCTCTCTAGGTATTTAGGGAGTTTAGTTCATAACGTAAAAGGAAAACATCTTAGAATCAAGAAAACAACAAGACAAAAAGAACCCAAAAACTTCTAAAGAACTTGATGGAGATCTTCAATCTTGGAGTGGATCTGCTTCTGAGATGATTCCGACGGCTTCCTTCGAGTACTTTCTTCGTTCTACTCTGCGTGCTCCCTTAGGTCTTCTTCTGGTGTGTATTTATAGACTTTAGAATGCTCAAAAACCCTAAAAATTGGCTTTTTTCGCGTGAAAACGAAGCAGGGTGCGACAGGGACACGAGCGTGTGATCATCCTGTGTGAGGAGGCCCAGGTCGTGTGAAAATTTGCATGGCTCTCGATCGACACGGGCTGGCACGCGGGCGTGTGTCCAGCCTGTGTGGTTCACACGGGCATGTGCTCAGCCCGTGTGGTGCAGGCTTGGCCGTGTGGATCCTTAAGATGGCCCGTTTTATTTGATTTTGGCCTGTTTTTCGTTCCTTTCGCTTCCCTATGCTCTCCTAAGTATAGAAACATGAATTTAAAGGATTAGGAGCATCGAATTCATAAAATTGTATAATAAAACATCCAAAAACACGCTAAGCGTGGGATTAAAATGTGTTACTTTTATGGTTTATCAAATATCCCCACACTTAAGCGTTTGCTTGTCCTCAAGTAAAATCCTCAACTCACAATTAAAATTAAACTTCCTCAATTCATAATTCTCGTCAATAATGTCTTATCACAATTCACAAATAATCACACATTGATAATTTAACTAAAAGAGCACTAAAGATTTAAACAATCCAAGTCACACATTTTTATAGCATGAAAACATACGTGTTTCCCCTTATCTAAATTATTACCTTTAATTCAAAACCGACAAGATTCAACATCCTCACTAAAGATTCGCTCAAATCACTCAAAGTGTTTAAGGGTCAAAAATTAAGCACTCAAAAGTCAAACATGAAAAGTTAATACCATAGGCTTGCATGAAAATCAAATCTCCACCACTATAAAATAAGATGATACACAAATCAAAAGGTCTTTAAAGGGTTGTAATGGGGTTTGGGTTAAAGGTGTGAAAAAGGCTGAAATAGGGGGTTAGAATCGAGATCGATTTGATAATTTACCTAACTAGAAAAATAAACTAATACTGAATAATTACATCAATTGAAAACTCTTCAACACGAGCTTCTTCTCAACAAACTTGAAGGACTAATAAATGAATAAATATTTCCACTTTTTTTTAATAATAAGAAAGAATTTAACAATTGAAACAAAAGAACATAGTTAGGCAACTAACCAAATCAAATCTCGACAAAAAGGGAGTCAATAAAATGGGAATAACGAATCAAAAATAAGTTTTGGGTTAATATTAATGGGTGAGTCAAGAAACGGTTTATTAGGCTCAAAGGGGCTCACTAGGGATTAATTATGAAGGTATGATTTTAATGAAATAAGTGGGTTAAAACCTAGGTGCCTTTATCATCTCAGTATATCAAATCAAGGGTGTGGTCTCGACATGCATAACCGAAGCAAGTTCTAGAATAACAAATCAATATTAACACACTCATAACCAATAATAAAGTGAGCAAGAAAAGTGTATGCTCTAAAAGGCTCATAATCTCACAAAAATTATGGTTTTTGATGTCAATATTGTAAATCTCAAACTTCAAGGTAATATTTAAATTTAGAGAAACAACCTAGCAATTTTAATTCTGAAAATAGACTTATCATGCTTGATTCTCTACAGTCTTAAAGTTTAAACAATCAATGCACAATTACCTATGACTTAATCCAAAACATATCAATAAAAATCATAAGTCAATAGAAGTTTCATTCTAATAGAAATATGAGAAAATTACTTAAAAACAAGACATAATTCAGGGATTTTCTAATAATGATATAATTAACCTCCCCACAATTAAGATGTACATTGTCCTCAATGTATCAAAATAGATAATAACAATATAACGAGAATATCATAAGAGAGGGAGAGAAGTGAAACTTCCTGAATTTTGGATGAAATCCATGGAACAATAAACGCGGAATTGTGGATATACCAAATTGAAGTGCATGAATCTGAGCAACTATTAAGAAAATAAACACAACTGTGGAAGAAGATTAAGGGATTACTCGATTAGGAATAATCATAAAAACTAAAATATAGTTCAAAAGATAAGTCTTTGAAAATATGATAAAAAAACATAAAGGAAAATAGACTAAAAAAAGAAGAAAAAAGAAAAAAAAGAAAAAGAAAACTAAAAATAAAAATTGTAACACCCCTTACCAGTATCCAATGCCAAAACAGGGTACGAGTCATTACCAGACTTAAAATTCTTGAATATGTAAAAAAATCACATCATAGGCGCATAACAACCATCAATATTGGCCATCTCCAAATAGCCTTAATCAAAATGAACATTTTTTAATAAGGGCCAACATTTTAGGCCATAAGAAATATGACATATATGACAAAATGACCAAGCCTACTATACATGCCATAATCCAAAAATTAATGTATCTAAATATACCAAGTGTTCCAATTGATAGTGTGAGCGAATCTCCGACGTCCGCCGATCCCCGAGCTAACTTGGCGAAACTACAAGGCAAGGGAAAAGAGAGGGGGAGTAAGCATAAATGCTTAGTAAGTTCATATGTAAATAATAAGAAATTAATAAACTTTTATGGATAAATCCTCACAATAATAATTTCTTAAGATGATACAATCATTATATCACATGCTTACACTTTATTACTCATGTTCACATTAATCTGTCTACTTGAGTCACTGTCACTAAATTATTTATTTCTCGAGCTACAGAGCTCCAAATGAAGAACCGTTAATTTTACCTAAAACTAGACTCAAATATCTTCAGACCATAAAATTTCCAGAATTTTTGGCTTATACAATTAATACATTTTATTCATTAAACTTTCCCCTGTTTTATTATTTGACTATTCTGACCTCTCTTCACTACAAATCAATTTTGTCCTTGTACAGAGTTCATATGACCTTATTGTTTAGTTAATTTGAAAATAGACTCATTCAGGATTTCAGGAATATAAAATATATCCTCTAATTATTTTTGTAAAATTTTTAATGATTTTTCCAAGGCAGAATAGCGGATCACGTAATCATTCTGAACCAGTCTCACAGAAATTCAAATATCTCAAAATTTACGAATTATTTGCTTGCTATGTTTATTTTATAAAAAAATAGACTCATTAAGCTTTAATTTCATATCTTACACAGCCTTTAATTCAATTTCCACCATTTTTGGAGATTTTTCAAAGTTATACTAATGCTGCTACCCACAACTGTTTTAATGTCAATTTCACTCATTCATTAATTCTTTGTGTTCACTTTCATTTATACACACTGACACCAAAGCATATTATAACTTGGCTCATAACAACCAAGTGATCATAGACACATCTTACTCGTTTGATAAAACAATGCAATTAAACACATATAGTAAGCTATCATAGCTTAGCAAGTTATAAGCAATGGTAAAATGTACAATTAAATATTCCACAAATTAAATCAATCTATTATGATCATCAACGAATTCATAACTATAAATATGCTTCACATAACCGTACCATAACTACCATACCTAGTAGTCTCACAACCGAATATTCATGCATACCACATTAAATTTCATTCGATACCAAGCATTATTTATTCATCTCGAAACATACTCAAACATTAATAATCACTTTTCATTACCTTAGTACCATAAGCCAATATAACTTACCTTATTAGTATTTACTTCCCCAACTACCATACTCAATTTGCCTTTATCACATACCATTACATTCGGCTTACTCAATATACATATATCTATCCATAGCATACATCTCTATCTCATTTCATATTCATATTTAACTACCTCTTTATTTATGCATATACTCAATTAACTCGATTAATTAACAACTTAGCATATATTCGTATATATGCCAACTTTACATTCGGCTAACATGTATATATATTTCATTTAATTTCATGTTACATTCGGCAATAAGGGATTTAAAATGCTTATTACTTTTTATTCATTTGCACATTAATATATATTCAAATTCATTTCGCCCAACTGCTTAAAAACTTACCTCGATGTCGACGGATTAGGGTTTCTGGCTATTCGTTCAACTTCGCCTTTCCGATCCGATCCTCGGTTCTTTTCGTTCTTGATCTAAATAATTTCAAAATGAGTTCATTCAAATAGAATTTCATTCATTTTAGCCCAAATCACATAATTGAACAATTTACCAATTTATCCCTAACATTTTGCACTTTTACAATTTAATCCAATTTTCACAAAACACAAAATATGCTAAATTTACATATTTTAAGCTAGGGCCGAATGTTCACTAAGCGTATAAAAGTCCCCATATTTCATA
This sequence comes from Gossypium sturtianum, assembly GCA_025698515.1. Taxonomy (NCBI): domain Eukaryota; kingdom Viridiplantae; phylum Streptophyta; class Magnoliopsida; order Malvales; family Malvaceae; genus Gossypium; species Gossypium sturtianum. The sequence continues at coordinate 32,700,665 of CM046946.1, read as the reverse complement.
AATTCTACAATCTAGCCCCTCAATTTACTATTTTTAAAATTTAGTCATAAATACTCAATTTAATCAAAATTTCCAACACAAAATTTAATAATCTAACACATATATTTTATTTAAAATCATCAACCATCACAAAACACATGTAACATCCTAAAAAAATATGAGTATCGATATGTTGCATGTTTTTGGTGCTTAGCTTGTGAATGATTAAATTTATGTGCTTATTATAGTCTTAAGAAGGCTCGGGATTTATTCGGAATTAGAATAAATTTTAGAAATGAGTACTTTATTGAAGTGGATCAAGTGACCCTGATGCTTAAGGTAATTAAGTGTCAAAAACTAGCATAAGTTGAGCTAGTAGCAAGGTGGAGTTGGCGCCATGAGTGTTGCTTGAGGGGAGAGGTTCGAATCCCATGGATAGCATTTAGGTGACTTTTATTTTTGCACATAGATTACTTGTGTCGGTCAAGCCTTATTTATGGTAAGGTTGGACTATTTCTTTTATGGCAAGGTGACTATTGGATAAGATAAGCTTGAACTTGGGGAAAGGAAATCCTATACTTATGGAATGAAGGGGAACACAAGGCATATCTTAAGGGCTATGTTTTGGAAACATTTGAATGGCCTTTTGTCCATGAACTTGGACGGCTTTGTGGACTAAAGGGGGAGCCGAATTTTGATGGTAAATTTTGGGTAAAGTTTGGTAGCTTGATAGAATTTTCATTTGGTCATTTTGCTCTCCCAAAAACATTTCTTCCTCTCATCTTTTCCTCTCTTGGCCGAATGTGCTTGTGTTAGGAGAAAACAATCTTTGCTTTGATTCTTTTGGTCATTTTTGCAAAAACCCTCAAGTGCTTCATCTTGTATTTCTCTCCTAGTGCCGAAATTATCAACATAAAAAGCCATTTCTTTTTTCTTCTTTTTCCCATTGCCGAAAACATATTTGTTCCTAAACTCCTCTATTTTCTCTTCTCCCTATTCTCTTTTCTTCTCCATTTTACTTATCATTCAAACACATTCTTCCTTCATTTTCTTTCCATGGCCGAATGCTTGTGACCATCCCCATAACCGAAATTATTTTCCCTATCCATTAAATCATAGCCGAATCTTCCATTCCTAATAACATTTATTCTCAATCATTTTCTTCTATTCAAACTTTGGATCATCGGTAAGAATCATTTTCTTTGATTTCTTTTGTTATTTGGTCACCTTGGCCGAATCTATAGATGGCCTAGGAAGAGCCTTTAAATCGATAATCGTCCATTCTATTAAACGTTTCCTTTCGTTATATTTTAGTGAAATAGTGAAGGGCCGAATCACCATCTCGTCAAAGTCACCTTGAAGTTATTCAAGTTCGGATCATATCTAGCAAGGTAAGAAGGAACTCTTCAAGGATTCTTGATCACTCTCGTTTTTATCAATGACTATCATTGGGATTGTTATAACCGAAAGTTTTTATATAGGAATCCTTTGGAAATCACTCGGGATTTTAAGATAGGGTCGAAAAGGGTTGTTAATAGTGTTCGGAAGAGGGGTGGATCCGCTATTCCCCCTAAATTCAAACGAAGGACTGTTTCAGCAATCCGAGATTTTCCACCGGGTTGTGGACCCTCATCCGGCGAAAATCAATTGTTTGAAGTCATTCGTACTCCTGAGCCTTTGACTGTTCGTGGTTCTTCATCGGGTTATGAACTATCGATCGAAGAGAAATCATAAATTGCTGTTGTTCGAGATTTCGAGGGTAAAGATCTAGATCGTTTATCATTAGAATAGTTTTATATTAAATATTAATGTTCTAATCAAGCGTGATAAATATTTAGGTATCGACGAGCGGGAGAGTATAGTACTCACCGTAATCAGGTGTGTAACTTCACACTTATCTCATGGGTTATACTATGCCGTAAGTAATTGAATAAAATCATAAAGTCGGTAAAATTTGAAAATACGGTTTATTAGCACTTTTGGTGTGAAAGCATGAAAACGGTACTAAAGTTGTGAAAATTACGAATTTGCCCTTAATAAGCTATATTGTTAAAAAGTGATATTTTGGGCCATAGGAATTATTTTTGATAAATTGGCCAAGTGAGAAAATTGTGAAAAGGGCCTCAAGTGTATAAATGGGCCAAAATTGCTAGATCGATATATGGGCCAAAATTGCTAGATCGATATATGGGCCAAAACTGCTAGATCGATATAATGGCCAAAATTACTAAATCGTTAAATGGGTTAAATTGTTATTTTGACTAATGGGCCAAGTTGATAACTTGTAATATGGGCTTTTGTTGAAATTTACCTTATGAATATATTGTTATGCATTATATATATACATGATTTGCATGGGTTGGGATAATTGTAAGAGAAGAAAGGGCATTGCCAAAATCTAGTTCGGTGACTCTGTCACAATCTAGTTCGGTGACTCTGTCACAATCTAGTTCGGTGGCTCTGCCACAAATATTTTAAATGGCTTAATGCCTGTGATTGGTGTGTTGGCGGGGTGGGTTGACTTGATCCCCACAGGTGTGATGGTTGGTACGGGTGGTGTGTAGCGGATGGAAATTAGGCTTGGTTGGGAATTGCATATCACATGCATTTTTATATTTGATTTATATATTGTACTTTTGTAAATGGGCTCAAGCCCAATTTAATGCTTAAATGGATTTGGCCTAGTGGACACGGTAAGTGGGTTACACATTGAGTTCTAGGTAACTCACCCTGTTTTTCTTACCCTTCTTAGGTAATGATTATTGATGGAGACTTGGGTCGGGGATGACTTTGTGAGGAGGCCATACTACGAATGATGGTTTTTTTTTTTATAAACTTGAACTTCTTTTAAATATTTTTATTTAAGTACTATTTCCATTGCGATGTAATAAGGCCCCTGGTATTATTTTTATGGATTTTTATTCGTAGATGGATTTTTAGTATGTTTTAGTTACTTAAATGGGGCTGTTTAAATTTTATAAATGATTTCTTAAACTTGCGTATAAAAAGGGAATTTTCTTAAATATCACTTAATCCAAAATATTTCGTGAAAACTCTTTTTATAAATCTAAGATTTCAACCAATTATTTCTCTCGAAAATCAAAGCGTGAATTTCGATGTTTTAAAATCATGGTTTTCAAATAAATCTCGATTTATGATAAATTTCATTTTCAAAATCGTTTTCAAGAATTGCTTTCATTAAAAGCATTGATGACTAGATGTAAGTTCGAATTGTGTAGCATGCCAAGTCTGGTCTTAATGCATAGGCCGGGCTTGGGGTGTTACATTTAATGGTATCAGAGCCAAGTTCAAAACTCGGCTGTGGTTTGGGTTCAACAATAATTTTTGTTTAAAACTATTTTGAATATATAGAATTGATGTTTTAAAGGTAGTATGGCACCACGAGCATCCGGCACCAAGCCAAGTAAGTATTTGTATATTAAATGTTTATTATTGTGATATGAACATAGGAACACTCTAGAACTTCTAGTTTAGGTGTTGAAGACGGTAGAGATTGAGACTATAGGACGTGATTGCGAAAACAACCTTACCTCTTATATTTCATAAAAAATCGTTAATAAACACTGAAATAGTATTCTGATTCATAAAACTTGTAATCAGATTAAATCAAATTAGTCATTATGAGCACTAGAGGACGTGGTCGTGGACGTGGTAGACGTGGCCGTGGTAGAGGACGAGGTGCTAGGGGTGCAACTGAAGCACCGGGTCATATGCCGGAAATGGATGCACCTGCATCACCCGAGAGTGAGACTGGATCACATGACCATACGAGAGAGGATAATGCTTTGACTCAAGCAATGTTGCGAGTCCTAGAGGGTTCTTTGGGACTAGAACCGGGTCCAGTTCGTGGATCAATTTGGAGCGACTTAAATCAAGTGGTGCCGAGGTTTTTAGAGGTGTCTCCGGTGTAGCTTCGAATGTTGCGGAATATTGGCTCGAGGCTGTAAAGCGGATTATGGATGATTTGGAGTGCACCGCCGAGCAGAAGCTAAGAGGAGCTGTGTCCTTGTTAAGGGACGAGGCGTATCAATGGTGGCTTACTGTTCGAGAAGGCACCGAGGTTGCATTGGTTACTTGGGATTTCTTCAAAGCTACTTTTCAAGGGAAGTGCGTCGGGACAAGTTATGTAGATGTCCGAAGGAAGGAATTCCTGAATTTGGTTCAAGGAAATAAGACGGTGGCAGCTTACGAGGTAGAATTTCTTCGTTTGAGCCGATATGCTCGCACAATAGTGCCGACTGATCATGAGCGTTGTGTACGCTTTGAAGATGGGCTGAATGATGAGTTACGGGTATTGATAGCCCCACAACAAGTAAGGACTTTTGCCTCCCTTGTGGAGAAAGCCAAGATAGCCGAAGAGGCTAAGAACTCAGAACGCCAGAACCGGGAAAGAGTCAGAGGCAAGAGGGATTTTAAGTATTCGGGTTCTGCTAAAAGGTTTCAGAAGAGGCCTCGAAATGATGAGCCAGCTCAAGCTAGAGCGCATGTGGTTACCAATCAAAGTCAAGATCAGGTGATTGTGTGGAAGCGACACCCGGGAATGCTTTGGAGGAAAAGCGGTGCTTGCTATAAATGTGGTTCCAAGGATCATCAAGATAAGAATTGCCTCGACGGCCCGATACGAATCGAAGCTCGTAACCACGATGCTCGGCCGGCTAGAGGCACTCGGCAGACCACCGAGAGGTCGTGGATCGGACGCGCGGTGGTAATGGTAACGGACGTGGTCAAGGTACACCGGGTCGAGGTAATGGCTTCAGAGGTAATGCGGAGGCAAGACAACCGGGGTTGGTCTATGCGGTTAGGCGTCGGGAAGATGGCGATGCACCTGATGTGATAACTGGTACGTTCTTCATATTTGATGTACCTGTTACTGCTTTGATAGATATCGGGTCTACCCACTCGTATGTTGCTAGTGCCATATCTGGAAACCTGAATATTAGATCTGAGATTACCGATAGGGAGATGACAATAATTAGTCCTTTAGGATAGTCTGTAATTGTGAATAAATTGTTTAGAGACGTGCCCTTGGAAATTCAAAGAGAAATATTTTTGACGGACTTGATGGAATTGCCTTTCAGCGAGTTTGATCTTATTTTGGGCATGGATTGGTTGGTGAAGCACCGGGCGCAATTGGATTGTGCCGAAAAGCGGATGTCAATAAGGACTATGGATGATGAGGAGGTAGTAATGATAGGTGAGTGAAGGAACATTTTGGAAAATGTGGTATCTGCTTTGAAGGCAGAAAAGTTGGTGCGGAAAGGGTATGGAGCATTTCCAGCCTTCATTAGTGCTTTGGATGTCAAGGAACTATAGGTGGAAGGTGTGAGAACGGTGAAAGAATTTTCAGATGTCTTTCCCGAAGAACTTTCTAGTTTACCTCCAGATCGGGAAGTAGAGTTTGGCATTGAGCTTTTGCCCGGAACGGCTCCGGTGTCCATTGCTCCTTATAGAATGGCGCCGAAGGAGTTAGCGGAGCTTAAAGCCCAAATTTAAGAATTGTTAGATCGGGGATTTATCCGACCGAGTGTGTCTCTGTGGGGAGCACCGGTATTGTTCGTCAAGAAGAAGGATGGGTCGATGCGTATGTGCATTGATTATAGGCGGTTGAATAAATTGACGATCAAGAGTAGGTATCCATTGTCGAGAATCGACGACATGTTTGATCAATTGAGAGGAGCTTCAGTTTCTCCAAGATTGATTTAAGATCGGGTTATCATCAACTCAATGTGAAAGAGGTAGATATTCATAAGACGGCATTCCGAACTCGTTATGGACATTATGAGTTTTTGGTTATGCCGTTTGGTTTGACCAATGCACCAGCTGCATTTATGGACATGATGAATCGAGTGTTTCAACCTTATCTAGACCGGTTCGTAGTGGTGTTCATAGATGATATCTTGGTATATTCGAGGAATGAAGAAGAGCATGACTCACATTTGCGCATTATGTTGCAAATTTTGCGAGATAAGCAACTTTATGCCAAATTCAGTAAATGCGAATTTTGGTTGAAGGAAGTGACTTTCTTGGGTCATGTGGTGTCAGCCGAAGGAATAAAAGTTTATCCTCGGAAGGTTGAGGCAGTTTTGGATTGAAAGCGCAGAAGTCGATGGTTGAGATCCGGAGTTTCTTGGGTTTGGCTGGTTACTATAGACGCTTTGTTGAGGGGTTTTCGTTGATTGCTGCACCCCTAACTAAGCTATTGCGAAAGGGAGTACCGTATGTGTGGACCGATAAACAACAAGAAAGTTTCGAGAAACTGAAGAAGATTTTGACGGAAGTGCCAGTACTGATTCAACCGGAGGCGGGAAAAGAGTTTATAGTTTCTTGTGATCGTCACACGGGTTTAGGATGTGTCTTGATGCAAAGTGGAAAAGTGGTGGCTTATGCTTCTCGCCGAGAAGGCCGCCTGAAGTTAACTATCCTACTCATAACTTGGAGTTGGGCTGCGGTGGTGTTTCTTTGTAAAGATTTGGAGGCACTATCTTTACGGTGAGAAGTTAATCATTTATCTGAGACCATAAGAGTCTTAAGTACCTCCTTACCCAAAAGGAGTTGAACTTGAGACAACGGAGATGGGTGGAGTTGTTAAAGGATTATGACTTCTCAATCGAGTACCATCCTGGAAAGGCTAACGTTGTGGCAGACGCGTTGAGTCGTAAGGTTGTATCGGAGTTGAGAGCAATGTTTGCTCATCTTAGTTTGTATGAGGATGGCAGTCTGCTAGCGCAACTTCAGGTGAAGCCTCTGTGGTTGGAGCAAATCAAGGAAAAGTAATTATCAGATGAAAAGTTGGGTCCTTTATTGCAACAAGTTGAAAATGGTATAATAGGAGACTTTGAAATGAACAAGGATGGCGTGCTGTGTTTTCGTGGAAGAGTTTGTATACCCATGGATTCAGATTTGAGACAAATGATTCTACGGGAGGCGCATAGTAGCCCTTATGCTATGCACCCCGGAGGAAATAAGATGTATCGGGATCTCCGTGAGTAGTATTGGTGGCCAAGATTAAAGCGGGAGGTTACTGATTTTGTGGGAAAGTGTTTGACTTGTCAACAAGTGAAGGCGGAACATCAATTACCATCGGGTTTATTGCAACCGGTAAAGATTCCTCTATGGAAATGGGAGCGGATAACGATGGATTTTGTTAGTGGGTTACCCTTAACACCTACTAAGAAAGATTCTGTTTGGGTGGTAGTAGATCGATTGACGAAGACTGCTCATTTTCTACCAGTCCATACGGATTACTCGCTGCAAAAGTTGGCTAAACTGTATGTATCTGAGATAGTGAGGTTGCATGGGGTACCAGTGTCTATCATATCGGACAGGGACCCTAGGTTTACATCACGATTTTGGAAAGCTTTACATGAGGCTTTGGGAACAAAGTTAAACTATAGTACGGCTTTTCATCCTCGATCGAGATGGCGATCAGAAAGAGTAATTCAGATTTTGGAAGACATGTTACGAGGTTGTGTGATTGACTTCAGAGGTAGTTGGGAGGATTTTCTACCGTTGGCTGAGTTCGCGTATAATAACAGTTACCAATCTAGTATCCAAATGACGCCCTATGAAGCGTTATACGGTCGTAGGTGTCGTACCCCTACTTGTTGGACTGAATTGGGGGAACGATAGTTGTTGGGTCCTGAATTGATATCTGAGACGGAAGAAAAGGTAAAGGTGATTCGAGCGCGGTTAAAGGAAGCTTCGGATAGACAAAAGTCGTATGTGGATCTGAAGCGTAAAGATATTGAGTTTGCGGTGGGAGATCAGGTCTTTCTCAAAGTCTCACCTTGGAAGAAGATTTTCAGATTTGGAAGGAAGGGCAAGTTGAGCCCTAGGTTCATTGGACCGTACCGTGTGTTGAAGCGAGTAGGACCAGTGGCCTATCAGCTTGAATTACCTCCGGAGTTGAGTCAGATTCATAGTGTTTTCCATGTTTCTATGCTGAGGCGTTATAGATCGGATCCGTCTCACATAGTACCGGTAGAAGAAGTGGAGTTAAGGCCAGACTTGTCTTTCGAAGAGGAACTAGTGAAAATCTTAGACCGCGATGTTAAGGTTCTAAGAAAGAAGACTGTGCCGTTGGTTAAGGTTCTATGGCGTAATCACGGAGCGGAAGAAGCTACGTGGGAGCCTGAGGACGCAATTCGGCAACAATATCCTCATCTCTTTTAACCAAGTAAATTTCGAGGACGAAATTTTTTTTAGGAGGGTAGAATTGTAACATCCTAAAAAAATATGAGTATCGATATGTTGCATGTTTTTGGTGCTTAGCTTGTGAATGATTAAATTTATGTGCTTATTATAGTCTTGAGAAGGCTCGGGATTTATTCGGAATTAGAATAAATTTTAGAAATGAGTACTTTATTGAAGTGGATCAAGTGACCCTGATGCTTAAGGTAATTAAGTGTCAAAAACTAGCATAAGTTGAGCTAGTAGCAAGGTGGAGTTGGCGCCATGAGTGTTGCTTGAGGGGAGAGGTTCGAATCCCATGGATAACATTTAGGTGACTTTTATTTTTGTACCTAGATTACTTGTGTCGGTCAAGCCTTATTTATGGTAAGGTTGGACTATTTCTTTTATGGCAAGGTGACTATTGGATAAGATAAGCTTGAACTTTGGGAAAGGAAATCCTATACTTATGGAATGAAGGGGAACACAAGGCATATCTTAAGGGCTATGTTTTGGAAACATTTGAATGGCCTTTTTGTCCATGAACTTGGACGGCTTTGTGGACTAAAGGGGGAAGCCGAATTTTGATGGTAAGTTTTGGGTAAAGTTTGGTAGCTTGATAGAATTTTCATTTGGTTATTTTGCTCTCCCAAAAACATTTCTTCCTCTCATCTTTTCCTCTCTTGGCCGAATGTGCTTGTGTTAGGAGAAAACAATCTTTGCTTTGATTCTTTTGGTCATTTTTGCAAAACCCTCAAGTGCTTCATCTTGTATTTCTCTCCTAGTGCCGAAATTATCAACACAAAAAGCCATTTCTTTTTTCTTCTTTTTCCCATTGCCGAATACATATTTGTTCCTAAACTCCTCTCTTTTCTCTTCTCCCTATTCTCTTTTCTTCTCCATTTTACTTATCATTCAAACACATTCTTCCTTCATTTTCTTTCCATGGCCGAATGCTTGTGACCATCCCTATAGCCAAAATTATTTTCCCTATCCATTAAATCATAGCCAAATCTTCCATTCCTCATAACATTTATTCTCAATCATTTTCTTCTATTCAAACTTTGGATCATCGGTAAGAATCATTTTCTTTGATTTCTTTTGTTATTTGGTCACCTTGGCTGAATCTATAGGATGGCCTAGGAAGAGCCTTTAAATCGATAATCGTCCATTCTATTAAATGTTTCCTTTCGTTATAATTTAGTGAAATAGTGAAGGGCCGAATCACCATCTCGTCAAAGTCACCTTGAAGTTATTCAAGTTCGGATCATATCTAGCAAGGTAAGAAGAAACTCTTCAAGGATTCTTGATCACTCTCGTTTTTATCAATGACTATCATTGGGATTGTTATAACCGAAAGTTTTTATATAGGAATCCTTTGGAAATCACTCGGGATTTTAAGATAGGGTCGAAAAGGGTTGTTAATAGTGTTCGGAAGAGGGGTGGATCCGCTTATTCCCTAAATTCAAACGAAGGACTGTTTCAAACAATCTGAGATTTTCCCACGGGTTGTGGACCTCATTCGCGAAAATCAATTGTTTGAAGTCATTCGTACTCTCGAGCCTTTGACTGTTCGTGGTTCTTCATCGGGTTATGAACTATCGATCGAGTAGAAATCACAAATAGTTGTTGTTCGAGATTCCGAGGGTAAAGATCTAGATCGTTTATCATTACATTAGTTTTATATTAAATATTAATGTTCTAATCAAGCGTGATAAATATTTAGGTATCGACGAGCGGGAGAGTATAGTACTCACCGTAATCAGGTGTGTAACTTCACACTTATCTCATGGGTTATACTATGCTGTAAGTAATTGAATAAAATCGTAAAGTCGGTAAAATTTGAAAATACGGTTTATTAGCACTTTTGGTGTGAAAGCATGAAAACGATATTAAAGTTGTGAAAATTACGAATTTTCCCTTAATAAGCTATATTGTTAAAAAGTGATATTTTGGGCCATAGGAATTATTTTTGATAAATTGGCCAAGTAAGAAAATTGTGAAAAGGGCCTCATGTGTATAAATGGGCCAAAATTGCTAGATCGATATATGGGCCAAAATTGCTAGATCGATATATGGGCCAAAACTGTTAGATCGATAGAAGGGCCAAAATTACTAGATCGTTAAATGGGTTAAATTGTTATTTTGACTAATGAGCCAAGTTGATAACTTGTAATATGGGCTTTTTGTTGAAATTTACCTTATGAATATATTGTTATGCATTATATATATACATGACTGCATGGGTTGGGATAATTGACGAAGAGAAGAAAGGCCTGTTGCTAAAATCTAGTTCGGTGACTCTGTCACAATCTAGTTCGGTGACTCTATCACAATCTAGTTCGGTGGCTCTGCCACAAATATTTTAAATGGCTTAATGCCTGTGATTAGTGTGTTGGCGGGGTGGGTTGACTTGATCCCCACAGGTGTGATGGTTGGTACGGGTGGTGTGTAGCGGATGGAAATTAGGCTTGGTTGGGAATTGCATATTACATGCATTTTTATATTTGATTTATATATTGTACTTTTGTAAATGGGCTCAAGCCCAATTTAATGCTTAAATGGATTTGGCCCAGTGGACACGGTAAGTGGGTTACACATTGAGTTCTAAGTAACTCACCCTGTTTTTCTTACCCTTATCAGGTAATGATTATTGATGGAGACTTGGGCCGGGGATGACTTTGTGAGGAGGCCATACTACGAATGATGGGTTTTTTTTTTATAAACTTGAACTTCTTTTAAATATTTTTATTTAAGTACTATTTCCATTATGATGTAATAAGGCCTTTGGTATTATTTTTATGGATTTTTATTTGTAGATGGATTTTTAGTATGTTTTAGTTACTTAAATGGGCCTGTTTAAATTTTATAAATGATTTCTTAAACTTGCGTATAAAAAGGGAATTTTCTTAAATATCACTTAATCCAAAATATTTCGTGAAAACTCTTTTTATAAATCTAATATTTCAACCAATTATTTCTCTGAAAATCAAACTGTGAATTCTGATGTTTTAAAATCATGGTTTTCAAATAAATCTCGATTTATGATAAATTCCATTTTCAAAATCGTTTTCAAGAATTGCTTTCATTAAAAGCATTGATGACTAGATGTAAGTTCGAATTGTGTAGCATGTCAAGTCTGGTCTTAACGCATAGGCCGGGCTTGGGGTGTTACAACACAAGATTCCATCCATGGCCGAACATCACACATGCATTAAAATAAAAAAATTATAACATGGGTCGGGTAGTGTTCGAAGCAACGATCTCAAAAACGTAAAAATTATCAAAAACCGAGCTAATTACATACCTTAATTTAAGCTTAAGAATGGCCGAACCAAGCTTTGTCTAATTCTCTCTTTTTATTGCATGTATTCGGTCAAAGGAACAAGATGAATGCTATCACTTTATGTTTTATTAACATATATATATTAACTTATTATTTAATTACTATTATAACCTTTATTATAATTTAATAAAACAATATACTATAAGGTCATTAAAGTACATGGCCGGCCACTATCATTAAAATGGTTTTTTTGCACTTTTAAAGCTTCCAATTAAAGAGACATCCACAATTTTGTTCTAACACATTAAACCATCAATTTTTAACTTTACGCGATTAAGCCCATTTTAATAATTCGATACTCAAACAGTAAAATTAAAACACGAAAATTCCACACATAGTAATTCACACATAAATAACTTAGAAAATAATATTTAAAAAATTTTCAGCCCCTTTGAACTTAACCACTAATTTTTCATTTTATGCGATTAAGCCATTTTTATTTAATTAAGCACACAAACAATCAAATTTTTATTCGAAACTTTCACACATGCTAATTCACATATAATTAACACGGAATATAATATTTAAATAGTTTTCTGACTCGGATTCGTGGTCCCGAAACCACCGTTCCGATTAGGGTCAAAATCGGGCTGTTACAACTCTCCCCCCTTAAGGATTTTCGTCCCCTAAAATTTTACCTAAAGATAAACTTAGGATTGATTTCACAAGGTACTGTCAAATTCTCATACAACTTCGACATCCTCAACATCTCACTTCTTAAACTAAGATTCTGAACTGTACTTTCTTATCTTGGACATAAGAACCACATCACTGAATTTTCTCAAGTTCTGACGAAATACACACTGATAAGTAACTGGCCTTATTCTATCAATAGTCTTATACTCTTCGATGAACCGTAAATAAATTTTCTTTACTTACCAAATAAAATAAAAATAAATAAATAAATAAATAAATAAAAATTTCTGTCACAAAGATACTTTCAGAAGCACCTATCACTTATCTAAGTTTCAATACTCTTACCTTTCAGTTCTGTATGCAATTTTTGATAATCTATAATTGATTTCTTGGTACACAAACTCTGTCTCGAAACAACAAATAAATGGTCAGTTTCCGACCTGTAGCTCTAAATCAGAAGTTAGTTCCTTTCGAACACTTCTAACTTACCATTTACTGACAAAATTCTAAGTTTCACAAAATCATGGAATAAACATCATTATTTCTGAATAATAATCAATTTCTAATTCACACCATAAGATTCTTTTCATGCAGTATTAACTGAGTGCAAGCATAAGCTACCATTTTCACGTTCTTGTATCAAAATACACGTCAAACCAATAAACTATCCAGACTAAATAATTGAATTTATCTTGGCTGTTTCACAGTACCCTTCTAAAGGAACCATTTTCATCTGGTTGCCATGATAACTCAGACATGTATCCTATTGAAATTCTTTCCGGTTACGAATCAATGATCCTTAAATCAACTATACAGTTTCAATGATACATAACAATCTCGTTTTAACTCATTGAGATATATCAAATTACTCAGAAATAACAACCATAGCGCAGTTTCCAATTTTGATCCTCCTTCATCATTTACTCTTTTATCAATGTTGATTCCTTTCCCAAAATCTAAAGATAGATCACATGTAATAAAATTTATTTTACTGTTAATTCTCAAAATACTGAACCACATTGGAATTGCATCTCTCTGACAATTAAAATCGTAGCGGCATTTCAAAGCTAACTTCTCAGTCACACCGATAAACAATATTTTAACCAATGCAAAAGCATAGTCTTTACACATCTGACAATAGTAACACTGTATGTTCACTATCAAACTAGATTTCATAATCACAAAAGTATGATTACTTCCAGTAAAGGAATATCTCTTACACAATTCATAAAATAAAGTCAATAAGAAATCCGAGATAAGGAAATCCAAGATTTGATACCGTACTAGATGTCCGAGAATATAGCTCATAAGAGAAATAATACCGACTTCGACAAATTCTCAGAAAATTTCCAGAAGGAAAACAATACTTATAAGCACTGAACGATAACAGAAGCAACATAGTTTTCATATACACATTTCACAGAATAACAATCAGTGGAAACTGAGTTTCAACATCATATGAACGTTACTGTCACTTTTCTATCAATTCATTTTAATAGAATATCAGAAAAGATAGAGTAATACCAATCACGGCCCAGACAGATTAACACTGCTTTCATCTATCACTGAAATCAACTAGCATTCTCATATGATAAGAACCCTGAACGAGTCGATTAGTCAATATTAAATTTTTCCTTAACTGTAATATTGCGAAACCCAGATGATTTTCATAAAATTTCATCACAACACCGAAGTTATTTTAGGCCATTTAACACACATATTCACGGTATTCATCCGTATCCTTTGTCTCTTTCGAAGGTTCATCCGGGAATTTCCTCACTTTCCATCATTTTAATAAATATCAATAATATTTACTCATATTTCGTATGATACATTAATATGTAAAAACATAAGTAAAAAGGATGTATCATTTACATATAAACTTACCCATTTCAAGTCTTACCACATTCCAAATACATATCATAAACATTGCTCACATTTACATGCACTTATACCCTGCACTTGTCATCACATAGTCACACGTAATTTCACTTTGTCAAAGTTTCCCGATGAACACTTCAGAATAATATCGAATACACAGTGGTTTTGTACACGGCCCACCAGTAATAATAAATACGGTGGTATCGCACACAGCCCACCAATAATGACATATTCACATGCTGCCATAATAAGACTAACTTTACATTTACTTTAGTAGATAATGTCCCGGCTGAAAACAAAACATCTCGATCATCGGAGAAATTTAAACACAAATTTCCATAACAACCAATACAAAAGCACACTCTTTATACCTCTAGTAACTGTATCAAAGTACTCTTGCCATCAAGTCAAAACTTATAATCATCCTAAGCATTTGAATAATAAGAAGAAACCATTTTCATCAATAGAACATTTCCTACTGATATCTCATGGCTGACACTTTTAACAATAATTTATTAAGGAAACAGAAATAACAAAATCTCAAAACATGGAGCTGCACACAAAAAAATACTCATAACATTCACTTAATTTCACAAGTTATACTCATAGCATCATGCAAATGCCAATTAAACATGAACACTTATCATAGTATAAAATTTCCTTTCATCTCATCTTTCATATTTCAAAAGAAATTCCTACCCACAATTTATTCATCATCACATAAACATCATAAACTATTATTCTTACTTACTTACTTTTTTTTTTTACTTTTTTTTACGAGTCTCAACTCATCATAAACACACTATTTGCACTATCAAATTTAGCTCGATTGAAATGCGCATCTGTCTAATAAAATAATTTACATCAGGGTCGGGAGTCGTCACACTATCACAGTTCATTATGGCATGTATAGCTAGACTCTCACACTCACTATGGTAGTCCGAGAACCTACTAAACCAAAGCTCTGATACCACTAAATGTAACACCCCTTACCCGTATCCAATGCCAAAACAGGGTACGAGGCGTTATCGGACTTAAAATTCTTGAATATGTAAAAAAACCACACCATAGGCGCATAACAACCATCAATATTGGCCATCTCCAAATAGCCTTAATCAAAATGAACATTTGTTAATAAGGGCCAAAATTTTAGGCCATAAGAAATATGACATATATGACAAAATGACCAAGCCTACTATACATTCCATAATATAAAAATTAATGTATCTAAATATACCAAGTGTTCCAATTGATAGTGTGAGCGAATCTCCGACGTCCGACGATCCCCGAGCTAACTTGGCGAAACTACAAGGCAAGGGAAAAGAGAGGGGGAGTAAGCATAAATGCTTAGTAAGTTCATATGAAAATAATAAGAAATTAATAAACTTGTATGGATAAATCCTCACAATAATAATTTCTTAAGATGATACAATCATTATATCACATGCTTACACCTTATTACTCATGTTCACATTAATCTGTCTACTTGAGTCACTGTCACTAAATTATTTATTTCTCGAACTACAGAGCTCCAAATGAAGAATCGTTAATTTTACCTAAAATTAGACTCAAATATCTTCATACCATAAAATTTACAGAATTTTTGGCTTATCCAATTAATACAGTTTATTCATTAAACTTTCCCCTGTTTTACTGTTTGACTATTCTGACCTCTCTTCACTACGAATCAATTTTGTCCTTGTACAGAGTTCATATGACCTTATTGTTTAGTTCATTTGAAAATAGACTCATTCAGGATTTCAGGCATATAAAATATATCCTCTAATTATTTTTGTAAAATTTTTAATGATTTTTCCAAGGCAGAATAGCGGATCACGTAATCATTCTGAACCAGTCTCACAGAAATTCAAATATCTCAAAATTTACGAATTATTTGCTTTCTATGTTTGTTTTATAAAAAAATACACTCATTAAGATTTAATTTCATATCTTACACAACCTTTAATTCAATTTCCACCATTTTTGGAGATTTTTCAAAGTTATACTAATGCTGCTGCCCACAACTGTTTTAATGTCAATTTCACTCATTCATTAATTCTTTGTGTTCACTTTCATTTATACACACTGACACCAAAGCATATTATAACTTGGCTCATAACAACCAAGTGATCATAGACACATCTTACTCGTTTGATAAAACAATGCAATTAAACATATATAGTAAGCTATCATAGCTTAGCAAGTTATAAGCAATGGTAAAATGTACAATTAAATATTCCACAAATTAAATCAATCTATTATGATCATCAACGAATTCATAACTATAAATATGCTTCACATAACCGTACCATAACTACCATACCTAGTAGTCTCACAACCGAATATTCATGCATACCACATTAAATTTCATTCGATACCAAGCATTATTTATTCATCTCGAAACATACTCAAACATTAATAATCACTTTTCATTACCTTAGTACCATAAGCCAATATAACTTACCTTATTAGTATTTACTTCCCCAACTACCTCGATCCACATACCTGTTATCTCAATTCGTATATCCAAATTCACTAGTTAAAAACTTCGAAGAATCTGTAAACCCACACACACAGTGCAATATATGTAACGTATCGCACACTTAGTGCCGTTACTTTGATGAAGTGCACACATAGTGCCATTTACTTGTAATGTATCGCACACTTAGTGCCATTACTTATTCTTTCGCACACATAGTGCCATTCGACCGATTTCGCACACACAGTGCTCGGTATTTAAGCTTGTACACATAGTGCCATTCGACCAATTTCGTACACACAGTACTCGGTATTTAAGCTTGCACACATAGTGCCATTCGACCGATTTCGCACACACAGTGCTCGGTATTTAAGCTCACACACATAGTGCCCTTTAACCGATCTTTCCTTTGCTCTTCAAAGCACATATAATTCCATTCTCATTCATACATACACATAATTAATAAAAAAATATTCAACAACAACTCAATTTGCCTTTATCACATACCATTACATTCGGCTTACTCAATATACATATATCTATCCATAGCATACATCTCTATCTCATTTCATATTCATATTTAACTACCTCTTTATTTATGCATATACTCAATTAACTCGATTAATTAACAACTTAGCATATATTCGTATATATGCCAACTTTACATTCGGCTAACATGTATATATATTTCATTTAATTTCATGTTACATTCGGCAATAAGGGATTTAAAATGCTTATTACTTTTTATTCATTTTCACATTAATATATATTCAAATTCATTTCGCCCAACTGGTTAAAAACTTACCTCGGTAATCGACGGATTAGGGTTTCCTAGCTATTCGTTCAACTTCGCCTTTCCCCGATCCGATCCTGGTTCTTTTCGTTCTTGATCTAAATAATTTCAAAATGAGTTCATTCAAATAGAATTTCATTCATTTTAGCCCAAATCACATAATTGAACAATTTACCAATTTATCCCTAACATTTTGCACTTTTACAATTTAATCCAATTTTCACAAAACACAAAATATGCTAAATTTACATATTTTAAGCTAGGGCCGAATGTTCACTAAGCATATAAAAGTCCCCATATTTCATAAATTCTACAATCTAGCCCCTCAATTTACTATTTTTAAAATTTAGTCCTAAATACTCAATTTAATCAAAATTTCCAACACAAAATTTAATAATCTAACACATATATTTTATTTAAAATCATCAACCATCACAAAACACAAGATTCCATCCATGGCTGAACATCACACATGCATCAAAATAAAAAATTATAACATGGGTCGGGTAGTGTTCGAAGCAACGATTTCAAAAACGTAAAAATTATCAAAAACCGAGCTAATTACATACCTTAATTTAAGCTTAAGAATGGCCGAACCAAGCTTTGTCTATTTCTCTCTTTTTATTGCATGTATTCGGTCAAAGGAACAAGATGAATGCTATCACTTTATGTTTTATTAACATATATATAATAACTTATTATTTAATTACTATTATAACCTTTATTATAATTTAATAAAACAATATACTATAAGGTCATTAAAGTACATGGCCGGCCACTATCATTAAAATGGTTTTTTTGCACTTTTAAAGCTTCCAATTAAAGAGACATCCACAATTTGGTTCTAACACATTAAACCATCAATTTTTAACTTTACGCGATTAAGCCCATTTTAATAATTCGATACTCAAACAGTAAAATTAAAACACGAAAATTCCACACATAGTAATTCACACATAAATAACTTAGAAAATAATATTTAAAAAATTTTCAGCCCCTTTGAATTTAACCACTAATTTTTCATTTTATGCGATTAAGCCCTTTTTATTTAATTAAGCACACAAACAATCAAATTTTTATTCGAAACTTTCACACATGCTAATTCACATATAATTATCATGGAATATAATATTTAAATAGTTTTCTGACTCAGATTCGTGGTCCCAAAACCACCGTTCCAATTAGGGTCAAAATCGGGCTGTTACAAAAATAAAGACAGAAAGAAAGAAAATAAATGGACTCAAAGGTCCTCCGGTGGGTCCGCGAAAAATCTAAGGTAGGGATGGCGAACTTCAGCCGGGGCACTGGAGGAGGTCGCGCCAAGACCCTTCCGCTTTTTCGAAGCGGGAACGACGACCTTATTCTTGCCACAAGTATTTGTCATGATGTCTGCAAGAAAGCAATCATAAAATTCAATTTGATGAAATAGTAAACACAGATGAGAATTAAGAAGCCATGTGTAGCTCAATCAAATAAACTAACTAAATTAGCAATAATTAAATGTTCAATTGAAAACTAAATAAATGATCGATATATAAAAATGAATAGGCAAGCGAAATATGAAGAAAATCAATAAGACAATGACCTATAGAAATACTACCGATGGGCTGAACTAATAAAAATAGAATTAATATTAAAGAATTTATCTAACCAAGAAAGAAAAGAATAAAGGAAAGATAAAAATAAACACTAAATCAACTACTAAGAAATAAAACAAAGTAGAATAACATTATAATAAAGAAATAAATCAATAAATAAAATAATAATAATAATGAAAGAAAAAAATAATAATACAATAATTAATTAGAATAATAAAATAAAATAAGAAAGGGAAAAAAGGGAAAAGGGTAGACCGACGGCAGTGAGGTTGGCGGGCGGTAGCACGGCGGTCGACAATGGGTGGTTCGGTCGGCGATTTTGGTGTGTGCGCAAGGGCGGGGGTGGCCGGAGTTAAGTAAAGGGGGTCGGGGGGATAGCGGGGCAAAGGAAATGAAAAGGGGATGGGGGGAAGAAGAGGAAGAGAGAAAAGGGGAAAGAAGAGGGAAGGGAGGGTTTCAGGTTGGGGAAAAAGGGGAAAGGAGAAGCAAAGAGAGGGGGGAGATCGACGGTGGCCGGAAATGAGGAGCGGCGGCTAGGTTTTGGGGTGAGTTTTGAAGGGAGAAGGAAGAAGAAAGAAAAGGAAAATGGAGGTTTTATAAGTGACATGGTCGTGTAACGGCCCGTGTTGGGCCACACGGCTGTGTCACGCGCCCGTATGGCTCGAATTCCAGCCCATGTTCATCGTGAAATTTAAAAACCTAGTATTCACACGGCCTTGGACACGCCCGTGTGTCCAGGCCGTGTGGTCCACATGGTCATGTCGCACGGCCGTGTGTGAAGTCCTTCGCTTCTCCCACGCCCGTGTGGAGTTTGACACGCCCGTGTGACCTAACACACGGCCGTGTGTATTGCCCGTGGAGCTCCCTGACTTGTTTAAATTTTGAAAAATTAGGCTCCAATTTTCAAACGACCTAGGACATGCCCGTGTGTCCAGGCCGTCTGGTCCACACGGCCGAGTCGCACGCCCATGTGGAATTTATTTAGGCCGTGTCTCTATCGATTTTTGGGGATTTTAAGCTCCAGGATCCACACGGCCAAGGACACGCCCGTGTGTCGTGTCATGTCGCCAGGCTGTGTACCTTACTGTTGATTTCTTTAAGATTTAAAAACTAAGTCCCAAGATCCTCATGGCCAGGGACACGCCCGTGTGTCCAGGCTGTGTGGGTTAAAAACCTGCATTAAAACATAAATGGAAGTAAAAATAAACTAATTAGTAGGGTTAGTTGATCGTTGTGAAGTCAGAGTTTTAAATTTATAAAGATAATGATCGAACCTGGAAACTAACTATGACAACGATTGAGGCAAGTGCAACTATCGAACAGTAGTATAGTTAAGGCAAGACCAGATTTTCAAACCCAAAGAAACTAAAAGTACTAATACTAACTTTCTTTCTTTTATTTAGCCTAAGAATTAAGCGAATGATTGTTTAATCTAAATTAATTAACTACTAAACTTAAAGACTCTAAGACAAAGAATGAATTTGGGAGAATATTTGAAGAAAAACCAATTAATTAAGACGACACCCAAGGAAGAATCCACCTAAACTTCACTTGTTATCTAACTCTGAACCAAACGATTTATTCATTTGACTTGATCCGTAGGATTCCCTAATTTATATTAAACCCTCTCTCGAGGCGAATAACGTCTAACCCTAGGTTGATTAATTGAAATCTCTTTCTAATTAAACCCCCTAGAATTGCATTAACTCGATCTATGGACTCCCATATTAGGTTTCACCCTAATTCGGCAATGCCTCGTCACCCTATCTCTAGGCGCGCGATCAACTTCGCTTAACTATGCTAGATCTACTCCTAGGCAGTGACTTTTGCTCCTCCACCTAAGCACATCAAACTTGAATTAATATCCGCGAAATATCAACACAAGAATTAAGAACACATAATTAAGAACAAATCAAATATTTATCATATAGTTCAGCAAACGATAACAAGATTCATCTAAGTTTCATCCCCTCGGTATATCGAGGGTTTAGTTCATAATAATAAAAGAATACATCTCGTAAGAAAAGATAAAACAAAACATAAGAAATCCCTAAAACCCCCTGAAGGAATTGAAGAGGAGATCCTCCGTCTTAAGTAGAATTCCGGCTTCTTGAGGTGGATCAACTGGCTATCCCCGAGTGAATCCCCACAAATCTGCCCTCTCTGGCCTAGCAAGACGCCCCTAAATGGTAGCTTTAGGCTCCCGTCGACTCCCCCTTTTAGGTCATACTTAGGGTGTATTTATAGGCTTTTGGAATGTGTTTTTTTGCCCCTAAGTATCCAAATCCGATTGAAATTGCTCTTTTCCGCAACAGGGACACGGCCATGGCACACGCCTGTGTGAATCATCTTTAGGCCGTGTTCAGACTTTATTAATGAGGCACGGCCGTGTATTTCATGGCTTAGACCGTGTTCGAGATTATTGAGGAGGCACGGCTGTGTGGTCTTGGGCCCAGGCTGTGTTGATTTCGTGCTTTGGCCCATTTGGCCTGTTTTAAGCCCGTTTCTCGTTCTTTTCATCCTCCGGTGCTTTCCTAAGTATATAACATGAAAAGAAAGGATTAAGAGCACCTTTTTACATAAAATAAGGGATAAATCATCCAAAAGTATGCTAAATGTGGGATTAAAATATGTTACTTTTACGGTTTATCACATACCCCCACACTTAAGCTTTTGCTTGTCCTCAAGCAAAATTCTCAACTTACAATTAAAACAAACTTTCCATGATTCAATATTCCTACGAGTGTCTCATCATAATTCATAGATAATTTATACATAGATAATTTAACTCAAAGAGTCTTAAAGATTCAAACAATCTAAGTCATACATTTGTAGCACAAAATATAGGTGTTTCCCCTCATCTAAATAATTACCTCTGATTCAAAACCTACAAGGGTTGACGTCCTCACTAAAGATTCACTTAAATCACTCAAAGTGTTTAAGGTTCAGAATTAAACACTCAAATGTCAAACCTGAAAAGTTAATCCCATAGGCTTGCATGAAAATCAAATCTCCACCACTGTAATATGAGATGATGCATAAATCAAAAGGTCTTTAACAGGGTTATAACGGGGCTTGGGTTAAAGGTTGGTTAAAGGCTGAATTAGAGGGTTAGAATCGAGATCGACCTGAAAAATTACCTAACCAGAAACAATGAACTAAATAAAAGTAATTACATCATCTGAAGGCTAATAATACTAATAATACGAGCTTCTTCTTCAATATTTGGAATTCAAACGTATAAGCTCATTTAATCACAAAACTAATAATGAATAATGAATATAATTTTTTTTAAGAACAAATCATAAATACATAACAAATGATAAATTACTGAAATAAAAAACATAGTTAGGCTATTAATCAAATCAAATCTCGATATAAGGGTAGTCAAAAGGAATGGTGATAACAAAAACAAAGGGTTTCTGGGTTAAATTCAGTGGGTGAGTCAATAAAAAGGGTTGTTAGGATCAAAGGGGTTCACTAGGGGTTAATTATGAAGGTAGGTTTTTAGTGGAGTAAGTGGGTTAAATCCTAGGTGCCTTTATCATTTCTGTATATCAAATCAAAGGTGTGGTCTCGACATGTATAATCGATGCAAGTTCTAGAATAACAAATCAATGTTGACACACTCATAATCAATAAAGTGAGCAAGAAAAAGGATATATGCTCTTATAAGGCTCAAAATCTCACAAAAATTATGGGTATTTTGATATCAAGCTCGTAAATTTCAAACTTTAAAGTAATATTTAAGTTCAGGTAGACAACCTAGAAAATTTTTATTTTCTTGAAAAATAGACTTATCATGCTTGATTCTCTAGTATTCATAGGATTTAATTATCAATGCACAATTATCAATGACTTAATCTAAAACATATCAATAAAAATCATAAATCATGGAAATTTCATCCTAATTAGTAATATGAGAAAATTACTTAAAAACGAGACTAAATTCAGGGATTTGAGAATAATGCAAAAAGTTTGGCATCTTTTTAGGTTGTTCACCCCCCTACACTTAAGATGTACATTGCCCTCAATGTACAAAGTTAGATGATAACACAATAATACTAAAATCATAATATATGGGGAGAAGTGAAACTTCCTGAATTATGGATGAAATCCTTGGAGGATGTTGAAAATACATTGGAGGGGTCGGTCTGGATGATGATCCTGCGCTAGATGAAGAAATTGGGTAGCTCGTGGAGGATTAGCCAGGATATAATAATAATAATTAAAACTATACTAATTAAATAATTAAAGAATAGCAAGCTAGAGTGAAGAAAAATAAAGATGAAACTAAAATTAAAAGAAAAGATAAATGGACCGTAGGGTCCTTATTGTTGGATGTGATTTCTAAGGCTGGGGATATGGTGGTGGTCGTGGTGTGATTCCCTAGCAGCCTGTAGAACCTGACACTAAGAAACTAAAATAAAATCAACTAAGTTAAGCATAAGAGTGTTAAAGAGAAGGAAAATAAAGGAGAAGAGTAAAGAAGAAGAAAAATTAAATGGTCTCAAAGACCCTTGGCTTGTCGAGTGATTGAAACGGCCGGCATGAACTTATGTAGATCGGTCTCTATGAGGGAGACTATGCTGGGATCCTTCCGTTTCTTCGACATGGCCAAAAGATTGAGAAGAATGCTATAAGAATGAAGAATGCTAAGAATGTATAGTGTATAAGGGTGCAAGGGAGGAAGAAGGGTGAAAATTAGGTGAGAAGAGGGAGGGGTGGGTGGTTTAAATAGAATTCTCAAATCAGGTATAACCCCACGCCCGTGTATCGTGGGCGTGGCATCTCACACGGCCGCATCACACGGCCATGGTGGGCTGTGTTCGTTTCTCCCACGCCCATGCTCAGGTCGCCATGCCCGTTGGTGCTAATTTAGTGTCGTCCACGGCTGCATCGCACGGCCGTGGCATTTTATCGGTGTCCGTGGGTTGGTGGTTGGAGTCCTTGACTCAAAGATTTGATTCTTTCTGACTTGTACCCTCTCTACCGTGTCAGTACGGCGATTCTGTACTTCCACACGGCCACGGCCACGGCCGTGTGGCTCGAAAATCTGCACTTTTGGTTAGTTTAAAGTTAGATACTTATAAAGAAAAGATAAAATAGACAAAATAAAAATGTAAAAGTTAATGGGGTTAGTATTCGGGTTGCCTCACGAGAAGCGCTCATTTATAGTCTTAAGCTAGACTCTCCTTTCATTTGTATGTTCATGGTGGTTTGAGGAGTTGAAAGTCCTTCCTCATGCTATCGGTATTATCATGATAGATTTTAAGTCGAGATGCGTTTATATTGAAAGTGCCAAAGATAGGGTTACTTACCTCGACTGTTCCGTATGGAAAAACACTGATTACCCTAAATGATATTTCTTTGTTTGTGTTCGGGTCAGGGGGAGATGTTCGAGGGTCTATTTTTTCTATCAATACCTGATATCTGATTTTGAACTTGTTTGATTCGTGGAGTGGTTCTGGTTCTGATTCGTGTATTCCTAATTTCTCCTTGAAATGCGTCTTCCACTCGTCTAGACCATCGAATTGAATCCCTCGTTCCTCATGAGTTATTTCTTTGCTAACACTGGGTCTAGGATCGGGTTCAGTTGTATTCTTTTGCGGTATTTCCTGAAAAGAAGGGTTAACCGAATGGTTATCAATAGAGTTTGTTTTCTCACCTTGATTACTCGATGTTCTAGCCGAATCAAGAGCTTTGAGAGTGACTGTCTTGTTACCTGCACGAAGTATGAGTTCTCCTGCATCAATATCAATTTTAGTCCCGATGATTTGCTAAAAATGGTCTTCCTAAGATTAAGGGAATCGAATTATCCTCATCCATGTCTAAGACAACAAAATCTCTCGGGAAAATGAATTTATCAATTTTTACAAGAACATCTTCGATAATACCCTAGGAATTCTAATGTTTTATCACCAATTGAATGCTCATCCTAGTTTGCTTGGGTTTCCCTAGACCTAGTTGTTTAAACAATTTATAAGGCATGACATTTATGCTTGCCCCTAAATCAGCTAACGCATTATCAATAGGTAAACTACCAATTAAGCATGGAATTGTAAAACTCCCTGGATCTTTTAATTTTCGTGGTAGTTTATTTTGCAAGATTGCTGAGCACATTGCGTTTAGTTCCACGTGTGATGCCTCGTCTATCCTTCGTTTGTTCGTCAAAAGCTCTTTTAAAATTTTTCTAGAATCTGGCATCTGTAAAAGAGCTTCAAGTAATGGTAAGTTAATATGTAATTTCTTTAAAAGTTTAAGAAACTTACCGAACTGTTCCTCTGTATCGTCTCTCCTTAATGCTTCAGGGTATGGTATGCGAGGTTGGTATTCTTTGATTAGCGGTTTTGGCTTTTCTTGTGTTTCCTCAACCTTACCTTCTTTGACCTCATCCTCTTACCTTGAATTGGGCTCGTCTAACCCTTCACTTTCTTGAGTCGTTATGGCTTGGATTTGCTCCTTTGGGTTAATCTTAGTGTTGCTTGGTAGACGCCTTGCGGTCGCTCGAAATTATCTTTGCAAGCTGTCCAACTGTGTTAGTAAGTTGTCCAACTGTCTTAGTGAGTTCCCCGACTTGGCTCTCGATCCCTTTAATTGATGCTGTTGATTCTTAAGGGTGGTCTCGATTATCTTGGAGACGGTTATCTGTAGTTGCCATGAATTTTGTCAACATCTCTTCAAGGTTCGACTTCTTCTCCCGTGGATAGGGTGATTTTGGAATTTTTGAGGAGGTGTTGTCTTTGATTTCTTTGATTTCCTTGATTTCCTTGTCCTCCTCATGAAAAATTTGGGTGGTTCCTCCAACCTGGATTATAAGTATTACTATAAGAGTTATTATTAGATCTGAAATTGTTACCTATATAGTTCATCTGTTCGCTTTCTGTGGCCGGTTGGTAGGGTGGGTACTCAGGATTCACCATAGTTTCACTTGCGTCGCACTGCATCACTGGATGTACCTGCAAAGAACATAAACTATCAAGCTTTTTATTCATCATCTATACCTGTGTTGATAGCATGGTTACTGCATCGATGTTGAAGACTCCGGCTGATTTTGTTGGTTTTGTCCTTGTAATCTGCCACTGATAGTTATTCAGTGACATCTCTTCAATAAACTCGTAGGTTGCTTCAAGAGTTCTGTTGTTCAGGGTTCCACCGGTGGCTAAATCAAGTAGTTGCCTTGATCGCTGTGAATCAGAGCTTTAAAATTTATAAAAAGAATGATCGGACCTGGAAACTAACTCTAACAACGATTGAGGCAAGTGCACCTATCGAACAGTAGTATAGCTTAGGGAAGACCGGATTATCGAACCCAAAGGAACTAAAAGTACTAATACTAACTTTCTTTTTATTATTTAACCTAAAATAAGTGAAGTTGCTTTTAATATAAAATTAACGAACTACTAAACTAAAGACTCTAAGACAAAGAAGAATGAATTTGGAAAATAACTTGAGAAAAACTCAGTTGATTTAGATGATACCCTTGGAAGAATCCACCTAGACTTCACTTGTTATCTAACACTGAACCATACGATTTATTCACTTAGTTTGATCCGTAAGACTCACTAACGTATATTAAACCCTCTCTCGAGGCGAATAACGTCTAACCCTAGGTTAATTAGTGGAACTCTCATTCTCTTATAATAACCCCCTAGAATAGCAGTAAATCGATCTATGGATTCCCATATTAGGTTTCACCCTAATCCGGCAAAATCTCGTCACCCTATCTCTAGGCGTGCGATCAACTCCGCTTAATTATGTTGGATCTACTCTTGGCGTGGTCTATTCCTCCTCCACCTAAGCACATTAAATTTGGATTAAGCTCACATAATTAAGAACAAACTAAGTATTTATCATATAATTCTGTAAAACAATAACAAGATTCATCATAGGTTTCATCTCTTCCGGTATCAAGAAGGGTTTAGTTCATAACAATAAAGGAAAACATCTCAAGAGAAAAGATAAAACAAAACATAAGAAATCCCTAAAACCCCCTGAAGGAATTGAAGGAGAGATCCTCCGTCTTGAGTATATTTCTGGCTTCTTGAGATGGATCAACTGGCTATCCCTGAGTGAATCCCCACAAATCTGCCTTCTCTGGCCTAGCACGACGCCTCTAGACGATGGCTTTAGGCTCCCCTTCTTAGTTCATACTTAGGGTGTATTTATAGGCTTTTGAAATACGTTTCTTTCTCCCTAAGTATCCTTTCCCGAATGAAATTGTTCTTCTCCACGGTAGAGGCACAGCCATGGCACACACCCGTGTGAATCGTGGTCAAGCCGTGTTTGGATTTCTTTAATGAGACACGGCCGTGTGATTCGGGGTTAGACCGTGTTCTAGATGATTGACTTGGCACGGCCGTGTGGGTCCAAGTCCAGGCCGTGTCGATTTCCTCTTTGGTCCGTTTTGGTCCGTTTTGAGCTCGTTTCTCGTTCTTTTTATCCTTGGGTGCTTTCCTGAGTATAGGTCATGAAAAGAAAGGATTAAGAGCACCTTTTTACATAAATCAAGAGATAAATCATCCAAAAGCATACTAAATGTGGGATTAAAATATGTTACTATTTCGGTTTATCAAATACCCCCACACTTAAGCTTTTGCTTGTCCTCAAGCAAAATTCTCAACTTACAATTAAAACGAACTTTCTATAATTCATAATAGTCATTGATAGTGTTTCATCATAATTCAGGGATAATTTATACATGGATAATTCAACTCAAAGAGTCCTAAAAATTCAAACAATCTAAGTCATAGATTTTGTAGCTCAAAAATATAGGTGTCTCCCCTTATCTAAATAATTACCTTTAATTTGAAATCGAAAAGGATTGACATCCTCACAAAAGATTCACTCAAATCACTCAAAGTGTTTAAGGTTCAAAATTTAGGCACTCAAAAGTCAAACATGAAGAGTTAATCCCATAGGCTTGCATGAAAATCAAATCTCCACCACTGAAATATGAGATGAAACACAAATCAAAAGGTCTTTGTTAGGGTTGTAACGGGGCTAGGTTTAAGGGTATGGATATAGGCTGAATTAGAAGGTTAGAATCGAGATTGAATTGACAAATTACCTAACTAAGAACTAATGAACTAATAATAATAATTACATCAATTGAAAACTAATAATACTAATAATACGAGCTTCTTTTTCGATATTTGCAATTTAAATGTATAAGCTCGTTTAATCACTTAACTAATAATGAATATACTTCGTTTTTTTTAATTAAGAACAAACTAAATAATAAAGGATGAATTCATCTACTGAGATAATATAATTAGGTAACCAATCAAATCAAATCTCGATATAAGGGTAGTTAAAAAGAATGGTGATAACAATTACAAAAGGTTTTGGGTTAATATTAGTAGGTGAGTCAATAAATAGGGTTGTTAGGATTAAAAGGGGTTCACTAGGGGTTAATTTGTGAAGGTAGGCTTTTAATGGAGTTAGTGGGTTAAAACCTAGGTGCCTTAATCATCTCTGTGTATCAAATCAAAAAGTGTGGTCTCGACATGTATAATCGATGCAAGTTCTAGAATAACAAATCAGTGTTGACACACTCATAATCAATAAAGTGAGCAAGAAAAAGAATGTATGCTCTATAAGGCTCAAAATCTCACAAAAATTATGGGTATTTCGACGTCAACCTCGAAAATTTCAAACTTCAAAGTAATATTTAAACTTAGTTTGACAACCTAGAAAATTTTTAAGTTCTGAAAAATAGACTTATCATGCTTGATTCTCTAGTATTCTTCAAATTTAATTATCAATGCACAATTATCAATGACTTAATCCAAAACATATCAATAAAAATCATAAATCATCAGAAATTTCATCCTAATTAGTAATATGAGAAAATTACTTTCAAACAAGACTAAATTCAGGGATTTGAGAATAATGCATAAAGTTTGGCACCTAATTTCAGAAATTTGAGAATAATGAAAAAAGTTAGGCACCTTTTTTAGGTTGTTCACCCCCCACACTTAAGATGTACATTGCCCTCAATGTACAAAGATATATAATATAAATGTAATGTTCAGATCAGAAGATACGGGGATAAGTGAAACTCCCTGAATCATGGATGAAATCCTTGAGCTGGATGAACGATATGTTGGAGGGGTCGTTCTGGATGACGATCCTGCGCTAGATGAAGAAATTGGGAAGCTCATACAGGATTAGCCAAGAAATCTAAAGAAACCTTAATAATATACTAATAATATAATTAAAGACAAGAGAGATAAAGAGAAAGAGACTAAGAAGGAAAATAAACTAAGTTTAAAAGATAAAGGGGCTTGAGAATCCTTATTGGTAGATGGTTCGAGAGGTGGGTGTGACTTTGAAGGTGACGGAGGTATTGGTGATGGTGGAAGTGGCGTGATTCCCAAGCAGCCTTAAGAACCTAAAAACAAGAAACTAAGATAAAATAAACTAAATTAAATAGAAGAGAAGTAAAGATAAGGAAAGTAAAGGAGAAGATAAAAATAAAAGAACAGATAATTAGTCTCAAAGACCCTTAGCTTGTCGTGAGAATGAAGCGGCCGGCATGAACTTATGTAGATCGGTCTCCTTTGAGGAGATTGTGCTTGATTCCTTCCGCTTCTTTGGCATGGTTCTAGCGTAGCTCAAGAGTGGTAGAGGCTTTGTTTCTAAGGAAATGGGAGAGATTTTTGAAAGAAAAAGAAGATGGAAGAAGGTGGGGTGAAGAGGGAGGGCTGTGGGGTTTAAATAAAATTTTGTATCTGAGGCTCTCCCACGCCCGTGGATGGAGGGTGTGTCGATTCACACGGCCAACTCGCACGGCCGTGTTCCTAGGTGTGTTGGTTACCCCACGGTCGTGTCTTGCCTGTGTTTGACAAGTCAGTATGTTGGCACAGTTTTAAGGCACAGGCGTGTTCAGCCCATGGTTGGCAAGTCAGTAGCTTCACACGGTTATGGGGCACGGCTGTGCCCCTTTGTCGGTGCCCGTGGTGGAGTGGTTGAGTCCGTGAGCTCGAAAAGTGGTTGGAACTGATTCGCACGGCCTCTGCTATGTCAGTACGGGGATCCTTATGGTCCACACGGCCACGGCCACGACCGTGTGTAAGGCCGTGTGTCCTAGAATTCTGCACCCCTTGTTAGTTTATAACTAGGTGTAAAGAAAAGAAGAAAAAGAAAAATAAATTTAAAGCAAAATGTAAAAATAAATTGTGTTAATGCTCGGGTTGCCTCCCGAGAAGCGCTCGTTTATAGTCTTAAGCTAGAATCTCCTCTCGTTTACTTCTTCAGGGTGGTTTGAGGAGTTGGAAGTCCTTCCTCATGCTATCATTTTTGTCTTCATGAAAAAATTTAAGTCAAGATGTGTTTATAGTAAAAGTACCAAAAATAGGATTACTCACCTCGACTGTTCCGTGTGGGAAAACACTGGTTACCCTAAAAGATATTTCTTTGTTTGTGCTAGGGTCCGGAGGAGATATTCGTGGCTCTGCCTGATCTAGCAGTACCTAGTCCCCTATTTTGAAGTGGTTTGTTGTTCCTATGAGCTCATATGGCGGCCCTTTCGGTTTTACCTTGTGTGGTTTCGTTTCTTCATCGTGTATCCCTAATTTCTCCTTGAAGTGTGTCTTCCACTCGTCTAGATCATCGAACTGAATCCCTCGTTCCTCAAGAGTTATTTCTTTGTTGGCATAGGGTTTAGGATCGGGTTTAGTTTTATTCTTTGGTGGTGCTTCCTGAAAATAAAAGTTAACCGAATGGTTATCAGTAGAATTTACGTTCTCACCTTGATTACTCGATGTTCTATCCGAGTCGAGAGCCTTGAGGGTGACCGTCTCATTACCTACACAAAGTATGAGTTCTCCTGCATCAACATCAATTTTAGTCCTAACAGTTGCTAAAAATGGTCTTCCTAAAATTAGGGGAATCGAATTATCCTCATCCATGTCTAAGACAACAAAATCTACTGGGAAAACGAATCTATCAATTTTTACAAGAACATCTTCGATAATACCCCTAGGAATTCTAACAGTTTTATCAGCTAATTGAATGCTCATCCTAGTTTGTTTGGGTTTCCCTAGACCTAATTGTTTAAACAATTTATAAGGCATGACATTAATGCTTGCCCCTAAATCAGCTAACGTATTATCAACAGTTAGTCTACTAATTAAACATGGAATTGTAAAACTCCCTGGATCTTTTAGCTTTTGTGGTAGTCTATTCTGTAACATTGCTGAGCACACTGCGTTTAATTCTACATGTGGATCTTCGTCTATCTTGCGCTTATTCGTCAAGAGATGTTTTAAAAATTTCCTCGAATCTGGCATCTGTGAAAGAGCTTCAAGTAACGGTAAGTTAATATATAATTTCTTTATGAGTTTAAGAAACTTATCGAACTGTTCCTCTGTGTCGTCTCTCGTTAATGCTTCGGGATATGGTATGCGAGGTTGGTATTCCTTGATTACCGGTTTTGGCTTGTCTTGTGTTACCTCAACTTTACCTTTTTCTACCTCGTTCCCTTGTGTTGGACTGGGTTCGTCTACTTCTTTGCTTTCTTGAGCTGTTATGGCTTGGATTTGCTCCTTTGGATTAATTTCAGATACTCAGAGACACCCTTGCGGTCGTTCGGATAATAGCTTCGCAATTTGTCCGACTGACTGGGTAATTTCCCCGATTGCCTTTGTAAGTCCTCCAACTTGGTTTTCGATCATTTTGATCGATGTTTGTTGGGTGTCGAGTGTTACCTCAGTTTTTTGGAGACGGGCTTCTGTGGATGCTATGAATTTGTTCAACGTCTCTTCAAGATTCGGCTTCTTTTCCTGTGGATAGGGCTGATTTTGGAAGTTTTTAGGAGGTTGTTGTCTTTGATTTCCTTTTCCTCCCCACGAAAAATTTGGGTTGTTCCTCCAACCTGGATTATAATTATTACTATATGGGTTATTATTAGATCTGAAATTGTTACCTATATAGTTCATCTATTCGCTCTCTGTGCCGGTTGGTAGGGTGGGTACTCAAGAGTCGCCATAGTTCC
Source organism: Gossypium sturtianum (assembly GCA_025698515.1). NCBI lineage: Eukaryota > Viridiplantae > Streptophyta > Magnoliopsida > Malvales > Malvaceae > Gossypium > Gossypium sturtianum. Next base: position 32,668,763 of record CM046946.1, on the reverse strand, counting down.
ACTTACGTCGCACTGCATTACTGGATGTACCTGCGAAGAACACAAACTATCAAGCTTTTTATTCATCAACTCTACCTGATTTGATAGCATGGTTACTGTGTCGAGGTTGTAAACTCCGGCTATTTTTGTTGGCCTTGTTCTTTTAACTTGCCACTGATAGTTATTCAGTGGCATCTCTTCAATAAACTCGTAGGCTGCTTCAGGAGTTTTATTATTCAGAGTTCCACCGGCGGCTGAGTCTATTAGTTGTCTCGTTGAGGGGTTTACACCGTTATAGAAAGTCAGGACTTGGAGCCACAAAGGTAAACCATGGTGTGGACACCTTCTCAAGAGATCCTTATATCTCTCCCATGCATCGTATAATGTCTCTAAATCCATCTGCACAAAAGAAGAGATATCATTATGTACTTTGGCCGTTTTGGCCGGTGGGAAATATTTTAGTAAAATTTTTTTGGTCATTTGATCCCATGTAGTGATTGAACCTCGTGGTAGCGAGTTTAACCACTGTTTAGCTTTATTCCTTAATGAAAAGGGAAATAACTGAAGACGTATAGCATCATCAGAAACGCCATTTATTTTGAAGGTATCACAGAACTCTGAAAAGTTAGCTATATGAGTGTTTGGATCTTCGTCCTGCAAACCATCAAATTGAACAAACTGTTGAATCATTTGTATAGTGTTAGGCTTTAATTCAAAATTATTAGCAGACTATATAGCGAGCCTAACAATACTAGATTCGGCTCCTGTTAAATGAGGTTTAGCATAATCAAACATAGTACGAGGATCATTATTTTATGCCATATCTTGTGGTGGAAGATTATTTTCGTCCATCCCTTCAGTAGGATTGGATCTGTCTTCTCGCTATCCTTCTTGGTAATTTAGGGCTCGCCTAATTTCTCTGCGATTTCTCGAAGCGGTAGCTTCAATATCACTGTCGTATTCTAAAGGTCCTCTCGGGTTTCGTCTAGTCATAAACTAGAGGTACTGCTAGGAAAAGAAAGAAAGAAAATTTAGCAAATTTAAAATTAAAACTAAAAATAAAAATAAATTGCGAAAAATAAAAATAATGGCTAAAGTAATAAAAATAGAGCTTTCTTAATATTTTAGTTCCCAACAATGGCGCCAAAAACTTGATCGTGTGAATCGAGCTTTAAAATTTATAAAAGAATGATCGGACACGAAACTAACTCGACAACGATTGAGGCAAGTGCACCTATCGAACGATAGTATAGCTTAGGCAAGACCAGATTATCGAACCCAAAGGAACTAAAAGTACTAATACTAACTTTCTTTTTATTATTTAACCTAAAATAAGTGAAGTTACTTTTAATCTAAAATTAACGAACTACTAAACTAAAGACTCTAAGACAAAGAAGAATGAATTTGGAAAATAACTTGGGAAAAACTCAGTTGATTTAGATGATACCCTAGGAAGAATCCACCTAGACTTCACTTGTTATCTAACACTGAACCATACGATTTATTCACTTAGTTTGATCCGTAAGACTCCCTAACGTATCTTAAACCCTCTCTCGAGGCGAATAACGTCTAACCCTAGGTTAATTAGTGGAACTCTCGTTCTCTTATAATAACCCCCTAGAATAGTAGTAAATCGATCTATGGATTCCCATATTAGGTTTCACCCTAATCCGGCAAAATCTCGTCACCCTATCTCTAGGCGTGCGATCAACTCCGCTTAATTATGTTGGATCTACTCTTAGGCAGGGTTTATTCCTTCTCTACCTAAGCACATTAAATTTGGATTAAGCTCACATAATTAAGAACAAACTAAGTATTTATCATATAATTCAGAATGTAACACCCCAAACCTGGCCCATAAGTTTCGACCAGATCTGGTATGCTACGGGTTGTACATTGAAAACTTTTGCTGCGTAGGTTTTGGAAAGTATAAGTTAATTAGACCATATTTGAATAAATAAATATCATTTGTAAAAAAACAAACCTTGTATTATTATTTTGAATAATTAAACCTTAGACAAAGTTTCATAAGTTGCAAATATTAAAAACTATGTAGTGAAATATAACTATGGGGCCTTATTACAAAAAATATTCCCAAAATTAAAACTTAAAGAAAAACCGAAGTAATCTATAGAAATAAAAAGTTGATGGCCCCTCGAGTCTGTCTCGGCTCCCATGTCCACGATCTACTGCTCATCTGAAAGAGTAGAGAAAAAAAAAGGAAAGCGTGAGTCACCAAGACTCAGTGTATAAATCCTGAAAACACTTACCCGAGGCCCACAAACACATTATGGGCCTTGGCCCATACACAGAGGCAACAATCGTAATTACATGATAAACAGTAAATGATGAATAGCCCAACCCATCCTAGAATTCCATCCTCTACACACCAGCCCGTACCAACCATCACACCTCGGGGATTTCTATAATCAACCCTCCATTCGCTACACACCATAACGACAACAGATCGCCTATTCCTCGTTAGTCGGGAATCATTAAGCGTGGCATAGCCACCGATCACTATGTGACCTAACATTTATATAACGTGGGATTTCTACCACCGATCACTATTGTGACCTATCATGCACTTCCCCTTCATTATCATAATCCCACCCCATGCATACACACATAAAGAAAACATCATACAGGCTTTCATATATTTCGATACACATAGAGATTTCTATGATTACGTACCTGGCATCCTTGCCTAACCCTTTTAGGGTTTTATTCGACTGTCTATATAGCCTATTATCTGGCTTTTAGCCCATAACATAAACATATATATACATTCATACAGATTATTTGTGTGTTAGAGATCTACACACCTGATTACCGTTAGAACGACACTCTCTATGTCGACACTATCAGAAGTCGATACAACTACTACTTGCCTAAGGTGATGTTCAGAAGCCGGTCCACAACCTGGTGGCCAATCCTGTACTGCTGACACAACTTGTTTCTTAAACTTAGGGATTCTCTCCTTTGCCTGATCCATATTTAATTCCATCACAAGTCCTTGTCAGAACTACTATCACAACATATGATCGTTAATCCACATCATAAAGTTAAGATCTCGCATGTGATGAACGAATCTAGTGAAAATCTAGGGAAAATCACCTTACCTTAAAATCCCGAAATTGGAGACTAGCGATTTCCGGCTTTTAAATCTAGATGATCAGGTTTCCTTCAAATCCCGGAATGCCGCCCAAACGCAAAAGAGAGGAAATATTGCCAGCCTTAACAACCAAGTGGCCATTCGGCCTTGTCTCTTAAAAACTGAAAGAGAGATTGAAGAGATAAGAAAATCGGCACTTACCTTAACGTAGAGAATTCGACTACCCCTTAGAGATTCCGGCTTTTTGAGAAGATCAGAAGAGAAGATGATAGGAAAAAAAAGTAGTTTCGGCCTTTAGTTGAAGAAATCGGCAAAGAATAGGGAGTATTCAGCTATGGAGAAGAGAAGAGAGTTCAGGGTTTCGTCTTTTGAAAGAAAAGATGTTGAGAAGATTGGGAGATTTCGGCTTTTGAAGGAATCAAAAGAAAAGAAATTGCAGAGGGAGACTGAGAATTTCGGCACAAAGAATGGAGAAAAGATTAGGGTTCAAATGCCAAGAATTGATGAGCTATCCCCTATTTATAGAAATTTCGGCACTTACCTATCAAAACCCGAAAGTGCCCTTCCCGATAACTAAAGAATTAAGCCCATAAAAGGAAAAATTCGCACCCCTATAGCAATTAGAAACCGATTTCTTTACTCCTCTAGGTGATGGAATTTGGCCAACTCTGTCTTAAGTGAGATAGCTCCTAACTTTTCTCCTTTATCTAAATCTATTCATACCTTTAAAAGAAACCTAGATAGCACCACCTCTTCCTTCTTTTATCAGCTCTTTATCCTTATTATCCATATTATTTAATCCTCCTATTTCCTAGCCTTGTTGCCGTCCAACTCCACTTAATTAATTGCCGAAAGTTAGCTAACTTAAATTAAAAGAGTTGGGCTCCAAGAAACTTGAATTTGGGCCCCTTACTCCCTTGTGTGGCGTCACCCCCTTGCTCTCTAAGTGGCGCTATTGACCACAGGGCCACAAGCCCATTTGTGTTTTAAAACATAGCTAATATCTGTTATGCCCTAACTTATCAAGCTTTCCATTAAAGTGTTTAAACAAGAATTTTAACTACAGCCTCGCCCCAAACCTGAGCCCAATTTGGACACCTAATACTTAAATTAACACATTAAACATATCCACCCATTAAACGCATAGGCCCAAAAATTCAAGATGTTACAGTTCTACCCCCCTTAAAGAAATTTCGTCCTCGAAATTTCCAACTAACTATTAATCATACTACCCTAGTCTCACCACTATGCTTCCGCTGCGAACTCTAATTCTAAAGCCAAAAGAAACACTTAGGATAATATGATAGAGTACGCACCGGTATTCGCATCTGGAGCGTTCTCGTCCCCTTGTACTCATTCTACCGATTCACATTTATCTGATTAGAAATTTTATGAATTATTAGTTTTCTTCCACTGATTAACCACGAACAATCTTATGAACAGTAGTTTTAGGAGTAGTTCTTTCGAATTCGCGATTATATCTACGGTTCAGTCTCAAGTCTGTATCTCCTAGTTCTAGGAAGCACATACATTCAATCATTAAACATCCACATACAAGTAGCATCCACGAACTTACATTCATCACCTAAGGGTATTTTCGTCGTTTCACTACCCAGGGGTATCTTCGTAATTTATCCTACAGGGGTATTTTCGTAATTTCTCGAAATAGGGTTCCTTGGTGATTTTGTGAAAGAAGGGTATTTTGGTAATTTTGTAATTCAGGGTATTTCGGTAATTTTACAATCCGGGGGCATTTCGGTAATTTTACAATCCGGGGGTATTTTGGTAATTTTACAAATCAAGGATATTTTGGTCATTTATAAATCAGGGGTAATTTTGTAATTTTACAAAATAGGATGGCTGGTACCTTTCGGGTTTTAGTTATACATTTTGGCCCGTCAACAAGTCCTCATGACTAAGGTCAACAGTCACTACGCACCAGGTAGGATTCTAGCGAAGAGGAGGTGAGTCACTAGGACTGCTTAAATACCAAGCTCTCCCTAAATCCAATCCTAGACATGCGTATGCCTGTTGCCACACCCTAATCTCGCGACTTGTTCACAGGTTTGTTTGGTTGGATTAAATCTTATGAATTTAGAGAGTTGTTTAAACTAAGCCTAAAGTCCATCAATGTCTAATATACTAGCCTATGTCCATCAAGCCCATCAAGCCCAATCATGCATAACATATCAGAAGTTAGAATACTTACCTGCGTGGATCGGGTGCTGGTAGACTCGAAGGCCATATCTTCATCCAAGACATTTTCTCAAATTCTCATCAAATTTTCAAAACACCACTAGACCCGTTCACAGCCCGAGTTTTGAACTGGGCTCTGATACCAAAATGCAACACCCCAAACCCGGCCCATAAGTTTCGACCAGATCTGGTATGCTACGGGTTGTACATTGAAAACTTTTGTTGCATAGGTTTTGGAAAGTATAAGTTAATTAGACCATATTTGAATAAATAAATATCATTTGTAAAAAAAACAAACCTTGTATTATTATTTTGAATAATTAAACCTTAGACAAAGTTTCATAAGTTGCAAATATTAAAAACTATGTAGTGAAATATAACTATGGGGCCTTATTACAAAAAATATTCCCAAAATTAAAACTTAAAGAAAAACCGAAGTAATCTATAGAAATAAAAAGTTGATGGCCCCTCGAGTCTGTCTCGGCTCCCATGTCCACGATCTACTGCTCATCTGAAAGAGTAGAGAAAAAAAAGGAAAGCGTGAGTCACCAAGACTCAGTGTATAAATCCTAAAAACACTAACCTGAGGCCCACAAACACATTATGGGCCTTGGCCCATACATAGAGGCAACAATCGTAATTACATGATAAACAGTAAATGATGAATAGCCCAACCCATCCTAGAATTCCATCATCTACACACCAGCCCGTACCAACCATCACACCTCGGGGATTTCTACAATCAACCCTCCATCCGCTACACACCATAACGATAGCCGTACTGCCTATTCCTGTTAGTCAGGAATCATTAAACGTGGCATAGCCACCGATCACTATGTGACCTAACATTTATATAACGTGGGATTTCTACCACCGATCACTATTGTGACCTATCATTCACTTCCCCTTCATTATCATAATCCCACCCCATGCATACACACATAAAGAAAACATCATACAGGCTTTCATATATTTCGATACACATAGAGATTTCTATGATTACGTACCTGGCATCCTTACCTAACCCTTTTAGGGTTTTATTCGACTGTCTACACAGCCTATTATCCGGCTTTTAGCCCATAACATAAACATATATATACATTCATACAGATTATTTGTGTGTTAGAGATCTACACACCTGATTACCGTTAGAACGACACTCTCTATGTTGACACTATCAGAAGTCGATACAACAGCTACTTGCCTAAGGTGTTGTTCAGAAGCCGATCCACAACCTGGTGGCCAATCCCGTATTGTTGACACAGCTCGTTTCTTAAACTTAGGGATTCTCTCCTTTGCTTGATCCATATTTAATTCCATCACAAGTCCTTGTCAGGACTACTATCACAATATATGATCGTTAATCCACATCATAAAGTTAAGATCTCGCATGCGATGAACGAATCTAGTGAAAATCTAGGGAAAATCACCTTACCTTAAAATCCCGAAATTGGAGACTAGCGATTTTCGGCTTTTAAATCTAGATGATCAGGTTTCCTTCAAATCCCGGAATGCCGCCCAAACGCAAAAGAGAGGAAATATTGGCAGCCTTAACAACCAAGTGGCCATTCGGCCTTGTCTCTTAAAAACCGAAAGAGAGATTGAAGAGATAGGAAAATCGGCACTCACCTTAACGTAGAGAATTCGACTACCCCTTAGAGATTCTGGCTTTTTGAGAAGATCAGAAGAAAAGATGATAGGAAGAAATCTAAGTAGTTTCGGCTTTTAGTTGAAGAAATCGGCAAATAATAGGGAGTATTCGGCTATGGAAAAGAGAAGAGAGTTCAGGGTTTCGTCTTTTGAAAGAAAAGATGTTGAGAAGATTGGGAGATTTCAGCTTTTGAAGGAATCAAAAGAAAAGAAATTACAGAGGGAGACTGAGAATTTCGGCACAAAGAATGGAGAAAAGATTAGGGTTCAAATGCCGGAATTGATGAGCTATCCCCCCCTATTTATAGAAATTTCGGCACTTACCTATCAAAACCCGAAAGTGCCCTTCCTGATAACTAAAGAATTAAGCCCATAAAAAGAAAAAATTCGGCACCCCCTATAGCAATTAGAAACCGATTTCTTTACTCCTCTAGATGATGGAATTTCGGCCAACTCTGTCTTCAGCAGATAGCTCCTAACTTTTCTCCTTTATCTAAATATATTCATACCTTTAAAAGAAACCTAGATAGCAACACCTCTTCCTTCTTTTATTAGCTCTTTATCCTTATTATCCATATTATTTAATCCTCCTATTTCCTAGCCTTGTTGCCATCCAACTCCACTTAATTAATTGCCGAAAATTAGCTAGCTTAAATTAAAAGAGTTGGGCTCCAAGAAACTTGAATTTGGGCCCCTTACTCCCTTGTGTGGCATCACCCCCTTGCTCTCTAAGTGGCGCTACTGACCACAGGGCCACAAGCCCATTTGTGTTTTAAAACATAGCTAATATCTATTATGCCCTAACTTATCAAGCTTTCCATTAAAGTGTTCAAACAAGAATTTTAACTACAGCCTCTCCCCAAACCTGAGCCCAATTTGGACCCCTAATACTTAAATTAACACATTAAACATATCCACCCATTAAACGCACAGGCCCAAAAATTTAGGATGTTACACAGAAAACAATAACAAGATTCATCATAGGTTTCATCCCCTTCGGGTTTCCGAAGGGTTTAGTTCATAACAATAAAGGAAAACATCTCAAGAGAAAAGATAAAACAAAACATAAGAAATCCCTAAAACCCCCTGAAGGAATTGAAGGAGAGATCCTCCGTCTTGAGTATAATTTTGGCTTCTTGAGATGGATCAACTGGCTATCCCTGAGTGAATCCCCACAAATCTGCCTTCTCTGGCCAAGCATGACGCCCCTAGACGATGGCTTTGGGCTCCCCTTCTTAGGTCATACTTAGGGTGTATTTATAGGCTTTTGAAATACGTTTTTTTCTCCCTAAGTATCCTTTCCCGAATGAAATTGCTCTTCTCCACGGCAGAGGCACAGCCATGGCACATGCCCGTGTGAATCGTGGTCAAGCCATGTTTGGATTTCTTTAATGAGACACGGCCGTGTGAGTCGGGGTTAGACCGTGTTCTAGATGATTGACTTGGCACGGCCGTGTGGGTCCAAGTCCAGGCCGTGTCGATTTCCTCTTTGGTCTGTTTTGGTCCGTTTTGAGCCTGTTTCTCGTTCTTTTTATCCTTGGGTGCTTTCCTGAGTATAAGTCATGAAAAGAAAGGATTAAGAGCACCTTTTTACATAAATCAAGAGATAAATCATCCAAAAGCATACTAAATGTGGGATTAAAATATGTTACTATTTCGGTTTATCATGCCTCGTTGAGGGGTTTACACCGTTATAGAAAGTTTGGAGTTGGAGCCACAAGGGTAAACCATGGTGTGGACACCTTCTCAAGAGATCCTTATATCTCTCCCATGCGTCATATAATGTCTCTAAATCCATCTGCACAAAAGAAGAGATATCATTCCGTAATTTGGCTATATAGCCGGTGAGAAATATTTTAATAAAAAATTTTCGATCATTTGATCCCATGTGGTGATTGACCCTCGTGGTAACGAGTTTAACCACTGTTTGGCTTTATTCCTTAATGAAAAGGGAAATAACCGAAGCCGTATGGCATCATCAGAAACGCCATTTATTTTGAAGGTATCACAGAACTCTAAAAAATTAGCTATATGAGTGTTTGGGTCTTCGTCCTGCAAACCATCAAATTGAACAAATTGTTGAATCATTTGTATAGTTTTAGGCTTTAATTTAAAATTATTAGCAGCTATAGCAGGCTTAACAATACTTGATTCGGCTTCTGTTAAATGAGGTTTAGCATAATCATACATAGTACGTGTAGCATTATTTTCTGCCACATCTTGGGGTGGTGGATTATTCTCGTCCATCCCTTCAGTAGGATTGGATTCGCCTTCTCACTCTTTTTCTGTGTAATTTAGGGCTCGCCTAATTTCTCTGCGATTCCTTCGAGTGATAGCTTCAATATCACTGTCGTATACTAGTGGTCCTCTCGGGTTCCTTCTAGTCATAAACTAGAGGTACCTGGAAGGAAGATGTAATAAAAGAAGAAAAATTAGCAAATAAAATAAGAAATAAAATTGAATTGCAAAAAATAAAAATGGCTAAAGTAATAAAAATAGAGTGTTCTTAATATTTTAGTTTCCAAACATGGCGCCAAAAACTTGATCGCTGTGAAGTCAGAGTTTTAAATTTATAAAGATAATGATCGAACCTGGAAACTAACTATGACAACGATTGAGGAAAGTGCACCTATCAAACAGTAGTATAGTTAAGGCAAGACCGGATTGTCGAACCCAAATGGTTGTTTAATCTAAATTAATTAAATACTAAACTTAAAGACTCTAAGACAAAGAATGAATTTGGGAGAATATTTGAAGAAAAACCAATTAATTAAGACGACACCCAAGGAAGAATCCACCTAAACTTCACTTGTTATCTAACTCTGAACCAAACGATTTATTCATTTGACTTGAACCATAGGATTCCCTAATTTATATTAAACCCTCTCTCGAGGCGAATAACGTCTAACCCTAGGTTGATTAATTGAAATCTCTTTCTAATTAAAATCCCTAGAATTACATTAACTCGATCTATGGACTCCCATATTAGGTTTCACCCTAATTCGGCAACGCCTCGTCACCCTATCTCTAGGCGCGCGATCAACTCCGCTTAACTATGCTAGATCTACTCCTAGGCAGGGACTTTTGCTCCTCCACCTAAGCACATCAAACTTGAATTAATATCCGCGAAATATCAACACAAGAATTAAGAACACATAATTAAGAACAAATCAAATATTTATCACATAGTTCAGCAAACGATAACAAGATTCATCTAAGTTTCATCCCCCTCAGGTATCTGAGGGTTTAGTTCATAATAATAAAAGAAAACATCTCAGAAGAAAAGATAAAACAAAACATAAGAAATCCCTAAAACCCCCTGAAGGAATTGAAGAGGAGATCCTCCTTCTTAAGTAGAATTTCGGCTTCTTGAGATGGATCAACTGGCTATCCCCGAGTGAATCCCCACAAATCTGCCCTCTCTGGCCTAGCAAGACGCCCCTAAACGGTAGCTTTAGGCTCCCGTCGACTCCCACTTTTAGGTCATACTTAGGGTGTATTTATAGGCTTTTGGAATGTGTTTCTTTGCCCCTAAGTATCCAAATCCGATTGAAATTGCTCTTTTCATGGCGAGGACACACGGCCATGGCACACGCCGTGTGAATCGTCTTTAGGCCGTGTTCGGACTTTATTAATGAGGCATGGCCGTGTATTTCATGGCTTAGACCGTGTTCGAGATTATTGAGGAGGCACGGCCGTGTGGTCTTGGGCCCAGGCCGTGTTGATTTCGTGCTTTGGCCCATTTGGCCCATTTTAAGCCCGTTTCTCGTTCTTTTCATCCTCCGGTGCTTTCCTGAGTATATAACATGAAAAGAAAGGATTAAGAGCACCTTTTTACATAAAATAAGGGATAAATCATCCAAAAGTATGCTAAATGTGGGATTAAAATATGTTACTTTTACGGTTTATCATTAGTGCTCGGATTGCCTCCCGAGAAGCGCTTGTTTAAAGTCTTAAGCTAGACTTACCTTATGTTCATCACTTTATGAAGGTTCACGGAGCTGAAATTCCTCTCTATTATCCCTAAAATCTTCACCATTATAAACTTAAGTCGTTGATCGTTTACCTTGAATGTGCCATAAGTCGGATGAGTTACCTCTATTGTGCCATAGGGAAAAACGGTTTTGATTACGAATGGACCTGACCATCTTGATTTCAGCTTTCCAGGGAACAATTTGAGCTTTGAATTGTATAGTAGAACAAGATCTCCAACTGAAAATTTCTTAGGTTGCTTCAAACGAGCATCATGGCGTCGCTTTGTCGCTTCTTTGTATAATCGTGAGTTCTCATAAGCATTCGCTCGCCACTCATCTAGCTCGTTCAACTGCATCAATCTTTTCTCACCTGCAAGTTTAAGATCATAGTTTAAGAATTTTATCGCCCAAAATGCTTTGTGCTCTAATTCAAATGGTAGATGACAACTTTTCCCGTAAACAAGTCTGTATGGAGATGTTCCTATAGGAGTTTTAAAAGCGGTTCTATAGGCCCATAAAGCGTCGTCTACTTTTAATGCCCAATCTTTCCTATTTGATTCTATGGTTTTCTCTAGAATACGCTTAAGCTCTCGGTTGGCTACTTCAACTTGTCCACTGGTTTGAGGGTGATAAGGGGTAGTTGTTCTGTGGTGCACTCCACATTTCTTTAAGAATTTATCAAATTGAGCATTACAAAAATGAGTACCCCTATCACTAATAATTACTCTAGGTGTTCCAAATCGAGAGAAGAGTTTATTAAGAAATCTCACTACCACTCTAGCATCATTAGTAGGTAAAGCTTGAGCTTTCACCCATTTTGGCATATAATCAACCGCTACTAAGATGTATTTATTCCCAAATGAGCTAGGGAATGGACCCATGAAATCAATACCCCAAACATCAAATATTTCACATGATAGCATATATGTTTAAGGCATTTCATCGCGTTTAGAGATATTACCTATTCTCTGACATCTATCACACGAAGTAACATACCTGTTAGCGTCTTTGAACAGAGTGGGCCAATATAAACCTGATTCGAGCGTTTTATGTGCTGTCCTAGTCCCACTGTAATGTCCTCTTGTTGGTCCTGAATGGCAATGTTCTAGGATTTTGTTTGCCTCCGACTTTGTAACACATCTCCGAATCACTTGATCTGCACATATACGAAAAAGAAAAGGATTCTCCCAAAAATAATTTTTCACATCAGCAAAGAATCATTTCTTTTGATGATGTGTCAACCCTTTTGGTAGGATGTTAACAGCTAAGTAATTCGCAATATCTGCAAACCAAGGTACCTCAGATTCAGATATAGCCAAGAGTTGTTCCTAAAGAAACGAGTCATTTATCTCACTCTCATCGAGTTCTTTGAGATGTGGATTCTCAAGCCTAGAAAGGTGGTCTGCCGCAAGGTTTTTAGCTCCTTTCTTATCCTGAATTTCCAAATCAAATTCCTGCAAAAGTAGAATCCATCTTATGAGTCGAGGTTTTGCATCGATTTAGTTAAAAGATAACGAAGATTTGAATGGTCGAGTGTAAGCGACAACTTTAGATAATATCAAAATCTTGTCTAAATTTATCAAATGCAAAAACCACAGCTAGCAACTCTTTTTCTGTGGTGGTGTAATTTTTTTGTGCGGCCGTCAATGTCTTGCTAGCGTAATAAATCGACTGAAAATGTTTGTCTCTTCGCTGTCCCAGAACTGCCCCTACTGCAAAATCACTCGCATCACACATTAGTTCAAAGGGAAAATTCCAATCAGGTGCAATTATAATTGGAGCATTTATTAATTTATTTTTGAGGGTATTAAATGCATCTAAACATTCCTGATTAAAATTGAAAGGCACATCTTTTTCTAGTAGTTTCGTTAAAGGCTTAGCTATTTTAGAAAAATCTTTAATAAATCTTCTATAAAATCCAGCATGTCCTAAAAAGCTTCTAATAGCCTTAACTGAACTAGGAGGAGGTAATTTTTCTATGGTTTCAATTTTTGCTTTATCAACCTCAATCCCCTTACTAGAAATTTTGTGACCTAACACAATCCCTTCTTGAACCATGAAGTGACACTTTTCCCAATTAAGCACAAGGTTCGTCTCCTCACATCTCATTAGAACTTGTTTTAAATTTTTAAGGCAAAGGTGGAAAGAATTACCGAATACCGAGAAGTCGTCTATAAATACCTCCATAATATCTTCCACAAGTTCATCAAAGATGGCCAGCATGCAGCGCTGAAAAGTAGCAGGAGCATTACATAATCCAAAAGGCATTCTACGATAAGCAAACGTACCATATGGACATGTAAATGTTGTCTTTTCTTGATCCTCAGGAGCTATTGGAATTTGGAAGTAGCCAGAGAGTTCGTCTAGAAAGAAATAGTACATATGCCCGGATAATCTTTCTAACATCTGATCAATGAATGGTAAGGGAAAGTGATCTTTTCTCGTGGCATCGTTCAACTTCCTATAGTCAATGCAAACTCTCCAACCTGTGACTGTTCTTGTTGGAATTAATTCATTCTTCTCGTTGGCTACTGTAACACCCTAAACCCGGCCTAGAAGTTAGGTCTGAATCTGGCGTGTCACATGGAATAACTTGTTTGAGAATTACAGCCTCTTTGTTAAAACCCAAAACACTTAAGCAATTGTTAACTACTTGAAAACGTAATTATTTTTTTAAAACCTTTTTGGTGGCGAAAGCATATTTGAAATAAACAATTTACAAAAATGTGATGTTTAGAAAAGAGTGTAGAAGTATTTTGAAATCGCTATGAAGCGTAGATAAAATACAAGTATTTTGAGAGATCGTTTGATGAGTTGAAAATCGAGGTAGTGAGCTTTAAAACCGTGGCTTTTGAAAATATTGTTGATAATTCGAGAGAAAATTTCGAGTTAAAATATTTGTAAAAGTTTGTTATAAAATCCATTTATTAATCAATTTTGGAAAACCATTATTTATGATTTTAGAAAATCCCCGTTAAAACAATTCAAGCAATATTATAAGTACGACTAAACATAAAGCAATTTAAAACATATCCCAGAGGCCTTATTACAACTTAAACCAAAATGGTAAAATAATAAAATAAACTGAAATAGGAACTTAAAGTTCAATAACACCATTTCTGAAGTATGGCCTCCACCGAGTCATCCATGGGCCCAAGTCCTCATTACGGAGCATTACCTACAAGGGTTAAGAAAAAGGGGGGTGAGTTACAAGAACTCAGTGTGAAATCCCTTACCGTCATCCACTGGGCCTGAACCCATATAGCAACATCTTGGGTCGGAGCCCACTATCATAACAGAACATATATATATATATATATATGAAGCAAATGTATGCAACCCAACCCATCCAACCAGTCTCTCCCCCGTACCAACCAGTCTCTCCTGTGGGGATCAAGTCAACCCACCTCGCCAGTATCTCCAATTTGCAGACAAGCTGCCATTTATAATAATTTTGTGGCTTAACCACCAGAGTATCATATATGGTAATATAATCGGCACACAGCCTTAATCACGATGGCACAAATCCATATTTAAATTGGCACATAGCCCATATCAGAATTTGTGGCAATGCCACCGGTCTATACTTCTCTTCATTCAAGTTTCCCATCCCATGCAATATGTGATGATGCAATACACATAACAACATAAAATATCCACATGTATAACAACCATTAGTCTAGTAATTTATACGATGAATCGGCCCATTATTGAGCTTTGTAATTCAGCCCACTAAGGCATTCTATCAATTCGGCCCATAGGGGCATTTCGGTAAATTGGTAATTTTACCCACTAAGGGTAATTCGGTAATCTCGCAACCCAGGGGTATTTTGGTAATTTACCTTCCAAGGGTATTTTGGTAATTCGGCAACCTAGACTTAACTACTAATGTGAGGCATAAAAATTAAAATTATCCATCTGTGTCATACTAACTAAATTGACTATAACTCGAGTTAGGAAACTCGAAATTTAGATCCGTAAATTTTCCTTAAAACTAAAATCATATATCTTCTTACTACAATTTTTCCAGAATTTTTGGCTTATCCGTTTAGTACATTTTATTCATTAAAGATTTCCTTGTTACACTGTCCAACGGTTCTGACCTCTCTTACCCAAAATTCAAATATCTCACTGTACGGTTTTCATATGTTGCTCCCACTTGTTTCTATTGAAAATAGGCTCACTATGGAATCTATACATATAACTTATAACTCATAATTCACTTTGTACAATTTTAAACGATTTTTCCAATACAGAACAGTGAACCACAAAGTCAATCAGAACCAGTCTCATTAAAATTAACATATCACAGAATATAAAAATCCTCTTCCTCCTCTGTTTCCTTCATATAAAAATAGACACAGTAGGCTTTATTTCGATATCTTTTTCACTTTCTAACTCCCTTTATCCTATTTTTCGTGATTTTTCAAAATCACATCACTGCTGCTGACCAAACTGTTTCATTGCAAAATATGGTTTCCACTACTAATATACGTACGCCCGAGTGATCACGGATGCCGGTTTCCGATTTCCTTAGGTATTTCGACCAAATCACAGAACATTTCATGCAAACTTTCAGAGAGATATGAGATTACCACCATTTCAAACATGTATTCGGTAGGGTACAGGATTACACACCTTATTCGGAATCCGTAACACGATACTCTCCACGGCACCTAAAGGTACAATCGGTTAACAATTAGTCCAAAGCCCAATTTTCAACTTCAACCAAGTATTGCGATTGATTAACAATCTATATCACTTACCAACAATCTGAGTCTCTTATTACGAGGGATAGGTGATCGAGCGATTTGGTTCCTATAGTGACCGATTAGTCCAAACTATTAATCCATTTAGCAACCAATCGAATAATGAAAGATATCAAATAATCCATAAAGAACTCCTTACCTTGTTGATAATGGATTCGATTTCCACCACTTGACTTATGACTAGAATGATATTCGGCCACCCACTAAGATCACTACGAAAGAAGATATTGATCACAACATGAAAGTGATGGAGAGAGATATTTTGATAGAGAAACAAAGTAGAGTAACCGAAAATGATGAACTCATATATTCGGCTAAAAAAATGAAATGAAAAGATGGATGATAAGTCACTTACCAGCTCGATCAGGAAGAGATTGTCCAAGGCAAAAATAAAAGAATTAGTGAAGAGATGGAATGATACTAGATTCGGCTTTGGAAGAAAATCAAACAAGAAGATGTGATCTTAAAGTGATGTCGATTTTAGAGAAGAGGAAAGATTGAAGAAATGGTTAAAAGAAAAGAATGGGTGATGGATGGATGCTAGATAGTTCGGCTATCAAGGGAAGGTGATGCAAGAGATGAATGTTTCGACCAACAAAAGAGAAAGAAAATTGCACAAATGTGCTAGGAGGTTTCGGCCAAGAGGAAAGGAATTGGAAAAATAAAAATCACCAAAAAGGCTAAGAAGAAAAGTAACCTCTCAAGCACTAAAACTTACCAAACGCCTAAAGGATTTTTGGCACTCCCCTTTACCCCCCTCAAAACCGTGTACACCAAACCAAAAAGGTCAAACATTTTGGCCATCAAAAACATTCCAAAACATTTTCCTCTCTTTGGGCCAACATGTTCCCTATACTTGCCTTTTCTTTTGATTTCTTTCCCTACCTTCATCCTTTCCTAATATCCTTAGCCACCTTGCCAAAATTAAAAAGTCCAACTTGCCTTATTTACTAGCTTGGCCAACACTTAGGGAAAAAAATACAAAAATAATAGTCAAAATTTGCATCAAGGGGATTCGAACCTCTTCTCTCCATACTCTTCACTTAATTCCATAACCTCTTTGCCATATGCTCCATTTATGCTAGCACATTACTCATTTAATTCCATAAACATTGAGGTCACTTACTATATCTCCTTAAAGTGCTAAAACGTATTTTTTTTGCTAAGGCCCAATTTGAACCCGGAACTTCCTAGAACCCCGTAACTTTCCAAAATCACCTTCTTAATAAGTCCAACTTGAAATAATGCCGCTCTCAAATTCCCATAAATTTTAGAACGCTTCTACGCTCAAGGTCCAATGGGCCCAATAGGTCCAATTCTACTAGGCCCAATTTTGGGATGTTACAGCTACAACAGGCATGCCTCCTTTCTTTGGAGCAACCTGCACAGGACTCACCCAAATACTATCAGAAATAGGATAAATAACTCCAGCATCTAGAAGTTTAATTACCTCATCTTTAAAAACTTCCTTCATGTTGGGATTTAATCGTCTTTGAGCTTGTAACATCCTGAAATTGGGCCTAGTAGGATTGGGCCCAATGGGCCTTGATTTAAAATTTTTAGAGAACAAGAGATTGGCTTAAATGCAAGTTGGACCTATTGGATAAGTGATTTTGGAAGGTTAGAAGGCTTCTATGAAGTCCCGGGATCAAACTTTGCCTTTAGAGAAATTTTGGTTTTAGGTGAAAAAAACCCTGGAAGTTGGCAGGTATGCCTTAAGAATAAAATGTGGGTAAAAATGACACAAGTGGAGTGTGTGGTGTAGTGGCAAAGTGACGCCACTTAAGAGGCAAGGGGGATGACGCCACAAGGAAGGAAGGAGGTCCAAGGTTCAAGTCTTGGCTTTTGCATTTTGGTTTTCTTTTTACTTGGACCTTAGAATTTTGCTATAGATTTATATTTAGTTGCGCATGGTTTAAGACACAAGAGGAGCTTGTGGCCTAGTGGTTAGCGGCGTGGATTATGTTGAAGGGAGCCTGGGTTCGAATCTCATGACAAGCAATGGAGTATTTATTTTGCGGATTGACTGGCAAGAGTTTGATTGAATTTAAACTCTCTTGTGAAGGGATCCCACATCGGAAAGATACAAAGAAGGAAGGTGGAGAGCTAGCTATATAAAGAGCATTCCAGGAGGAGAGTTAACATACCTTGGTGGGCGTTTGGGCACAGGAGTGGTCGCAGCGCGGTTTCACACTAGAGTCCTATCAGGTGTGTAACTCTCTCTACTCTAGTTGTAGAGCGGCAAATCTTTGAAGTGCGGTCACGGCAATAGTAGTTAGCCACGAGCGTGCGGCGCTGCACGTGTGGGGCTTCGACCAGCGATAGTTGAGGCCATAAGTAGTATTCTTGTGGGTTGGAAATTTTGCTTGGGCGCGATGGGCGAATCGGGCCCAATGGGCCCGTGGACCCTTATGAGTAATTTGTGCGATTGTGTAGTATATAGTGAACTAGACTAGGTGGAACTTATATACATGGCTAGATTTGTGCTAGGTGGGCCACACGCGGCGTGTGGGCCCGAATGGGCCGAAATCGAGTTTTAGGCCCAATCGTCCTAAGACGATCGGAAATGGTATTTGAGTCGCTCGGGGTGACATTTGGGCATTTGGGAAAGGCCATTGTAGGTGCAAAATTACGAAAATACCCTTGGTGGGTAAATTACCGATATACCCTTGGTGGGTAAATTACGAAAATACCCTTGGTAGGTAAAATTACGGTTATACCCTTAGAGGTTGATTAGGGTGATTATGTTGTTTTATGTCTATCGATTATGATGGTAATTCATGTTATACTTATATTTGATATATGTCTAGCATACATGACATCCGCATACACGTAATTATTATGTCATATTGCATGGGTATGATGAGAGGAGGGGGAAGATTGATATCTCGTGACTTTGGGTCACGGAGGTTTGGCACCTCAGAGGTTTGGCACCTCCGGTGGTTTGGTACCACATTTCGTGACTACGATCACGAGAGGTTTGGCACCTCATAGCGTCTCGCCCGGTGGTTTGGTACCACAGTGGGTTGGCCCACGAGATAATATAACGGGATTGGCGCCCGGTGATTTGGTATCACACGATGGGTTGGCCCCATCACTACTATTCGTGACTTCGAGTCACCGGTGGTTTGGCACCACAATATTGATGGATATCGTGTCTTTGGACACCGGTGGTTTGGCACCACCGGTGGTTTGGTACCACACGGGGTAGAAAGGAGCATTGGATGGCTAGGTTTGGGTGCATGATATGCATATTTTCATATGAAATTGTGTAAGGGCACTGTTGGATGGGGATTTACACACTTTGAGTCTCGATGACTCACCCACGAGTTAAATCTTGCGGTAATCATTAGATCGCGGATTTGGGAGCCGAGGTGGACTCGTGGAGGCCATACATATGTTTACTAAGTAAATTCGTTTCTTTTATTTGGACTTATTTTTATTTGAGTTTTTGTTATGTAATAAGGCCTTGGGTATTTTATTTGGTTTGACTTTTCAATTTGTTTATTGCTTATTATTAAATGATCAATATGGGATTTTCCTAAAATGATAATAAACCATTTCTTATTCAAAATTACTTAAACTCGATTTCTCACCACAACTATAAAGAATATGAGCTTTTTAACGAATGCACAGTTTTTAGACATTCCTTTCATGTGACATGCAGTTCGATTCGTAACGTTTAGGCCGGGTTTGGGGTGTTACAATTATATGATATCGAGCCTAGGTTCAAAAACTCTCGGGTGTGGGTTTGGGTTCAAAAATGTTTTCAAAAGTTGGTTTGGAAAATGGTTTAGAAAATATATCTATTTTCTTGAAGTATGGCACCCAGAGTCCCGGCACCAAATCTGTAAGTTCTCTTATTTTATGATTGTTGATATGATGATGTTATAACTGTACTTTTGGTATTTGCTCTGTGTGTGTTTTGGTTTGGATATAGAATTGGTTGCGTATTGAATATTTGTCTGCTTTAATGGCTAGGTGATTCTGAGTATGTATAGGAGTTCTAAATTCTAGTTAAAAGTATATTAGTGTTATTAAGATCGAGAGTGCAGCGTGAGCATAGTGTTGTAGGATGACGTACGACTGTTAGTTAGTTGGAAATTTCGAGGACGAAATTTCTTTAAGGAGGGTAGATTTGTAACATCCCGAAATTGGGCCTAGTAGGATTGGGCCCAATGGGCCTTGATTTAAAATTTTTAGAGAACAAGAGATTGGCTTAAATGCAAGTTGGACCTATTGGATAAGTGATTTTGGAAGGTTAGAAGGCTTCTATGAAGTCCCGGGATCGAACTTTGGCTTTAGAGAAATTTTGGTTTTAGGTGAAAAAAACCCTGGAAGTTGGCAGGTATGCCTTAAGAATAAAATGTGGGGAAAAATGACACAAGTGGAGTGTGTGGTGTAGTGGCAAAGTGACGCCACTTAAGAGGTAAGGGGGATGACGCCACAAGGAAGGAAGGAGGTCCAAGGTTCAAGTCTTGGCTTTTGCATTTTGGTTTTCTTTTACTTGGACCTTAGAATTTTGCTATAGATTTATATTTAGTTGCGCATGGTTTAAGACACAAGAGGAGCTTGTGGCCTAGTGGTTAGCGGCGTGGATTATGTTGAAGGAGCACAGGTTCGAATCTCATGACAAGCAATGGAGTATTTATTTTATGGATTGGACGGCAAGAGTTTTGATTGAATTTAAACTCTATCGACGAAGGGATCCCACATCGGAAAGATACAAAGAAGGAAGGTGGAGAGCTAGCTATATAAAGAGCATTCCAGGAGGAGAGTTAACATACCTTGGTGGGCGTTTGGGCACGGGAGTGGTCGCGGTAGCGTTTCACACTAGAGTCCTATCGGTGTGTAACTCTCTCTACTCTAGTTGTAGAGCGGCAAATCTTTGAAGTGCGGTCCACGGCAATAGTAGTTACACGAGCGTGCGGCGCACGCGTGTGGGGCTTCGACGCGATAGTTGAGGCCATAAGTAGTATTCTTGTGGGTTGGGGTCGCTTGGGCGCGATGGGCGGCCGGGCCCAATGGGCCCGTGGACCCTTATGAGTAAATTGTGCGATTGTGTAGTATATAGTGAACTAGACTAGGTGGAACTTATATACATGGCTAGATTTGTGCTAGGTGGGCCACACGAGCGTGTGGGCCCGAATGGGCCGAAATCGAGTTTTAGGCCCAATCGTCCGGTACGATCGGAAATGGTAGCTGAGTCGCTCGGGGTGACATTTGGGCATTTGGGAAAGGCCATTGTAGGTGCAAAATTACGAAAATACCCTTGGTGGGTAAATTACCGATATACCATTGGTGGGTAAATTACGAAAATACCCTTGGTAGGTAAAATTACGGTTATACCCTTAGAGGTTGATTAGGGTGATTATGTTGTTTTATGTCTATCTGATTATGATGGTAATTCATGTTATACTTATATTTGATATATGTCTAGCATACATGACATACTGCATACACGAATTATTATGTCATATTGCATGGGTATGATGAGAGGAGGGGGAAGATTGATATCTGTGACTTTGGGTCACCAGAGGTTTGGCACCTCCAGAGGTTTGGCACCTCCAGTGGTTTGGTACCACATTTCGTGACTACGATCACCAGAGGTTTGGCACCTCATAGCGTCTCGTCCCAGTGGTTTGGTACCACAGTGGGTTGGCCCCACAGATAATATAACGGGATTGACGCCAGTGATTTGGTATCACACGATGGGTTGGCCCCATCACTACTATTCGTGACTTCGAGTCACCAGTGGTTTGGCACCACAATATTGATGGATATCGTGTCTTTGGACACCAGTGGTTTGGCACCACCAGTGGTTTGGTACCACACGGGGTAGAGAAAGGAGCATTGGATGGCTAGGTTTGGGTGCATGATATGCATATTTTCATATGAAATTGTGTAAGGGCCTGTTGGATGGGGATTTACACACTGAGTCTCGATGACTCACCCCTGAGTTAAATCTTGCAGGTAATCATTAGATCGCGGATTTGGGAGCTGAGGTGGACTCGTGGAGGCCATACATATGTTTACTCGTAAATTCGTTTCTTTTATTTGGACTTATTTTTATTTGAGTTTTTGTTATGTAATAAGGCCTTGGGTATTTTATTTGGTTTCAGCTTTCAATTTGTTTATTGCTTATTATTAAATGATCAATATGGGATTTTCCTAAAATGATAATAAACCATTTCTTATTCAAAATTACTTAAACTCGATTTCTCACCACAACTATAAAGAATATGAGCTTTTTAACGAATGCACAGTTTTTAGACATTCCTTTCATGTGACATGCCAGATTCGGTCGTAACGTTTAGGCCGGGTTTGGGGTGTTACAGAGCTTGCACACATGGTTTATATTCATCTTACATTAAAATTTTGTGGGTGCAAAACGATGGGCTAATCCCTTTAATGTCAAAAATCTTCCAAGCTATGGCTTTTTTATGCTCCTTTAGTACCTGTAGTAACTCATCTTTCTCATTGGGTTCCAAGTCTGAAGAAATAATTACTGGTAGTGTAGAATTATCTTCGAGGAATGCATACTCTAAGTGATTTGGTAACTGTTTCAATTCCAATTTGGGAGGTTCTTCAATAGAGGGTTTTTGTTTTAATTCATCGTTTATTTCAATGCCCTCATACTTCTTTTGTCTTGGGAAAGAATTATTAGAGTTTGACTCAATTTTTATCTCCCCCATCTCAGTGATATCGTCATCCTCCTCACCTTGGACAAGACACAGTTCCAACGTGTCTCTATGTATGATTTCCTGAAAAGAATCTTGAATAGAATGGTCAATAGAGTCTGTAACACCCCAAACCCGGCCCAAACACCACGACCAGATCTGGTATGTCACTAAGAAAATTTTGGAAGAACATGTCGTATTTTCAAAAAAATATTTTTCTAAAGTTTATCTTCTTATTCGAGAGAAATTTAATAGTTGATAGTTTAAATAAAATATGCCTTTATAAATTAAAAACCCAAATTTAAATAGATACATTAGTTCAATAAGAATTTAAATAACTAAAAGTAATTAAAGCCCAAAATAAAACAAAACATAAACTAGTGGCCCATAGCCTTATTACAACGAGATTTAAAATCCATTAATTAATAATATAAAGTATTAACTTGAGACTTTTTCTTTGGAACCAGTTGGTCTTTTGCATGGCCACCTTGTGTTCCTCTCGGCCCTGGTCGAAGCACTAGGTATCACCTGAAAGGTTAATTAATAGGGTGAGTCGCGAGACTCGATGTGTGCAGCCCTCATGCACCATCGATTTTGGCCTTAGGCCCATAAAACAGATTAATAATTCCATTTATAAAAAAATAACAAATAATATGCAAGGCCCAACCCATTTTCCTAGGTTTCCATCCGCTACACACCCCGTACCGACCATTCACACCATTGGGGATTTCTACAATCGACCCACACCGCTACACGCCAAGATGGCGGTCATCTTCGCTCATCAACATATTATGGCCGAAGCCCTTATAATGAATCACGGCATTAGCCGCTACAACATATAATGAGATCACGGTATAAACCGCTACACATATAACGTATAACTTCCTCCTTTCATCAACCCAACCCATGCGGTCATAAAATCAATATGCTTTTATCATATAAAGTCAAACATTCATCGACCTAGTGATTTGCTTCACCCTTACCGGGTTTCCAACATTAAACCGAGATATCGGTATTTATCACAACATATAAACTTATGAGCATACATTAATAATCAGATCTAAACGGTGGGGAAGTATTACACACACTGTTATCATGAAATCCAATATTCTTAGTCGATGTCCTTGCTATCCAGGATCTATTATCCTCAATGTAAAGCCTTGCTCAAAAGCCGGAAAAACACACAAAGATTTAGCCCCTTCAACAATCGGCCAAGGTTAATAAATCCCAAATTATACGTTAAAACTAATAGATCCCTTACCTTGAAATCCCGAAAGTAACACGATTCTATAACTTAGAGATCTATGCGATTGACTCCACTAAAGTTCCCTTGATTTCGGCACAAGTAAGCACCACGAAGTAATTCGGCAATCACAGGAGATGAGATCTAGGGATTTTGGCTTTTAGGAAAATCCCAAAAAAGTATGAACAAGAGAAGGCTGATGTGTCTTTGGCTTTTAAAATACTTGAGTGAGGAGTTTCGGTTTTCGACGACGGGAAAAGAGAAGAAGAAAAGAAAACAAGGAAGAGACTTGAAGATTTCAGCTAGGAAGAAAAAGAATGGAAAGAGTTTGGCTTTTGAATCAAAGTGAAGATGAGGGAATAGGCTTAGAAATTTCGGCTTTTTGAGAGAATGAAGAAGAAGATGGAACTTTAGGAGTTTTCGGCTTTTACTCGAGAGAAGAAGAGAAAAGAATGAGAGAAAAACCCAAATCTTTGAAATTGAAGAGATATTCCCTCTATTTATAGAAATTTGGCACTTACCTAACCTTGCGAGATAAATCCTATCTTTTCTCCTTTATCTTAATCTACTAGCTCATCTAAAAGAGACTTAATTATCTCTAACTCCTCCCTCCTTTATCAGCATATTATCCATATATTTTAATCATTAAAATCCCTAAATTTTAGCCTTTATCTGCTTATTATCCACATAAAATAAATTCTTAAATAATAGCCTTTATCTGCTTATTATCCACATATTTTAAACATTAAAACCCCTAAATTTTAGCCTTGTTGCCATCCACTCCACCTAATCCTAATGCCTAAAATTTAGCTAACTTAAATTAAAAGAATTGGGCTCCATGAAACTTAAATTTGGGCCCCTTACTCCCTTGTGTGGCGTCACCTCCTAAGATTGGGCCACGAGCCCACTTTGGGATTTCAAACATAGATACTACCTTTTAAACCCTATAATGCCCAAATAGATAATTTTAATCAAGGCCTCTACCTAAGCTTGAGCCTAATTCGGACCCCTAACACTTAAATTAACACATTAAACATATCCACCCATTAAACGCATAGGCCCAAAAATTCAGGATGTTACAGTTCTACCCCCTTAAAGAAATTTTGTCCTCGAAATTTCCAACTAACTATTAATCGTACTACCCAAGTCTCACCACTATGCTTTCACTGCGCACTCTAATTCTAAAGTCAAAATAAACACTAAGTATACTATGGTAGGGTACGCACGGGTATTCGCATCTAAAGCGTCCTCGTCCCCTTGTACTCATGCTATTGGTTCGCGTTTATCTGATTAAAAATTTTATGAATTATTAGTTTTCTTCCACTGATTATCCACGAACAGTCTTATGATTAGTAGTTTTAAGAGTAGTTCTTTCGAATTCGCAATTCAGTCTCAAGTTCACCTTTCCTAGTTCTAAGAACTACATACATTCAACCATCAACATACAGACAACATCCATGCACCCATATTCAACACATAGGGGTATTTTCGTTATTCCACTACCCATGGGTATTTTTCATAATTTTATCCTACAGGGGTATTTTCGTAATTTTCAAAATAGAGTTCCTTATTGATTTCGTGAAATAAGGGTATTTTGGTAATTTTGCAATCAAGGGTACTTTGGTCATTTTACACATTAGGGGCAATTTAGTAATTTTTACAAATCAGGAATATTTTCAAAATAATTTTTTTTTTAAAACAAACAAGGGTATCTTGAAGGATTTGATTTCAAAAGAAAATAGTAGTGTTCAGGTGGTTGTGGATTTCTGGTTGTTGTCATGTGTTGTGTTTTTTTTTTTACGGAAAAATTTCGTTGACTATGTAAATCGGGGTATATTTGCAAATCATGGGTATCTTGGGTTTTTTTTTCCAAAACAAGGGTTTCTAGCAATTTTGTAAAGATAAGGTAGCTGGTCCCTTTCGGGTTTTAATTATAGATTTTGGCCCGTCAACAAGTCCTCGTGGCTAGGGTGAACAGTCACTACGCACCAGGTAGGATTTCAGCGAAGAGGAGGTGAGTCACTAGGATCGCTTAAATACCGTGCTCTTAGGATCCTTCCTAGACATGCGTATGGCCAGTTACCACACCCTAGTCTTGCGGCTCG
Source organism: Gossypium sturtianum (assembly GCA_025698515.1). Taxonomy (NCBI): domain Eukaryota; kingdom Viridiplantae; phylum Streptophyta; class Magnoliopsida; order Malvales; family Malvaceae; genus Gossypium; species Gossypium sturtianum. Next base: position 32,643,052 of record CM046946.1, on the reverse strand, counting down.
TTAACGGGTTTGTTTAGTGAAATTAAGTCTTATGAGATTTTAAGAGTTGTTTCAGCTAGGCCTAAAGTCCATCAAGTTCTAATCTAACTAATCTACGTCCCATCAAGCCCACATATATTATATCACACAATGGTTCAGAATACTTACAGCGGACTTGGGCGAGGTAGCGAGTGCCATCTTCGACCTAACAGACATGTATAAATATGCATGTTTCGAAAACCCAACTTTAGAAAACATTTTGAGCCCAAAAACCCCAGAGCCGAGTTTTGAACCGGGCTCTGATACCAATTTGTAACACCCCAAACCCGGCCCAAACACCACGAATAGGATACGGTATGTCACTAAGAAAATTTTGGAAGAACATGTCGTATTTTTAGAAAAATATTTTTCTAAAGTTTATCTTATTCGAGAGAAATTTAATAGTTGATAGTTTAAATAAAATATGCCTTTATAAATTAAAAACCCAAATTTAAATAGATACATTAGTTCAATAAGAATTTAAATAACTAAAAGTAATTAAAGCCCAAAATAAAACAAAACATAAACTAGTGGCCCATAGCCTTATTACAACGAGATTTAAAATCCATTAATTAAAAATATAAAGTATTAACTTGAGACTTTTTCTTTGGATCCAGTTGGTCTTTTGCATGGCCACCTTGCGTTCCTCTCGGCCGGTCCAAGCACTAGGTATCACTGAAAGGTTAATTAATAGGGTGAGTCGCGAGACTCGATGTGCAACCCTCATGCACCACTAGATTTTGGCCTTAGGCCCATAAAACAGATTAATAATTCCATTTATAAAAATAATAACAAATAATATGCAAGACCCAACCCATTTGCCTAGGTTTCCATCCACTACACGCCCCGCATCACGACCATTCACACCATTGGGGATTTCTACAATCGACCCACACCGCTACACGCCAAGATGGCGATCACGTTGCTCATCAACATATTATGGCGAAGCCCTTATAATGAATCACGGCATTAGCCGCTACAACATATAATGAGATCACGGTATAAACCGCTACACATATAACGTATAACTTCCTCCTTTCATCAACCCAACCCATGCGGTCATAAAATCAATATGCTTTTATCATATAAAGTCAAACATTCAACGACCTAGTGATTTGCTTCACCCTTTTCGGGTTTCCAACATTAAACCGAGATATCGAGTATTTATCACAACATATAAACTTATGAGCATACATTAATAATCAGATCAAAGCGGTGGGGAAGTATTACACACTGTTATCGCGAAAATCCAATATTCTTAGTCGTTGTCCTTGCTATCCGGATATATTATCCTCAATGTAAAGCCTTGCTCAAAAGCCGGAAAAACACACAAAGATTTAGCCCCTTCAACAATCGACCAAGGTTAATAAATCCCAAATTATACGTTAAAACTAATAGATCCCTTACCTTGAAATCCCGAAAGTAACACGATTCTATAACTTAGAGATCTATGCGGTTGACTCCACTAAAGTTCCCTTGATTTCGGCACAAGTAAAGCACCAGAAGTAATTCGGCAATCACGGAGATGAGATCTAGGGATTTTGGCTTTTAGGAAAATCCCGAAAAAGTATGAACAAGAGAAGGCTGATGTGTCTTTGGCTTTTAAAATACTTGAGTGAGGAGTTTCGGTTTACGACAGAAAAGAGAAGAAGAAAAGAAAACAAGGAAGAGACTTGAAGATTTGGCTAGGAAGAAAAAGAATGGAAAGAGTTTGGCTTTTGAATCAAAGTGAAGATAAGGGAATAGGCTTAGAAATTTCGACTTTTGCAGAGAATGAAGAAGAAGATGGAACTTTAGGAGTTTTCGGCTTTTACTCAGAGAAGAAGAGAAAAGAATGAGAGAAAAACCCAAATGCTGAAATTGAAGAGATATTCCCCCTATTTATAGAAATTTCAGCACTTACCTAACCTTGCAGATAAATCCTATCTTTTCTCCTTTATCTTAATATACTAGCTCATCTAAAAGAGACTTAATTATCTCTAACTCCTCCCTCCTTTATCAGCATATTATCCACATATTTTAATCATTAAAATCCCTAAATTTTAGCCTTTATCTTCTTATTATCCACATAAAATAAATTCTTAAATAATAGCCTTTATCTGCTTATTATCCACATATTTTAAACATTAAAACCCCTAAATTTTAGCCTTGTTGCCATCCACTCCACCTAATCGTAATGCCCAAAATTTAGCTAACTTAAATTAAAAGAATTGGGCTCCATGAAACTTAAATTTGGGCCCCTTACTCCCTTGTGTGGCGTCACCTCCTAAGATTGGGCCACAAGCCCACTTTGGTATTTCAAACATAGATACTACCTTTTAAACCCTATAATGCCCAAACAGATAATTTTAATCAAGGCCTCTCCCTAAGCCTGAGCCCAATTTGGACCCCTAACACTTAAATTAACACATTAAACATATCCACCCATTAAACGCATAGGCCCAAAAATTCAGGATGTTACAGAGTCAATAAAATAACAGGAATCATCTTGCTCTCTAGAGTATAGCATAGCATCATAAATCTTAAAAATAATTTCCTCGTCACCTACCCTAAGCACAAGTTTACCATCACCTACATTAATAACAGCCCTAGCAGTAGCTAAAAATGGGTGACCTAAAATTAAAGGCACCTCAACATCCTCATCCATGTCAAGCACAACAAAATCAATAGGGAATATGAATTTATCAACTTTTACCAAAACATCTTCAATAATTCCTCTAGGATATTTAACAGATCTATCAGCTAATTGGATACTCATCCTAGTGGGTTTTGGTTCCCCAAGACCAAGCTGCTTGAACATTTTATAAGGCATCAAATTAATAATGGCACCTAAATCAGCTAATGCTTTCTCAATATTTAAACTACCAATTAAACAGGGAATAGTGAAACTTCCTGGATCTTTCAATTTGGTTGGTAGCTTATTTTGGAGAATAGTTGAGCATTCCTCGTTAAGTTCCACGGTTGATAGCTCTTCAAACTTCCTTTTATTTGTTAAAAGCTCTTTTAAGAATTTTGCATACGTAGGCATCTGCAAAATAGCTTCAACAAAAGGTAAGTTAATATATAATTGTTTAAAAAGTTCAAGAAATTTACCAAATTGTGCGTCCATGCAGTCTTTCTTCAACTTTGCTGGATATGGGATCGGTGGTTTATACTCTTTAAGTACCGGTGTCACATTCCCGTTTACTTCCTCACCCTTCGCCTTATCAGTTTCTTGTGGCATATTCTTTTCAGCTTCAACCAACACCTTCCCATTCCTTAGTGTAACTGCCTTCACATGCTCTTTTGGGTTAGGTTCGATGTTATTAGGTAAACTACCTAGTTGCCTTTCGGAAACTAACTTAGCCAGCTGTCTAATTTGAATTTCAAGTCCTTGAATCGATGCTTGCTGATTTTTGAATGCCCTTTCGGTATTCTGAAAATGAGTCTCTGACACCGAAATAAATTTTGCTAACATATCTTCAAGGTTCGGCTTTTTCTCTTGCTGGTAGGGTGGTTGGAAACCTAGAGGAAGTTGTGGTCTTTGATTTCCTTGACTACCCCATGCAAAATTTGGGTGGTTCCTCCATCCTGGATTATATGTGTTACTGTAAGGATTGTTTGGAGGTTTAGAGTTATTACCCATATAATTCAGTTGCTCATTCTCCATGCTAGGATTATAGGGTAGATATTCTGAGTTATTCATCCATCCTCCATTTGCGTCACATTGCATCACCGGATGTACCTGCGTAGAAACACATAAACCATCAATCTTTTTACTTAAGAGCTCTACCTGGTTTTATAACATGGTGATCGTGTCGAGGTTGAAGACACCAGCGGCTTTTGTCGGCTTTGTTCTCATGACTTACCACTGATGATTATTCAGTGACATCTCCTCTATAAACTCATAAGCCGCTTCAGGTGTTTTATTATTTAGGGTACCACCGGCGGTTGCATCAATCAGTTGTCTAGTTGAGGGGTTCAAACTGTTGTAAAAAGTTTGAACCTGTAGCCATAGAGGTAACCCATGGTGAGGGCACCTTCTCAATAAGTCCTTATACCTCTCCCATGCATCGTAAAGAGTTTCTAAATCCATCTGCACAAAAGAAGAGATATCTTTCCTCAACTTTTTAGTTTTAGCTGGCGGAAAATATTTTAATAAAAATTTCTCGGTCATCTGTTCCCAAGTAGTGATGGAATCTCGTGGTAACGAGTTCAACCACTGTTTAGATTTATTTCTTAAGGAAAAAGGAAACAACCGAAGGCGAATAGCATCATCAGAAACGCCATTAATCTTAAAAGTGTCACAGAACTCTAGAAATTTGGCCAAATGAGTATTTAGGTCCTCATCCTGCAAACCATCAAACTGAACAAACTGTTGAATCATCTGAATAGTGTTAGGTTTCAGTTCAAAATTATTTGCAGCAATAGCAGGTCTAACAATACTCGATTCAGCCCCAGTTAAATTGGGCTTAGCATAATCATACATAGTACGAGGAGCAGGATTTGCGGCAACCACCGGGGGTAGTGGATTATTATCTGCCATCTCCTCAGTAATATTGGTATCGTCCTCTTGCTCTTCCTCTATATACTGTAAACTTCGCCTTATTTCTCTACGATTTCATGAGTGTGCTTTCAATCTCATGTCAAAAAGCAATGGTCCTGACGGGTTCCTTCTAGTCATAAACTAAAAATACCTGCCAGAAGCAAATAAAAGAAAAGTTAGTAAATTAAAATAAAAACAAAAAATAAATTGCAATAAAAAATAAAAATGGCTAAAGTAATAAAAATTAAGCGTTCCTAATATCTTAGTCCCCGGCAACAACGCCAAAAACTTGATGGGTTCGAAACTAACTAAAATACGACAAAGGCAAGCGCACCTATCGAACAGTAGTATAGCTATGGTGAGTCCGAAATATCGTATCCACAAGGACTAAAATTACTAGTAATAACTATCTTTCTATTATTTAGCCTAATAATTAAGGGGATTTATTTTAACCTAAATTTTAACTAACTAATTAACTAAGAACGCGACAGGGAGTGAAGAAAGTAATCGAAATAAACCAATGAATAAAGACAATACCCAAGGAAGAACCCACCTAGACTTCACTTATTATTCTGACTCTGAATTAAACGATTTATTCACTTGCCTTGATCCGCAGAAATCCCTAAATTATGTTGATATCTCTTTCGAGACTAAGAACAACTGACTCTAGGTTGATTAATTGAAATCTCTTTCTAATTAAAACCCCTATCGTCACATTAACTCGATTTATGGATTCCCTTATTAGATTTGACTCTAATCCGGTAGATTTATGTCATCCTATTTCTAGGGTTGCAATCAACTCCGCTAAATTATGTTAGATATACTCTTAAACAGGGACTTTTGCTCCACTGAATAAGCACATCCAACTTGAATTAATATCCTAAAAATATTAAAGCAAGAATTAAGAACACATAATTAAGAACAAGAACAAGTATTTATTGTGTAATTCAGATAATTAAATAATAAGATTCATCATAGGTTTCATCCTCCCTAGGTATTTAGGGAGTTTAGTTCATAACGTAAAAGGAAAACATCTTAGAATCAAGAAAACAACAAGACATAAAGAACCCAAAAACTTCTAAAGAACTTGATGGAGATCTTCAATCTTGGAGTGGATCTGCTTCCGAGATGATTCCAACGGCTTCCTTCGAGTACTTTCTTCGTTCTACTCTACGTGCTCCCTTAGGTCTTCTTCTGGTGTGTATTTATAGACTTTAGAATGCTCAGAAACCCTAAAAATTGGCTTTTTCCGCGTGAAAACGAAGTAGGGTGCGACAGGGACACAGGCGTGTGATCATCCCGTGTGAGGAGGCCCAGGTCGTGTGAAAATTTGCATGGCTCTCGATCAACACGGGTTGGACACACGCCCGTGTGTCCAGCCCATGTGGTTCACACGGGCATGTGCTCAGCCCGTGTGGTGCGGGCTTTGCCATGTGGATCCTTAAGATGGCTCGTTTTATCTGATTTTGGCCCGTTTTCCATTCCTTTCGCTTCCCTATGCTCTCCTAAGTATAGAAACATGAATTTAAAGGATTAGGAGCATCGAATTCATAAAATTGTATAATAAACCATCCAAAAACACGCTAAGCGTGGGATTAAAATGTGTTACTTTAATGGTTTATCATATATATAGTTAGATTAAGTTTATAATTAGTTAATTAATTAGGTTTTAATTATAATTAAATTAAATTTATTTAATTAATCTACCATTATCATTACCATCCACTAACACTCACTTTAGTATGGTCTAATTGCTATTTTAGACCTTTGATTAATTGCAATTTAAGTTCCCAAATCATTTCCTAATTAAAAATCTATAATGATTGGACTTAATAATTTAGTCTCTGAGCCACAATTAATTATTAATTTTGAATAAATTACTTATCCAAAATTAAATACATCAATATATTAGCTCCATAAATATTTCTATTTAATATTTATAAACTTGGTTTAAAAAGATGGGGTTCTGAAATCACATTTCCCGACACCAATGAAAACTGAGTCATTACATATAGGTGTAGCAAGTTTTTTAAAGATAACTAAAGTACCTCATATACCAATGTGATCACTATTGCTTACAAACTTGGTGGAAAGGCAGAGACTAAGAACTTTTAGCTTCCACTTTCCCTGTAGTGATGCAACAATCACATTGGAATATGTAGTTCTAATCACAAGCTTTCCAATTGAAGGAGTTGTTGTCACTAGTGTGGCTCAAATAATCTTATGCCAAAAATTAGGTTATTAATCAGAGATTTTTTTATCAACAATAACAATATCAAAAGAAGCCAAGTGAAGTTCACTTGGTTGAATACATTAGTCTAACATTCACTAGCCAATGATGTGATAGATGAGTTTGGCCAGTATGTTAAAGCGTACATACTATACGTCATCGGTGGATTTCTTATGGTAGAAAAGTTTGGGAGTCTTTTTCGAGGACCTCACTTGTGTCCCCACATATAGCTAGGGTTCATGCTATTGACATTGCCATACTGAGTACTTAACAATGTGGTCGATCAAGAAACCAAAGAATTAAATTTTATAATTGGACTTTCAATTCCTTGAACTCGATAGGTGCCTTGCGATAAGGTGTGATGGAAACTGGTGCTACTCTAGGTAAAATTTCAATATCAAATTCAACTTCAAGGTTCAAAGGTAAATGATTGTCTCAAATATGCTTAGTCACAAAATATATATATATATATATATTCACTACTTTTAAGCACGACAAACTTCAAACATGACAGTATCAAATTATTAGTAGTTTTACAATGAAACACTTAAAGCAAGTATTCCAAGGACTGTTCTTCTTCAAGGATTGATAAAGAATTATGTACTATTTAATTGAGTTATTGTTGGAAAATTGAGTTTGGAAAATGCAGCGGAAACTAAGCTTAGAGAAAAACTAGAGTTTTAAAAATTTTCCAAAAATAAGAACTTGGTTGTGATATCTGTCGAAACCATTTTTATATTTTGGAAAACGGGGTCGACTTTAAAAACGAAAATGGAGTCGCCACCAATCCTTTTTTCCTTAGGTGTGATCGGATCACCTTTTAAAACATTTTATTTCAAAAACATTGATTTTGGCCTACGAACTTTAAGAAAACGGGTTCGGGAGTCGATTACGTACGAGGAAGGATTAGAACTCTCGTAACACCCAAAATTGGTACCGGATTGATTAGTTATTGTCCTAATGTCAAAAATTCGAAAAGATTTGAAAATATGATTTCCTTAAAAAAAATTGAAAAATTTTGAGTTAAATTTTGAGATTTCTTTGGTCCGAAAGAATACAAACATCACATCCAGCACGTTAGGACATGATATTTTAAACTCTCGTAACGAAAATCATCTCATTATTTACAAAATTTATTAAAAGGATATTTAGTTATTTAGTCAAACGGAGAATCGAAACCCAGCACGTTAGGGCACTATTCCCCAAATTTCTAAATACAAAACATTTCCTTATTTAAAAAAAAAAAACTTTTGGATAAGATATAGTAATTTTGCAAAATGTATTTTTATTTTAAACGATGATCCAACTAAGAATATCACATTAGTACATCATCAAGCATAAATAATAAAAGCAATTAATAAGATTACATGGTATACTAACATTTCATACTAATATAGACAATTAAAAGGAAAGCAACATAACATAGTAAGTGATACATGTAATAAAAGGACTATGCTAAAGCAATAATAAACCAATAAAAGAACATATATGAATAAATACAAGATATAAATAATCAGCAGTAATTAAAAAATCTATATGAAAGATAAAATTAAAAAATGAACATTAAACTCCATAAACAAGATCTAGCATAAAAGTAAATAAGTGAATGATATAATTAAACACTGAATAAATATTATACAAAAGAAATAAAAAGAATATGACAATTTCTAAAACAATTTAATATATATATAAACAATATTTTAAATAAATGATATAAAAAACTTAGAATATGAAAAATGTCAAGGATAACTTATAATAAATGTATAATTCAATAATTTAGTATATAAAAATAAATATTAATATGTGATAAAAACAGATTTAAGTAAATAACATATATAACTTTAAATAAAAATACAATAATCATAAAAACTACATATTTAATATAAACAATATAAACAATATATGTTATATAATATACAAAAAAATTTATATAATATAAAGGATAAAATAATTTAAAATATACATATAATATAATAACATATAATATACAATTTTTTTAAAAAATATATAATATAATAATTAATATATAAATTATAAAATAATATGTAATATATAATATTAGACTAAATTAAATACCCTAATATAAATAATAAATAGTAAAAATAGTACGTATTTAAAATTAACAACACATAAAAACTTTATACTATTAATAGATTAATATACAAATATTAAAAAATATAGAATTTTTTATGTCATGAAATAATTTAATATAAAGTTAAAATAATTAAAAATAAAAAAAAAATAAACAAAGAAAAGGATTAAATAGAAATAAAGAGTAAATGTAGAAGGACTAAATCAAAACACGCGTCACACTGTAGGGACCCATTAGGCAATTACGCCTTATCTCCTAAACGACGCCGTTCTGATATTAGCCTTTAAGTGCTTGAGGGGTCGAATCGAAATAGAAACAAACTTTTGAGGCTGAATTAAAAATAATGAAAAAATTAATTTGAATAAAATGAAATTGCGGAGGGATTAAAGAGGCAATTAGACCCTTTTATAAAAATGCGCCGATCCTCCCCGGGTCGAGTCAACGCGCGGATCCTGGCCCTTTAAACGATGTCGTTTTAACGCTTATTGGCTTAAGCAAAAACGGCGTCGTTTTTATGCTGCTATATAAGTCAGTTTCCTGAAGAAAAAAATTCATTTGCACCCCGTTTTAAAAAAAAATCGAGAATTCTCTCTGTCCTTTGGCCTTCGGCCAGGACTCCGGTTCGATCTGCCACCGCTCGTCACCACACACGCCTCCACACGCGTCACCTTATATGGCGGCCGGAGGCCAGCAACTTCGCTTTTAAACGCGAATCGAAAGGTAAAACCCCCTCTATTTATTTTATTACTCGTATATTTAATATTTGCATGAATAAAAAATAAAAATAAAAGAACTAAACGAGATAAGATAACCAAAAAATCACCTTCTATTTTTTTATTAATCCCTGTGTATATTTTCGAGTCTGTGTGTGTATGCGTTTTACAGATTTGGTTAGGGTTTTTATAACCCTAAAAAATAAATCAAAAAAAGAAAAAAAATAAATGTAGAATCCTATTTTGCTGCCACTGTCCCTTTTCTTTCCTCGTTTTGCAGGTGAATGGCGCGGATTTCGGCGGTGGGGCGTTATTCGTGCGCGGATCGCGGCCTGACGAGGGCTGTGTTGAGGCGCTTGCGGTACAAGGGTTTTCTAGAAACCCTAGGTTCTGAAACAGTTCGGGTACTGGGCCAGACACTATTATTGGGCCATTGGGCCATTTAGTTGGGTCAGGGTGTAACGGATTTTGGGCTAGTATTCGGGTTTGGGTTTTAATTTTGGGCTGTAATGGATTGGGCTGTTAATTGGTTTTGTAAATGGACTGTAAAAATAAACTGGACATTTATTTTTTATTTTTTTATTTTTATTTATTTGTTTAAGCCCGGGCAATAATGGGCTATTACACCTGCCCCTCTTTGCTCATTGTCGTGCAACGGGAATAGAGCAAACACAATAAAAGGACCCATTTTGCCCGGTCTTGTCAAATGGTTGTATCTTCAAGGAGGTTAGACTAGTATCTTCGATCTGCTTCACTGCAACTTCAGGAATGCCAGATCTGCTATATTTAATCTGCTTCACTGCAAACTCAGGGAGACAAGATCTGATGTCTTCGATCTGCTTCCTGCAACTTCAGGAATGCCAAATCTGCTATCTTCAATCAACTCCACTGCAAACTCAGAGAGACAAGATCTGATGTCTTCGATCTGCTTCCTGCAACTTCAGGAATGCCAAATCTGCTATCTTTAATCTGCTCCACTGCAAACTCAGGGAGACAAGATCTGATGTCTTCGATCTGCTCCATTGCCGATACATGGAGATAAGACTTGTAATTTTTAGCCTGTTCCACTACTGCTTAGGGGGTAAGGCTGGTGGTTTGAATCTGCTCCCCTGCTACCTTGGGAAGATAAGATTCGCCATCTTCGATCTGCCCCACTACTACCTCGAGGAGACAAGATCTACAATTTTTAGTCTGCTCCCTTACTACACTAGGAAGATAAGACTATAATCTTCAGCCTGCTCCCTTGGTACCTCAGGAAGATAAGGCTAGTGGCTAAAATATTCTTCCTTGCTACATCAGGAAGATAAGATTCGCCATCTTCGATCTACCCCACTGCTATCTCGAGGAGACAAGATCTACAATTTTTAGTCTGCTCATTTGCTACCTCAGGAAGATAAGACTACAAACTTTAGCCTGCTCCCTTGCTACCTCAGGGAAATAAGGCTAGTGGCTAAAATCTGCTCCCCTGCTACCTCGAGAAGATAAGATTTGCCGTCTTTGATTTGCTCCACTGCTATCTCAGGGAAACAAAATCTACAATCTCTAGTCTACTCCCTTGCTACATCAGGAAGATAAGACTTGTAACTTCAGCCTGCTCCCTTGCTACCTCAGGAAGATAAGGCTAGTGGCTAAAATTTGCTTCCTTGCTACATCAAGAAGATAAGATTCGCCATCCTCGATCTCCTCCACTACTGCTTAGGGAGATAACATCTGTGATTCCACCAATGTTGCTACACCGTCCTCTAGGGGACATGTCCTGTAGACTCAATTTCATATGCTTATGTTTATGTCAAATGATTAGGATGCTATGATCAGAATGAATCTAATGCTCCTAACTAAATGTATTATGGACGACATTTGCATAAATACAGAATTTCATGAGAATGATCCCTTTTTTAAATGTACGATGATTAGGATGCAATGCTCGAAATGAATCAAATGCTCCTAACTAAATGATATTATGGATGACATTTGCATGAATGCAGAATGTCGTGAGAATGATCCTTTGTTAAATGTACAATGATTAGGATACAATGATCGGAATGAATCAAATGCTCCTAACTGGATGATATATGAATGCAAAAATGTTATGAGAATGATTCCTATTTCGGATGTCATCACTCATTTATTCATCAAGGTTTCATCTTCGTTCCTCTTAAAGTATCAATCATATTCTGCTCAAATAATTTGTCCCATTGTAATTCTGAGTCCACTCCACTTGAACCTTGGGACATAAAGTTTGTACCTCCCACTGCAACTTCAGGGGAATAACATTTTATTTCTTACATACATCCTGTTACCACTCAGAGGTATGGATTGTATCATCTTCAATTTGATCTGTTACACCATTCCCTGAGTGTAATAACCCGATGTATGTGCAGGGTATCATTTTTCTTTTCCTGAGAATGATCCCCTCTTATACTTGGGTTGACATTGCTCGTCATTTGTCAAAATGGTATCACCGACGAATGTCTTATCCAATAAAAATTTGAAGAGATAATCATCTTTCAATATTTCCAACCCTTAGGCTTGGTGAGTTCTAAACAATAGTCCTATTTCAGATTCTCATATTATTTAGAAACTTCCAGAGTAATATGCGAAACTCCTTTTATGAACGTATTATTAGTCCATTAATCGCTATTTTAATATAAAATGCTTGAAAAAGATCACAACAATGGACAGGAAAGAAATTAATCAGGAGCATAGCTTGAAACAAATAAGTTTAATCAAAGCTAACCAAGCCAATAAATAAAAAGAAAAATTGACTGAGGTGCATCTTGAAAAGAATAAAGTAATCAAAGATAGCCAAGGTCATAACAGAAAATTAATTGGGATGTATCTTGAAAAGAATAAAAAATAAATAATCAAAGATAACAAATTCAAAATGGGTAAGATAGAAGCTAGGTGCCCCAAATATCGCAGCCTGAGCTTCTCTGTACAAACTTCTTGAGGACCATTTTGAGCTCAATACGTGTTTAGAGGATCTGGAGTACTTTGTCAATGCCCCAAGGCGTAGCATACTTCCTCATTGTTAATTCAGGCATAGCAAAAACTACCACATGCCCTATCAAAATTTGAGCCACCCTTTTCGGGTTTTCGGCTCAAAACCCCTTTGGTCTCAAAGCGCCCTTTGCGGGTTTTCACCTTGGCCTCTCCTCTTTTTTTTTTTTTTTGAATTTGAATTTGAAATCAAGGCGCCCTTTGCGGGTTTTCACCTTGGCCTTTCCCCCTTCAGGTGAAATACTTCTTGACTGAACCTGAATTCACCGGATTGGGCAAGTCTTTGGCATCCATCTCGGTCAATATCAATGCTCCTCCAGAATAGGCCTTCTTTACAACATAAGGTCTTTCTTAGTTTGGTATCTACTTTCCTCTTAAATCATTTTGTATAATAAAGATCTTTCAATACTAGGTCCCTATCATGGTATTCCCTTGGGTGGACCATTTTCGACATAAATCAGAATCATCCATTTTTGGTACATTTGACTATGATGAATATTTTCAAACTCTTTTCTTCAGCCAAGTTTACTGGAGACATTCTACTTCATCCAATTCTTGACTCAATCAAAGCTTAGAGCAAAGGAATCTCGATTTTCATGGGCAAGACCACTTTTATTCCATAAACCAATGAGAAAAGTGTTGCCCTAGCGAAAGTTCTAACCGACGTTCGATAAAATAGATGGTAAATGGTAACTTCTTTATGTCAATATGTACGAGTCTCAGTCATCTTTCCCATGATCCTTGTTTTGTTGTTTTTTTTATTTTTTCCTTTATTTTTTTTGCAGCCTTTACTGCATTGTGATATGGCGTCTGATCTTTGAACAAACTTCCCAAATTTTGACATTGTCCTTTTTTAGCACTCTTTTTCGGCACCTGATCCTTTTTTTTTGAAATTTGATGACTGTTGACTTTGTAACATTGGCATATGAAGCTACTTCCACCCTCTTAGTGAAGTAGACGATGAACACGATGATGAATTGATGTCGACTAGAAGCTTTTAACGAGATCGGCCCCATAATATCCATTCCCCACATATAAAAAATCCGTGAAGAAATAGATGAGGCACATGAGTCTTGTATTCCTCAATTTGGCATTTACGACATAACTGAAGCAATCTCCCTTTTATGGTGGATCAATAGTACCCAAACCTTATGATTAGCCTGGCTATTGTAGAATCATTGTCATGTTTTTTAGACACCCTTATGGACCTCTTTTAAGATTTTCCCAGGTGTGTCTTGATATGATCGTGCGAAAACATCTTTGAATTCTTGAAAATAACTCAAAGATGTCTTGCCTTATTTTTGTGGTGAGCTAGGCTACAATCTTCACCTCTTTTCTAGGCTCATAATATCCACTGACCCTTTGTAGAGTAGGGTCTGTTTTTCATCTTGTTCTACCATTCTTAATAAATCATAAGATAGGTTACAATCTCTGTCATCTTCAAAGTCCTGAGATCCCTCTAGACACATATCTTACTCAAAAAGGGAATCAGTAACAACGTCGCTCATGTCGTTGATATCTGGGTACCTAGGTACGAAGGCAATAAATTATTCTAAGGATGATAATTTGTATGGTATGGTCATGAATAAAGAATAAAAGAATATTCTAAAAAACAAAAGAATGTACAGTATGAAATGTAAAGAATGAAAAAATATTTGCTTAAAAAGATGCATTTTATTGAAATAAAAATTCTGGACATAAGCCTATTTCACAAAAGGATTCTTATTGTCTCTAGGCTTAAAGCAACAAGCAGGTTTTGAATATTACTCTAGATTAGTCTTAAAAAATACAGGGATCCCTTCCACAGTTCCATTGTTTAAAATCTTCCCAAGTATGTAAGGGCCTGGAAACTTTTATTCCCCGGTTCTCTCTTCGAATATGTCGTTAATGCTTAGATTTCCCAACATTCCCATCGGGTCTTTGATCTCCTCAATTTATTATCCATCAAGCCTTGCACTAAGGCCCTCAGCTCGATGCATTCTTGGATCCCATGCCCCTATCTATCGTGGAACTCGCAATGTTTACCCCTTTAATAGAAAGGTTGGGTAACAAATTTTTTGCACCAGAGGGATCATCGAATTTTATGACACCCAATTTGATGAGTCTTTCGATTTTGTTTTTAAAAGCGATGCAGTTCTCGATCAAATGCCCTGTGATTCCTCCATGGTATTCGTATTGGGCATTTACGTCGTGCCATTTGGGGTATGGGGCCATATTGGTTCCATATAAAAAGGGGATACAACATGTGCGTCAAACAAAATTTGGTACAACTCCCTATACATGATTGGGATGGGTGCGAACTGGGTTTTTTTTTAGTTTGGTCTTGGATTGGGTTCTTGCCTTGGGGATACCTGATGGCTGGTAGTTACCGTCCTTGGCTGGCCTACTGTAATTGGCTCCGAATGGCCCTTGTTATACCTACTCGTACTATTCACTTCATTTTCCTTCTTTTTCGGGGCCTTTAAAGTCCACTCTCCCCTTTCCTTTGTTTCTGCCAGAACAACCGGTTTAGCTCGATTATCCTCTGGGTTAAAACCTGAGCCCATTGGGAAGTTCAACAGGGCCGAAGTATTAGTCTGACATTTGGGTCCTATAATGACGAGTACCCTATGCAAATGCGTGTCTAGTTGGGTCATAATACTTACTAGGGATAAACCAGGGGAATAAATGATGTCTTCATCATCATCCCCACTGTTGACCACTGGGCCACTCCTTTTTTCAAGTCCTCCGGCTAGTAACTGAGTTAACTGGCCCATCATATTCCTTTGGAAATCTAGCATTTGTTCTCGTATTTCTTGTTGAATTTTGGTCAAGTGCTCCTGCATCTGTATTTTCATTTGTTCTATTCTTTCCAACCTTCGGTCCATGGCTTTTGTTCTTGCGTGAGTACCATAACGATGCTCAGCTCAGTTGAATTTTGTCGATTCTCAAGTTAGCTGAAATAATTTTACCTAATTAGGGTCCTTCTATGGATTTTAATGCATATGATGCGATGAAATGCAAATGCATGCAATGAATGCAAAAAGAAATAGAGGCATTGATTCTGAGTTCAATTCCATTAGAACAACTTTTCTAGAAAATAAATTCATTTATATAAAACGGATTACATATGCGGCCTTGCCCTCATATTCCAAGCAAAAACATCAATCCCCTTCTTCGCAAAGGTCAAATCTTGCAAACTTCTAATAGATGCCTCCACTAGCTCCTTTTTGCTTGGGCCGCGACTCATTACTCACTTATCCTCGCAATGCTTGTTAGCCTCTTCAAGAAAATCGAGACATGGTGATTCTCGAATAGTCTTTGTCAGCTTGAATCCTTGGGTAATAAAGTCTTGTATTCCTTCATGGACTTTCAGCCTTCTCTCTTTGTGCTTACTTGGACCATATTCGGATGACCGTATTATAATCCACTTTATCAAGAAATCCATTTTCTCATGACAAACTCTTCTATTTAGCAATCGAATTTGAATCAACACCTCTTTTCTATGATGTGAATGCAATACAATCAAAACAAAAGAGAACAAGTTAGTATCATATACAAAGAATAAAATTCAAAGTAAGTGAGAAAACATCAAATACCTATATGGATAACTGCTAGAGTTCAGCATAGTTCTACCTAAGGTGGGCTCTTAGGGTTCACTATATGCGGTTTAGTTCTAAAGAAAACGTACCTAAACCAGCAGATTCCTCAATCTTTACCCATTATAGGCTCATACAGATCGATTTCAGTTCAGGGTAATACATTTTCCTATGGCCATGAGAAAGTGAAAACCTCACGAAAACATAGGTACATATGTATCCCAGAAGCAATCCACTAGCCCATGCGGAGGTGAAAACCTCACGAAGGCATAGTTTCTCACTCCCACTTAAAGGTGCGACCACAACGGTCATGCAATGCAATGTGCGCAAGAAAATGACACAAACAAATGCAACAAAAGGATCATAATTTTCAAATCAAATTTTTAAATCGAATTTTCAAATTTTCGACAAAGGACAGAAAATAATCAATTTTATGGCTTAACTTTCTTATTGTCCCCAGCGGAGTCGCCAATCTGTCGAAACCATTTTTATATTTTGGAAAATGGGGTCGACTTTAAAAACGAAAATGGAGTCGCCACCAATCCTTTTTTGCTTAGGTGTGATCGGATCACCTTTTAAAACATTTTATTTCAAAAACATTGATTTTGGCCTACGAACTTTAAGAAAACGGGTTCGGGAGTCAATACGAGGAAGGATTAGCACCCTCGTAACGCCCAAAATTGGTACCGGATTGATTAGTTATTGTCCTAATGTCGAAAATTTGAAAAGATTTGAACACATGATTTCTTTAAAAAAACTTGAACAATTTTGAGTTAAATTTTGAGATTTCTTTGATCCGAAAGAATACAAACATCACATCCAGCACGTTAGGACATGATATTTTAAACTCTCGTAACGAAAATCATCTCATTATTTACAAAATTTATTAAAAGGATATTTAGTTATTTAGTCAAACGGAGAATCGAAACCCAGCACGTTAGGGCACTATTCCCCGAATTTCTAAATGCAAAACATTGCCTTATTTTTTAAAAAAAAAAAATTGGATAAGATATAGTAATTTTGCAAAATGTATTTTTATTTTAAACGATGATCCAAGTAAGAATATCACATTAATACATCATCAAGCATAAATACTAAAAGCAATTAATAAGATTACATGATATACTAACATTTCATATTAATATAGACAATTAAAAGGAAAGCAACATAACATAATACATGTAATAAAAGGACTATGCTAAAGCAATAATAAACCAATAAAAGAACATATATGAATAAATACAAGATATAAATAATCAGCAGTAATTAAAAAATCTATATGAAAGATAAAATTTAAAAAATGAACATTAAACTCCATAAACAAGATCTAACATAAAAGTAAATAAGTGAATGATATAATTAAACACTGAATAAATATTATACAAAAGAAATAAAAAGAATATGACAATTTCTAAAACAATTTAATATATATATATATAAACAATATTTTAAATAAATGATATAAAAAACTTAGAATATGAAAAATGTCAAGGATAACTTATAATAAATGTATAATTCAATAATTTAGTATATAAAAATAAATATTAATATGTGATAAAAACAGTTTTAAGTAAATAACATATATAACTTTAAATAAAAATACAATAATCATAAAAACTACATATTTCATATAAACAATATATGTTATATAATATACAAAAAAATTTATATAATATTAAGGATAAAATAATTTAAAATATACACATAATATAATAACATATAATATACAATTTTTTTTAAAAAAATGTATAATATAATAATTAATATATAAATTATAAAATAATATGTAATATATAATATTAGACTTGTAACATCCTAAAATTTAGAATTTTATTGTGTTGCATTATATCTTGCATTAGGCTAGTTAAATTATAAATTGTGTATGTTTTAAGGTCCTAAGAAGGCTCGGGGTTGAGTTGGGCCTTAGTAAATTTTTTGTGTTTAAGCACTTTAAGGAGAGAAGGTAAATGGCATCAAGGCTTAAGAAAATAAGTGTGCATTTTGCTAGCACAAGTGAAGCTAGTAGAGGAGTGGTGTGGCGTTGCATGTATGGGCTTGAGGGGTGGAGTTCGAATCCCACCTAGTGCAAATTTTGGGATTTATTTTTGTGTTCCTTCCCTAAGTGTCGGCCATGATAGTATTTTTGGTAAGGGAGACTTTTTATTTATGGAAAGATGGCTAAGGGAATATGGTAAGGAGGAAAACAATGGAAAAACAAGGAATGAAATGAAAGAAAAGGAAAGAGAAGGGAACATGTTGGCTTATAGTGTGGAAGGTGTTTTGGAAATATTTTATTTGGTCAATGTTCATCTTTTGGTAAAGATGATACACGGTTTGAGAGGGGGTTTTGGGTAGCCGAATTTTTCATTAGTTATTTGGCAAATTAGTGCTTGGAAGGCCTACTTTCTTTTTAGCATATTGGTGTTTTCTCTTCCCAACTCTCTTCCTTTGTTTTGGCCAAAATTCTCTTTGCATTTTGTTCATCTTGTTCCCTTGTTGTGCCGAAACTCTCAATCCATCTATACTCATTCTTCCCTTGTTTCCGAAACACCCATCTCATATTGATCATCTTGACCATTTTGATCATTTTCATTTATGTGTCAACCGAAACTCACTAACACTTCTTTTCTATCTCTTTTTTATCTTTTCTCTTCACTAGCCGAACCTATTAACACCTAATCTCTTCTTCTTCTTTTCTTTTTCTTTTGTGTTGGACACTCCTTTCTTGATCGAATTGCTAAGTGACTTCATTCCCCTCTTTTCATCTTCATTTTCTTTTTCTTCCTAGCCGAATATGTGTGTCCATTACTAATCGGTATTTCACTTTGTTTCTTTATCAAAATATATCTCTCCTACTCTCTTAAATCATGTTTTTCTTCTAGTGTAGTGTTATAGAGGAAAGCCGATTCTCATAATCTTGTCTCATCCGTAGCCATAAGTCAATCGATAGAAATCGGATTCATCATCATCAAGGTAAGGGATTCGTCATGGTTCATTTTAATCTTTTTCGTTGACCGGTTAGTTGCTAAACGGAATAGTGGTTGTGACTAATCGTTTATTTTTTTAGGGACTAAATCGCTCGATCTATCCACTTGTTGATCATACGGAAATAGTGGTAAGCCGAACCTTTTTCCTTAGATAATCGTTTTATATCATCGTAATATCGTTTTTGATTACGACTTTTTCCAATGGAGGCAAGTGGAACCGATTTGAAAGGAAAAGTGATTGGAGAACACAAAAGGAGTGGATTTGCGATTCCTACTCCTAAGTTCAAGCGTAGAGCGGTATCGGTGATTCGAGATTTCCCACCGGGTTGTGGACCATCATCCGGTGAGAATAGACAAATCGTGGTCGTTCACGATATCGAGGGTAAGCGTTTCAATAGATCGCTTGGTTTAGATTTAGATTAATAAAAATCTCGTTCATTAGATTAATCGAGTATTATGTTGTCATAGGTGCCGACAATCAAGAGAGTTTGATACTTACCGTAATCAGGTGTGTAATCTCACACCGTAATTCCGTAGATCCATAATTCGGTAACATGTTTAATAGTAGATTGTTATTATCATTCGGCTAAAAATCGTAATATGGCATAAGATGAGAAAATTTTCTTAAAGTATATTATTTTTAAAAGATTTGTCAAAATCGGTATTAAAATTGTTGAATTACAAAAATGCCCCTATGGGCCGAATTACGAAAATGCCCTTATAGGCCGAATTACGAAAATGCCCCTATGGACCGAATTAAAAAAATGCCCCTATGGGCCGATCTTCTAGAATGCCTTAGTGGGCCAAATTACAAGGTTTTATAATGGGCCTATTCATCTTATTAAATTATTAGATTAATGATTATTGTACATATATGTGGATATTATGCTTTATTATGTATGTTGCATGTTATATATTGCATGGGTTGGGAAAAATGTTGAAGAGAAGTGTAGCCTGGTGGCATTGCCACAATAAAATGTTTATTAAAAATGTTTACGTATGATATCGGTGGCTTGGCCACAATAAAAATATTATAAATGGCAACTTGCCTACGAATTGGTGTGATTGGCGGGTGGGTTGACTTGATCCCCACAGGTGTGATTGGCTGGTACGGGGGTGTGTTGGATGGCTGGGATGGGTTGCATACATGTCTTATTAATATTATTTTGTAAGTGGGCTTAGGCCCAAGTTAATTCTAAATGGATTCAAGCCCAGTGGATGACGGTAAGGGGATTATACACTGAGTTCTAGTAACTCGCCCCTTTTTCCTTAACCCTTGCAGGTAATGCTCAGTGATATGGATTTGGGCCATGGATGACTCGGTGGATGCCATACTTCAGAAATGGTGTTTTTGAACTTTAGATTTCTATTTCCGTTTATTTTATTACTTTTACTATTTTGGGTTTTTATGTTGTAATAAGGCCTCTGGAATATTTTTATTTTTGCTTTATGTTTTGACGTACTTATTATATTGCTTGAATTGTTTTAAATGGGGATTTTTCTAAAAATTTAAATAAGGGTTTTTCCAAAATAGATTAACAAATGGATTTCTTAACCAACTTTTACAAATATTTTAACTCGGAATTTTTTTTTCGAATTATCAACGATATTTTCAAAAGTCTCGGTTTTATAAGACTACTAGTTCAAATTATCAATTTATCAATCAACCTTTGAGATTATTTGTATTTTATCAAATATTTCAAATCAAACTTGTTTTTCTTGATTATAATAAAATAATACCTATTTTAGTACGAATCAAAAGGATTTTACACGTTTTTCTCATGTGACATGTCAGATCTGGTCATAACGTATGGGCCGGGTTTGGGGTGTTACATTTTATGGTATCAGAGTCCGATTGCAAAACTCGGCTGTGGTTTGGGTTCAAAAGTGTTTTCCAAAGCTGTTTGAATTTTAAATTATAAATGCACGTTTTGAAGGAAGTATGGCACCACGGGTATCCGGCACCAAGTCAAGTAAGTTTATGTTTTCATTTTATGAATATTGTGGTATGACTGTAGAAATACTCTAGAAATTTTAGTTTTAGGAGCTGAAACTATAGAGATTGAGACTATAGGATGCGTTTTGCGAGAACGACTTTACTTCCTATACTTCATAAAATATTGTTTAACAAACACTGAAATAGCATACTGATTCATAAGACTATTAATCAGATTAAATGGAATTAGCAAATATGAGCGCTAGAAGACGTGGACGCGGTAGACGTGGC
This sequence comes from Gossypium sturtianum, assembly GCA_025698515.1. Taxonomy (NCBI): domain Eukaryota; kingdom Viridiplantae; phylum Streptophyta; class Magnoliopsida; order Malvales; family Malvaceae; genus Gossypium; species Gossypium sturtianum. Next base: position 32,621,682 of record CM046946.1, on the reverse strand, counting down.
CGTGGTAGAGGCTGTGGCGCTAGAGTTGTATCTGAGGCATCAGGACATATGCCGGAAATGGACGCACCTGCGTCACCTGTGACTGAAGCTGGGTCACATGATCATATGAGAGAGGATGATGCTTTGTCTCAAGCAATGTTGCGAGTTCTGGAAAGGGTTGCTGGGGCAAGAACTGGATCAGCAGCTCGTGGGTCAATATCGGAACGACTCAGATCGAATGGAGCTGAGGTTTTTAGGGGTATCTCGAGTATAGCCCCAAATGTAGCAGAGTACTGGCTTGAAGCGGTGGAGCGGATCATGGATGATTTGGATTGCACCGCCGAGCAGAAGCTGAAAGGAGTGGTGTCTTTACTGAGAGACGAGGCGTATCAGTGGTGGCTCACTGTCCGGGAAGGCACTCAGGCCGATCGCATTACCTGGGAATTCTTTAAAACTGCATTTCAAGGAAAATATGTCGGGGCTAGCTATGTGGATGCCCGAAGGAAGGAATTCCTGAATCTGGTCCAATGAGGTAAATCTGTGGCAACATACGAGGCGAAATTTCTGCGTCTGAGTCGGTATGCTCGGGGAATAGTGTCGACTGACTACGAACGTTGTGTGTGTTTTGAGGACGGGTTGCATGATGAGTTGCGAGTACTGATAGCCCCACAGAAGGAGAGGAACTTTGCCACACTGGTGGAGAAAGCCAAGATAGCTGAAGAGGTTAAACACTCGGAGCGACAAAACTGAGATAAGGATAGGGGCAGGAGCAAGAGAGACTCTGGATACTCAGGTCCTGCTAGAGGTTTTCAGAAGAGGCCCAGGAATGAGGAGCCAGTTCGAGCGAGAGTACAAGCTGCTACTAATCAGTTACAGCCATGTGTGGATTATGGAAAACTTCACTAGGGTGAATGCTGGAAGAGAACCGGTGGTTGTTTCAGATGTGGTTCCAAAGATCATCGGCTTAAGGATTGTCCTCGATAGCCTGCTCATACTCATGGGGTTCGTAATGATTTTACACAGCCAGCTAGAGGCGCTCAATAGCCGCCGAGAGGCCGTGGGCCAGGTCGAGGTGGTAATGGTGTAGTACAAGGTCAGGGTGCACCGGGTAGAGGTACCGGTAATAGGGGTAATGCAGAGGCGAGGCAGCTAGGGTTGGTCTACGCGGTCAGATGTCGAGAGGATGGTGATGCACCTGATGTCATAACCGGTACATTTTTCATAGCTGATATACCTGTTACTGCTTTGATAGATATTGGATCCACCCATTCGTATGTTGCTTGTGATGTGTCTGGAACCTTGAACATTAGATCTGAGATTACTGCTAGAGAAACAACTGTGATTAGCCCATTAGGACAGTCAGTGGTAGTAAATAAGTTATTTAGGGATGCGCCCTTAGAAGTTCAGGGGGAAATATTTCTGGCGGATTTGATGGAACTGCCATTTGGCGAGTTCAATCTTATTTTGGGCATGGATATTTGGTTAAACACCGTGCGAACTTGGGACTGTCAGGCATGAAGTATGATACTAAAAACTTCAGAGGATAAGGAAGTGATGATGATAGGTGAAAGAAGAAACTATATGTCTAATGTGGTATCTGCTTTAAAGGCAGAAAAGTTGGTGCGAAAGGGGTGTGGAGCGTTCTTAGCCTTCATCAGTGCTTTGGATGCCAAAGAGTTGTCAGTAGATAGCGTTAGAACGGTAAAAGAGTTTTCGGACGTCTTTCCCGAGGAGCTTCCAGGATTGCCTCCGGATCGGGAGGTAGAGTTTGGCATTGAGCTGTTGCCAGGAACAGCTCTAGTGTCTATTGCTCCTTATAGAATGGCGCCGAAGGAGTTAGCGGAGCTTAAAGCTCAAATTCAGGAGTTGTTGGATCGCGGATTCATTCGACCAAGTGTGTCACTGTGGGGAGCGCCGGTTTTATTCGTTAAGAAGAAGGATGGGTCGATGCGTATGTGCATCGATTATAGGCAATTGAATAAGTTGACGATCAAGAACAAGTATCCGTTGCCGAGAATCGATGATCTGTTCGATCAACTGGGAGGAGCTCCGGTCTTCTTGAAGATAGATTTGAGATCGGGATATCACCAGCTTAAGGTAAAGGAGGCGGATATTCATAAGACTGCGTTTTGAACTCGTTATGGGCATTATGAGTTCTTGGTGATGCCGTTCGGGTTGACTAATGCGCCAGCTGCATTTATGGACATGATGAACCGAGTCTTCTAACCCTATCTAGATCGGTTTGTAGTGGTGTTCATAGATGACATCTTGGTGTACTCAAAGACTGAAGAAGAGCATGATTCGCATCTACGAGTTGTATTGCAGATATTAAGGGAGAAGCAACTGTATGCCAAATTCAGTAAGTGTGAATTTTGGCTGAGGGAAGTGACCTTTTTGGGGCATGTTGTGTCTACCGAAGGAATTAGAGTTGATCCCCGGAAAGTCGAGGCTGTATTGGATTGGAAGCCACCGAAGACAGTGGCCAAAATTTGGAGTTTTCTAAGGTTGGCTGGATATTACAGGCGGTTCGTTGAGGGATTTTTGTTGATTGCTGCACCCTTAACTAAGTTGTTGCGTAAGGGAGTACCGTTTGTGTGGTAAGATAAGCAGCAAGAAAGCTTAGAGAAATTGAAGAAGATTCTGACAGAAGCACCAGTATTGGTTCAACCTGAGGCTGGTAAGGAGTTTATTATTTATTGTGATGCGTCACACACGGGCTTGGGATGTGTGTTGATGCAAGGGGGAAAGGTGGTGGCTTATGCATCTCGTCAATTAAGGCCGCATGAGGTGAACTATCCCACGCATGACTTGGAGTTAGCTGCAGTGGTGTTTGCTCTAAAGATTTTGAGACACTATCTGTACGGTAAGAAGTCGATTATCTATACGGATCATAAGAGTCTAAAGTATCTCCTTACCCAAAAGGAGTTGAACTTGAGGCAGCGGAGATGGATAGAACTGTTGAAAGATTATGACTTTTCAATCGAGTATCATCCCGGAAAAGCTAACGTAGTGGCTGATGCATTGAGTCATAAGGTGATATCAGATTTGAGAGCAATGTTCGCTCATCTCAGCCTATATGAAGATGGTAGCCTATTAGCCGAACTTCAAGTGAAGCCTGCATGGGTAAGTCAAATTAAGGAAAAGTAGATTATAGATGAAAGTTTGGGTTCTCGGTTTCAGCAGGTGGAAGCTGGTGAGATAGGGGATTTTGGATTGAATAGTGATGGAGTATTGTGTTTCCACGGAAGAATTTGTATGCCCAAGGATTCAGAATTGAGGCAAATGATTCTGCGTGAGGCGTATAGTAGTCCATACGCTATGCACCCCGGGGGAAATAAGATGTACCGAGACCTCCATGAGCAGTATTGGTGGCCAGGGTTGAAACGGGAGGTTACTGACTTCATGAGTAAGTGCTTAACATGTCAGCAAGTGAAGGCGGAGCATCAACTGCCGTCAGGGTTGCTGCAACCGGTGAAATTCCATTATGGAAATGGGAAAGGATAACGATGGACTTTGTTAGTGGGTTACCCTTAACACCTACTAAGAAAGATTCCATATGGGTAATAGTGGATCGATTGACGAAAACTGCTCATTTCTTGCCTGTTCGTACGGATTATTCATTGCAGAAGTTGGCCAAGTTGTATGTAGCAGAGATCGTGAGGTTACATGGGGTACCAGTGTCTATCATATCAGACAGGGATCCTAGGTTTACATCACAGTTTTGGAAGGCTCTACATGAAGCTTTGGGTACAAGACTAAATTTCAGCATAGCGTTTCATCCGCAATCAGATGGTCAGTCGGAGAGAGTGATCCAGATTCTAGAAGATATGTTAAGAGGCTGTGTGATCGATTTCAAGGGTAGTTGGGAAGATTTCCTACCATTGGCAGAGTTTGCATACAACAACAGCTATCAATCCAGCATCCAGATGGCACCCTACGAGGCGTTGTATGGTCGTAGGTGTCGTACTCCTACTTGTTGGACTGAGCTGGGGGAGCGACAGATATTGGGTCCTGAGTTGATCTCAGAGACGGAGGAACAAGTCAAGGTACTTCGGGCTCGGTTAAAAGAAGCTTCGGATAGACAAAAATCGTACGTGGATCTGAAGCGTAAGGATATAGAATTTGCACTGGGTGATCAGGTCTTTTTGAAGGTCTCACCTTGGAAGAAGATCTTTAGATTTGGGCGGAAGGGCAAGTTGAGCCCTAGGTTCATCGGACCATACCGTGTATTGAAACTTGTTGGGCCAGTGGCTTATCAGCTTGAGTTACCTCCGGAGTTAAGTCAGATACATAGTGTATTCCATGTCTCTATGTTAAGGCGTTATCGTTCGGATCCATCTCATGTTGTACCAGTGGAGGAAGTTGAGTTAAGACCGACTTGTCTTTTGAAGAGGCAGTGATGATCTTAGATCGGGACGTTAAGGTGTTGAGAAGGAAGTCGGTACCGTTAGTCAAAGTATTATGGCGTAATCACGAATCAGATGAAACTACATGGGAGCCAGAGGACGCGATTCTGTAACAATATCCTCATCTCTTCTAATCAGATAAATTTCGAGGCCGAAATTTCTTTAAGGGGGTAGAATTGTAACATCCTAAAATTTAGAATTTTATTGTGTTGCATTATATCTTGCATTAGGCTAGTTAAATTATAAATTGTGTATGTTTTAAGGTCCTAAGAAGGCTCGGGGTTGAGTTGGGCCTTAGTAAAATTTTTGTGTTTAAGCACTTTAAGGAGAGAAGGTAAGTGGCATCAAGGCTTAAGGAAATAAGTGTGCATTTTGCTAGCACAAGTGAAGCTAGTAGAGGAGTGGTGTGGCGTTGCATGTATGGGCTTGAGGGGTGGAGTTCGAATCCCACCTAGTGCAAATTTTGGGATTTATTTTTGTGTTCCTTCCCTAAGTTTCGGCCATGATAGTATTTTTGGTAAGGGAGACTTTTTATTTATGGAAAGATGGCTAAGGAATATGGTAAGGAGGAAAACAAAGGAAAAACAAGGAATGAAATGAAAGAAAAGGAAAGAGAAGGGAACATGTTGGCTTATAGTGTGGAAGGTGTTTTGGAAAGATTTTATTTGGTCAATGTTCATCTTTTGGTAAAGATGATACACGGTTTGAGAGGGGGTTTTGGGTAACCGAATTTTTCATTAGTTATTTGGCAAATTAGTGCTTGGAAGGCCTACTTTCTTTTTAGCATATTGGTGTTTTCTCTTCCCAACTCTCTTCCTTTGTTTTGGCCAAAATTCTCTTTGCATTTTGTTCATCTTGTTCCCTTGTTGTGCCGAAACTCTCAATCCATCTATACTCATTCTTCCCTTGTTGCCGAAACACCCATCTCATATTGATCATCTTGACCATTTTGATCATTTTCATTTATGTGTCAACCGAAACTCCCTAACATTTCTTTTCTATCTCTTTTTTCTCTTTTCTCTTCACTAGCCGAACCTATTAACACCTAATCTCTTCTTCTTCTTTTCTTTTTCTTTTGTGTTGGACACTCCTTTTTTGACCAAATTGCTAAGTGACTTCATTCCCCTCTTTTCATCTTCATTTTCTTTCTCTTCCTAGCCGAATATGTGTGTCCATCACTAATCGGTATTTCACTTTGTTTCTTTATCAAAATATATCTCTCCTACTCTATTAAATCATGTTTTTCTTCTAGTGTAGTGTTATAGAGGAAAGCTGATTCTCATAATCTTGTCTCATCCGTAGCCATAAGTCAATCGATAGAAATCGGATTCATCATCATCAAGGTAAGGGATTCGTCATGGTTCATTTTAATCTTTTTTGTTGACCGGTTAGTTGCTAAACGGAATAGTGGTTGTGACTAATCGTTTATTTTTTTAGGGACTAAATCGCTCGATCTATCCACTTGTTAATCATACGAAAATAGTGGTAACCCGAACCTTTTTCCTTAGACAATCATTTTATATCATCGTAATATCGTTTTTGATTACGACTTTTTCCAATGGAGGCAAGTGGAACCGATTTGAAAGGAAAAGTGATTGGAGAACACAAAAGGAGTGGATTTGCGATTCCTACTCCTAAGTTCAAGCGTAGAGCGGTATCGGCGATTCGATATTTCCCACCGGGTTGTGGACCATCATCCGGTGAGAATAGACAAATCGTGGTCGTTCATGATATCGAGGGTAAGCGTTTCAATAGATCGCTTGGTTTAGATTTAGATTAATAAAAATCTCGTTCATTAGATTAATCGAGTATTATGTTGTCATAGGTGCCGACGATCAAGAGAGTTTGATACTTACCGTAATCAGGTGTGTAATCTCACACCGTAATTCCGTAGATCCATGATTCGGTAACATGTTTAATAGTAGATTGTTATTATCATTCGGCTAAAAATCGTAATATGGCATAAGATGAGAAAATTTGCTTAAAGTATATTATTTTTAAAAGATTTGTCAAAATCGGTATTAAAATTGTTAAATTACGAAAATGCCCCTATGGGCCGAATTACGAAAATGCCCCTATGGGCCGAATTACAAAAATGCCCCTATGGGCCGAATTACGAAAATGCCCCTTTGGACCGAATTACGAAAATGCCCCTATGGGCCGATCTTCTAGAATGCCTTAGTGGGCCAAATTACAAGGTTTTATAATGGGTCTATTCATTTTATTAAATTATTGGATTAATGATTATTGTACATATATGTGTATATTATGCTTTATTATGTATGTTGCATGTTATATATTGCATGGGTTGGGAAAAATGTTGAAGAGAAGTGTAGCCTGGTGGCATTGCCACAATAAAATGTTTATTAAAAATGTTTACGTATGATATCGGTGGCTTGGCCACAATAAAAATATTATAAATGGCAACTTGCCTACGAATTGGTGTGATTGGCGGGTGGGTTGACTTGATCCCCACAGGTGTGATTGGCTGGTACGGGGGTGTGTTGGATGGTTGGGATGGGTTGCATACATGTCTTATTAATATTATTTTGTAAGTGGGCTTAGGCCCAAGTTAATTCTAAATGGATTCAAGCCCAGTGGATGACGGTAAGGGGATTATACACTGAGTTCTAGTAACTCGCCCCTTTTTCCTTAACCCTTGCAGGTAATGCTCAGTGATATGGATTTGGGCCATGGATGACTCGGTGGAGGCCATACTTCAGAAATGGTGTTTTTGAACTTTAGATTTCTATTTCCGTTTATTTTATTACTTTTACTATTTTGGGTTTTTATGTTGTAATAAGGCCTCTGGAATATTTTTATTTTTGCTTTATATTTTGACGTACTTATTATATTGCTTGAATTTTTTTAAATGGGGATTTTTCTAAAAATTTAAATAAGGGTTTTTCCAAAATAGATTAACAAATGGATTTCTTAACCAACTTTTACAAATATTTTAACTCGGAAATTTTCTTTCGAATTATCAACGATATTTTTAAAAGTCACGGTTTTATAAGACTACTAGTTCAAATTATCAATTTATCAATCAACCTTCGAGATTCGTTGTATTTTATCAAATATTTCAAATCAAACTTGTTTTTCTTGATTATAAAAAAATAATACCTATTTTAGTACGAATCAAAAGGATTTTACACGTTTTTCTCATGTGACATGTCAGATCTGGTCATAACGTATGGGCCGAGTTTGGGGTGTTACAAGACTAAATTAAATACCCTAATATAAATAATAAATAGTAAAAATAGTAACGTATTTAAAATTAACAACACATAAAAACTTTATACTATTAATAGATTAATATACAAATATTAAAAATATAGAATTTTTTATATCATGAAATAATTTAATATAAAGTTAAAATAATTAAAAAGAAAAAAATAAAAAAATAAAAGGATTAAATAGAAATAAAGAGTAAATGTAGAAGGACTAAATCAAAACACGCGTCACACTGTAGGGACCCATTAGGCAATTACGCCTTATCTCCTAAAAGACGCCATTCTGATATTGGCCTTTAAGTGCTTGAGGGGTCGAATCGAAACAGAAACAAACTTTCAAGGCTGAATTAAAAATAATGAAAAATTAATTTGAATAAAATGAAATTGCGGAGGGATTAAAGAGGCAATTAGACCCTTTTATAAAAATGCGCGGATCCTCCCCGGGTCGGGTCAACGCGCGGATCCTGGCCCTTTAAACGACGTCGTTTTAACGCTTATTGGCTTAAGCAAAAACGGCATCGTTTTTATGCTGCTATATAAGTCAGTTTCCTGAAAAAAAATTCATTTGCACCCCGTTTTAAAAAAAAAAATCTAGAATTCTCTCTGTCCTTTGGCCTTCGGTCAGGACTCCGGTTCGATCTGCCACCGCTCGTCACCGCACACGCCTCCGCACGCGCCACCATATATGGCGGCAGGAGGCCAGCAACTTCGCTTTTAAACGCGAATCGAAAGGTAAAACCCCCTCTATTTATTTTATTACTCGTATATTTAATATTTGCATGAATAAAAAATAAAAATAAAAGAACTAAACGAGATAAGATAACCAAAAAATCACCTTCTGTTTTTTTATTAATCCCTGTGTATATTTTCGAGTCTGTGTGTGTATGCGTTTTACAGATTTGGTTAGGGTTTTTATAACCCTAAAAAATAAATCGAAAAAAGAAAGAAAATAAATGTAGAATCCTATTTTGCTGCCACTGTCCCTTTTCTTTCCTTGTTTTGCAGGTGAATGGCGCGGATTTCGGTGGTGGGGCGTTATTCGCGCGCAGATCGCGGCTTGACGAGGGCTGTGTTGAGGCGCTTGCGGCCCAAGGGTTTTCTAGAAACCCTAGGTTCTGAAACAGTTCGGGTACTGGGTCAGACACTATTATTGGGCCATTGGGCCATTTAGTTGGGTCAGGGTGTAACGGATTTTGGGCTGTAATGGATTGGGTTGTTAATTGGTTTTGTAAATGGACTGTAAAAATAAACTGGACATTTATTTTTTATTTTATTATTTTTATTTATTTGTTTAAGCCCGGGAAATAATGGGCTATTACAATATCTAGAGTAATAAACACTTAATCAAAATTGTACATTTTGATTCGTCTAGGATGAACACTTTGATCGAGTAGTCTTCTTTACTATCTTTAAGCTCACGTCTACCAAGTATGGGCTCGCTTCGAATAAAAAAAATTCACAAAATTACCAATGCGGTAATCTTGCAATTTTTCTAAACTTTTGGGTCAAGTTGTAAATAGAAAAATATCTCTAGAAATTTTTTGAAATAATTTCTTTAGAGAATTTTCTTTCTACAACTTTCTCTTGAATTCAAGTGTGTGAAAAATAATGACTCATGACTCTCTTTATATAGGGAGAGTTTAGAGAATTCAACTATAATTATACTTAATCACTTTAATATTAAATTAATATAATACTTATCAAGATAAATATTAGATTAAATTTAATATTAAATCTATTAAATTAATAGTTATCTTATATAGACAAAAATTAAATTTAATTTAATATTAAGATAATCACTTTAATATTAATGAAACATCCCAAACCCGGCCCACGAGCCTTGACCGGATCTGGTATGTTCCTTGAAGAAAACCAGTTCACATTTCCTTTATTACCTTTGAAAAACTGTGGGTTTTGAAGAAAGTTTGTTTGTGGGTTGGGCTTGAGTTGAAAACAAGTTTGTTTTATGTTAAAAACCCATTTACCTCGAGTGACAAAATATTTAAAGTTTATTCTTAAACTAAATTGACTTAAGCTCTAATAAAATTTCGTCACATAGCAAATAGAAATGTAAATTAACATAGTTCACTATGGCCTTATTACATCAAATAAAACCCAAAATAAAATTTATAAAGTGCTTAAATAAATTAAAATGTCCAAATTAAATAAAACTTCAAGTCGAGCATGGCCACCACAAGTTCTCGCTGTCTCGGTCCATCACTGTTCATCACCTGAAACATGTTCCCACAACGGGGTGAGTCAAACAGACTCAATGTGTACACAAACACTAAATCAAAATAGAATCAGGCATACAAATGTTACACATTCATATCATAGCATACAAATTATGATGCATTCCCAAACCCAAACCTAATTAGCCATCCGCTACACTCCCCCGTACCAACCTGCACACCGTGGGGACTACTAAGTCGACCCTCCTTTCGCTACACTCCATATCGCGGTCTTAGGTCACCGCATTCGTGGTCTTAGGTCACCACATTCAGATATTGCGGTCTTAGGTCACCGCGTTCGTGGTCTTAGGTCACCACATTCACTTCCTCTTTTCAATAACCCATATGCCCCATATAATAATATGCATAAATATGCCAGAGTTCACATTCTTATTCTTACTCTTATGTTACAATTAACATAGGTCATAATCCTAGTAGGAGTAGGAAACGTACCTGAGTACTTTGTACCATAACATGGTACCTTAGCCACTTTCATATTCTTAATATCACATATATTAATTATACATAGCCACAAAACATATTATGAAGTAGTGTGGGGTACACACCTGATCTGCTTAACAATTTCCTTGAAATCCCGAAATCTGATCTACCGCTTAGATCCTTAACCCCTACATTTGATTAATCACTTACTAATTTAATAAAAAGCCATTCGGCCATAAATCCAAATCCTAGTAGGATTAGTATACTTAAACTTACCTTGTTGCCGATTGGAACACCAACAAATCCCGAAGTTGATCCTTGTTTTCCTAGGAATGTCGAAATTCCTATAACCTTACGTTAGATTTATTCTAATCATCGAACATAAAACATGGCCTTTGGCCGAATATACATGTGTCTTACCTTAATCTTAGAAATCCCGAAACCTTCCTCCTGTGTAGTCGATGGTCACAAAATCCCAAGCTTTCCTTCAAAGTTTTGGCCAACATGAATATGTCATTAGAATCTTGACTTTCGGTTAAAGAAAAGAAGATAATAGCAATAGATCCTTACCCTTTTATATGGAAATCGGCAACACCTATGCTTGATGCCCTCCAAGATTGACTTTTGAATGGATTGGAAAGAAAGAAATAGGAAGAAAAGAAAGGTGAAGAAATTGGCTTGCTTTGCTAGAGTTTTTGGTTTTGGCAAAATAAATAGAGAAGAGAGAATTTGCTAGGAAAATTCGGCAAAGAGAGAGGAGAATTGCTTAGGAATTTCGGCAAAGGAAAAGTGAAGGGATGGATGGCCTCTTTTCCTCTAGTAGCCGAAATTACTAGCTAGAGTCCCTTACTTGGCCACCACTCTCCTTTATCTTTATAACTTTATCTCCTCAATTTAAAATAATTAAAGAATAATCCTTATTTATCTCTTGGAAATAATCTAAAATAAAATCCATTATTTATCCTCATTAGTCGTAAATTTAAAGAGGATAAAACTCCTCTTTTAAATGCCTTCTTAGTCCACCTCTCTGTTTCTGGAAGCAAAAATAAAATTTCTTTTATTTTCTTCCCATGTGACTCGAACTCAGGCCCAATTCCTTTGTATGTGGTGCCATTTCCAGAGGCCCTAAGTGACATCTTGTGCCACTTTTCCAAGCCCATTTGTGTGTCATATTTCACATACATTTTCTCTTAAGGCCTCCTTGCCTTAGTTTCCTCTTTTAGACTTTAAAACTTAACATTTCTATGACATTTCCTTACATTTCCAAGTTTCCAAAAATTTTCGTTTTCCTCTTTAAACTTGACATTTCCTTTCATTTCCAAGTTTCCGTAAATGTTCGCTTTCCCTTTGAATCATTTCTAAATCATTTCCTTACATTTCCTAGTTTCCAAAAATGTTCGCTTTCCTCTTTTGAATCATTTCTAAATCATTTCCTTACATTTCCTAGTTTCCAAAAATATTCAGAATACATTCATAACACATAAGACATGTCATTTCGTACAATTAAACCGAAAATGCATAGGCCCTTTTCAGGATGTTACAATTAAATTATTAAAATACTATCAAAATAAGTATTAAATTAAATTTATTAAAATAATATTATTTTTGGAATAATTAATTTGAAATCAAACTATACGATAGAGTTCCAATAAGAGTGTGATTCCTCCATTGCTCAACTACCGAAGGACCACCCGTCAGCCACCGAAATGTCGCCGTCGCCATCACCGTTGTGTCCGATGGTGCCATCGTAGGTGCGACACCCTCATGGAACCTCGAGCCGGTTTGGTCTGGGCTAGTGATGGCCTGACCTGTCTGATCCAGCCACCGATTGGACTGTCGGCCCAGTTTCACATACCAAACCTGATTTGACCAATTTTAGGTCTCGATCTTGGTTTTATGTTCTGTAACACCCCGAACCCGGCCTAGAAGTTAGGCCCAAATCTGGTATGTCATATGAAAGTAAAAGCTTGCTTGAGAAATACAGCCTCTTTGTTAAAAACCCAAAACACTTAAGCAATTCATGTCTAATTGAAAACATAATTATCTTTAAAAACCTTTTCGTTTGCGGAAGCATATTTGAAATAAATAATTTACGAAAATGTGACGTTTAGAAATAGAGTTGCAGAAGCATTTTGAAAATGTTGCGGAAACGTAGATAAAATGCAAGTATTTTTGAGAGGTTGTTTGATAAATCGATAATCGAACTAGTAATCTTTTAAAACCGTAACTTTTGAAAATATCGTTGATAATTTGAGAGAAAATTTCCAATGTTAAAAATATTTGTAAAAGTTTGTTATGAAATCCATATGTTAATCAATTTTGGAAAACCTTTATTTAAGTTTTACAAAATTCTCGTTTTAAACAATTTAAGCAAAATAATAAGTATATCAACCATAAAGCAAATAATAAAACACTCCAGGCCTTATTACAACATAAAAACCCAAAATAGTAAAGTGAACGGAATTAAAAATCTAAAGTTCAAAATAAAACACCGTTTCAAGTATGACCTCCACCGAGTCATCCATGGGCCCAAGTCCTAAATCACTTTGAGCATTACCGCAAGGGTTAAGAAAAAGGGGGTGAGTTACAAGGACTCAGTGTGAAATCCCCTTACCGTCATCCACCGGGCCCGAACCCGCTTAGAAATATCTTGGGCCTAAGCCCATTTAAGATAATCTTGGGCCAAGCCCAATTACAAAACAAGATATATATATATGAATGCAAAGTATGAAACCCAACCCATCCATCCAATCTCTCCCCGTGCACGGCCGGTCTCTCTGTGGGGATCAAGTCAACCCACCCCGCCAGTCTCTCCAATTTGCAGTCAAGCTGCCATTTATACTATTTGTATTGAGCCACGAGAATCATATCTGTAATATAATCGGCACACAGCCTTAATCACAATGGCACAAAGCCATATTTAAATTGCCACATAGCCATTATCAAAATTTGTGGCAGAGCCACCAGAATCATATACGGTAATATAATCGGCACACAGCCTTAATCACAATGGCACAAGCCATATTTAAATTGGCACAAAGCCATTATCAAAATTTGTGGCAGATCCACCGGTCTTCACTTCTCTTCATTCAAGTTTCCCATCCCATGCAATATATGAAGATGCAATATACATAGTAACATATAATATCCACATATAAATACAACCATTAATCTATAGAATATTTTTAATGAATCAGCCCATTAAAGCATTTTGTAATAAATCGGCCCACTAAAGCATTTTAACAATTCGGCCCGTAGGGGCATTTCGGTGATTCGGTCCATAAGGACATTTCGGTAAGTCGATCCATTATAACAATCCATCAAATCGGCCCATAGGGGCATTTCGGTAAATCGATAATTTTACCCACTAAGGGTAATTCGGTAATCTCGCAACCCAGGGGTATTTCGGTAATTTACACTCCAAGGGTATTTTGGTAATTTCGCAACCCCGGACTTAACTACTAATTTGGGCATAAAATTTGAAACTGTCCATCTGTGTCATACTGACTAAATTGACTATAACTCGAGTTAGAAGACTCTAAATTTAAATCCGTAAATTTTCCTTAAAACTAGACTCATATGTATTCTTACTACAATTTTTCCAGAATTTTTGGCTTAGCCGTTTAGTACAGTTTATTCCTTAAAGTTTCCCTTATTTCACTGTCCAACGATTCTGACCTCTCTTACCTTAATTTCAGATATCTCACTGTACACTTTTGATATACTACTCCCACTTGTTTCTATTGAAAATAGGTTCTTTAAGGAATCCATACATATAACTTATAACTCATAATTCACTTTGTACAATTTTAACCAATTTTTCCAAGACATAACAGGGAACCACGAAGTCCATCAGAACCAGTCTCACTAAAATTAAGATATCCCAGAATATAAAATTCCTTTTCCTTCTCCGTTTCTTCCAATCAAAATAGACACAATAATCTTTGATTTGATATCGTTTTCACTTTCTAATTCCCTTTATCCTATTTTTCGTGATTTTTTTAAAATCACGTCACTGCTGCTGACCAAACTGTTTCTTTGCAAAATATGGTTACTACTATGAACATACGCACTCCCGAGTGGTCTCGGATGCCAGTTTCTGATTTTCTTCGGTATTTCGACTGAATCATAGAACATATCATACAAAAATTCAGAGAGGTAAGAGATTACACACCATTTCAAACATGTATTCGGAAGGGTACGGGATTACACACCTTGATTACAAGTTGTGCTTTCTACCGTTTCAACACCTATAATGATAGTTGATAGAAGGTTAGTCTCAACTTTGATAATCGTATCTAGAAACACTTTATTAGGCTAACTCCACTTACCACGAATGTGATCTCCCTCAGTGCACCAAGAATCGATCCTAGCCTTTGACTACTGAAGTCTCGTCCTAACAATATTTGGTGAGCGAAAGAGTCGTTAGCAATTATCCCACCTTTGATCAAAACAAATCTTATAACAACGTTCTTACCCCACTTGCTTGACAAGTCGACGATAACGATTTGGTTAATACAAATCACTTGTGCTCCTTCACCTTGTTGAAAGCCCTAAATCCAACGATGGCCATATCACAGAAAAGAATGTAACTCAGACCCAACGAGAGAGAAATAAGAACACTCGATTATTAAGGAAAAACTCGGATGAAACAAAGTTATCGACAAAGAGAAAACTACTACTTACCGATTGTTAATTTCCTTGTAGCGCCACTCACTTAAATCACTATGAAAAGAGGATGATTTGATCACAAGGTAATGTCGAATTAAGAATAGAGAAAATGTTGATGAAAAGGTCAAAAGAAAAGAATGGATGGAGAGAAGAGTGCTAGATTGTTTCAGCTATCTAAGGGGAGATGAACAAAAAGTTGAGTGACTCGGCCAAACAAAGGAGAAAGATGTACACTCAAAGCTTGAAGATTCGGCAAGAAGGAGAAGGAAATTTGGAGAGAAAAGAAAAATGACACAAAAGTTGCAAATAGGAGTTTTTGGCCAAAACAACACCAAAACTTTTACCAATTGCCAAAGAAAATTCGGCTACCTCCCTCTACACCCAAAACCGTCCACATTCATGACCATAATGGTCAAAAATTGGCCAACCACACTTTCCATAACACTTCCCTTGAAAAAGGCCACATGTTCCCCTTACTTTCCCCTTTCTCTTGATTTCTTTCCTCACCTTCATCCTTTCCTATTTTCCTTAGCCATCTTGCCAAAAATAAAAAGTCCACCTTGCCTTATTTACATGCTTGGCCGACACTTAGGGAAAGAATGCAAAAATAATAGTCAAAATTTGCACACAATGGGATTTGAACCTCTTCCCTCAAGGTACTTCATGTGACACCACATCCTCTTTACCATATGCTCATTTATGCTAGCAATTGCTCACTTATTTTCATAGTTATTGATGCCACTTACTATTTCTCCTAAATAGGCTTAAACACCAAATTTTTACTAGGGCCCAATTTGAACCCTGGACTTCCTAGAAACCTCGTAACTTCCAAAATCACCTTCCTAATAAGTCCAACTTGAAATAATGCCATTCTCAAATTCCCATGAATTTTAAAACGCTTCTACGCTCAAGGCCCAATGGGCCCAATAGGTCCAATTCTACTAGGCCCAATTTTGGGATGTTACAATTCTACCCCCTTAAAGAAATTTCGTCCTCGAAATTTCCAACCAACTACTAAATGCATCGCTCAAATCACACCACTATGCTTCATTTGCGCACTCGATCTTAATAACACCAATGTACTTTTAACATAATCTTGAATCCTCTTTCACACAACTAAACACCTAACCACAGAAGCAAGCAGTTGTCTACCACTTATTCCTAAAATTTTCTACATTCAATCATCACGTCCAACCAAAACATACCTGACTTGATGGTGATGAAACAATCCCGAGCCTTATGCTCCTTAGACCCGCATCTCAAGCATGCTCCTGACCTCCTCCAGCATTCTCTCGGATGACACCTTCTACAATAATCGCAAGCTGGAAAGCTTGGACGTTCCTTAACACGCTTTACAGAACGAGACTGCGGCCCAAAAGAACCGCGATCTAATTTCTTCTTACAGTCCACAGACCCAACTCGAAGTGCTTCACCGATTCCTTTAACCTCCTCCAATACTTCCTTAACTATCTGAGTTAGCTCATCAACCCCAGCTCGATCATGAGATCCCGTCTCAACCACTGGCGATGCCAGCGCCTCCCTTTCGGAAACATGCCCCGATGCTGAAGATCTAGCCTTAGCACCTCGGCCTCTACCACGTCCACATCTATCACGTCTACGTCCTTTAACGCTCATGTTCACTAATGTCGACTTAATCATATTACGAGTCTTATGAATCAGTATAATTATTCAGTGTTTATTAAACAATGTTTTATGGAGTATAGGAAGTAAAGTTGTTTTCGTAGTACGTATCTAAGGTCTCAATTTCTATAGTTTCAGCTCCTAAAGCTAAGAGTTCTAGAGTATTTCTACAGTCATACCACAATAATCATAAATTGAAAACATAACTTACTTGACTTGGTGACGGATACCCGTGGTGCCATACTTCCTTTAACACATATATCTATAATTTAAAATTCATACAGCTTTTGAAAACTGATAAACCGTAAAAGTAACATATTCTAAGCCCACATTTAGTATGCTTTTGGATGATTTAAGCCCCAATTTATGTAAAAAGTGCTCTTAATCCTTTCTTTTCATGTCTTATACATAGGAAAGCACCCGATGACAAAAAGAACGAGAAACGGGCTTAAAACGGACAAAATTGGGCCAAGCCACGAAATCAACATGGCCTGGACTTCAAGCCACACGGTCGTGCCACCATTCCTACTAGAACACGGCCTTACCACGACTTACACGACCGTGCCTCATTCAATAGTGTCGAACACGGCCTGGCCACGATTTACACGGGCGTGTGCCATGGTCGTGCCTCTGCCGTGGAGAAGAGCAATTTCATTCGGGAAAGGATACTTAGGGAGAAAGAAACGTGTTTCAAAAGCCTATAAATACACCCTAGGTACCAGCTGAAAGGGGGCGGGGAGCTAGGCCAAGCCAAGCCCTAAAAGGTCGATTTGTGGGAATCACTCGAAGATAGCCAGTTGATCCATCGAAGAAGCGGAATTCTACTCAAGACGGAGGATCTCCTCTTCAATTCCTTCAGGGGTTTTAGGGATTTCTTATGTTTTGTTTTATCTTTTCTCTTGAGATGTTGTCTTTTATTATTATGAACTAAACCTTCGGATACAGAAGGGATGAAACCTATAAGGAATCTTGTTATTTGATTTTTTGAATTATATGATAAAAACTTAGTTTGTTCTTAATTGTGTGAACTTAATCCAAATCTAATGTGCTTAGGTGGAGGAGGAATAGACCCTACCTAAGAGTAGATCCAACATAATTAAGCAGAGTTGATCGCACGCCTAGAGATAGGGTGACGAGATTTTCTTGGATTAGGGTGAAACCTAATATGGGAGTCCACAGATCGATTTACTACTATTTTAGGGTTTATTATAAGCGAGCGAGTTCCACTAATTAACCTAGGGTTAGACGTTATTTTCCTCGAGAGAGGGTTTAATATACGTTAGGGAGTCTCACGGATCAAACTAAGTAAATAAATCATATGGTTCAAGGTCAGATAACAAGTGAAGTCTAGGTGGATTTTTCCTACCGGTATCGTTTGAGTCAACTGAGTTTTCCCAAAAGTTATTTCCCGAATTCATTCTTTTTGTCTTTGTGTCTTAGCTTAGTAAGTAGATTAGTTTTAGTTTAAACAATCATCACTTTATATTAAGGCTAAATAATAAAAAGACGGTTAGTATTAGTACTTTTAGTTCCTTTGGGTTCGACAATCCGGTCTTGCCTAAACTATACTACTGTTCGATAGGTGCACTTGCCTTTAATCGTTGTCAGAGTTGGTTTCCAGGTTCGATCATTCTTTTATAAATTTTAAAACTCTGATTTACAGCGATCAAAAACGCTTTTGAACCCAAACCACAGCCGAGTTTTGAAACCGGACTCTGATACCATAAAATGTAACACCCCGAACCCGGCCTAGAAGTTAGGCCCGAATCTGGTGTGTCACATGGAAGTAAAAACTTGCTTGAGAAATACAGCCTCTTTGTTAAAAAACCAAAACACTTAAGCAATTCATGTCTAATTGAAAACAAAATTATCTTTAAAAACCTTTTCGTTTGCGGAAGCATATTTGAAATAAACAATTTACGAAAATGTGACGTTTAGAAATAGAGTTGCAGAAGCATTTTGAAAACGTTGCGGAAACGTAGATAAAATGAAAGTATTTTTGAGAGGTTGTTTGATAAATCGATAATCGAACTAGTAATCTTTTAAAACCGTGACTTTTGAAAATATCGTTGATAATTTGAGAGAAAATTTCCAATGTTAAAAATATTTGTAAAAGTTTGTTATGAAATCCATATGTTAATCAATTTTGGAAAACCTTTATTTAAGTTTTAGAAAATTCTCGTTTTAAAGCCTAATAGGTCCAATTCTACTAGGCCCAATTTTGGGATGTTACATGTTCTCAGGCCCAATTTTCAATCTCAAGTCCAATTTTCAAGTTCAATTACCCATTGAGCTAATTATTTGACTTGAAATTTAATTTCTAAAAATATCATATTAATTTTAGTTAATTTGACTAATTTAATTTAGTTGATCAAAATTAATTTTCCAAAAATCACTTAGATTTTCCAGATTAATTTTTCAAGAAAATTCTTTAATCAAGTTCTCTAGTTAAACAATTCTCCCGACTGCCTAATTTAATTCCACATCGAATAAATTGACTCAATTAAATTATTTCCAAATTTGTAGAACTTTCTTCTGGTTCAAATGCAGTTCGATCGAGCTTTTGTTGAGCTAGCAGAGGGACCAATCGGACATATACAATTAGACTCGAGTAATTGCAATTATGTCCAGAAGCATCACTCTGATAATTCGCAATTTACTTATTGAAAAATCCTTATTGTATACTCTTTACGAAAACAATTCATCCACAAGAAGTACCATGATTGAAAACTCTTTATTGTATGCTCTTTACGAAAACAATCCATCCATCTGCTGTATCCAATGATGTAACAGCCTGTTTACAGTGGTGTAGGGAATAGTGGTTTCGGGACCACGATTCTAATGAGTGAGTTAGTATTTTTATAATTATTTAATACTTACGAATAATTATTATTGTCATACTAAATTTTTGTTAAGAAATTTTAAGGTTTAAATAGCTAATTAAGTAAAAAGGACTAAAGCGTAAAAGATGCACAAGTTGATGTTTATTAGTAAATGTGTTAAATAGAAATAAAAAGGAAACTTAATGGACATAGTAGATAATAATACCATATCTTAAGTTAGTGGATGTTTATGGATTGATTTTGGTGTAATTTTGATTTTTTATAAAGGTTAATTTTGTAATTAGGTAATATGGTTAATTAAAACAAAAGATGATAAAATAATATCTTCTTCTTCCTTTTCTTTTAGTGCCAAAATTGAAATCACCATTGTAGGCATTAGGAAGCTTTCGGCCATTGTAAAATTCACATGCATGGTATGTTTCTTTCACCATTTTTCTTGATTTTTATGGTTTTTAGGCTCGTATTAGCTTAATCTAGCTAGGTATTTAAGTGTTGGAATTGGATTAATTGAATAAAAATATTTATCTAGATCAAGAATAAACTCAAACGAACACAAACCGTGGAAAGGCAAAAGTACCGAAGTAGTCGTTGGTTCGTGTTAGAAGTCGTTTTTGGGTGCAAGTAAGTTCGTATAATAATTAAATTCAATAATTGATGTATTGAATGTAATTTTAATAAATATTTTTCTATTTATAGTTTAGATTAATATTTGTTGATATTTTGGTATCATGGATTAAATTATGATGTTAGTTAAGTTGAATGTTATATTTGAAAAATATATATTTTATGGAAGTATGTTTGAAATGGTATAATGCAATGGAATCAAAGGATTTGATCATGTACAAAGTCTCGTTTGAACCTCGTGAATACTTAGGATACAAATGACATATCATTAGGGGTTATACGATTTCGGGTGCTGGTCTTGGATGTCCTACCGATTACTGAGGTCCTGCATTTATTACAGATTCTCCATAGCTCATGTGAGCAGCATCGTGTAGCTTAACATCCCAACCCACAGCTGGTGTGAGTAGACTCATTTCACAGCTTGTGTGAGCATAAACAGTTACATGATACAGTCACAGCTTGTGTAAGCAATTCCCAAGTATCCAATGATATTCTATTTGGTTCAACGGGTGATTAATGTTTAATCTTAGTATGTATTTATATGAAAATGTTTATGTTTTTATAAGATGAATGGTAAATGTTGGTATCTATACTGAAATGAAAAGGGTATTATTTGAACACATGAATGATGATATGTTTATTGAGTTTTGTTCCATGAAATAGGTTGAATTTATATGCTTATCTATACACCTACTAACCTTGTGAAATGGTGCACTTAGTAAATGAAACTTTACTCATGATATAATGAAATTATGCTTGGGTTAATAATGTTATGTTCGATAAGTTTAACTTTAAATTATACGAGCTTACTAAGAACTAGTTGCTTATGTAGTTATTTCTTTTATTTTGTAGTTCATCAGAAAGCTTGATCGGTTGGAATCTCGTTGGAGCACAGTCACACTATCCATCCACCATTTTGGTAGTTTTTAGTTACTTTGGCAAATGGTTATAAATGGCATGTAATATGGTTAAAATGTTAACTTGGCAATATGATTTGTTTTGATTTGTGCCAAGCTTATTTGGGTTTGTGCTATTTTGCCTATGTGATGTGGCTTGAGATTACTTGTATATATGCTTTGGTTTTTTTACTTGTAAATATATGTGTTTGGTCAACTTGATTATGCCTTTTGGAAGGTAGGAAGCTTATGAACAATTGGAATGTGATTGAAATGGCTATTTGGTATGTTTGATATATGCTTAATGTGTGAGTGTTGTATTATTAAATTTGATTGAATTGGTTTATGTAATGTGGTATCAATTAGGACACATTAGTTAGACAATTAGGTTGAGTGATTTAATATGCTTTAAGTTGATTTGGAAGTGTTTTGAAGGGTTATGAGTGGATGATATTATGGTTTCATGATGTTAAGTATTTGTGCCATTGACGTGAACTATTAAAGTTGATTTTTTTACCATTTTGAACTTAGGTATCGATATTTTGGCATTTAGTATTGATACCTGGCCTTATGAAAAAGTTTTGAGGAAAACAAAATGTCAAAATGGTATCGATTTTTAATTAAGTATCGATACTTGTTATAAAATATTGATAGTATAAATTAATTATCGATACCCTTGATTTTTGTCATGGAAAATATACTATTTTTGGTACCGATTTTTATAAAGGTATCGATTTGGTATCGATACCAATTAAGGATTTTCACTAATTACGTAAACTTTGAAATTTTACTCTATTAAGTATTTTGAAATTCACATTTAGATTCTTTAATCTCAATTTAAGGTCTAGAAGTATTTGTTTGCTATTTTTAACAAATGTTTTGATTGTTTATAATTAAAATAATATTTGAAAAGTTTTAAGTTGTTAATTATTTTCTTATTATTGTGACACTCTGTAACCCTGATCCGGTGACAGAGACGGGTTAGGGGTGTTATAAATGGCCTCGTCATGTGTGTGTTACCCTCATATTATATCATTGATTCCTTTGAGTTAAATTCGTTCACTCAATATGTAACACCTTATACCCGACCCAATTTACCGGATCTGAATGTAGGACGTCACAATACTTACATACTTAACAAAATTGTTCACCTAGCGAAAAACTAAACTAGATGTACTTCTTATTTATTTAAAAATCTTTTCTAAGTCAAAAGGTTTGAATGAAACGCTTATAATTTATAACAAACTCTTAAAAGCAGTATAAAGCATTACAAGTTAAATCTTTGATAAAAATAGACATATATGTGGCGTGCAATACTATTTGCCATTTGAAAACATATTCCAAAAAATATCTCTTTGTATGCATAACATCGTACTACGATTAACCACCTTGGTGCATTCCAAATTTGGTCCCTTGTGGCGAACCGGTTCAACTCAAGAACTTGCATTATAAATAAACACCCATAAGTTCAACAGAACTTAATGAGTCTCAACCAATTTTACCTTTAAACGATGATGTTGAATTCCTCGACTTAAGAATTCTGGACTTCCTTTCAGATTTTGGAGGATACTTTTCTGATTTCTGACAGATAACTATACGCCAACCTCTAACTCGACCACCTTGTACACTTTCCACTCGATTGGTGGATTACAGACTTCCCACCTTATAGCGAATCCTAGTTCGCAATTTCTTGAATATAGAAATTGGATACATTTCTCATAATGATATACTTATGGACACTGCTCTCAGCGGATTCATATACTAGTTTTGGTGGCTGTCGGAATACCAGTCACGTCGTATCTTCACGTCGATCTAGACAACGAATTCGGTTCGATGAAAGTAATATTTTAGATCAGCCAATGGAAGTTTAGATAACTTCATCTACAAAAGGGAAAAACTTCCAGATTTTGCGGACACTTACACCACCCATAATTACTTATATGCCAAGGTCTCTTTCTAACCTAGTGAGTTACTATGGCTGATTCATCAGTCGAGTACTCTGCCTAGGACACCGTCATGCCTCAAAAGCATACCCAGTTTTCACCATAGAGGCAGACTAACAACTCGCCACTTAGGTGATACAAAATTCTCCTGACAAGCTTTCCAAACATTACGCCACATAAGCTTTATAGGTGACTCACCAAAAAGGTTTCCCAAGTAAATTGCCACAAAAGCTTTACAAGTGACTTGCCACAAAGGCTTCAGAAGTAAATCGCCACAAAGGCTTTACAAGTGACTCGTGTAATGTGTGGTTTGTGCAAGTGTACACAGTCGTTATCAAGTAATAAGTAAGTAAAAGAGTTATGGTCTCCACAGAGACTGTGTATGTTAATCAATTAATTATAAAATTAAAGTTAACAATTTGGTGAGGAAAACACAATAATTTTTGAGTGGTTTATGTAAAAATAAATTAATAAATGTAAGATGATCCCTAATGCAAATTAATCTAAATGCAAAGTATGAAATGAAATGTATGAGATGAGTTTAGCAGCAAAAACACAAACTTCAACAATTAATAACATGAATAGGCTAGAATAATTATATCATTCAATTCTGATTTATTTTTCTCATGTTTAATAGTGTTAAGAAAATATTCCATGGCAACTCGATCTTTCATGGGCTTGAAACCAAATTAAGTCCTTTCGGAATATTTTACTTAGTAAAACATGCATTTTACTGATCATATTAAACTATGGGTTTCTTAGAATTCATGTAAAGTAACAAGGATTGGGTCGGTTTGAAACAATTTAATCACATAAACCTAAAATCCATGCAAGGTAATAGAGCTCGGTCAAGTTATTACGAACCTTTAATTTATTCTGGGTCAGATATAAATTAAGCATGCACTTTTCAATTATTGTGTCTATTAGCCGTCATCTGGTTTGGATCGCTCAACTAATTCTAATGTATCCAATCACGTATGAATGAAATACAAGCTTGAGTTTAATTGAAAACATGAACGACTGAGGCACAAACACTATAAACATGATTTAAACAAAATTCATTGAATTGATGCAATCATCCTAGATAAACAGATGTAAGCTACAATTGTGGATACAAGATAACAAAGCACATTGCAAACATGATTTAATTAAAGTAACAAAGTAAAGGAAAAATAAATTCTATTCGAATCAGCAGCCTTGCGAACTACGATTGAAGAAGTTTCCTCCAATCCTCGTGTTGCTCCTTTGCTAATGGCTTCTCAAGGTGGCCGGCCAAGAGATAATATGTAACACCCCTTACCCGTATTCTACGCCAGAACTGGGCCTGAGGCATTACCGAATTAAAACCACTTGATCGCCACTTAGGCTCAACGTGACTACTCTCTCTTAGTCACCATAACGACCTCATTCTCAACTTACGAGACCTTACTCATATACACGAGGGTTCTCGAGACCATATCGAAAACTTTTACTATCTTAAAATTTTTCCATCTATACAGGGACCACATGCCCGTGTAAGATTAGACACGCCCGTGGAGGTCACACACGCCCATGCCCCCATCCCGTGCATGAAAACCCAAGCATTCTGCCAATGTCCCACGGTTAAGGCACACGCCCGTGTGACTAGCCCGTGGCCTACACTACTCGAATCTGCCAAATTGACACGGCCAAGTCACACGCCCGTGGGCTGGCTGTGTGCCACACATGGCCTAGACACACGCCCGTGTGTCTATCCACATGGACAAGAACAAAGCTATATGCTAAGCTCTTCTCACCCCTCTAGCTCATACAACATATACATTCAACTCATCCATAACCCACTCATATTGAAACACAATCTTACATGGATAACTACATATTTTTATATAATAAAGTAGCCAACAACCATGGCATTATACAAAAATAGTTTATCCATCTAATGGCCAACACATCTTAGCCAATACAACAAAATACACTAACTTTTCTAGCCACTATACATGCCATATACAAAACATTAAGTCTAATGTACCGGAGTGTGCTGATAGTGTGGGCGATCTTCTGATTAATCCGCGTATCACGATTCAATCCTTTTTCTCTATAAGACAAGGGAAAAGAAATGAGTAAGCTTTGAGCTTAGTAAGTTTACACATAAACAATTTAAGCATTTTAGTACAAGCTAAAAAACAATTAGCATTATACTAACGTATGTAATTCACATCCACTACTATACTTACTCTTTCTAATCCTTACCACATCTCCAACACATCATGAGTCACATACTCATAATCATTGACATGCACCCCTGCACTCAATATCACATTTACTCAAAATACAACACATCATTATTTCTCAATAATACATCCACACAGCTAAAATACTCGGTGGTTTCGCACTTAGCCCACCACAATCAGATCATAAGGTAGTATCGCACATAGCCTACCACAAAGGATAATTATAGTGATTCCGCACATAGCTCACTAAATAATATGCTTAACAATAGTATCGCACACAGCCCAACATTGTTAAGTATCAAGGTGGTATCGCACTTAGCCCACCATCAAGCATTATCACTACACATTCACATATCTACTTTGTAATACATTCATCCATTCACAACTACTATCTCATTCATTCCACTAGAATCAAATAGGTTCTCAATCATGCTACACACTAGCTAGCATTAACAATGTATACGCATAAATGCATCATTTAGACGTAAACTTACCTCGGTACTCAAAAGTATGGAGGTGTGCAATTTAGTCCACTACTTTGCTCTTGCCTCGGTTTCTATCCGGGCTTCGTCTTTCTTGATCTATAATGATAAAACAACTCATTCAATACACAGATTGACTAAATTGACCCTTATCTCATACTTTAGCAAAATTACCATTTTGCCCCTAAACTTCCTCATATTTATACTTTTGCCCCAAGGCTCGTAAAGTGATTTTCATTCAACTTTCTACCATTTCATCCTTAGCCGATTCATAACCTCAACTAAAGCAATCATCAATTCTCACTAAATCATACATGTATGACCAATCTCAAGACTTTCACAAACTAGTCCCTACATGCATTTTTCATGAAATTCACTTAGCAAAAGATGTTTCTACTACATCAAGCTTTCATAATCTTCCATAAAACATCAAAATACATGCATGTCATACATGGGTACATTTTTGAACATCAATCCTAGCTCAACATATAGCTAAAAATAGCTTACTCATGCTACTAGGACTTCAAAAATACGAAGAATATCAAAAAAAATGGGGCTTGGATGCACTTACTAGCAAGCTTGAAAAATTGAAGAGCCCTAACAATGGCTTCTTGAAAATTTCGGCAGCTTGGAGAAGAAGATGAATGAAATTTTGTCATCTTTTCCCCTTTTTAATCACTTAATTGACAAATGACCAAAATGCCCCTTTGTCAAACTTTTCCAATTTCATCCACTCATGCCCATTTTTGTCCAAAAATTAGAATTTCAGAAAATTACTATTTAAGGACCTCTAATTGATAATCCAAAGCTATTTCATACAATTAGCTTCTAGAATCTCACATTTTGCAACTTTTACAATTTAGTCCTTTTGGACCATTCAACCACAATTTAACAAAATTGCTTCATGAAACTTTCACACTAACATGCAAACATAGCATAAACCTCAAAACTCATACATATACCTCGGATTTATGGTCTCGCACCACTATTCCTACTAGGCCCTAAATTGAGATGTTACATAATCTTCTCAAGGTTTTGCTGGCTAAAAAAGAAAAAGAATATGGGATGCTATGAATGGAGATGAAGAGAGGGAATGAGAGAAATGAATAAGGGGTGTATGTAGAGATGAGTAAGGGATGTAGGGATGCCTTGAAATGGGGAATAGATGTGGGTATTTATAGTGAAGGTTGGAGGATGAGTTTACTAAAAATAGTGTGAATAATGCCCTCATTTACTCCTTTGCTTGGTCAGCCACATATTGTGGAAAGGAATGGATGTTGGTTGCTTGATTCAAGCATGATTTCATGCTTGAATTAAGCAAGGGTTGGACGGTTTCAAAGTCAAATCTTGCAGGTTGATTTCTGATTCATTTGGAACTGTAGGGACCTCCAATAAATTTCCCCAAAACTAGTTTTTGGGCTGCTTACAAGGGTCATGCCGAATTAGGCTTGTTCTTCTCTTGTTGGACAGTTAGTGACCTAGTTGTTTACCAGACTTGTCCATCAATTGATCCATGTTCAATTGGATCAAAAGCAACTTCTTCATGACCCATTTACATGTGTTTGTCATCCATGTTGAGTGAATTTGGGCATGTCCATGTAACTTTATTTTGTAAATAAATCATGCATAATTTCCTTGGTCCAACTGCATTAAATAAAGTAAAAAATTAATATGTAGCAAAACAATTAAATTATGCAATAATTTAATACAAAATAACATAAAATAACATTCTTCCTTAAATCATGTACATTATTGAAATATGAACAAAATTCACTCAATTAATAATAAAATACTCGAGATTAATATTAATTTTAAGTAAAAAAGTGTTATAAAATACTAAAAAAACCCTATATAAATTAGAGTTTACAACTCGCCAAAAAGGCACCACATAATCTGTCGTGTTAGACGATATGGATATTTGTCTAAACTCAACATCACTTGAAGTTTGCCATCATCACCCCCGGGACATGCAAAAACCCTAGTAGACAAATGTGAATCATCCGCCATTCCCAGAATGTGCCATGGCCATGGTCTTTTTGCATATCTGCCACACTAGCCTTTTCTCGTTTTTACTGTCCCGATGGACGTCACCAAAACACCACCTCAGGGTTCATCATCGTGTTACATACTTTCCCGACACTCTGCCTTAACCCCCTTATCGCCAACCATACGTGGTCTTGAATCACTCAAATAACATAATGGACGCATCTACACAAATTTCACTCATAATCTTAATAGAACCATACTTCTTAACAATTAATTTCTCATGCATGTTTACCACACATTGTCATGTTCATGCAGCGTATCGTACACTTCAGTACATACATAAAAATGTTTCATAGAGAACACATACAACCATACATACATATAGTAACTTCTCAAGAAGATATGCGCATCTATATGAACATCGACTGTACAAGGAATCATCATAATATAGTGTGTAGAAGTCGGGTTTAGAGACTCACCAGAGACCTACCATTACTTCGACCTAGAGTTTTTGTTTCAATTATCCTTCTCAATCCAGTAGTAGCAACTGCTTACAAGATCATGGGCTTTCCATTAGAATCCTCATTTATAGATAGTTTACTAACGTTTCAACTACCCTTATGTAAGGCATTTCACTCACACCTTATAGTTCTTACACCTTTTAACATCCTTACTCAATAACAATCATAACATACAGGGTTATAAGACTTACTAGAAGGTTGAATCATCCATTTATTAAACGATGTCTTAGCTCTATCTTAATGAAGAAGAAAATAACATTTAGGTTGAAAGAAGAACCAGAACGTCAAGTAAAAAAGTAAAGTCATCTGGAACGTGTAACGCCCCGAATTTGGGCTTAGTGGAATTGGGCCCATTGGGCCTTGGGCATAGGAGCATTTAAAATTTTTGAGAACAAGAGAACGGCACTAATGCAAGTTGGACCTATTAGGTGAGTGATTTTGGAAGTTTAGGGGGCTTCCATGAAGTCCCGGGTTCAAACCTAGGCTTTACGAAAAATTTTGGTTTTAGGTGAATAAAGCCCTGGGGGTAAGTAAGTAGGCTTTAAGAATAAATTGTGGGAAAAAATGACACAAAAGGAGTTGTGGTCTAGTGGCATATGGCGCCACATGGGAGTCAAGGAAGTGATGCCATAGAGGAAGCAATGGGTCCAAGGTTCAAGTCTTGGCGCTTGTAATTCATTTTGTTCTTCTTTTAAATGAACTTAGACTTTGGCCCATAGGCTTATATTTAGTTGCGCATGTTCTAAGTCACAAAAGGAGCTTGTGTTGTGGTGGCATGTAGCGTCTGGAGCATAGGAGAGGGCAATGGTTCGAATCTCATGTCAAGCAAGGGAGTGTTTATTTTATGATTGGACGGCGAGTTTGTGTTGGATTTAAACTCTCATTGAATGGGGATCCCACATCGGGAAGCTAGCATGAGGATAGGCAAGAAGCTGGCTTTAAATAGAGTAAACCATGAGGAAAGTAAGCATACCTTTCTTGGCTTATCCCTTTCGCTTTGTGGCGTGCTCGTTTGGGTTAGGCGTTGGATCATTCATTGATCTGTATGCCGTTGGGTCGCAGATGGTGGTGACCAAAGTTGATCGACACACCCTTGGGGGTCAAGGGTGCGATCATTGTTGGCTTCGCGCGAGTTGTTGTTGAGCGCAGATTAACTTCGATTCCTATCGGTGTGTATTTCGCGACTACTCTAGTCGTAGAGCGGCAAATGCCGAAATGCCATGCCACACGGCGATGGTAGCCACATGAGCGCATTTAACGCACGTGTGGGAGCTTCAACGCGATAGTTGAGGCCATCCTGAGTGTTCTTGTGGGTTTAGGCTGTTTGGGCCGAAAGGGGCCATGTGGGCCCAATGGGCCTGTGGGCCCATATGAATAAATTGTATGATTGTGTAGTAGATATTGGACTGGACTATGTGAACCTTATATCTGTGGCTAGATTTGGGCTAAATGGGCCACACGAGCTTGTGGGCCCATTTGGGCTGAGAATGGGCCCTAGGCCCATTCGCATCATTATCTCTGTTTAGAATACCCTTAGTTTACAAAAATTACTGAAATACCCCCTATTTGCAAAATTACTGAAATACCCTCGGTTTGTAAAATTACTAAAATACCCTTAGTTTGCGAAATTACCAAAGTACCCCTGATTTGCAAAATTACCGAAATACCCTAATTTGTAAAATTACCGAAATACCCTCTATTAATGAAATTACTGAAATACCCCCGATTTGCAAAATTACCAAAATACCCCTGATTTGTGAAATACCTCTGTAGGGTAGAATTACCGAAATACCCCTGTAGGGTAGAATTACCGAAATACCCTCAGATTATAGAATTATCAAAATACCCCTGATTTGTAGAATTACCGAAATACCCCTGTAGGGTAGAGTTACCGAAATACCCCTGTAGGGTAGGATTACCGAAATACCCTTATAGGGTAAAATGACTATTTTGCCCTTGCAGGTAACTGACTGATTAGGACTATGATTGATCTAACTGTGAATGTATGATTGTGTTTTAACTGATTTGAATGGGATTATATGGCTGATATGTTTTCATATGTGTGTAAATGATTGTTTCTGAGCATGGCCATTTTGCATACACGTGTAATGATTGAGCATGACATACACGACATATTGCATGGGGTTGGGTTTTATGATTTGGAGGAAGTACCGTTATAGTGGCATCGCCACATTTACCATTATAGTGGCATCGCCACATTTACCGTTATAGTGGCATCGCCACATTTACCGTTATAGTGGCATTGCCGCGTAATTCGATTATGGCTCTGTGCCATCTTGATTATGGCTTTGTGCCAATCGTATTTACCCGTGGCTATGTGCCTAACATATATATTGACGACTCTGTGTCGATCATATTTACCCAAGGCTGTGTGCCGATTATATTACCGTTGCTGATGGCTATGTGCCAAACATAATACAGTTACCGATGGCTATGTGCCAATTATGAGACCGTTATTGAAGGCTTAAAGCCGCATAAATACTAGCAGCTAGGCTGCACCATTGGAGAGTTTGGCTGGGTGGGTCGACATGGTCCCCACATGGAGAGATTGGTTGGTACGGGTGGAGAGTTTGGTTGGTATTTGTTGGGGTACATGCATGTTTTGCGTTGATATGATTTAGGGCTTAGGCCCAGATTATTACTGAATAGGGTATAGGCCCTGATTGTTATCGAATAGGGTTTAGGCCCAGATTGTTACCGAATAGGGCTTAGGCCCGGACTGTTACTGTAATAGGGGATTGCACACTGAGTTATCGTAAACTCACCCCATTTTTAACTGTGCAGGTAATCCCAAGCTTTAGGAGGATCGGTGCTGTGAGGGACTCGGAGATGGCCACACGTCTACAGTTTCTTTATACTTTGGACTATGTTTTTGAGAATCTAGTTTGGGTTTTAATTTTTGTAATAAGGCCTTGTAAGTGAAGTTGTGGGTTTTTTGTTATGGTTTTATAAATTCTAGAAGTAGAACATGGTTTTCCAAACTAACTACTGTTTTTCAAAATATCATGCTTCCGCAACTGTTTTAAATTAAGTTTCCGCAACAAGCAAGGTTTTAAATATAATAATGTTTTACAAGAGAATGACTTTTAATAAACCACGTTTTGAAACTAAGCAAACAAAATCTGAGGTTTTAAAGGCAGAAAGTTTTAAATTGTAAGAAGGGTTTTCAATGAATGCGTAGTTTTCAAAAAGACTTTTCAATGTGACACGCCAGATTTGGGCCTAACTTTTAGGCTGGGTTTGGGGTGTTACAGACCGTCTCCTCCCTTACTAGAGATAAACTCTTTGTCCCCCTATTGTGGAATTTGGCAAGTGACGATGCTTACCTTACCCAAATCTCCTGATTTCTCACAAAAAAAATCCAAGGGAAGGTGAAGAAAATCCTACGAAGATTTTCGTTACTGTTTAACCAGTCATAGAGAGGGTCAAATCAATTCAACTAACTTCCAACTAATCTCGTCACGAGAACCAACTTGAACAGTGCTTAAGAAAATCAAGTGTACTATACTTTGACAGTGACTCACGTATGATGTGGTCTTAAAGATAATTAAGTCTCCTACAGTTTCCTCAAACACTTGATATGCTCTTCTTGCTCAGGCAATACCCTGGGCATACTCTTTCTTGGGCATAATCTTTCTCTGCTTGAAGGTACCCTATAATTTAATTTTTAGATACTGCTAATAGGCGGATACTTTAATGCTAGTATGCGTCAATACTCTGACTCACCATCAAGCCAACAGGGTGTTGGATTATGCTACCACAGTGTCAAATCAGTTTACATACATACCTTACTCATCTTCTTGGATCCGTCGCTTTTAGGGTGTGACACAACACAATCCTATTTTATCTCATTTTCACTATTGTGTCTTCTTAATGATTAATATGATCACTGTTAACAAATGACTGTGATAAATTACTTGTTTGAGAACAAGCAACTTGTGGTCACAATCCATATATATCAATCCATACAATGTCAATTAAAGGATATTGTTAACTCTTTAATCGAGTTAGAAATTCCATTGTTGCAAGTAAAGCCATGCCATACACAAGTCATGTACCCAACATACTGTCTATGGGCTTGATCATCTTTAGAGCATAAGCTTCCACTTATATCAAAGCACATGAGTTACATACGCATGGTTAGTGACAAACTCAAGATTTAGGTAAATCATACCATGAATGTCACAAGTGAATTAATTAACGAACGAATTCAAAATTAATTCAACTTGGGTCCAGTCCAATGTATCATTCTTTCAATGAATACATCTTGTAACAGTCCGGTTTAGACCCTAGTCAGAATAGTGGTTTCGGGACAACAAATTCGAGTCAGAAAAATATTTTAATATTATTTTCCATGTTTACAAAATGTGATTAAGCATGTTTGAAATTTCTGTGATTTAATTTATCCGTTTGTGTGCTTAATTTGAAAAATGGACTAAATTGCAGAAAATGTAAAAGTGGCCTTCTATTTGATTAAGTATTGAATTGATGTGTCTTTATAAAGATGAGGTCCTTATGTGGTTATTTAACCATTGAATGTCTTAAATGACATGGATGGACATTAGTTAGTGGGATGTTAATGATAATAATAAGGTTAAATTAGTAAAATATGTATTAATATTAATATAATTAAATAGAAAAAAATGGATGGCCATTATCATCTTGTTCTTGCCGAATTTGAAATAAAAATAAATAAGAGAAAGCTTGTTAGGTATCGGCTATGGTTTTGCTAGATTAAGGTATGAGTTTTGTTCGGTTTTTGATGATTTCTACGTTTTTGTGATCGTTGCTTAGTAATCTATCAAGTCCATGCCTTAATTTTAGAATTTTTTGATAATTTTGAGTTATGCCATTGATGATTTTGTAAGCTTTGTGATGATAGTTGATGAAATATGAAAGATATGTAAAAGATTAACATGTTTTGTCTTTGAATTTGTGATGAATTTGACTATTTTGGGCTAAATTGTGAAAATGGTATTTTGAGGGACTAAAATGTGAAATAAATGAAATATATGGGCTTATATGAAGTGTATTAATATTCGGCTAAGCATGGGTACAAAGAAATTATGTGTATTTTGTGAATTTATGAAATAGGGACTTAAATGTCAAAATGTGAAAATGTGAGGGCTAATTTGTAAAATACCCTAAATGTGTGTATTTAGATTGAATTGAATGGTTTGGTGAATGAATAATTTAAATTTGAATATGTATAGATCAAGAACCAAAGAAAATGGAATTAGATCGGGGGAAGTCGAAAGTGGTCGAGTAGTCGTTTCCATCCGTTCATATCCGTACGAGGTAAGTCTATATACAAATAAATGTGTTTGAGTTGATTTATTCATGTCTATAATAATTGAATTATGATGAATGACTATGGAAGATGTATATGTGAAATCCGAGAAAGCTCCGACAATGTGACAAAGTCAGAAAAGTCCCGTACGAACCTTAGGAATAGTTAGGATACATATGTCATGACATAGGTTTATGATATGTGTTATCGTGTAAGACCACGTCTAGGACGTTGGCATCGATTTGAGATTTATGTGTAAGACTATGTCTGGGACATCGGCATCGTATATTATTTCGTGTAAGACCCTGTCTGGGACAATGGCATCGATATTGATTACATGTAAGACCACGTCTGGGACGTTGGCATTGTACGAGTTTTTCGAGCTATACGTGTATCCTATTTAATTCCGAATGGTTCAACGGGCATTTCGAGAAATGAATGGTTATATGAAATGTGCATCCGATGCAGGCACGTTTGAAATGTATACAAAGTATGAGTATGAAAAGTAAGTATATGTGGAAAATGTGGAGTTTAGATACATGTTTGAGAACAATGAAATAAATTATGTTATGATCAAATGAACTACATGGTGATGTGGTATGTTTGAAAGCAAATGGTTAGGAACAACTGAACTAAGTGAGAAATATGAAAATTGCTATTGTGATATGCCATAGTTTATATGAATGAAATGGTTATATATGTTATATGTAATGAGTTTATTTGTATATGGCTTATTAAGCTTTTGAAAGCTTACTTTGTGTGTGTTTGCATTGTTTTATAGATTATCGAAGCTACTGGAAGCTCGGGGATCGTCAAGGATCATCACCACACTATCAAACTATACTTTGGTACCCTTTGAAAATGTATATATTGAAGTATGGCATGTATAGGCTAGAAATGTTAAGATAAGTTTTGATACATGTTTGTGTATATAAAGCCATGTGATATGGCTTATTAATGAATGAGATTATGAGTGAATTTAGTCCGAGTTAGGTGAAGTAAGTGTTGATATGTTTTGATATGTTCATGAATGGTTAAAAAGATGGTCATTCTTAGTATGTTTTGGTTGCTTATGGAGTATGAAATGATGATTGTTTGGTACTTGTAGGTATGACCCTTAATGGGTGGTAACTTGGCCTTGCAAATGGCCTATAATTACCCACACGGTTGAGCACACGGGTGTGTGTCCCGACCGTGTTCTTTACTGTCTTAATTCGATACAAAACAGACTTTCACATGGGCCAGACACACGGGCGTGTGATCGGCCGTGTGATTCAAGTCAGTGTTGCCCACGGGTCAAGCACACGGGCATGTCATCGGCCGTGTGGTGCAAGTCAGAATGTATGCCCTGTTTCACACGGTCTTAGACATGGGTGTGTCTTGTGGCCGTGTGAGGCACACGGCCTGTCCACACGGGCGTGTGACCTCTGTAACTTTGATAAATGTTTAAATTCTTGGAAAATTTTGTAAGTGCTTGGTTTAGTCCCGACTCCTTTCCAAAGCATGTTTAAGGTCTCGTAGACTTTCTCAAGGGACAAAGTGATTATGAATGATGATATTTTGTTGATGTGAAATGTAAGTTTGTGAAATGTTCCGATTTATCCGGTATTGCCTCTTAACCCTAGTCCGGCGATGGATACGGGTTAGGGGTGTTACACATCTATATCTCTACCCATAGAGTCAACTGCTCTAATAGACAAGACTAGCCATCTCCCTAATTGGAATTGTAGACAACATAATAATCCTTCTAAGTATTTGAATCAAACGCTCACTTTGATTCTTTTACGGGATTACAGACTCGTTTAGTGTATCTACTAAGGTAAGTTGTCTTTCTCATAATTTAAACGTTCTTACAGTGCCACTTATCATCAGTTTGAATTTAGACAATCAATGAGCTAATATTTGTTCGTCATAATTTTTCTATGTATGCAAAACATGAAAGACAAACACAAAAGCTATAACAGTGAAATGCGAAATTAACTTTATTTATTCATCATTCAAATACATAGAAAACAATTACATGTTTACAACAATATGGTCACTTTTCCTAACAATATCCCACTTGCCCTATTGAAGTAAATGTGTCATGTTTTGCATTCCCATATCCTCGACGTGTTTGTTAAAACTCCTAGTTATAAGAGTCTTAGCAAACGAATCCTCAATGTTATATTCAGAAGCTACTTTCACCACATCTACTATTTCTTCGACTAAACAGATATCTAGATGTGAGCAAAGCATAACATACATAAGGCTTCCAATTGTAGAAGCATATGGAACCTTACTCATATGCTCTCTTTCTTCTACTGTCTTAAGACAGTTATCCAAAGAAAGATGAAAAACTGATGCAGTCGACTAAGTGTCTAACTTTGCATCGGTAATTGAAAATTGTTCCAGTATTGATAGGTGCTAAAAGTAACATATTTTAACCTCGTTCTTAATGCATTTTTGGGTGATTATTTGAAGTTAATCGTGAATTTTATGCATATAATCCTTTAAATTCGTGTTTTTATACTTAAGAGAGCATTTGGGAGAAAAATGAGTGAAAAACGAGTGAAAAATGAAAAATCGGAGCAAGTTTCAAGAGCCATATAGGATGGGCCATTGCACATGGGATGGGCCATTCCACACGGGCTGGACACACGATCGTGTGAGCAACACGGGCTGCCACACGGCAATGTGCCAGACCGTGTGGAAATCGTGAATTGCACTCCAAACCTACGAGAAAACGTGTTTTTTAGGTTTTTCGGGCATTTTAAGACTTATATATTACAAAGATAAGAAGAGGGGAGTGAGTCGTCATAGAATACTCAAGAAAGAAACTCAAGAAACACCATTGAAGCCGACTCTGAAGAACATTTCCATCAAAATTGAAGATCTCCTTTTGATTTCTTCGAAATTTATTTTGAGTTTCTTTATTTCTTGTAGTTATATTGTCTTTGAAATGTTTTTATTTGCTATCAAATACCTAGGGAGATTGATAAACCCTAATTTATACATATTTTAACCCCATGCTTAGCTTATTTTTGGATGAATTTTCATTAGATTTGATGAATTCGATGCTCCTAATCCTTTAATTTCATGTTTTACACTCAGGAGAGCTTAGGGAGTCGAAAAGAACTAGAAACGGGCCAAAAAGGGACAAATTGGGCCTATCTTAGAATTCAACACGACCTGGGCCATTGGACACGGTCGTGTGTTACGAGCAGGATAGACCACGGCCTGGACTATCATCCACGGGCAGACCACACGGCCGTGTGTGGTGGGCAGGAGCGAGCACGTCCTAAGGCAATCGAACACGGGCGTGTCCCCGCCGTATCAAAGACTAGTTCTATCCAGGAAAAGGTTACTTGTGGGCAAAGAAAGGCGTTCCAAAGCCTATATAAACACCCTATGGGGTGACCTAAAAGGGGATTTGGATAGAACGCAGAAATACTCGAAAGACAGTAGTTTAAATTTCTCGGAGGAAGGATCTCCATCAAGATCAAGATCTCCCATCACGTTCTTTAGAAGTTTTTGGGTTTTCTTATGTTTTGTAGTTTTCCTTATTCTATGATGTTTCCTTTTATCAGTATGAACTAAATCCCTTAGATACCTAAGGGGATGAAACCTAAGATGAATCTTATTATTATTTGATTTATAAGATAAATACTTGTTCTTATTCTTAATTGTGAGTTCTTATTCTTGTTTTGATAATTTAGGTTATTGATTCAAGTCGAATGTGCTTATTCAGTGGAGCAAAAGTCCCTGTTTAAGAGTAGATCAACACAATTAAGCGGAGTTGATTGCAACCCTAGACATAGGGCGACGAAAATCTACCAGATTAGAGTCAAATCTAATAAGGGAATCCATAGATCGAGTTAATGCGACAATAGGGGTTTTAATTAAGAAAGAGATTTCAATTAATCAACCTAGAGTCAGTTGTTTTTAGTCTTGAGAGAGATATTAACATAAATTAGGGATTTCTATGGATTAAGTCAAGTGAATAAATCATATGAATCAAAAGTAATAAGTGAAGTCTAGGTGGATTCTTCCTTAGGTATTACTTATCACATATGTTCTCTAAAAGTATTTTCCAAATTCTTTCGTTGTCGTGTTTTTAATTAAGTTTTAGTTTAAAAGAAATCACTCCAATTCTTAGGCTAGATAATAAAAAGATAGTAACTACTAGTACTCTTGGTCCTTGAGGATAAGATATTTCTGGTCTTACCATAACTATACTATTGTTCGATAGGTGCGCTTTCCTTTATTGTGACCGTAGTTAGTTTTAGACACATCAAGTTTTTGGCGTCGTTTCCGGGGACTAAGATATTAGGAACACTAATTTTTTATTACTTTAGCCATTATTTTTATTTTATTGCAATTTAATTTCTTTTCTAATTTTCTAATTTTTCTTTCTTTACTTCTGGCAGGAACTTTTAGTTTATGACTAGAAGGAACCCGTCAGACCATTACTTTTTGTGATGATATAGAAGGTACTGACTCATGAAAACCGAATAGAAATAAGGCAAAGTCTACAATACATAGAAGAAGAGCAAGAAGACGAAACTAATACTACAGAAGAGATGGCTGATAATAATCCGCTACCTCCTGTGGTTGCCGCAAACCCGGTGAATCAAAACCCTACTCCTCGTACTATGTATGATTATGCTAAACTACTTTAACAGGAACTGAATCAAGTATAGTTAGACCTGCTATTGCTGCAAATAATTTTGAACTAAAACCTAACACTATACAGATGATTCAGCAATTTGTTCAGTTTGATGGTTTGCAGGATGAGGATCCAAACAATCACTTAGCAAATTTTCTGGAATTCTTCGACACTTTCAAAATTAATGGCATTTCTGATGATGCCATTCACCTTCGGTTGTTTCCCTTCTCATTGAAAAATAAAGCTAAACAGTGGTTGAACTCGTTGCCACGAGGATCAATCACTACATGGGATCAAATGACCGAAAAATTTTTACTTAAATATTTTCCGCCGGCTAAAACGGCTAAGTTGAGGAATGATATCTCTTCTTTTGTGCAGATGGATTTAGAGACACTTTACGATGCATGGGAGAGATATAAGGATTTACTAAGAATGTGCCATCACCATGGGTTACCCTTGTGGCTACAGGTTCAAACCTTTTACAACAGTGTGAACCCCTCAACTAGGCAGTTAATTGATTCAGCCACCGGTGGAACCCTAAATAACAAGACCCTGAAGCGGCTTATGAGTTTATAGAGGAGCTGTCACTAAATAACTATCAGTGGCAAGTTATGAGGACGAAGCCAACAAAAGTCGCCGGAGTTTTCAACCAGTGACAATGCTATCAAACCAGGTAGAGCTTCTAAGTAAAAAAATTGATGGTTTATGTGGTTCTTCGCAGGTACATCCAGTGATGCAGTGCGATACAAATGGAGGAGGAATAAGCAATACAGAATATCCATCCTACAACTCTGGCATAGAAAGCGAACAGATGAACTATATGGGTAATAATTCTAGACCTCAGAATAATCCTTATAGTAACACTTACAATCCAAAGTTGGAGAAACCATCCCAATTTCTCATGGGGTGGGTCAGGAAATCAAAGACAACAACCCCCTCCGGGCTTTCAACAAAGCAACCCTACCCACAGAGAGAAGAAGTCGAACCTTGAGGAGATGCTAACAAAATTCATCACGGTGTCAGAAACCTGTTTCCAAAACACCGAAACAGCACTCAAAAATTAGCAAGCGTTAATTCAAGGGCTCGAGAACTAAATAGGTCAACTTGCTAAGCTGATCTCAAAACGACCACAAGGAAACTTGCCAAGCAACACTGAAACTAACCCAAAGGAGAAAATTCACGCCATTACTATTCACGGTAGTGAAGGGTTAGACGAACCAAAACAGAGGCAAGAGAACGTGGTAGATAAAGGTAAGGTTGAGGTAAGCCATGATAAACCGAAATCAGTAAATACAGAGTACAAATCTCGTATACCATACCCCAACGCGACGAAGAAAGACCGCGCAGATAAACAATTCGGTAAATTTCTTAAACTTCTAAAGAAATTACATATTAACTTACCATTTATTGAGGCTCTTTCGTAGATGCCCAATTCATCAAAATTTCTAAAAGAGCTCTTATCAAACAAACAGAAGCTAGACGAAGCGTCGCATGTGGAGCTAAATGCAGTGTGCTCAACAATTCTACAGAATAAACTACCCCGCAAATTAAAAGATCTAGGGAGTTTTACGATTCCTTGCTTAATTGGTGGTTTATCTGTTAGTAATGCTTTAGCATATTTAGGGGCAAGCATAAATGTTATGCCTTATAAAATGTTTAAACAGCTAGGTCTTGGGAAACCCAAACAAACTAGGATGAGCATTCAATTGGCTGATAAAACTATTAGAGTTCCTAGGGGTATAATCGAAGATGTACTAGTAAAAATTGATAAATTCATATTCCCAGTAGACTTTGTTGTCTTAGACATGGATGAGGACAACAATGTTCCTTTAATTTTAGGAAGACCCTTTTTAGCAACTGCTAAAACTAGAATTGATGTTGGTACAGGTGAACTCACACTTCGTGTAGGTGATGAAACGATCACTCTTCAGGCTCTTGACTCGGCTAGGACATCGAGTAATAAAGGTGAGAACATAAATTTTATTAATGAGTTCAACCTTCTTTTCAAGAAGCAGCACGAAATTACACAACTGAGCCACATCCTAGATCTCGTACCAACAATGAAATAACTCATGAGGAGTGAAGGCTTCAGATCGATGAACTAGACAAGTGGAAGACACATGTTAAGGAGAAACCAAGAATGCACGAAGCAAAACCGAGGCAACTCCATAACGAACTTAAAGATAAAGCAAGCTACTTTAAGGTTAGAGACCAAGTTCTAATGGATAATACAGATCCTCGTGTTGCCACTTCTGAACCTAATGGAATAACTCCTTTCACGGTACTCAATACTTTCCCATACGGTACAGTCGAGGTAACTCATCCTCAATTTGGCACCTTCAAGGTAAATCATACTCGTCTAAAACCTTATTTTAATATAATTGATAGCAAGAATGAGGAGTTTCAACTCCTCAAACCACCATGATTATGCGAATGAGAGGTAGTCTAGCTTAAGACTTTAAACGAGCGCTTCTCGGGAGGCAACTCGAGTGCTAACCCCTTTAATTTTCATATTTTTGATTTTTAGCACCTAACTAAAAACTAACCAAATTAATAAAGTGTAGGTTTTCCTACCACACGGCCTTGCACACGGGCGTGGCCGTGGCCGTGTGGGCACCACGAATAAGCACATCAGCGTGGTAGAGACCTTGCGAACCAAGGACGACAATTTTCCCAAAACACAGGCTGCGATAAAATGCCACGACCGTGCGATACGGCCGTGTTCGACACTGAGAAAGTAACACGGGTATGCGACACGCCCGTGTCCTTAGGCCGTGGTTGAAACTGATTAATCAAACATGGGTGTGGAAATCTCTACACAGGCGTGGGAGAAACGAACAAGGCACCACACGGCCGTGTGATACGGCCGTGTCACCGACCACGCCCAGGGAACACGGGCGTGGAAAGCAACTAGGTGCCCCAAATTCTATTTAAACCCTCTTTTCCTACTCACTTTCTCCCCCATATCCCTTCCCCCCAACCCTAATAGCTTTTCTCCACTTTCACCACCGGCCACCGCCTCCTCACTCCACTTACTTCACTTTACCTCATTTTTTTCACTTCTCCCCCAGCCTGAAAACCCCCTTCTTCTTTTTCCTTTCCAATTATATTTCTCCCTTCATTTTCCTTTCCCCTTTCCCTTCTTCTTTCTTCACACCGACCACCATCCTTGCCACCATACTAGAAGTAAGATCAAAGCCACCATCTCCATGTTAAAAAAGTGAAAGGACCTTGGCACGGTATCCCCGTGCGCGACCATTCTACATAAGTTCATGCCGGCCGCTTCATCGACTCCACAAGTCAAGGACCTTTGAGTCCATTTATTTTTTCTTTTTCTTTTATTTTCATTGTTAAATTGTTTTCGTTTACCTTTCTTGTCCTTAATTTCTATTAGTAAATTTTGATTTCTCCTATTTAGGTTCAAGGGGCTGTCAACGAACGACCACACCACCACCGGAGTATCCACCACCCCTACCCACCTTTACACCGTTTCTTTTCTTTGACTCCATCCAAAAATTCAGGAAGTTTCACTTCTTTCCCTATCTTATGATTTTCTTACTATGATTGTCATTATCTATCTTTGTACATTGAGGACAATGTACATCTTAAGTGTGGGGAGGTGTCAACAATACTGAATTATGCCTTGTTCTTAAGTAATTCTTTCATATTACTATTAGAATGAAACTTCTATTGATTTATGATTTTCATCGATATGTTTTGGATTAAGTCATAGATAATTGTGCATTGATGGTTTAAACTTTAAGATATTAGAGAATCAAGCATGATAAGTCTATTTTCAGAATTAAAATTTTGATAGGATGTTTCCTTAAATTTAAGTATTACTTTGAAGTTTGAAATTTGCAAGGTTGATATCAAAAACCATAATTTTTTGTGAGATTTTGAGCCTTTTAAAGCATATTCTTTTCTTGCTCACTTAATTGATTATGAGTGTGTCAATATTGATTTGTTATTCTAGAACTTGCTTCGATTATACATGTCGAGACCACACCTTTGATTTGATATACTGAGATGATAAAGACACCTAGGATTTAACCCACTTAC
Organism: Gossypium sturtianum; assembly: GCA_025698515.1. Lineage (NCBI taxonomy): Eukaryota > Viridiplantae > Streptophyta > Magnoliopsida > Malvales > Malvaceae > Gossypium > Gossypium sturtianum. The sequence goes on along the minus strand of CM046946.1, from coordinate 32,579,554 downwards.
TCCATTAAAAGCCTACCCTCATAATTAACCCCTAGTGAACCCTTTTTAGCCTAATAAACCATTTTCTTGACTCATACATTAATATTAACCCGAAACCCATTTTGATTTGTTATCCCCATTTTTCTTGACTACCCTTTTTGTCGAGATTTAATTTGATCAGTTGCCTAACTACATTCTTTATTTCAGTTGTTAAATATCAGTTGCCTAACTACATTCTTTATTTCAGTTGTTAAATTCTATCTTATTATTGTATGTACTTGTTCTTATTCTTAAAAAAAATGTGGAATTTTATTCATTATTAGTGTTATGAGCTTAAACTGTTAATTTCATTATCTTTAGAAGAAGCTCGTGTTATTAGTTTTCAATTGATGTAATCATTCAGTATTAGTCAAATTTTTCTAGTTAGGTAATTTATCAATTCAATCTCGATTCTAACGCTCTAATTCAGCCTTTATCCACACCTTTAACCTAAGCCCCATTACAACCCTTTTAAAGACCTTTTGATTTGTGTATCATCTCATTTTATAGTGGTGGAGATTTGATTTTCATGCAAGCCTATGGGATTAACTTTTCATATTTGACTTTTGAATGCTTAATTTTTGAACCTTAAACACTTTGAGTGATTTGAGTGAATCTTTTGTGAGGATGTCAATTCTTGTCGGTTTTGGATCAAAGGTAATTATTTAGGTAAAAGGAAACACCTATGTTTTCATGCTACAAAAATTTATGACTTAGATTGTTTGAATCTTTAGGACTCTTTTGGTTAAATTATCATTATATGAATTATCTGTGGATTATGAGGAAACATTATTAATGAGAATTGTGAATTAAGGAAGTTAGTTTTAATTGTGAGTTGAGGATTTTGCTTGAGGACAAGCAAAGGCTTAAGTGTGGGGATATTTGATAAACCCTAATTTATACATATTTTAACCCCATGCTTAGCTTATTTTTGGATGAATTTTCATTAGATTTGATGAATTCGATGCTCCTAATCCTTTAATTTCATGTTTTACACTCAGGAGAGCTTAGGGAGTTGAAAAGAACGAGAAACGGGCCAAAAAGGGACAAATTGGGCCTATCTTAGAATTCAACACAGCCTAGGCCATTGGACACGGTCGTGTGTTACGAGCAGGATAGACCACAGCCTGGACTATCATCCACGGGCAGACCACACGGCCGTGTGTGGTGGGCAGGAGCGAGCACGGCCTAAGGCAATCAAACACGGGCGTGTCACACGGGCGTGTCCCTGCCGTATCAAAGACTAGTTCTATCCAGAAAAGGTTACTTGTGGGCAAAGAAAGACGTTCCAAAGCTTATATAAACACCCTAGGGGGTCACCTAAAAGGGGACGCTGGATAGAACGCAGGAAATACTCGAAGACAGTCGTCGAAAGCAGCTCGGAGGAAGGATCTCCATCAAGACTGAAGATCTCTCATCACGTTCTTTAGAAGTTTTTGGGTTTTCTTATGTTTTGTAGTTTTCCTTATTCTATGATGTTTCCTTTTATCAGTATGAACTAAATACCTTAGATACCTAAGGGGATGAAACCTAAGGGGATGAAACCTAAGACGGATCTTTTTATTATTTGATTTATAAGATAAATACTTGTTCTTATTCTTAATTGTGAGTTCTTATTCTTGTTTTGATAATTCAGGTTATTGATTCAAGTCGAATGTGCTTATTCAGTGGAGCAAAAGTCCCTTTTAAGATTAGATCAACACAATTAAGCGGAGTTGATTGCAACCCTAGACATAGGGCGACGAAAATCTACCGGATTAGAGTCAAATCTAATAAGGGAATCCATAGATCAAGTTAATGCGACAATAGGGGTTTTAATTAAGAAAGAGATTTCAATTAATCAACCTAGAGTCAGTTGTTTTTAGTCTTGAGAGAGATATTAACATAAATTATGGATTTCTACGGATTAAGTCAAGTGAATAAATCATATGAATCAAAAGTAATAAGTGAAGTCTAGGTGGATTCTTCCTTAGGTATTGCTTATCACATAAGTTCTCTAAAAGTATTTTCCAAATTCTTTCGTTGTCGTGTTTTTAATTAAGTTTTAGTTTAAAAGAAATCACTCCAATTCTTAGGCTAGATAATAAAAAGATAGTAACTATTAGTACTCTTGGTCCTTGAGGATAAGATATTTCCGGTCTTACCATAACTATACTACTGTTCGATAGGTGCGCTTGCCTTTATTGTGATCGTAGTTAGTTTTAGACACATCAGAGATGAACCTTAGGATGGATTTTGTTATTTGATTTCTATTTTTTACGTAATAAATACTTGGATCTTATTCTCAATTATGTGTGCTTATTATTGGTTTAATATTTCTAGTCTATTAATCAATGTTTGATATGCTTAAATCAGAAGAGGAATATACCCTATTTTAGAGTAGATCTAGCATAATTGAGTGGAGTTGCATGTAATCCTAGAAATAGGATGACATAAATCTATCAGATTAGAGTTAAATCTAATAGGGGGATCCATAGATTGAGTTAATGCAATAATAGGGGTTTTAATTAGAAAGAAATTTCAATTAATCAACCTAGAGTCAATTACTCTTAGTCTTGAAGAGAGATATTAGCATAATTTAGGGATCTTTACGGATCAAGATATTAAGTGAAGAAATTGTGTAATTTAGATTGATAATGACAGATGAAATCTAGGTGGATTCATTCCTGGGTATTGTTTCACTTATTGGTTGTTTGCTCAATTATTTTCTTGATTTGTTCTTTGTTGTGTTCTTTATTTAATTAATCAGTTATTTTAGTTTTTAATCACTCACTTCAAACTATTCGGTTAAATAATAGAAAGACGGTAATTACTAGTACTTTTAGTCCTCGTGGGAACAATATCTTTGCTCACTGTAACTATATTATTAATTGATAGGTGCATTTGCCTTTGTCAGATTTTTAATTGGTTTATAACTGCATCAAGTACCTTATCGATAAGCTTGTGATAGAGCTATCATTTTATTCATTCGATCCCTAAGGATTTGAATTCCAAGAATATAACTAGTTTCACCGAAGTCCTTCATGCTAAACTGTTGAGATAACCACAGTTTAGCCGATGACAGTTCTCTTGCATCATATTCGATAAGTAGAATATCATTGACATAAAAAACGAGGTAGACCATCTTTTTGTCCTTTATATGCTTATAAACACAAGGTTCATCAATGTTTTGCTCAAAACCAAAAGTTTTGATCATTTGATCAAATCTTTTATTCCATGAGTAAGACGTTTGTTGAAGTCCATAAATGGATTGTAGCAATTTTCAAACTTTCTGCTCCTTTCCTTTGACAACATAACCAGTGGGTTGAGCCATGTAAATGGTCTCATCTAGTTAGTCATTCAAGAATGCTGTCTTGACATCCATTTTCCAAATCTCGTAATCGAGAGCAATGACAATGGAGAAGAGTATGGGGGTAGACTTGAGCATGGCTACCAAAGAGAAGGTCTCATCGTAAGTGATGTCTTCTTTCTGTGTGTAGCCTTTTCCTACAAATCTTGGTTTATATGTTTTCACTTTCCCTTTCGCATTTCTCTTTTTCTTGTAATTCCACTTACACGCTATAGGCTTAATTCTAATCGTTAAGTCTACAATTTCCTACACCGTATTGGATTCCATAAAATCAATCTCGACATCCATGACCTATTTCCAGAGCTTGGAATCAATGTCCTGTATAGCCTCCTCGTAACTGGATGGATCATCATACTTATGATTGGCTTCCGTATTATAAATATTACCATCATAGATGAAGAAGTCCGGGTTCTTAGAAACTCTCTCACTACGACGGATTCCCCTATGCCGAAAGTTACCCCCATTCAGTTTATTCTCAGTAAGACTGCTAATAAGAGGAGTAGGAGACATATTTGAACTGAAAAACAATAAATATTCACTAATTACTATATTTGTATTAAACAAATATTTTCATTTCAGCAGCATATAAAAAATGTAGTATGATGCATGCATCTTGTATTAAAACCTTGAAAAATGTTTTTTTCGTTGCGACGATCATTCTCACACCCATCAATCATACCGCCTTGGGGTCCCATGATTAACTAGTAAGAACATGGATTACATCCAATCAGTTCGTGAATCTTAATTCTCAAAACTCCACACGAACCAACGACCGTATAAAGCTTAGTCATTCTCTTTAGCTTAAATATTGTTTCTTGGAAAACTATTTAATAAGAGACTATCTTGAGTGTGTAACCATTGACTCAACACCTATAATGAACATGCTTTCATTTGTGAGTCATCTTGGGACAATCTCACTAAGAGTCATGCATCACTAGTTGTCCTTAAAACAAAAACCCCATCCAGTGAACCCACATGATAAAGTTTACCTTGAGGTGTGGCCAGGGTAGGAACCAGCTTGAAACTTTATCATGTTATCAGTTAAGGACTATCAATGGAGGCCGCAGGTCTTGTTCAAGGACCTTCTCCCACTCAATATTTTAAAAAAACATGTAAGGTTTTTATCCCAGATTTCAAGAATAATAATACAATAGTCCTAATGGCATTCTTACCTAATCTATATGACATGCTTCCAATATATGCATGGCATTCTATGAAAATTTTATAATATTCACATTAATTTATTTACAAGAATCAATCAATCATAAAAACAAACAATTTTGATTCTCTATAGTTTTTCTTTTAAGGGAAAAACTGAAGAAGTGGATGTGAACCGTGCACCAAGTAAGGCCCCAAGAAAAGGAGGTAAGTCATATTGGACCACTTGAAAACCAAACCTTTCTTTGCCAGAGCCAATCCTAGACATGCACCTTCTCATTACCACACTTTTCACAACAATCGAATAACCTAAAAAAGTGAATGGAACAATACAACACATGTAATTTCTCATTACCACATTTCTTATTTTTTAATCGATCAACTGTGGATCATCTCATACATATATATATATATATCAAAATTATAATATAAATATTATAAACAATTATAAATTAGATATAAGGAGATGGGTATTTAAAATAAAATTGTTAGTAAAGGTTTCCATGGTTCTATTTATAGAAAATAAATGAAAAACAAAAATTACACAGTTTTTCACCACAAGGCATTCCTTAAGTCTTCAACCGTCATCGCTCCATCTTCTCCTCATCATGGACTCCTTTTAGAAAAACTACATTTAAGTCCTATGTTCGTTTGTGACCCATAAGAATTCTATGAATTCTTAAAAAAAGTCATACGTAGAGATGATAGTCCATGGTCTATTTCCTAAGAACCATAACCTTGGGAAAAAATAACAATTATATAAAAAATATATAATATCACATTCAGTCCCATATATAACTCAAAACATACATAAGATCTAAAGAATATCACTTTCTATGTAATCGAATCATTTAAGAAGAAGAGAAATTTATTTTGATTACCTATTTATACTTATAGATAGAGCACAACCTGACTTTGATTTACAATGCCACTTATCATCAGTTTGAATTTAGACAATCAATGAGCTAATATTTGCTTGCCACATTTTTGCTATGTATGCAAAACATGGAAGGCAGAAACACAAAAGATATAACAGTGAAATGTGCAATTAACTTTATTTATTCATCGTTCAAATACATAGAAAACAAGTACATATTTACTACAATATGGGCACATTTCCCAGCAGTTACTAGTTAAGCAATTACCAATCTAATTGGTTTAAAAATTATTAGTGCAATTCAAATCAAAGTTATAGAAAACTATCTAGATAATCTACCAAGGAAGCTAACTTAACCTTCCTCTTTCTTGCCTTAGACTAATGCAATTAACAAGATAATGGTCAATTGGTCAACTAATTACCCACGAAGTTGACATACATGTCTTAATCCCATTGATTGCCACTCCTAAGTAGAAATCTCTTCTTGGTCTCATCCTAATTTAGGAACTATCACATATGATCTCCTCTCTATCTCACCTAGTTCATAGCTCACCTCTCGATCTTGCTACTCGGTATGATCGTGTTAACATTCTACTTGATAGATTCACCTGCAACACCCTTCGCCCGACCTGATCGCTGGGTCCGAGTTACGGGATGCTACAGTCAATACCAGAACAATTACAACATTTAATGATTGGATTACATCATAATACAAGCAATCATAATCAAAACATTTCACAAGTACATTATACATTCCTTTTCGGGACTTGATCGAGCTTACAAAAGCTCATTTGTTAAATTGAACATGAAATTTTCAAAGTTCCCATAACATGTATCGATACTTCTGAAAAGGTAATGATACCCTTTTTAACTTCGGTGTTTTAGAAAAATAGATCAAAATCAATAGTATCGATACCTAGAATATGGTACCGATACTTCATTTATGAAGTACCGATACTTATTCTAGTACCGATACCAATTTCTGATTATGTTTATTGTAAAACTATTTGAAAATTTGTCTAGTATCAATACCTATATTAGGGTATCGATACCCTATCTCCAAATATGTCAAAAACTCTCATTTTAGTGCCCATTTCATGCCCAAACCAAAATCTAACCAAATGATGCCTTAAAGCACACTTAGAACCTATTAAAAATCATTTCAAAACATACATCAACGTTCAATTACTCAATCCTAATATCAACCAAACCAATATGTCACAATTTGGAACCATTTCACAACAAAGTATACCAAACCTATTAACATGATTATGAAACATTCAATACTCTAATTTCCATACCATTTTATTCTAACTTAGGCAACTATAAATGTCATTCACCTTACCATGTCATACCATCATTAAACATACCAAAATTACCAAAACATGTACTATTGCAATATATGTACATTAACTTTACAAGATCAAACATTAAACTAGGTTTAAACCTAACCATCATTCACAAGTAACACATAGATAAACACCTATGTACATTCCACATAACCGAATAAAAGCCATCAAAGGACTACCGAGTTGATATTGGGATAGTGTGATCTTCGAGCTGATCCGATTGACGAGTTCCACAAACCGACAATCTAAAGAAATGGAAAACAACTAGGTAAGCATTACGAATTCTTTGTAAGTTCATAGGTAATAAATGATAACTTGCCTTGATATACAATTAAGTATTAAACTAATTAACGTGACACAATATACCTGACATAGCATATTCACAATAAACAAGTGAGTTCATTATAAATCAAGTCATATAGCAATTCAACATTTAATAAGCTATTCAATTTAGTACCATTCACATAAAATTCACATTTCAATACCATATACATTATCATGTTATCATTTACCATTCGAGCATCAAGCTTGTAACATGCCATTTTCAATTCACTTTCCATTATTCAACTAGCTTGATGAACTCTAGTAAATAAACTCAGATACACGGGTAACTACACCACACTAGAGAGCACCATAGTGCTAACAGAGAGCACTGAAGTGATAAATAGAGAGCACTAAAATGCTAAGCATAAAGCACCGAAGTGCTGGACAGGGGGCACTGAAGTGTTAAATCCATATAAGTGCGCAAATAACCCTATTGGCATGCCAATCGTATCTTAATCATTTACTAAGTTCACATGGGCATTAATACTGTATTTGTAACATTTAAGTCACTGTGATGTCATCATATATATATATCATCCCATCATAAAACATTTCTTTACAAGTTAGTCAATGTCTCACTTTTTTGTACCAAATCGTAACTAATTCAAAATTACATTTACACATAAGAAATTTCATAATTCAACATATTTATATTAATATTACATATAATTACACCATATGAACTTACTTGGAAGAAATTGCAATAGCAAGATGTCAGGGACTAATCTGTAATTTTTCTTTTTTCTTGATTATCTTTCGGTTGGTTAAGTTCCCGATCTATATGATAATCCATTTTAATTTATCAATTCCAAATATTTTATAACATTCTAATTTATGCATATGACAGTTCAATTTCATTTTTTGAATGTTCCCTAAAATTTTACATTTTATTCAATTTAGTCCCTAAAATTGAAATTGCTATAACTTTCAGATTTGAGCTCCAGTTTTGAAACATATATCAATTCCATCCTTCTAAAACCTTATATTATAAAAAATTATAGAAATATAACATCGATTTTGAAATTTGTGCTCTTTCGTCCCTATGTTCAAAAACTAGCAATTAAACTTTACAAACTAGTCATTTTTCACTTCTAAGCTCAAAATCTATCAATTTAATACCAAAAGATTCAAAAAAAATCAACAATGAAAACTTTTGAAAACTTTAACAGTTTTACAAATTGATACCCGAGTTAGCTAAATCAAACTCCCTAGGCCTAAAAAAAAATAAAAATTACAAGAAAATTACTTAATTACACTTACCAATCTTTAGCCGAAAGTCTTGAAAGTTCAAAACCCTTTCTTTCTTTTTGTTTTCAGTTGAAGAAGAAGATGACAAGAATGTTCTTTTGTTTTTATTTTAATTTGGCATATTAATTGATTATAATTAACTTATAATTAACTAAACTTAAGCTTAATTAGCATTTTTATGGTTTACAACTCATTCCCACTACTGTATATTCATTTTTAATGACCCAATTTCTCAATTGGTCCTTTAATTAATTAAAAATTCATAGCTATTAATGTTTACTATTTTTACAATTTAGTCCTTGTACCTTAATTAACTATCTAATTGACAAAATTAAAGAACCAAAATTTAATTAAACCTTACACTAACCTTGTACATATTAAATATTAATATTTATGGACTCAAACATCGAAAATGAGATTTCGAAACCACTATTTTGATACCACTGAAAAATAGGTTGTTACATCACCTCTCGATCTCATCCATCTAGAGGCTCTAACTTTATCATATGAAGCATTGTAACACAATCAAGCAATTGATAGTCAACATGTATCTTAATAAAACTTAGCAACCAGCATTCCAATCAACCATTAATAAAATCTAACACAACATGGTAATCAAAACACAAACAACCATTCTAAACATTCAATCAAAGTAAACTAATTAATAGTTTAGGAATGCTTAGCCATGGAAAAGCATCCACATTCAGAGTTGAAGTTTGTGTTGATATTCATATTACATCGCCATCAACAAGAAAGAGATGAGATGTCTATAACAAATTAGAAAATTCTACAAAGCTTTCTTTAATAATTCTCTAAAAATCTAAAAATGCTCTCTACAATCTTATCTAAGTTCTAAATCTCTATTTGCTTCTATACAAGACAAGTATATATAATAAGAACTAAATGACCAAATTTTCCTCATTAAAAATAAGCTTTTCAAAGGCTAGAAATAATAATTTTACTAAAATGCCCTTTAGTATTTGTCACTTAATTCATGTCTACAGATTAACGTCACAACCTCCACTATTGCGGAGTTGCGACATTGATGAAAGACTTCTCTTAGGCTTGGTTTAAGGCATCAACGTCGGGACCTCAAGATTCGCACGTCGTGACCTAATGTCCGATGTCACGACTTCAACAATTTTTATGTTGTGATGTCACTTACTGTTTGTGCCTTCTTCAAACTGGTCTCACTTAATGTCATGCCCTCATACCATGCATGTCACAAAGTTGCCTTCAAATCTCCAACATATCATTCCAAACAGTTTCTCACGTCGCGGCCTCTTATCCATTGAGGCCGCGACCTTATGGCTGGTCATCTCCTAACACCACGTTGTGACTTCTGGCATCACCACGTCTCAATGTTAGGACCATGACATGCTTCTTTCTTTATTTCTAGAGCATGAAGTGAAAACCATTAGAGCTATCCCTATAAGATTATTCACTATAGTTGACAAGATTGTTTGGCACTTTACCAAAGATGACAAATACATAGTTAAATATGGGTATAATATTTCAAGGTATGTAACACCCCTAACCCGTATCCGACACTGGAATAGGGTTATGGAGCATTACCGAAAATTTTAGAACATTTTCAGATAATTCATGATATTTACTGTTCATAGTAAAGCTATCCACTTGAGTCATAGTCACTAAATTATTTATATATCAAGATAAAGAATTCCAAATTAAGATCCTCTTGATTTTTTAGAAACTAGACTCAAATATATTTCTACCATAAAAATTTAAGAATTTATAATTTAGCCAATAAGTACAGTTAATGCTTTAAACTTATCCCTGTTCTGATGTTTGACAGTTTCGACCTTTCTTCACTAAAAATTAATTATCTCTTAGTAAGAGATTTGGATGATGTTTTAGTTTGTTTCTATTGAAATTAGACTCATTAAGAGTTTAAACATACAAATTTAAACCCCCAAGTAGTTTTATACAATTTTTAATGATTTTCCAAAGTCAAAACAGGGGAAACCGAAATCAATCTGACCTTGTCTCACAAAACTTAAAATATCTCATAAAATTAAATTCTTTTGCTTACACCGTTTCTTCTATGTAAAACTAGACTCAATAGGATTTAATTTCATATTTTATTCAACCTCTAATTAGATTTACAAAATTTTTAGTGAATTTTCAAAGTTGGACTACTGCTGCTGTCCAAAACTATTTTAGTGAAAAATGTTGATAACTAAGTTTATAACACCTTCACTTCCTTTCAATTAAACCCTATACATGCCATATAAACCCTAAGATGCACAATAAAATTTACCGAAGTATTCTGGATAGTGTGCCCTGATGTGTTGATCCGATCCACCGATTTCACGTCAATCTACAAAGAACATTAAACACACAGGAGTAAGCTTATGTAAGCTTAGTAAGTTCATAGGCATAGAAAATAATTCTTACCGAACATTTTATAACACTTATACAATATATAATTTCACTAATTCTTCCTATTAATCACAAAATCAATGAAAAAATTCACTTGATTGAGCTCAATATCAATAAATAATCAATTTCAATCTCTTGGGTCCATTTATCGCTTACTTTTCTTAATCAATTTAGGGAACGGTTACGGAATTGAGTACTTCGTTTTCACAATGCCATAGTATAACTATGGTCCTGCACATAATCACATATCACACACCGAAGCCATAACCCAGCTATGGTCTAACACGGAAGCACATATCACACCGATGCCATAGTCCAGCTATGGTCTTATACGGAAATCACATATCACACCGATGCCATATCCCAAATATGGTCTTATACGGAAATCACATATCACATATTGCCATGGTCCAACCATGGTCTTTTTCGTCAATGCATATGAGTCACTGAACAAAAGTACTCAATCCAATATTCCACTAAATTAGAACTTTTATTCAAACATTCATATTTTCACAATTATCTCAGTTTAATAACATTCATATACAATAAAATACCATAGAATTCATGAAATTTTCATAAAAATTCATTAAATTTAGCCATATGAACTTACCTGGGCCAATCAGTAGAATTTGTAAAAAGTCAGGGACTAGTTTGATATTTTCTCTTTTCCGCGTTTATCTTCGGATTCCCGATCTATAATATAAATTTTTCCATTCATTAGCATCTAATTAAATACTAATTCACTTCGCAATTTATGCCCTTCAAATTTTGAAATTACACTTTTACCCCAAAATTTATAGTTTTTACAATTTAGTCCCTACTCAATTAACACTTTAATTGAACTAATTTTTCCTCAAATAACACTTTATCAAATCATTTTAGGCTATTATACAGCCTTTGATATTCAGAATTTCAGTACAAAACCCCAATTCCTAGCTTTTTCACAATTAGGTCCTAAAAATCAATTTCTACTAAAATCACTTAATAAAATCATAATATAATGAAATTAAAGCTTCAAATCTATGATAATTCATCATAAACTTCCAGTGCTCACTCATGGTAACTTTCAAAATCATTCATAGAATCAAAAACAAATGAATTCAATAGTTTGACTTAATTGTAAAAGTCACAAAACATGAAAAATTACAAAGAAAAAGTAAGAATTGAACTTACATGATGAAAAATATGAAAAAACAGCTTGAAAACTCTCTCCTATGGCGTTTTGGCTGAAGAAAAATGATGAAATCTCTAGATTTTTCAATTTTGTCTTTGTTTTATATGTTTAATTTGCAAAATTCCCAATTTTGCCCTTGTTTCTCCTTATTTTCTTACTGATTTTCTTACCCAAACCGTCCAGCCCATATAATTTGGGCCTAATTACCTTTTAAATCCCTTCTTATTAGTCACTTAAGCTATTTAATCACAATTTAAAAAATTTTGCACTATTTTCAATTTAGTTCTTTTTTATTAATTAATTATCCAAACGTTAAAATTTTCTAACGAAACTTTAATACTAACTCAATGACACTCCATAAATATTTATAAAAGTATTTATGGCTCGGCTTATGAATTCGAGGTCTCGATACCTCGTTTTAGACCCAATTTACCTATTAAATTCTTTTTAAATCACAAAATTCACTAATTCAAAAATTCTTCTAAATTCACACTTGACCCATAATTATTAATTTATTAAATTTTCAAACTTACTTGTCGGATTTAGTGATCCCAAATCACTGTTTTCGACACTACTGAAAATTGGGCTGTTACAAGGTAGCTAAATCACATAAATGAAGAAGGTGGTACTTATTCGAGAAGTAATAGACAAAGCTCAATTTGGAACTCGATATGGAATATTCAAGGTACCTTAAGAGTTAAGAATTTCATACAGAGAGCTTGTAATAATGTTATCGAGCTTTTTCAAACAAGTGTCCAAGATACAATGATGAGGTTGAATCTCTTGAGCATATTTTCTTTCGCTGTCGAATTGCAAAAGCGGTTTGGAGAGCATCTTCGCTTCACTATGATCCTACAAATATTGATTTCTCTAGCTTTTTTAACTGATGGATTGTGACAAATGAGAAATTTCTAAATTTTGGGTCTTTCTCGACCACAAGTATGACAGCTTGGGAATGTTGAGAAATATAGAGTTGGAATTTATGGATGTTTGAAGGCATAAATACTGACCCCATACAAATTTGGAGTGATGCTTGGAGGATTTTTTCTGAGTCTCTAAATGCTCAGAAGAATGCTTTGTCCCAATCAGCGCCTCGAATATTCGACTACTTCATGGAGCCCGCCTCTGTATAGTGTTATTAGATGCTGCCTTTGATAAGCAAATGCTACATTTGCCCGTGGGCCGTGGCAGCAATGGTTTATTCATTACAGGTGCAAATGCCTTAATCTTTGATGGATTTCCTTTTGTGGTCGAGGCTCTACTATTCGGTTAGAATCAATGTTGGCAGAACTTTTCTCTTATGTTAGTCGTTTTTGTAAAAAGACTGCCGATTGGGTGGCAAAGAATAGTAATAGGAGTCTGTGCTCTCTAAATCCTGAAGAGTTCATTCCTCTTTTGTAATATGGTTTTATTCTATCAATGAAGTTCTTATTACCAAAAAGAAAAACAAAATTTACATATAAATGATAAAAATTAGGGTGAGTAAAATTCGATTCGACTAAAAAAATTAAAAAAAAGTTCGAATTTCGAATTATTTGAATTGAATTAATTAAGTTAATTAAATCAACTTAATTTTTTTTTTAAATTTCTAATTTAAATCGAATTAAATTTTTGAATTCAAATAAGCCAAATACCAAACCATTTTACTCTCTTCCCCCACCCCCACTCAAACCCTTTTACTTTCCCTCAACCCCCCAATTTTTTTTCCTTTTACTTTTCCCATAAAAAAAATTTACTTTCCCCAATCCCTCAAACCTTTTTTTTCTTTTACTTTCTCTCCAAAACTTTACTTCCCTAAATTCACATTTTTTTCCCTTTTGCTTTCCCTCAAACCCCAAAAACTTTTTTTTTCGAATTTATGTCTACAATTTATGTTATTAAATTAAATTTCACATTTTGTACTATTTATATTATTGAATTGTTTAATCATGTTGAATCTTTATTAATTTATGTTAAAATTGAATTATTGATAATGCCATAAAATATTCATGTTAAAATTTTATGTTTGTATCAATTTTACATTTTATCTTTAAAATAACTTTTATAAAAAAATCAATTTTTTTACATTTAATATATTTTTTTATTTTCAAAATATATGGTGGCAAAAATCAGAAAATATTTGAAGCAACTAAGCAAGCAAAAAAGCTAATCAATATATAAAAGATTAATAAATAAATTATGAAGAGATGGAAGTTAATAACAAATTTGATTACGGTGGATAAATTTATTTTTTTAATTTAATTTGAACAAATATATTCGATTTGATTTAATTCGAATTCCATCTCACTCTATTAGATTCAAGAAAATTTCAAATCAAATTAGGATGATAAAATAAGATTCGTCAACTCGATTATCTCAAAATTTTTTCATTCGATTCGATTCAATCCGATCTGACCCTACTAAAAACAATATTTTGACTTAAACTTATTCAAGTGTATTTAATATTAGAATATTTATTTAACAAAATGGACCGACTTTATCATCACTGAAATTGATTTGATTTTCTGTGCGAAAGTTTGATAGTAGGGTGTGGAATACACCGCACCGCACATATATAAAAAACATAAAATGATAAAATAAAGTGAACAAATTTCAAATTATGAAATCAGCGTTACGGAACGCTTACTACTTCACTCTCTCTCGCTACTCCTTAAACCCTAACCCCTCACTTCTTCACATTGTTCCCTTCATTTCCACTTTTCCTTCGTTTCCCTCTGTCCTTTCCAGAAACCATCCCTTTCGTTCCCCTCTCTGCGCCACTCTCATGGCCGGCGGTGATTCCGACTCGCCGCAAACCTCTCCTTCTCTGGAGAAACAGTTCGAGAAGTTCCGAGTCCAGCTTGAAGATTCTGGCAGCTTACGGGAACGCATACGCGCCGTCGTTCTGGAAATCGAGTCGGCAACTCGGCTCATGCAAGCTAGCCTCCTCCTCGTTCACCAATCTAAACCAATTCCCGGTAACATTCTTCTTTTGCTTCTTCAAATTATATGATTTTTGTAATATTACCTATTTTATAATTTTTACGCATATGTTTATATCAACAGAGGTTTTGCAGAAGGCAAATTCTCAGATTAACTTACTAAAGGATCTTTACAATAAACTTGCTGAAGTTGTTAGGGAATGCCCTGGACAATATTACAGGTGAGATTCATTGAAGATTTTGGTTAATTTCAAATTTTATTTTAGTAGAATTTTTTGTGTTTTTTTTCTTGATGTGGTGTTCGGGTGTGTTACTGTGTTTAGGTATCATGGGGATTGGAGGAGTGAAACTCAAATGGTAGTTTCTTTGCTTGCCTTTATGCATTGGTTGGAAACTGGAAATCTGCTTATGCATACTGAAGCTGAGGAAAAACTTGGATGTATGTTTCAGTAATGAATATTTCTTCGGTTTTACGAGTAATTTTTGTATTTGCTAATGAAGACAAATGAGAAAGTTGGTTGTTTTGGCAGTGAACAATTCGGATTTTGCTTTAGACCTGGAGGATTATCTTGTTGGTATGTGCTGAAAGCTTCTCTAATTGAAGAGTTCTATTCTCTCATGGATTGAATTGAACTGTTTGTTCCGTACTATTTTTTTCTCTAATCTTAAAAAGATTCAATTTTCTTTAGCTAGCCTGAAGTATTCTAGTTATTGAATGGAAAGTAAATGTGGTTGACCACATCAATAGGCAGGATGAAATTCTTTGTACATTCTAATGCATTAGAGTCTTTTTCTTTATTAAAATGGCCAGGGTAGTTAACTGAACTTCAGTTTTCCATTTTTTTGGTTCATCTTATTCAAATGAGGACTGTCTCGTCAGACCAATTGATACTTGTGTTAAAATATTTTTAAGAGATTCACCTATCATATATGCTGTTTCTATTTCTTGATGAACTAAATGAAGCATTGTTGATTAATCACCTTTTCTGATTATTGTCATTCTTCAGTTTTTATGGTTTTTCTCCCTATATGTGCAAGAAACATGCAATGTCTATTACTTTGCATCTGAATTTGAGGGTTATTATTTTTCTGCCAATTGAATATACTGATCTGGGAACCTTTTTGATCTCTTGCAGGTGTTTGTTTCATGTCAAATGAAATGGTAAGAAATACGTCAGAAACTTACTTTCCCGGGCTTTTCAAATTGACAAATGCGTTCTTCCTACTCTATTGTTCTCATGTATTTTTTTACTCAGATGTTTAATGAGACTGCAAGTTAGAAAAGACTTGTTAGAATGTGATAATTCCAAATGGAACATTATGGTTTTGAACAACTGGTGAAATACAGCCCTTTGATGATGTCGTGGATGCTTTGTTAGTTACCTCCCAGTGAAATAATGTGGAAATGTGGCAAAAAGGCTTAACATAACATGCATTTCTCTTCGTTTTAACAGCCGAGATATGTGGTGAATCAAGTGACAGCTGGTGACTATGATTGTCCAAGAAAGGTGTTGAAGTTCTTGACAGATCTTCATGCAGCCTTTCGCATGCTTAATCTCCGTAATGATTTCCTGCGCAAGAAGTTTGATGGTAAGCTTAATCTTATCCAGTGCTTTGAGAATCCGGTGTTTTAAGCAACTTCTTATCGAAGACTGAGTTTTTGAAATGCTTTCTCATTATTTTAGGTATGAAGTACGACCTAAGAAGAGTTGAAGAGGTCTATTATGATGTTAAGATTCGAGGCTTAGCAACCACCGGGGATTCTGTAGGAGATCAAGGAGCCCAAAAGATATGATAGGTTACAGGAGTGGTACATACAACTACTAGGTTATCTCTTTCATTTTCTTAACTGCAATTTCTCAAGGGAGTTTGTGATCCTTCAATGCATGGTTTAAAGCCAAAATTTGCTACTTGAACAAAGGAAAGAGGGTTCAATAAAAAAGATGTAATAGAGAATAGGTGGCAATCTAATCCTTTTTTAATTTCTTATTCGATCTTTTGCTGAAGTTTTTCTTTTTGTGTTATTCCATCATCAATGGTTAAGCCTGGAAATCCACTGTTTTCGGAATCGGACTGGACTGGCCGGTCGAACCGGTTGGATTTAGAATCAGTGTAGGTCTAGATAGGGGTGAGTAAAATCCGATTCGATTCGATTCGAAAAATTCGATAAAAAATTTAAATTTTGAATTAAATAGTTCGAGTTATTTGAGTTAATTAAGTTATTCGGATCAACTCAAATAAAAAATCAAGTTTTTCGATTCAAACTCGAATATGAATTATACATTTCGAGTTATCCGAAAATTTGAATAAAAAAAAGTAAAATTAGGTCGTTTTGATAAATGTTAATAGTTAAAAGGCAAAATTATTATATTGTTTATGTAGTTAAATAATCTTGTATTTCGTCTACTAGTTAAATAATAAGTTTATGTAAACGTAACATTGAGTATAAATAATAGGATTTGTTAACTCGACTTGACTTGAAATTTTGTGACTCGATTCGATTCGAAAAAAATTAAATTGAGTTCGGTTGCTAAATAAGATTTGTCAACTCGATTAATTCGAAATTTTTTAACTCGATTCGACTTGACTCGATCGAATACTCACTCCTAGGTTTGGAATAAGGGGTTAGATTAGTTGACCCATGAATTGGTTGGGTTGACTGATTAGATCAGTTGAACCGGCGATCGAACCGGTTGAATTAATTTTTTAAATATATTTTTATTTTTAATAATTTATTCAATTTAAATGAATCGATTGAATCTATTAAATCGAAAGTTGATGATTTGATTAATTTAATTATCGACATTTCGACCACCATGATTTTATTTCTACGCATATTATTTGTGTCCATCGCGTGAATTCTTGATAATGATCTCAACTTTTATTTTTACCTTGTTTGAAGCTTATATATAAATAATAAATTTACATAAATATAAACACGCATATCTATATACTCGCACGGATGAAAAATGTAGGTTTCAGGAAGAAGAAAGGAAAATAAAGGTTCAGTTAATTAAATTATACTAGGTTTATGGGACAGTTGAATCATGAAAAAGATTATTTTAATAAATATATTTACTACATAAAAATCACATAATAGTCAATTGATGTTTTGATTACAACGATAAAATTAAGTGTTTTGGGTTCAAATATTATTATAATCAAATTTTTATTGATTTATCATATAAAAAAATAAAAATATTTTCATAAAAACATAATTTAATTTGTATATGAAAAGGTATTTTAGTAATTTCATAATTGAGCTGATGCTCAGTAAAACTCTTAAAACAAGTATAGACAAAATATAACTTAATTTGTATATGAAAAGATATTTTAATAATTTTATAGTTGAATTAGTGTTCATTAATTTGTGATATCAATTCAGTGAAATATTTGAAATAAGTATAAATATTATTTTTCAAAATCGTGTCTATCTACTAAAATGTAATTTTTCTTTTTAAAATGCTCTTGGATTGTATTTAGAAATAAATGAATGATTGAGATGCAAAATTTAAATTTGAGTTATTGATTGAATCTTAATATTAAGATTGAAGAATGAGTTTCAATATGCTGTTTTTTCTTTAATTTTTTTAAGATTAGAGAAAAATTAAAGGTAGAAGTAAGGATGGTATAAGAAAAAGTTCACTTGAATTGTCGTCCAGCCCAAAAGCCTAAAGCCTAGCCGAGTAGTGAGAACCTAATACCCACGAACTTGCTGAATTTACTCCTTCCAAACATCATATCTTACGCGAATATTAAGGATTAAATAAATATATTTATCACATGTATATCTTTTTGTAAAAAGATAATGTTCTCAAGGATTATTATCAAATCTATTTGCGTCGTCTGTTGATCGAACTATCCATTATACGGCTTCGAGTTCCACTTTACTAGTGTTTTCGAACTCGGATTATTTTACAATATGGACCATTTTTTTGTTTGTATCTTTAATTCCTGTTCTCTGACTGCAAACATATCAAATTACGAAAGAGAAAGGAATTTGAATTGAAAATGTGCTAGGGAATCAACATATTTATATCTTCTTGGTGGCTAAAAGCTTTCTGACCATGGATGCAAATTATTGCTCCCAGTAACATTCTCCAGCTATAGTGCCTCAAAATCTACATGTTTGAAACTCCCTTTATTGGTAAAATACCAAGGGAAGCTCCGGTGCAGGATTTTCCGTCAAAATATATGTCAGTAGGACAAGTATTTACTGGTCTTCTACATGCCAAATAGCATAATCAGCAATGGTTATAATAACTAAACTGATACTGGTTTATAGCGTATCATATGGTATAATCATTATTTAAAATGTTGCCTGTCTGTGACTATCATTAACGATTATAACCCTCAAGTGTTACCTTATATCTAGCTTACATATTGTAGAATCATGCAGGGGGGATATATAGGTTCACTTCCCATACGTGTGGGAACATTTATAGTTCATGATTTCAGGCAAATAAAGCCCTTGGCTAGTCAGAGACAGCTTGAACTACGGGTTTTAAGTGTTTACAGGGCTCCTTGAGTCATTGAGCCCTCCCTACCGGCAAAAATAAAGGTGGCTGCCCCAACTCCCTGTCGATTCATGACAGAAAACACACACACAGCTTAATTCACAAACAAAAGCTCAAAAAAGAAACACATACATGCATACAAGGCTTGTACTAGGAGATACATTACAACCAACCATCCAGTCCAGGTATTGAACCTACTCTTTTTTGAAGGTAAGTTCAAAAGCATCAGAGTAAATATCGATTAACTAATGGTCATGTATATATTATTATCCACTCCCATCATCGCCGTTATCACCACTACCTGGAGAATTGTTACCCCAATCATCGTATTTTTGCCTAGGAATGTTGTGGTGGTTGTCTATATTTTTCTCAACTGTGTTCCTCCTCCTTCCTTCAACGGCGACATGATGCCCTTGTTCCTGCCTGTAGATTCCACCGATCATGCCTCTCCTTGGCCTTGCCATGCAGCTATAACTCATCACCATCATCACACCCACAAACACCGACAAAAGCTTCAGCTTCATGCTGCTTATATGGTCATGCTCATACACACATCAATATCCCAAAAATATTTATGAATAAAAGCTTGTTAATTGCAATTTATAGAGAGATCCGCAATTGTTTTTCATTGTATACCTATAGTACTGTTCAAAAACTGATAAAATTTTAATTTTTTATATTAATATTTATAGATTTCATAATAAAAAATCTAAATTTACTAACAAGTGTTGGGCTTAGTGGTAAAACACATTGCACTTTTAAGAAGAGATGTAGGTTCAAATATTGGAGATGATATTGTCAAGAAGGACACCTACGAGCCCTCAACATAGACCATAAATTGGACATGGATAATACCCCAAAAAAAATAATCTAAATTTGATTTATAATAAAATCCAAAATTGAAGAAATGTATCCAAAATTTAACACAAGGGTTAATGCACTATTTGACACTTGAATTTTGGCATTTGTTCTACATTTGGGGTCTAAACTTTTTTTAGTCCAAAGTTAGTACTTGAATTAATAATTTTTCTCACACTTCAAATTTTTTTATCTAAATTAGTTCATGAATTTAATAATTATTCTCATAATGAGTTTAAATTGTATTTGAGCCTAAATTAATCTTTTATATTTTCTTGAAACAAAACTAGACTAAAAAATATAAATTCTAATATAAAAACTATTTTCAAATTTAAAAACTAATTTGAAAAATAAAAATTTAAACTAAGTTTGTAGACGTCTATTTTTCAAATGAATAAAAGAAATAAAAGACCCAATAAAGAAATGAGATTAAGTGGAAGATATTTAAATAATTACAATTAACAAATAGTTTTGAGGACCACTAAAGATAAGAGAAAAATTTGGGGTGTAGAGCCTTAATAGGGAAATTCCACCTTTGAAGTGGAAACATAATGGGCACAACTAGTCAATGAGTCAATCATGATTGTCTTCCCTTTTTGAGTTGCATTCTGAGGTCAAATCATAGAAGGCAACCCTCTTTGATAAAGGATGAGATGAATGAATACGGAAGTAGATTGTAAAGTTTGTCAAAGTCGCGGATTTGACTTAAGGTTCTAGACGTTCGGAAAGAAACTTGAATTTTGACATAACCTGAAACGAAATTGAATCCAAGTCAGATAAAATAATTAAAATAAATAATTAAAATAAAATAATAAATCAAATATTAAGGAAGCGAATAAAGAAGATAAATTGAAAGATAGAACGTGGCGTGTAGAAGTCCTAAGAAGCCTTGGAAATACAAAGAATCCACAACCCCCTTCAAGCGGCTCTAACTTCCCCTCCAAGATAGAAACCTTGGCAAGAAAAAGTTTGAAGATGATCCCCACAATCTAAAAAGATTGTTAAAACTCTTCTAAAAGAAACTCAAGAGAAATTCTTGAAAAGAAAAACCCAGAGAGAATTTATTAACTCAAAATAGAAATAGAATAATAATGAATTGTATGTATTGTGTACAATGTGAAGGGCCTATATATAGGCTAGCTAAATAAATTTAAATAAAACTCCTAAGTATACTAGAACTCTAATTTAATCTAAACAAGAAGTAGTTTTTAAACTGAACTTTCTTGCTAACATAAAATTCCTAAATAACAATTATCAAAAATTCGGAATAAAATAATAAAAAAAATAATAATATATGATAAATACAATATTGGGCTTATATATAATAAAAATTAAGCCTAAAACCCAAACCCAATATGATTTAAACTCGAATTAAAAGCCCGAAACTCGTAATTTCCGTCATAATCCCGTTCAGAAATTTTGCTCACGCAATCTTCACTAAAACGGTCATAACTTGAGCTTTTAAACTCAAAATTGAGTGATTCAAAATGCGTTTCGAAGCTAAGAAATAGATCTTCAAATGCTATGAAGACATCTCAACCCAGAAATGCCAGGATCTCATCCAAAAAGTCATCCCAAGTCTGCTGATTTTCTAAGCCTTAAAATTGGCAATTTTGATGATTGGAATCTAATAAATTTTACGCCATCCGTGCATGTATCACTCTTGCATTTTTCTATGAGACAATCTTAATGCAAATTAAAGGGGAGTTGATGAATTATTTTCTTTATATATATTAGATTTGCAACCTAACAAATAACCATATGTCCATCATCTTTGTGTCCTTGTTTAGTGCCATAATGTCTATTCCCACTTCTGTTTTCTTAAGCTAATAGTGTTTTTGCACTTCTCATCTCATGCATTGCTGGCTTAATATTACCAATTCATTTGTGAATCACTTTATATTAAAACATAGTTAATTTAGAAAAAAAGCTAATGCCAACATAAGCTCCATACTTTTTATGATAAATAACAATATTACTTTAATGAATGTTAAATACATGTATCTTTAATTTAATTTTTAGTATTTAAAAAGATCGTTTCTCATTATTCATATTTGAATTAAAAAAAATAAAGAATACAATATATGTCTATGAAGGCATTATTGTCTGTACCTATAAATATCGTTGCCAAAACTTGAGGCTTTTCACCTATCAGAATCTCACATCACATTAACATAGCTTGGTATAACTGAGATTCTTTATGAGCTATCCTTTCTACCAACTCCTAACCTTAGAGTACCTTTAAGAGCTAACTATTGAAAAAAAAATGTTGCAAAATATCAATTAATACAATCTTCTAGGATGTATATAATTAAGAGTTTGGAGCCAAACCCCCTTTTATTTTTTTCTTTTTTTTTTACAAGTGTTTCATCACTCAAGTCTCCCATGTAAAAGCACTCATTTTCAAAGTTTATGGAGGTGTTATAAGTTGCAATTGTTGCATCTTACTTAGTAACAAAGATGTTAGAGATTAATATATTTTATTGGCATCTTTTGATTAGATTACTGTTGTAACACCCTTTGTCTGACTCGATCGTTGGGTCCGAGTCACAGGATGCTACAGTCGTTGTCAGAGCAACTACAAGTAATCATATACTTCTTGACCATTTAAACATATAAGTAAACACTAAACACATTCACAACATGTCACAAAATCATTTTAGGGTCTCACACGAGCTTACAAAAGCTCTTTTGCTAACCCGAGTATGAATCAAGACCAAAACGTAAAGTTTTTAAAAGTCTCGGGGCGACGTCGCGACCTCAAAGCCTCCTTGTCACTGCAACTTCATCTCAAAAAGTCATGTCACAATGACATGTATGCCCACGTCATGGCTTCACTCATTGTCGAACAAAGTTGGAATGTCCAAGACTCCTCACTGCGACGTTGCCCCTGTTTTTGCCAAAATACACATTTGGTACCTAACACAATTGATTTCAAACCATACCTAATAGTTCATTCAATCATTTGCCAACTTTTCCAATGTTAAGATGTGATAAATTCATACAAAAACAATTTAAGACATTGACATAAACTTAATAACATATCATTCAATTCATAATTATAATTTATTCACCTAACTAATCCAAATCAAGACCATACCTTTAGCACATACATATTTGCATAACTTTGTACAACTAAGGCTTGCATTTTTATAAACTAAATCACCACAAATACATATGTCAAACTATACATTTACATACGATACCCAACCATCAATCATATTTATCATAAGACTACCAAATCTCAAAATAACCATTTACGCACTAGGAACCTTAGGTACATGTCACATACACTATAGGAAATTAAGCTTTTAGCGGCATTTTTTGTGGCGTTTGGACTGAAAACATCGCAAATGTTATACATTAGTAGCGCTAACCGAAAAATGCCGTAATAAGTAAAGCAATAGAAAAAAGGTAAAGTAGTAGCGGTGTTTTTCTCATAAACGCCACAAAAGGTAAGCAATAATGGCGTTTTTTCATAAATTCTGTTAAAGATAAAGCAATAGCGGCATTATGAGAAAAATGCCGTAAAATATCCTTTTTATTTTTAACAAAACGACACCATTTTTGCTAGGATTAGTTTTATCTCCAAATCAGTTTCCCGAAATCCCTTATTTTTTTCCCCTAAAAATTTTCCCCAAATCCCTTAGATTTTCCTTGACCGTCTGCTGCATTGTCGTTCGGCTGAGAAAGGGGAGTTCTAGGAAATCTGGTCGCGATTCGGCTGAGAAGAAAGAGCCTGTGACGACTAGTAGTGATAAGCATACAAGGGAAAGGAAAGTCGTAGAAAGGTATTCAGCTCCTTCTGTTGCAAGGTCTTCCTCGTCTAAAATTCTGTCAATTGAAAATGTATGCTTTCTTTTCTGGGGTTAAGGATCTGGTTTCATTCAAGTTATTTTCTTTGTGTTATTATTTTTTTTTGAACTTTGATTTGCTTTTCAGGGTCGTGGTACTCAGCTTAAAGATATTCCCAATGGTATGCGTCTGTTCTCTTGCTTATTTGATTTTTTCCTCTAAGGTTCTACTGTATGTTTTCTTTGAATTTCATGGGATTGGATTGATTGTGATTCTATTTGTATTCAATTCTGGGTCCTTCGAAGTAATGTAGTCTATGTGATAAATGGAGCCCAATTCTAGCTGCTGCAATTAGCATTAGCAAAATACTTTTATTTTCATAAAATAGATAGCTAAAAACAAGAAGCCCTTTGATTTCAAATCAAGTGATTTTTCAAATCTAGCATCTAGAAGAGCAATCTGATTTGACCCTCTTACAAGCATCACTTTCTAGCTGCAATTTACTTGTCACGGGAACATTGATATATGTATGGATTTTAAGGCAGATAAGAAGCATATAGACTTTTTAGTTTTGCTATTTAAGTATTTTGTGTGAACCAACTAATTTATTTTTGTTAATGCCACTTCATACTCGGGGACTTCGGAGATTTCATTTTTATCCATCTCATGAAAGGTTCTCTTCATAATGCGCAGGCGACATGATTTTTTTCATTTTGAGTAAGCTGGCAACATTATCTTAAGATGGAAGGAAATGCCAAATGCTCAAAGTTGATTGTTTTGTATTATTCAGAAAAGTACTAAAAAGAGTCATTATGGTTTTTCTCTGCTTATGTTTCTCTATCCTGAGGTTTCATTTTTCTCTGCCTGATTTGTGAAAGGTCTTCTTCATTGAACGCAACCAACATATTTCAAGATGAGAAGGAAATATTATCTAAATGCCAAATATTTGCACCGTGACATAATCATGATGATTGTTTCTTATGGATCACTTAAAAGATATTTGAGGAAAGGATTCATTATGTTTTTCCTATGGTGATTTTTCTCTTTCTCAATTCTCAGAATTCCTATATTGTTTTTGGATATTGCAGGTTTTTTATGGGTTTGAGTATGCACATACGATATCACATATCAAAGAGGCATTGGTGGAAGCTATGCCTAGGAGCAAATTGGAGCTCATTTTTGCTAATGTTATGTGTTCCATTATTAATCTATTATGTAACACCCCTAACCCGTATCCGTCGTCGGAGTAGGGTGATGAGGTGTTACTGATCAATACACATCATTTAACATACATAACTCATACATTTATGCATTCCTACTCAAATATCATTTAATCAAAAACATATTGTCCCTTATAAGGGCCTACGAGGCATTAGACAAGCTTCAGAAGTGGTTCGGGACTAAACCGATAGCTCGGGGAATTTTTGGAAACTTGGAAAAATTTTAATCATACATACGCCCGTGTGAACAGGCGGTGTGCCTCACACGGCTCCAGTCACGCTCGTGTCTCAAGCCGTATGGAAACAGGGCATACATACTGACTTGGGTCACACGGCCAACCACACGCCCGTGTGTCTAGCTCGTGTGCCCTTTGAAGTGGCCACACACGCCCGTGTGCCAAACCGTGTATTAGGCCGTGCCAAACCTGTAGGGTATACTGACTTATGCAACACGGCCAAGTCACACGCCCGTGTGCTAGGCCGTGTGCCATTTAGGGGGGAATACTGACTTGTGCCACACGACCAGTCACACGCCCGTGTGTGAGACCGTGTGGAGCATACTGACTTCAATTCAATTTCAACACCAGGGGACACACGGCTGAGACACACACCCGTGTCTCTGCCCGTGTGGACAAAAATAAGCTATCTACTAAGCCATTTTGCCACCCATTTTGCACATACCTACACAAGCTCAATTGATACCAATTTAAGACACAATTAAGCAGCCAAAAGTCATCAACCAATACACAATGATACTATATCCATTTCAACCATTTCAATACTCAATTCAATGCCATTTACCTATTCAAATACTTATCAACTCATCTTGCTTTACTAGACATAATTCACATATATGATTCATTCAATAAAACCATTCCAAATATGCATTATCAATTCAACCTCATTCATTCATTATAGGTCAATTTACCTAATTCAAAACAAAGCCATTCACAAATCTTTATACATTAACAAAATCATCATCACAAGTCAACTTAAATGACCCAATATACATGTTCATCAAACATACCAAAATGACCAAAGCCTATACATGTCATATACCATATATACACAACTCAAAAGTACCAAAATAGATGTCCGATAGTACGATGAAGTTCCTGACGATCCCCGGTTCTGAGCTAGCTTCGATTTACTAAAAAACATAGAAGAAAAATAAACAAAGTAAACTATAAAGCTTAGTAAGTTCGTATGTATATATGAAATAATCAACATCAGTCATTAACACTTCCAAATAGATACATAATTTGCAATTAAAACCTCAATTAATGAGATAACATAAAGTTTAACTACAAAGCAACTCATAAGTTCTCATCTTCTTATAATTCATCATTCGAACAGTTTTCTGTACATACGTGTACTTATACATATCTATTCTCACCAATTCGTTTATCGAATCACTTCGAGTTTATAAATGCTTACGATATAAGTACGTCGACTTTCCAATGCCATATTCCAACTATGGTCTTACACATACATTGCCAAGGCCCTGCCCTGGTCTTACATTCACATGCCATAACCCGGTTATGGTCTTATTATCCGATTTTACCATAGCCCATCTATGGTTTTATTCAGCAACTCGTTTACTTAAACCGTGCATTTAATTTAATATCTCCACATTTATCGAATAGAATGAATACTATTTCAATTTCATACATCACATAAATAGATACACATTTAAGTTCAGTTATACGAACTTACCTCGTATACAGAAATGACGGATCGGGTCGACTACTCAATAACCTTTCTTTTCCCCCGATCTAAATTCGAATTCTTTCTTTTTTGATCTATATGAATTCAAAATTAATTTATTCAATCACATATTCTTTCAATTTAGTCCATATCACACTTTAAAGCACTTTTACACTTTTGCCCCAAGTATTTCACAACTTTTACAATTTAGTCCTTATTACACAATATCACAATTTGATGCAATTTCATCCAATCATATGCTTGCCGAATTTCCCTAATACACATATCAACCCACATTTTTCATTTATTCGCATATTTAACCACATATTTTCACATTTTCTCTAACTCCTAATTTGCATTTTCACCAAAAATCACTTAACAAAACTTGTTTAACTAATATCAAATATTCATAATCTATCATTAAACATCAAAATACTCATATATTCATCAATGACAACATTCAAAATCTTCAACAATTTTGCAAATTAGTCCCTAAGCTAGCTAGACCTAGATGCAACGATCTCAAAAATGTAGAAATCATTAAAAACGGGACAAAAATGGACTTACAATTGAACATTGAAGTGGCTGAATATTTCAAGCCCTAAAATGGCTTTCTTCCTCCTTCAAATTCGACAATAAGAAAGAAAGATGAACACAATTTTAACTTTGGTTTTTACTTATTATTAACTTATTACTAAATTACTTATTTAGCCTTAACCATTAGCATTAAAACACTTAATAAAAGTGTCCATAAATGTCCACCATATAAACAATTGGTCTAATTAAAACATAAAGACCTATACTTTAAAAACCATAGCAATTAAACACCTTTAACTTATAGAACTCTACTTTTACACTTTACGCGATTCAGTCCTTTTTCTCAAATTAACTATTTAAACGATAAATTTCTTAACGAAATTTTCACACAAACATATTATCATGCCACGGACATTAAAATAATAATAAAATAATTATTTCGACTTCAGATTTGTGGTCCCAAAACCACTGTTCCGATTTGACTAAATACGGGCTGTTACATATTAGAAGATCATAGGAAGTCCGACGGACTTGGATATTTGGGCAGTTGTTCTTCTGTTAACAGTTTAGGTGCGACAACTGGTACTAGGTGTAGTCTAGGAGGCTTGATATGGGATCTACTAGAAGGAGGGAGAATGGAAGATTACTTGCTTTTATGGATTGGGCCTGACAATTAAACTTTTTCCAATATTGTGCTGACATTTAATGGCTGTGAGATAGGTAGACATGTTGCCATGTTTCCCCAGATACTCCCATATTTAAATATAGTAATTACTGATGCATTCATTCCTGAAGCTATATGAGTACATACACCACAGAGCAAGGACATTTTACTTCTTGTTTGCATCTATGGACATGAATTTACCTTTTTGTTAGCTTTCTGCTTGGTAAGTTGGCATAATTTTTCGTAATTAAGAATTGCATTTCTTCCTCTGCATCTAGCCAATTAAATGATAGACTCCTACTTTTCATGCAATCATATGTTGATTTCTTTTTATTTTTTTACCATGCATTGATATACTTTCTTCTATGCTCTTGCTAGACTATCTCAGACATTTTGATTAAGGAAACAATATTTCATCTAGTCTGAAAGTGATTCTTCAAATGATGATTTTGGAAAATTAGCTTCTTTTAGTGATCCATGTACAGTACACATTTAACAATGATAGAAGAATATGACAATTTTATCTTATCGGGAAGCTATTTGTTTAAATTTTGATGTTTGTTTTTGTCAAATATGATGCAATAGAGGAACAATTAGTTACAAATGTTTCACAACAGAAAATGATCCTTAAGCGTAGGTAGGAACAATTAGTTACAGATGTTTCAGACTGTGTGGTTAATCTAAAAAATATTACATTTTTGCAGTGTGATGTTTTCATCTACGTCTCATGTGCGCAAACTGCACTTTTGGATAGCAAAGAGTTCTTAGCACCTGTTATTACTCCATTTGAAGCCATGCTAGCTTTCAGCAGGTGAATAACCATTAACTATTCTCATTTTATGTTTTATTTGATTGAGAATAAACTTAACTTTCTCTAATCTGTCTTGACTGTCCTCTCTTTGCTTGTCCCCTATTCCCAAATCCTTTCAGCATTCTATCTACATGTTTAGTCATATATATATCGTTTTTTATTTTCTCAGTTCAACTTAACTATGCTTTATGGTGTAACTGGGTAGGCCATATGAATGCTTATGCAATTGCCAGTTTAATGAAATACCTCTCTTTTAGTGAACATATTAAAATTGAAGGATTGTATGCTTTGTGAAACTGAGGAGACTGGCCAGTTGCATATTTTTATTTTGTCCCGGACTTTCTATTTTTCTAACTTGAAGAAAGATGTAATATTAAAGATAGTAAGAAACGATGAATAAAGATGTTTTCTTTACGAAAGTTTTTGCTATTGTTGGAACTCACATGCTGAGTGTCTAACCTACATTTGTTAATTTGTTGGAACTCACATGCTTTACAAATTGTTAATTTGTTCCTTCTATAGTCTTAGTTGGTTTGGTTTTTCTCATTCTGTATTGGTCTTTTTTAGTTGGTTTAGAAATATAATTCGTTTGATTACAGATTTAAGTGATATTACCAATGAATATTTCTGGATTCAGAATAAATTATGTTTCACTTGCCTAGTAATGATTTATCTAACATGGATTGTTGCTTTTTTTGTGTTTATGGTGGTACATGACATGCATTATCTTTGTTTTTGGTTATTATTAATTTCTCTGGACCTTTTTGTTTTCTTGAATCTTGTGATTTGTTCATTGTCATCTTTGTCATGGTTCATGGCTTCATGGTGAGCTTTTCACTTTGATAAGGTTAGCTATGTTGATTGCACTTGCATGAGTTTTTGTGCTTGTATCTTTATTAGACAAGAATGTTTGTTTTTTTCCCCTTCTATATGGAGGGTTAAAACATTTTATTTTTGTGACTATGTTCATAGGTTTTGATGTGTCTAACATTGGTTCGTTAGGAAAGCTGATCATCATTGTGATGACATTCCTCTATCCTAGTTGCCTTCATTTTTTAATCAATTTGGTTTTAGTAATTTTAGTTTGCTAGATTCTCTTTGTTGGAGGAACCAAAGTTTATACATGTTTTTGTTTAGGTAAAGCTGGGCTTGTAGATTCACATATTTTCTTTCTAAATCTCAAATAAGGATATGCTGCAGGAATCCAGTTGGGAATTGTTGCTTGAAAATTATAACTTTTCTCTGATTTTATATTTTTGCTTGTCTCTGTCCTATTTTTAATACCCGGCATTTGTTGGTGGCCGAGAGTGCTTGATGCTTGTTATTTTTTTTCAATTTCTCTCTACAGAAGCGACGTAAAACACCCCAAGGTGGAGATTTAAGTCATCAGCAAAGGTTTTTGCTAAATCACAAGGTAGATTTCACTAGCTATACTGTTTCTGTTATGCTGGTGTATAGAGTTTTGTTATGCGGGGGTATTCTTAAAAGAAAAAGGAATATTTGAAGTGGTTTTTGAGTTTATTAATTTTTTTGTTCAACATCCATTGTGTTTATGTTTTGACAGGTAAAAGCAAAAGCAGCAAGAACCTAAACCCGAGCCTGGAAGGGAAGAGATTCATGAAGTAGTTGTAGATATACTAAAAAAAGTGGACTTCAACACTGTAAGTGTTATCTTTATCTATTTAATTCTTAGATGAAATGATTAAATTCAAGATATTTTTGCTGAAGTTTTCTTATATGATGCATGCAACATTATCTGATATCCTTCGGCAACTAGGTATGTTTTACCTTCAGTCATTAAAAGTATTTAAGTTACAATATTGATACTTAGACTCTTAACTAATTATAAGATTTTGATAATCTTAGGTATACACTTTGCCCTGGATTTGATGCACTGATCGCTGCAAATCAGAGTTTTAAAATTTATAAAATAATGATCGAACCTGGAAACCAACTCTGACGACGATTAAAGGCAAGTGCACCTATCGAACAGTAGTATAGTTTAGGCAAGACCGGATTGTCGAACCCAAAGGAACTAAAAGTACTAATACTCACCGTCTTTTTATTATTTAGCCTTAATATAAAGTGATGATTGTTTAAACTAAACTAATCTACTTACTAAGCTAAGACGCAAAGACAAAAAGAATAAATTCGGGAAATAACTTTTGGGAAAACTCAGTTGACTCAAAAGATACCCTTAGGAAAAATCCACCTAGACTTCACTTGTTATCTAACCTTGAACCATATGATTTAATTACTTAGTTTGATCCGTGAGACTCCCTAATGTATATTAAACCCTCTCTCGAGGCGAATAACGTCTAACCCTAGGTTAATTAGTGGAACTCTCGTTCGCTTATAATAACCCCCTAGAATAGCAGTAAATCGATCTGTGGACTCCCATATTAGGTTTCACCCTAACCCGACAAAATCTCGTCACCCTATCTCTAGGTGTGCGATCAACTCCGCTTAATTATGTTGGATCTACTCTTAGGCAGGGTCTATTCCTCCTCCACCTAAGCACATTAGATTTGGATTAAGTTCACACAATTAAGAACAAATTAAGTTATTATCATATAATTCAAAAAATCAAATAACAAGATTCTTCATAGGTTTCATCCCCTTCGGGTATCCGAAGGTTTAGTTCAGAACAATAAAAGATAACATCTCAAGAGAAAAGATAAAACAAAACATAAGAAATCCCTAAAACCCTCTGAAGGAATTGAAGAGGAGATCCTCCGTCTTGAGTAGAATTCCGGCTTCTTGAGATGGATCAACTGGCTATCTTCGAGTGATTTTCACAAATCTGACCTTTTCGGCTTGGCTTCTTGGCCTAGCTATCCGCCCCCTTTCAGCTGGTACCTAGGGTGTATTTATAGGCTTTTGAATCACGTTTCTTTCTCCCTAAGTATCCTTTCCCGAATGAAATTGCTCTTCTCTACGGCAGAGGCACGGCCATGGCACACGCCCGTGTAAATCGTGGCCAGGCCGTGTTCGACACTGTTGAATGAGGCACGACCGTGTAAGTCGTGGTAAGGTCGTGTTCTAGTAGGAATGGTGGCACGGCCGTGTGGCTTGAAGTTCAGGCCGTGCTGATTTCGTGGCTTGGCCCAATTTGGTCCGTTTTAAGCCCGTTTCTCGTTCTTTTCGTCATCGGGTGCTTTCCTGAGTATAAGACATGAAAAGAAAGGATTAAGAGCACCTTTTTACATAAATTGGGGCTTAAATCATCCAAAAGCATACTAAATGTGGGCTTAGAATATGTTACTTTTACGGGTTATCATGCACAGAAAAGTCGAGGTGAAGGATATCATTACAGATTGATAAATAACATGTCTAATGAAGATAAGGAAGGGGATGAAAGTGAGGAGAATGATGATACAGGCGGTGGTGCTAATAAAGATGGTGATGGAGATGATGATGCCTAGTTCTCACTTGAGGAAATTATATGATTGGTAATTTATCTCTCCCTCTAGGGATTTGATTTGCAATTCTCAATAGAATTATAAAATTGTAGTTGTAACACCCCTAACCCGTATCCGTCGCCAGATTAGGGTTACGAGCATTACTAAACCTCACACATGTCAATGCACTTTATAAGGACAATTACTTTGATAAATGTATACCAAATTTTACTATCACTAATAATCATGTATATCTCATCTAATATCAAATCATTTACTTACATAACATCAATAATATCATTAACATCAACTAAGGACTAATTACAATCAAATAGCAAATTTCCATTTTATTAGGCCATTCAAAAACAAATATCGAATATGCATATAGTGCTTATCCATTAATTTCATTTCCATTATCACCTACAATTAAACCATTATCCAATATACTTATTCCACATTCAAATATACCACAATTATAAAATCCAAATCAACTTGTTTATTTCATAATTTCTTATCACATTCAGCATATTCACTATACATATATATATATACATATATATCATCATGAGTACACCTTATCTAATTATTACATCATTAATTTAGCCATTTGTGTCACATGGCCAAACATATAATATCACTCAAAGAGATAATTTAAGCTTCATACTAAAACTAGCCATAGCCGAATGTCTACAAATAATACACATCAATTTGCTCATTAATATTTCACCTTTGGTATACACATGCACAAGATGCAACTTATTTCATTTATATCAAGTCACGTTGATACATTCAATTAGACATGCCGAAACAATTCAACATCATCCCAATGTCATATATATATATACCATATTCAATCAATTACTAGAAACTTAAAACTAACACACACCCATTATGAACTAGCTTTCAAACTAGACTTTTTAATAAATATACTAATATACTCAAATAATAATTCCATATTTAAACATGATCAAACCAACTCAAACATAAAAGCATAGCCATTTTCGCATGGCATATACATATATATAAATATCATTCGAACACAACCCAAGAAATATTGCCTATACATGCCATATGTTTCAAAAAGGGTACAACTTAAAGAAATACGAAGATAGATGATAGTGCGAATGACTTTGACGAAGATCCTGAGAGCACGAGCTAGCCTTCAAGATCTATACAATAGTCAAACAAACACACATACGGTAAGCTAATATAGCTTAGTAAGTTTTAAGCAATGGTAAAAATTATACAACTAATCAATAAACAATTTAATTAATCCAATATGATCAATATCGAATTCATAAGTACAAAATGCAATTTAAGTCACCATTCATCATCCACCGTATCTAACATATAGCTCAATTATCGAGTATTCAAATATCATATGCTCTCTTTGAAACAAGCTCAAAGTTTAATAATCACATCTCAGTTCTATATTCACTTAACAAATATAACTTACCTCACTAATACCTGACTATTATGCTACCTTGTATCACATACTCATGTATCGTTTCTCGTTATTCTCCTTTCAACAGTTTATGTCTCCAAAGTCTCTGTAACTCTGCACACACAGTGCAAATTTCGTAACGTATTGCACACATAGTGCCGTTACTTGAGAAAGAGTACACATAGTACCATTCGATAGTAATGTATCGCACACATAGTGCCATTACTATTTAATTCGCACACATAGTGCCTTTTATCAGTAATGTATCGCACACATAGTGCCATTACTATTTAATCCGCATACATAGTGCCATTTATCAGTAATGTATCGCACACATAGTGCCATTACTATTTAACCCGCACACATAGTGCCATTTAACCGATTTCGCACACACAGTGCTCGGTACTTCAGTTCGCACACTTAGTGCCTTTTACGAGACCTTTTCTTTGATCTTCAATACACTTGTAATTCCATTACCATTCATACATTCTCAATTTATCTCATTCAAGTACTAACACATTCGGCATTACTTAATTTACATAGTTCTGTTAATAATATACATATATCTATCAACAACTCAATTGCATCTTCCATTACCATTACATTCGGCAAGTTCAAACATTTTCATTCACAAATATCCAATTCTTCAATTACCATCTCTTCTCATTTTACATTTCCATTTGTATACATAACTATTCCTTAATACAAACACATATATTTAACCAATTCATATATTCGATAATTTCACATATTTACTCATATATGCCAACTCATATTCGGATATTATATACACATCCCATTATTTCATGATACATTCGGCAATTAGGAAATTAAAATGTTTACATTTTATATTCATATGTACATTAGTATACAATTGAATTCAATTCATCCAACTACTTAAAATTTACCTCAAAAATTGTCGAATTAAGGTTTCCCAGCTACTCGTTCATTTTCACTTTTCCCTGATCTAATCCCGTTTCTTTTCGTTCTTGATCTAAATAATTCCCAATTAAGCTCATTCAAATACATTTTTAGTCAATTTAATCCAAAAACACATAATTATGTAAATTACCATTTTACCCTTGACATTTACAACTTTTACAATTTAGTCCCTAATGCACAAAACACAAAATACACATAATTTGAGTTCACTCCTTAAGGGCCGAATGTTCTTCATGCTTATATAAGTCCATACAAACTATTTATTTAGCATTTTAATCCCTCAACTATTTATTTTAACATTAAATTCTAATTCACTCAATTTCATCAAAAGTTCAAGAACAAAACTTACTAATCTATCACCTATCATCAATATTTCACCATTAATCAACAAGAACATCAAGTTTCCTTCAATGGCATCTCATGAAAAACACAACCAAATCACAAATTACAACATGGGCTAAATAAAGCTCACAACAACTATCTCAAAAATGCAAGAATTATCAAAAATCAAGCTAAATATTTACCTTAATCAAGTTCAAATGTGGCCGAATGTAACTAAGCTTTCTTTTCTTTTTCTTTGGCTATTTTTCGGTCATTTTAGGAAGAGAAGATGAACACTTCTCATCTTTTACTTATTTTATTATTTTATCAATTAATTATAATACATTAATATTAAAATATAATTAAAACATGTCAATCACTATTACATGCAAATGATGGACGGCACTAAGCCAAATTTTTGGCTAAATTGCACTTTTAATACCTCAATTAAAGAAGCCACCTTCAATTTAGTGCTTACACATTCAACCACCAATTTTTCATTTTATGCAATTAACTCCTTTTTCACAATTATGCACTAAAACGATCAAATTTTAATATGAAAATTTCACACACACTAATTCACACATAATAAGCATTTAAAATAGTATTGAATTATTTTTTTCTGACTCGGATTCGTGGTCCCGAAACCACCGTTCCGATTAGGGTCGTAATCGGGCTATTACAGTAGTCATTTTAGATGTTCAATAGGTGGGATTGTAACATATGAGGTAGTTACTCTTTTGTAGTAACTTATTGTAATATGCTTGTAGTTGAAGTTTCTCATAGTGAACATCATGTTGTTTATTCGACAGAAGTTGCAAATATTTGAGTTTTAGAAGAAGGTTGTATTGTAGTCATTAGTTTGGGTTTTCAAAGATGATTATGTTAACATTTTGATCAAACATTATGAACAGTTCTCCTGTTAATGTTTTTGAACTAAAAAACAATTTAAAATGTGTCAATTGTTAGGTCATTTAAATTTTATATGATCATTTAAGGTAAGAATGTAACACCCCTTACCTGAGTCTGACACCGAGACCGGATACGAGGAATTACCATTCTTAATCTTACTTAACACTTCGAAACAGGCTATAAAATTTCATTTAAGCCTATCACTTACTCAACCTCGGCTTACGAGACCTTAAACATACCTCCGAAAGGTTTTGGAACTAATCCCGAAGCTTTTACGAACTCACGAAACTTTTCATCAAAACAGGGGCCACACGCCCGTGTTGGTCTAGGGACACGCCCGTGTGCCCCTAAGACATGCCCATGTCTTCCACCCGTGGTCGACACTGACTAATTCACACGGCCTTGACACGCCCGTGGCACTGGACCGTGTGCCAAACCTTGGTACTCTGACTTATCCACACGGCTTGGGCACACGCCCATGTGCTAACCGTGCCTCCCACACGGTCTAGACACACGGCCGTGTGTCTACTCATGTGGGAGATTAACAGGCTATCTACCAAGTCCTTTTGCCACTCTCATTTGCATACATTCATACATCATCACATAGCTCCAAATAGCATCAATATAACTCTTGAATTAAAGACATTTAATTCATACAATGAATTCTTCATCCCAAACACAAGGGAGAACTATTTCCAATACAATTACAATCTACTTAAGCCATCATCTATGGCTATTCACAACCAAAACATAACTCACTTATGCCAACAAATTTGACTATATTAACTATGACTTAGTCAACTTTAAAAGAGGTCCCTATACATGCCATGACTCAAAAGAACTTGAAACAGCATACCAAGCTTCTACTCGATAGTGTGAAAACATCTTCGGCGGCCTTCAACCCGAGATAGTCAAAATAACCTATAAGAGATGGGAAAAGAAAAGGAGTAAGCAATAATGCTTAGTAAGTTCATCTGCATATAACTGACAAATACTGATATTCATTGAATATATACAACCGCAAGGTATTATAATAAGTTTTTCTCATAAACTCATGGTTACTTACTCAACTATTCTTGAAGCTCACTCATTAGATCTCTTACCACATTCTTACCATGCCTCAAGCCAACTGCTCGTGTTAATTAGCATACATTCCTGCACTGGTCACCACATGATCAAGTAGAACAACACATTCAGCATTTTCAATAAGCCACTCATACTACTAAACTCTCGGTGGTTTCGCAATTAGCCCTCCATTGATCTCTAGTAGGGTGGTATCACACATAGCCCACCAATGATCATGTAGAATAACACATCCAGCATTTTCAATAAGCCACTCATACTACTAAACTCTCGGTGGTGTCGCACTTAGCCCTCCATTGATCTCTAGTAGGATGGTATCGCACATAGCCCATCAATGATCTCTAGTAGGGTGGTATCGCACATAGCCCACCAATAATTTATAAGCGATGGTATCGCACACAGCCTATCAATTACTAATTAATCAGGTGGTAACGCACACAGCCCACCGATAATAATATGGTTGATGGTATCGCACACAGCCCATCACTAACCATTAATAAGGTGATATCACACATAGCTCACCATTATTATACATTCATGGATAGTTATCCACATTTATTTCTCTATTTCAAATGTTCATCAGAGAACATCCTCACACACTACTATTCTTACTTAACTTTCTACGATACTCGTTCGCATTCACACAATGCATCAATAAATCTATCTCATGCAACTAAGCTGTATTGATTACACATAACCCACTAGGAGTTCATCATATACTGAATTCATCTCAATTCAATTCTAACACACACTTGTGTTTCTCGTGGTGCAACCACATACTTTCTCATTTTCGACATACCCGTTGAATCACTCAAATTGTTAAATAACACTTTTGAGTTTCATACACCTAATGTCACACTAACATCATACCCCGATAGGGTCTTACATGCATTAACATATCGATGCCATGTCCCCGACATGGTCTTATACGAATTCTCACACCAAGGCCATATTCCAATATGGTCTTAGACGGGACCTTAACTATCATCATATCATGCTATATACATTTCCCATTGCTCTTAGATTCAATTCTCTTGACGTCTCATCAAAAGATATTTCATACATTCATAGAGTAAATATACATTCCATACAACATTGGAATATCAAATTAACTCATACGTAATTACAACATTTGCATATGAACTTACATCGATGTCGAAAGGGTCGAAAGAGATTTTTTGCCCACATTTCTCTTTTCACCTGTTCTAGGTCCGAATCTCATTTTCTTTGATCTAGATCAATTGAATTTACTCATTTAATCACTTATAAATCATAATACACCGTAATCTACACTTAGGCAAAAATGACTAATTTGTCCTTATACTTTGGCAAAAGTACGATTTTGCCCCTAGGCTCGTAAATAAATTTTCATCACAATATATTATTAAACAAGCCTAGCTGAACATTTCATCCTCTTACAACTATCCACAATTCCAACTATTTCATGCCATAATGAACAAATTACAACCTTTGCATTTTAGTCTCAAATAGGTGTTTTCACAACATCACCTTTCACAAAAGTTGTTTATCATCATCCTATCATTCATTTTCTTCCATAAAAATTCATCAAACAACATAAAATCTATCATGGTAAGTCCCTAGACTTTCAACCATATTGCAAACTAGTCCTCTCATTAGCTAGCTTAAGCTTTGAGGACTCCAAAAATACAAAAATCATCAAAAATAACCATCAAAATGACTTACTTGTAGAGAAAATGAGCTGCTAAAATTTTAAGCCTTCAAAGCCCTCCCATGGTTGATATTTTCGGTTGGAGAAGAAGACCAAATAAAAAGGCGATAACTTTTGCTTAAATCATCTTATTTTATTCATTTTCTCCAACTAATATCACCAACTTTTAATCATAATAAATGCACTTGTCCCCTATGCATCCTATGGCCGGCCAACTCACTTAACAAGGCCAAATTGCACATTTGGGACCTCCAATTTATAATTCATAGCTATTTGGCACCTTTAGCGAATAAAATAGAACTTTCGCACTTAATGCGATTTAGTCATTTTTCACAATTTAGCTAGAAATCGCTAAAATTAAAGCACCAAAATTTTTATGCATCCTTATAAACATGTTATAACACATAACATGACATGAAAATAATTTCTCTAACCTCGAATTAGTGATTCTGAGATCACTGTTCTGACTAGCCCCTAAATCGGGCTGTTACAATTCTCCCCCCTTAGGGAATTTCGTCCGCGAAAATCTTATCAGGATGAGTTGCTACCAACATTCTTAAAACGTTTCCATCAACTCTTCAAAATCACAAATCCACTTATCCTCAAGTTTCTCTTGCCAACAACCTTTAAGCTATAATACTCAAGGTCGTAGCGTAACTTGAGACCTAGGTTATTCTTCCTCTAGGGCATATACTCAGTAATCCACCAATTTGGAACTCTGTGCATATCCAAATGATCATTCGAATCTTTACCGGTTGATCCACTACAATTTGAATGACATTCCCCTTCTTGGAAATTTTGTCAAACCAAATTTGAAATCTATAAGGTTTTATCTCACTTTCCCATTAAAGCATTCACCGACTGTAATAGTCTTGACTTGTACGCTTTGAAAACTCAGCTTTTAGTGATCAACTACTTCTGACCATAAACTCAATCATATCGTGAAATGTACTCTATTGTCAAAACATTTATGCACATAATTGTACTTTCTTATTCTTGCATTAGTAGATATGCTACTACTGAATCTCATACCAAAACTTCTGTATAAGTTCTGGATTCATCATCATTCAAATTCTATCTCGAGGAAACATCAACAATAGAAATCTTATCCAACCTGGATTTTTTCATCTTAAATAAACTCATTCAGAGCTTATTTAAAATACCATTTACTAAATCACTTCTGAACTCCTTTATTTTGAAAGGAAGACTCGCTATAGTCATTAACCTCGCTGAAACTAGGATGTTACCAACTAAGGTCAACCAAGTAACTAACTCGCATTGCTTAACATGGATCTTTCATCCAGACATCTATACTATGTCTACTATCTGAGAAGTATTACAATAACTATACACACCATTGTAATGGTTCAAGCCGTTTCCACTATTTCATTTTCAAAATCTTCTGCAGCATAAGATACTCTAACTCATCAAAATTCAGAAAATACATATCAATTTTTCCATGGATCATTTCAATGAGCATACCTTTGTATCATGCTCCCTACTCACGTACACACAGAATTTTATTCTCCTTATTGATTCATGCGTAAATATACACAAAACTTGAATCATATTTCAATACATTAATCTACTCTTTTCTCCACACTGAGAACATATTTCAAGCACACTCTCATCTGAGTTTCTCTTGCTATGCTAATCTAAAACCTTTACCATCGTCATATCTTACGATAGCAGGGACATCTCGATCGAATTCATTAACTCTATTCGGCTTACCCGAAAACCCATCACACAACGTGAAACTTGTGATTTCACTCCTTATACTAGAATCATCTCCAACTTCCCCCTCAAAGCACCCAAATAGGGTTACGAGGAGATAAAGGAATGTCGATTTTAATTAACTAAATCGACAATCGTTTAGTTTGATTTTTTTCAGTCAGCTAACGTTCTCACATAATCACAATTTATGAGAAGAACAACTACATCAGTCCTGAAAGGCAACAAATATTTATACATAATACCCAAGGAGATCATTATAACCCATCCATGGCATTAACTAATCGTGCACAGATCACAGGCTTTAAGCCAACTTACTCATACTTGTCCTTTATTTAGCACATACAGTGCCACACATCGTACTCGTTTTTTCTTGACTCGTTCACGAGTGCTTGTATTCGCCCATTCACATGGCTTTAGTACAATTCTCATTTCTACCTCTAGACTCATCTATCTGTCCCATTGATCACTAGGGATAATTGAAGACGCATATTCATCGTCATTCATGTAGGTACGAAACTAATGTCACATCCCCGAGGTAGTCTTATATGGAGTCACCTCTAAATGCCAATGCCATATTCCAGATAAGGTCTTATATGGACTTCCACATCAAGTATCGATGCCATATTCCAAATATGGTCTTATACGGAATCATAACTTGGTGCTGAGGCCATGTCTCGAACATGGTCTTATACAGGACCTTATCTATTTCATATCTCAATGATAGCCTTTTCATTATAGTCCTTTAGGACTTCAACCTCATGTTTAACAACAATTACTCTATTTAGTAGAAAATCATGTATCAATGTGATACAAAGCATTCTCAATTATGCTAACGTAAATATTGCATTAATCACATACAAACATACTCAACTTGACTCTCATAACATCTCATTATAATTCAACAGTGGTAAAGGGGTGAGGTTGTAGACTCCTTAACCTAACTCTCGTGACTACATACATATGATTTAATATTCATCATCAATGAAATATCATCATAGTCACACAACTCGCTCCAAGTGAGTTTTCACGTTTATCATGCTACAATTGTTTCTATCACTCAAACTTTCGAACAGTGACTTCACTTACTCAAATTCCACATTAATGTCTACTCGAGTACTCAACATTAAAATCTAATTTCTCTTACCATTGCTTATCAATTTAGAGAATGTCTTACGGATTTTGAGTACGTCGTTTACCTGATTGCCATAGTCCAACTATGGTCTTACTCGTATCAAAACGTCATAGCCCAGCTATTTCTTTACATGTCATCACGATGCCATAACCTTGCTATGGTCTTACACGAAATCTCATATCAATACCAATGCCACATCCTCGATACGGTCTTACATGGAACTCATGTCGATGCTGATACCATATCCCAGATATGGTCTTATATGGGATCTTGTAATTCGATGTCGATGCCATATCCCAGATATGGTCTTATACGAGATCATACTTAGATGTCGATGCCATGTCCCAAATATGGGCTTATACGAGATCTTTCTTTAGTGCCGAAGCCATGTCCCAAACATGGTCTTACACGGAATCACTATTCGATGCCGACGCCATATCCCAGATATGGTCTTACACGGGATTGTATATCGTTGCCAATGCCATGTCTCAGACATGGTCCTATATTGGATCACATGTATTGCCATGGTCCTACCATAGTCTTATTTATCAATTTATCATTAAACTACCGTACTCATCTCCTGCATTCTACTTAGTCAAACTTCTCAGTTTAATTTCCACACCATAATATGTGTGGTTCATAACAGAGTCATAAAACAAAACATCATGCATTCTCTACTTTAACAGTCACATGTGAGATTTAACTATGTGGACATATTTATCATACATCATTCAAACAGTTTTACATACACACATATCCCATTCTCTGGATAAATTACTCGTTATAAGCACTTAACCCAATAGGTTGGGTACATAACACCGTACACATATCAAACCAATATAGGTAAGCTTATCGCTTCATAACTCTCATTCCTCAACCTGGAGTTATATCATTCCATACCTTATCATACACATGTCATAAACTTCTATTCATACTTCTCTAAATTTCAACAATGCATAAGTACATTTCAATTACCTCATTGCCACTTACAACCTTATTGAAATTAGCTCAGTTGAAAATCATTTGTCTTATCAAAATAATTTCGTTAGAGCCGGGAGATATCACACTATCGCGGTCCACATATGGCATGTATAGCTAGACTCTTACTCACGCTAGGTTAGTCCGAGAACTGACTAAACCATAGCTCTAATACCACTAAATGTAACACCCCTTACCCGAGTCCGACACCGAGACCGGATACGAGGCATTACCATGCTTAATCTTACTTAACACTTCGAAAAGGGCTATAAAATTTCATTTAAGCCTATCACTTACTCAACCTCGGCTTACGACCTCCGAGAGGTTTTGGAACTAATCCCGAAGCTTTTACGAACTCACGAAACTTTTCATCAAAACAGGGGCCACACGCCCGTGTTGGTCTAGGGACACGCCCGTTTGCCCCTAAGACATGCCCATGTCTTCCACCCATGGTCGACACTGACTAATTCACACGGCCTTGACACGCCCGTAGCACTGGCCCGTGTGTCGAACCTTGGTATTTTGACTTATCCACACGGCTTGGGCACACGCCCATGTGCTAACCGTGCCTCTCACACGGTCTAGACACACGGCCGTGTGTCTACTCATGTGGGAGATTAGTAGGCTATCTACCAAGCCCTTTTGCCACTCTTATTTGCATACATTCATACATCATCACATAGCTCCACATAGCATCAATATAAATCTTGAATTAAAGACGTTTAATTCATACAATGAATTCTTCATCCCAAACACAAGGGGGAACTATTTCCAATACAATTACAATCTACTTAAGCCATCATCTATGGCTATTCACAACCAAAACATAACTCACTTACGCCAACACATTTGGCTATATTAACTATGACTTAGTCAACTTTAAAAGAGGTCCCTATACATGCCATGACTCAAAATAACTTGAAACATCATACCAAGCTTCTACTCGATAGTGTGAAAACATCTCCGGCGGCCTCCAACCTGAGCTAATTAAAATAACCTATAAGAGATGGGAAAAGAAAAGGAGTAAGCAATAATACTTAGTAAGTTCATCTGCATATAACTGACAAATACCGATATTCATTGAATATATACAACCCCAAGGTATTATAATGAGTTTTTCTCATAAACTCATGGTTACTTACTCAACTATTCTTGAAGCTCACTCATTCTATCTCTTACCACATTCTTACCCTGCCTCAAGCAAACTGCTCGTGTTAATTAGCATACATTCCTGCACTGGTCACCACATGATCATGTAGAACAACACATCCAGCATTTTCAATAAGCTACTCATACTACTAAACTCTCGGTGGTTTCACACTTAGCCCTCCATTGATCTCTAGTAGGGTGGTATCGCACATAGCCCACCAATGATCTCTAGTAGGGTGGTATCGCACATGGCCCACCAATGATCTCTAGTAGGGTGGTATCGCACATAGTCCACAAATCATTTATAAGCGATGGTATCGCAC
Source organism: Gossypium sturtianum (assembly GCA_025698515.1). Taxonomy (NCBI): domain Eukaryota; kingdom Viridiplantae; phylum Streptophyta; class Magnoliopsida; order Malvales; family Malvaceae; genus Gossypium; species Gossypium sturtianum. The sequence continues at coordinate 32,535,515 of CM046946.1, read as the reverse complement.
ACAGCCCATCAATTACTAATTAATCAGGTGGTAACACACACAGCCCACCGATAATAATATGGTTGATTATATCGCACACAGCCCATCATTAACCATTAATAAGGTGATATCGCACATAGCTCACCATTATTATACATTCATGGATAGTTATCCACATGTATTTCTCTATTTCAAATGTTTATCAGAGAACATCCTCACACACTACTATTCTTACTTAACTTTCTACGATACTCGTTCGCATTCACACAATGCATCAATAAATCTATCTCATGCAACTAAGGTGCATTGATTACACATAACCCACTAGGATTTTATCATATACTGAATTCATCTCAATTCAATTCTAACACACACTTGTGTTTCTCGTGTTGCAACCACATACTTTCTCATTTTCGACATACCCATTGAATCACTCAAATTGTTAAATAACAATTTTGAGTTTCATACACCTAATGTCACACTGACATCATAGCCCGATAGGGTCTTACATGCATTAACATATCGATGCCATGTCCCCGACATGGTCTTATACAAATTCTCACACCGAGGCCATATTCCAATATGGTCTTACACGGGACCTTAACTATCATCATATCATGCTATATACATTTCCCATTGCTCTTAGATTCAATTCTCTTGACGTCTCATCAAAAGATATTTCATACATTCATAGAGTAAATATACATTCCATACAACATTGGAATATCAAATTAACTCATACATAATTACAACATTTGCATATGAACTTACCTCGATGTCGAAAGGGTCGAAAGGGACTTTTTGCCCACATTTCTCTTTTCACCCGTTCTAGGTCCGAATCTCATTTTCTTTGATCTAGATTAATGGAATTTACTCATTTAATCACTTATAAATCATAATACACTGTAATCTACACTTAGGCAAAAATGACTAATTTGCCCTTATACTTTGGTAAAAGTACGATTTTACCCCTAAGCTCGTAAATAAATTTTCATCACAATATCTTATTAAACAAGCCTAGCTGAACATTTCATCCTCTTACAACTATCCACAATTCCAACTATTTCATGCCATAATGAACAAATTACAACCTTTGCGTTTTAGTCCCAAATAGGTGTTTTCACAACATCACCTTTCACAAAAGTTGTTTATCATCATCCTATCATTCATTTTCTTCCATAAAAACTCATCAAAAAACATAAATTCTATCATGGTAAGTCCCTAGAATTTTAACCATATTGCAAACTAGTCCTCTCATTAGCTAGCTTAAGCTTTGAGGACTCTAAAAATACAAAAATCATCAAAAATAACCATCAAAATGACTTACTTGTAGAGAAAATGAGCTGCTGAAATTTCAAGCCTTCAAAGCCCTCCCATGGTTGATATTTTTGGTTGGAGAAGAAGACCAAATAAAAAGATGATAACTTTTGCTTATATCATCTTATTTTATTCATTTTCTCCAACTAATATCACCAACTTTTAATCATAATAAATGCACTTGTCCCCTATGCATCCTATGGCCGGCCAACTCACTTAACAAGGCCAAATTGCATATTTGGGACCTCTAATTTATAATTCATAGCTATTTGGCACCTTTAGCAAATAAAATAGAACTTTCGCACTTAATGCGATTTAGTCATTTTTCACAATTTAGCTAGAAATCGCTAAATTTAAAGCACCAAAATTTTCATGCATCCTTATAAACATGTTATAACACATAACATAACATGAAAATAATTTCTCTAACCTCGAATTAGTGATTCTAAGATCACTGTTCCGACTAGCCCCTAAATCAGGCTGTTACAAAGAATGTAAATGAGATGATTAAAAAAGAAGTTGAATTTGATATGGTTTTTGGCGACGCTTCTACTAAAAATGCCACTATAGAACATGATCTTTAGCGGCGCTTCTCGTAAAAATGCCGCTAAATAACATGATCTTTAGCGATGCTTCTCATAAAAACGCCGCTAAAGATCAAGTTCTTTAGCGGCGTTTGTAGGAAATGCGCCGCATGTTCTTTAGCGGCGTTTTCCACATAAATGCCGCAAAATTTAGCGGCGTTATCTTTACCGGCGTTTTAATAAGTGTCACAAAAAAATGCCGCTGAAAACTTATTTTGCTGTAGTGATAGTCTATACTCAAAATAAATTTATAAATACCGTCTCGGGATAGTGTGTGCTCTTATGCTGATCTGGCTCGGCAGTTCAGCAAGGTGAAAATATACAAGGAAGGAAAACAACTAGGATACGTATTTAGAATGCTTAGTAAGTTCAAAATGGAAATTAAACATACATTGAACATTTAAGGCATAATTAACTAATCAAGTTGGCATTCAACTTAGTTATCCTTTGGCACATTATGACATAACTAAGCATATAACAACATCGCCAAATAAGTGTGTTAGTCACATTCCCGAATCATAAGTAATATTGAGACTTTAACGAAATCATGTAACCGTCCACATATCAAGTATCAATAAATACCATTTCATTTCCAATTTACCAGTAGGTTTCCATTTCCAATCCATTGAATATCACCCGATGGAACTATAGTAAAATGTACCTAGATACACGAGAATATAATGCACACACAAGATGACATTATATCGAGGTTACCCATTTGAGCTAAACCTTCGATACGTATTGTAATACTCCAAAATCGATCCTTAAGGAGGACCTATGATTGACACATTACTACCTTAAAATCTTTTCCTTTAAACTTCTACATGTGTGGCCTTCATAAAATACAATTAAAATAAATGAGTTGTAAATCCTATGCAAAGTTAAAAGATAAATAAGGTTATATATTTCCAAGGAAAATGAAAAACATAAAAGCTCTACTAGAAGCTCTTAAAACCATATTTGGCGTAAACCTATATTTAACTACAGCGTCTGGAACGATGGAAATGTGCAAGTGTACACAATCGCAACAAGTAATAAAGTGACAAGTAAATGTCGAGTTATCGTACCCACAGGGACTGTGAAAAGAATTATTTATGAATGTAATTAAAAACACTTTGGTGAAGAAAAATATTTTGATTTGAGGAGGTGATTAAAAACTAAGATTTTAACTAAGTGAAATAAATAAAAATAAAATAAAAAGATGATTTTAACCAATGCACGATTTCAAAAGATGATTTTAATTAAGATGACTTAATTGTGCTAGATTAATTACATTTCTTAACTTAGAATTATCAAACTCATGTTTATGCTGTTACGAATAAATTCACGGCAACTCGGTAATTTGCTAACTTATGAACATACTTACCTACCAAAATCCATTTATCTCTTGACTATATCTCTATGTCAATTCAACGGATTAAACAAATTTTAATAAGCAAATGTGTTAATGCACATACATACTTATGAAATTACAATAATCTCTTGTACATATCTCTATGCCAATTCAAACAATTAATTCAATCTCATAAGCACATAAAAGATTACGTGAGGTAACGATGTATTTCTACCTTGAAACAATTTAATCACAATAATCTTGCAAGTTATGCAAGGCTAATGTATCGTTAGATACCGTTGCTAATTTAACCCTCAGCTACCTTAGATGATTAAACATGCATTGATTAAGTATTGTGCCAGTTAATTACAATTTCAATCCGTTTAAATAATTAATTCATTAGTTACCTTACAAGTGTAATTCAAGAATAACTTAGTCATGGTTTTACTTAATCAAATATCTTACCGAGGCCTATAACAACACAAACACAATTTTAATAACTCAAGTAGACGAAAGGCAATCAGCCTAACACAAATTAAATTTAAGCCATATTAATTAATTTAAACATATCAACATTACAAATATTCATAGACATGTTCATAACAACAATAATAAATTTAAAAGGGTAAGGAACAAGAATCAAATTCGGTGTTTCTTCGAGGCTTGACTAGTTTACTCCACTCCTCCTTCTCTGCTTGTTCTTGTTAAACCGAGGCTTCCACAAACACTTGAATGCTGCTTCAAATGGTGGTTGAAGGACTCTTTTTCAAGAGGTGAAATCAGCAAAGGAATGGGGAAGAAAATGAAGAATAATGAAGAGAGAAAAGTGAGAGGGAAGTGAAGAATGAATGGTTTTGAGATGTGTTTGAAGTGAGCAGCCAAGGGGTATTTATAGGTTGAGAAGGCTGCTAAAAATAGCCAAAATCAGCAGCCAAAGACTCCCCACATGGCTGGCCACACATGTGGCATGTTTGAAGATTTCAAACATGCTATTTTTAGGTAGGGGCGAATCTTGAAAGCCATATTTTATTTTTGCAATTAAATACTATTTTTTTTATTTTGCTAATTTTTCTTTCATTTGATTTTGACAGGTAAATAGAGGAGATGGCACTGAATAACTATCAGTGGCAAGTTATGAGGACAAAGCCAACAAAAGCAGCCAATATCTACAACCTCGACGCAGTAACCAGGCTATCAAACCAGTTAGAGATGTTACATAAAAAATTTGATGGTTTATACGGTTCTTCGCAGGTACATCCAGTTATGTAGTACAAAACAAGCGGAGGCTTGGCGAATCCTAAGTACATACCCTACGGATATGGCATGGAGAACGAACAAGTCCACTATATGGGTAACTATTTTAGACCTCAAAATAATTTTTTTAGTGACACTTATAATGCAGGTTGGAGGTACGATCCCAATATCTCGTGGGATGATCAAAGTAGCCAAAGACCGGAACTTCCTCCAAATTTTCAACAACCACCTCACCAACAGGAAGAGGAGTTGAACCTTGAGGAGATGTTGACAAAATTCATAGCAGCCACAGAAACACATTTCAAAAATATAGAATCAAAACTTGAAAAACAGGAAGCATCGACACAGGAGCTCAAGGATCAAATTGGGCAATTTACTAAGTTAGTTTCTGAAATACAATCAGAAAGCTTACCTAGGGAAAATGAGCAAATTCAAGCCATAACAGCTCAAGATAGTGAAGAGTTAGACGAGCCCAATTTTAGGCAAGAGCCTGTGGTAAGTGAAGGTAAGGTTGAGGTAAGCCATGATCTAATAAACCCGGTAAGTACAGAGTACCAACCTCGTGTGCCATACCCTAATACGATAAAGAAAGACCACACAGAGGAACAAGTCGGTAAGTCTCTTAAACTTCCAAAGAAATTTCATATTAACTTTCCATTTCTTGAAGCTCTTTCGCAGATTCCAGATCCTAGACCTCGTGACGATAAAAAAGAAATTCATGAAGAACGAAGGCTTCGGATCGATGAACTAGACGAGTGGAAGACACACTTCAAAGAGGAACTAAAAATACACGAAGCAAAAATGAGGCAACTCCACGACAAACTTAATGATGGGACAACCCAGCTTAAGATAGGAGATCAGGTACTCAAAATTTTCCCAGATGGAACAGTCGAGGTAACTAATCCTAAATTCAGCACTTTTAAGGTAAACACTACTCGACTTAAACTATATAGAAAAAATCGAATTGATCGCATGAGAAAGGATTTTCACCTCCTCAAACCACCCTGATAATGCGAATGAGAGGTAAGTCTAGCTCAAGAGTTTAAACGAGCACTTTTCTGGAGGTAACCCGAGCACTAACCCTACTAATTAGTTTAGTTTTTTTTATTTCCATTGTTTAGGCGCAGGTTTTTCATACTCACACGGCCTTTGCACACGGCCGTGGCCGTGGCCGTGTGGGCACCATAGGTAGGTAAAAGGGCGTGGCCATAGACGTGTGGCAACAGGACAAAATTTTTCCCAAAACACGGGCTGCATCTCTATTTAAACCCCCCTTCTTCCTTTTTCTTTTCCAATTGTATTTCTTCTTTCAATTTTCGTTATTTACTTTTATTCTTATTGTTATTTTTATTTTTATTTCTTTTATTTATTATTTTCTTCTTATTCTTCATGCCATTTAGATTTAGCTTGGGATACAATAAAATCAGGCCAGCTGCTTTGAGGATTCAAATTCAAACGGTTCAAGGCGCTCCCCCAAGTCACCTTTCCCAATCCTATCCGGTTTCTTTTCATTAACTCCATCCAAAATTTAAGAAGTTTCACTTCTCTCCCTATCTTATGATTTTATTATTTTTCTATCATCTATCTTTGTACATTGAGGGCAATGTACATCTTAAGTGTGGGGGGGTTAACTATAGTATTATTTGAAAATCCCTGAATTATGTCTTGTTCCTCAAAGTAAGTTTCTCATATTATGATTAGAATGAAAATTTTCCTGATTTATGATTTTTATTGATATGTTTTGGATTAAGTCATTGATAATTGTGCATTGTTGATTAAACTTTAAGATACTAGAGAGTCAAGCATGATAAGTCTATTTTTCAGAAAAAAAAAATTTCTAGGTTGTCTACCTAAATTTAAATATTACTTTGAAATTTGAAATTTACAAGAATGACATCAAAATACCCATAATTTTTGTGAGATTTTGAGCCTTATAGAGCATATATTCTTTTTCTTGCTCACCTTATTGATTATGAGTGTGTCAACATTGATTTGTTATTCTAGAACTTGCATCGATTATACATGCCGAGACCACACCTTTGATTTGATATACAGAGATGATGAAGGCACCTAGGATTTAACCCACTTACTCCACTAAAAGCCTACCTTCACAATTAACTCCTAGTGAACCCCGTTTAATCCTAACAACCTTTTTTATTGACTCAACCGCTAATATTAACCCAAAACCCTTCGTTTTCATTATCACCATTCCTTTTGACTACCCTTATATCGAGATTTGATTTGATCGATTGGCTAATTATTTTGATAGTAAATTCATCATTTATTATGTATTTGTGAATCGTTCTTAAAAAAAATCAAATCAAAGTATATTCATTATTAGTTCTGTGATCAAGTGAGCTTATACATCTAAATTCCAATTGTTGAAAAAGAAGCTCGTATTAGTAGTGGTAATGGTATTATTACAAGTTTTCAATTGATCTAATTATTTATATTTAGTTCATTGTTTCTAGTTAGGTAATTTGTCAACCCAATCTCGATTCTAACCTTCTAATTCAGCCTTTATCCACACCTTTAACCTAAGCCCCGTTACAACCCTGTTAAAGACCTTTTGATTTGTGTATCATCTCATATTATAGTGGTGGAGATTTGATTTTCATGCAAGCCTATGGGATTAACTCTTCATGTTTGACTTTTGAGTGTTTTTTTTCTTGAACCTTAAACACCTCGAGTGATTTGAGTGAATCTTTAGTGAGGATGTCAATCCTTGTCAATTTTAAATCAGAGGTAATTACTTAGATGAGGGGAAACACCTATGTTTTCATGCTACAAAATGTATGACTTGGATTGTTTGAATCTTTAGGACTCTTTGAGTTGAATTATCCTTGTATGAATTATCTTTGAATTATGATGAAACATTATTGATGAATATTATGAATCAAGAAAGTTCGTTTTAATTATGAGTTGAGAATTTTGCTTGAGGACAAGCAAAAGCTTAAGTGTGGGGGTATTTGATAAACCGAAATAGTAACATATTTTAAACCCATATTTAGCATGCTTTTGGGTGATTTAAGCCTTGAATTGTATAATTTGGTGCTCTTAATCCTTTGTTTTCATGTTTTATACTCAGGAAAGCACCGGAGGATGAAAAGAACGAGAAACGGGCTTAAAACGGACCAAATGGGCCAAATCACGAAATCGACACGGCCTGGGCCCAAGCAACATGGTCGTGCCTCCCTAATCAGACTTGAATATGGCCTGGCCACGATTCACACGGGCGTGTGCCAAGGGCGTGTCCCTGCCGTGCAGAAAAGGAATTTCACTCGGATTTGGATACTTAGGGGTAAAGAAACACATTCCAAAAGCCTATATAAACACCCTAGAGGCCAACTTTCAAGGGGCCGTCAAGCTAGGCCAAGGAGCCGAGCCAGAAAGATCAGAATTGTGGAAATTACTTGAAGAAAGCCAGTTGATTCATCTCAAGAAGCCGGAGTTATACTCAAGACAGAGGATCTCTCTTCAATTCCTTTAGGGGGTTTTAGAGTTTTTCTTATGTTTTGTTTATTCTTTTCTTTTGAGATTTATTTTACTATCATTATGAACTAAACCCTTAAATACCTGAGGGGGATGAAACCTAAGATGAATCTTGTTATCGTTTGCTGAACTATATGATAAATATTTGATTTGTTCTTAATTATGTGTTCTTAATTCTTGTGTTGATATTTTCGGGATATTAATTCAAGTTTGATGTGCTTAGGTGGAGGAGCAAAAGTCCCTACCTAAGAGTAGATCTAGCATAATTAAGCAGAGTTGATCGCACGCCTAGAGATAGGGTGACGAGATTTTGTCGGATTAGGGTGAAACCTAATATGGGATTCCATAGATCGAGTTAATGTAATTCTAGGGGTTTTAATTAGAAAGAGATTTCAATTAATCAACCTAGGGTTAGACGTTATTCGCTTCGAGAGAGGGTTTAATATACATTAGGGAATCTTACGGATCAAGTCAAATGAATAAATCGTCTGGTTTCGAGTTAGATAACAAGTGAAGTCTAGGTGGATTCTTCCTTGGGTATTGTTTTAATCAATTGGTTTTTCCCACAAGTATTTCCCTAATTTCATTCTTTTTGTCTCATCGTCTTTAGCTTAGTAGTTAGTTAATTTTCTAGATTAAGCCGATTCACTTCAATTTTAAGGCTAAATAATAAAAAGAAAGTTAGTATTAGTACTTTCGGTTCCTTTGGGTTCGACAATCCGGTCTTGCCACTAAGCTATACTACTGTTCGATAGGTACACTTGCCTCAATCGTTGTCATAGTTAGTTTTTAGGCTCGATCATTCTCATTATAAATTTTAAGGCTGTGACACAGCGATCAGTAACTAACGTATTCGATTTATGGTGATGTTGTATGTATAGACATGGCTTTACTGTGTCAAGGAAAGTTAAATTGGTTGCCAAATAGAATCAATATTTCTAACTTAGTGATGAAGGTATGCTTTAGTTTCCATTTGAACTTACTAAACATTTTATATGCTTACCTAGTTGTTTTCTCTATTCTTTGTAGATCTTTACCTTGTGAAACACGTTAAGTCGGATTGTTTTGAAGTTCATACTATCCTATCACTGAACCGGTAGTTTTTTTTTTCATTTTGAGTCAAGGATTATGGCATGTTTGTTTGAATCTTTTGGTATATCTTAAAATGTAAATGTTTTTACTTATGGGAGCTACACCCTTCAGCTTCACAATTTCAAATGCACCCTCCTCCCTTGATAGCGCCTTCGGTGGCACCCCCACATTCTCAAGGTCCTAATCTGGTACCCATAAACCGTC